>CM048748.1:478197149-479476943 GCA_026315105.1 Locusta migratoria
AGTAAAATAAAAATGATGGTCTCAGTACGTAGGATATAAAATGCAGAATGGCAATGGGTAGAAAATCATTACTGAAAAACAGGAATTTGCTAACAAAGAATATTAATTTAAGTGTAAGGAAGTGTTTTCTGAAGGCATTTGTGTGGAGTGTTTTCTTCTACGGGAGTGAAACACGGACGATAAGCAGTATGGACAGGAAGAGAATAGAGGCTTCTGAAATGTGGTGTTACAGAAGAATACTGAAGATAATGTGGGCAGGTCGTGTAACTAATAAAGAGGTACTGTAGAGAATTGGTGAGAAAAGGAATTTTTGTCATACCTTGATAAAATATGGGATCGCTTGGTAAGACATATTCTTAGGCCTCGAGGAACCGTAAATTTAGCCTTGGAGGGAAGTGTGTGGGGTAAAAATCGCAGAGGGAGACCAAGAGACGCATATATGAGGAGATGCAGAGTCTTGCTCAGGATAGAGTAGGGTGGAGAGCTGGATCAAATCAATCTCAGGACTGAAGACCATAACAACAGTTCAGTAATTTTCACATTTGTCTGCACTTTCTTTCTTTGCATTTACTACATTCTTCTTGAAGTCGGAGGGAATAATTTCTTCATGACGGTATCAGCAGTTAAGGAGGAAAATCATCTAGGAGTCTCGTTTTGAGTCAAATCTTTTAGTGCTCTGTCAAATTCTTCTCGCAGTATCTTACCTCATATTCCTCTACTTCGTCTTCCGTTTCTAGAATACTGCCTTCAGTTTTTCCCTCTACATAGGACCTATATATATTCCTTCCACCTTGTAGCTTTCGCTTCTTTACTTAGTACTGGTTTTCCATCTGACTTCTTGAAATTCATACCGTTGCTTTTCTGGTATCAATTTCGTTCATCACAAGAACTGGTTGGTGACGATTTTCAAAATGGCTTGAAATTTATTTAATGTAGAAAAGCAAATACTTAAGTTCCTCATACCGGAAGAGGGACATCTGAGAATGAGAATACTTTGTTGCTAATTCTTCTTGTTGAGGGAAGACTGCGACAAGAACAAAAGTACAGCTGCGCAAGACTCTCGTTGCTGCTGCTCTCGAGTGCGTCCGACAGCTTCTTTGTGCAACTGGCGCTCTCTGCGGCGCCTCCTGTACCTCGTAATGGCAGTTCTGCGCTAGTCGGTGTGCCGTCCATACGTTAGAACTGTTCGTTAGTTGTTTTTTTTTTCGAAATTACTTTTAAAAACATTACATTTAGAAATTTAGGCTGAGTGGACGAACTGGAAATGTATATCAGGTGTACTATGTGACAAACGAATAAAACCAAAGCCAAAAGGAACAATTTTTAAATTGGAGGTGAGCCGTTAAAGAAAGTGCAGGAGAATAAATTAAATATGACTGAGATGAGTATGCTATGGTGGATGATGGGAAAAGGGAGGATGGACGAAATAAAAAATGCTCTTATTAGAGAGCATCGAAGGCATCGAAGAAAGCCCAGGAACGAAGACTACAATAATACGGGGCACGTGATGAGGGGAAGAATGGAGTTACAGGCAGGAGAAGAAGAAGCAGACCAAAGAGAAGATGGATGGACTGAGGACACGTGGGAGAGAGAGAAGTGGAAGGCAAAAGTCAGGAACAGCGACCCCTAAACTGGGAGAAGATGACACTGAGAAATTATTCGTCCTGCAGACTTTACTGAGAAATGTAAAATGCTTTCATTGTCTTTTATATTATTTGTAAGTAATACTGTTTGAGGAATTCCACTTCTGCAAATTTTGCCTACGTAACGGGAAATGAAAAATTTTCCGCTAGGTTAAAAAGGATTTTCACATTTCAAAAGTACATTACATTTCTTCAAAAAACCGATTTCTATTTGAAAAAAAAGGAACAAATATTCGAAACGTGTCCTGTTTTGAAATTTTTAGTATTTGCTTAAAACTTCATAAAATAATTTTCTGTATTTTGTATTTTTGTACTTCCCTGTCTAAAAAGATACGACGGTCATTTGGATTGTTTCTGACTATTAATCCAGTGTTCTGCGATTTTCATTGATCGAATTACTACTAAAACATTCTAAAAAATCATAGTTACATACATATTTTTCTTCCAACTGATTGCCATTAGCATTGCTCCATTCTCTCAGTATTATGTATGCATTAGTAAAGGATTCATCGCACTTAAATCTAGTCTTCTGTCATTATCAGTAGCGGTTAGTAAACTCTCTTCAGTGACAAAATAATTGTTACTATTTTTACTGATTCTTCCGTCGTTTCTTGGTAGAACATAATCAAATAAATGAAAAAAAGGTGTTTGTTTGTTCTACGAGTTTATTTTTGTTTACTTAACCGGCTTTCAGCTTATGAGGACATCTTCAAAGTATTGCCTGCTGTGTCAAAGAGGTTACAATGTTTTGGTACTGTATTGTAAGAGATGACAAACGTCTACACTTAGATCGACGTACATAGTAAAACACTTCTTCAACATTGTATTATTACAACTGACAACTTAAAAACTAAACAGTGATAAGTGAATATACGATGTGTGGATGAGAAAATAAGAAATAAATTTGAACTGGAACTACCTACTATTATAAACAAACTGATAGTGTTAATAAATATATATAAATGGACGGGTGTTACACATGACAGTTGTAAGGCCGGATCGTTAATCGTTGACGCCAGAGTACCGCGCGTTGCAGAGGGCGGATTACCCACCCCAGAGCCTGCTTTCGTTTAGTGGCGCTCTCCGTGACTTCTGCCAGTGAGGCGAGAACACGCCCGCCACTGCTGGAGGGATTATCTGGCGCGCAGGACGCAGCTTCCATTTCGCGATGTATGTTTCATGACGTCTGCCACGCCAGTCTGCCCACGCGTGACCTGCTCCGCTCTGCCCGCCACCCGAGGGGAGGCGACGTAACTGCTGAGTTGCTGTGTCCAGGAAGCCGGCAGAGCCAGCAGTTACACCTTCTGCCGACACGAGCTCAAATTGCTGAATCTGATGAGTGCTTGGTGGGCTGATGAAACATTCTGTACATACTTTAGTCCTAGTGCGCCGTTTTCTTTTCTACAGTGCACCATAAATGTCCCGAACAAAAACTGTGCCAAATATCTAGAATGAAGCCGAGTCACTCTCGTCCTTAAGATGCAAGCAGGCACTAAAATAAGTATTGTTTGATTTCCGAAAAGCTTTGAGAACTTACCGCACGGATGTTTGTTATCGGAAACACGATCATTAAACGAAAGAGGTGAAATTTGTGAATGGATTTATGATTACTTGGTACAGAACAAATTACCATGTTCAACGGACCGTCATTGGCAGACGTGGAAATTACTAATGTTCCTTGTGATACAAAGTGTCCATCTTTAATTAAAAAGCAAAGTGACCGTATGTTTGTGTGTTTGTTTTTGTGTTAAAAAATAAGTTCAAATGTATGTATAGCTTATGGGACTCAACTCAAATCAAATTTTTGTACAGATTATGGGACTTCACTACGGGGTCATCAGTCACTAAACGTACAAAGTATTTATGAACTAGCTAATCCTAAGGACGGCACAAATATCCATGCCCGAGGGGGGATTCCACTCCCCGACCGTGCAGACCGTGACTGGAGCGCCTCAGTCCCCTCGGCCACCGCGGCCGGCTTATTTTTGTGAACGAATTGTATACAAATCTACAGTTTTCTTCCAATGTTCATGAAATTTTGGACACGTGAGCTTCATTCCATGAGGACGGTGTCCCGCAAGTGTTAGGATCACGCACAACACTTTTTTCACGACGTGGCCGGCGAGATAGACGGGCCCCAGCGCAGACGTCACGCCACGTTAGCGAGGCAGTTCCGAGCCGGCGCGATCGCTAGCCGCTTGGCCGGCCGCTGGGGCACTGCCCACTGCGTCATAGCGGGCAGCCACTAGGCTAGCGACCGTGCCGGCTCGGAACTGCCTCGCTTACGTGGCGTGACGTCTGTATTTTCCGTTGGCCGCGTTTCCACGAGATATGACGTCACAAACAATGAGATGCGCGAAAAACTGCTGCATCAAACAACAGTGTGGCTCATTTCCTCCTAAACCACTGGACCGATTTAACCAAATTTGGTGCACATATTCCTTACCGAGAGGAAACAACACTGCCGAGGTAAGAACCACATACCACACATCGTTAACGCTTCGACAATCGCGTATGTATCTGTGAGATACGTGACCTACTTTTTCTCTAATATTACTGCAATGAACAGTGATAAAGGCTTTCTGGCCCACGACATCTTGTGTCATATCTTTATTATTGCTTCCCGATATTGACAAGATCATAAATGATTCAGACGGGAGCACGTTTGTTTTCTGTGTCTGTCAGATACAGCGCGCCTACTCGCGTAACGCATTGTAGCCACTAATGAAAGCAGCCGTAGCATTGCTTGGAGCGCACTCAAGTTGTCAATTGCGTTGTTGGCTTCTATATGAAGAAACGTTCCGTTGTAGCTATATGTACTCTCTTTCAAAATGAGGAAACGATATGATTTAGAAAATCCTAATGATTTGGAAGAAGTACAACGCCTTCTTTTCGACGATGAGGTATCAATTGAAGATGATCTTGTAGAAACTGATTCGGAAACCGAAGATATACTCGAAACAAGATCTGTAGACTCAGACACAGATCATGAATTTGATGAAGAGGAAAATAATGAAGTGCAACAAAGTGATGAACATTATTATTTTTGTGAGTAAAAAAAGACAACTATCAATGCTTTCAGTTGTAATAATAAGAAACGTTGCAGGCATCAACTCAAGAGTATTTATATTCGGGGACAAGAATAAATACTCAATAGGCGCGACTACCTCAAAATTTTCGCTGTGACTTTACTGCAAGATCATCTCAAAAGAAGAGCTCTTAATATGACTCCGCAAGCTGATATAAAGTCGATGCTGGTAAAGTACAAACCTCAAGGAGAAGAGCAAGAAAACGCACTCTTCGCACTCAGGAAATAAGAAAAGACGAAGATGCCAGTCATGTTACAGGAAGACAAAGAAGACTTGCCTCAGCATTTGAAAAATACTGTACACATCTTTGTTTGCAAAAGCACGCAAATTATTTGTGAACACTGTCTTTCTCAAGAGAGCAATTCATACAAAGAAACATGCTCTGATTAGTTCAATAATTTATTTGTATCTATAATGAAGTCACTTTGTAAAAGAATTTCATGTACTTCTCCATTACAAGATGTTAAATATTTCTGTTAATTTCGAAGTGTAATGAGCCTGATGTTCACTTATGTATTTGCGAAATCTGTAACAATAAAGGTAACTGCAATTTCAAACAGAAACAAAAGAAAAAGAAGCTGTAAACAAAGGCACAAGCACAAAAATCATCGCATGTATCCAGTAGATACATCGCTACTAGTGGCGGCAGGAAAGTTGACGCGCGCCGTGGAGGTTCGAGTCCTCCCTGGGGCATGGGTGTGTGTGTTTCTCCTTAGGTCAGTTTACCTAGGTTTAAGTAGTTTGTAAGCTACGGACTGATGACCACGCAGTTTGGTCCGATAGATTTACAAACATTTGAACATTTGAAAGTTGACGCGCCTGTTGGCTGGTTAAGGAACGTCATAAACAACTCAGTTGTGCCCTGTCCGCCTACGACAGCGGCAACACGCGCAACAGGAATGTGTGGCGGGCTGCCGGGCAGCTAGGCGAGCGAGCCACGGGGTTCCACTACTGCGCAGGCGGCGCCGCGCCGGCAGCGCGCCCAGGTGGCGCAGTGGAGCGGGACCTGCTGCCGTCCGCCGGGCACGAGGTCACGAAGGTATCTGTCCGCGTGCCTACTTGAGGCCGAGCACCGCCTCGCCACGGCAGTCGGACGCCGGCCCAGGACGGCAGCGGCTCCGAAGCAACGTCGCCGGCTGCGCACGGAAGAACTGTCGGTCGCCACCCTGACGCCCGGACTGGAGGGACGGGATTTGTGACTCATTGGTACTGAAAACCAGTTGGTTTTGTTTGTGTTTCTGTTCACCGGCCGCGGTGGCCGAGGGGACTGAGGCGCTCCAGTCACGGTCTGCACGCCACAAATTTGCGATTGGATAGGGGATTTCTTGTCAGAGAGGACACAGTTCGTAGTAATCGATGGTAAGGCATCTACTAAAACATAGGTGATATCGGCCGTCCCACAGGGTAGTGTTATTGGTCCTCTGCTATTTCTTATTTACATAAACGATTTAGGGGAAAATCTAAGTAGCTCTCTTAGGTTGTTTGCAGATGACGCCGTCATTTACCGTCTAGTAAAATCATCTGAAGATCAAAACCAACTGCAGAACGATCTGAATAAGATATCAGTATGGTGTAAAAATTGGCAATTGACTCTAAATAATGAGAAGTGTGATGTCGTCCACATGAGTACGAAAAGAAATCCGTTAAACTTTGTTTACAAGATAAATCAATCAAAAGTGAAGGCCGTAAACTCCACAAAATACCTAGGAATTACTATTACTTCAGACCTAAACTGGAAAGAACACGTAGATAATGTCGAGGGAAACGCGAACCAAAGACTGCGTGTTATTGGCAGAACCCTTAAAAGATGCAACAGAACTACTAGAGACACTGCATACACTACGCTTGTCCATCCTCATTTGCAGCATTGCTGCTCAGTGTGGGATCCTTATCAGGTGGGTTTGACAGAGGACATCGAAAGAGTCCAAAGTTGGGCAGCTCGTTTCGTATTGTCACGATACAGGGGAGACAGCGCTACGGAAATGATACAGGATCTGCGATGGGAATCATTACAACAACGGCGCTTATCGCTGCGGCGTGCGCTACTTATGAAACTCCAATCGCCAACATTCTCCTCCGAATGCGAAAATATATTGTTGATTCCCACTTACATAGGTAGAAATGATCATCAGAATAAAATACGAGAAATCAGAGCTCGAACAGAGAGATTCAGGTGTTCTTTCTTCCCGCGTGCTATTCGAGAATGGAATGGGAGATAAATAGTATAATTGTGGTTCGATGAACCCTCTGCCAGGCACTTAAATGTGATTTGCAGAGTATCCCATGTAGATGTAGACGGTTGGGTGTTCGAATGCCCCCTCGAGCACGGATATTTGTGCCGCCCTTAGTATAAGGTAGTTCCTAAGTAGTTTGTAAGTTTAGGGACTGATGATCCCGTAGTTAAGTCCCATAAGCTGTACAAACATTTGAACATTTTTTGTTTTTGTTCCCGTATAAACCTAGCATACCGTCAGAGGAGAATTGACTTTTTATTTTCGTTGTTGATATTCTAATAAACCGTTTTGGAGCATTACACGAGTGAGGTCCTCATACTAGATTCATCAAGTTGTAAGAAACTGGCACGTACCACAGCGACACTTTATAAATATAGCACATCACACTCTCGGTACTTAGCGACTTGCAACTTATTTTAAACATAATTTGAAACCTTTATTAAACTTTTTCTCTCTATCAGACCAAAATTATGAAAAGAAAAAAATCTCGCCTACTACTCTTTCAATGTTCCCGGAGTATAACTACGGCATTCGGTATAACATTGCAATTTGTAATTTCTACAAAACATATTGAAACCGCAGGAAATTTTACAGACAGTATACACACACATACAATTGAGTGTACCTTCGAAATTGTATGACAGTACTACACATAGTTCATGCGATGTGAAGACATGAACCGTAACGTTCATGGAAAACTGCCCCATCATGCATCATATTTAATCAATTACTTTTTTAGTACTACCTGAATTCATACCAGATTCTACCGATATACATGACGTATACAAATGAATATTTATCTGCATAATTGTTCAGGTGTACAACATATAATTCACTAAAAATAAGATAATATATCCAAGACATCCCTATCCTTATATATTCTCCTATAAAAATGTTTACGGAAATGGAAGTAGGTGGACAGAGAGAGAAGGCATACGACAACTACCAATTCAAGGCTTCATTAAAAAGGTACCCGGGAAACGCCGGGTTTACAGCTAGTTTAGTATACTAATGACCCGGCTGGCAGTGTTACATCATACATACCACTGATGGTGCAGTTAATTTCTTTCGTTCTCTTTGGCCTTTGTCGCGCATACGCAAGGCCCGTACTCAGTTAAACGCGGGTGTGGCATGTGTTAATACTGACAGGGTGGCCGGATGCCCTTCCTGCCGCCACCCCATGCCCCCCAGGAGGAACTGAGTACCCCAAATGTCTACGTTTAGTGTTATAAGTGTGCAAAAGTGCAAAGTGGTACGAAATGCTTGCGAATCGTGTAACTGAGGCGGGACGGGGACCAGTCCAGTATTCACCTAGGGGGATGTGGAAACCGCCTGAAAACCACATCCAGGCTGGCCGGCACTCCGAACCCTTTCGTTAATCCGCCGGGCGGATTCGAACCGGGGCCGGTACGCCTCCCCGTCTGGGAAAGCGGTGCGTTAGACCACACGGCTAACCGAGCGGTTACATACACAATTAAAAAAATAAAATAAAGCGAAAAGTGTTCAAATATTTAGAAGTATTTGGATGAGATTTGAGATTACATTTATACAATTAAGGAGAACGAGCAAAGGCCCTTTCTTCAGTACGGAAGCATTCCAGATCCAGAGGCGAATAATGAGTGGTAATGGATAAGTTGAGGAACCTGACTGAAGAGGAGCGAGAGCAGCCGTGTCTCCCACTGTGCAGCGCCACTGCCTGCTGAGCAGGGGGCTCCGGTTCCAAACCCGGCTGCGGCTGGCCACAAGTTTTCAGAATTTGGGCACTTAATGCAGTTTCCACTGGCAGCTGACATCTGCATCCATTCTCCGCACTATGCTGCAGTAAGTACGGAACTGTTTCAGAGGTAACGCCACTCTCCAATTTTATCCTTGTGCTCGCTTCGCGATTTATACACAGGAGGAACCCAGATATCAGTTGACTCTTGATGAGACGTACGTTCACGGAACTTTGACAGAAGCCCGTTCCGCGATGCCGAACGAGTGTCTTCCATCGCCTTCCACTAGAGTCTCCTAATTACTTCTGCGAGCCTTCCGCGCTTGCTAAATAAGTCCATAACTAAGCCTGCTGCTCTCCGTAGGATCTTCTGTGTGTCTGCTATTGATATTACCTGCAACGGATCCCATATTGATGTTGAATACTCAAGTGCTAATGGAACGTACTTCCCTTGTTGAGGGATTCTTCCAATGAATATCGGTATACTACATAGGCGCCCAATTTTAACATCTTGGGTTATGCTCAGTAGCGTTTCCGAGAGGAGGGGGGGGGGGAATTAAAGTAGTATTTTTGTTTTATTTTAGTAGTATTTCTTCTTTTTTGCTTCATCTGGTGTTAATTTAAAAAAAAAAATGTTTGTAAATCTATCGGACGAAACTGCGTAGTCATCAGTACGTAGCTTACAAACTGCTTTAACTAAGGTAAACTACCCTAAGGGCAACACACACACACACCCATGCCTCAGGGAGGACTCTAACCTCCGACGGCGAGGAACCGCACGCTTCGCAGCGAGGCGCATTAGACCGCTCAGCTACTCCACCGCGGCGGTGTTAATTTAGGACCACTTTAATACCACTTAAATCTCTGAAAGGAGAAAAGTAATTTTTTAATACTCAGTGAAGAAATTAACAGCCATTACTTTCAATTTCACGTTCTAGAACTACTGGATGGGTTTTGCGACCTGTTTTTCCCATTGTAGTAACCACTGAAATCATTTTAAGAGTTTTCGTCTTCTCAGACATGCATATCAAATAATGATGTGCCTGTATTGTAAATACTGTGTTCATTATCACAAACATTTACATCGTATCGTCATCCTGGCTTCATTCTTCTGCAGATTTATTTTCTATACAGCATTATCAAAATAGTCCATAACCACTTTTGCTGTCATACCATGTCTGTCGATACCAATAGGTTCACACCCCATTGTCACATCAGACACCAATTCAGTAAATAGGGTGAAAAATATCACGATTACGTGAAGACAACGGACTCTGAAGAGAATACATAAAAGTTAAATTAGTACTATAAAAATTTTCTTTTTTTTAATTCAGTACAATAATTAAAGTTTGCCGCTTTAAGTTCACAATATTGACGTTACAAGCGGCATTCCATTAACATTAGGACTATTTAGAAATCGGCCACTACACTCACATGTCAACGTGCATTTTAATGCCTACGAATTCAATTAGCTGTTTGTTTTAAAATAATCTTTTTACAGCTGTGTATTACAAACGCTAGCCGGCCGCGGTGGCCGAGGAGACTGAGGCGCTCCAGTCACGGTCTGCACGGCCACTACGGTCGGGGGTTCGAATCCCCCCTCGGGCATGGATATTTGTGCCGTCCTATTTTATAAGTAGTTTGTAAGTTTAGGGACTGATGACCCCGTAGTTAAGTCCCATAGACTATACAAACATTTGAACATTTGAATACAAACGCTAGCCGCCCATCAATGAGATGAGAGAGCCGATTTTAATGATAGTCAACAAATATAACCTAAAGAAAAAACAATACGAACATTTTCAGTGGGGTATGCCGAGCATACCCGCTCAAATTTTGGGGTATGCTTGAGCGACCGCGCATACCCGTAGTCGGCGCCTATGGTATACTATCTGCCTCTTTCTATATGATCGTTCCATTTCAAATCCGCCCTATGTCTGTCTGCTCTTGTGTATTTTATGAAAGTAACTCTTCCAGTGTTGGTCCTGCTATTGCGTAGTTATATAATAAAGAATACTAGTTATTTAATGATCTCTCTTTATACGCAAACGAAGCACTTTACACTTGCTTACGTTTCCATTACCTACACAGTGCTTCAACACGCTGCTCATCCTCTTGTATTTCGCTAGCATTTTCCGATGTTGTGACTCCTCGATAAACTACAGCTTTATCCGCGTAAAACCTCATTGAACTTCCGATGTTATCTATCCTATCACTTATATAAAATGTGAAATTCCGTAGTCCTCCGACATTTCCCTGGCGTACGCCTGAGATCACTTCAAGGTCTGAAGACTTCATTCTGTTGAGAACGACATGCTTTCAGCTAGCAACGCCACAGTCCAGTCACCCAGCTGGCCTGACGTTCCGTATGCTCGAACTTTGTTAATAAGGCGATGATGCGGAACGGAAACGCGGTAAATTTCTTTGTTTCTTAAAAATGAAACTTCTGGAAATATCGGATTTAAGTTTTCCTTTTTCAGCGCGCTATTAGAGACGGGAACGGCAGAGAAATATCGTAAATGCGGTTCATTGAAGCCTCTGCCAGGAACTTAAATATGATTTTCACAGTACTCATGTACAGGGTGACCAAAAATTCAGTATAAATTTGAAAACTTAATAATTCACGGAATAATGTAAATAGTAGATAGAGAGATAGAAATTGACACGCATGCTTGGAATGACATGGGGTTTTATTAGATCAAAAAATAAATCAATAAAAAGTTCAAAAATTGTCCGACAGATGGCGCTGGACAGCAAAACGTCAGTGACTGCTACCGTGACGGGTGAGAGGTTCGCCGACATGTTACAGAATCGCATCATTTATTATATACAAACAGTTTTACTATTCTGCCACTTGACTGCTGCAACACATGACCTGACACCAATTTCGAATTCTCCCCTGCTAAGTCTAGAATTTTTCACACCATATCTGGCAAATCCTTCCTATTTGAACGAACAGTTCCAATGCCATAAAGACCAAGAGACTGTAACTCTTCCCTTATTCGTACTGTTGTACTGTCGTACTGTATTAAAATCATTTCTGCAGGCCACTGTATTTGTGAGAGTGATCACATCTTCACCAAAAGTAAATTAAGACGTATGATTTTTTTTTTTTTTTTTTTTTTTTTTTTTCAGGGTGGATGTCTAAATTGATGATGAACCAGTACTAGCATCAGCTAGCCACCACACTTTATTTATCAACGCGTCACTAGTAAATATAGACTCGAAATATTTTATTTCATTATCAGACTTTGAGAAATTTGCAAGTTTTCTGCACTTTCTTCTAATTTCAGTGGAAGATTTTCAAAATAAGAAATGTTCTCTTTCCATGTTTTATCACTAGAAGAAAATGTTGAAGCAGCTATTTCTGCAGTAGAATCACATACATGTGCTTGACAAGTATATAGTTCCCAATTTCACTAGCATCTATTAGCAAATTGAAACAGTAGTCTTCATTTGAAATAATAATGCTACCACTAGTTTCGTTCAAATTCAGAATCGTCATCAGAGTCAGCATAGACATCTGAATCATCTACATCTTCTGGTAACGCGTACAAAACTCTCAAAACCTCTTCTGGCGTGAATCCAGGCTTCTAAACAATAAGAAACCAACAATGACTGCGATGCCGAATGCACAGCCATACAAATTGCACTTCCCACTAACTTACCTTGTAATATTTATGTAACTTTCATTGACATCCAACAAATATACACGAATACTATCTCCCTCGTAAATATAACAGTAGACAAATAAAAGTCAATTCACACGCAAAAGGCAAGCACACTATAGAAATAAAAACGCTTTTACGGTGAAAACAGTGGCTTGTTTCCCCGGGGAAACTAGACTTCTGCATTGGTTGACTAACAATATAGAAATGCAGCTACTTTCGCCTGCATGTTGACAATCTATTTGTAGTTAGCACACTTTAACAGAGATGGCAGCACAAGTTAGAAGTGGGAACACTGATTACCACTGAACTTATAGCGAAAACAAGTAAGTGGGAAGTATAGTTCCCACTGGTCACTAAATGCTTAATGGAGTACGGTTCCTGACGAATTTCAGTCTGCCATCCGCCTCACGCACGGCTGATGTTATATGGTCTTCCATTCCAGATTGCCCCTTGTGTCTACATCCAGATATTTTATGGAAGTAACAGAGTCCAGTGCCTGCCCTGCTATTTCACTGTTATATGATAAAATATCTTTCTTTGGATGTATACGCAGCACGTTACACTTGTTTATGTTGAGGCTCAATTGCCATTTCGTACACCATGCGTAAATAAGCTGCACATAATTGTGCATTTCCCTTTCCCTTCGCGATAAACTTCAGCATCATCCACGAAGGACCCACTGAACTTAGAATGTGATCTACGAGGTGATTTATATATACTGTTAAACGCAACGGCCCTATATCACTCCCTTGGTCGCGGCCGAAATAACTTCAAGGTCTGAAGACTTTTCGCCATTGCGAATGACAGGCTGCCTTCTGTTAACACTAGAACCTCCGGAACACGGAACATACTGTATACCTAGAGCAGCCGCTGCGACCATTTTGACAGCCATATTCGAATTATTTTTCAGTCTCGTTATCATAATCCCTAATACGTATTTCTACGATTAGAAAACATTAACTGTAGGATCTAGCAGTAAGATGAAGCAAAATACAAAATATTGTCATGAATTTAATATTTCTCTTTCTTATTACATATACAGATGAGGATTTTTTTAACACTTTATTTTGTGGAATTAGAGTTATGAGCGACTTTGACAAAACTACGCACCACAACAGATTGGTAAAGCACTTTCTTTCTTTTTATTCAGGGTATTTCGACACATTGACGTTTAGTAACAGGAACTACAGACCACTTCCTCTGTTATGTCCTTTGAGCAAGAACCACATACTTGCCGTTTGCACTCTTTGCATAAATAACTCGTCTTATTCCTGCATTTCTTCATTTTGGCATTGCCCCCTTATTTCGTTTACTTCCAAAATCTCTCCAAATTCCCCTTCTGTTCCCGCAACCTTAAATTTTGAGCCCAAATAATACCCCATACGAAGCTCCTCTGCTAGCTTCAGGATGCAGTTTCGGCGAGTGATCTTCTTCCCTGTCACTTTCTTCAAAATGATCCATGAATTGATAGCTGCCAAGGATATAATAAAATACCTGAACTGGCCATCTTCGTGTACCAGCTTGTATTTTCTTGCCATTTGGTCCACAATATCAACATCATATTTTGTATTGTTGTAGAAGTCTATTTCTTGAATTCTTTTGGCACTAGCTTGAAGTTCAACTTCTGAGTGCAGAGTGCTATATAAAAGGACATTCTTGTTTCATTTACCGTGATACACCGTAAGATTGTCGTCCTTATGTTTCAAGACAGCCGAGTCGTAAAGACGAGCTTTCATAGTCTTCACAGAGTTAGGAATCTCTCTCCTGGGTCGTCTAATGCTAGTACCACTTTTCAACTTCTTACCCAGTTTCACTGCCGTAAAACAGTTCTCTGTTGTTATGTTTCTCCCCTTCTTTTGAAACGGCTCCATCAATTCCATTATTAAACTCTCGGGAAGAGTCTCATCACGTGGTCTCAGATCGTCTTTTCGTAGATACGAAAACCCAATGTACAGAAATTTGGATTCAAGGTCCACAAGAAGCGAAAACTTTATACCAATTTTTTCTGAGTTGGTTTACGTTATAGGAGGCGATCCACTTATATTATTGTAAAAAGGTATAAAATAGCCAAGATCGCTTATCATCAGTTTTTATTAATGACGACCGGTTTCACTGAACTATGTCAGCATCATCAGGTCAAATAAAATATTTTACAAGGCCAAGCAAAGTTTGCTTTTGTCACTCACTGTGTTAATTACGTTTTATTATAATGACATAGTGCACCTATGCACTGTAAATCTTTTTATATAACAACTTTTTGACATTACAAGATTATGGCCTTGTAAAATATTTTATTTGACCTGATGATGCTGACATAGTTCAGTGAAACCGGTCGTCATTAATAAAAACTGATGATAAGCGATCGTGGCTATTTTATACCTTTTTACAATTTTTTCTGGTTTGTTGGGCATATACTGTAAGAATGGACACTTTTTTTGCTTGGGAAAAGTTGCTCATCAGCAGTCAGATTTTCATCTGGAATATACGTCAGTTGACAATTTTCTATAAATTCCTTCCAAGCCTGTGATACTAATGCAAATTTATCTATCTTCAAACGCTCCGATTTCCTGTTCCTAGAGTCAAACCTGAAATATCTAAGAATTTCTCGAAAACCATTCTTCCCAATTGTTTCACAGAAGATTGGTGGCCCCCACTTCTTAGACCACATTTACCAAGTTCGGTAATGTTGGCTCCAAGATCACCACGAGCATATAATAAGGCAATGAAAGCCTCCAGTTTTTCCAAACATAGACTTGACAATTAATTTTTAGAGCACGTCTAGCTCCCATTTCAGTACAGAGTCTTATATGTTTCAATATTGATTCATATATGAAATGGCGCCATTCACCCGCTACACTGCCATCAGAAATGTGCCGCTTTGCGTACGGAGTGGCTCCTGGATTTTCTTTGAACACGTTGTAGCCTGCCAGTCTGCCCGATTTCGCCTTCCCAAACTCCGCTACAGTCCACTCAGTTACCCCGCCTGTGCCTAGTAACATACTGCGTTGTCATGGGAGGCTTCATTTGATTCGTCCTCTCTAATATCTTGCTTTCCTTTTTAAATTTCCTGCTGCTGTAATAGAACAACAGAATATTTCGAATATAAATAATGAATTTTATACAACAGTTGAATGATGACATGAAAATAATGGGTATCATTATTATAACTAACCTGGTTAACAACATTTGAATCATCGTCATCATCATCATCATCATTAGGGGGCTGACCCCCCGTGGTACACAAAACAGGTCAGATCACTGTTGCAGAAACAAAGAAAAACGCATGCAACATTTAAAAAGACACAGAATCCGCAAGACTGGCAATCTTTTACTGAAACTCGCAACCTAGCGCGGACTTCAATGCGAGAATCTTATAGTTGTTTCCACAACGAAATCCTGTCTCGAAATCTTGCAGAAAATCCAAAGAAATTCTGGTCATATGTGAAGTACACTAGCGGCAAAACACAAACAATACCTTCACTACGCGATAGCAATGGCAATACTACCGACGACAGTACTGCTAAGACAAAATTACTAAACACAGCTTTCCGAAATTCTTTCACCAAAGAAGACGAAGTGAACACTCCAGTATTCAATCCAAGAACAGCTGCCAGCATGCAAAACTTAGAAGTAGATGTTCCTGGAGTAGTAAAACAACTTAAGTCACTAAACAAAAATAAATCTTCCGGTCCAGATTGTATACCAACTTGATTCCTCTCAGAGAATGCTGATGCAATAGCTCCGTACTTAGCTATAATTTACAACCGATCACTCAGCGAAAGATCCGTACCCAAAGACTGGAAAGTTGCCCAAATTACTCCAATATTCAAGAAAGGCAATAGGAGTGATCCCCAAAATTACAGGCCTATCTCATTGACGTCGATTTGCAGTAGGATTTTGGAACATATACTTTGTTCGAATATTATGTACTACCTCGAAGAGAACGACCTATTAACCAATAGTCAGCACGGATTCAGAAAGTATCGCTCTTGCGAAACACAGCTTCCCCTTTATTCACATGAAGTGTTAAGTGCCATCGACAAGGGATCTCAAATCGATTCCATATTTCTGGATTTCCGGAAGGCTTTTGATACTGTACCCCACAAGCGGCTTCTAATGAAATTGCGTGCTTATGGAATATCTCCCCAATTGTGCGATTGGATTCACGATTTCCTGTCAGAAAGGACACAGTTCGTTGTAATTGACGGTAAGTCATCGAGTAAAACAGAAGTGAAATCTGGCGTTCCACAGGGAAGCGTTATTGGTCCCCTACTCTTCCTCGTGTTTATAAACGATTTAGGAGATAATCTGAATAGCTCCCTTAGACTGTTCGCAGATGATGCTGTCGTTTATCGGTTAGTGAAGTCAACAGAGGATCAAAAGCAACTGCAAAGCGATTTAGACAAAATTTCTACTTGGTGCGAAAATTGGCAATTGCCACTAAATAAAGAAAAGTGTGAAGTAATGCACATGACCACTAAAAGAAATCCGCTGAACTTCAATTACGCGATAAATCAGTCAAACCTTAAGGTCGTAAATTCTACCAAATACCTAGGAGTTACAATTACGAACAACTTTGACTGGAGAGAACACATAGAAAATATTGTGGGGAAGGCGAACCAAAGGTTACGTTTCATTGGCAGAACGCTTAGACGATGCACCAGCTCCACCAAAGAGACTGCCTACATCACACTTGTGCGTCCTCTCTTGGAGTACTGTTGCCCCTTGTGGGACCCTCACCAGGTGGGACTGACTGAAGATATTGAGAAGGTTCAGAGAAGGGCAGCTCGTTTTGTTTTATCACGTTACGGGGGGAAAAAGCGTCACGGAAATGTTGCACGAATTGGGGTGGAAATCATTAAAAGAAAGACGTTATTCATTGCGGCGTGATCTGTTTGCGAAGTTTCAATCACCGACTTTTAGTTCTGAATGTGAAAATATTTTGCTAGCACCCACCTACTTAGGGAGACATGACCATCCCAATGAAATAAGAGAAATCAGATCGAAAACGGAACGATTTAGGTGTTCTTTCTTCTCGCGCGCTATTAGAGAATGGAACGGTAGAGAAAAGTTATGAAGGTGGTTAATGAACCCTCTGCCAGGCACTTAAGTGTGATTTGCAGAGTATCTATGTAGATGTAGATGTAGATGTAGATCTGAATCACTGCTTTGAAAATAGTCATTTGGTTCGCAGTAATCTTCGTCTGCAGCTTCTTCTTCCAGGACCTCTTGATCTAGGCCACACTCTGCTTCAGACATATTACCTGTAATATCGTGCTACGGAGCGAACACTCGTGCATCGGTGAGCGGCGGGTGTCTGCGAGCCATGATTACCGTGCTGTGACACGCTAACGAATGATAACACTACTGCAGGCGCAGTGGGAAATAACGTATTGAAGTTTCATTGTAGTGCATATTACTGAAGTTCAGAGAATAATAGCTGATTTAATGCCACAACAATTAGGAAACAGGATTCGCAAAACACGTTTAAAGACGATAATTAACACAGCGGGCATTAGGTATGCTCATTAACAGCGATGTATCTAACTGTCAGAAAACAATTATTTTTAGTATGGATCATTATGACTGGTAACAAGGTAAAGAAAGTTACTGAAGCTCGGATCAATACTACAAAAACTACAGTGACAATATCGTTTTGACTATTTATAGCGGACATTGTGAACGCTCCGGCGGTTCTGGTGTTCTGTTAACTGGAAGCGCCTCAGTGCAGTTACCAAGAGAATGGTGACACACTGGACCGTGTTCCGAAGGACGGTGTTTCAAATCCACCTCCGGCCATCCAGATTTAGGTTTTCCGTGATTTCTATAAATCACTACAGGCAAATACCGGGTTGGATCCTTTGAAAGGGCACTGCCGAATTCCTTCCCCGTCCGTACCCAAAACCTCGAGCGTCAGCTCCGTCTCCAATGACGAAGCTGTCGACGGGACGTTAAACCCTCAGCTTCCTTTGCAACTCAGCAACCTGACTGGTTCCACCGAAAACAGTCAGCTCATAGCTTCACCCACCTCGTGGCAATTCTCTTCTTCAGCATCCAGTGCTGACATGACTAAAAACCAGAACCGTTATTCCACTGTAAAAAGCTGCATAGAAGAACTAGGTGGAGATTCTGGTTTTCATTCAGTTGCGTATATCTTAAATTGTTTATAAAGGATGGGACTTATTGCGCTAAAAATGATATTAACTCGGGATTTGGTACGATGTAATAATTCAGGATACAGTTCTCTGCCAAGCCTGTGCTAATGCCGCAATAGTTACACCTACACTATACTCACTATTAAAGTCAGTTTATGGTAATTAATTTACCCTGTCACCAAAAGCGTTCTTAAAAGAGAAGTTCATTTTAATATGCTCACAAAATGCTACGCAAATAAGTCCAGAAAAATTTTCACACTTTCATGATTTTCGGAACACGCCACACGGTTTCATTGTTGCATAATATCATAATTTTCAATTAAAAAAGCTCTAATTTTACTAGGCGACTGTCCGCACGATATACTAAGCATGTTGATACACTTTTTAATCCAATTATGGAGATTATAAGACTACCGTGTATAAAATCCGACTACCCTCTTGCTCAAAAGCAATCGTGAGAGTACCCGAATGAACGCGCGAAATGCTGTAACCAATCAGATTACAGAGATAGCGCGGGTTTGCGCGGACTTTCTATATACGCCCGTGAAATACTACGAACGTTCCAGAACTGCATACAGAAAAAATATTTAGAAGATAGTAAATGATAAAATATCCACGACTTTAAGTAATTACCAATGTTTACGTGTACTGCCTGTTTCCCTGTTACCATAAACTGACGGAATGTTCATATACAATTTCTCTATTAATATTCTCATACACACACATATAGAAAACATATTTCAAACGTGAACCTACTTTAATATTTATCACTTCTATTTTTCAGCTCACTTTGACATCTACCAAAAATTCACATTATTAACTTTCCCATAAATGTTCTTTCTATACGTTCAGTCGTTCATCTGACCACTGGCTGGACACAGGTATGCAGAGTGCTCACGCTACACCAGTACTCAGGCTGCAGACGGCAGCAGGTGTCACTCTCTGGTGCAGCACACCTGAACTCATGCTGTACCACACTCGGTCATTCGCCTCACTCACCGGCACAAAGCTAGCGAAAAAAAAAAAAAAAAAAAAAAATAGACGACAACTTATATATGCGATTCGTCAGCCGACAACTCCTGTAAAACTAGGATGACAGGTAGACCATGTGCGGAATAATGTTTCCCAAAGCCGCCATCTGTATGGTCGAACGGAAGCGACAGTCAGTGCCACTGCACTTACTCTCACCAACTGTTCACCTCTTCTTCCTCCCTCTTGTGTCCATCAAATCCTCCTCCATCTGCCCTCCCTTTCGCGTGTCTCCCTCCAGCTTCTCTTGGGCCGTTTCCTGCCTGTCGCTCCCCCACTCCTCCTGGCCCTCTCCTTCCTCCTCCCCCACTCACGGCTTCTCCTGACCCCGTGGCCCCCACAGGAGTGGTGCGCTTATCTTAAACGTTAACTTAGACTTATGCACTTAGTTGTTGCCACTAAACGTGTATTAACTCAGGTGACCAAAGTATTGTGCACCCTCTTTTAGTGTTCTACTGCAAATAGATTCATAAATATTAATATTACTACATAGAAGGATCGCAGGGCCAATTTGGCCCGTTATAGGGTTCCTGTATTTTCGGCATGTTTCCTTATAATACTGTGTATGAAATAAAACCAACTGTTGTCTCCTTGTTGTTCAAATGTTTGTAGAGCTTATGGGACGTAGCTACGGGGTCATCAGTCCCTAAACTTACAAACTACTTGTGAACTACCTTGTACTAAGGGCGGCACAAACATCCATGCCTAAGGGGGGATTCGAACCCCCGACCGTAGGGCCCTGCAGAAACTGACTGGCGCGCCGCAGACCGATCGGCCACCACGGCCGGCTCTCCTTGTTGTTTCAATAAACGACAACAATGCTGGGGATGGCGGTCATATAAGGATGAGCCATGCCTGAGTGACTGATTGTGTGAGTGAGTGTGATCTTCTTTGAAGAAGGTCATGGCTGAAAATTTACAAGTTGCGTGAATGTGAATATGAGTTTGTTGGCAGCTCAGCGATAATCTTTATGGTGAGTTGCTAGCTATCCTCATATTATGAACATTGCAAACTGGACCTTCCATTTTTAAAAATCAATAAAAGAACTTAGGATGGTTACAATGCATAATCTTTCACAATCTGGCCCCAGAGGTTCTTTTACGTAGTAGCTTGCATGCGATCCTTCTAGTATTAAATGTCAAGTACACTGGATAGCAGCTATAAAAGCATGATATAATTAGGTCCTTTGCCCAGTTTAGTCTGGTTGTCATACCGCTTAGGGATTCGTTCTCAAGTCATGCCGTTGGCGCAGCAGTTTGACGTTACTTTAGCGGGGCTTGAAACGGAACTGATGGATCACGTTTGGGTGTAATGTACTGCTATATTCTTTACTTCTCGCCAACTTCCTGCGAAGATGAGATTTTCATGTGTGTACAGCAGTTCCGCGTTACCTGGCGCAGCGTCTGCCTGAAGTACGAACAAGTGTTCCGTTAACCTAAACTAGAGGGGGGGGGGGGGGTATGAAGGGGATCAAATCCCCTTTCCCTTCCGTAAAAGCCTCACTGTTCACCTAATTCCTGATAATTCAAAAGTATGCTGAAGTTGCTCCTTCGAGGTTTGTATTGAATAAAATGTAATATTGGTTCTATTGAAGTGCATCTGCGCCTTTAGTTCAACTTATGGTGTAAAGCTTCACAAGTCAGAATATACGTCATAATTGGGTGATTCCCCCCCCCCCCCCCCACCCACCCACCGAAACCAAATTCTGACTACGGACCTGATTATTGTGAGTACAGTCTCAGTTTTAAGTAAAATAATTTTATAAATGAAGCTCACCGTATCAAATTTATACCTTATGACAGCAAGTTAAAGTACCTTCTAAAAAAAGCGTGATCAATGTATAAACTTGCAATAACAAACTACTGCACACAGCAGTAAAAGAAGACGGGGGTGCTCGTCTCTGACTCTGGGTGCAGCGCCCGCAGTCGGGTGTGGGCGCCTCCACCTCCCCATCTCCCCTCCCATCCCTTACGTTCCATGTCCTCCTCCTCTTCTCTGTCCATTTGCTCAGTATTCCTCTTTCCTCTATGTATAGAAAAAACTTAGGTAACTGCATTTCTCATGGACAACAGGGTTTCAGAATACCAACCCAGAGTAAATTTGAGAAGTAAAGCATTACGTTACAACGAAACCCCTAGTTATCTGGGAGTGGGTAAGGAAAGGGCTTTAAAATACAAAGCCCTCTTACATAAATCTGCAGCAAAACTGAAGAGCCGTAATAACCTTCTTCAGTACCTAGCTGGAACGTCACTGGTCGCTGACGCCAACAAACGGTGAACAAATGCTCTAGCACTTGCATGTCCTTCAGCAGAGTACGTCCCGCCGTATGGCTAAAAGCTGCCGTACTCACCTCGTGGATGTTCACCCGCGTAGCATTATGTGAATCGTAGCTGGAACATTACTTGCTAGTCCAGGTCAATGGCTGCCAGGGTTCAGTAGCATACTACTTCCTCACATTACAAGACAAAATCATCTTGATCATCTGCGGTCGAAAATACTGAAGAACATAACAATACCATTTCATGAGAATGTGAATCGGATAATATCATCGAAGTTGAAGTCCCGCAAACCACCATGTAAATTTGTCATGGATTTCCTAAGCAACAATTTCAATCCCAAAGACGACTGACGGAATGAATAGACAACTTCTACCCCACAGGGCATCCTGAAAGTCGAGGATTCAACGCTGAAACTCACTGGATTTTAATTATTAGGTGAGGCGTCAACAGCCGTAATATATTTCATAAAATGCATTTATAATCAGTCAACAGAACATAAAAGGTAACAACAGAGGCTGTACTTAGCCTGTCAAGATATACCTGGGGCACCGTATTCGCCATGGCGGTAGAAAAAATTTTTTCTTTGTTTTCTTTATTGTTATTTTAACGCCGAGAGAGTCGGCCGGCTGGCAGCAGTATCAGGCGCTGCTCTTCAGCCGAGCGTATATGTAAATTAAAAAGTTAGATTAAAACAAAACTAAGTCACGAGAGTAAAAACAAGGAATGAAAAAACATGGCATGAAGAAAAACATTGAAACATTAAAAACTGGACACTGGAGACAATTGTGCAGGCTTAAAACGCATGAACAGGCGAGAGAGACTGCCACATAGACAGTTAAAAACAGTCTGTGCCACGGTGGCGATAAAATCACACTGAAAAACGTCACTGGACACACGAAGAAGTAACACGACGACACTGCTGAAGAGGAGATGTTGTTGTTGGACGCACTGTAAACTCACACGGAGACATGGATGCACTGGACACTAGACGACACTGGATCTAAAATTCGTCACTGCGGCCCCCGCAGGGTGACGGGAGGGGAAGGTTAGGAAGCGCGGGGGAAGGTTGAAGAGAGAGAGAGGGGGGAGGGGAGAGGAAAGACGGGTGCGATCGAGACTCCAGGGTGAAGAAGGGGGAAGGCCAAGCGGGGATAGGGAGGCGGAGGGGATGAGGAGAGGGGACGCTGATGCTACTGGGATAGGATCAGAGCCGGCCGCGGTGGCCGAGGGGACTGAGGCGCTCCAGTTACGGTCTGCACGGCCACTACGGTCGGGGGTTTGAATCCCCCCTCGGGCATGGATATTTGTGCCGTCCTTAGGATTAGCTAGTTCATAAGTAGTTTGTAAGTTTAGGGACTGATGACCCCGTAGTTGAGTCCCATAGGCTATACAAACATTTGAACATTTTTGATAGGGTCAGAGTTGATAGGAGGGGTAAATTACGGGACGAAGGGCGTCATCCGATACGGGAAGGGTGTGGAAGTTGCCTTGGGAGAGGACATGTAGCGTGTGCAGGTGGAGAGACGGAGGAATGCAGTGGTGTAGGCGTGGCCGAGGCCCAGGATTGGTGAGGATGGGGTAAACGAGTGGGTTGCGGGAATCTATTTTGCGGACGACATACAGGATTCGGAGATGTTCAAGGTGTTGAAGGAGGTGAGGATAGGGGATGAGTTCATATAGGATCCGTGTGGGGGAAGGAAGTCGGACACGGTAGGCGAGGCGGAGGGCGTGTCGTTCCAGAATTTGAGAAGGGAAAATTCCCTCCATTCTTCAAAAAAGGGGCTGGATTAACAGCTCATTTTGACCAGTACTACTGTGGGCGTTTCAACGCCGATCCGCACTGCTACCGCTGGTGGATCTGTTGTGTGAAAGTGCTCGTGCCGTGTCCTCCACACGCACTGCTCCTACACAGGGCGCGCTGCAGCGTCTACTTGAGCGCCTCGCAGCTGTTCGCCACTTGCGACACTGGTGCCCTCACGGCCCGCCGCTGGCCCCGCCTGTGTCGGCCGCTCTCAGTGGAGTGGCGGTGTATGCGGCCGCCGCCCTCCTTATCCGCGCGCTGTTTGCCTAAAAGTAATAGCTGCTGGCTTATTCATGCCGCGGCCGCCGGCAGCCGCCAGCCGCCAGCGCCGTCTGCCCGCGTCTGCCGCTACAGCCAGGCCAGTGGCTCTGCCTCACAACAGGAGGCCCGCTCTCGTCAGCGAAGCTGGCAGCTGCGGCCAGTCTGATTTCACTTCTCCATTGCTTTAATACTAGTATCATGTGAATATGAAAGAATGACAACTACTGTTGTATCGGAACAGATGCTACATGTATCATACAATATGCCGGTGACGGGCAATCATACATTCGTTAGTGGAGAGAGGTGGGCGAGTTTGAGGCCCTTACTCTTACGGGAATTAGTTTCAAAACTACCAGTTCGACAACTGTGAGCAGGGTAAAGCTGGGAATTTGTATCTGACGGGAGATGTGCTTAGGTAGTCCTTGCAGGTGCGGTGATCACTGTGTCCCCAGTGGAGTAGTGGTCAGCGCAACTGCCTACAAAGCGGGAGACCCAGTTTGAATCCCGGCTAGATACACATTTTGTATTGACCATTCGCAGTTGATGTCATATATTCTGGGAATATGAAAACAATAACAAGTGCACGATCACAAGTGACGCCTTGACACACGTCCACTGAATGTGTGGTCGTGTTCCATTTTCAGTTATTCATTACTCTAAAGTGTTTTCCACCATTAATATTCTCTATTTGTATGATGTCAATTATTTTATTGCCTTATTAATGGTCAATGCCCCGAGTTTGTACATGTTTCCACCACTGTGATTGAACTTGTG
The DNA here is from genome assembly GCA_026315105.1 of Locusta migratoria. Taxonomy (NCBI): domain Eukaryota; kingdom Metazoa; phylum Arthropoda; class Insecta; order Orthoptera; family Acrididae; genus Locusta; species Locusta migratoria. The sequence goes on from CM048748.1 coordinate 478,221,800, forward strand.
TGTTCATGTGACTGTGGAAGGTTGCTCTTAATCTTGACTGACTGCCGCGCAACGGCTTACAGTCACCGCCTCCCGCTTTAGGCCTCTTTTACTTTAGTTAAGAACGCATGGCTTCGTAAGTCGTCTGTACTGCCGTCTGCTGGGTGGCAAGAGAGAAGCTTACTTGGCAAGATATCGAGGTGAACCGTTCTTAGTGTAGCACCAACATAATCACGGTCGAAAGATGGGACAAAACAGAACTCTCTGGAGCTCTAGTAAAGGATATTATCTTTCTCAGGTAGCGAGGGTTGGTGGACACTATGCTCTGAACGCATTCTGCATCGCTTTTAGCGCGCCCTGCATCCGGTTTGTGGAGGGGAAAGCTTTTGGCGTGACCTGAGTCTTCACTCTTGCTGCGACCGCTGAAGTGAGTATATCGTCGAATCATGCTGAGGGGATGGCATGCTGTTAGAACTTTACTTTGTTCGTGATCAGGCAGTCTTGGTTTATCACTGACCAGCTGTAAACCCACTGTTGCCCGGGTGTTTATTTATCCTACACTCTGGTAGTCCACAGCCCCTTCCCCCCTCTCACTGCATCCACCTCTTCCTCTCCAATCTCTCTGTTAGTTTCCACCTTTCCCTCTCTCGGCAAAGTTTTCTGCAAGGTACCGTCTGTCATATACCATGCAAACATTTATGCAGCCAGTGATCTTCCTCTTAGTTTAAAGGTCATGTGTTCAAATCAGTTTTTTTACCGTATTAAAAGTGTGCCTTTTTCGTACTGAATAATACACAGCTTCGCCAGCTAATACTACTTTATCATAATTTTTTTCAGTCTTGTGTTTTATTAAGTTTTATTGTTAAAAATATATTGTGAAGGTATACGTAGTGGCGGCAGTACCCTGGCTTACGACGCCATACGATTGAATATCAAGGATAAACGTACACGATGAATGAGTAGTAGTAAATAAGTGTTACAACTATTCTAATTTATACTTATCACTCTACTGTATTAGACATTTAGAAGGCTTCGAGTATGTGTCGATGTAAAATTGGAATGAAAGGAGATTTTTTAATTTAGACATTTCACAAAAGTATGCCTCTGTATTACACTTCATTTTGCCTAAATTCCCCACCATGGCTTATTGCCCCAGTTGCAAAATGTAGCTAAGAACGCCTATTTAAAGCCTAAGATTTTGCGAAACAATTAGGTTAGAGACATGAAATCGAAGCTAAATACCTACAGATTACGTTAATACCAGTATTAAAAAGCACAGACAGCCTATAGAGGTACTGATTTCAATAAAATACAAACTCGAAAATTATATCCAAAACGTCGAAACTAACAATTCCTTTCACACGATTAATATCTGTCAAAAGAGGGGGAATTTAATCTGTCTGCTAAACAGTGTTACCACATTAGGCATGCGTGCAGGTGATCAGGATTTGTGGCATAAATTATACACGGAAGTAATAAGATTGTCATGTTATACATTTGTTCTCATTTAATCACACTCGTTAAAAATATATTTGTGTGCTGCCCTACTGTAGTAATAAAGTTAGTAGATTACTGAAGTTGGTAGCAGTAGTAAACATAAGACACGGTGGCCTTCGTTACACGATAGGCTAGCCTCACGCGGTACTTTAAACAGTCTGTGGAGCGTGTTTCTGGCTTGAATTCAACAATAATTATTAATTGTTACTGAAGGTTAGGTGGTGGTTACCTGAGAAATTATTTTTACTTTTTTATTATTTATTTTAATTGGCAAGATTTACAGTCATGAAAGTTGTGCGCGACGCTTGCTTAGGCCTCACGAAGGCCACCAAAAAGACACTCGAGACAAAGTGTCCCGACAACAAGTAAAAAGCCAAAGCTCAATTAAGCGTCGATTACAACTTACAGACACCATGGTACCTCTCTTTCTTGGCAAACAGTGTAACTCTCATATTCATTACACAAGTTATTGTCAATTTTTAATTTTAGCACAAGTGACAAAAAGAAGAAAAAAACGTTCCAGGGAGGGGGGTAGGTTTGAACCCCCCATTCCCTCACCTCCCGCATCAACGCCCTTGAGGCAGGGTGTGCTAAATTTCATCAATATCGGAACAAAACTATAGATTTCTATGCAATAGAAACGCTGGGTCACATTGAAAAACGCACTTTGTTGTTCTAAAAGCTTCCAGTTTTATTTCATACAACCCTTGTTCTGAGAGCAACGAAAAGATCAAAAAAAGAATCTGTGAAATCAGTCGAGCCGCTCTCAAGTTATGGCGCGACCAAGGTATTTATGGATCCATTCTTTATGTTGCAAGGAACCCTCCCCCATGCACCGAATGAAACTTAATGCAGACGCTGACCTTCCTCTTGCTTTGAAGGGCACGCGTGCGAAATTTCGTGAAGATCAGAATGAAACTGTCGATTTCGTTAATATGTGGGAGAAGTATGCTCCGCCATGCTCCTATCACAAAATACTTTCTTAGCTTACTTTTTCTACCTATAAACTATATTCCTGCCAAATATCAGGTTAATAGGTGAAGTAGTTTTCGAGATTTCGTGTTTAGGCAGTGAGTGAGTGAGTATCCTTTTATATAGACATAGATTAAGAAAACAGATTGCTTAATTTTGGATGCAAGAGAATTTAGGGAGACTTACGGATAAAAATAAATAGTAACATGCAAATATGTAATGCTAACTTTATTTGACACCAGGTCATGCCTGATGCGACAGTTTTACGGCATCTACAGCAAAACTCTTTTGAGCGGTAGACTTATTTACGTTTCATCTTCAGGTGGGTCAGTTACAAAACGCTTCATAAACGTCCGAAATTACGTCCAACCTTATTAGCAGATCCGTAACAACTCCCATTTTCCAATAATTGACGCATAAATCTGGGTATTCTCATGCGTGGCCTCTCATTATTTATGACGTCATATCTCCTTAGCTATGTGGTGTGCTCTTTTGTTTTCGGGTCAAGAACTTTCGTGGGCGTACAGTGAACAGTTCATCAAAGTTTCATTGCAATCAAATGAATGGTTTATGAATTCTTAGAGGACATTCAGACAAATATTCATTTTGTAAATATTTTTATATATATAATTATATATATTTCTTGAGTAAATCTTTCACTATGTTGGGCAAAGTGTTTCTTAATTTATAGAGCTCAAATAATTTAGTTTAAATTTAGTATTTCATTTTCATTCCGGTGATGATTTTGTGTCAGGTTTTCCCAAGTTAGAATACACGTGCATGGTCTTCAGAGTTTGTGTGAACTTAGAATGTTTGAATTTCCTTGCTATGTTAAACAACCATTTTCGCATCATGTCCGTATCCGTGAGTATGCTACATTTTTATCAGATTTTCTGGATTGATTCCGCCTTTCCTGTCTTGGTATGACCGATTGCATGACGTGCTTTCGTAACGGTCATTTTTTGGCCTTCAGCCATTCTTTTACTGATACTAACTTTCTTCCATGTGAAATTTTCACGTGTGTTTTTCTTGCTTATTCTAAATTAATTTCCTTTTGTAATTTCTATGTAATTCACCTTAGTTGCACACCACATGGTAATTAAGGATAGTATGCCTCTGCTTCTCAGCACATGAGTTCGTTTGATGGATAGTTGATATTTAATTGTGGTTGAAGACACCCGACATCTCGTCAAAACGCCACCGACGTTTCGTTTTTGCTGCTACTAACAAGTGTTACCACATGAGTTACGTGTTGCAAGCATTTTGTGCGTGTCTATGACTGAATGACTTTCCTTTATCTACTGTGTATTTGAAAATTTCCTCCCACGTTGCCGCTGTGGAGTAACCGAGCGGTCTAAAGCGTCTCGCTGTGGAGCGCGCGGTTGCTCGCCGTGGAGGTTCGAGTCATCCCTGGGGCATGGATGTGTGTGTTGTCCTTAGGTTAGTTTAGTTTAAGTAGTTTGTAAGCTACGGACTGATGACCACGCTGTTTGGTCCGATAGATTTACGAACATTTGAACTGAACCTCCCACGTTACCCCCATATTCATAAAGGGCAGAAACAATTCTATTATGGGCAGTAACTTCATGATTTAATTCACTCTTGTAGAAGACGTCTGATTTATTGTGCTTAATTTTCTCTCCCCACATTTATTTGCTTATTCATTTTATTGAATAGATGATGATTTAAAGTATCAAACCTCTGCTTTATAATTTCATGCTCCCCTGTAATCTATTCCCTTTTTTAACATTTAATTTGTGTTTTTAAAATGTTAGCTGCTCCCTTAAGGAGTGAGCAGTTAGATAAATTTCCGTTTCGCAAGTACTGTGGCCACTCGCAAAGTAATTTAGAGCAGCAGTGAGCATTTTAACTTGCATTTGCAGATCTCAACTGCCCGAGATCTTACATAGAAAACTTAACAAGCTACTTTCACTTGGCTTACCGCTGCCAGGATTCGTCCTTCTGGCGACTCTTGATTTCATTTTTAAGTTTTGTTTGTTTCTCTGGATGTCCTACCACCCTTTGAATGTGTGTGTGTGTGTGTGTGTGTGTGTGCGTGTGTGTGTGTGTGTGTGTGTGTATGAATGGAGTATTGTACTTCTAGTGTGCTGTCAGCCGCGCATTGTCAGTGCATTTGTTTCTTCTTATAGTAGTGATCAACAAGTGTATTTTTGGGGGGAAATAACTGTAAGGGCTGATAATCCCGCAGTTAAGTCCCTTAAGCTTAACAAACATTTGAACATTTGAAATAACAGTCGAGTTTATGGAGTGTGAAATGCGGGTGCATTAAGACTGCTTTGTGTGCGAAACTCTTACAGAAGAACCATGTGTTCTTACCACGTGGGTAGCCAGAACTTGTTGTTGGTATTTGCTTCTGGATATTTTAACGTGGATTAGAAAATGGATGGAAACTATATGAGTTGAAAACCGCGTCCAAAGTTTAGATGATGGGTCGGTTAGAGGCGAGTTGTTGGGGTACCTAAAGGATGATATTGGTAGGCGTAAGGCAGGTGTATAACGTATTCCTTGCAGTTGTGGCATGTCATATACTGGTCCGACAATCAGGACTGTGGAAGACCGGTGTATTGAACATAAACGTTACACGCGCTTACAAGAGACAAAAAAATCTTCCGTTGCAGAACACTGTCTTGGCATCGGTCATACTATGGAATAAAACAACACGGAGATTCTGGCATGCACTTCCACCTACTGGGATAGTGTTATTAAGGAAGCTGTTGAAATTAAACTAGCAAGCGACCTTATAAACAGAGATGGTGGTTTTTGTTTAAATTCTGCTTGGAATCCGGCACTGTCTCTCGTCAAAAAACAGAGGGACAAAATTAACGCTGCCTAACCTGTTGATTAACAGTAACTATCGATATTTTTGATGCTTGGTCATCTTTGGTTATGCTGACTCTGCAGTGATTTGTACTGTGTGTGTCTTATCTTCCTCGTTTACCCTTTGCAAACCGAGGTGTTAAATACTCTTGCACATTGCTTCCTTTAGTACAGTTGTGCCTTCAGAATGGCGGGGTGTCCTCCTGCCGAAATATCGGCGGTTGTCGACGACGTCACCCGGCAGCATACCCGTAAGTGGTTTGGTATAAGGGTGATTATCGCGGGAAGAAAAAACACAAGTGGAGGAATGGCAAATACCTGGCACTCCATTAATAAGGAACTGTGCGATGCAAATGCCAAGAGCTTTCACTAGGAACGGCCGAACACGCCTCTGCAGGGTGTGGAAGAGCGTTCGCCCGACCCGAAGCATAAAAAGCAAGATGCGCAACCCGACCATCAACGTCAAAACGATGACGATTTCACTGTTTTCACTGTTCGTTCCTGATCATAGTCTGACGACGAACAGAAGACGCAACATGTCAGACTGATAGGGTTTGACAACTTAAGGGAAGTCCTTTTAGAGGAGGAACCCGACCCGAGCGAGAATTGGATACGACACATCCAGACAATTTCACTGAGTGATGTAGAGTTACGCTGCATTCTCGACACAGGCAGTGTCGTATCCGTAGTTAGTGAGGCAGCATACGAGCGCTACCAAGCAGAGGCGTCTAGGCCGGAATTCCCCCTGCAATGCACCAAGGTTAAAGGCGCCTTGGTTGGGCGTAGTGTAGAGATACGGAGGCAGACCAAGATTGAATTCTCATGTCAAAGACATGTTTTTGTGGCCAACTTTATCGTTGTGCAGTCAGTAGTTGCAGATATGTTGCTTGGTGTGGAATTTTTGGTGGCACACCATGCTACTTTGCACATTGGCGAAGTCGAATCACGTCTTCGGGCGAATCAAAAGGAAATTAGGTTAAAATTGATCTAGTCCATCACGAGGCTGAGTTCGGCAGGTTTGTGTTGCCAATCAGATTACCGGGCGATATACACGCCAGATCCTGTGCTCTCAGAGTATGATGACACGTATATATTTCTCGTTGATTATGTGAAAGTAGACGTCCTGGACGAGATAGACAGAAAAATGTCTTCGTTAGAGAATGCCCCACTCCAATCGAAAGCTAAATTAGAATCCATTTTGCGGAAACATGCGACGGTTCAGTGACGTAGCCAGGATATTGTCATAGAGAGGGGGGGGGGGAGTTCAAACGAAGTCAGATCATCAGAATGAGAAGTGTCTGTTTGTATTTGAACACTGAAAACTACACGGTTGCACGTCACCGAGATCACTGCCTGTCAGCCACGACTGTAGCTCGGTGTTTAGCAAAATTTGTATTAATTTTTGCATCAGCATAAATACCTTACATATTCATTTAGGAATCGTAGGCCTATAATTTTATTTCCTAGATTGCAACGTATCCAACCTCTAGATAAAATGTTACTCTTAAACCTAGCTTTAAAAAGTATTACATATAGTGATTGAAGTGCCTTATGATATACTGAAACATTGCCACTTCAAATAACTACTCCACTGCTGTAAATATATAAATAAGCTATTATAGTAGTACACGTATTTTAACTTACCATAACGCTAGTGGACAAATGAATGTCGGTTTTTTTCTTTTTCTTGTTATGAACTAATAATTGTAAACTTATCAAAAAAATGTTCAAATGTTTGTAATTCTATCGGACCAAAGTGCGTGGTCATCAGTCCGTAGCTTACAAACTACTTACACTAAGGTAAAATAATCTAAGGACAACACACACACCCATGCCCCAGGGAGGACTCGAACCTCCACGGCAAGTGACTGCGCGCTCCGCAACGAGACGCTTTAGACCGCTCGGCTACTCTACCGCAGCAGAAACTTAACAGCACAAAAGAAATAAATGGCAGCGGTAGCATTCCACTGTAGTGCTTAACATAGCAATAATGGAGTAAGGCCAACAATGGTCAACGGCGAAAGGAGGACTGGGCAATAGCCGGCCGCGGTGGCCGAGGTGACTGAGGCGCTCCAGTCACCGTCTGCACGGCCACTACGGTCGAGGGTTCGAATCGCCCATCGGGCATGGATATTTGTGCCGTCCTTAGTATTAGCTAGCTCATAAGTAGTTTGTAAGCTTAGGGACTGATGAACCCGTAGTTAAGTCCCATAAGATCTACAAACATTTGAATTTGACTGGGCAATAGCCGATGCTGTTATCCATGTATCGATAATTATCGATAATAGATGGGTTTGTTGACTGTCGATAGTGCGTATTCCTTTTTCGACATTTGACTGATAATTCATTCAGTTTCACTATACGGTAGCTAGCTCGTATCTTATTTCGTTTAGTCCCTTCGGAGGTTCAAGTCCACCATCGAGCATGGGTGTGTGTATTGTTCTCAGCATAAGTTTGAGTGGTATTTTATCGTTTAGGTGATAGGGCAGGTCCGAACCCCCAAGACCTCCCCCCCCCCCCCTTTGGCTACGTTTTCTCTGATGCCTGCGGCACGATTATAGGCTTTTAATACAGGTTTAAAGTGCGGTCACACAAGTTTTTTGTGTAGCCATACCAGGTGCCATGGGTATACAAGTAGGAAGTCCTGGAGGAGATTGTGCCGATGTTAGCGGATGGCGTCATAGAATGCAATGTCAGTTCACTGTTGATCGTCCCCAAGAAGGATAAATCGATCAGGCTTGTCCTGGATTCGAGATAAATAAACACAATAATTGAGCTGGACACTTGTCGACCGCAGACGTTAGATGAACTCTTGCAGAAGTTCCATGGCATTCCTTTTCTCTCCTAGATCGACTTGCGGGCCAAATACTAGCCAATAGAACTGGAACCCGCTTGTTGGCGTTACACAGCCTTCCTTTACTTCGGAACTAGTTCCAAAAGCTTCCATTTGGCCAGAATATCAGTTCTGCCACCTTTATTCATGGCTTTCACTCAATTTTACCGGAGGAACAGTGGTGGCGCATCACCACCTACATGAATGATGTGCTGATCGCATAAAAATCATGGGAAAGCCACAACCAGATATTAGATCAATTATTGCATATTTTCCAGCAATCAAGGATAACGGATAATCTGAGGAAATCAATATTCGGTCGGCCGCAGGTGGGAAGTGGGACAAGGATGCACAATCAGAATTTGATAGTGTTAAGTGCGCCCTTTTGGCTGCACCTTTCCTAGCACACCCCAATCTTTCCAAGGATTTCTGCATTGAACAGACAGTTACAAGACCGGAATTGCTGCGGAGCTGTTCCAAACATTTGAAGAAGAAGGGGTAGTTCTCCAGAAAACAGTTGCATTTGCAAGTCGTGTTCTCACTAAATGCAGGACACTTGGTGACAGAGCTGAAAGCCCTACTAGTGGTCTTCAGATTTACCAAGTTCCGCAGATTTCTTTTCGGCCAAACGACGAGGGTATATACTGAGCACCATGCATTGCAGTTACTCATGTCAGCGAAATTGACTCACGGACGGTTGGCCAGGTGGGCGCTCTATCTCGAGGAATTTCGCTTCACAGTTGTACACATACCTGGGAAAGAGAGTGTGGTGGCTGACGCCCTTTCTCGTTCCCTGGTGAGTTTGATTCAGGGATCCAATGATAAGCCTAATGAAAATAATGACAGCCTGTTCTATTTACATGGTGTAGCTTTTGAAAATTTCATCTCTGCTTTCCTTCACGACATAGTGTGGGAACAAGACAAGTACCCGGTTCTGAAAGACGTGATGTCTTTAAGGTGTGACAACAACAGTCCATACAACGTGATTTCGTAATGTTCATTACTTTGGCCTTCAGCCACGCTTTTACTGGTACTAGCTTTCTTCTATATGAAATTTTCGAATGTATTTAACTTGCTTATTGTAAATTAAATCCTTTTTGTAAATTCTATGTAATTCACCGTGGTCGCACAGCACGTGGTACTGTGCCACTCTCTATCCACACATGAGTTCGTTTGGTGCATAGTGTGATTTTTAAATTTGCTTGCAGACACCCGCCAACGCGTCAAAACGCCGCCGCTTCGTTTTAGCCGCTGCTATCAAGTGTTGCCGCATAAGTAATGTGTCACAATCATTATGTGCGTGTCTGTGAGTGAATGACAATGCTTTCCTTTACCCACTGGGTATTTGCAAATTCCCTCCCACATTACCTCCATATTCATTAAGGACAGAAACAATTCTATGACGTAGAGAAAGTTTATGATTTATTTCACTTTTGAACAAGGTGTGTGCTTTATTGTGTGTAATTTGGCCTACCCACATTTATTTGCTTGTTCATTTTATTGAATAGTTAATCATTTAAAGTATGAAACCTCTTTATAATTTCGTGGTCGCACTCCCATGTTTAATTATTTTTCCTTTTTATTAACATTTATTTTGTGTTTGTTAAACCGTTGGCTGCTCCTTTGAGGCGTGAGCAGTTGGATAAATTTCCATTGCGCAAGTCCTGTGGCCACTCGCAAAGTAATTTAAAGCAGCAGTGATCGTTTTAATTTGCATCAGCATATATCTACTGCCCGAGGTCTTATATAGAAAACTAAACAAGCTACTTTCTGTCTGTCCTTTCGGAACAGACACTATATACAAAGCCAGTGACGGGCATTGATCCTTTCGTTAGTGGGGAGGGCTGGGCAAGTTTGGGGCCCTTACTCTTTGGCAATTAGGTTCAAAACTACGAGTGTGAATACTGTGGGTACGGTAAAGTTGGGAACTTGTACCTGATGGAGGTGCGCTTAGGTAGTCCTTGCAGCTGCGGTGATCACTGTGTCCCCAGTGGTGTAGTGATCAGCGCAACTGTTTAGAAAGCAGGAGACCCGGGATTGAATTCCGGCTGTGTACACATTTTCAGCTTTCCCCATTCGCAGTTGATGTCATACATTCTGTGAATATGAAAGAACAGCAACTGCAGGATCAGAAGTGACGGCCCGGCGCAGTGGCCGAGGGGACCGAGGCGCTCCAGTCACGGTCTGCACGGCCACTACGGTCGGGGGTTCGAATCCCCCATCGGGCATGGATATTTGTGCCGTCCTTAGAATAAGGTAGCTCATAAATAATTTGTAAGTTTAGGGACTGATGACCCCGTAGTTAAGTCCCATAAGCTTAACAAACATTTGAACATCAGAAGTGACGGAACAGACGCCACATGAAACTTCCTGGTAGATTAAAATTGTGTGCCAGAACCGGGACTCGAACCTCCGACCTTTGCCTTTCGCGGGCAAGCGCTCAACAGTCTGAGCTATCCCGACATGACTCACGATGCCGTCTCACAACTTTACTTCCGCCAGTACTTCGCCTCCTACTTTCCAAACTTCACAGAAGTTCTCCTGCGAAACTTGCAAGACTAGCACTCCTGGAAGAAAGGATATGGTGGAGACTTGGCTTAGCCACAGCCTAAGGGATGTTTCCAGAATGAAACATGTATATATATAATATGCCAGTGACGGGCAATGATCCTTTCGTTAGTGGGGAGGGCTGGGCAAGTTTGTGGCCCTTACTATCACGGGAATTAGTTTCAAAACTACGAGTTTGAGTACTGTGGGCAGCGCGAAGCTGCGATTTTGTATCTGACGGGAGGCGTGCTTAGGTAGTCCTTCCAGGTGCGGTGATCACTGTGGCCCCAGTGGTGTAGTGGTCAGCGTAACTGCCTAGAAAGCGGGAGACGCTGGTTCGAATTTCCGGCTGGGTACACATTTTCCCCTTTACCCATTCGCAATTGATGTAATATATTCTGTGAATATGAAAGAATATCAGAAGTAACGCCACATGTATATAAGAATATATTTTTTCAGGAAAGCAGATTGAAATACAATATATTGCTTCTCTAAAGATAGTTTCCTAACACCAAACGTAAGTGTAGATCAGATGCGGCTCAAATTTAAAGAATAAGTATCGATAGCAATTGACAGTTTTAATCGGAATAAATTAATAATAGAAGGAAGTGATCCCCAGTGGTTCACAGAACAGGTTAGGACACTGTTGCAAAAGAAACGGAAAAGGCATGCTAAAGTCAAACGAACACAATATCACTAGGATTGGGGATCCTACACCGTAGCTCTATATTTAGCAACGATTTCAATGCGAGATGCCTACAAAACTTTTCACAATGTGACTCTTTCTCAAAATTTGGTCATATTGTAAGAAAATTGCCTGTTGGAGGTCGTCAAATAATCTCAAAATTTAGAATGCGTAATAATATACTCTAGTAATAATAATTTCGTTATTGAATGTTGCAGCAAATCATAACTAATGGGTCGCAACAACACTTTCGCAGTGAAAGTTAAAATTTTAAATTAAAAAAAAGATATTAACTAACTTGAAACAGTCACTGTGGTAATTAATTAAGTTTGGCCCTATCTGACTTAGCATTGACTGCAGCCTCCAACTAGCACCTCTTACGATTCACGAATAGCACAACTTCACTAATAAATGTGTCAGAATTCATGTAGTGGTGATGGCGTGTTCGTGTTATAATCAAAATTGTAATAGCAGATAGACTCTGATTGCAATGATAATAGCTCAGTACAGTGAAACTCCGTGGTGCAATGAGCTTCACAAATACTACAGTCAAACTTCTCAATCATTTTGATATTATTGTTTAAAGCATTCAAGTTCCTTATATAAAACTTTACGTGAACTATATTTTTTTTTTAATTGGTTCCACGGCCTGGGTAGCGTACGCGTGTAACTGGCTGAGCAGAGTCTGGCATTTAACGTATTTCATAAAAAATTTACTTCCGTCAAGTCTGGTTAATCAACTATAATACTTTGACTACTGTTAACCTGGTTACTTACTACATAAATGAAACCAACTTTACTGTACTTGCAAACTCTCTTGCACTTTAATTACTAGTCTCTGTGGTTGTAACACGTTTAGCAATTCTTTAACTCGTCTAGCAATTTCTTTAAAACTGATCGTCATTACTTTGAAAATGATTGAACTTGTTAGTCAATGTACAGGCTTGCATAGTCAACATAATCTAATAATGGTAATAATGGGGTGACTACAACTACTTACAAAATTAAGACTGGTTTCAAAATAAGTCATGTATAATTGAACCAAAGTTCTGATTGGGTTGACACTACATTTACATGCATACAAAATAAAATGTTACAAAAGTACTCATCTGTTTTCGTCGTCTTCGTCGTGAAGTCCATACAAGACAGATATGATCACAATAGGTACTCTTACTACAACAACGATCACACTCGGTGACAATAGACTTGATAACAAACAATTACTTTTTTTGCACACATGAAAAAACATTACTCTGATCACTTTCGAGTATAAAAAAACTTATTTCGCACTTCGTTCAATACATTAAACAGTACGCCTCTCAGGCTTATTGCAATTTCATGAAACTCGCGCCACACTGCGCCTACCGTGCCTCTGCACCATCAACAAAACATTTATGTGTTTACTATAGCGAGTCCGCTGCGCGACTGCTTCAGCAGCGCGACACTCACAGCTACTGCTTCTGTGCCAAAGACAGTCTTTACAACAGGTTCAACATTTTCTCTGGCGCATTGCTAACTTACAACATAAGAATGTCTGTGCATTCATGCGGGTTTACACATATAGTACATGTTTAATCTAATGATTCAATATAGAAAATGACGTTACATAAGAAATATATCTAGCATACAAGAAATGAAAAATACATGAAATAAACAAATTTAAGACGATATATACATTACGTTAAATCAAACTGTAAGATACACCGACAGGTGTACTGTTACAATATGTTAAATATACTAGGGGCAAAACATACCCTCACTACGTGAGAGTAATGGCTATCCTGTCGATGATAGAGCTACTAAAGCAGTGTTACCAAACAAAGCTTTTAGAAACTCATTCACCAAAGAAGACGAAAACAAAATTAAAGATTTCGAATTACAATGACAGCCAGAATCAGTAACGTTGATGTAGTTATCCTCGGAGTAGCGAAGCAACTTAAATCGCTTGACAAGATCAAGTCTTCTGGTCCGGACTGTATACCCATTATATTTCTATCTGACTATGCTGAAGCGACAACTAATTATTTAACAGCCATATACAACCGCTCTCTCAAAGAAAGATCTGTACCAAATGATAGGAAAGTTGCACAGGTCACACCTATATTCAAGAAAGGCTGTAGGAGTAACCCACTAAACTACAGGCCTATTTCAATGACGTCAATTTGCAGCAGGGTTTTGGAACATATCCTGTATTCAAATATTATGAATTATCTCGAACAGATTGATTTATTGACCCAAGGTCAACACGGATTAAGAAAATATCGTTCATGCGAAACAACTAGCTATTTACTCAAACGAAGTGATGAGTGCTATCGGCAAGGGTCCGGAAATCGATTCCGTATTTCTTCATTTCCAGAAGGCTTTTGACACCGCACCTTACATACGGCTTTTGATCAAATTGCGTGGTTATGGTATATCGCCATAAATTTGCGATTGGATATGGGATTCCCTGTCAGAGAGGACACAGATCGTAGAAATCGATGGTATGACATCGACTAAAACAGAGGTGATATCGGGCGTTCTTCAGGGCAGTAGTATTGGTCCTCTGCTGTTCCTTATGTACAAAAACGATTTAGGGGAAAATCTAAGTAGCTCTCTTATTTTGTTTGCAGATGACGCTGTCATTTACCGTCTAGTAAAATTATCTGAAGATCAAAACCATCTGCAGAACGATCTAAATAAGATATCAGTATGGTGTAAAAAGGCAATTGACTCTAAATAATGAGAAGTGTGAAGTCGTCCACAAGAGTAAGAAAAGAAATTAGTTAAACTTTGTTTACAAGGTAAATCAATCAAAAGTGAAGGCCGTAAAGTGCACTAAATACCTAGGAATTACTATTACTTCAGACATAAACTGGAAAGAACACGTAGATAATATCGTGGGAAAGGCGAACCAGAGACTGCGTTTTATTGGTAGAACCCGTAAAAGATGCAACAGAACTACAAAAGAAACTGCAAACACTACGCTTGTCCGTCCATTTTTGGATTATTGCTGCCCAGTGTGGGATCCTTATCAGGTAGGTTTGACGGAGGACGTCGAAAGAGTCCTAAGAAGAGCAGCTCGTTTAGTATTGTCACGACACAGGGGAGACAGCGTTACGGAAATGATACAGGATCTGGAATGGGAATCATTACAACAACGGCGCTTATAGCTGTGCCGTGGGCTACTTATGAAACTCCAATCGCCAACATTCTCCTCCGAATGCGCAAATATATTGCTGACTGCCACTTACATAGGTAGAAATGATCATCAGAATAAAATACAAGAAATCAGATCTCGAACAGAGAGATTCAGGTGTTATTTTTTCCGCGCGCTATTCAAGAATGGAATGGGAGATAAATAGTATAATTGTGGTTCGATGAACTCTCTGCCAGGCACTTAAATGTGATTTGCAGAGTATCCCATGTAGATGTAGATTCTAATGTTTCAAACTATACCTCCAGTAAATTAAAAACAAATGAATAATTTAAGAGATATTTACGTCAAAAGATGTCTTCACAGTAGATCTATGTCATTAAAATGAACGAAACCAAATTTATATAACAAGGATATAGACAACTTTCGCAAGTGCGCTTTCTTGCCGCCATTATTTTAAGTGTACTGGAAGTTCGCCGACTGCTGGTACACCCAGTGTAGAGACATGGTACTAAAACAGGTTTAGCACGTTACCACATTCCAGCCAATATTGTGTGATCTAGGCCTGAACCTCCTAGCGCGAATCACAAAGAAATAAAACCAGCACGCACAATTGTGCGTGCAGGGCCTGAAAGGGATATACGCCCACCATTCAATAGGTTATTGATGATACGTTTTGGTATCAGTGAAAAGTCTAAATAAAAGCCTTCTATGGTCATATGGAAGAGGGAAGGATTACATGAATAGCTATATTAATAAAAACGTAAATATACATTTGAGGAAAACTTTGAATCTTTTTTAGTACTTGAACGTCTGCTTTGAAATGTTAACGCATTCGAATACAGGAAGATTCATTTAAACTTATTTTGTTAATGTAACCTGTTCATATGTAACATTTATGGAGGTTTTGAAACATCGTTTCCGTATTATAAAATTTATATAAATGCATAAATGACACAGGCTAAAAACATACATTTTGAAAAGATCGTGAGCGTGTTCCAGTGAAACGTTGTAATAGATGTATAGATCACTCTGTCAAGAATTGACGGAGATTCTCCTGTTTGTTGACACTCAACAGTTGGCAATCTGTCGATGTATATGGAAACGGATAAGTCCTCAGAATCAAGGTCGCGAATGATAAGTGCATACATTCTTTTATCATTAATGGACATGAAAATAAAGACTGTATTGTTTTAATCGACGATATTTTTTAGGAATGTGGCGATAGTCATGCATTTTAAGGAATTTTCTGGTGTGAAGGTCGCTCTTTAACAGCTGGGTTTAGAAATGTCAATAAAGTTGGCGATTTTTACTCAGAAATTTTATCCTTTATTATAATCTCTGAGATTTAAATGTTTAAATTTTTGTGAAGTTATGGGAGCGAAACTGCATTGGTCATCGGTCCCTAAACTTACAAACTACTTTAAATGACTTATCCTAAGAACAACACACACACCCGTGCCCGAGGGAGGACTCGAACCTTCGAAGGCGAACGGCCGCGCGCGCAGCAACAAGGCGCCCTAGTTTGCATGGCCGAACTGTAAGGAATATGTACACCGAATTTCGTATAAATCGGTCTGGTAGTTTAACAGGAGATGTGCAACATTTCCGCGCATCTCATTGTTTATGACATCATATCTCCTGTACTCTATTTTCAAAGTGGTCGTTTCGGCGACATGGTCTGAAGGTCAAGTGTTCAAAATTTCATACTGAATTGAACGAAAATGTAGATTTGTATGCAATACAAACACACGGACACTCTGCTACATATATAAAAATTTTGTTGTTGTTTCAACTGCACGTGTTTAGAAATAATGAACTCATTTTATTTCATAGGCATGTTTCATCCCTTTAGCGGCAATATGGTCACGTATAAAAATATCTCTATATTTTGCCCTACACTAGAACATAGGATACCATTGCCAAACAAAATCGAAGTATACATCTTGTGGTATGTTTACTAGTTAACCCTACACAGCATGAATTTTTATTTTGGCGCAAAAAAATATATATGGCAGAAAATTCTCACCTACGTAGAGGGAAAATATTGAAAAATTACATAACTCATTTAAGAACGTGAAAGTCATTCTTTACCTCTTGCCATTCTCATCATCATGCTTTTAGATATAAGTCACTCTGCAAGAAAATATTGGCATCTATCATGATTTCCACTCCGATGTCTCTAACATGATATTTTTTTTTTTTTTACTTGACAGAAGTCGTATCAGTTTGTAATTACATTAATGCTCAATGTGTGTAAAATCCGCTGCAGCGCTCTTTGTTGCATTTCTCCTCAATTCATGATTGCGCTGCCTTCTATGGAGGAAACGATCAACTAAATGCTTAGAACAGACTCGAATGTATACGATAAGCATGGTGTTGTCATCTGTCAACAAGAAGGATGTCTGAAAAAGTAACAAAAATTTGCGTTGCCAAACAGCAACAACATGCGGTGTAGGGTTAACTTTTCGGCGCTCAGACAGATAAGCATTGCAGTGACAAATTGCCTATTGACACGTATGCAGGTAAAAGAACCGTTGGAGCACGTGTATGGTGGTCGCGTGAGTAATAACCCAATTACAGGGTTTCAGATTTCGCCTCCCGTAAACACGGGACACCTCATTAAGTTGTAGAACGCGTGTACAGAGCTCTGATAGCCGGAACTGTTAGCGGACCATCGCTTCGCGTTACAGCCGCGGTGTTCATCAATCAGACGGCGTAAACAAACGGCGATGGCGTTACACGCTGTTCACCGCTGACAGGGTCAACAGGGTGATGTCGATGTATAATGTAGCACTCATTCATTCCCTCAAGTAGGCAGGGTTGAACATTTTTAAATGCGGCAGTACTGAAACAAGAGAAGCGTAAGTGTGGCTCCGGAAAAGCATAATATGAACCTTAACATTGTTCTTACGAGACATTCATTCATTCTTTCTTTACCCCACGGTAAAAGATGTCTCTCTCTCACACTGAGCCGGCCGCGGTGGCAGAGGGGACTGATGCGCTCCAGTCACGGCCTGCACGGCCACTACGGTCGGGGGTTCGAATCCCCCCTCGGGCATGGATATTTGTGCCGTCCTTAGCCTTAGTTAGTTCATAAGTAGTTTGTAAGTTTGGGGACTGATGACCCCGTAGTTAAGTCCCATAAGTTTACAAACATTTGAACATTTTTTTCTCACTCTGAAGTACTACGTTCTTCCTGAAATGCCGCCTGCACGTCATGATGACACATCTTCGCTTATGCTAGTCGTCACACTCTGACTGCAGTGTTTTGGTCCACTAAGCATAACACACGCTCCTCCACCTCAGGAATAGAGGCCGATCAATGTCTTTCACAGTTCCGCCTGTATCCCATTGTTGTATTTGTTTAATTTGATCTGTTTCAATTGACAACGTTTTTACATACGTAGCACTCCATATTTTACATCGCAGTGCCTAAAAGTAAATATTTTTAGTTACAATTAATAATAAAGCAGTATAAATATCATAAAAATGGTCTTCATATGCGCATAAATGGCGAAAAACTAATGGATGAAATCAACAATAGTATTAATTACATTATTAATAATAATGGTATCAGAAAACGGCAACATCGAATTAAAAAAGAAAACGAAAAATTATTATGATTGATTAAAAATCTGCCCAATAAGAAGTCCAACACTGTGGACATGAAAGCAATAAACACCACACAAGCAAACTATTGATGCATAACAGAAACCACGAACTTGAAGAAATGAAAAATCAGGAGAGAAAGATTGTTGGGAGATGTCTTCGTGCAACACAGATCTGAGTGTGTTACCGGCTACAAACATTCAAATTAGCAGAAATCGTTTTAAACATCCAGATTGATATTTTTGTCATCTCAGAGAGTAATTTACAATAGACTGATAAAAAGGATAAAAATGTAACCCCATTTAAAGATTACACATCCTGACTAGACCTTAAAAAAAGGAAACTTAAGAGAAAAATAAATTTTAGAATCAGCCACCTTCAGACATAAAGTAGACCAATGGGAAGTTACAGTAATGGCAACTTTTGTATCCCATCCTCATCGCCACTTTTGTATCCCAGCCTCGTCGCCACTTTGGTGTCACGTTTCCGCCGGTTGTCGTGGTTGACGGTGGCCGAGTAGAAAGAGACCGACACAGGAATAAAGGCTGCACTACTCGGAGATGCATGTTTGATTCCGTTTGACCACAGAAGCCTGTAGTGCTAGCAGTGGATGTCTCGTCGTACGGTCTGGCAGTCTGGGTGCAGTAATGTCACATCGTATTGGACCTCACGATCGTCCTATTGCCTTTGCGACCAAGCTACTGACACCAACGCAACAGAATTACAGCCAGATAGAAAAAGAGGCCTTATCAATCATTTACGGCGTCACAAAGTTTCATCATTATCTCTATGGCAGAAAATTCTATTTGTTGACAAACAACAAGACTCTCACGTCGTTGTTCTCACCCACAAAGGCAATTCCGCCACGAACGGCACAAAAGCTTCAGAGATGGTCCTTGATATTGTCAAATTATCAGTATGAGATTTTGTACCGATCTACCACTCAACATGCCACTTTTCCGACTTCCGGTTGGACAGGATGTGTCGTTTGATTCTTCAGAAATGGCATGTTGTCAGATAGACTCCAGAGATGCTTCCGCTGTCGCAGATTTCCCTTTGAACTCCCGTCGGGTTGCACAGGAAACAATTGCGGATGCGGACTTCAGTGTGGTAGCACGTTTTGTTCGCTATGGATGGCCTGCCAGAGCCAAAAACATTGAACGGCCTCTGCACAACGCCTTTGCACAAAGTCATGCATTGTCTTTAAGTCAGGGTCTTCTGTTGTTACATACCGACAACGACTAAACAAGAGTGATTGTTCCTCGTTCCCTGCAACGAGAAGTCTTACGCCTCCTGCATCAAGGACATTGGGGTATTGTTAGGAAAAAGCAACTGGCCATACGTCATTGTACCTGGGTTGGTATGGACGCCCAGATAGAGAGCATGACGTCACAGTGTACTGTTTGTGCGGAGCATCAGGCGGCTCCTCAGCAACGTTTCTCGTACTGGCCACGCCCCAAGGGACCATGGCAACGTTTACGCATTGATTTTGCCGGACCTTTCTGGAATAAGCGCTGGTTAATTGTTGTAGGCGCTTTCAGCAAGTTTCCTTTTGTGATTGCCATGAACTCAACGACAGCTTCTAATACAAACAGTGCGTTAATGTCAGTGTTTTGCATCGAAGGCTTGCCTGAAACTGTCGTCAGTGACAATGGACCTCAGTTTTTTAGTGCGGAATTTCAACAGTTTTGTCGTGTGTATAACATTCAGCATATCACCACCGCACCTGAAAACCCTCAGTCCAACGGTGAAGCAGAACGTTTCGTTCGAACATTCAAGTCTCACATGGAAAAGATGAAAGGTCAGCACTCCAGGCAGCAAGCTCTTCAAATTTTCCTGTCTACGTATCGGTGCATCCCACGTAACGGCCCGTCTCCGGTCGAGCTGCTACACGGCCGCCGTCACCACACTCTCCTTCACCAGCTGCAGCCTCCCACGCACCGAGTCGGTTCGTATGGCGCTTCGCGTTTTCAGGTTTCGATCCCGGTGCTGTACAGGGTGTTTGCTGGAAACAAGAAGAGATGATTACCGGGCACCATTCAGCGTGTGCTCGATCGCAATCTGTTTATTGAACGTTCTTCCACAGTGTCGGAGCTGCGGCGCTACGCAAACCAATTGCACCTGCACAGGCCGCGTGATCCTGTCTCTGGTTTCTTGATTCCAGACCCAGTTCACCGCCAGGGAGCACCACCACATCGCTCGCCAACGGGTCCAGCGTCCCCGGACTACGAGATCGTACCCATGGAGGTGGACGCGCCTCTTAAGCAGTCTCCGCCTCCGTCGCCGCCGCAGATGATAGCGACACCGAGTGGGACTCCGCGACGTGCGTGCCCCCGCCGCCTGCGCCACGCACCTCAGAAGAAGATGACCTGCTCCCTCTGGGCGGAGGTGTGCGCCCTTCCCCTCGGTTTGGTGGGTTTCCCGGGGTATCGCAAGGTGGATACCGGGGCGCGGACGGCGTCTCGATCCCAGCCTCTGCTAAGACGCCCGTCCCACCAGTAACGCCCCCGCCCAGGCCCTCCTCCCAGTGCCGTCGCCGAGGCCCTCAGCCCTACGCCACGCCGGCCTGGCGGTTTGGGAGGGGAGGGGTGTGGTGTCGCACAAGTATGAAGTGCGCGACTCATACTTACGCCGCGCGCCGCGCCATGCACGCACGGCGCGGCGTTATTACGTCGTCAGCCACGAGCGCCCTCTGCTGCAACTCCGCTCGTGGCCACGACTGCTGCATCGGCCACTTGAGATTCAGATAGGCACCAGTTAAGACTTGGCTATCGGATAGGAACTAGGAATCATCAGTAGGTAGGCCTCTAACTAGTTAATGTATTAGCGTTGTGCAGTCATGAAACTTATGAAAGGTAAGTATTGTAATCTCTCTATGAAATATATATCTCGTTCTAATTTATTCTAGTGTTTCTAGTTTCTGCTGTCCCCCGGGCTAATCACCTCCGTACCTGCACACGCGTGCAGTCTTCATTCCTGTGTCGGTCTCTTTCTGCTCGGCCACCGACATCCACGACAACCGACGGAAACGAGACACCAAAGTGGTGACGATGCTGGGATACGAAAGCAACCAAAATGAAAACAGTACAACCCAAAGGGGTGACAAGAACGCAAACGTAAATACTAAGAAAGTAATATATCCTTTTGGAACAACAACAACAACAACAACAACAGCCAAAAGAAATGTTCGTCGAAAAATTTGCTTAACGCCTTCCATTTCGGCAGAGAGTTCGCTAATACTTAGTGATAGTGCAAATACAAAATATATTTATAAGAGTACGAAGTGATATTTTTTGACTTAACACTACTGATGGTCAAAAATTTAGAATGGATTGCTCAAGTTTTGAGCATTGGGAAATGTGAAACGTCAGGTTGGCAAGACCGATGGTAAACCAGGCAGTGGGGATATATTGTGTCACAAAGAATCCACGACACCATTTACAACGCAAGTAACATATATCGCCAAGGGTTGTGGAACCAAAGGTATGATTATGAATTGGGCCTGAAGATGGTTTTCATATAAAGCCGAAACGTATTGCTCAATAAATAATACAAAGGGCATAGTTCAGTAGTGACTCCAGTGTGTGTTTCATCAAGCTTGACAGCCAATTCGTCCATTTATCCCGTTACCGATTTCGCAGCGAGTCATGTCACTCTTACTTTCAAAGAAATAGTGTGGTAACGATCCCCTCGTACATACTGAACTTGGTGGTTTGCTTATACAAACTTAAAAAGAGATCCAGAGAAATTATACTAAAGGCGAGAGAGGCAACTACATTCACCATGAGTTTGAGTACTGTGGGCAGAGTCAAGCTGGAAATTTCTATCAGACGGGAGGCGTGCTTAGGTAGTCCTTGCAGGTGCGGTGATCACTGTGTCTCCAGTGGTGTACTGGTTAGCGCAACTGCCTAGGAAGCAGGAGAGCCGGGTTCGAATCCCGGCTGGGTACACATTTTCAGTTTGCCCATTTGCAGTTGATGTCATATAATCTGTGAATATTCTTTCGGAACAGACGCCACTTGTATATATATATATATATATATATATATATATATATATATATATAAACTATCGTAAACGCACACACCCAAGCTCGAGAGGGAATTCGAACCCCCGACGCGGGAGGCCGTGTGGTCCGTAATGTGGCGCTCCAGAACGCTCGGCTACTCCCGCGCGGTTCCTTGACTGGCAGTGATGTAGCATCTCCACTGGGTAGCTTCAGTACCTTTCCCAGCACATATGGTCCGCAAATTTGAACTCCGTGCTCCTTTTTCTGGCTTAACCAAATGAATAATGTTTCATTCAGTGTTTAATTTCTGGCTTTCACATTTTACCGCGATTCTGCAATTTACCTTTAGCCGTCATATTGAAGCAGACTTGGTCAATTCTTTTCAGTTTTTCTCCCAGTCAGATACAATTGATGCCCTACACCATATTGTGCGGTTATGTTTTTCGGCACTTTTTCTATGTCTATTCTGTTTGCTGGTTCCAACATTTAGTCCATCGAAACAACCACTTTATTCCGCTTAGCAGAAATTTCTCCCACTACGCTAAAGCACAATACTTACTAATAGGGCACAGATCAACAATGGCCGCAGTGAATGTAATTGGAAGCGTGGGACCGGTGATCCCTTTGTTGCCTGCGGTGGCAGTGCAGTCACGGTGCAGTACCTACAGGGCGCCGTGCTACAATATATATATATATACGACTAGGTTAATGGAGGCCGGATAAACGACGTTCTTGTGCATCTGAACACCGGAGTAAATACTTTTGAATGTGATAGTCTTTAGTTAGCAAATCGTTTGCCGTATTTTCCTTCAACAATAGCAGCAACGTTAGCGCTTCGAAACCTCTGTTTGCACAATTACAATATCGGCATAGTCAGCACGTTTAAACACTTACGGTATGTTTACACGCTACAGTGCAGCAGGCTTAGAAACATATCGTATAGAAAACCCGCATATTACGACGACACAATTTGAACAACAGCTGACGTTCAATAAACAGGTCCATAGCAACCCTGAAAACATGGGTACCCATACACGAAATGAAAAGGCACTGAATACGGATGTATCTCCGTACTCAATGACAATTGGTTACATATTAAAAACAGTGTCTGTTCTAACGGGTATGGTCAAAGCAACAGACACCGCATATCGATCTAATACATAAACATTAATGTTTGCTTGTTTGCCTTTTTGTTCGTATTTTACGTACTGGCCTACCGTACTTTCGATTGCGATAAAACTTCGTCAATTCATTGCTTGTACTCGCGCGAACGTTACAGGCGTACTAAAATTAATTTCGTATGGTACATGGCGGAAGGTGCTTTACAAGTAGTTAATTCGTTTCTTACGTCTTCACGCTGATATAGCTGGATGGACGTGAATGAAATTCGGAACAGAGGTAGCTTATACCCTGATTAATACATGGATTACTTTTCGTAAGCCACCGTACGGTGCATGGCGGAGGGTATCTTATACTCGGTTAACAGGTTTGTTACTCTTCAATGAAACGGCTGGACGGATTTGAATGAAATGTGGAATGAACATAGCTTATACAGTTATACTCCGATTTGATATATGGACTGCCTTTCGTAGGCTTCCGTAGGTGCATGGCGGAGGGTACGTTACAACTTGTATCTAAATTGTTTGACTAGTCACCACGAGAGTCAGAACATAAAAGTATGTATTCGCGAAGGAGCTTTCTATAATCTTGAAGCCAGTGAATTTATAATGGCGGAGGGTACTTTGCGACATTTACACCGTTCGAGCAGGCACCATGAAACTTGGCGTATATATGTATGATTCCATATATAGGAGGGAGAGGAGTAGGTGGAGGAGGAGACGGACACACACACACATATATATATATATATATATATATATATAGAGAGAGAGAGAGAGAGAGAGAGAGAGAGAGAGAGAGAGAGAGAGAGAGAGCAGAATGAGGGAGGGGAGAGGAGGAGAATGAGAGAGGGGGAGAATGAGACAGTGCAGACATGTGAAAGGAGGTAAACAGGAGGGGGAGGAGGAACTGGACAGAGGAAGGGACAGGGGGAGACGGGGGGGGGGCAGCAGGCGGACAGAGGGGAGGGAGAGGGACTGATGGGAGACTGGAACAAGAGGAAAGCGCTGGACTGCGTAAACTTATACCTGGTGCATGCCAGGTGGTACTGTACCGCCGGCCGCGGTGGCCGAGGTGACTGAGGCGCTCCAGTCATGGTCAGCACGGCCACTACGGTCGGGGGTTCGAATCCCCCCTCGGGCATGGATAGTTGTGCCGTCCTAGTTCGTAAGTATTTCATAAGTAGTTTGTAAGTTTAGGGACTGATGACCCCGTAGTTAAGTCCCATAAGCTTAACAAACATTTGAACATTTTGGTACTTTACCTACGCACCTCGACTAAATCTACAGTTTTATTCCGAACTTGATCAAATTGTGTACACGTAAGCTTCAAAATAAGGGGAACATCACCGTCTACCTATGATTTTCATACAGTGCATGGCGGACTTTATCTTGCAATAAATGTAGACACCACCGATCACCATGAAAGTTAACAGAGTTATATAATTTCGCACAAATGAAGAAGGAGATGTAGAAGCAACTCGACAAAGAAAAACGGAGGTGATTGGCAGACAAAGGGATGTGTAGACGAGGGGTGGGAGGAGATAAACACAGAGAGAGAAGAGATGATGGGATGAACTGTAAGAGAAAGAACGGGAAGATGGAGAGAGGAAAGGAAAAAGACAGAAAATTCAGGAATAAATAAGTATCAGAGCAAAGCCACGTTTTCAGCGAGTAAGTTGAACAATATGCCGATGCCGACCACTGACGCCTTGTTCAGTGCGGAGGTACTCCTGGGCCCTTATTGTTACGGGTATCGGTTTACAAAAACCGCGACACCGAGTAATAATGAGCAGTGTAAAGTTGAGAATTTGTATCTGACGAGAAGCGAGCCTGAATAGTCCACAGTGGTTTAGGGGTCAGCGCAATTACCTAGGAAACTCCGCAAGAACTTGGAGCGGCGAGGAGTCCATTTTATGCGGCGTGTTTACAGGGGTCCGTAGGACAACAGTGTTGCCACCGGTGCCTTCTTCTTGGTCATCGAAGGCGATTCATTGCCAGAGAAGGTCAAGGTGATGATTTACCGGTGCGACGTAAATCCCTAAGACCTGGGTTCGAATCGCAACTGGGTACACATTTTCAACTTTGACCATTGGTGATTAATGTTATACATTCCGTGAATATGAAAGGATGTTTAAATGTTCGGAAACCTAAGGCACCAAACTATTAAGGTCATCGAAACCTAGACTTACAAACAACTTTAACTATCTTATGGTAAGAATGACACACACACATCCATTCTCTAGGTACGACTGGAACGTCCGACAGGAGCGGCCGCGCAATCCATGCGATGACGCCTTAGACGGCGCGTACAGTCCCACGCTGCGGACACTTGTTAAATGGCATTTTTATTGCCATTATAGTTGGCGTCATATTTAAGCCACACGGAGCATGGTTCGCCAGAAGTTTCCTGGATGGCGCGCACGTCAGTCGGCTGAGCAGTACGGATGCCGCTGAGAAACACTGCGTCTCTCTCACACGGTGCAAGACAGGGCGCGGAAGCGTCGAGGCTGGCTTCGCTGGGTGGACGCCAAGACGCACAACGAAGCCGAGCTGCTTTATTTCTCAAACGGTTGTGAACAAACTATTCGGTGAAAAAGTCTGATTCTCGCGCATCTTATAGCTGCATCTTCAGATTCATCAAGATCTACCTACTATTTTGTTTGTGGTTATAGTTCTTCTGATATTAACGGATTCAGCATAGTACTGCAAGAAATCCGAAAATTTTGCATCGAAAAATAGAGGTCGCTATCAATTTGCGTTTGGTGCAAGTTAGGTCATATGTTGCTGCGGATGAAATGTACCTAAAATATTGAATTATTCTTTTAAGTTGGAAGGATGTCGCTATCTATCACCAATCTCGAGATAATGGGTTGTATGTAAGGCACTTGTTCCCTAATACGCGCATCAGCGAAGAAAACGGAAAGAAATTTTCATAAAATCCTTTATATCTCTTAAATGAGTAGAGGTATCTAAACAATATATTATCAAACGATAGCACGCAAAGGGGAGATTATTTTTTCATATGATCAATTTACGAAACTTTCACATGAATCGCAATATTTAACAAAGTACAGATTTTCATGAATGAAGTAGTGGGCGTTTTAAGGGCCATCAATAGCTGGTGAAACGAAAATTGTTGTTTTTCTATATGAGTGAATAAGTTACATAATTTTGGAATGGACATTTTCATGATGTACAAATTATCTTGCTCTCAGTCTTATAGTTTCAATATTCTGGACGACTGATTACCCTGCCGTTTTTTCCCCTTACAACTCGGAACACTCAATGTTCTGTTGCTATTTTATCTGCACTAAAATGTTAGTGAGAATAATATTTGTTAGGTCTCCTATGTTTTGGCAAAAGAAGCGAATTTTGACATCGGAACAAGGGAAGTTACGTTGTGAGGGACAGGATGTGAATAATAGAAGAAGAAGGAAAGTCTGATAGGGCACATGAATGTGTAGTTATATTGAAACTTTCGTTGAATCCGATATCCTAGTATACTTTAATGGAGGAAATTGAGTTTGGAAACAGCCGATAAACATCTATTTTTGTATCTCAGTCTTAGAAATACAAAAATGTTTAACTTACTGGAATCCAGTAAACCAGCCACCATGGTCTAAACTGAATTCTTTTGACAAGCTGAAAGATATTTGTGATAAAAAAAAAAAAAAAAAAAAAAAAAAAAAAAAAAAAAAAAAAAAAAAAACATCAGTCTGTGTTGGGACACTAACTAAAATATATCATATGTACTCTATATGGTTTTCCTTATTTCTCCAAAAATTTGAACGTATACATTAAAATCATCTCATCAGTTTGTTCTATAGCATTTCAAAACATACTGGTGTCGAATTCCACTGTAATTTCAAATCAAGAAGCTATTTATTTTCACAGCACTACTTTTTTTTCAGGGTAATATTTCAGTGATGAGATTTAGTTAATATGCAGATACTTTCGTTGTAGTGCTAAAATCCGCCTCTTTTGTCAAGACAATAGAGTTTACAAATATTCCTCTCACTAAAGTTATTATGCATTTGAAGTTACCACGTAATATTAAACTGTATTTAGTAATACTGAGGGCAAGAGAAGTTAGTAGTATATGAAAATAACCATAAGCGGTATAAGATTAACCAAATAACTTTCTCACTTACGTTGTAGAAATAAAGACAATGCAAATTTAGTTTTACCAGGTGTCTGTGACTCCTTAAAAGTCCATTACTTCATTGAATAAAATCTGCAGTTGCTGGAATAACGCGGTTCATATACAAGTTTCGTAAATTAATAGCGTGACAAAAAAAAACCACCTCTTTGCGTACTATCAATTGATAAAATCTTGCTTCGATACCGCCAATCATTTATAAGATATAAGGAATTTTATGAAAATATGTCCCGTTTCCTTCGCTGACGCGCGGGATCGGGATCAAGTGCTTTAGATACAACCCTTTAAGTCAAGATTGGTGTTAGATAGCGACATCGTTCCAACTTCGAAGAATAATTCAATATTTCAGGTGCATTTCATCCACAGCAAAATATGACCTAAAATGTACCAAACGCGAATTCATAGCGACCTCTATTTTTCGATGTAAAATTTTCGGATTCCTTGTAGTACTGCACTAAATCCGTAAATATCAAGAACTATGCCCACTAACAAAATAATATTCAGTTCAACATGAAGCAGATGAATGCATCTATAAGCTGTGCGAGAATCATATTTTTTATCGAATAGTTTGTTTACAATCGATTGAGAAAGGCCGCACTTGGCTGTCGGGCGCGTGGCACTGCGTTCCGCCTGGAGTGCTCTCTTCGAGTTGCCGCCTCGCTGGCCGCAAGGTCGCACGCCAAACGCGCCTCCTGATTGTCCAGCGCAGGTAACATTCCGAAAGCATGCGCGAATAACCGGACACGCGCTGTATGCAGAATCCTGCAGCAGGCAGCCCTCCAGCAGGCCGCAGGGTTGACCTGTCACCTGCCCTGCGTGCTTCGTGGCGTGCTTGCCGCTAATCTTGCTCCGTGTGAGAGCGGCTTAACTCGCGCCATCAAAATGAATGTTACTGGCTGCCAGAGCGGTGAGGGAGGGGGTGCGCAGAACGGCTGACAAATGGGACAGCTCCGAACGTGAAGCCGACTATAGTCAGTAACCGAGTCCTTCAACCTGCAGGTCGCGACCCCAGGGGGTCGCCAAGTGTTGCTTTGGAGGATCGCCGTCACAGGTGAGCAACAAGGGGTTCATCAATAGAAAGCGCATGTAAAACTGAAATTGTGTCACATTAATTACAAATTGAATAGATCATAGATTGTTTTATAATACTGTGTGTTAATTATGAATGAGCGCAAAGCATGAAATCTGTTTTCTGGAACTATCAACAGCTAAAAGATCAAGTATAAACTCTGAATAATTAAAAAAAAAAAAGAGGAAAAAAGTAAATAAATAAATAAATTCTTCTTCTTTTCGAATTTTCTACGCAGTGGGATCCATTTGATAAGAATTCAAATTCAAATTCGAAAAAGGCTTTGAGAAAAATATATATTTCAGTCGGAAATCATATGAAATAGGATGATGTGTTCCATTCCGAAAAATATACAACAAAAATTTCTACAGGAATTTAAAAGAAAGCGGGAACAAAAAAAAGAAAAAATTAATTTGTTTCCTTTGAGATAACATTCTACTGCACAATATTTGGGTATTGGTTACGGAGCGGCTTTCAGCTTCTTAGGTCATTATCAGACAACTTAATACTGAACAAATAGTCCACGTAACGGTGTGAGTTCGTAGTTGTACATAGATGGTATTCCAAAGATTTCTGAATCTTTCTGACAGTATCTGGATACCAGGAAAGAAGCATAATGTAAGAAAAAACGTATCTATAATCTGAATGAAAACATCTTTCGTTGAATTTGGATATTAAAAGTATGAATAATATTTATATTAATATAGTTGTAATATCAAAATTCAATGAAAGTTAGATTTATTTATTCAGATTACAATTATATTTTTCTATTATGCTTGTTTTCTGGTGTCAATAATAAGTTCATAAGCAAGAAATAAATATTGTGGAACAGAAACACAAAAGTGTTGAAGTTTTTAACGTGTCCGTGTGTCTCCAAGTACCGACGGAATATTTTGTAAATATAGCTTTGTTGTGTTACGGTTTGCGTGGAGATGGGGTAGGCAAAATACATTTTTTTTTTTCTTTTTTGACGGGCTTCGCCATAATTTTTTGTTTGGAAGGGGATCGCATATTCGAATAGGTTGAATAACGCTGGTCTATAGTAGCACATAGTAAAATACCTGCTACTCCTGGTGAACCCCCAGCGCTGCCTGAGCAGGCGCAGACAGTATGGCCCCGCGGCGGCAGCACAGCAGGCTCAGTAGGCCCGGCGTCGTCGTCGCCGCTGTGACGCGCCGCCGCTTTCCGCTCGATGCGCCGCGCTATTTCCGGGCGGTGATTCGGCGGCCGGTGACTGGGCGGCCGGTGACTGGCCGTCACTGAGCGACCGAGCGGCACGGCCAGCGGCCAACTGCGACGCGAGTTGATGAATGATCCGGCACCAGCGGCCGCCCAATTAATTCATCATTCACAGGCCAGGCGCGCTTTTAAATCTTCTTGGCGGGTAAGCAGCTTTGTACGCCAGGGAAATAATTACTTTCCAATTTACAGCGAGATGGCAGAGCGAACCGGTGCTGGAAATTTCACGCGACATCGGGCAGCGTGACAGTGCAGCGCTGAGCGAACGAATTCGCCGCTTATTCTCGCCAGTTAGCCGTCAGAGCTCGTGCTTTCTCTCCCGTCCGGAAGTGGTCATTTACCGAGGCAGTTTATTTTATTTTTGGGGGGAATTAATACCGATGATTATAACGTTTGTGGATCGCGAATGTAATTTACATTATTCCCTGTCGTTTATCTCATACTACGTCGTTTATTGACTTTAGAGCGGACTAATTATTGGTTTATAATTCGAATAAATTATGCAGGAAGCAACTGGTGAAAGGCAAATCGAATTACCTTGTCGGTAGACCTGTTGTGAGGTGCTGCATCCTCTGACGCCTGCTAGTATGGTCATTGACGGTAGATAGCTGGAACTATTCGACTGTACTGACGAACATTCATATTCATCACTATTTTGCACAACATGTTTATTTACCTTAAACTATAAACGACTGTGAGTCGGTGCGATCACTATCGCCTTTTGTATGTCGATCTATCGCATCGAGCTCGCCTGTTTATCTTTGGCGCGAGATCGTTCCGAGGGGGCTCTGCCCTGGAAAGTGGAGTAACCCGTGATAGTATGTTGACCAGGGCGATGACAGCAAGTAGGAGTGCGCCAGGACCTACACACGAGGCGGTCGTGTGTGTCAGTGTGTCCGTCTGCGGCAGCGTGGCACGGGGACCACTGATGTGGTGCAGATTACCGCTGCTTCTCCGGTTTGTCTTCAAGCTGACGGCTGAGTTCGGCGGGGAGGGACTGTCTGCCTTACCGGCAAGTGTGGTTTCTGGAAACCGGAACGATATTTCGAAGATGTCCGTGCGAATGGGACAGCGACTGACTGGTATGATATTGCAAACTGCTAAAGGAAGTGCTCCGGCTTACCCACCCTATGTGTTACTCTGACTGTTACTACTTGAGTGTTACTGAGCTACCTAACTGGTGAACATTTTGTCCCCCACCCCCTGCAAGTCATTCTTCTGGCTTTTGTCTGAAACTGCTTAATTAAAAAAAAAATAAAAAAACACTTGTGGGAAATGGTTTCACACGCCTATAAGTAATGCCTTTGAGCCTCTCAAGTTTCGTGTACTTTCTGGCGTCCAAATATAGGTGTTTTGAGTTTGTATTTTTAATGCCTTCCTTAGTAATAGTTGCCTCTGTGTGTTATAGAGCCAGATTCTGTTTTGGTTGTGGCTGTTGCGGTGGGGCCCGTTGCTGGCGTGCTTGGTGGGACTGTCGACTGTCTCGTGGGAGCGGGTGCGCTGTGTGCGGGGACATAACAGTTCCGTCTACCGGACTGGCTGCCGTCCGTGTGCTCCTGTGGCTGGAAGGACGCCAGTTGGACTTCTGCCTGGGCTCCCACCTTAAGTTACGTGGTTCTGTATGTTTACATCATATAAACTGTTCACTAAAGTGGATCCGGATTGTGAACTTCTGCTGCCTTAAAAGGGCGCCAGAATTTGTTTCTTGCTTCAGCATTTCAGGTGATTCCTGTAGTGCAGTTCTTGTACCGAGTTTCGCGATACCACAGGCTTTGTGCACTTCCAGACATAAAGTGGCTTGCCACGTAAATTATTGTAAAGTACTGAACCAATTTTTTTGAAATGATTTGTACTGCAGCAGTCACTTTTTACTAATATTTTTAGTAGCACGACGCGTTTCGGCAGCAAGCTGCCATAATCGAGTGCATTTTAACCGTTACTGGTTCGTTATTGTTTTATTATGTTTTGTGTTGAGGGTGCCAGTGAGGTTATGGTTGGACGTTTTAACCAGTTCAGGAAGATTTAGCTATTTTAGTATTATATTTCATGATTATAACTTCTGGATTATTGTAGTGTTGTATTTACTTACAGTTTTGTTGATAATTTCCTCAACACAGGAACACAGTTACATATATACCACATGTATACATATTGTATCAGATTTTTACACTGTACAAAGATCCTTAATAGCTAAAATAATCTACTTACATCACTATTTAAAGTTATGCAATAAAAAGTGCATATGTAGATAGTATGTGTTGAAACAGATGTTGCTACATTTTAAAGAATTATTAAATTATTAATTTTACATTTTAATGAAAAATACTTCAACACTGGAGAATTCTTTAAAGAAATTGGTATTGTTGCTTTCAAGTTTATCATTTAGCAGAAGGTCACCATGTATGTCTTCATAGAGGTGCATTATATCCCCTTGTCCATTTTAGGCAGTATATGAAGATCACTCTTAATATTCAGGAATGGATGTCCTGTGTTCTTTATATGGGTAGTTGCTGCTGATTTATTAAAGTTATTTGTGTGTTAGGCATTTGTGTGTTTATTGTATCTTGTTTTGAATTCTCTTCTTGTTTTGTCTACATATAGGGCATTGCAGGTATTGCATACTATTTTGTAGATGCCTGCCTGTGTGTGTTTATCTGTTAGTGTGTTTACATTGTGTCTCAGTGAGTGTTGTAATTTGTTGTGTGTTTTGAAGGCTATGTTGACGTTCTGTGGTCTGAAAATGTTTGCTATTTTGTAGGATAGTTTGCTAATGAAGGGGATATATGCTGTGAGTTTATATTTTTGTTTTCTGTGTTTTCTGTTTGGTTTCTTTTTGGTTTTGCTTTTTTGTGCAAGGTTGTCAACCAGTGTGTCATGATATCCATTTGCTGCAGCAATTTGTTTGATGATATTGAATTCTTCAAGTTTTGTATTGTTCTCCATTGGTGTGTTGTTGGCCTGTTAACAAATGCTCTGTATGCTGCATGTATGTTTTTGGATGGCAGGATGAGTTGTGTATGGTGGAATCTGCTGTTGTTGGTTTTCTGTAGACTGTGGAGGTGTGTGCATTGTTCACTTTACTAATAGTTAGGTCTAGAAAGTTGATACTGCCATTGTTTTCATGTTCCACTGTGAATTTTATATTTTGGTTCTGGTTGTTTAGTGTATTGAGGATATTATTGATATCATTATTGTAACCATCTATCAAGAGCAAGGTATCGTCCACATATCGTTTGTAATAAGTCATCCTGAACAGACTAAAGCTGCCAGTTGGAAATATCACTGGCAAGACCAAAGGAACAGAAGATTTAAACGGTTTGAGTGGTGGGCACCCACCATTAAATCATATGATAAAATCCAGTTGCACGAATAAAACCTAAAACACTGTCAACCATGGGGGCATCGTCAGCTAAAAGCAAAGGGAGCACAGAAGGCAGGTTGAATGACTGCCGCAAAGCATCTAAAAGTGGACAGTCCATCAAGATGTGGACCACAGTCAGCAGAGCGCCACAACGGCAGTTGCGTGAGCCATGTATGGTCTATATGCAGGCGACAGAGGATAACCGAGTCCCTTCGAGATAGCCTAAGAGAAGTTTTCCAAGCTGCTGTCGAAGACTTGGTCGCACGGAGTTTGTTGGGCGTGCTCAATGTCAACCATTCCGAGTTCCAGGCCATGGATATCGTATGGCGCAGACCGAAACGGATGTCCCTTTCTGGGGTACAAATATCCAGATGCTGGGAGGCGATGGCCTGCTTGGCTAGGTGCTGATCTCGTTCATTCCCTGGAATGCCTATGTGACCCGGGGTCCTGATGAAAGCCGCCGAATGGCCAGACACGACGAGACTGAAGACAGACTCTTGGCTGTATCGCACCAGATGGTGTTTGGGGAAACATTGGTCGAGGGCTTGCAAGCCACTCAGGGAGTCACTGAAAATGACACATGACTTCTGGGGCATGTGCGGAGGTGGTCTAGAACACGAAATACAGCGATCAGTTCGGAAGCAGGGAGCGTTATTCAATGTGGTCGCCATGAACATAGGCGTAACCCACTCTGCCTTCGACCTGGGAGCCATCGTATATATGACTTCTACATCACGGAACGTCCAATGATGTCCAGAAACTGTTGATGAAGTGTATGTGGTGAAACCGTCGCCTTTGGATCGCAGGAAAATTGCAAGTGAAGCTGTAGGCGAGGGATGGACCAAGGAGGGATATGAGTTTGGCAGGAGAATGCGGGAGGTAGGGGTAGGGACTCGAGTAAGGAAAGGAGGGTATATACCCGAAGCGCGATTGGCAGTCCTGATCTGGGTCGACGTTTTGGAGGAGGCAAATCGTGAACGTGGGCGGCATATGAAGCCAATAACTGTTGTCGGCGAAATCTCAAGGGAGGGATGCCAGCTTCAGCGAGGAGACTTGGCACAGGGCTGGTGCGGAAAGCCCCCATTGCAAGACGAACACCCCTGTGAAGAATGTGATCCAAGGTCCGCAATGCTGAAGGTGCCGCAGAGTCATACACCTGGCTCCCATAATCCAAGCGTGATAACATTAGGGCCTTAAAGAGATGCAGCAGAGTTTGATGGCCGGCTTCCCAGGCAGTGTGGCCGAGACAGCGCAGTATATTTAGATGCCGCCAGCATTTTCGCTTCAACTGACGGATGTGTGGTCCCCAAGTCAGTCTGTTGTCGAACAGCATGCCGAGAAACAGATGCGTTTCTGTGACATGAAGCTGTTCGTCAGCACGGTAGAGTTCCCGGTCAGGGTGAGCGACCCGACGACGACAAAAGTGCATCATTCGGGTTTTTGATGCTGAGAATGTGAAGCCGTGCGCTAAGGCCCACGATTGTGCCATTTGAATGGCTACTTTCAATGACACCAATGTTAGCAGAACTGTAATATAGACAGAAATAATCGGCAAACAAGGACGAACAGACCGATGACCCACAGCCACCGTAAGGCCGTTTATGGCAATAAAAATAAAGGTACACTGAGAACGGAGCCCTGGGGGACACCGTTCTCTTGGATATGACTCTTACTGAGAGAGGTGCCGACCCTGACTCGGAAAGTACGGAGTGAGAGGAAATTCTTTATGAACGTCCGTAGGGAACCACATAAGCCCCAGTCATACAGCGTAGCCAGTATATGGTGGCGCCAGGTGGTGTCGTAAGCCTTGCGAAGATCGAAAAAGACTGCTACCATGTGCTCACGACTGGTGAAAGCAGTGCGGATGGCCGACTCCAGCGACACTAAATTATCTGTTGCAGAGCGGCCATGGCGGAAGCCGCCTTGTTGGGGGGGGGGGGGGGCGAGGAGTCCCCGATCTTCAAGAAGCCACATGAGCCGCCGGCTCACCATACGTTCGAAGATCTTGCACAGAACGTTGGCGAGGCTTATTGGGTGGTAGCTCTCAGCCACCTGCGGATCAGCACCAGGTTTCATCATCGGGATAATGATTCTGTCCCGCCATTGGGATGGGAAACCACCCTTTACCCAGATATGGTTGTACAGGGCAAGAAGGCGTCGTTGAAAAGCTGCAGGGAGGTGATGAACGAACTGGCTGTGGACACTGTCTGGTCCTGGGGAGGTGTCAGGACATGCAGCTAGGGCACTCTCAAACTCCCACTCACTGGATGGCGCACTGTATTTTTCCTGGCGGCGGCAATGGATGACGGCCCTCCAACCTTTGAGGAGGCAGACCGAGTTTGATGGCCCTTAGGGCCCACAGAAAATGGTTGCATTGTTGGTGCCTGAAGCAGTCTGTGATACGGGTTGGAGTCTTTCATATTTTTTCCTTGCCTCGGTGTATATCAGTCTGTCCAGGGTCTTAATTTCCATAATTCTCCGCTCTTTGCGGAGAATGGTACAGTCTTGTGAACAGGGTGGATGGGGCTAGAGGTGCAGTGGGATGACATATGCCCAAATTTCCAACATTTGAAGCAGCGAATAGGGGGAGGGATGTAAGGCTTTACGTCATACCGGTAAATCATTACCTTGACCTTTTCGGGCAACGTATTGCCCTCAAGGCCAAGATGAAAGCACCGGTGGCAACCTTACAATCCTTCGGAGCCCTATACACGCGCCGGATGAAGTGGACGCCCCGTCGTTCTAAGTTGGCGCGTAACTCGTCATCAGACTGTAGAAGGAGGTCTCTGTGCTAAATCAGACCCTGGACTACGTTCAGTGATTTGTGGTCTGTTATGCTTACAGGGGCATCACACAGCTTGTCGCAAGCAAGCAATGCTTTCGACTGAGCGGATGATGCAGCTTCTATCAGCACTGAACCACTCCTCATCTTCCACATTCCCGCAATTTCTCCATACTTATCCTCCAAATTTTCTACAAAGAAAAGAGGTTTTGTCGTGATGAAACTTTCCCTATTTGTTCTGCTGCATACGAGATATTTTGGAGAGTATAACTCATCCCTATCTTTAGCCCGATGTTCTTCCCGTGATGTAGCAAGGGAAGGAAACTATCGGGGGTCATATTTCGTGGCATTGAAATTTCATCTTCCTCGCTTAGAGACGCCATTGGCATAATTTATTGCTCGTTTAATCTTGGTCCCACGAGCAGCTAGGGAACTAAAGGTACACAGGCAGAGACCCGCTTGCCTGGGTAAGCCTTGTACAACTGAGGTGCGGCAGGTTCCTCAGAGGTTGCTCGCTAGCGGCTGTTCAACCTCAACAGCCATGCATCTCCTCCGCATGTAGCACACCTTGAGATTGAGGGATTTTTTTTTTTAATTTTTTTTTTTATTTTTTTTTTATTTATTTATTTTTTTTTTTTTTTTTTATATTGGGTTGTACCGTCCTCGCTGACTGGGCGATTAAGCCAAGATCCCCGGGCTCTGAAACGTATAACTTTCCACCGTCGCGCCCAACGATGGTCGTTGAAGCACGCACAGAGCTTACGGTGTAGCGGACTGTTGGCGCGACACAGCCCACGACTCAGGACCCCGAGTTCGCCAAGCCCGTACTCAGCAAATTAATGCTGAGCCCCTGAGGGGCCATATTAATTCTAACACGATTAACGCTGGATTTCCAGAACGTTGAGCGTGCAAATGACACCCTGTGGCACGCAAATCTTTGCCGAAATAATAATGCTTTTCCACTCACAAAACACAAAATGAGACTGCTCGTATGCAATTACCTAATGAAAGCCGTGCATGTAACTACACATTAGTCAGGGCAAGAAGATCTACATAATTTTCTTTGGGTAAGTTACTGTCGCCATTTTCTGTTATTTAGTGTTCTCAGTAATCTCTATATTATTTTACTGGTATTGTTCTTTTTTTATCTCTGCAGTCGTTCATGACCATTCAGTATTGTCTTTTGTAACGTTTATTACCGCCGTGTTTTTACACAGAAGGAATATTTACTCGAGAGTTTTCTTTTATAACACACAAGCTGTTAACAGTTTATTATTATTATTAAGTCTTTCCGCCACTCCCGAGCGGAGGCCACGCCTGCGAGTAACGAGCCAGCTTCCTGCGCCTGCTGACCGGCTCTGATTGGCGCCCACTGCAAGACCTCCGTGCTGCTCGTACATTTTGTTGTTCAAAGTGAAGTAGTTGTGGTTAAGCACTAGTTCCAGGTGATCTATCAATTCAATGATTTGAGCCATTGATAAGTTTTATATTTTATGAGGTTTAACCTGATGATTTTTAGCGTTTCTTGGATAGGTACATTTGTGTATAGGTTTGTGATGTCAAATGATACTAGTTGAGCAGAATGAGGAATTTAGATGTTCTTAATTACTTCTATTAGGTGGTTGCTGTTTTTTTATTGAGTAATTTGTGTGGTATGTGTACATCTCAGTTAAAATTTGATTCAGTTTACTAATAATTTTGTAACCTGGGCTGTTTCGTAAATCGACTACTGGGCATATCGGGCAGTTTCTTTTGTGTATCTTTGGTTGTGGTCTTAGTTTTGGTGCTTGAGGATTCGTGGCTGTACAGTACTTCTTTTCCCATTCATTTAGGAGGAAATGTGTGTTTGTTAACACAAAACATAATAAAACAATAATGAACCAGTAACTGTAAAATGCACCCGATGACGGCAGCGTGCTGCCGAAACGCGTCGTGCTAATAAAAATGTTAGTAAAAAGTGACTGATGCGGTATAAATTATTTCTAAAAGTTTATAATACTGTCTCAGACCTCAGAACAATCCACATAACGTGGTTAAATTTATGTACTGAACCAAATCATTTATATACGTAACTAATTCAACTAATTGTACGCCTTTAAGATACTACTTAAATAAATTGGTTGTTCAAATTTATTGTTTTTCTTAAAAACGTAAATGAGTTAATGAAAACTCATTAGTTAGCTTGTAAAAGAGTGTGAATTATTATTATTTCTGGGGATAAAATACTGCACGTAAAAAAGACAAACTTGAGTAATCCACAACTCATAAGTGCATAAGTGTTTCAAGAAAATCATTTTGAACTGAAAAATAAATCTAAATCTTGGCAACGAATATTTCGTTGGATAACCCTTTGCTTTTATAAGAACCTCACATATTGTTGGAATAGAACCGATAATAACTTTATTTGTTGTTCTTCGCGGGTTTGCGGCCGAATTAAGTCGATCTTCTGATACGATATTTCGGCGGTCCACCTGGCCGCCATCTTCAGGTATGACCGGTGCACTATCACGCAGCGCTGCTATACTCTTCACGTCCCAGAAGGCGTTCTTCCACTTCTTTCACATGCGCACTGGCCTGTTCCCGCGGTATAAAGGAGCCGCCGTAACTGATGTGTCCTCAGTTCCGGCGTGATTGTGCGCCAGTCATACCTGAAGATGGCGGCCAGGTGGACCGCCGAAATATCGTATCAGAAGATCGACTTAATCCGGTCGCAAACCCGTGAAGAACAACAAATATTATTACACCTGGAAAATCTACGGAATTAGATAATAACTCTACTTTTTTTCCTTTAGGCATTTTATGAAATTCACGTTTCAACATGAAATAATCCACTTTATTATACAATTCTCTTTTAATGACACGTCCACTAAGCACCTCTCTCATAATACCGGATTCACGTTCGGACTTTGACTTACGCATGGTAAGACTTTAACGTAATATACCGCAATGAGAACTATGTCAAGCTCATTAACATGCTGAAAACACAATTTTGGGGTCATAGTTTCTTAACATATGCCCTTTTTGTTAGGATCCTTTATTAAACACATTAATGTGCAAAAAAAAAAAAAAAAAAAAAAAAAAAAATTCAAATTTTGGTGAAGTTTAAGGGACTTAACTGAGGGGTCATCAGTCGCTAAAGTTATAAGCTACTTGTGAACTACCTTATACTAAGGACGACACAAACATCCATGCCCAAAGGGGGGAGGGGGGGATTCGAACCTCCGACGGAGAACGGCGTCGCGCATCGGAGCATAGTGCCTCAATGCGCTAGGCCACTCCGCCGCGGCTGTGATTTGCAGTGTACGTGACAACCAACTTCGCTCCAGACAGGCGCAAGTTGTCTCTCCACATTAAAATTACGAGCATTGCGGTTTCCGTTCTTGTACAGCACGGATTACAATTTCCTTGAACTCCAGCTGGTGGTATAATTTTAGTGAATTATTCATAACTCGTATGGAACCTGATAAACATTTTTATACATGATATTCAAGATAACGACAGATGGAGTACATAAAGAAATTCAAAAATGTGACAGTCATAAACACATGCCATTTTACAAAAGAGTACCAACAAGAGTCATGCATAGAGTGGTACAGAATGTGACAGCAGAAGCAAATGTCAAAATTTACAGAACATCAGCAAAAAATGGAATACATGACAAATATACATAATGGTAAAAAAAGTATATATAGAATTTTATAGAACATAGTTTGACAAATAAAAATGTGGAGAAAATGAGGTAGCTAGAAGCAATATACAAATGGGAAATCTACAATAATAAACATGAGCATATACAAAGTTTTACAAAAGGTAGTTTAACTGATGTCGGTCATTCTTTTGAGAAAATGAGGTAATTACGAGTAATACACATAGTAGTGTAAGTCCCATACGTCTAAATTTTGTAACAGAAATCAG
The DNA here is from genome assembly GCA_026315105.1 of Locusta migratoria. Taxonomy (NCBI): domain Eukaryota; kingdom Metazoa; phylum Arthropoda; class Insecta; order Orthoptera; family Acrididae; genus Locusta; species Locusta migratoria. The sequence continues at coordinate 478,261,554 of CM048748.1, forward strand.
TATTTCTTGGGAACATAAAATGAACATTTGTATCTTGTGCATAACGTAGTCTATGTAAATTTTAGTGTACTTAGTATAAGATAAAGTGTCAGTTTTGCATTCTGTGATGCATTTAAGATGCCATTCTTTTATGGATGCTAGAACATACTTATAACTTTTTTTTTTGACTGCTTAGGTTTCTGATCATGTTCAAAATAATGTCACTGTTTCGGCATAATAGCATTTCAACATAGCTTTTCTCAGTCGAATAGCCACAATGACATTCATTTCAAACTAAAGGGTATTGACTCATTATAGTTCTGAAAGCATAGTGTTTCATTAAGTGTGTTTGCCTCTGTAACTTATAAAATAATAGGTGACGGGAAATTTTAATGCGGTAGGTCAACACAAGAAATGTTACACTTTATACGTATCTATGAACATAGTTTATTGTATCATTTTCCAAAGAGTTACTGCACAAAGATATAATTTTTAAAATGGAACAATAGCTTTTTCTGTCGTGCATTGGATTCGTTGAAACCAGCTGCGTCGAAATCAATGTAAACTACATTTCTATCACAGTTTGGGAGCTACAACCCTTCAATGTTTAGGGGGCAGAGGCTACGACAGCGTAGCTCACTGGCTGGTGGTCATGAGACAGTGGGCCGTGCCCCAGGTGATAGCCACTCGGCCAGTCAACTACGCTATAGCAGCCTCCGCCCCCGGAACTTTGAAGGTTTGTAGCTCCCAAACTAACAGTGATAGGAATGTAGTTTAAACTGATTTGGACGCAGCTGGTTTAAACGACTCCAATACACGGTAGAAAAAACTATTGTTCCATTTAAAAAAAATTATATCTTTGTGGTGGAACTCTTTGGAAAATGATACAATAAACTATGTTCATAGCTCCGCAGAAAGCGTAACATTTCTTGTGTTGACCTGCCGCATTAAAATTTCCCGTCACCTATTATTTTATAAGTTACAGATGCAAACACACTTAGTGAAACACTCTGTATATATGAACAAAAATCTCATTCTGGTCAGTAAATGTAAAATAACCATGAAATATATTTAAACACTGGTAATGAACGTGTGGACAACGTTTGCAATGGGAGGCACTGAATAGTATAAACACACATTAGCTCCTATCATTCATCTTAGGTCTGCACACGAACATAAAACACTGTACGATTACACCACACTGTAGGCGAGGTTGAAGTTGAAGTCATAGGGAAAATGTCTTGATGTATTCCTCGACAAATCGACAACCAAGTGTGCTCCAACCAACGGAGCTATTAGCAGACTCCATCAGCACAGCCAGAATTGGAGCAAAATATTGGTGGTTGACCAAGGCTGCATTGGACAGTACTATGTGGAAAAACATCATCCAACCAATATCTCCATTAAAAGGCCCACAATCAGTGGTGTATAACAGCACGTCCATTGTTCTGTGTGCATTCTGGAATCTCGTGTGCGAAATTGCCAGTTCCCATGCGTGTCCAAAGTACATGAAATAAAGCATTTTACACACAAATTAGCAACATAGTAATGATATTTCAGTTTAGACTGAAAGAAAAGTCATTGATTAGTACATATCTACAGAAAAACCTTGCCCCAAATTCAAGTGGAAAAGATGGGGTCATGGTATTAAACCATATTTTTACATTACAAGTAGGGTCTTAAAGACGGAAAAATTTGAATACTAATGAGTAATTTAGTTCTTATACTAAAGTATCTACAAAATTAGTGTCATTTCATATAGGCATATGGCTTTACATACTATGTACACATTATTTTACAAACACATAATCGTATGAAATACACCCAAGGTACCTGTCATCAGTTTGGCATTAGGTCATATAAAATAAATTGCATTTGTTGTCATAATCAGAGCGATTAACATGAAATTATTTCAAATAACTTAACATTCCATTACCACTAGATCACATCTCTTCAAATTAACATATGTCGCTATGGCGGGGATTGCAATACCACCAAATCATAACACTTAAATTATATATGTTTCCATGGCCAGACTTTTGTCTCAACTGAGATACACATTTCATTGCCTTAAGAAATAACACATCAGGGTAGATTCGTGAAAATATCAAATGAGGTTCAAGTCATCAGGTCATCTCTGTGTCTGTCTGAATCAGCAGTAGGGTCAGACAACACAATTAAGGCTAATTTTGGCACATTAATAGCTGTGCATCACAGTAAATCATCCAATAACGTAAAAACAGACATAAATACTTGTTAGGCATAGCTGCAGATTTTCATCAACAAGATCACCAATAACATTTTGAAGATATCAGTAAGCAAAAGCAAAGTACCTCTGTGCATTATCTTATCTTTCTAGACTTAACTAGGCGCAATTTATGGCACAGCTGCAAGTTTGCATGAGAGATGGCTGTGTGCAACGTATAAGCATAACCATACATTGTCATTGAGGTTAATTATGAAATTAATGAGCATAGTGGTAGGGCTTAGCTATATAATTAGTGAGCATAGCGGTAACCTTTGATTACAAGAGCAATAAGCACAGCTGCAAGCATAATTACAAATATTCATTACAAATAATTACAGAGCATCAGAAGGATGTGATTCTCACCAATCACACATGCCATTGAAGGGACAATGCATCAACATACGAAATGGTGCACATAAGCACAAAGTACAAAAGGCAAAGCGAGTAAGCACATAAGAACAGAGCATAGCATCATTATCTACAGAGCGATTCTCCTCATAATTGCTTCATAATCATTGTATACTCTCGTCCACATAATTGCTTTTATCAGACATCTTTGACTGTTACCGATACCTTCCTTACCATCATTTTATCCATAAACAATAATGCATTATAAAGACCATCATGACATATTGTGTATTGCCTTACTCTTACGTCTTCATCATGTCCTTTTTTACTGCTTAATTGGCTTACAACATGCTTATGTCAACTCAAAAACCTTCTTCGCTCGCTCCGAAGTTGATAAGTTACGCAATTAGTAACACAGCGAGAAACGTGGTATTTTCTGAAACATACGAGCTTAATTAGTTCATTCAGTGAAATATTTCCATTAATTTTGTCATGTATAGCCATAGAGTCCGTTGAAAGTAAACTGCAAGCTGGTCACAGTTTCGGATGATAATATAACAGAAAAAAAACCTTATTCTTTTCATTCTCCACTCCAATGAGTGGAGCGGGCTGTTTGAGATCCGGCCCATAAAGAGTCGCGGTTCTATTCAGCCAATTATCAGACAAGCTGATAGTGAGGAAAAGAGGGATTCCAATTGGAAATAAGTGGGAGGGGATTACCAGTTCCGGCATAGCTTTACAACCAAGGAAAACCTCCCGAAAATCTTGGTCGGAACCGGGGGATTGGGACCAATTTAATTTATCTCAGGTTAGATAATGTAAAATTGTCTGATGGAAACATTACATTTATCGCGCCAGATTGAATATTTATCTTGTTCTTTAGCAATGTCAGAAAATGTGGCAGATATGTAATTTTCGAAAGCAACTTGCTGCATATAGTGAACAGTAAAATTATTTTCTAAATATGCTTCATCCGTCGCCTTCATGAGCCCAACAGGCAAACGAGATAGCGAGTCTGCAACGAAGTTTTGTTTACCAGCAATGTAATTACAAAGAAATCAAATTCTTGAAGGAACAAATCCCAAAGTCTAAGTCGATCACGGAAGTTTAGCCGACATGAGGAACTGAAGTGCAGCGTGCTCCGTGTAAACTTTAGTGTTTTGCCAAACAAGAAATAACGGAACTTTTTGAATTCCCAAACTACTGCCAAAGCTTCAATCTCGGTGACGGAATGGTTCCGCTCTGACTTGGATAGTATGCGACTAACAAACGCAATGGTTATGTGTGTGGCAATGCCATTTTCTTCATCGTCTTGAAACACGTGAACGCCAAATCCGAATTTTGAACCATGGGTAGAAATGCAAAAGTTCTTAGACAAATCTGGGTGTTGCAGAATAGGTGCGTGAAGGAGTGCATCTTTCAAGCAAAGAAATTCTCTTGGGGCATCCTCATCCCAGAACCAAACAGTATTCTTTCCAGTTAATTCATATAATCTCAGAGTAGTTAGGTTTTTCAAATTTATAAAACCGCGGTAGAAATTAATTAGACCCAAGAAAGCTCTTAATTGGCTTTTAGTGGTGGGAACATTTTCACTATCGCCTCTAACTTCTCTTGGTCGGGCTGGATACCATCTTTAGAAATAATGTGCCGTAAAAATTTAATCTGAGAACGACCAAACTGTGACTTCTCTAAGTGACAGTAATCCCGGATTGAGCAAACACTTCAAGTAAAGATTTCAAAGTACTGTTATGTTTTTCCCAGGAAGATTCTGCAATTAAAATATCATCAACGTAAATTGCGATTTGTTGATTTAAGTGCTCAGGGAGTGTGGCATTCATTGCTCGGATGAAAGCAGATGAGGAGATTTTCAGTTCGAAAGGTAATTTACGGAACTGATAACAGTTTCCGAAGCAGAGAAACGCGGTGTACTTTCTACAGTTGGGGTGTAGTTTCACTTGCCAGAAACTAGACTGGATAAAACTTTGACACCATAGAATTTTTGTAACAATTCTTCCTGAGTTTTAGGTCGGTCGGCTTCAGGTAAAATAATAGTGTTAATTTGTTCTGGAATCGAATTGACTTATCTCTTTTTTCAACAATATTTAGGGGACCGTTATATGAGCTAACTGCAGGTTAAATTACACATTGCTTGAGCATGGACTGAATTTCACCCTTAACTCTTTCCCTGTATAGTATAGGAATGGGATACGGAGGTACAAAAAATTTATGTTCTTTGATCTTAAATTCATAGAGAAATTTTTTTATGGTACCAGGCCTGTTAGTGATTACACGGGAATATTTCCGCAAGATATGGAACAATTCTCCCTTATCGCGTTCTCAGGTGCCTTCTACTTCTATTAATCTATTCTCATTATTGTTAGGCATAGCTGCAGATTTTCATCAACAAGATCATCAATAAAATTTTGAAGATATCAATAAGCAAAATCAAAGTATCTCTGTGCATTATCTTATCTTTCTAGACTTAACTAGGCGCAATTTATGGCACAGCTGCAAGTTTGCATGAGATATGGCTATGTGCAGTGTATAAGCATAACCATACCTTGTCATTGAGCTTAATTATGAAATTAATGAGCATAGTTGTAGGGCTCAAAATGTTTATCTATTATATCATCATCAGGTTTGACATCGTGCGTTTCAAACAACTGGCATCTTCTTCATATCTGGTAATCCAGTCTTCGAATTTAATTTAAATGGCATTTTCCTGACAAAAAGCAGTGGAACTAGTCGTATTGAAATCTAAAATAACCTTGTACTTGGATAGGCAGTCCACACCTAATATTATCTGTGTAGTTAAGTGGGAGAAAATCATTAGGTTGGCAGAAAAGAGATGATCTTGACATAAAAATTCTACGTATGTTTGGTGTCGAATTTCAACAGGTTTGCTAGAAATGACGCCACGAATTTTAGTGCATTGCAAAGGCAGAGTAGGACCTATAAGCAAGTTCTGATATTTCTTGAAAGTTACTTCACTAATTACTGACACTGGGGTACCAGAATCTAAAACAGCAGAAAGATTGATTTTGCCAATTTTGACAGATACAATTAGGTGAATTCTAATAGTGCTTCTTTTATGTCATCTAACTGTAAAGATGTTACGTCTTCTTCGGTAGAAGGTTCATAAGAAATTTCTTTGTTGAGATAAGTGTTACCAAGATTAATGAGGCTGTCACAAGATAAATTCTTTTCAAAACTTGACTGTTCATCAACTTCGCATTCACTATCGTCGTCATTAGAAGACATGTAACTGTTTATCCAATCAACGACTGAGGTGTGCTGCAAATCTAATTGTTCGAAATCATTTTTTGGTTTTCCAAGGTCACTGTTAGTTGCATTATTGTGTGGCAGGCCCTTCAAAGGTTCGAGTCCTCCCTGGGGCATGGGTGTGTGTGTTGTCCTTAGGTTAGTTTACCTAGGTTTAAGTAGTTTGTAAGCTACGGACTGATGACCACGAAAGATTTGCAAACATTTGAACATATTGTAAGAATTTTACTTTGTATACAGTGTCTTCCTCAGAGGCTGAAGACGAAGCTTCTGTCTCCAACTCTGAATTGTCGTCATTATATTGCTGATCGACAATCATATCGTTTAACCGTTGGACAGTATAATGTTTGTTCGATGCCTTTTTATTTGTTTCTTTAAATCTGATAGTACAGTTTTTGTTACTGTCATTGCTTTCAGGTGTAACGGCTTTACTTTGACTCAGTCGGTTTTGCCTTATCACATAGTGAGGTGCTACCGGCATCATTATTGTGCACTTCCGCACAAACTACTATTCTGTCTTGTTCGGGAGGTTGTCCATTGTAACCTTCCTCTCTGTGAGGACGTTCACAGTGAACAAGTTTCAGCGTATAGTTAGGATCACATAAATTCTGCAGGGCCGAATTATTTGCCGTCGAGTCCGCTAGTCATCCCTTTTTTGACGAATTATAGCGTGGATTAGCAGGTCTGATTTCAACGTTTTGCTCTTGTCTTTCCGGGGTACGTGATCTGCTTTGACCCCGGTTTGTGTTTTCGTGTCATGGAAGGCGATCACGAGAATTATCGCGTATGCCTTACCGAGTACGCTTCTCAGCGTTATTTTTGTTATTTTCAGTCTCGCGATCACTATCAGTATTGCGGCTTTCACACCAATTAGTGTCATTAGAGATATTTCTGTTATGGTAATAACAAAGCCACCACCTCGGTTACAGCCACGAAAACTTCCATGGTTATTCTCACGTTCTTGAAAATCACCGTTGTTATTGTCACAGCTTTGTTTGTAAGTTTCATTAGTGAAAGAATTATTTTTTGGTTTATCCTCGTGCTCCGTATAACGCCTAGTACGCGGCGGGGATTGCAAAAAAAAAAAAAAAAAAAAAAAAAAAAAAAAAAAAAAAAAAAAAAAAAAAAAAAAAAAAAAAAAAGGAGAGAGAGAAGGAGAGGAAAAAACACACAAATACACACAACACTTATTCTTTTCATTCTCCACTCGGAGACAAGCTGATAGTGCGGCAAAGGGGAATCCCAATTGTGGGAGGGGCTAACTAGTTCCGTCATACGCCTTACAACCAAGGAAACCCCCCCCCCCCCCCGGAAACTTTCGTCGGAACCGGGGGTTTTGGGACGTTACCCTAGCCTAAAAATTGGGTTAACGGGGGAGCACGAGTGCACTCACGTCAATCAAGGATCGGACGCTCGAGTTACTCTCGTTGGCTCTCGTAAATATCAGCTCGACCAACAGTGGACATGTGTCATCCTAGAGGAGCCACTCCAGAAAGCACAGAGACCTCTGAGCCCGTAAAGGGCTTTGCTGCGACCGGCGATCGTATCTGTTTCTTTCAAAATATTGACTGCGCGAGGATTTTTCCTCGTTTTCTTCCTCTAAGTATTGTATGAGGTTTCCAAAGGCTTCAATATCATTCTTGCATCGTGCCGCAATGGCAATTTGACGCAATTGTAAAGACAGTTTGTTCAAACAAATTCTAATTAATTCCGCAGGGCAGTAAGGTGCCGATAAAACTTGATTTTTATATACTAAATGTTGGAAATATTCCACCGGGCTCGAGAAATTTGATCGTTCAAAAGTTTTGAACGTCGGAATACTGTTTTTAACGCGGTCTTGTGCCGCTTCCGACCAGTATGCGGATACAAATGAGCGAAATGATTCTCATTGTGGTACTCTTGAGCGACAGCTCTCATTCTAGTGGCTGGCTCGCCTTCCAGATAACCACATACAAATTCTAATATGTGCTCAAGTGGCCAATTCGGGGGAAGACAATACTCGAATTGTTGCAACCACTCTTTACGGTGCAAGTCGTTCGGAGAGTTTTTGAATATTTTGAATTTACGTACAGTCAGGAAATGATTGTAGTCAAACGCTTCCTTTCGCCTGTGCGGTGTACCGCGTCTTCATTGTTGTTACTACAAGGTACACTTCGTTCACGTACCAAGGGACCTACTTGATTCGAATCATTATCATTGTCAGTTTCGTTCGAATTTTCTTCTACGTCTTCGTATGGATTTCCACAAGTGTGGTCAAATGTCCCCTCTGTTTGCGCCACGCGATCATCTAATTTCCTGACCTCAGCCTTGTGTTGCTGATTAATGATCATTTGACCTTGTGTGAATCGGTACTAGTGCAAATTACAGTCACAATCGAGATGACGCGAGCGGTTAATTATCACAAGAGTTCCGCTGTACTAGAACTTTCGACACAACAAACATCAGACAATGTAAAAGAGAGACTATTTTAATAGTAATGCAATTATTTGTATATTCAATTAATCTACTATACAATGCTACACACTATCAAGAATGGTAAGTAACAAACTACAGAAACAATTACTATGCTATTGTTACTATAACAGAGGATTGTGCTACAAAATTGCAGTTGAGAGCCAAAAGGTAAGTTGGTTAGTGGAAAAGACAAAGTAACTTAAATAAGACTACGTGTCTAACTACGTCACGATCCTGTTTATGAACTATCCTGGCAGAAAGGGCGCCAGATAAAAATTGTACGTGATATTTAATTTGAATCTATCGTTTAATTAGACAACAAAAGTAGTTTATTTTTAAGTTACTCATTCAAAACCTGATCTGATATTGGTTTCAGTCCATATAGTTGTCATATTTTGATGTTTAACAGTTAAGATCACTAAGTCATCATATAACTTCACCAAAATTTAACTAACAAGTACATTGCAAACGTCGGTGAAATATTAGATATATTGACGATGCGGTCCAATACCCAGAAGAGTTTTATCAACAATAACAAGTACATTGTTCATTAACACAATAATTTGGATTAATTATGGTCCTGATATTGATGTATACTGTTAAATGAGAAACAGTTAGCCGGCCGCGGTGGCCGAGGGGACTGAGGCGCTCCAGTCACGGTCTGCACGGCCACTACGGTCGGGGGTTCGAATCCCCCCTGGGGCATGGATATTTGTGCCGTCCTAGTTCGTAAGTAGTTCATAAGTAGTTTGAAAGTTTAGGGACTAATGACCCCGTAGTTAAGTCCCATAGACTCTACAAACATTTGAACATTTTTTTGTTTTTGATTTGAGAAACAGTTCATTAAACTGATTATGTGCACAACGAATCTTTTAACAAAACAACTGTCACATGTAACCTGCATGGAACAAACACTGATATACCCAAAAAATTTGATTGCCAGAAAGATATTAAAAACACAAACAACTTTCTTAATGTTCGACTACGAGAATTTAATGCAGATCAGTATCTGATTATCAAAACTCAGTATCATACTCAATAACTGCAGTGTTGCATAACAATCATTTAGTGCGGTACCAATAAAGAAATCTGTTCAACAAGATTACCAAAATCAATACTACACTTTAAATCCACAAATAACTAATTATCAAATAAATGATGGAGGTTAATCTTCTAATTAAGTAAATGGAAGAGGACAGAAAGATCAACTTTGTTTCTTATTATTAATAATCACCATTAAATTATCTAAATGATACAACCTTATCATAATTACATGAAATCCAGGGGTGGTACAACCTATTTCACAATTACATGAAATGCAATATATACTTGCTGGCACTGCAACCTCTGCTCTACATCGGAGCCATATACACAACACAACAGCTCTCTAAATGAGCTGAACCACAAGTCTGACTCTGTCTCTCTGCACGAGCTACTATGCTACGCGCTACATAATCTTTGCCAAAGATGGAACTTCACAGATTTATGTACACATATCGATACACACAGTAGAAGCAATATTATACATTTTCTTGCAAGCACGTTATTCGACACAAAACACGAGGCACAATATTAGACATTTTCTTACAAATTCAGCAATATACATTTTCTATGGACACGTTTCAAAGGTATGCCAAAAATTCCTTTTCTCACCAATTCTGTTCAGTACCTCTTCATTAGTTATGCGACCTACCCACCTAATCTGGAGCATTCGTTTGTAGCACCACATTTCAAAAGCCTCTATTCTCTTCCTGTCCGCAATGCTTATCGTCCACGTTTCACTCCCGTACAAGACAACACTCCACACAAATGCCTTAAGAAAAAACGTCCTTACACTGGAATTGATATTCGATATTATCAAATTTCTCTTTTTCACAAATGTTTTTTCCCATTGGCATTCTGAATTTTATATCCTCTGTACCGCGACCATCATGTTATTTTACTACCCAAGTAACAAAACTCATCTACCAGCTTCACTGTTTCGTTGCTAATCTAATTTCTTCAGCGTCGCCTGATTTTCGAAGACTGCATTCCATTATCTTTGTTTTGCTCTTGTTAATGTTCATTTTATATGCTCTCTTCAACACACTGTCCATTCCATTCAACTGTTCTTCCAGGTCCCTGTCTGCGTCTGATTTCTTTGGAATCGGGATTATTACATTTTTCTTAAAGACTGGGGGTATAATTTCAATCTGAAATGAAAATAAGAGCTCCAACCCCAAACATGAGCAACTTCAGTAAAAATCACATGAAGTCGTAGGCTGTGAACTATAAAAGACACGTATGCCGACAATGGGGGAGTGGGGGGAGACTGGTTACGGACTGTGACCACGGCAGTTGGTACGCCTGTCGGGGGAACCACCGCGGCGCTTATCTGGCGGGCCGCAGCTGGCTGGTCTGCGGGCCTCAATCAGGGGCGGCGCTGGTCTGGGGGCGGGGAGCGCCGCCTGCAGCGGCCGCGAGCAGGGGGCGGAGGCGCGCCGGGGGCGGCAGCGGCGGCGGCGGCGGCAGCGGAGGCGGCGCAATATCGGCCCCCGGCCGGCGCTCATATCTGAAGCCGGGCACCGGCTCTGCATTCCAGACACCTGCTGCCGAGAGCAAAGGAAAAGAAAAAGAAAAAAAAAGAGAAGGGGTAGGGGGCGACTTTTAGTGCCGGGCACAACTTGGCGATCTTATCTGGCCGCCCTGATTAGTTCGCGACTCCCTTTAACGTCCCGGGAGATTTATCACTCCTCCTCATCCGAGTCCGCCGTTTGGCTTTATTACTCCCAGTTCCCGACGAGCTGCTGTTACTGCCGACGCCCAGGGTCTCCAACTGTTGGGAGAAATTTCTCTTAAATGCTCTCAGTACGTGCTGCCTGGAATAGTATCAGGACGTTGTGCCTGCAAATTATAGCCATGGCTCTCTGTGGATATTCTGATAGCGCATCTGATATTACGCAGATATTTATATTCCCCCTTTAGTTTTTAACTCTTAACGTCAATATGAAAAAGAAACTCAAAGACTTTTATCGACTTTAATCTTCGAACAAAATACGTTAAAACCAAAAGCAAGTATAAATTGTGGTGCGAAATTGTACTGAACATATTCTCTAACGATTATCACGAGCAGTTAGTTAATGAATCAATTAGGATAGTAGATGGTTGAGAAAACGTACTGATCTCGCATCTCCACAGTAATTCTCCACAAGAAATTCTCATTCATGCCACCATTTCACAGCAATTAGTAGAATCTGTAGCGTATTATGACAAAATGACTGGTTTTCCACTCATTTTACTGCATTACGCAGTTTACCTTTACAAATAATGGTATTTTCAACATTACGGTATCTGAAATATTTGAGTAGCTCTACGATTGCCTTAAAATGAAGTGACGAAGTTCATGGGTTTGAATTTCCTGTGGAGAAACTCCACTATTATTTCCTTTTTCGAGACGATCATTTCGAAAAAGATAAGGTGATTAAGAGTAATTTTACATTAACATTTACAATTCACGACTATGTGAATTGTTGTTGTTGTTGTGGTCTCCATTCCTGAGACTGGCTTGATGCCGTTCTCCACGGTACCATCTCCAGCACAAGCATTTATCTACGAACAAGAACGACAACCAACATCCGATCGACCTCTACTGTCTTCGTCCCTTGGTCTCCTTCTTCGTACTACCATTACACGGTTAGGGCAAGATTCGAACTACGTGACCTACATTTACTAGTTTCACAATCGACAAAGCTACCAAATGATCTACGCCATCATAAATAATTGGTACCATAATATGTCTTTATATCCACTTGAAAAACTTCAAAGACAGTTTTCTCGACAACGTTTGAGAGTTGAATCGAATAGCTTTGGCTGGTCATTATTTTAGAACTTCGCGCACCTCAAATGTTAAAAAATCCTATACCCATATAGTCTCCTTTTTAGCATTCTGTAAGAATGGCGCAGTCGCAGGCCAGAAAGAATTGTGAACGTATCGTAGGAAGAGATTCACAATGTGGGACTGAAATGCGAGAATCGATTCCTGGAAAGAATCGTGTTGCCCACCTCCAGTGCACACTCCCCCACCGCCGCGCCGCGCCATCTGAATGTGTGTGTGTGTGTGTGGAGGGGGGGGGGGGGAGCGGCCCACTGCGTGTAAATGGCTACACTGCCGCTCTCTATACAACTCGTCTCCTTATTTCATATTCCTCAGAAAGTTACACTACCGCAAATAAAAATTAATATGTGCTCTTAAAGTTTTCCATTATTTATTGCTGAAATAGTCTACACGGAGAACATGCAATGATTAAATTTATATTTTTTGTATTGCTTCTTCTGTCACTTTTGGTAGACTAATTTTGTATTTCGGGTTAAAAACAAGTAAACTGTTTTTGTTTTACTATTTTTGTAATTTAATTCAAACTAGTTTTCGTCTTATTAGACCGTGATCAGGAAACAACGGACGCTAGTTCTTACATTATCAAACACTTTACTCAAACATGAAAAAACTCGTGGCCTTTGGTTATAATAATAATAATAATGTTTGTACAGCTTATGGGACTTAACTAAGGGGTCATCAGTCCCTAAACTTACAAACTACTTTTGAACTACTTACGAACTAGGACGGCACAAATATCCATGCCCGAGGGGGGATTCGAACCCCCGACGGTAGTGGCCGAGCAGACCGTGACTGGAGCGCCTCAGTCTCCTCGGCCAACGCGGCCGGCGGCCTTTGGTTTCGAGATTCGTTGAGAAGTTTTCACCTTTGAAAGGCGTCAATGTATTTGATAAAATGCGCTGTTAATACGGCAGTATTGCTCGCAGAACTCTGTAGACACTTGCGCCACTGCGAGTTCCTTGCAGTTGCTGCGAGGACGAGGTGCTGAGCAGAGCAGTCCAACATCGAGGTGGTAGGTAGTTCCTCTGTGCTGGAATTTGTCATATAGTGAGAACTGAAGGAGATTTATGAACAATTTTGAGAGAGGAAAGACCAGACATTCAGTTGTATTTATAATTTCTTTGTAAAGATTCTGTAAAGATATGTGCACCAGTAAATGCATAATGACAATATTGAATTACTCTGCTATCATATTCACTCAACTATTTAGTTTTGTAGTCCCATGCCTTGAACTACTGAGATGCTTTTAAATAATAAACTCTATTGCTCAGTTTGCAAATAAATAATATCGGAGCCAGAATTTGATTTTCGAGGCTCAATTTTGTGATTTTTCTGTGTGATAAACAGTTCTGTTTTAAACTGAAGCCCACTGTTTTTATGAGTATATAATTATTACCTTCTCTTCTGCGGCAGCGGTGTAGACTGCAAATATTTTACACTATTGAAATTATCTTTACCAAGCCGACACACACAAGTTGCACAATTGTCTTTACAACTTTTATGTGATCAAGCCTTGATAACTGTTTCATTTGATATGCTATTATTTCAGAATGAGATTAACAAACAGAGCTTATAAAATAACGAAATTAATAAGAACATTGTTGGATAACGAATACAGTCTATAGCGATCTAGCACGGCTCATTTTCGAAGTCCATTCAATTATTTGGCTTGCTTTATCTGTATCCCGTTGCCCAGGATTTTCATTATTTTATAAATCACTTAAACCAGTTTCACTGCTTCCAAACCACTTTTACCTTCTTCTCACGTAACATATGGTGTTCAATAAACTTGCTTATTATCATTTATTAATAAATGGCTTAAGAAAGAAGAAAATTATACACATAACTTAGTCTACCTAATATATATATATAAAGTTTAGGGGGCGGAGGCTACGACAGCGTAGCTGACTGGCTGGTGGTCATGAGACAGTGCCCCAGGGGATAGCCACTCGGCCAGTCAGCTACGCTATCGCAGCCTCCGCCCCCGGAACTTTGAAGGGTTGTAGCTCCCAAACTAACAGTGATAGGAATGTAGTTTCAATTGATTTGCACGCAGCTGGTTTAAACGAATCCAATACACGTTAGAAAAAACTATTGTTCCATTTAAAAAATTATATCTTCGTGGTGTAACATTTCTTGTGCTGACCCACAGCATTAAAATTTCCCGTCACCTATTATTTTATAAGTTACAGAGGCAAACACACTTAGTGAAACACTATATTATATATATATATATATATATATATATATATATATATATATATATAAAGATTGTTTGACTTACCCAAAGCAAAGGCTCACCGCTAGAAACAAAAAACACACAAACATTCAAGCTTTCTCCACCGTTAGTAACTTCTTCAGGAAAAAGAGGAAGGAAGGAGAGGAGAAAGGGAAGGATACGGGTTTTAAGAAGGTGGAAAAGGAGTCATTCCAATCCCAGGAGTGGAAGGACTTACCTTAGGTGAAAAAAAGGAAGGTAAACAAATACACACACGCTCACACATATCCACACGCAAACACACCTAGGCAGACATTTGTAGAAAGCTAAGAAGTTGGACAGAGATACCACTTGAGGCCTCTGGGCGACCGAAGGCTGAAAGATTGTGCTCGGCAGGCGTGGCCACTGCGTCTGGTTGACCGAAGGCTGAAAGACTGGCCTATAAAGTCCGGACGTCACCCATCCTCCGACCGGTAGGACAGCGTCTTATTTTTCTTTTTCATGACCTGTTTAGGTTTTCGTCGCTATTTAACTACATTGTCCTATCGTGTTTATTTTAGACACACGATGAAATCTGATTTCGTTAGAGCATGCAGCCGTTTGAAAGGGTTAAAAAATACATTACCTTTCTTTTGTGCGTGTGTGGTCTGTTAATAAATGCAACAACTTCGTGCACAAAAATTTTCTACGCTTACCTTTTACCAATTGCGGATGTACCCCTTGAAAATAGCGTCCTCCACATTTGATACACCGCTTCAAAAGACGTTTTCACTTCCTGGAGCAGTCTTTACACGCCTGTTGGTGGATCGAGCGAAGGGCCGTCTGGGATTTTCTTTCATGTCGTCTATCGTTGCAAACCTTCGTCTTTGCTTCGGGGATTTCAACTGTGCGGACAAAAAATATCCCTCAGGGCCTGGCTCTGGAGGATGAGGCGGTGCAGCGAGCCATGTTTGCCTCGGCGCGTTTCAGGCCGTTTCCTTGACACAGGCATCGCCAACACGTCCCAATGGGACCACCGGTTATCAGTTTGTCCCTGTGGCGAGAATTCGAGATGAACTAATCCTTCAAAGTCAAAGAAAAGTGCTAGCACGGCTCTGACACTTCACCTCACCTGTCGAAGTTTTTCTGGTGTTGGAGAAACTTTTCCCGATCATTTGTGAAAATTTAAGTTGTTCTTAACATCGTAACTGACGATGATTCCGTGTGGCATTTATGGTCGTCACACCCCAACTGGGGTCGAGTTCAGCCTGCTTGGTGCAAGTCACTTCAGCTGACGCCACTTCGGCGACTTCCGTGTCCCTGATGACGAGGAGGACGACAGAACGCACAGTACCAGAGCGCAGATATTCTCATACCCGACCAGGAATCGATCACGGACCCCTGCGTGGAAACCAGCCTACGGACTACGGAGGCGGAGAATATCATAACTGTAAACCTACGTCTCAGCAGATACGATTATGTTAAACAACATCTCGATCCAATTTGCAAAAATTTCAAGGCGATGTGCCGATAGTATTCCTGGATTTGACTCATAAGTCGCGGGAGGAACGTGACGGCAACAAGATGTACTCCGAGATTTACTGACTTGATCCAACTGAAATTTTCCATTCTTCTGCAATGTCTCGGACTGCCAGTCTTCGATTGGCGAGCACAATTTCGTTGACGTTCTTGACTTGGGCGTCTTCGGTAGACGTCGAATGGCGGCCTGCTCGAAGCTCATCATCAACGTCTAAATCTTCACCCATTCTCCACAATTCACCCAAAGGTTCTTGGCGGAGGATACTCACCACCATTACTAGTTACTTGCTTTCCTGCCCCACACCCATATACAATCCTGCCCATTAAAATTGCTACACCACGAAGATGACGTGCTGCAGACGCGAAATTTAACCGACTGGAAGGCGATCCTATGATATGCAAATGATTAAGCTTTTCAGAGCATTCACACGAGGTTGGCGCCGGTTGCGACACCTACAACGTGCTGACACGAGGAAAGTTTCCAATCGATTTGTCATACGCAAACAGCAGTAGACCGGCGTTGCCTGGTGACACGTTGTTGTGATGCCTCGAGTAAGGAGGGGAAATGCGTACCATCACGTTTCCGACTTTGATAAAGGTGGGATAGTAACCTATCGCGATTGCGGTTCACTGTATCGCGACATTGCTGCTCGCGTTGGTCGCGATCCAATGACTGTTATCAGAATATGGAATCGGTGGAGCCGGCCGCGGTGGTCGAGCGGTCTGAGGCGTGCCAGTCACTTCTGCAAGGCCACTACGGTCGGAGGTTCCAATCCTCCCTAGGTCAGTCCTTGGTATTAGCTAGTTCATAAGTAGTTTTTATGTTTAGGGACTGTTGACCACGTAAAGTTCCATAAGCTATTCAAACATTTAAATCTGAATCGGTGGATTCAGGAGGGCAATACGGAACGCCTTCCCAACGGCTTCGTATCACTAACAGTCGATATGACAGGCATCTTATCCGCATGACTGTAACGGATCGTGCAACCACGTCTCGATCCGTGAGTCAACAGATGGGGACGTTTGCAAGACAACAACCATCAGCACGAACAGTTCGACGACGTTTGCAGCAGCATGGACCATCAGCTCGGAGACCATGGATGAGGTTACCATCGACGCTGCATCACAGACAGGAGCGCCTGCGATGGTGTACGCAACGACGAACCTGGGTGCACGAATGGCAAAACGTCATTTTTTTCGGATGAATCGAGGTTTTGTATACAACATCATGATGGTCGCATGCGTGTTTGGCGACATCGCAGTGAATGCAGATTGGAAGCGTGTATTCGTCATCGCTATACTGGCTTATCACCAGGCGTGATGGTATGGGGTGCCATTTGTTACACGTCTCGATCACGTCTTATTCGCATAGACAGCACTTTGAACAGTGGCCGTTACATTTCAAATGTGTTACGGAAACTGTTCGACTGCTCCCCAGGACGGCAGATTTTCCAGATCTCTCACCAACTGAAAACATCTGGTGAATGGTGGCCGAGCAACTGGCTCGTCACAACACGCCAGTCACCACTCTTGATGAATTGTGGTATTGCATGGGCATCTGTAACTGTACACGCCACCCAACCTCTGTTTGACTCAATGCCCAGGCGTGGTTGATCTGGGTACTGATTACTCAGGATCTATGCACCCAAATTGTGTGAAAATGTAATCACATATCAGTTCTAGAATAATATATTTGTCCAATGAATACCCGTTTATCATTTCTTCTTGGTGTAGCAATTTTACTGTCCAGTAGTGTACAACTAGGGGAAAACGAATAATTCGTAAGCATCCATCAAACGCCAAATTTCATTTATCTTTGTGGTCTTTACGCGGAATATAAGAAGCGGCAATAGAATCGTTCAAATTCTGGCCCTCTAAATTTCTTCAACAGTGTTTCTCGAAAAGAACGTCGTCTCCCCTCCGGCTACTCAGAGTTGAGTTCGCGAAGCTTTTCGGTAACACTCGCGCATTGATCTCACCTACCAGTCACAAACGTCGCCGCCCACCTGTATGTCCTCCTTGAAACCGATCTGGTGGGTATCCCACATACTTGACAAAACTCAAGACGTGGTCTACAAGCGTTTTATATTCTATCTCCTCTACAGAGAATCGGACGTTCCCAAAATCTTACCAATAAACGGAAGTCGACCATTCAGCTGCATTACGCCTGCCCTAATGTGCTCGTTCCACTTCACATCGCTGTGCAGTGTTATTCACAGACATTCCACTGACGCTACTCTGTCCAGCAGCACACTGCTGATGCTGTATTCTAACACTGCGGGGCTGTTTCTCCTGCTCACCTGCATCACTTTCGCTTCTTTTACATTTAGTGCCAGTTGCCACTTCTCACACCTAGAATTTTGGTCAAGTCATCCTGCATCCTCCTACAGCCATTCAATGACGACACCCTCTTGTACACTGCAGCATCGTCAGCAAACAGTTGCAGATTTCAACTCAAACTTCTGTCCGGCCAGTTTTAAACAGCTTGAACCATTAATAACACCGAGTATGATTCAAGTACCCTTCACGAAAGATTTCGTGCATTATATTGTGTGTCCCTCTAAAGATATTCTTTGGTTTCACACAAAATTTAACAGAGACTCCATGCTTTGCTAGCAATGCCATCTCGAAATTCGCAAACTGGAAGACTCAAAGTTCTGCTTAGTAGGACTCTGAACAGACGTACCATAGTGACACATCCGGTAATTAAACCTTAAACACTTGCTTGAGCAAGTGTACCAACCGTATTTCTCATTTCGCCATAATAATATGAATGTTCTGAATTTTAAGGCACATTGGATTAACAACGTTGGATTAATCGAGAAACTGTTTGAAATAGACGTGAATATTAACCTACAACATCTGGTTTGTTTTAGAAACACAGAAATGCAGTAGTATGATTCTTTTACAAGCATTTTTATTAATGTGGGAGGGACTGCTGTGCATTGCCACTTTTATTAGCTTTACTTCGGCCAGCAAAAATTATTTTGCAAACCAAATAGGAAAAGTATTCTAATATTTTTATTGTCTCGTTACCCAATCTAGTTCCTTCAGCATGTGATGGTTTTCTTACACCACATTCCATTGCTCTTGTTTGGTTTCGTTAATGTTCACCTTACACCCTCCTTTCAAGACTGTCCATTTCGTTCAATTGCTCTTCCAGGTCGTTTGCTAAGGAAAAGTATCAACACTTAAATATGTTTTTTTGAAATATGTAGAAAAATACAAACCGAAAAAAAAAATTATTATAAAAGTCGTTCAACTCGAAGAGGGACATCCATTACCATAAATCTTAATCCGTCCCCGTGCACCATCCCAGGGGTGCGAGGAGGTATGATTTTGTAATCTCACGTATGAAACCCTATTTAGTTGCACATTTGCATATTTCTGTTGTTCGTGGAAAAATATGTAACTTTTATATAAAACATTTATTTGGTTTTATTGTGAATGGCTCTGTAATAGCTAAAAATGAAAAAGATTTGAAAATTGTCGAAAAATGGTAATAGACATCGGACTCTTTATCTAGTTTTTACACTTCAAGTTGCCGCGGTGGAGTGGTCAAGCGCACTGAGGCGCTATACTCCCAGGCGAGAGGGCATTCCCTGTCGGGGGTTCGAATCCCCCTCGGGCGTGGAAGTTTGTGTCGTCTTCAGTATAAGGTAGTTCATAATTGGTTTGTAAGTTTAGGGACTGATGACCCCGCAGTTAACTCCCTTAAGTTTAACAAACATTTGAACATTTTGTACACTTCCAGTTTTAGCAAACAGTTGGACAATACTGCGCCGAAGAAGTATTCCTTTCAGGGAACAGGTTATGTTCCGTTGACGAGATCTTTTCACATCTGTATTAGCCTGAAAGAAAAAGGAAATTATATCTACTCTCTCTCTCTCTCTCTCTGTGCAATCATTAACATCGTGGAACAGTTCAGTTGAGATGTGTACAGTTCGAATCATTATAATGAACAGTCTGTCCACGGACTGACATTGCGATCAAGGTATGTGCTACATTCGATTGTTGGAGGTGTCTCTCAGTAGCATTATCAAAAATATCTGTTTTCTGATTTTGATAATCTGATGTGTATTTCTCTGAGATATTAACGCATTTCAAAAAATTTTACTCAGTTTTTATTTTTGTCAATTGGCGCACCTGGTATAATGAAAAGAAGAAAATTTTTCATACGAAAGTTAGGTATTTTTCCCCCGGAGAATTGAAATATAAAATAAAAAATAGGAGTTTCTGTTTAACATTTCATATTCCTCCTCGCTTCCAACCCCAGGGGTGGTGCAGGGGGAGTCGAGTTTCATGTTAATGGATGTCCCGTTTCTGCGGTGAACAAGTTGTATTGCAACATTATTTTAATCCTATTTGTATCTTTCGAAATATTCCGAAAACCATTTTGAAGCGTGTCACCCTGCATATAATTATGACAAAACGAGAAAGGTAGCAAATAAACAGAGCTCGATGAGAGGGCAGGGACGTTAGTGGTGATTACGGTGACGCAGGATGAGCACACGGCTGACTGCGCTTCGGCGCCCTTTGACCTGTTTTTATTGACTGCCGGCGCAACTGGCGGTGGGGGCGCCGACACCTCCTTTCCTCCCCTCCCCTCCCCTACCCGCAGCTCGCCTCCCCCTCCCGCTGGTGTGCTCCCACTGGATTAAAACTTGGTCTCCTAACAATGGCCATTGTTCTCGGCTGCGATACACGCCCTCGGCCGGACGCGTTGCTTCTTTGGTCCATTCCACCCCTCTCCGCCGGCTAACTTCTTCGCGCACAAACACGGAATTTCATTCTGCGCCAACAATGGCGCATTTTTCCCCCACTCCTCCGCCGCCTCCCAGTAGCCCCAGTGAGCGCCGGCGCCATGATTTTGCCGCCGAGTGCAGTTCCGCCCGCGCTGTGCGGCCGTAGTCCCCAAATGAAACGCGCGGCCAGCGCAGCCGTACAAGAACACTGGCTGCCTGGCGCATGGCCGCTTGCTGCTCTTCCTGCCCTGGCATCTGCAATTGTGGAACGTCGCATGTAAACAGCAAGTAGCTGCATCTAATATCACATTCTACAAGACAGCAGTACCTACTTTTTTTTTTTTTTTTTCTTTTTTTGATTTAGCATCTAATTTAACTATTCATTACCTACTAGACAATGAAATTGATCAGAGTTATTCTTGGTGTAAGATAGCGTTATTATCGAATGCATAAACCAGTGTGGAGGTAATCTGGCACCAGTTACTTGCAATGTATATATAATTCGATTCATAAATTGTGTATATGGATTACGAAATCCTACATCCAAGTTGTTAAGCTACTCCTGGGGCTTATTGTTGGAAAACATACAAATTAAATCGAGAATACAAAAGAGGGTATGTATCAGAATTATCAATGACAGTACGGCATACAATAATGTTTGGGAAGCGTTTTCTTCCAAAGTGGCGGCTGTGTAGCATTTTTCCGAAACGCCCCTTCCGCCCCCTGATGGGCGATGGGGAGAAAATACCAACTCTTAAAGAGAAATCCCAATTTTACTGCCGATTTGGATGCCGCGAAAAAAAGTTTAAAGAACAGATCACTGTGGTTTAATCGATAATTAATTTTCCATACGAGGTAGGTGGATCTGTATTCGCAAAAAATGTGGTTTCCGGTTATTATCGAGACGTTGCTCATAAGAGTGAATAAGAAAACAGTACACGTTCAGCGTGTTTTAAGAAACGTACCTGCCGGCACCGGTGAGTCGCCACTGGCCACGCGCGGCGGCCGCGCCACTTGCAGAAGAGCTTCGTCCGCCGGGGGCGCCGCCGGTCTCGTTACCTCCTTCCTTGCGCTGCGCGCCGCCCAATCAGAAGGAGAGGCATCGCCGAGATATACCGGTGCAACGACAGCCACGAGAGCACAATGCCGGAGGACTGTGTTTAGGCCAGCAGGCGACGGAGCAACCACCAAGAGCCAGCCGTCTAGATACCTCAACCAGAAACACTCCTGCTGACTGAAGCTACGGGTATACCACAACTGTGTACCACGTATTAGGCAGTAAGCTACCACAAACACATCTCATAAAAGTTCTCCAGTAGCAATAAGAGTATATGTGAACTGATCGCATCATTCACTTGCAGACCTTGTCCACAATCCTAGCTACACTACAGGCCACTAAAATTGCTACACCAAGAAGAAATGCAGATGATAAACGGGTATTCATTGGACAAAATGACATGTGATTGTATTTTCTCCCTATTCTAGACGCATGATCCTGAGAAATCCGTACCAAGAACAACCACCTCTGGCCGTAATAACGGCCTTGATACCCCTCGTAATTGAATCAAACAGAGCTTGGTTGGCGTGTACAAAAATGTCCATGCAACGTCAACACGATACCACTGGCGTATTGTGACGAGGCAGTCGCTCGGCCACCATTGACCAGACGTTTTCAGTTGGTCATAGATCTGGAGAATGTGCTAGCCAGGGCAGCAGTCAAACATTATCCGTATCCAGAAAGGCCCATACAGGACCAGTAACAAGCGACCTACTGAAATGTAGGGTTGCGCAAGGATCGAATGAAGGGAGAGTCAAGGGTCGTAACACATCTGAAATGTAACGGCCACTGTTCAAAGTGCCGTCGATGAGAACAAGAGGTGACCGAGACGTGTAACCAATGGCACCCCACACCATCACGTCGACTGATACGCCAGTATGGCGATGATGAATATACGCTTCCACTACGCGTTCGCCGTGATATTGCCAAATACGGATGCGACCATCATGATACTGTAAACAGATCTTGGATTAATCCGATTAATCCTGTCTGTGATGCAGCGTCAAGGGTAACCGCAGCCATGGTCTCCGAGCTGATAGTCCATGCTGCTGCAAACGTCTTCGAACTGTTCGTGCAGATGATTGTTGTCTTGCAAACGTCCCCATCTGCTGACTCACGATTTGAGACGTGCCTGCACGATCCGTTACAGTCATGCGGATAAGATGCCTGTCATCTCGACTGCTAGTGATATGAGGCCGTTTGGGTCCAGCACGGCGTTACGTATTGCTCTGCTGAAACCACGGATTGCACATTCTGCTAACAGTCATTGGATCGCTATCAACGCGAGCAGCAATGTCGCGATACGATAAACCGCAGTCGCGATAGGCTACAATCCTACCTTCATCGAAGTCGGAAACGTGATGGTACGCATTTCTCCTCCTTACGCGAGGCATCACAACAACGTCTCACCAGGCAACGGCGGTCAACTGCTCTTTGCGTATGAGAAATCGGTTGGAAACTTACCTCGTGACAGCACGTTGTAGGTGTCGCCACCGGCTCCAACCTTGTGTGAATGCTCTGAAAAGCTAATCATTTTGTGATCACAGCATCTTCTGCCTGTCGGTCACATTTGACATCTGTAGCACGTCATCCTTGTGGTGTAGCAATTTTAATGGCCAGGAGTGTAGTAACAGTCCACCTCCCGTACCTACCGATGCACAGCAGACCATCCCGACGAGGATACAAAAGAATCCCCCACCCCTATGAATCGTTAGCAGCAGATAATGATAATAAAAATTTCTCGAGGCTCATTGGCATGGTGCAAGTGGTTCAATTGGACGTCACTTCGGTGACTTGCGTGTCCCTGGCCTACCCCAGTTATCCAACCGGGGAAAGGGGCCGACAGCTTAACGCGGAATCCGAACCGCGTGTCGTTTCCGGCGAGTCGTCAAATCGTTGAGAGGTGAAGGCTGGTAAAGTGAAGTAGGATGGCACTGCGCCGCTTGGCCGCAGCTATGCTGCCCTTCTACGCAGCTAGTTAACATTATACACTGCTCAGGTCAGTTAGGGCTTCAGGTGACATGTCGTACTCAACATACGTATGTTAACGGATTTTTGTCAGATATTGGTTACAGTTGTACAGTTGTTGTCTCAGCTCTTTAAATGAGATCTACAAAGCGTTTACTTTGAGCGAGGCAACACGGGACTGCCATAATAGTGAAAAAGTACTTGTCGTTGCCCTGTAACATGCTGCGCGGCCGCCTGCGTGGCACGGACAGTACGAGGATATCAGCCAGCTCCAGGCGATATCTGGCCACTCTTCCGCGAGTGCAGTATCCAGCTCTGTGGGCGGTTGCGTGCAGCCCACTGCCAGCGATGTGCAATTCAACTAACTTTGCCCTAGGGGATGACTCATTTAATTGGGAAAATAAACATTCTATTCTATTTTAAAGTCAGAGAATTTTTAACTAGGGCGGAATCTACTAAGTAACTGACCACAACATGTGGATTGCGATGTTACTCAAATTTTTTATTGCCCGTTGCATGATTACTTCTGGCGAGATCCACTAAATTCGTTAGACTCCGTCTCATATGATTAGCTTGAGCCCCCAATATTGCTAACAAAATAGCTATATAAATATTTAACTATTTGGATAATGTTCCTAAAATGATTGCTATTAAAGTTCATTGTTAAATCGAAAAACAAACGTAGACAGAAAGCGATGAATAATTTCTGAGTTCCGACTACTGTTCAAAATCGCAGACCACACACGTCCGAAAATACTTCAGAGTCCAGCGCGGCGGCTTCTGCAGCTATGTTGAGCACTTAATCCTTCACTCGAGTCCACTGCGCCCCACACACGTCTGCCATCAGACTCAACTGCCGTCCTCTGGTGATCGGCCACTCCCGGCAGGCACGTATATTCACTCTGTGACGTTACTCCACTAATACCTCACCTAACGACTTCTAGTGATTCTCGCAGCAGTGTACAAAACTTTTAAGCAATGATTGCAATGTTGGTATGACGACATCGTGATTCGAGCTAAGATTCTAATGCAAATACATTAAAGTCTTAAGTTTAAACAAAGTCATATTTGCAGCATGACCGATAAATAAGTCTCTGCAGTCGGGTTGGTCACTGTGTCCTCGGTAGCGGAGTGGTCAGTGCGTCTGCGTAGTAAGCAGAAGATCCCGGATTCGAATCCCGGCCGGGCACAAATTTTCATTCGCCGCATATTGGTATTACATCTAAACCTAGTATAGTGAAGCCATAAGTGATCACAAATTGCGATTTATTTCATTATACATCAGGGAAACCCTGACTACCTGCGTATCCCATTAACTGGGTCCAAACTGTTAGCCGGCCGGCTGGGGACCCAAAAATCCTGGCAAAACCAACCTTTCACATGGAAACTATCAGCTTCCCCCTGTATTGTAATATCACACACCTGCACTTGATATGGTACATTTGCCTGCCAAATTATCATGTCAAGTAGCACCAATTTTTTTTACCATTTTCTCTTAAACTAATAAAAACAAAATTTTCAAATATGCATATGTTTAATAATGATTATGCAGCCAAGATCTCAATTTTTATTTACTATGTGACCGATTTCGGCGTACTCGACCCCAACTTCAGACCTGTCGTAGTTTACATAATTTAACGACATTTTTATATACTAAAAGAGTACATCCAGGTTGAGGCATCGTTAAATATAAAATTAGAAGTCACAAGTAAAATATATATATATATATCCATCTTCTAACGGTTTTTGGCCGCGGGGAATGAGGCGCTCCAGTCACGGTCTGCACGGCCATTACGGTCGGGGGTTCGAATCCCCCCTCGGGCATGGATATTTGTGCCGTCCTTAGTATAAGGTAGTTCGTAAGTAGTTTGTAAGTTTAGGGACTGATGACCCCGTAGTTAAGTCCCATAAGCTGAACAAACATTTATACGTTTTTTTCTAAGGGTTTTGAAGTGAGGTACTTCAAAGTCTAAGTACAATACTACTTGGAGTCCAGTAGAGTTATTGTTATACTAGACTCCAAGTAGTATTGTACTTAGTCTTTGAAGTACCTCACTTCAAAACCGTTAGAAGATGGATATATATTTTTTACTTGTGACTACTAATTTTATGTTTAACGATGCCTCAACCTGGATGTACTCTTTTAGTATATAAAAATGTCGAGAAATTATGTAAATTACGACAGGTCTGAAGATGGCGTCGAGTACGCCGAAACCGGTCACATAATATATAAAAAATGCGATCTTCGCTGCATAATCATTATTAAACAATTATAGATACCCCACTTAACTATGAGTTCCTTATATTCATATGTTTGTTAAGCTTAAGGGACTTAACTGCGGGATCATCAGCCCCTAAACTTAGAAACTACTTATGAACTACCTGATACTAAAGACAACATTAACATCCTACCCGAGGGGGGATTTGAACCCCCGACCGTAGCGGCCACGCAAACTGTGACTGAGAGCTGCAGACCGCTCGGTCACTGCGGTCGGCTTTAAAATTATTACCGACTACTGTCCCAGAACAAAGTGTATAAAATGTAGTGGCGTATGAACCAGCATACTATTTGCGCGTCATGTATAAGATTTGAATGTAAAGTAACATAAATTATTAAATTTTTGGCATATTAATAAAATGCCCAGAGAAGTATATGTTCCTTTGCCCCGAGGAACACTAACATCACTCGGCAAATGTCACTTTAACGCGCCCTTGCGCCTCATCGTTCCGAGATCTGGTTCCACCGTCCGCAGCACTGTCACCAACTCTCCGCCAGCGTCGGACCTTGTCGGAATGTGTGTGACTCTGCAGCCGATTCCCCCGGCCGAAATGAGAACACCTGTCGAAATTCGACTACGGAATAGTTGCCAATATATAGAAACCCAACAGAATCCCCTAGATTCCAGCTTTGAACGCCTTCCTCCAGTGGAGTCGATACACACTTTTCAACAGCAGTGCAATATAATATCAACATACAAAACATTCTTGCTTTTACCATCAGTCTATCCATGTTCCTACAAGAATGTTCTCTATACATTCCACAATATTCCTGATCTGTTCGTATTTAGGAATATATTCCTCCTCTACATAAAATATTGGCAACACATTGCTCCCTCGTTAATAAGTTCTTGAATTCCACCTTTCGTGTTATTCCTTCTACTTCAAACTCGAGATACCTTTCTACACAATTGAGAGATGCTTTATATTTACATACAAAATCTGTACCTAATATAACATCTACCACCAACCCACTTATCACAAAACATCTGATATTAAATTCGTATCCACAACATTTGAATTCTAAACTCATCTCCTGCCTGGTGGGCTTACTTTTCTCCCCTGTAGCTGTCTTAATTGTTACGCAATTTATTCGGAATATAGATAAATGTTTGTTCTTTATTCTGGTCAGAAAACTTTCTGACACTGCTGATATGTTACTTCCCGAATCCAGAAGAGCATTTACTCTTGCTTTTCCAACATCCGTCTGAACAATTGGCTGTACAACAATATGTTCTTCCCTGTCTAAGATCTTCATGTAACAAGTCATTGCTAATTTCTCTCCCCTTTTTTTCCATATCAATAGTACACGAAGCTTTAGTCTACCGTTCAATTTCGTCGTCTCCCTTTTTTCTTTCAAGTTCCCTTGCTATTTTATACTTTACTCTAAGTGCGGTAACATTGACTTTAAAATCTTCCCTTACCACCGCCAGTCAGTAACAGAAAATTCGCGTTCACTTTTGCCAAACCAACAAACGTTTACCCATTCTCCTAACTCATCATAATCGTCATTAATAACGCTGTAACTTCCCTTCGCATATTGATCCCACAAATCATATTCACTTAACTCCTCTCCATCACTATCCTTGTCGATCTCAAAACAGCTTTTATCAATAGGAAAAGTCACTATACTAGCCGCTTCATTCACATAATAATTTTCAGAACATATAATATCTCCCCCACATAAATCATCGTTCTTACCAAATACCTCACAATCACAAATAACATTATCGACTTCAGCCGATGCAATTAAAACCTTATTACATGTATCATTTAGCCCGCCGATTTATTATTGAACTCAGAGTTATTAAAATCTATTTCCAAACAATCACTATGTACTACATCGCTGCTGCATAGCTTGTCATTCATCTCTTCCGTACACTCGTTATTTGACGATTTCAGTTTCTGCATCTGTATCCCACAGTATATTTTCCCCCAAAATATTATCTGTTTTACCAATATTAAACTTTTCTTCCTTCTCTACAGACAATGGTTCCTTTAACGTAGTATCAACACTTTCATCCATCACCTTGCATTCACAATTCATAATCCCATCAAGAGCTATTGGATAAATCTCATCAACAGAAATAAAGCCGCAAATTCCTTCCTCAGGAGCACCTATCTCAGTAGCTTCAAATTTACCTCATGTCTCACTTATTTCATTTTCCTTCAACAATAAATCACCTATCATGCCACATACATAATATAATTCATCACCAGCCAACGAGATCAATGCTACGCCGTTTTCCCTATCAACTTTACACGCATCCGCCGATTTAACACTTAAGTTATTACCAGCTAGCGTGCCCTTAGATACGATCCCTTCAGAAAATTCACCACTTACATCCGCCTCCTCAAATTTACAAAGTTTAGTACACACATAGTTGCATTTATCGCTACTGGTCAATAACTTCTCGGAATTTTCTGCACACTTCATCTTCACCTAATTCAAATTTTCCTCATACCCTTTCTTAGATTTAGAACTATGTAGCATACATTCAGTCACTCCATCACTCATTCTCTCTTCACAAAATAGTTTTATAAACCCATATCTTCATCTGATTCAGATGATTGCTCAAAATAATTTTGATTTCTCTGACTGTCACACTGTTTTAAGTTACCAAGTTTTATGGATTTATCTATCACTTATTTCCACAACTTCCTTCTGCCCCCTATCACATCTATTTCCCACAGAATTATCACAGTACGGTGTCATATCTATCGCCTGTTTATTTCGCCATCCGCGCACATGAGACGCGGCGTTTCTCACTTTCCCAACCGCATATCACTATGTTCCCTTCCGTGATTTCACGCACGATAATACCCATTGCCTTGACTTTTATAAAATGTATCCCCCTGATTAGCATTGTTGTGTTGATTCCCGAAGATACCGTTATTACTATGATTCCCGTAATTACCATTACTACTATTATGGTTCCAATTCTGACTACCATATTCTCTTCCGTTACCGTGATTTGGTTTAAACTTTTCAAGAAAATTTAAAAATTCACCAATCGATTGCGTCGGACTATGCACCAAATCCCATTGCAAATCATCTGGTAATCGCCTCTTTAACATCGTGATTTCCGTCAGAACTCCCAGCGGCCGGTTTGTAAGCATTAACTTATTCAGTTCGCGCACACAAAATTCACACATTGAGCCATTGGCATACTTGAAATTTAAACCGTTAAGAAATTCGTTCTGAAGCTGCGTTTGCTATGCTTCACTCCAGTACTTATTCAAGAAACAAATCTCAAACTTGTCATAGGTCTCGAAAAAATGATTATTTAAACTAGCCTACTATTGCGCACTACCCTCAATTTGTCTTTTTGCCATTTTAATTTTATCTAGGTCACTCATCCTCCTAACAAATCCATCCTTACACGCGGCATGAGAATCCACTGGGTGGGGCGCTGAAAACCTCGTTGTCGAGCGCCCTCCATTCGTCTTAATCTTCATGATCTTCTGGGTGGTAATTGCCATCATTAGAAAAATTCTTATTATTTTCAGCTGAAAACTACAGATTATTTACAAGTTGACTAACATTTACATTACCTATTTCAGCTCGCACTTCCTCAATTATTTGCTGTAGCTGCGCCTTTTCCTGATCAATTCTCCAGCTACATTCTTTTATTTACACGTCATAACCCGCCATCCTTTCCGTTAAATTATTTACTTCAGCTTTAGTTACCTTTTCAAAATTATCTTGTCGTTGCACAGTCTTCATTACATTGCTGTTCAATTCGTGCTGTACCTTTTCCATTGTATTACCTAAATTTACCTCTAATCCACTGATTTCATTATTAACGGAATCAGCTTCCTCCCCTATTTTGCCCACTTTTGCCTTCACATCGTTTAATTTTGATTCTACCATTCCATCCACTTCTGATTATTTTTTTTCAACTAAAATTTTACATTTCCAATGTTATTACTTAATTCCGCCTTTCCATGTTTGCTTGAACTTTGTTCAAACCGAAGCCTTATTACTCCTTTAGATTGATCAAATCTGCTTTTAATTCAGATTTTACATTACCCACTTCTACTTTTACATTACCCACTTCTGCTTTTACATTACCCACTTCCGCTTTTACGTTATGCAAATCTGCTTTTCATTCTGATTTTATAACACTCAAATCTGTTTTTAATCCCAGTATCCACATGTAAAGTTTGCTTCTAATGAACTTCCTGCCGTATCATCTTTCTTTGCAGCAACTGGACTACTATCCCCACTATAGCCCTCCCCATTTTCATTTTCTCCCTCAGAACTCGGGCCAGCACATCCGTTAATGTTTGCGGAGCCACACACGCTTGGTGACTGCTTAATTACCGACATCTCATTAACGTAAGATCCAGCCCCAGACTCACACACATTTACATCGTGACTCTGCCACTGCCGCCGATGTATGTCGACTGGCTCCTGGAACTCCAGTTGCCGTTGGCCAATGTGATGCCCGCGCCATGTAGTACTCGAAGCCGCTGGCCGCTGTTGGCTGCGTCTGTCCGCGATGTGAAGTGCTGCGCCGCCGTGTTCGTAACTCGCGCACCACGTTCTTCTTCCGTCTGAATAGCGAGTCCTATTCCACTCCAAATTTCGTATTAGCTATAACAGGCACGAATCTGCTGCTGTACTATAAAGCTCTGAGCCCCCACACATCACTCAGTGTGGATCCGACTTGGCTTTTAAATGAGTGTACTGCAAAATATACAGTAACTATTCAAAAGAGAATTTTAATAAAACCGGACGAAAAAACTGTTGCTTCATTTCTTATCCCAGATCAGAAAACCCCATTTGCGATTTTCCTATCGGTTTTCAAAAATAAGAATTGGGCAATACATAACTCAGGGTAGTAAAAGTTTATGGTTCGTTGTCTCAGTTCATAGGCGTGAGTTACGTATGTCAGTTTCTATGCCCTAAACAGCTATCCAATCTGTTTATACAAGATCAATAATTAATCTGTAGTTCAGCCAGTCTATCAATCTGCATATGATGGCCTGCAAATATATTTCACAAACATAAATTATATCTCTGAATGACCAACAAAATGGATTCTAACATAAAGAAGTGATTCACTCACGATGTAATTCTTTATAAATGGAGTTTATTACTCTTATTTGACATGAAATGCGGAGGTGGTCCTACTTTATACATCGGTAAATAACTGAATATTTCTCCTACTTTGTTCATGAGAGGCACAATAAGTATCACACGCACTCGAGAGTAAAAGTTCCAAATTATCACTCTTAAATTAGTGAAGTCCATCGAACATTGCAGTTCTAAATTAATCAGCGATTAATTACAGTATTTGTTATAAAAATCAGTTTGTCGACAGATGAGTACACGATTGCTGAATTATCACAGTTCCACAGCCTTACCACCGTGCACAGATTACCACATTTTACCAGAGACTAAGTTCCACAGTCACAGTCCCGTAAATTTTCTAAGTCCACACGTGCCTATCTCTTCAAATCACAAGTTCGTAAAGCGGCTTCAGACCGCTCAGCGTCACAACCTTTCACCACCACCACGAAAGCATGCTCTCCCTACTCCCAAAATTGTATCCTTCCGCATAACCCAACGCCTCATCTTTAAAATATAATTTACCTTCCAAAATATTATACATTTTAATATCACAGAATTAAATTCTTTGACCACCTCCCGTCAAATTTTATTTACATTTAACAAACAAATATACATTTAACAATACTAAATAGGTTGAGACTGGAGCTCTTTGCTAATAAGCATGGCATCTCACTGTTCAAATATACTGCCGCCATCGAAATATAGTTACACAATTAATATTTCATTTATCATGGCTTTTTACAGAAATATATTCAGTTCTTGTCCACAAGTCGCCATGAAATATTTAAATGGCAGTCTACAACATAAAAAACCAACGTTCCTAAGAATAATATTAAATATAATAAAAAAACATATATAAATGTAATGTGTTTTGCTGGGTTCATGTTTTGTGTTTCTGTGGTGGAATCTATGTTCTGACACAAGAATATTATTATCTCAACGAAAAGCAGAACAAGAAAGTAAAACAAAGTTTATTGAAAGAATACAGAAATAACGTGTTACGTCTTTTAAGATAGGTAACGTGGTACAATGCTGTCCAACTGCTTCTTAAACTGTTACTGATAAACACTACATATCAATAATCGTAAAAATATAAGTATTATTATTATTATAGTACTGAAATTTATCGGCTTTTTTTGTCTGTAAGGGATATTTAGATTGTAATTATGGCGTTTGATTCTCCCAAGTCTCCTGAATCCATTCATATAATTATAATTGCCGTATGATCATACCCTGAGTTTATATGGATTTTTAGAATAATGTGTGTGGCTATATTGTTTTTCAGTTACAATCTGGGTTAGCCGCGCTCGCTCATTCAAGACAGTCGCTTCCTGTTTCCGATCATATTAAGGAAAACCTGACTACCTGTGTATCCCATTAACCAGGTCCAAACTGTTAGCCGGTCGGCTGGAGAACCCAACATCCTGGCAAAACCAGCCTTTCATATGGAAACAATCAGCTTCCCCCTGTATCTCTAATATCATATGCTCATATTTACTTCAGACCAACGAGTTGGTCTCTCTGGAAGACTGAGGGATCACACAGTACACTGATCATTTATGTTAACCGTGGAAGAATAAACCGTGAATATACTATAGGGCGATGTCGAAGGCATGTTTTTAAATAAGGTCCGTTTTATTGCAGACACTAGTAATTCGCGCGTGCGTCGTGTACCGGCGTGCCTAGGAAAAAGTTTCGCTCAGTTTCAGCTCTGTAGCTAACCTGTGTGGTTCTGGTCTGTGCTTTCAAAGTGTTTAAGACCATCAACCCACCTCTCGCGTGTGAGGTTCGCTCAGTGATACGGTTTTTGTCATCAAGGAACCTATTTGCTGCCGAAATTCACGGACAGATTTGCGAAGCGTACGGTGATACTGTTATGAGTGAAAGCAAAGTGGGTACGAGAATTCAAAGATGGCCGTTGCAACGTTCATGATGCGGACCGCCCCACTCGACCTTCTTAGATTACTGGCGATTTGGTGGCTTCTGTTGAAGCGAGGATTCGTTAGAGAAGGCCCTTCACAGGAACTGGTCTCTCAAACGAATTTCCTGACGTGTCGAAATCAGTGCTTTACAAAATTGTTTCTGAACACCTAAAGTTTAGGAAACTGTGCTCCCGTTGAGTTCCGAAACTCCTAACAGAGGACCACAGAAACCAATGATTTGAGTGTGCGATGAAGTTCTTGACTCGTTATCACGAAGAATGTGACGGTTTCTTGAGTTAGATCGTACCTGGAGACGAAACGAGGGTTTCGCATATCACGCCCGAATCGAAGCAACAGAGCGTGGAATGGAGATACACGCACTCACTGTAAAGGTGAAGGCCAAACATACCCGGTACCAGCGAAAAATCAAGGCGTCGGAGTTTTTGGATAGGCACGGTGTTTTGTTGGTCGACTTCATGCAACGAGAATTCACTATCAATGAAGAAGCATACTGCCAAAACGCGAGAAAGCTACGCAGAGCTTTTCAAAACAAAAGACGCGTCATGCTGATAAAGGAAATTGTCCTCCTATATGACAATGCAGGACCTCACTCTGCAGGTCAGACGCGCGATTTGTCGGACAGTTTTGTCTGGGAGGTTTTCGACCACCCAGCCTTCAGTTCTGATCTTGCGCCGAACGAGTGCCATCTGTTCCTCCACCTCAAGCACCGCCTCAGTGGCAACAGTTACAATGACGACGACGACGTGAAAACTGCAGCGAACTCTTCGTTATCGGAGCAGGCGGCAAGTTTTTATGAAGAGGGAATTTTAAAATTGGTCGAGACGTATCATAAGTGTTTGAACAAACATGGCAACTATGTCGAAAAATAAAGTACGTACTTTCTGAAAATAAATTTAGTTTTTTGAAATAACCTTTCGTTGTGTATTTATGTTCAAACGTGCCTTACTTAAATAAACACGCCTCGTATTTGTATTCATTAAGTAACAATCACAAGAGGAGTATCCTAACGAATGGACTGTCACTGTCAATGAAAGAGAGAATCATCTGAAGGCTTTTTGTAATTGAACGTAATCACTTTACGTGTGTAGAAGCCCGCAATTACAAAAGAAAGGAATGCAAAAACAGACGAAAGATTTTTATCCGGGCGCAAAAAGCTTCGACGGGGTACCTCTGAAAGCACGAAACGCGCAGAGAGGAAAACACAGAGTGTAAATAGCTCTGATAATCCAGCTTTAATTAAATCCAAATCCCTCACTAATTCTATGCAAAGACGGTCTGATACCTGCTGTTCCGCCTACAGGGGAACGTAATTTTCTAGAAAATGAACATTTCGCCGAAACGGAGATTACCTATTTTTAAAACGTCTCTTTTTTAAATCAGACATCATGTCTGACATACAACACCACTATGATGATGCTGTGAAAACTGTTTACGTTTGCCCCATCTCGCTGCGAAATAATTCCACCACTCAAGTGTTAAAACGTATTACCGTAAGAAATCTTTCAAACTGTTGAGTGCGTTATATGGCCTCGATGTGTACGCTAGTCGGGTGAATGAGGCAGTTTCGAACTCGTTGGCCATTCAACGCACATCCCTACAGTAATTATTATGGACTTCAGACTCTTACAAGCATTACATAATATAACTTCTGTATCTTATATGATGACTAATACAATGTTGTACTTCCTGTTTAACCTCCATATTTTAAAAAGTTTACCACATTGTTGAATACGACCAGAAGACGATGGCCTAGCCCATCGAAAAGGGTCGTCTATAAATTAATTAGTCATACTGCGTTAATACCGATCGTTAATCAACTAGTTAATCATACTGCTATCTCGGCGTTTTTACTTTTGGAGATAATTAATCAATGCAATGTTCTCCATCCGGTGATGTCAGATAATGTAAGGACATCATTAAGAGTAAACTGGAAAGCCATTTAGTATACAGGTATGTTCGTATTAATGTCCAGTACTCGAACGAGCGGACACAACGAAAAGTTTTTATGGATGCCCGAGGACAAACAATAGGTATATGGCAAATAAATTGAAACTTTCACAATATATTCGGATTTACAGATAACTACAACAACGAAATGAAAAACTTGCATCGTTATGTGGTTTTCGCAACGAATTTACAACATACACAGAATAGATTAGTTACTAGTGATGAAAAAATTTGGGAATATAACAAAAGGGTGATAATGGTTTTTATAGACATATGACTCAGATAACAGGGATAGACTCTGGGAAGATATGAAGAAAATAGGCATAGAAGGTGGGTACATTAATAAAGATAATCTAATGAGGAAAACCGCTGGGGAACTCCGAATGCTTCGAAATAAGACAAGGACTTAAACAAGGAAGTATTTTTTTCTCCTGCACTTTTTAATGTTGTGGTAGAGAATGAATAGGGCAGTTAAAGATACAGGGAAAGAAAAAAACAAAACCATGATTTATGCAGATGATATGGTAATATGGGGTGATAAAGAGGTAGATGTACAGTTACAACTTGATAAGTGGAAGGATGGAAAGGTATGGATTAAAAATAAATAAAGATGTGAGTGAAGTAATGGTAATTGGAACAGACAAAGGGATCAACAGGAATATTAATTTGAATGGAGAACCCCTCAAAGGAAGTGAATTATCTAGCGATGGAAGAGTAACCAACGAAATTAATAGGAGGTTAGAGAGAGGAAGCTATTTCTATCAAACAATAAAACACCTGATTTGGAATAAGGAAGTTCCAGAAAAAGCAAAACTCGTTACGTATAAGAGTTACTTCTTCCCTATTGTCACCTATAGAGGAGAAGCATGGACAATGTCAGAAAGGGACTGGAGCAGATTGCAAGCAGGGGAAATGAAATTTCTCACAGCAGTTAAGGGAATACAAGAATGCACAGAGTAAGGAATGTGGATATTAGAAAGGATCCTAAACAAGTACGAATGAGAGAAGAAATCGAAAGAAAGAGATTAAGATGGTAAGGGCATGTTAATAGGATGTGTGGGCAGAGAGTTTCCAAAATTATGAAAGAACTAAAGCTGGGTGGAAAAAGATACATACATATGCATATCTATACACATCAAAGAATTTGAAAGAGCGGTCTGAGGCTACACATGTATATCTGTTGTCAGACTTGTCTTAGACAGCACGAGCACAACCGTTCTGTTTAACTGCTGCACAGTGCCTACGATGAATACCAGTTTTCCCAGAACGATGCATGAGGCTGGTCTCGAAAGTAATGACTCCATTTGTTATTCATTTTGTGATACCTGTATTTGTGCGCGCTAGATGGCGTTGATGTAGTGGTAATGGTTAATAATTCCTCTTCCGTTTGCACGTGGTTCCGTTGTTCTGCGGTAGTAGGCGCAGGAGAGGAATGTTCCAAAACGGTGTGTGATATGGATGCGAGTATAAAACACCGATGTGTCATTCACTACTCACTGCTGAAGAAAAATAGCGCCCTAAAAATTCATCGACCTTTGCGAGATGTATAAGGAGATGATATAATGTAATGTGATGGGTGGTCTAAAGGTGGCGGAAAGGATGTGTATGACAAGCCACGACGAGGTCGACCCCATACAACTGCCATCACACCTAAAGAAGGTTCTTCATCGACTCACTAGTGTCGTTAGGTGGCTTACGACCAGAAACACAGCTTGCCCTTTATTCACATGAAGTGAAAAGTGCCATCGACAAGGCATCTCAAATCGATTCTTTATTTCTGGATTTCCGGAATGCTTTTGATGCTGTACGTGGAAAGCGGCTTCTACTGATATTGCGAGCTTATGGAATATCGCCCCGATTGTGCGATTGGATTCACGATTTCCTACCAGAAAGGACACAGTTCGTAGTAATTGACGGTAAGTCATCGAGTGAAACAGAAATGATATGTGGCGTTCCCCAGGGAAGCGTTATAGGTCCCCTATTCTTCCTTGTGTTTATAAACGATTTAGAAGGCAATCTGAATAGCTCCATTAGACTGTTTGCGGATGATTCTGTCGTTTATCGGTTAGTGAAGGCAACAGGGGATCAAAATCAACTGCAAAGCGATTTAGACAAAATTTATACATGGTGCGAAACTTTGCAATTGACACTAAATAATGAAAAGTTTGAAGTAATACACATGACTACTAAAGGAAATCCGCAGAGCTTCAATTACGCGACAAATCAGTCAAACCTTAAGGTCGTAAATTCTACCAAAAACCTAGGAGTTAAAATTACGAAGAAATTAGCCTGGAGAGAACACATAGATAATATTGTGGGGAAGGCGAACCGAAGGTTATGTTTCATTGGCAGAACGCTTCAAAGATGCAACAACTCCACCAAAGAGACTGTCTACATCACACTTGTATGTCTTCTCCTGGAGTACTGTTGCGCTGGGGGGAAAGCGTCACAGAAATGTTGCACGATTTAAGGAAGAAATCATTAAAAGAAAGGCGTTATTCGTTGCGGCGAGATCTATTTACGAAATTTCAATCAGCGACTTTTACGTCTGAATGTAAAAATATTTTGCTAGCACCCACCTACTCATGGAGACATGACCATCGCAATAAAATAAGAGAAATCAGATCGAAAACTAAACGATTTAAATGTTCCTTCTTCCCGTGCGCTATTACAGAATGGAACGATAGAGAAAGGTGATGAAAGTGGTTAATGAACCCTCTGCCAGGCACTGAAATGTGATTTGCAGAGTATCTGTGTAGATGTAGACGTACATATTTACTGATAGGCCTCAACAGGCCACTGACTAGTTCTGTGCGGATGCACAGCTACGGGCCCAGTCCGTTAAGGGAATCTCGGAGAGACTGCGAGCATGAGGAACCAACAGTTTGGGGTGCGCCACGGTCGCAGCCCCCTGCAAGTTGAGGATTAGGGGTGGTGGGGAGGCGTCCCTGGAGGACACTGTTGGTCGAACCGGCCGACCGCCCCAAGCAGGAATTCCGGACTAGAACCCCCGACCAGCACATATTTTGAACTTGGCGCTTCATGAAAAGCCACGAAATCTCTCAACAAACAAATCTGAATATACAACGTAGTGCGACATGAAGGGACGCGAAGCTTGCGACCTCACCTCCCACCAAAAAATTGAGTTGTGTCCGGGGTGAGCAAGGCGATGCTGACGTCGACGTTCGAGGTCCCATACGCGTAGAATAACTCGAGTACGGAAAAACTATTATCAGTGACTTATGTGTACTGTGAGGCACTCCGCAGACTACGAGAGCCCATCGAGAGCAAACGGCCTGGGCTGCTCACGGAGGGAGAGGTTCTGATCCACTCCACGGTAAGCGCGCCCACTCGTCCCGGGGTCACACAGAGTGTGCTGTGCTGGCCAAGTACAACTGGGAGCACCCGACCTACACACCGGACATGTCGCCCTGTGACTTCCATCTGTTTGGTCCGCTAAAAATCATCTCAATCGGAAGTCAACAATTTGATTTGTGTGGGGCCCACAGTGTTAAAATGTCTTTTAATAACATGTTAAAGTTTAATAGAAAAAAAATTTAAAAAACTATACATGTACCTACCACATAATCCGGAAATATTTCGAATAAAATCCAACATATTTTCAAAAACACTAATATCATATTCTCATATAAGAGTAAAAACAACCTAAAATTAACGACCAAATCTGGAAACACCAAACTACCGACGTACACGAACCCAGGCATTTATAAAATTCGATGTAATACATGTAGTAAATTCTACATAGGACAGACGCGCAGGAGTTTCAATGTTAGATACAAAGAACACACACGAGATAGCGAACACAACCAATCAACATTTTTTCAGCATTCAGTAAACGAAAATCACGAAGTACACATAATCGAAAAATTAATGGAAACCCTCCAAGTTTAGCAAAGGCCCTGAAATGAACGTTATTGAGGAAGCGGAAATATATTTGCTCTCCCTAAACTACGCCCAAAAATCTACTAAATCAACAAATAGAACTAAAACATAAAAATTATATCGAAAACGTTATTCATATCTTCCAACATGAAAATGGATAAAATTACCAAAGATCATCTATACGCAGATCCATAGCAATACAGAAAATAAACGTGACAGATAACACCCTCTTATGCAAGAATTGTGTAAACGTTCAATATAGTTGCCACAACTGTCAAATCGAGATCCAGTCGTAAATAAACCTAACTACAGATTTATAAAATACAGGAACAGTAAATTAAAATTAAATATACTGCAACATATAGTATTATTAACTTAATAAAATATGTGTTATCATAATTGCAAAACACCTGAGGATGGAGTATAGTAGCCGAAATAAGCTTTTTGTGCCGATAACCATGCGCGAATAAAAGCAGTGTCTTGGCTTAAAACTTGGCTGAAGGACACAGGAATTCTGTGAACAGGAAATCCGACTCGTTAAACACTGGTATATTTGTACTGAGGCCTCTGGTGATTACGTCTGATTAAAACCTTTAATTATACCCACAGTGCCCGTTCGTACCTTTTCATTTGAACACCCCCCCGTAATTCAACGCCCGAAAAAGGTCGATATGTTTTCAAATTTCGTATTCGACCAGAGAATTAAATACAAATTTGAAGTAAGCTTTAATACATTGAAAACATTGTTGGAATATCTTGGTTATTGAAAAGTCGCTGTGAGGTGGGTCCCATGATTGTTTACAGAAGAACAGAAAGCTTTTCGAAGAGAAATTCGTCGCGACCTGCTGGACTGGACCAGAGTAAAGCTCGAGCTCGACAAGTGTGAAGTCATCCATCCAATCACTAAAGGAAATCCGTTACTCTTCATTTATGCGATAAATAAGTCACATCTATACGCCGCAAATTCGACTAAATACGTAGGAATAACACAAAGAATAATTTAAATTGAAAAACAAATGGAGAGAAAATACTGTATGGAATACGAAACAGAGATAAGGTTTCGTTGCCGGAACACTTATAAGATACAACAGTGTTACTGTAGAAACTGCCTGCATCGCACTTGTGCGATCAGTTTTGGAGTATAGCTGCGCATTATGGGATCCCCACCAAACGGGGCTAACAAATGATGTGGAGAACTTCCAGAGCAGTGCAGCTCGTTTTGTACTGTCGCGATATAGGGGGAGGAGCGTCACGGAAAATGCACGAGTTGGGGTGGATATCATTAAAAGAGAGGCGTTGATCCTTGCAGCGAGATTTATTTGTGGATTTTTCTTTCACCAACTTTCTCTTCCGGATGCGAACATATTTTGTCAGCATCCACCTACATAGGAAGACATAATCATCGTGATCAAATAAGAGAAATCGGATGGGAAACGGAACGATTTAGATGTTCCTTTTTCCCACGTCCTGTTACAGAATGGTACGGTGGAGAAATATCACGACATCGATTAGATGAACCCTCTGCCTCGCACTACATTGTGATTTGCAGAGTGTTTATTCAGATGTATCTGTAGATGAAGAAGCTGACAATTTAACGAATACTGTCGTCACTGGAGATGAGACTCAGATGTTGTTGTCAAAGCTGGTTCCCATTTTTAAAAATAGTATTTGTATAGTATTTGTGGTTCTACACAGGTACCATGGAATTTCTGTCAGACAGAGGCACAACATAACGTCAGAAAAACAAACAAAATGATATTTTCGTTGTGTGAGGCTGTAATGAGGACAACATCATCGCATGACACAGGTTGATAGCCTTTACTTTCAGAAATCTGTCGTTCAGGTCATTGGTTCTAATTTTTTCTATTCGTGTCAAAGACATTAATTACGAGTTAATTCCAAGAAAGCTTACCAGCAAGACAATAGGCAGCAAGACAATAGGCATTACCATTATATGTAAATTAGTAATTAAAGTTGTTTTCACCCAGATACGGGTTAAGTTGAAAGAATTAAACTTAGCATACAAAACATATACAAACAATGACAAAGGAAGAGAAGAAAAAATAGTAGGTGAATATGGACTGGGCAGAAGGAATGAAAGAGGAAGTCTCCTGGTAGAATTTTGCACGGAACATGATTTAATCGTAACAAACACGTGGTTTAAGAATCACAAAAGAAGGTTGTATACGTGGAAGAGACCAGGAGACACCGGAAGGTATCAGACAGACTTTACAATTCTGTTTAAATCTTACTGTTTTAGTATTTTTATAATCAAAATATCCACGGATGTACTGCCGGTGTATAGTGACCAATGGGCACAATATTTCGGCGATCATACAAGTCGCTATCATCAGGTGAACTGACGGACTGAGCTCCTAGAAACGCACCGGCATGGAGATTCGCACGCTACGGCTGCTCGAAGGGAACTGGGTTCTAGCCCGGTAGCGGGCGATTTGAACACCCTCGGCCCGTGGAGCAACCCCTCCGCGGTCCGCGCCACGCGCCGCGGTCGTGCAGTGGAACCGATTGCGACGGCGTCTGAGATGACGTCGATGTGAGGGCTCTGTCCGCCGTGGTCGTCACTACGTTACGTTTGCTAGATTTACTCTTAATTAACCCAATCTCTGGTTTCCAAGCTGCTAAGATTATAGCCACAGTCACGGTTTATGAGGTCGTCACTTTTGCGAATTTCAGTGGCCTGTCTAACGACGCAGTCCCAGTACCTCGACGCCTTTACCAGAATCCTAGTGCGACCATACTCCATCGCGTGATTCTCCGATAAACAATGTTCAGCGATCGCCGACTTGCTCGGATAAATCAATCGTGTGTGCCTCTGGTTTCAACGCATCGATCCTCGACGGTACGCATCGTCTGTTCAATATATGACTTGCCACACTGACGCGGAATCTGATACACGACGTCCTTCCTCAAACCGAGATCACCTTTGGCGCTCCCCACCAGTGCAATGAACACCAGAGGCACACACGATTGATGTATCCGAGCAAATCGGCGGTCGCTGAACATTGTTTGTCGGAGAATCATGCGATGGAGTATGAACGCACTAGGATTCTGGTACAGACGTCGAAATACTGGGACTGCGTCGTTAGAAAGGCCATTGAAATTAGCACAAGTGACGACCTCATAAACCGTGACTGTGGCTATAATCTTAGCAAAGCTTGGGAACCAGCGATTGGGTTAATTAAGAGTAAATCTAGCAAACGTAACGAAGTGACGACCGCGGCGGACAGAGCGCTCATGCCGACGTCATTTCAGACGCCGGCGCAATCGGTTCCACTGCGCGGCCGCGGCGCGGGGCGCGGACCGCGGAGGGGTTGCTACGCGGGCCGAGGGTATTTAAATGGCCCGCTACCGGGCTTGAACCCAGTTCCCTTCGAGCAGCCGTAGCATGCGGATCTCCGTGCCGGCGCGTTTCCAGGAGCTCAGTCCGTCAGTTCACCTGATGATGGCGACATGTATGATCGCCGAAATATTGTGCCCGTTCGACACTATAGACCGACAGTACACCTGTGGATATTTTGATTATCAAATGCGCCGGGAGAAATTTAAGAATCATAGTATTTTTATGTTTGGTGTCATATTATTTGTCATCAGCCGCATTGCTCCAGTCAGTTGGCAGTCATAATGCTTACTCTTGACCTCCAATTTCGTCAACTTCATTTTAGACAAA
Source organism: Locusta migratoria (assembly GCA_026315105.1). Lineage (NCBI taxonomy): Eukaryota > Metazoa > Arthropoda > Insecta > Orthoptera > Acrididae > Locusta > Locusta migratoria. The sequence goes on from CM048748.1 coordinate 478,304,083, forward strand.
CGAAAACACGTTCACACAAATATTTAGTCGCAAATGCACCGCAGACTCGAGCAGCTAGCCTAAACAGCTGCTGGAACTCTGCTCGATGTTAGTTTTTTCAATCTATTTCAAAATATTTTTCCTCTCTCTAATTTTGTTCTACCACGAATGCCAAACAGGATTCATCGCCGATAACAATATGGTAATGGTGGAAGCTAAAGAGGCCCACTTTGGCGCGCTTACATCAGCAACTGAGCAATGTTATAACGGGAGTGCAGGGGAAGCTCGCTGCTCGCAGTGCGGTGGACCAGCAGCGTGAGCGCTCAGCGGTCGTCCGCGCTCGCTTTAACGCCTACGTCCGCGCCTACCAACGAAATTTACGCTGTATACGTACTCGGCGTGGCATGAGTAAGTGTTGGTAGAATTGTTTGGTGCGAGGCTCGTTCTGAAGACGGAACAGGCGTCCATCTTCCCAGTATTCTACGCACTAGGTAGCATAGCCGTGTCGAATTACTCTTCGTATCTTCACGACACTGCGTCATATTTTGGAATTTCGTCGCAGTAGGCACTACATGCAGTGGAGCAGCCACGGGAAGGAGGACGGCTAACGGGGCTGAAGCCTGCCCTGGCACCTCCCAAAGACTTCTTAATTTTATTAGTTTTTATTGTTTTCATTTTTTTTTTTTAACAGGTCGGCTCCGGAAATTTGAAATAGTACACATGTAATAATAGTCCATTAGCCTAGTACATGGTAAGTTCTATCAAATGGAGGTAGTAGGTTTTTTTTCTTTTTCTTTTTTTTTCATATGGGATGTGACTGAGGTACTAGACCCAAGTTTTCGACCTCGGCGGCCCCCTGATCACTCTTAAATATTCCAAAAACCTCTAAATCTTCGCACTTTTTCCGTTTCTTCTTTCTTTTAATTTTTCCCTGAAGCAGCACGTTTTTGACAAACACTGTTGACTACATTTTTAAATTGTATTAAATTTGTTTTAACTTGAGACCAAAATGAGATAAGAAGACACAATAGTTCCTTAGATACAGCATTTTAAAAATTGGCAAATTTTCACCCCTTAGTATTCGTGTTTCATTTTATGCTGTGGTCTTTACATCTGCAATAACCTGTCTGAAATGATTCAGTGAGGTATATATTTATTCATTTTGTCATTTTGAGGGTCATTTGGGGCATTTTTGGAGGATGGTTTCTGTTCACAAGGCAAGTGAAACTGAAGAAATAAGTGTATACAAGACATTTATTGAAAAATTAATTACATCATGTTGTAAAAAAATGTAAATGAATTGAATGTCTACACGGAATTTTAATTAAAGACGTTTTGTTCTCTTCTGCCAATCCGTATCCTTGAGTATGATTTTCGTCTTGGAGGTACTGAAATAGAATGTATGTATCTGTCGATTATCTCAATGTTAAACCTTGTAGAAAAGTCCTAGCATAAATACAACACACATGTTGATAAGTATTAACTGACGGATATAATGGTGTCAATAACTTATGGCAGGTATTAATTAATAGGAATAAAGGTAACTTTCAATAGCAGTACGATTGTAAGTATACCTGATATTGTTCCTCGACCTGTTCGAGCAGCCTATCCTATCCATCTCGTCGTTGTCGTTGTCATCGACCTCGTCCAAATCGTGGGTGTCGAGATCGGCGTCCACAGTAATTTCAGGAAGATTTTTGCGTGATTGGCCATTGCAGGTTCCACAGACGACTAAACACTTCAAACCAGCTTTCCTACAGCTGCAAACATATCTGCATCCCATCTTGAAACTGCAAGAAATCGTAGGAAGGAGATTTGAGGGAGCTATTTCCCTCGACATCATCTTTGGGGAAACCCATCCCCATTCGATCGGATTCCTCTTGTGACCTAGCCAGGGACCTGGTGGTGAGTACGAAACGAATGCAGCTTTGCAGCATCTTGCGTGGGAGGAAGTGTGGCCGAGGTGAAACTGGCCTTGACTGCAGCCCTTGTGAAGAGCTGGTAGCGCAAATGGTTTAGGGTCTGACTAGAGCTTTCCCCACCATACAGCTCAAAAGGATTTTCTCTCCAGCTTCAGCTACTTCAGCAGGTGTCACTGATGGATTAGAAAAAAAAACTGCAGCTGACTCTTTAAGGTCACACTGTTTTATTAGTAACTGAAATAATTTCAATTTCCCCTGCCCAAAGAGGCACGACGTGGAATCACGGCCGCTGAAGGCATGATGAAAGTGATCAGGTGACTCAGCAAATGTTGAGGTGGTTGAGTAGAAGACATTTGGCGTATTGCCTCTTCCACGCTTCTGAAGGTATATCGTACCTATCGTGGGAATCGTGAGACCAGTCAGGATGACTAATAAGTCTGTGTCCCCTCCTACAATAAACACAACCTGAAAATTCAGCTGTTTTTGGGGCATTCAAAAGTGGTCCTGGGGCCTGCCGAGGTCGAATACTTGTTGAATCTAGCATCTCAATCACATACCGTACAAGGAGGGGGAAAAAGAGAGAGGAAATGAAACCTACTACCCCCATTTGATGCAATTTACGATGTACTAGGTTGCTGGACTGTTATTACTTCAGTTTCAGTTGACTTGTTGTGAACAGCGACCTTCCACCAAAATCGCCCACAGTCACCCTCTAAATGACAAACTGTTTAAATGTATACCTCACAGAATCATTCCAGACAGGTTATTTCAGATATGAAGACGACAGCATAAAATGAAACACCAATATTAGCTTAAATCTTAAAAGTTGTGAAAAATTGCCAATTTTTGAAAAGTTTTATCTCATGAAATATATTGTCGTCCGAGCTCATTTTGCTCTCAAATTGTAGCAAATGTAATGCAGTTTAAAAAATGTACCGAACAGTGTTTGTCGAAAACGTGATCTTTCATGACAAAAATGAGAAAAACCGGAAAAAGTGCGAAAATTTAGCTGTTTTTGGGATATTCTAAAGTGATCCGGGGTTCTGCCGATGTCGAAAACTTATATCTCAGTCACATGCCATACAATAAATAGAAGAAACCTACTACTACCATTTGATGCAACGTTACTGGACTAATAAATCACAACGTAACTATCATTTGCCAAGCACAAGTTAACGTGCCAGTGGGTCGGCAACGTGGTGCCGCCACTGAGAACGTGTGCTGCTGTCACTGTGAGCGGTTTTAATGCCGCCGCGACCGGCTTTGATACTGCCGCTATTGTTAATACTATGCTGAAGTTACGAGCCGATTGTTCATATGCGGCGACCCGCTGCTTAGCAGGTCAGCGGCGCCACCGAGTGAAATCTTATGAGCAGTAGTGTTATTTTAGTTCAAATTTCACACATAGAATCTCCTGTTAATCGAACTGTAAAGACGATTCTCTTAAGCTGGTAACATAGAAGCTGCTTAATTATTTTACGAGCTGATTATATACACTCCATTTCAATCACGTTCACTACGGTCGGGGGTTCGAATCCCCCCTCGGGCATGGATATTTGTGCCGTCCTTAGGATAAGCTAGTTGATAAGTAGTTTGTAAGTTTAGGGACTGATGACCCCGTAGTTAAGTCCCATAAGAAATACAAACATTCATTCAACCACGTTGCTCCTCTTCCACTTTCAAATTAATCCGAGCCTACGCATTTTATTTCTTGTGCAATTGCGCCGCGGTGGAGTAGCCGAGCGGTCTAAAGCGTCTCGCTGCGGTTGCTCCCCGTGGAGGACCGAGTTCTCCAAAATGTTCAAATGTTTGTAAAGCTTATGGGACTTAACTACGGGGTCATCAGTCCCTAAACTTAGAAACTACTTATGAACTACTTACGAACTAGGACGGCACAAATATCCATGCCCGAGGGGGGATTCGAACCCCCGACCGTAGTGGCCGTGCAGACCGTGACTGAAGTGCCTCAGTCTCCTCGGCCACCGCGGCCGGCCCGAGTTCTCCCTGGGGCATGGGAGTGTGTGTTGTCCTTAGGTTAGTTTACCTAGGTTTAAGTAGTTTGTAAGCTACGGACTGATGACCAAGCAGTTTGGTCCGATAGATTTACAAACATTTGATTTCCTTGTACAATTGTTTCCTTAGTATCATTGGGTACATTATAAATTTTGTAAAAATAAGTCATAGATTAATAAATTGAAAAGGCCTTATTAAGAAAATGAGACCGCCCCCCTCCCCGAAACAAATACTGGTTGCACCAGTGACTGCATATGTTAACAAGATAAGTACTTGCAACTTATAGTATGTTTCGAGAACAAAATCCGAATTAAACATGTGAACAAAAGAGATATAAATTCTTTTGTGTCCCAGCATCGTCGCCGCTTTGTGTCTCTTTCCGTCCTAGGTGTCGGTCGCCGAGAAGAAAGACCGGCAAAGGAATAAAGGATGCACGATTGTGCAGGAATGGAGGTGACTAGCCAGTGGGACAGCAGAAACTAGAAACACTAGAGTAAATTAGAACGATATATATATTTCATAGAGATTTAGTAATACTTAAATTTTACATAGTTTTTGACGGCAGAATGCTGATACATAGTTTATATAGAGGCCTGCCTACTGATAGTTCCTAGTGCCTATCCGATAGTCAAGACTTAACTGGTGCCTATCTGAATCCGAAGTGTTAACTGGTTGCTATCTCAGTCCCAAGTGAACGATGTCGTTCCGACGCGCGGCGAAAGTAGGTGGAGCGCACTTTAGACTTGTGCGACACCACAAATTCTTCATAAGGCGAGGCTCTGAACTAAAATTTGTTCTAAACCTGGGATCTCCTGCTCACTTGGTACTGACTTTACTTTTTTCCTCGGGTGATCATGATCGTTCGGTGTTTATCTATGCAATATTCCGCTTTTTTTTCTTTCGGAGACCAGTTAGTGGTCAGACCGAACGCGCTGAGCTATCACGAGGGCAGCTCAGCAACCGTGCCCTTATCAACAATGCGAATGCACGTAAGGACGTCTTCGTCCACAACAAAAAAAATTCAGTTATGCCTGGAATTCCCCTATGTAATTCGTATCAACATTACTGAGATTCTCCAATACAACGTACGCCTGAAGTATGAGGCAAGATTGTTCCCATTTCCGTTCAACGCTGCGGTGCTATTCCGTTATTGGGAAATATCTGAAATACTTATAACTTTTACATAAAGGAACATTGGGGCATGACTGAAGTTTGTGTTGTGCAGGCATTCTGAACATTCGTGTTGTCCATAAAGACACTTTTGCTTAGCTGCCGGCGTGATAGCTCATTCAGAAGGTTTCTCAACCTTCGTAACAGTAAACACAGTCAGGAACGCCTAGGTCAACGTAGAACAAACACGAAACATACCAGCTTAGGGCCAATCTACCCAAACAAACAAAACGAAAAAAAGTCCCGGTCTTGGCACAATTTTCAATTTAATGCCTCGTCTTAAATATTGAATATCTTTGTTAACTTCCGACTGTCTCTGGAAAGAGAATTAAACTGACAGAAATTCAAATGTTACTCATTGATCACTCTTCTTGAAACGAGATAAACTTAACGACTATACCAAAAATATTTTGACAATTTTCCTCCAGTATCACGTGCACGCTGCAAACCGTTATATCTTCAACGACTCAAAATCACTGAGAGAATTGTGCAGTTAAATATCGGCGTTGTGTAGTGTTTCCTCCGGCTACTTTACATGAGAGTGGCTCATCACGAGCGTTTTCTCCGGCCCATTTCTCTCACTTCTGCCTCAGTAACACCTATTAGGCAATTCCTGCTTAAACAATTCCCTCATTTTCGCGAACTCTATCATTTTCGATTCAAGCACACATTTGGAGTACACGTGTTCCTTCTGTCTTCACGGGGATGTGGGAGAAGACAGGAGAGCGGGACTCGCTGTGGAACAAACTGTGCAGCAGCCATTTGGTCCGAGGCGAGCAGCAGTGTTGTAGGGCACCACCGCGGAGCGGATGGCGCTGCGTGCCGACACGGAGGGCCAGCGACCAGGCGCAGTTCCGGCTTGTCTGGCTCCATCACATTCAGACCAACTCAGCAACATATATCGAACTCTCCAGATGCAGTCGACACCATTGGCGAAAAACGCACAGTTTCGTGATAATACTGTTAATTGTACGCGTGTCCTGCAAAACGCTGTTAGTCTTGCAGAAGCATCCCTGAGTGTCTACGAGCAACACGCAATATAAATCAAAAGCTTTGTTCCACTATCAAAGAGGGTTACACTGTAACAGTGCTTCAAATGAAGCAGCCCAAAAGAGATGCAGCGGACAGAATAGAAAAATAAAACATTTAGTGTGTGGAAACCGTTTGTAAATGTTCTGGACGGTAGGATGTTTTCCTTTCAGGGAATTAATTTAAACCTCTGATAAGTGGAATCATTATTAACGGCATTTCGAGGAGTGTGAATTAATCAGACGGTCTGTCAGTACGAAGGCATCGAGCCACAGCTTGGTAAGCTGCCAACGCCCTCAGAGATTAATAGCAAAAGGAAATGTTATGCTGATGTGCTTATTGGCAGAAAACATATTTGGATCGAGGAACAAGGCAGTCACGTGCAGACCTAATATTCCGGGAAACAGTGTATGAGGAAGGAACCCGAACGAAATGGGGGTCACACGGCAAGGATCGATACAGAATGTGGTGTAAGTAGGTGATGTAAGTCGGGCATAAAAGGACGAGTCTCTAATCTAGTACTCAGCATTCAGTAGAATAATATTGAGCGGAAACTGCCAGTTTCTCTGTCATTGAATGAATCAAAAAATTCCGGAACCAAATCACGATTTACTACTTGTCTCCTGTACGGGAAACCGAGTGGGCAATAAGTAATACTGAAACCGATCCAGAGGCCAATAATAAGCAGATTGTGAGTTACTGTGAGCATAGAGCCACAGCAAACTGACGTTACGATAAAGGTAGTAGATTCGACAGCTCACCTCTCCTCAGCAATAGCTCTTCACTGGCGCTAAAAACTGCATCTTTTAGCCCAGAAAACTTGTTAAACATCGTCTGCTGAATCATACTACCCAACTAGTCCTTTAGAACGCGCAAGCAACCAAGGAGGTTTCCCTACCTCTCATCTCCGACATCAAGGTTTTGAAGAATCGATTAACTTTGTGAGAAAGCACTAACGTCCTCATTGCGCCGTGCTGTAACGCCAAGTCTACGCCGACGAAGGCTACCACCTATGCCAGGGCGCTGCAGTAGATGAACAAGGATACGTGACGAGAAATGGCTTCACGTGAATTTTGGCCCTGTGAGACATCTGCTGCAATTCTTTCGTCCTTTAACACAGTGTGGTTCAGTCAGAACTGTAATATCCTGGGCTTCTTGAAGGCGGGTATAAAAAGGCTTTCTTCCGACTGAATCTCCTTCATTTTTATACATTTTTATGGCCTTCGATAATACTTGGAGGAATAATACGCTCAGGAAGATCCACGAATCCAACGTTAGTGGATGTCTTGTTACTTTTATTCATTCTTACTTATCCTGCGGTATTATTTTTATTTATCGAGTTGGTGACGGCATCTCTGATCGCTTTGAGCAGGAAAACGGCGTCAGGGTGTCAGTCAGTGTAGTGTCTTACGTTTCACTGCATTTGCCACAGCTGTTAACACTTTCATTCCCAGTGCTGTTCCTGGACAACAACGTATTAAAAGTTGCATTTTTTATGAACAACATGCTTCTAGTACGTCAATTTGCCGCCTGGTACGACGTGTAGCCACTTCTGAGACGTTAATCTGTCCATCTAGGAGGTTACGTTGCTGAGAGTGTGAGCGTGAGTGTGGTTCCTTTTATTTTATTCCATCAGTGAACTGTCTTGTCCTTGATGCTGTAGCAACGATTATGCTATCACTATTGATCTGGCAGTGTTATCTATCAACACCAACGTCCAAGTAATAAAATACCTCGATACGACATAGAAAAGCAATAGTTCGACCAAAAATTTAAAAACACATGTTTTGAAGTTTTCTACGCTGTATGAATACAGAGTCGGGGCGCCGACTCTGTGGGTGCTCCGGGGCACTTACACCCCCCCCCCCAAGAAGTTTTTGGGGGTACTGAGCACCCACATAAAACTGAAGTACATTTTTTTTAATCTGGAAAAATTAAAACCTACCTTATGACTCAAGAGGCAATGCAAAACGTGACCATAGCAAGAGACAATATTTCATACGTGAAATGATCCGAAAGCTAGTAGTAATGAGTGTCCGTGTTTTGCCCACTATGCTAGCTTTATTCATCTGTAGCACGTCAGTCCTTTTAACCTTTCAGGTGTACGTATTTATGAACATTCAATTGTGTTCTTTCGGGCATGGATATTTGTGCCGTCCTTGTTCGTAAGTAGTTCATAAGTAGTTTGTAAGTTTAGGGACTGATGACCACGTAGTTAAGTCCCATAGACTCTACAAACATTTGAACTTGTCTGTCTTTTGCTTTTCTTCAAGACTTGCAACGACAACACGTCAATTGCAACTAACTTTTCGATGGTTGAATGAGTGAGTGGGAAAGAGTTGTTTGAAATTTTCAACGAAGAAGTTTGTGTGTTCTTTTCTGCCGAACTCGTTCTGTTTTAAACTGACCTGAACTGGGGATGAAGGGCACTGTTCTGAATTCGTACGACAGGATTCTGGATCTCACATTTGACCCTTGAAAAAGGAACAATGGTTACCACGCTTTAAGCAGCTCAATAGACTGTGATGCAGTTCTTCAGTTGGGTGTTGAGCAACCTGAATCGTCCGTATTGCAGTTAACACTGTTACAAGTATCAAATACATAACTTGCAACTCGAGATGTAGCTTTCTTCCAGGTACGCTTGATCATGTTGTTTAATGGGTGCACTGAACTTATTGTGGATGAATGCATGAATGTCGATTATAACGTTGCAATTGAGAAGTTCAGTATCGATGTTGTCTACTGAAACTCGCTAACAAAAAGTTTTAGTGATAATTTTTTCATGGATGAAAAAAGTATACACACTAAGCCACGTCGCGTCAGGTGAAACGGTCGTTACCTTTACTGCCATGTTTGGAATTACAAACAGATGCTGTGAATGGAGTGAAAATGAATCCATAACCAGACAACATGTTGTTGCAGCATTGCGAGAAAAAGTTATCTCACCATTCTTGTAGAATACGCCTGTGCTCTTTGCCTGAATTTGAAACCGTTATGTATACTTTCGGAGGACGATAAGTGTAATTTTGCACAAGGGTATCAAATGTACCATTTACCAGATGATAATGAGTAGTGTAGAAGGAACTCTACCTTCCATGTTAATAACTGCATGAAATTCACACCAATGTAATTAAAAAAAAACTGAGAAAAACGCTCAATGGACAATCAAAAACGAACATGAACAAACGACCGCAAAGCATCGACGTACATATAGAAAGAGAAATACTGAATAGTGGTAGAATGCTAGACCATGAAACCAAGAGGACTCCGGATCGATTCCCGGTTAGACCTAAGATATTTTATCCGCCGTCGAGTCCAATGCGTTCTGCTGCTCTTGTAGGCAGGTGCAGCGCCGCCGATCGCAGCTCAGCACTCAAGTAAAGGGGTGCCGAACTCGACTCAACGAGAGCAGTGAAATGCACTGAAGGTGATGGCGGACAGTTGGACCACCTTCTGTCAAGATACTCGCACCATTAACCAAATCATAACGTAGCACTATCTTAAGTTACTGTCACCTGCATTTTCCCGATCCTAGTTGTTTTCGTTTACTCGTAAACGGATTAAAAAAAAGCGCATATTTTCATTATGAGTTCTTTGTTCAGAATCACCAGTAATATCACCTCTAATGGCATGTACCTTGCCTCATGACTCACTCTGTACATCTTTGTATATCCGTAATATTCCAATCTCGTTTTACAGCTCCCTTCATTACTGCGGAATCTGTGCCTCGTGTAAAGGAGTTGGATTTGTCGAAACACAGCGAGCTATTCATGCTTGAAAATAACTGCAGATGCCATCCAGAGCTGCAGGTTGTGCTCTGGGGGTTATTTGTAGGCGAATGTCAGTAGTAAGCAAGTAGCTGCCCCTCGTACAATGGGTGTTTCCACAGGGTGAGAGAAACAACATACAGAAATAAAAACGTAATTCACAAAGTGACAGCTTAAAAGAGAGTGTGAATAATCACCTCCATATTACCGTCCAGTTTTTGGCTGATCACTACAGCTCGTATTTAAGTTCTCTATAAAGTACGAATGTATGCATGAATCTATACACTATAAATCTGGTAAATATGCTGTCAAAAATATTCAAATATTTGTAAATCTAAGGGGCTTAACTAAAGCGGTTATCAGTCCATAGTCTTACAAACTACTTAAACTTATGCTAAGGACAACACACACACACACACACCGTCGGAGAAGAACCGCGCTCTACACTCCAAGGCGCCTTAGAACGCTCGGCCATTCCACCGCGGCTAAATATGCTCTAAAAGTTTTAAAATGTACATAACAAATTAAATACAAAATTTCATGATTTTCATATTTCTGTTTTTGTTTTTGAGGACGTAATCAAACTGAAAATTTATTCTTAAACTCAGTTTCTATGATTCTGTTTTGTCACTTAAAACTTTTTTTGTGGTCTTTGGAGCGCCAAGTACAATTGCAGAGAAAATGTTAATCCTGGATACCTGGCGGCGGTTTCTCCAATTTGTTTCCTATCCTTTCTGCACAGAAGTTTTTCTTACAAACATGTGCCGGGACTGGAAGTTCTAATGGAACAATAGGAGTAATCAAAGCTGGGTGTTACGTTTAAGGGTTTCATGCTTTCAGAGCTTTTGTGGCTACTGCAGATCTTGTTTGCTCTCTGATACGTGTTCAACCCACGATGGACTCGACGACTACGGCAGTCTTCAACCAGCAAGTCAGCTGGCGCAACATTGGTCCGACGTCGACATCTAACCGAAGAACTCGTCAGTGATGAAGATGCCTTGCACCTCGTTTCCCGACTTTGGTCATTTTTGCAAATAATGCTAATAACGAATTTATCGTGCAGTTTGCGTTGTGCAAAAAAGTTCACGTTTAATCATGGTACACGTCAGACCGGTGTATATGTGTAACTCATTTCAATTGTCTGCTATTGGATAAATTTTACTTACGGCCTCGGCAGCATATTGTGCTGTGGTTGACAACAAAATGTTTATAACTAATTTACTGAACGAATCAGTTAACCATAGAGCAGGAACAGCATTTATTGTTTACTTCACGGCGTCACAAACAATTACAAACATAAGAGCACTGTACTGCCGAGGCTGTAATTGAAATTATACATTGCTGTTATTTCTTAAGTACTTTGGAATGTATAAGAAGATAATATAAAACATCGGTCAGAAAATAATGACATATATTTCTTTTAGTTTGAACAAGATATGATAATTTCTGAAGTTTTATTCTGAAAACCCTTGAAGGTAATTGAATAGGTTAGGAACTCTTTCGTGTTCTTTACGTCACGTCTTGCGCCAAACAGTTGGCAACATCTGCGTTCCTCAAGCGATTTTAACGTAAAATTAATTTTCCTTAATTTAGGTTGTAATAACAGTTTTGGGACTTCAGTTCTACATTTTTAATAGCGTTACAGGGAAATTGTCCTAAAGGTGAATATTTAAAGACTTATCTGAATTAATAACGTAAAAAGAAGTTTATGGAGGATCCATAGAAAGCGTAACTGCACGCAGTAACATACCCCAATATCCAGCTATAAGCATCTCTGAATTAGGAAAATTCGTGAAAAATGTGCAGAGCTTTTATTTAATGTGGAATAAAATACGCAGCACATTTTTCAACAGTGTATTAATATCTTACAAATAATAATCTATCAGTGATTACGTGGTAATAAACAGGAATAATTCACGCAAGAAATTCCTGTAAGTTATTTGCAACATAAACGAAAATGGCAGTTCAAATGTTCAACTGTTTGTATAGCTTATGGGACTTAACTACGGGGTCATCAGTCCCTATACTTACAAACTATACTTATACTAAGGACGGCACAAATATCCATGTCCGAGGAGGGATTCGAACCCCCCACCGTAGTGGCCGTGCAGACCGTGAATGGCGCGCCTCAGTCCCCTCGGCCACCGCGGCCGGCGAAAGTGACAGTAGCAGGTTGTGATTTCTGGTCGCCGTGGCAGCGCCAGACACAGTCTGTCTTGATTAATTCTCTCCATGATAACAACCTATGCAACCTGTCTTGAGCTAACGTGGTGAAACAATTACTACGAACGAAATACAACTATTTTTGTAACTGTATGGCTCCATCAAAATGATAAAAACAGTGGTTCCTACGTCCTCTTAATAAAGAATTATACTCCGATGTAGTGTGCACGGCGCACTGCGAAGAGAGAGGGAGAAGGTAGTACGAATAACAGAACTGGTCTTCTCTCGAATCACAGAAGCTGTTTCGAGTTCTCGGCGGTGGGCACGTCAGGCCGTTACACTGGAAAGTTTACTGAAGCAGAGTTTTATGAACAGCCTACTAATTTACTCTGATGACTTCTGTCATGACCACCGCTAACTGCAGCAGGGTAATTCCACATTGATTTTTACCCCATGTCAAGCACGTTTTCTTCTTCTAAATGATCACTGTAGTGTTGAGCTGCTTCATTCCACGTCCTCCTTTTCGTGAGAATTGCTTACGTTGCTAAATATCACAAGAGCAAAAGTTTCTTTCTTGCTCGTGTCTCCACAGAAATATTTCTACCGGAATAAAGTGGGGCATTTACCTCTGCTAACAGAAGAAGAGATTTTGCTAAACAAGTTAGAGAGACTTATAATAAAATTCCTCAAAACCTTATCAGCCTTAAATGTATCCTCACTTTGTCCCCCTTCGTAATCCAGTGGAGAGCGTGACCGGCTGGGTGGCCCGGGTTCGATTCCCGGTCCGGTCGGGGCTTTTCTCCACTCGGGGAGTGGGTGTAGTTCCGTCCATTTGTCGTCAGCGACGAGCAAGTCGTCCCAGTGGCGTAACCTACGGACTTCCACCAGGCAAGCTGAACACGATCCCAGCTGCGGTCTGACCGCCACACGGAATCACCGCCATCCTTACTTTCAATGGCAGACAACATTGCGCCAAGAAAATTCCTTTCATCCTGGAGTGCTTATCCTCAGAGATTCTCAGGTGAACTTCTGTGGAGTTTGTAAGGTAGGAAGCGAGGTACTTGGAGCTGTGAGGACAGACCGACTGGCGCACCCAGGTAGCTCAGTCGGAACAGCGCTTTCCCCCGAAAGATAAAAGTTAGGATGTTTCATATCAGCGCATACCGTGCTGCAGGGTAAAAATATCACTCTGGAAGCATCCCCTCATTTGTGGCTGAACCATGTCTCCACCATATTTTTTCTTCCAAGTTTCGGAGGAGAACTTTGTGAAGTCTGTAAAGTAGGAGTGATGGACGTAAAGATCTGATGACGGGCCGTGAGTCGTGTCGAGATAGCTCAGTCAGTAGAGCGCTCGCCCGCGAAAGGCAAAACGCCCAGGTTCCGACCCCTTTCCGGCACGCAGTTTTAATCCGCCCTAACGTTTCCTAGCAATGTGTGCTCCTAGGTCCAGCAAATATGCTTGAAGGCTGTATTTGTTCCAGTACCCTCGAAAAAGAAAGATTGGGGGGGGGGGGGGCTTGTTGATATTCGTTCATTTTTCCAACTGATAACTTGGCACGCTTTATTTCTTCCATTACCCTCGAGACATGAAGATGGAGTGTTCCTTGTTGATATTCTGTCATTTTTCCAAGTGTTAATTTTTCAATGAAGCTGTCACATGAGTCGCTTTTTTCATCTATAGATATCCTCATTTTTATCCTCTCTCATGGATTTAGACACGTGATAGATGACAGTCCTTCACAGCGCAATAAATGAGAAATTTGCTGATGTCGCTCTCTTGTTCTTAAAGAATCGTAGTGTAATATTGGTGTTTTAAAGTTCATTACTAAGAGAGTATAATATATCCATAAAAATCCGCAAATTAGTTCTGTATAAATAGCCATTTATATTAACTAGTACTTAAATATGGAAAAATCCAAGCTCTAATGATAACGTACAGTTCATGTTACAAAGTTTTTTTTCCGAAATGTGCAGCTCTCCAAAAAATGTTCTAATGTTTGTTGAGCTTATGAGACTTAACTGCGGGGTCATCAGTCCCTAAACTTACAAACTACGTATGAACTACCTTATACGAAAGACGACACAAACATCCATGCCCGAGGGGGGATTCGAACCCCCGACGGTGGGCGGCCTCGTGCATCGGAGCATAGCGGCTCAGTGCGCGCGGTGCAGCTCTCCGTTGCTCACACAGTTCACATCATCCAGAATCGGTTTTGGAGCACGAGGATGGACTGATCTCCTGTGACCACTATTGCCAGCGCATTTCTCTGTCGTAGAGAGACTGTGGCACAGAGAAAAGTGCGAGATCGCTATGCACACCAATCATCGTGACATTAAATTGTCACTGTTGTGCAGGAATAGTTGCAGATGATGCGACGGAGACCTGTGCTCATCCATCTTGAACCGTGTGTTACCCGTTTTGAATTTTTAAGTCTCTCAACATGTTTATGTGTTGTGTTTTTTGTATTTCAATATATTGCTCCACAACCTCATTAATGCATGTCGTAATCTCCTTATTGTCACTCGACATTGACTCTGTTCTTGGATCATTCTCGCTGCCACTTGTTGAGCACTCGTCCCTGGTCAACCTGTCTGTCAGGAAAGGTACAGTGCAGGATGCGTAGCTAGTTCAGTTCTATAGACATTAGTATTATAAGTTGTATTGACTCTGGCCGGCAGCAAGCCCCGCCTCCGCCTGTCGGCTGGACTCATTGTCAGCCGCTGCTGCGGTCGCTCCTCCAGGAGGCGTGCGGCGCTCTGCCAGACGTCGCCCGCTGCCTTCTCCACGACGCGATCGTTCTCTTGCGTCTGGCGTGTGGCGCTGACTTTACGCCACAACAATTGTATATGACAACAAATTCATCGATTCTCTCCTTTTCCTTTTTTTCTAGTATTCAGTGATTTACTTCCATACCAAGATGTTCTCCAAACGTACATTAACATTAATTTATTTCTCAGATTGTGATCAATGTGTGATGTCAGTAGCCTTATCTTGGATTACCCTCTTTGAACTAATGTTTTTTTTTCTCTTTTTTATGTTCTTTCTGTTACGTACGCTATATGTTTTTCTTTGTTTCCAATGATACGTACATTCTCAATGTTGACTATTTTCTGGTTTCCATTTTTTTAAATTAAGTTTCCCAGTAATGTCATTTCTTGCATCTCTCATTACCTTCGACTTCTATTTTTACCCCGAATCCATGTATTGTACTGAGTGGATTGTTAAGTCCATCCTGCATGTGCCGCAATTCTTTATGTTCACTAACGATAACAAAGTCAACACCGAATCTCGTTACTGATATATCTTCTCAAAAAATTTAACCTCTTAGTTGACCCTTTCTTTCGATCAATATTTCTTTGATATCACGACTGAACGTTTGGGGCAGTTTTCAAATTTGACTCCTTAGTTATCTCTTCGTATTGTCCCCTCTTGGTTCTTGTTCATATTGGATACTGCCCATGTTTGATAGTTTCGACATCAGAAGTTTTAAAATTCAGCACCTTTTTCGCATGTTATTTTTATTTTTATTTAGTTTTTCTTCAGGCCAACCAATGGTATAAAGATTTTTTGTTAAATGTTGTCTCCATTATCAGCTACAAACTAAATTCAGACGTGTCTCACCGGTGAGTTTACCCTGCCGAAAGCCTAACTGGTTACCATCTCAGGGATCTTCATCTCTTCTTTCCATTCTTTTGTATTCTGTTATTGAAAGTACTAGCTTGGATGCATGAACGGTTAAACTGTTTCTGGGTTATCACACTCACCCTTACTTTCTCGTGGTATCATCGGCATTCCGTAGATAAGAGTTTAAGGAAAATGTGATGCTGTGGACTAATACATTATACACAGAAACCGGAATAGTCGCTTGAGTATCATTTACCCAAAATGATATAAGAGATTCTGGGGAAGCTCTAAGGCGCCTTGATGCGGAGCGCGCAATTGCTCACCGTCGGAGGTTCGAGTCTTCCCTCGGGCAAGGGTGTGTGTATGTTGTCCTTAGGTTAGTTTGAAAGACCACCGTTAATTGTAAAATTAACTCTAGCTATAGGGAGCCAGTTGAAAGCTTACTTTAAACATATAACTCTGGCCGTAAAACCAGCTAAGGGATTCGCGTGAACTACTGACTACTTCCTGCAACAGAATCTTGTTCCCTGGCCCACAATTTAGAACTGACTCAAACTTTACTTTAGCAGCAGGAAGACAAAGAGACGGTGGCCAGCATACGTCGTAGCTCACGATAATTACACACAATCATTAATATACAAGCCATCCCGAACTAAACCATATCATGAAGGTGGCTTTGAAAACATTTATGGCGCAGCGGAATTAAAAATATGATAAGTTGCATCTGAGTTTGTTCTCAGCACTGGTGAAAAACAACATTAAATAAAAAGTTGGAATGGTATTCATAAACTAATATTTTATAAGAAGGATCAGATTCACTGTCAATAAATTATTTATTCACTTCAAACATAACCGAATGGGGGAACCAATTTTGTTAAACAATAAAAATGAATACCATTTCAAATAAATTTAACATTAAACTGAATAACCTCGGAGGAGGGATGTACAATCAACAAACATTCAGCCACTCAGACGCGCGAAGCAAAGCGAAACTCACCCAACTCAGCGTTCTGATACGAAGCAGAAGCGGGCGCCGCTATCGTAGGCGAAATTCAGCGTACCAGGATGTACCACACAACACAAGAAAAATAAACTTTGTAGGTCGCTCTTGTCTGTCTATCTTTACTTGAGATGGTACGCGATTACAGGTAGATTAATTTCCATACAAATCAAACCGTGAGCATGCGGAATTATTGAGACACACGGCACGTGTATGCTACATTACATATTCGCACTCCACTGAAGGCGAAGTGCTTAAAGATTGTACTCATTTCAACAAAAACCACGGAAACAGAGATTACGAAGCAAGAATACACAATAGTAAGGCACTGGTATGTGAGCAGTGGCGGGAACTCAAGTGACTAGCTATAAACCCTTGAAGTCGGAGTTTGGAGACACGTGGTTCCGAAATCCAGTAAAAATATAAAAATTCAATTTCTGTAAAATAAAGAAAAATGGTTACGGCATGCAACCCTTAGAAATGCGTAGGGTATCCTAAGGAAGTTAAAGAATGACAGTTAGACGCGATTGGGTAGGTTTTGCACGGATGGACGAAATCCAGTCTTCAAAAGTCAGAAAAGTGGAATAAATTCAGAGTCGGAGTAAATCAACATAGAAATACGACATGCATCCCCTAGAAATACGTAGTATTTCTTAAGCAAGCTAATAAAGGGGGTTGTACAATGCTAGAAGAGAATTTACTGGGGGGTCTGAATGCAATGTACAACTTTGGAAACGAAATAACAGTTTAAAAATAGACAGAGAGAAGATCGCGATGTACTTAAGGAAATCAGAAGGATACATGCAGAATTTCTTGCCTAAAGGGTATAGAAACTGACACAGGGGTAGCTGAAGGTTTTTTTCTACGAACACATCACGTGGAGTACATATCATTCGTGGAAGGAGAAAACGGAAAAGAATATTTCACATGCACTACACAGATTAAAAATATTCCTGCATTCCACAAATCAAGAAAGAAACTGAACAGAGTTTACCGATTCCCAGCTGTTATCAAACCAAATTGTTTGCATATTAACCGCGTTTATCTACGCAAAATCACCGAAATGAATTTGAATACATTTCCGTACATGACCGGAGATCCCGAAAAATGAACCTAAGATCTGAAGTGTAACAAACCAGACAACGAATCGCTACCATCTCAAGGGAGGAAAGGAAATCCAGAACGTGTTACCAGGTCGAAGCGCAGTCACCGAATGTCCAGATCGGCCACACAGTCCCCTCCATCACCCGACGGAAATCGCATCGGAAAACGGCAAAACCCACGAAGTGGAGGGGGAGAGCTGAGACTCGCGCGTCTTGCCGAGGCTCGCTATCTGGGCATTGCCACCCCAACTTGTAACCAAAGGGTGGAGGAACCTCTTTGGTAGCACCAAAGGCAGAGGTCGGTACCGACTACCTATCAACATGAAGCCAGAGAAACACTAGTACCAAGCAGTCAGCAGCCGACGACGAAAATTCTCATACATACACTCAGACTCCCATGCTAGGAGATTGTCATACATGCACAAACAGAATAAAGCAAGTACACATTCTCACAGGGACAGTGGCGTCAAGGAGAAACCGTTCATATTGCCACATTCATAGGCACAATGATAAATTATTAGCATAATAAAATCCCAGCAATATTACGGAAACTAACATTTATAAACATGAAATGAAATGCTATTCCGCCTGCCTCTGAACGAGAGAGTTCTGTTTAGCAAAAAAGGCCGTCTTATGAACTTCGATAATTTTCAAAGTCAAAAACATAGGGAAGACGGCAATCAGCCGTCTTTCAAGTTTAAATTAGTTTAAGTAGTTTATAACCTATAGACTGATAACCATAGTAGTTAAGTCCTATAGATTTACAAACAATTGAACTTTCGACTTCTGAGGAATTTTATTCGACCTTTCTGCGTCATTTTATTCAAAGTCCGTTTCATTAGTTACACTGTGTTACACCACAGTCTAACAGTCACGTACGATCGCGAATTTGTACAGGGCGAAAGTGGAGTTGAAGCCGCCTCTAACAGAGGAATGGCATGATATAAACTTATGAGTTACTATATCTGATGCTGTTACTTTCACATTTACTGTTCACAAAACGTGGAGGAGAATTTTGTGATAGAAATATGAATTTTAGCAATAACATTGTCGAAAGTTCCGTGTTAGCTACCGGCTACTCCCTGCTGCAAAACCTTGTTCCTTAGTCCAAATTGAGAACTGACTTGGTTCTAATTATTGTAATAACAGGAAGTTAACGACACAGTGGCCAACATACGTAGCAGCTCACACGAAATTACACACAGACATTAATAAACAAACCACCACAATTAAATTTATTTCATAAAGGTGGCTAAGAAAACATTTATGGCGCAACGGAACTTAAACATAAAAAACTGCATCAGAGCTTGTTCTCAGCACTGGTGAACAACCATATTACATAACAAGGGGAAGGTGTTCGAAAACTACAATTTATAGGCAAGTCAAAGTTATACTGAACTTAACTTGTTTATTCAGGTCGAACGCAAGCAAAATGGTGAGCCAATTTTGTTAATACAATAAAAAGCATTCCATTTACAGAAAATAATACTGAAGATGCCTACCATTGATTTTTAACAAAAATTACACAGAACTTAACGCTACTGGGGGGAGGATTACAAACAGCACTCACTCGCTCACACACACGCTATGCAACAGCGAAACTCACCAAAATCAGCATGCTGTAACGAGGCAGAAGCAGGGGCTGGTATCGTAGGCGAAATTCAGCAAACCCAGAGGTACCATACAACCCAATATACAATAAAACTGCGAAGATGGCTCTGGGCTGTCGTGTCTGATTTGAGATGGTGCATGAGTATAGCAAAGTTAAGTTGCATCTAGATTAGAACGCGAGCAAACACGCTAAAAGCGACACACGGCTACGTCACATGAAGGTGAAGTGGTTAAAAATCGGATTCATTGCACATAACCACGGCGGACCCTTAAGTTGCATTCTGAGAGTAAACTATCTAGACATTGGTTTTATGATAAGTGGCGTGAATTCAGGTGGCTAGCTGCAAACCCCTGAAGTCGGAGGTCGGACCCACGTGGTTCCGAAAACTGATAAAAATGTATCAATTCAATTTCCGAAAAATTAAAGAAAATTAACTACGGGATGCAACCCCCAGAACTCTGTAGAATTTCGTAAGGAAGCTACTGCAATACAGCAACATGCGATAGGGAGCGTTCACAGAGACGGAAGAGGTCCAGTCTCATAACCAGGAAAAGTGAAATAATTACAAAGTAGGAAAAATAAAAAAACAATAACAAACTACACCATGCACTTGATATAAATATATAGAATTTCATAAGCAAGCCATTGATGGAGCTTGTACAAGGCTCGGAGAGTATTACGGACAAAGACTGAGTGCATACTACAAGTTCAGAGAAGAAACAGCAAAATTAAAATAGGCGGGGAGAGAAGATTGCGAAATATTAGTGGAAATAAGAAGGATACATGCATAGTTGCTTCCCTGATTGGCTTGGAACAATCAATAGCGGAATCTGAATGCTTTGTTCTAAGAATCAACCACATGGAACACATATCACTCATGGAAGGAAATGATAAGAAATATTTTTACATACACTGTACAAAAATGAACATATCAGTTGTTAGAAATCTGGCCCCACAAAGCTAGAAATAATTTACACAGAGTTCGTCCTCCGCCACATAAACACAAAAGGTTTGAATACACCAGGCCATTATCAAACTGCAACTAGTAACACATACACCGCGTTTTTCTGCTGGAAATCACCGGATTGAAAAACTAGAGCACATTTCCGCGCACGATCGAAAGGAATATTCGAAAAAAATTATCTAATTTCAAGAGTCTAAGTTAAACATGCTAGACAACGAAACGCTGCCAGCTCCGAGGGCACATGAGCATCAACAACCTTACCTCACCACGATTCCAGCACAAAGTGACTACCGAGGGTCCAGGAGCCGCGGGAAAGCTATCGGAAACTGGGAAATCCAAGAAAACAGCGGTGTGGGGAGAGAAGATCTCGAGACTCGCCCTGGAGAAGGCTCGTTGACTGGCTTCTAACCAAACGGTGTAGAAACCTCTTTGGTCGCATCAGCAGCAGGGGTTGGTAACGACTAACTATCGACTCTGAGCCAGAGAGAACCATGTAAAGCGAGCTATCACTACCCACACTCAGACAGCTATTAGATTCTCGCACATCCACTTAAAAGTAAAACAAGTAGACATTCTCACAGGGACAATAATAAATTATTAGAATAACAAAAACCTACCAATATTAACTAATATTTCAGAAACCAATATTTTAATTCATGAAATAAAAGTGCTATTCCTCATGCCTTGAAAAGAATGGGGTTCTAAATTAGCAAAATTCTAATCTAGTGACATCAAATAAATTACAATTTTATAAAAAATATACATTATATTACAGTTCACATACTAGAAATGTCATCTCTCACAGAGGCATATTGAGAAAAATATTACATTTCAGTAACATGTTGTGTAGAACGGCTGACAACACACACAAAAAAGAATTTCTCACTTTATACAGGAACCTTCCAACCTCACCGTTTGAATATCCCCACTTAAACAAATCTGTTGGCGTCAGGTGGGGTGACGCGGCAAGCCAGTTAACGAGGCCACCTCTGCCGATCCACTTCCCGTGCTTCATTTGCGTAATGCGCTGGGCGTCCGTCGTGCTGGTGAACGTCCAGGAGTAATGTCGGTAGATCCTGTTTCGAAAACGTCTCATATTTGCGTCCATCCAACGTGCCATCAATAAGATATGGCCCCATAACACCACAAGACACGTTAAACGACCAAGGGGATTGATGGTACACTTGCCGTAGCCTGTGGGGACTGCCTACAGTCCAGTAAGGCGTGTTACGCAGCTTAACGCGACCGCGATCTGTGAAGGCAGACTCGCCGGAAAAAAGTACCTCGGCAAAGAACATAGGGCTTGCTTTCAGTTTTTGAACTGCCCATTCTCAAAACACTGTCTGGTTATGGAAACCGCCTCCATGCACTTCTGGGTGAAGTAACACGTGGTATGGGTGTTACTTACGCGATGGAGTAATCAGCAAGTGCTGCCGATGGACATAATAGCCGAACACGTATCCCTACATCGTGGTGTACTGCTGCTAGCACTTCTGTTTCATAGTCTTCTCTGTAACTGGTTAGCTTCCTTTCCGCTTGGCAGTCTGTACACGGCCAGCAGACTTAATGGCGTTCACGACCTTGTAGAGAGAACTAAGTGAACATTCAAAAATGTTCAAATGTTTGTTAAGGTTAAGGGACTTAACTACGGGGTCATCAGTCCCTAAACTTACAAACTACTTATGAACTACCTACAACTAAGGACGGCACACAAATATCTATGCCCGAGGGGGTATTCGAACCCCCGACCGTAGTGGCCGTGCAGATCGTGACTGAAGCGCCTCAGTCCCCTCGGCCACCGCGGCCGGCAAGTGAACATTCTCTGGAAAACGCTCGACACTGAAATAGCAGCGTCAACATTTCTCTTACATTCGCCGTAAACCAGGATCATTGCAATTTTTCCTTCTCTGGTTATAATGTGACTCGTCTATTCGCAATACTTGTCTATGAAGCTAGGAAGTAAACACTGTACACGAAATGCTTGATGTTGCTTTCTGTTCCACGTCTGCTGGATACATAAGCTCCGGTCACAGTCTACTGCGTGTTGTGATAGTCGTCGTCCGCTACACGACCACAGGGCAGCATCGAATAGTCTCATGTTCGATACGTCAAAGATAAGGCGGCCAGCCATCCCGGTTTCAGCGGGACAGTCTCGCATTTGGACTCATTGTCCCGCATTGGGATAATTACTGAATTCCGCTTGAAAGTCAACTTCACAATGCATTATCTGCGAATAGATGGTAGTTTTCTTACATTAAAGACAAAAGAAAAAATATGACATATATATATAAGATGTTACTGCATTTGATGATATGGTGTCTTATTAAAAAATTCTGTTTTATAGCATACTTTCAGTGCCTTCTGAAATACGTTTCGATAAGTGTAATGGATTATTTTTCGGTGCTCAAGGTGGCAAACGTGGTGTAATAATATCACAGCCTGTATAAAAGTATTTAAAATCTGACATGCAAATACAATATTAGCATTCATCTTACTTCCTTCAGGAATGAAGAGTGAAGAAATTCTGAAAATGCAACAACGAAAGTGAGTGAGCATTGCATGTAGTAAGGCACAATTAAGCTCTGCACTTCATAGAATGAACTTATATAATGGTTTTAAAAGTAGTTTTATTAAATTTCTTTTGAGGTTGTTGCAAAGCATAATTCTTCGTGCGGAGTAAGCTACTTATGAAAATGTGTGGAGCACGATGCACTAAGAGTTGGAACAAATAAAAGTTGTGCAGACAACGAAAAGTGGCCGGAAAAACGCAACGGAAAAAGAAAATGTATAAATTCAAAATAGGGGCAAGAGAAAATATTTATGAGCTGTAAATAAAGACTGAAAATTAAGGATGAAATGTCACTCATGTCAGATATGTTACTTTAAAAGTAAAAGAGTAGGCCTACTCTGCTCGCCTAAATTTCTCTCCTAGTTTCAGAATAACTGGCACAACGAGTCACGTGATCTAGGTCCTCCTTCACATCCTCGAAATGTCCCGCTTTAAGTTTTGAGGAGTTGGCCGTCTTAGTCAAACAGATACAACGTTGTTGTGCCAGGCACTTAAATGTGATTTGCAGAGTATCCCATGTAGATGTAGATGTGAATGGGATTACCATGTAAACGGTATGAATTACTGTCGTGTACTACTCTCATAGTAAGAATGTGGGTTCCCCGTTCCTCTGAATATTAAATGAACACTGACCTGCATGTTGTAAAATACGAGGCTGGACTCATCTCGATTCCACTGATTACAGCGTCATCTGTGACGAAAACGAAACTGTTTCAGGCGAAACGTATGTAGTTTCTTCCACGCAGTCGTAATCTGCGGTAAAAATCGGGACTTTCATTTAAAACCTCAAAGCTCCCTTCCGCACCCGAGCAGGAGATTGGGAGGGAGGGGAGTGCAGTATCACTGGTAGTCTCCCCCCAGTACACACATATATATTAGTATTGTACCTTTTTATGTTATGTGCAGTTCCCTGTACATATGTATATACGAGGGTTGGGGAAACGTCACGCAACCTTTAACCTTCTCGTAAATAATTGAACGGATAACAAACGTATATACGTCGGGTGGAAGTTCTGCAGAGGCACATTGCGTACGCTGAACAAGAGATGCCTCTCTGATAGCTGTTGGTAGGGAAGCGAGCGCTATGAATTCAGTCGGATGCTGACTGTGTTGCGAGGTTACATCAGAATACCGTTGTACGAGAGATAAATGCGAATCAATGTCACCGTGAATTAGCGGAAGCCCTTGTGAATAATGACCTACCACACGGTACAGCAGCTCGGTGAGTCGCAAAGTCCCATGGAGGACGTGTCCCAGGCAGTGCTGAACGCCGACCTGTCAGTGTGCGGACCCACGTGGCATGTGACGTCATCGAGCAGCTCCTGGATGAAGACAACGACGGACACTACCGGAGCACTGCATAGAGCAGACTGTGAAGGGCGGCTACTGCGACGCTGGGGGTGGGAACAACTGCAGCACCCTCCGTACTCTCCCGACGTTTCAGCCTGTGACTTTGATCCTTTTTCAGAGATTAAGGAGCCAGTACGTGGTCGGCGGTTTGGAACGCGACAGCACATTGCTAATGCTCGGCGCGAACAGGGGACCCGATTCAGGCGTGGAGCGGCAGATGCTGAGGCGGGCGGTGCTGGGCGCCGTCGCCAGCGTGCGGTGGCAGCGGCATAGCAGCGGACTAACGTGGGGGTCCTGAGGCCCGGGGTTGTCATGTCAGCTGCATGTGCACTGCGTTGTCAAGGCCATATTGCCCTGTAGACTACCGAAATAAATTAGTCTGTTACGATATTCCAGTACTATTCATGGTCCACAGACATAGTTAACACTTGTCCTTTCGTCTGCTATCTGCAAAATAAATGAATAAAAATAGTTGCATCACTTTTGTCCCAAGCCTCGAATATATACAGGGTGGTCCATTGATAGTGACCTGGCCAAATATCTCACGAAATAAGCATCAAACGAAAAAACTACAAACAACAAAACTTTTTTAGCTTCAAGGGGAAAAACAGATAGCGCTATGCTTGGCCCGCTAGATGGCGCTGTCATAGGTAAAACGGTTATCAACTGCATTTTTTAATAGGTACCCCCATTTTTATTACATATTCGTCTAGTACGTAAATAAATATGAATGTTTTATTTGAACACATTTCTCGCTTTGTAATACATGACGCTGTAAAATTCACAAAATATTGCTCACAATTTTAGACGAACGGTGGGTAACAGGTAGGTTTTTTAAAATAAAACACAGAACTTAGGTACGTTTGAACTTTATTTCCGTTATTCCAATGTGATAGATTTTGTGAAATTATCAAACGTTATGAGAACACATGACTTATATATACTCAAAATGATGTCCTTCGACATCAACGAATTCGGCAATACGCTTAACGAGATTCCTCGCAACAGCGAGTAGTTCCCCTTCAGGAATGTTCTTACATGCATTGACAATGCGCTGACGCATGTTTTCAAGCGTTGTTGGTGAATCACGATAACAAATATACTTCAGTTTTCCCCACAAAAGAAATACGAGGATGTAAGATCCGATGAATGTGCGAGCCTTGGTATGGTGCTTCTACGACCAATCCACAAAATATTCCATTTAAGACCGCTTCAACTGCACGCGAGCCATGTGCCAGACATCCATCAAGTTGAAAGTACATCGCCATTCTGTCGTACAGTGAAACATTTTGTACTAAAATCGGTAGAACATTACGTAAGAAATCTGCATAGGTTCCACCATTTAGACTAACATAGATAAAATAGGGGCCAATTATCCTTCCTCAGATAATGCCGCACCACACATTAACCCACCAAGGCCGCTGATGTTCTACTTGTCTCATCCATCGTGGATTTTCCGTTGCTCAGTAGTGCATTTTATGCCGATTTACGTTTGTTTGAGAATGACACTTCGTCACTAAACAGAATGCGTGAAAAAAATATGTTATCGTCCCGAAATTTATTTTGTGCCCAGTGGCAAAACTGTACACGACGTTAAAAGTATTCGCCTTGTAATTCCTAGTGTATAGAAATATGGTACGGGTGAAATTTATGTTGATGTAGAATTCTCAACACCGACGTTTTTAAGATTCCCGATTGTCGCTCAGTTTCTCTGCTACTGATGTGCGGACTAGCTGCAACTAGTAGTAAAACATTTACTTGGGCATCATCATTTGTTGCAGGTCGTGGCTGACGTTTCACTTGTGGCTGAACACTTCCTGTCTCTTTTAATAACGTAACTATTCGACGACAGGTCCGGACACTTGGATGATGCCTTCCAGGATAACGATCTACATACATAGCACAGGCCCGATGAGTAGTTTGATCGCTATAGCCATACATAAATATAACATATCTACCTTTTCTGCAATTGGTAAACGGTCCATTTTAACACGAGTAATGTATTACTAAGCAAATACCGTCCGCACTGGCGAAGTGTTACGCGATACGAAGTACTTATACGTTTGTATTACATCGCTATCTATCACAAAGCGAAAAAAGTGTTCCGAAAAAAACATTTATGTTTATTTACGTACTAGACGAATATGTAAGAAATAATGGGCGTACCTATTTAAAAATAAAGCAGTTGACATCCATTTTAGCTATGGCAGCGCTCCCTTCGAGCTATAAAAGTTTTGTTGTTTGTAGTTATTTCGTTTGAGGCTTATTTCGTGAGATACTTTGCCCGCTCACGATCAATGGACCACACTGTATACTACTAACTTGACGAGCCGTAGGATGTCGCGCGCCGCGGCGGAGCGGCCGAGCGCGTTGAGCCGCGATGCGCGAAGTCGTTCCCCGTCGGGGGTTCGAATTCCCCCTCGGACATGGATGTTTGTGCTGTCTTTAGTACTGTATAAGGCAGTTGATAAGTAGTTTGTAAGTTTATTGACTGATGACCCCGCAGTGAAGTCCCATAAACTTCACAAACATTTGAAATTTTTCAAGTTGTCGCGCAGCAAGTGTTGGTCCCGGTGTTGGCGACGCTCCTCACGGCGGATGCGGCGGCCCCACCGTCCACCTCGCCCGGCTCCCTGTCGGCAGCTGGTAGCGTCCCCCAGCTGCCCCATTAGACGCCTGCCTGGACGCACGCCTCCCCCAGCCCAGTTAACCGACGTCATGGGCAGCAAGTGTTGGTCCCGGTGTTGGAGACGCTCCTCACGGTGTGTGCGGCGGCCCCAGCATCCACCTTGCCCGGCCCCGCTGCCGGCGGCTGGTAGCATCCCCCGGCTGCCCCATTAGACGCCGGCCTGGGCGCACGCCTCCCCCAGAGCATTTAACCGACGTCACGGGCAGCAAGTGTTGGTCCCGGTGTTGGCGACGCTCCTCACGGCGGATGCGGCGGCCCCAGCATCCACCTTGCCCGTCCCTGCTGCCGGCGGCTGGTAGCGTTCCCCGGCTGCCCCATTAGACGCCTGCCTCCCCCAGCCCAGTTAACCGACGTCACGGGCAGCAAGTGTTGGTCCTGGTGTTGGCGACGCTCCTCACAGAAGGTGCGGCGGCCCCACCGTCCACCTTGCCCGGCCACGCGGCTGGTAGCGTCCCCCGGCTGCCCCATTAGACGCCTGCCTGGACGCACGCCTCCCCCAGCCCAGTTAACCGACGTCATGGGCAGCAAGTGTTGGTCCCGGTGTTGGAGACGCTCCTCACGGTGTGTGCGGCGGCCCCAGCATCCACCTTGCCCGGCCCCGCTGCCGGCGGCTGGTAGCGTCCCCCGGCTGCCCCATTAGACGCCGGCCTGGGCGCACGCCTCCCCCAGAGCATTTAACCGACGTCACGGGCAGCAAGTGTTGGTCCCGGTGTTGGCGACGCTCCTCACGGCGGATGCGGCGGCCCCAGCATCCACCTTGCCCGGCCCCGTTGCCGGTGGCTGGTAGCGTCCCCCGGCTGCCCCATTAGACGCCTGCCTCCCCCAGCCCAGTTAACCGACGTCACGGGCAGCAAGTGTTGGTCCCGGTGTTGGCGACGCTCCTCACAGCGGGTGCGGCAGCCCCACCGTCCACCTTGCCTGGCCACGCGGCTGGTAGCGTGCCCCGGCTGCCCCATTAGACGCCTGCCTGGACGCACACCTCCCCCAGCCCAGTTAACCGACGTCATGGGCAGCAAGTGTTGGTCCCGGTGTTGGAGACGCTCCTCACGGTGTGTGCGGCGGCCCCAGCATCCACCTTGCCCGGCCCCGCTGCCGGCGGCTGGTAGCGTCCCCCGGCTGCCCCATTAGACGCCTGCCTCCCCCAGCCCAGTTAACCGACGTCACGGGCAGCAAGTGTTGGTCCTGGTGTTGGCGACGCTCCTCACAGCGGGTGCGGCAGCCCCACCGTCCACCTTGCCTGGCCACGCGGCTGGTAGCGTGCCCCGGCTGCCCCATTAGACGCCTGCCTGGACGCACGCCTCCCCCAGCCCAGTTAACCGACGTCATGGGCAGCAAGTGTTGGTCCCGGTGTTGGAGACGCTCCTCACGGTGTGTGCGGCGGCCCCAGCATCCACCTTGCCCGGCCCCGCTGCCGGCGGCTGGTAGCGTCCCCCGGCTGCCCCATTAGACGCCGGCCTGGGCGCACGCCTCCCCCAGAGCATTTACCGACGCCACGGGCAGCAAGTGTTGGTCCCGGTGTTGGCGACGCTCCTCACGGCGGATGCGGCGGCCCCAGCATCCACCTTGCCCGCCCCGCTGCCGGTGGCTGGTAGCGTCCCCCGGCTGCCCCATTAGACGCCTGCCTCCCCCAGCCCAGTTAACCGACGTCACGGGCAGCAAGTGTTGGTCCTGGTGTTGGCGACGCTCCTCACAGCGGGTGCGGCAGCCCCACCGTCCACCTTGCCCGGCCACGCGGCTGGTAGCGTCCCCCGGCTGCCCCATTAGACGCCTGCCTGGACGCACGCCTCCCCCAGCCCAGTTAACCGACGTCATGGGCAGCAAGTGTTGGTCCCGGTGTTGGAGACGCTCCTCACGGTGTGTGCGGCGGCCCCAGCATCCACCTTGCCCGGCCCCGCTGCCGGCAGCTGGTAGCGTCCCCCGGCTGCCCCATTAGACGCCGGCCTGGGCGCACGCCTCCCCCAGAGCATTTAACCGACGTCACGGGCAGCAAGTGTTGGTCCCGGTGTTGGCGACGCTCCTCACGGCGGATGCGGCGGCCCCAGCATCCACCTTGACCGGCCCCGCTGCCGGTGGCTGGTAGCGTCCCCCGGCTGCCCCATTAGACGCCTGCCTCCCCCAGCCCAGTTAACCGACGTCACGGGCAGCAAGTGTTGGTCCTGGTGTTGGCGACGCTCCTCACAGCGGGTGCGGCAGCCCCACCGTCCACCTTGCCCGGCCACGCGGCTGGTAGCGTCCCCCGGCTGCCCCATTAGACGCCTGCCTGGACTCACGCCTCCCCCAGCCCAGTTAACCGACGTCATGGGCAGCAAGTGTTGGTCCCGGTGTTGGAGACGCTCCTCACGGTGTGTGCGGCGGCCCCAGCATCCACCTTGCCCGGCCCCGCTGCCGGCAGCTGGTAGCGTCCCCCGGCTGCCCCATTAGACGCCGGCCTGGGCGCACGCCTCCCCCAGAGCATTTACCGACGCCACGGTCAGCAAGTGTTGGTCCCGGTGTTGGCGACGCTCCTCACGGCGGATGCGGCGGCCCCAGCATCCACCTTGCCCGCCCCGCTGCCGGTGGCTGGTAGCGTCCCCCGGCTGCCCCATTAGACGCCTGCCTCCCCCAGCCCAGTTAACCGACGTCACGGGCAGCAAGTGTTGGTCCTGGTGTTGGCGACGCTCCTCACAGCGGGTGCGGCAGCCCCACCGTCCACCTTGCCCGGCCACGCGGCTGGTAGCGTCCCCCGGCTGCCCCATTAGACGCCTGCCTGGACGCACGCCTCCCCCAGCCCAGTTAACCGACGTCATGGGCAGCAAGTGTTGGTCCCGGTGTTGGAGACGCTCCTCACGGTGTGTGCGGCGGCCCCAGCATCCACCTTGCCCGGCCCCGCTGCCGGCAGCTGGTAGCGTCCCCCGGCTGCCCCATTAGACGCCGGCCTGGGCGCACGCCTCCCCCAGAGCATTTAACCGACGTCACGGGCAGCAAGTGTTGGTCCCGGTGTTGGCGACGCTCCTCACGGCGGATGCGGCGGCCCCAGCATCCACCTTGACCGGCCCCGCTGCCGGTGGCTGGTAGCGTCCCCCGGCTGCCCCATTAGACGCCTGCCTCCCCCAGCCCAGTTAACCGACGTCACGGGCAGCAAGTGTTGGTCCTGGTGTTGGCGACGCTCCTCACAGCGGGTGCGGCAGCCCCACCGTCCACCTTGCCCGGCCACGCGGCTGGTAGCGTCCCCCGGCTGCCCCATTAGACGCCTGCCTGGACTCACGCCTCCCCCAGCCCAGTTAACCGACGTCATGGGCAGCAAGTGTTGGTCCCGGTGTTGGAGACGCTCCTCACGGTGTGTGCGGCGGCCCCAGCATCCACCTTGCCCGGCCCCGCTGCCGGCGGCTGGTAGCGTCCCCCGGCTGCCCCATTAGACGCCGGCCTGGGCGCACGCCTCCCCCAGAGCATTTAACCGACGTCATGGGCAGCAAGTGTTGGTCCCGGTGTTGGAGACGCTCCTCACGGTGTGTGCGGCGGCCCCAGCATCCACCTTGCCCGGCCCCGCTGCCGGCGGCTGGTAGCGTCCCCCGGCTGCCCCATTAGACGCCGGCCTGGGCGCACGCCTCCCCCAGAGCATTTAACCGACGTCACGGGCAGCAAGTGTTGGTCCCGGTGTTGGCGACGCTCCTCACGGCGGATGCGGCGGCCCCAGCATCCACCTTGCCCGGCCCCGCTGCCGGCGGCTGGTAGCGTCCCCCGGCTGCCCCATTAGACGCCTGCCTCCCCCAGCCCAGTTAACCGACGTCACGGGCAGCAAGTGTTGGTCCTGGTGTTGGCGACGCTCCTCACAGCGGGTGCGGCAGCCCCACCGTCCACCTTGCCTGGCCACGCGGCTGGTAGCGTGCCCCGGCTGCCCCATTAGACGCCTGCCTGGACGCACGCCTCCCCCAGCCCAGTTAACCGACGTCATGGGCAGCAAGTGTTGGTCCCGGTGTTGGAGACGCTCCTCACGGTGTGTGCGGCGGCCCCAGCATCCACCTTGCCCGGCCCCGCTGCCGGCGGCTGGTAGCGTCCCCCGGCTGCCCCATTAGACGCCGGCCTGGGCGCACGCCTCCCCCAGAGCATTTAACCGACGTCACGGGCAGCAAGTGTTGGTCCCGGTGTTGGCGACGCTCCTCACGGCGGATGCGACGGCCCCAGCATCCACCTTGCCCGGCCCCGCTGCCGGTGGCTGGTAGCGTCCCCCGGCTGCCCCATTAGACGCCTGCCTCCCCCAGCCCAGTTAACCGACGTCACGGGCAGCAAGTGTTGGTCCCGGTGTTGGAGACGCTCCTCACGGGGGTGCGGCGGCCCCACCGTCCACCTTGCCCCGGCCCCGCTGCCGGCGGCTGGTAGCGTCCCCCGGCTGCCCCATTAGACGCCTCCCCCAGCCCAGTTAACCGACGTCACGGGCAGCGCCAGCGCCACCACCGGGCGTGCTGCATTATTTAGCGCAACTTCTGCGCCGTAAATTCAATTTAACTACTCGTACCTCCGCTGGCGGCCCGCGCAACAGGTAATAATTAATTCAGGCATGCAGCGGCGGACACCCCTTAAGCGGACTCGGCTGCAGAGAAAAAGTCCCGTTGTGCCACACGAGGGCGACTGCCTGGCGACTGCCTGACGACTGCCTGCTGACTGCCTGCTGACTGCCTGGCGACTGGACGGCGACGGGTGGCGAAGCCGCTGCACAACAAGCTGAAATGAAGCTCCCTGGCAGATGTACGTTGTGTGCCGGAACCGGGCCTCGAACCTGGGACCTTTGCCTTTCGCGGGAATGCACTATACTTTTTTTTTTTAATATTTCGTTAAAAGTTGGGTTTGAACGCACCTCTCCTTCGGATTATAAAGTTATTAGCTGCCCTTTCGACCAAATTTTGTTTCCTTAGAAAGAGACTTCTTTTTAAGAAATTAATACCTTCATGAAGGCCTGTCTTATGAACTCTGCATGAAAGGAAGCAAAATTTTCTTGATGAACCAATTTTAAAACTTCGTCCTCAAAGTTGTTTAATTCATTTCTTCGAAAACAGAATGAAATTAAATTGAATGTCTTCCTCTATAATTATTTTAAATAAATAAATAAAATAGAAAAATTTAAAAAACTCTTCGCTTCTCCGGCACTCCCGTGGATGAACAACAGTTATTTTGACGTACCGAATACTTTAAGGTTGTGCCCTGCTAGTGTAGCTGATTCCGTTTGTCTCGTGCGTCTTCGTATTCCAATATATTTTTTCTTTCATTTGACTTCTCGTGGACCATAACGTATCATTCAGCAACGTCTCTCCATCACCACTCGATAATTATAGGAGTTTAAGGCATATCCAGGATGTAAAAATAAAAATAAAGAAACAAAACTTCTATGGTGGTACCCGTATTATATTTCTATATTAGTGTTCTGAGTAGAAAATTCGCGTATCTTTCTCTATATTTGGTCATTTGTTTTAATTTTTCATGTTCTGTCAGGAGATGCATCCAGTAGTCTTCTTTACTTTTGCTTTTTTCTGATAAAACATAGTACACTGTTTGCCCTTTAAGCCAAAGTAACTGCTCGACTTTCTCTGATCAGCTATGGAACTTCATCTGGGTGTAGAAGTCGAGCTGGTGCAATCGCCCTCGGAAATGTTGTAAGTACGCTTGCTAGTTTTGTTGTAAGAGAAGCCAATAGTCTTCCACTGCGTTGCATGTGACACGATGTTCCTCTGTGTCGATTGAGTCACAGTCTCTGCCAGGTGGATGCCATGTAGCTTTTAATTGGTAGGAATTTTTCTGTTAACTGCCATATACCAAACTGAACGCACTTTTGACTTTAAGTGTGGGTCTTGAATACTTTCCCAGATTTTCTGCCAGTTATACTCCTTGTACTTCTATTTCATTTCTCCTCTTTCTTTTCATCATTTTGTTAAAATATTCTTTAACTGTATATCGGTCCTTCTCAGGGATATTTCTTTGAACGTAGCTAAATTCTACAAGAAAATTTTTGAATGATACAGTGCGCTTGGAATGTGATGCACAGCTAGCCGGTGTTATTTCGTTAGTGTATCGGGGGGTCTTTTCCACTGTTTATAAACTTGCTGACGAACAGAGCCTGTGATTTGTAGAAAGTGTTTGTTAACTCACGGCCTCCGTTCTCCACAGGTAGCGTCAAAATATCAAACTGGACTTTGAAAATTGACCCCTGGTGACAAAGTAGCCGAGTGCTGATTGTATCCGATTATCAATGACATTGGGTATTGGTAGTAACTGGGCGACGTCGTTTACTTTAGTTGTTACACACGTATTCGCTAAGTGCACTTTTTGCAGAGCGTTCAGATTTCGTAAGGTGTTGCTGTATGACGGCTCTTTTATTTTTGCCAACAACTTTCTGTAGTTGAAGGCAGCCGTGCGGCGGATGTTGCGAGTGTATTCTACTCCGAGAGTTTTAATAGTTTCCGCTTGTTTTAAATGTACGTTAGCCCTTAGTCTCAACCCTGGCCGATCAGCGTCATTCCCGACTTTTTCCGGTTTAATATGGCTCCTGACGCAGCTTCATAGGTTGATATAATTCGAAGCGCTTTTATAAGTTCATCATCTTTCGTGGTCACATAACTGACATCGTCCGCATAAGGCTGACACATTATCTTGCGGCCGTGGATTTGCAGTCCTGCGGGGTCTTGCGTCAGTCAGTACAACAGGGGTTCGAACGCTACTGCAAACAAGCTCAGGGCCATGGGACAACCTTGGCGAACAGAACTCGTGACGTTGATGTGTTTACTTAATTTTCTATTTACACAGATTATGGAGGTGGAACTTATCAGTAGATTTTTGGCTGCTGCAATATTTTTTTACGGAAAGGTCATTCCTTCCATGGTACGGGAGAGATACACATGTTTGACTCTATCGAAGGCCTTTTCAAGGTCAAGTGATAACTATAACAGTTTGAACATTGCAAGTTTCTGCTGTTGTTATGACGTCTCTGTATTCACATAATTTCTGATATATTGTCTTGTTTTCCTTGTCGTTTTTACTTGTTGATTGTAAATCCCTCCTCCGACGATGTTCAGTTCAGATTACATTAAGCTATTTTAAATGGGGATACATTTTTATTGTTTAACACAATTGGTGTTCCCATTTGCTCATGTTTGAAGAGAATAAATAATTTATTATCAGTGAAACTTTATACTAATTATGAACATTAGTTAACGAATATCTTCCCTTTTTATATAATGTTGTTTTTCACTAGTGCTGAGAACAAACTCAGATGCAAATTATCACATTTTTAATTCCGTTGCGCCATAAATGTTCTCACAGCCACCTTCATGAAATGGTTTAGTTCGGGGTGGCTTGTATATTAATGATTGTGTGTAATTCTCGTGATCTAAGACGTATGTTGGCCACCGTCTCTTTGTCTTCCTGCTGCTAAAGTAAAGTTTGAGTCAGTTCTAAATTCTGGGCCAGGTTACAAGATTCTGTTGCAAGAAGTAGTCAGTAGTTCACGCGAATCCTTTAGCTGGTGTTACCGCCAGATTTATATGTTTAAAGTAAGCTTTTAACTGGATCCCTTTAGCTACAGTAAATTTTACAATTAACGGTGATCTTTCATGGTTGAAGTTAGGTTTTTGATTTTTTGGGTTAATTACACAACTGAAATCGCATGCGAATATTAGGTACTCTGGGCACGTTATAAAATTTGGGACTACTTCTTGTTTTAAAAATTCAGCCCTCTGACGTTTTTGCCATTTCCGGAAGGGGCGTAAATATTAATAACCTTTGTATTATAAATTGTACATGCTATGCCTCTGCTGTTTACCAGCCTCTCGATGTTTGTGACAGGGATATCCTCTTTAGTCATTATCGCAGTACCGAATTCATTGCCATGATCGGCATTAATTACGGCACTGTAACCTGTGATTCGGTCGTTTCGAATGTCTGTGACTTGCTGTAAAAGGGCAATATCTACATCAGACGCATACAGGAAAGCTTGCATATTTCTTAATCATGTTAATGTTTACGGTCGCAATGCGGTATGCTTGCAGTGGTGCCACATTCGCAGACGTACGTGTTTTCATAGCCCCCTCTTGACGTTATTCGCCAATCAAGAATTAAAAGAAGTCTGGGTCGTCTAATAGTGCGCCCGGAGTCAAAGAAGTTTTTTGTCGTTGGTCGGACTTATCGTTCCGCAACTTTGACAACACCGCTGCCATGTTTTCTTGCACTTCTTCCATGTCGTCGTCTCGCGCGTGGTATCATCAATCTCATCAAACCACTCTAGTGGAGCCTTGTTTCCCCATGTATCTTCAACCAGTTCTTTCGGGTGTGCTGGGTTGGAGTCCTGGATCCTTGTATTCGTCCTTGTGTGCCCGTTTAAAGTTGTTTTCCTTCGGCCTGCTTCGGATTCCCGTGTTCGACTGTTTTGTGATGATGTGAGAGTGTCTGGATTTATTGTGATACCTCCTGAGCAAGGACGTACCCAGGATCTGAGCTAAAGGGGGGCAGGCCATATTATCTTGGACGAACAGGAAGCAGGCTCAACATGCAGATTAATACATCATATAAAATTAGGTGTATGTATGTATACATATATGTTTGTATGTTCCAAATCTCCTCCTAAACTACTGGACAGATTTCAGGTAAATTTGGTACACATATTTCTTATTATCCGACAACGATCGCTGTCGAGGAAGAACAACATGCGCCACATATTTCAGGATATATGACGTCATAATCAATGAGAGTTGCAGAGAACTGGCGACGTGAATGACGCTACTTACCCGTCCACTATTAGAGAATAACAGCAAACTTGACATATAATTTCAAACCTTACCAAATTTTTTTCCGCTGACAACCCCAGAAGAATCATGAAAGGAATAATGTTTATCCCTTATTAGTTTTCCGACGTTCATGCTATAAAACTACGGCATTTGGCATAACGTTAAAATTTATTATTTCTACACTACCAATTATATTCGCATGTCATTTTACTGACAGTTTACACATATTTCAACTGAATATACCGCAAAATTACTTAGTAGTACGACACATAGTTCATGAGATATGACGTCATAAACAATAAGGTTCATGAAAAACCACCTCATCATGCATGAGGTTTCAATTTGTTATGCCTTTACTACTGACCCTATTCGCAACATGTTTGCAGACAATATGAGCATATATCGCTCAACGTATCTAGGAAATTATATCATAGTATGACTCATAGTTCAGGAGATACCACTCCAAAAAACAAAGAACTGCATGCAAATCTACCCCATCACACAGGAGGGTGTAATTCATTACATCTTTAATATCAGCTCCATTTGCAACACATTTTGCAGGCAGTTTACGAATATTACAACGAACCTGGAAACTTAGATTACTGAAAATTATATTACATAGTTCAGAAGACATGATAGCATAAGGACTGTCCTGCAGGGAACCGAAACTGAAATTGACAGGGAGTCGGGTACAAGGTGATGGACAGAGGGAAAGGAGATGGAGTAACACAAGAAAGGAGTAGATACACGCCCGAGTAACACCGGGAGCTAACGCTAAAGAAAACAGGAATAAGTGCAAACTCCTTTTAATAAACATCTTAAATACAAGAATTCACTTAAACAAAAATATAACTTTTTAACTGAGTAATAACCTCCTGGGATTCGCTGCAAATTTGTCAATTACTTTCTTTACGAAGACCTCGCAGTTTTCATTTACGTAATTTCTGTTATGCTCATCAGGCACAACCCAGTAAGCCTTTCTTCTCCCATAGTGCTCCTAAGCCAGGTCTTCACTCTTCGAAGTGCACTGAAGCAACGTTCCACAGTCGCCGTTGTACATGGAATAGTGCACAAAATTGTTAGTGTCTTCCTCATGCCAGGGGAAAAAAATATTGGTCTCGCTAAATACGTCAACGACTTCTATGTCCCTTAATTTTGCTTCAGGTAGATTATTTTTCCTCCATAAATTGTACCATAGGTCCAGTTCTCCGTCAATTCCATCCAGACCATAGAAATTTTTTAACAATTCTGCATTTGTGTGGACGTCTGATGTACTGGTTTTTGCCATGTTCAAAGGATGTAGCTTATTTAAAGCAAAAGCAGGAGTATTTTCTTGTGAAAATCGAATATTTAATGATGACATGAGGGATTCAATGTATGGAATTTCTAATGAACGTCGCCAGTATTCGCTGTCATTTTCTGTGTGTCTTTTACAGTGGCAACAGTATTCCTAATTTCTGCTACTGCATTTGCATCATTCACTACAAGGTTGCGTTTGTGGCTTGAGCAATGAACGTATGATGCACGGTAATATTTCTTTCTTAAAATGGCTTGTACTCCGTTCTCTCTGCCTGCCATTGTAGAACAACCATCAAAGCCAAATCCCACACAGTTTTCTGTTGGAAGATTATAACTGGTTAACAAATTGTCAATTACTTCGGCGATTGAAGACGCATCTTGTGACTTTAGTTCAACAAAACTTTCGTCGTAGAACCGCAGGCCTATTGATAGCTGTTCCTTCCCAGCTATGTCTGCTGTTTCATCAGCCAAGACTGCGTAAAACATTGCCTTTTGAACGTCAGCGACTATATTCTCCCTAATGGTATCGGCACACAAATTTATCAATTCATTTTGTATTTTCGGCGATGTGTAAACGGCATTGTAGCGACATTTTTCCAAATGACTCCTTAACTTGTCTTCGCCAGAATCGATTCTTAATTTCAGTAAATGTAATAAAACGCCTCCATCTGCTTGTTTCCCTCTAAGAGGCATATCATCTGTCCCGCAAAAAACTATACAAGAAAGAATCGATGACAATATTTCCCTGTTTTTATCGATCACTTTTTGATGCACATTATGCAGTTGGACGTCCTCTGGTTCATTTTCAAGAAAAGTTTTTGCTGCAGTTGACGCTGTTAAGTGAAGTTTTAGCAAGTTTCCGACAGTCTTCATGCATATTCTTGAATTTTGTGAATGGCCTGAGCATAAAGGATCGCAAATTGCCTCTAACAGTACCAGTGACAGGAGGGAACAAAACACAGTGCTTGCATTGGGCACACTTTAGTAGTCTGGAGTATACTAGCCATGGTGCATACTGGTCTAGCCAAACATGATTAAATTTTCTTTGCAAATGCCTTACATCACTTTCAAAATCGTAATCCCTTGTCGGGACCCAAGGATTTAGTAAAATCTTCTTCTTATTTTCCACTGATAGCTGCGTAGTTAGTCCCAGATCATTGTCGTTGCAGTCACTTTTAATTACATAATCCGGATCATCTTTGGACCCACAAGCTAGCTGGGGCGTTGTGTGAGAATAAGGAACAGGGACTGCTGCAGTTACAGGTGCTGCTGTTGAAGTTGACTGTTGTGATTGTGACACTTCATTTTTCTTTTCATCTTCATCGCTTCCGCTACTGCTGTTTCGACTCCTTTTTCTTCCTTGAGATGTAGACCCTACAAAATATATATATATATATATGTACTTTATTTTCCTCTTGCTTAGCCCCAGAAAGAAAATAAAGATAAACAGACGACAGTAGATAAACACTGAGTTCTACATGGATCTACATCCACATATATACTCCGCAATCCACCGTAAGGTACGTGGCGGAGGGTACACTGTACCACTACTAGGCATTTCCCTTCCTATTCCACTCCCAAATTGAATGAGGGAAAATGAATTTCTATATGCATCGGTACGAGCCCCAAATTTCTCTTATCTTGTCTTTGTGATCCTTACGCGAAATGTAAGTAGGCGGCAGCAAGATCGCTCTGCAGTCAGCTTCAAACTCCGACCCTCTAAATTTCCTCAACAGAATTTCTCGAACAGAACGTCGTCTTTCCTCTAGCGATTCCCATACTCAAGACGTGGTCGTACAAGTGTTTTATACGCGGTCTCCTTTACAGATGAAGTACATTTTCCCGAAATTATCCCAATAAACCGAAGTCGGCTGTCCGCCTTACTCACAACTCTCCTTACATGTTCGTTCCATTTCATATCGCTCTGCAATGTTACGCCTAGATATTTGAATGACGCGACTGTATCGAGAAGCTCACTACCAATGCTGTATTCAAACATTACGGGACTGGTTTTCCTACTCATGTGCATAACCTTGCCTTTTTCTACATTTAGAACTAGCTGTCATTCATCACACCAACTAGAAATTTTGTCTAAGTCATCATGTATCCTATTACAGTCAATTAATGACAACACCCTCCCATACACGACAGCATCATCAGCAAACAACCGCAAATTACAAGTTACTCTATCCATCAGATTATTTATATAGATAAAAATAATAGCGGTCCTATCACACTCCCCTGGGGCACGCCTGACGATACATTCGTCTCTGATGAACACTCGCCGTCGAGAACAACGTACTGCGTTCTATTACTTAGGAAGTCTTCCAGCAAATCACAAATATGTGAACCTATTCCATATGCTCGTATCTTCGTTAGCAGTCTGCAGTGCGGCACCGCGTCAAATGCCTTTTTGAAACCGAAAAAAACACAATCTGCCTGTTGTCCTTCGTCCATGCCTCGCAAGAGAAGGACAAGCTGAGTTTCACACGAGCGATGTTTCCTAAATCCGTGCTGATTCATAGAAAGAAGCTTTTCGGTCTCAAGGAAATTTAATATATTCGAGCTGAGAATATGCTCCAAAATTCTACAGGAAACTAATGTCAACGATATTGGCCTGTAATTATTTGGGTCAGTTCTTTGACCTTTCTTATAAACAGGAGTCACCTGCGCTTTTTTCCATTCACTAGTAACTTTGCGCTGAACTAAAGATTCGCGATAAATGCAAGCTAAGTAAGGGGCCAATACCGCAGAATACTGTTTGTAAAACCGAACTGGTATTCCAACCGGACGAGGAGACTTTTTTTTTTTTTTTATTCAGCTCTTGAACCGATACTGCAACAGCCTTTGCTTTCTCAGTAGCTGTCTAATATTATTATTGTACCACGATGGATCTTTCCCATCCTTAACCTACTTTATAGGCACATATTTATCTAACCCACTATTTACAATGCATTTAAATTTAGTCCACAATTACTCTACATCCATTGTACCGGAACTAAACGATTTCCATTCATTTTCTCACTGTGATGCTAACAATTGCTTATCGGCTCTTCCTAACAAAAACACGCTCCTAGCCTTCTTGCCTGGTTTGTTAACTTTGGTCACCATTGACGCCATGACGATATCATGATCGCTAACTCCTGTCTCTACAATGACATCGTTAATAAGGTTGGGCCTGTTTGTAGCTTTAAGGTCAAAAATATTTCCATTACGTTTGGGCTGTCGGTTTAATTGCTCAAGATAATCTTCAGAAAACGTGTCTAATAGTATTTCACAAGACCGCTTGTCTGTACCGCCTGAAATAAAGCTAGATAGGTCCCAATCTATACTCTTAAGGTTGAAATCTCCCCCGAGTAATATTACATGGGCCGGTTACCTACGAACTACCTGTCGTAGACTTTCTTTGAATGAGTCTAAAACTGCTACAGTAGCACTGGGGGGCCGGTAAAAACACTCAACTACTAACTTCACTTCTCTTAGTCCAGTTATACATGTCGAGATAACTTCACAGGCACTCTCGACTTCGAGTTTAGTAGAAACAATATCTTTGTCCACTGCAATCAACACTCCCCCTCCAGTTGTGTCTGATCTGTCTTTCCGATATACATTCCACGCCTCGCTCAATATTTCCGAGCTTTCCACATCATGATTTAGCCAGCTTTCGGTGCCTAAAACTATCTGGCCACAATAATTTTCTGCAGCGCGGTAAATTCGGGAACTTTTTTTTAATACTCTGAAAGTTTACGGTTAATATTTTGATAGTGGAATTATTGTTCTGAATGCGGCCTGAATTCGCTGCCTGAGTGTTGACTGCCGAGTGCTCATCAGAGCTAGTGCCTAGCTTAAAAAGAACCATGTGCACTCCACAAGAACGCTGCTATCCGAGTAGCTGCTTCCTTAGTGTAGTGCACCCCTGATCTATCTAAAGGCGTCCTACAATTCCCCACCCGATAACGGAGATCCAGGAATCTGCAGCCATGACTGTCACAGAGTCGGCGAAGCCTCTGGTTCAGACCCTCCACTCGGCTCCAAACCAAAGGACCCCGGTCAACTCTGGGAACAATGCTACAAATCGCGTGCGAGACCAGCAGTCTTCACCAATTCCGCCAGCCGCCCGTAGGAACTGAGGATGTCCTCAGAACCCAAGCGACAATCATCATTGGTGCCGACGAGAGCCACAACTTGCTGCCGGCCGCACCCCGTACGCTCGGAGAAGACGCAACTTGCTGGCCACAAATCCAAACTCGTGTTTCAATACCATTCTAGTCCCCACTGATGTCTTGGTAAATAATTTTCGTCACCAAACGGCAGTCTTGGACACGGATGCGTTTACCTCCAAGAGTGGAGCGGATTAATCACCAGTTTTGCAACTAATGAAAAGGCAGTTTGTCTGTGCCAAAAGCGTTTCCTTTCTTTTATTACTGAAGCATCATTAGTGGCGATTTATAGGGTTGCTAACTGACACTCAAGAGCGCCCCTACCTATGGCCAAGGGGGCGGGGGTGCCCCCTAGCTCTCAGGTAAAAGAAAGTATACAGTTTAGAGAGGAGATATTTTAAAATAATGATGTGAATGTCATTTTTTTAGAAACAGGATAAAGTTTTTAGCAGGATTCGAACTGGCTCTATTTTATGGTTACTTCAAATTCGGCATTTGTCTTCCAAAATATTAAATAGCGCAACGCCTTCCCCCAGGTTTTGCCCCCCGCCCCTCCCACGGAAAATGTCATATGGGCGCCCATGCTCATACTTTTCATCCTACAGGTGGTAGATTTTATCGGTATTTCAACTGCGTTTGCCACCAATTAACTACAATTTTCCAGTTTTCACTTGTTCACTTCTGACTGCGTGTTGTCTGTTTGCAGTGTCCAACAGCCAGTTGACTTGTAATCAAATATATATATATATATATATATATATATATATATATATATATATATATATATATATGTTGATTACAAGTCGATTGACATTTGGTTGGCGACGTAATAGTGCCCGCCAGAAATTCCCTGGAGAAAGTAACGTGACAATGAGGGAAAAAAAAAGAAAAACACAAAAAAAAAAAAAAAAAAACACGTCGGGCTACATGAACACGTTCGAATATTTTCTAGGGGGGCGGGGGGGCAGCTGCCCCCCTCTGCCCCTCGTTGGGTACGCCCATGCTCCTGAGTGGAACTTGGCGTACCTGGTCGGCTTTCTCACGCAATATTCGCGCCTTCTTCTCCGCTCCTTCACGCGCTATACGCCGTTTTTTGTGCTTTTTCGAAGGGGATGTCGTAGACTGGTCTTTGTTAGATTCTCGTGTTACAGTTGTTTCTGCTGTGGAGGGGTCCATCTACACTACTGTCAACTTTGTTAATTTTAGTGTTAACTACTTGATTACCTACTTCAGTACATCTACATCTACATGGGATACTCCGTAAATCACATTTGAGTGCCTCGCAAGGGTTCATCTAACTACCTTCATACTATTTATCTCCCAATGCATTCTCGAATAGCGCGTGGGAAGAAAGAACACCTGAATCTCTCCGTTCGAGCTCTGATTTCTCGTATTCTATTCTGATTATCATGTCTGCCTATGAAAGTGGGAGTCAACAATATATTTTCGCATTCGGAGGAGAATGTTGGCGATTGGAGTTTCGTAAGTGACCCACGCCGCAGCGATAAGCGCCGTTGTTGTAACGATACCCATCCCAGATCCTGTATCATTTCCGTAACGCTGCCTCCCCTGTGTCGTGATAATACGGAACTAGCTGCCCTTCTTTGGACTCTTTCGATGTCCTCCGTCATACCCTCCTAATCAGGATTCCACACTGGGCAGCAATACTCCAAAAGCGGACGGACATCCGTAGTGTAGGCAGTTTCTTTAGTTGTTCTGTTGCACATTATAAGGGTTCTGCCAATAAAACGCAGTCTCTGTTTCGCCTTTCCCGTGTCATTATCTACGTGTTCTTTCCAATTTAAGTCTGGAGTACTAGTAATTCCTAGGTATTTTGTGGAGTTTACGGCCTTCACTTTTGATTGATTTATCTTGTAAACAAAGTTTAACGGATTTCTTTTCGTACTCATGTAGACAACTTCACACTTCTCATTATTTAGAGTCAATTGCCAATTTTTACACCGTAGTGATATCTTATGCAGATCGTTTTGCAGTTGGTTTTGATCTTCAGATGATTTTACTAGATGGTAAATGACGGCGTCATCTGCAAACAACCTGTGCGTTAGTATGAAATGGCTCCTGTATGTTCGACGTATCCTTTACTTCGGGAGGGTCGTTGTACGCTTCCAGCGCAGTCTCCAGGTCTTGTTCTGGGGCAGTGTTACCTCGCGCGGCGCTACGCAGCTGATGGGTAACGTAGACATGGGGCCACGCCTCTCCCGGCGGTATTTGTGCCACGCGCCGTTGTACACATTGCGCGCGAGCGTGTTCTGTTGACGCACACCCGGAGCAAGTTCGCCGTTGCCCATCGTATATCACGATTGCCCTACAGCCACAGATTGTGATGTACGACGGACTATGTTTTAACATTTCAATCTTCACTTGTCTTAAGCAATTTTACACCGGAAAAATGTGAAGATTAGACCATTTTTCCGCGATGTTAGTAATGACAGTGCCATATTCCTTGAAGTCGTCGTTAATTTCGTCATCAGTTATTTCGAACGGCAATTCACATCTTTGCTCCAATCCCATTCCGTCTCTTGCTATTGTAACGTTCCCGATATTTCCATCAGAATGTTTAAATTCTGGAGTTCCTCCACAGGATTAGATTACTTTCTGGCATTTTTCAGCACTTCTCAGCTTTAAGAAGACCGTACTGCTAACAATCGGTCAGTGAATTCCTACCAATTCATCTATAGTTATCTTCAGTACATCTCGAACAAAGCCATGTTTCCACCATATCCTTTCTTCCAGGAGTACTAGTCTTGCAAGGTTCGGAGGAGAACTTCTATGAATTTTGGAAACTAGGAGGCGAGGTACTGGTAGAAATGAAGTTTTGTGGACGGACCGTGAGTCGTTTCGGGATAGCTCAGTGGTAGAGCGCTGGCTGCGAAAGACAAAGGTCCGAGCTTCGAGTCCAATTTCAGGCACACAACTTTAATCTGCCAGGAAGTTTCATAACAG
Organism: Locusta migratoria; assembly: GCA_026315105.1. Lineage (NCBI taxonomy): Eukaryota > Metazoa > Arthropoda > Insecta > Orthoptera > Acrididae > Locusta > Locusta migratoria. Next base: position 478,348,208 of record CM048748.1, read on the forward strand.
CGCACACTCCGCTGCAGAGAGAAAGTTTCATTCAAGTTGAAAATGTTTGTATGCGTAAGGGACCAAATTGCTGAGTTTATCTGTCCCCAGACTCACAAACTACTTAAACCAACTAATGTTAAGGACAACACACACACTCATGCTCGAAAGAGGACTCGAACTTCCGACGGGAGCGACTGGGCAATTCGTGACATGGTACCACGTTCGGTTCTAGAAAACGATGAAGGCGGGAGGCTAGTTTAGTGGAGAGGCGGGGTTGGGGGCATGGAAATGAAAAGTGGAGTTGCGGTCCTCCCCAAAGAAACTAGTAGCATTTGGTGTAGCTTCGATTTTGGTAACTACCTTAGAGTTCAGTGTATAAAAAAGAAAAAAATGGGAAGGAGATATTGTAAGAGAGCAACTTCCAACAAATAAATTTTCCTTAATTTTCTTTATACAGAAAATGACATAAATGTAAACACTTGATTTGATATGAATGTAAAAAAAAATCTGTAACTAAAATTATTGTGTATTCGCGTCTTCTGCCCAATTTTGTCATGCTAATTGGTCTGTGTTTCTTTCTGAATAAATTAGTGACACTGCGCGCTTAGACGCTTCACTTAACCAGTCGATTAGTAACACGAAAACAATGGAACGTATCGAAGTATTTTTCTTACTAGTAAAAGTATTCGACATTCAGCTCCGTGAAGCACATCGATGTAAAATGTACGTCCACTAGATTTTTTTAAAGAAAATCATTTATCTCGGCTCCAGACGGTCGTAGAGCAACATTATTTGTTTTAAAATCTGTGACAAAATGGCAGCAACATTATTCTTAAAGAGCTCCTTTCATTATATGGAAATATAGTCAGTTGAAGAAAACAGGTCCAAAAAAGTGGAAGTTTTTCAAAGTCACTCTCTGATACTTATAATTAACAAAATCTAAAAACTTATTAAATAGTATGATATTATGACTCTTCGGAAAGGAAACAGTGGAAAAACCGTTACTCTAGGGCGATCCCCTGACCAACTCTAGCCAAAAAATAAATAAATCAATCAATCAAAAGATACTAAATATTTTTAAGTTTTTTAAAAAGTGTTTTTAAAAAGTTTTTTTTTAATTTTTTACTTATTTTGTGCCATACTTGTGGTAAATAATAAATTTGGAAACGTCAATGTTGTCGAGGTATCAGGAGTCTAGATTTTTAAGATTATTAACACTTTGTTCGATACATCTCGAAATACATCAAATCAGTCGATATGTGCAAAAACACAATCGATAGATAATCTTAACGGCTACAACTTTCTAATTTAACATTTTTTTCCATCGGAGTTATGGTTTTATATTTAAGTTAATAAAAACCGTTTTTTCGACTTTGTGAATTTTTCTGGCAAATTTCGCCATCTAAGCTGGAGGTTCATAAAATAGGAACTCTGTTTGAATCTTAATTTCTTACACACTCATATTTATTATTTTCAGGTAGTAATGTTTGTAACCACCACTCCCTAATGCTTAGACTATAAGGTGGCCTTTGTACATCCGCAAGGTGATATTCGGGAACTACCTACGCTGTCTTGTATTCGGAACAACTCGTTCGTTTCCGAGTAGCACAGTAGCTGCCGCCTTGGCCAGCTCAAACGCTCGAGTTTCCAGTGACGTTATCTCTCGCACCTCCCTGTCTACGAAGCACCCATAGGTTGACTCACGAGTTTAAGAGCAGAATTTGAACCTCAGCGAAACGCTGTGGGACTCATGCACGACGTAAAAGTTTCTCATACTATGTAAAATACTTTGAAAGTAAATATAAAATCATCTGACACGAGTGTGATAGTTTAAATGTGTAACACCTTTATTTTCTTTTAACTCAATTATCATTTTCCCAGAACAGGATACAGCACGGCAGTTCCTCAGAATGGAGTAGTCAAAGAAAAACATTTCCCCATTCTGCAATGGCGCCATGTGATTCTTCCGCGCAATCTGCCTGACTTATTTGGTAAAATTCATCTCGTGCCAGAAAGGTAGACGTAGCACTCAACGACACCTTCGGATTGGTTACTTCTTGTCTGAAGTCTACTCCAACATAAGACATCTGTTGCCTTGAGGGTATAGCACCACCTGCCCCACTTGAAGCTCTGTGTTTTAGCGCATACGGTTTCCCAAGCTACTGCAACCTTTATCTTGTCCTCAACAGCATCCCCTTTCCTGTCCCCATCCTCCCAGTCGTGGTCCCTACCTGTCCTGTCCGCTCCCCATTCGGGTTTGGGGTTAGAATTTATTCGCTTACAGTTATTTCCTTGACCACGGCCGTTGAACAGTTGCTACACTGGTTACGGCTACGTAACGAAGTTAAGTACTTTTAGGCTCAATGAGGACTTGGATAGATTACCGTGTGGGATTGCCGAGGCTGTTATCAGCTGGAATCGACTCAACACTTGTGAGCCCATTCGAGGAGGTATCTGACTGAAAAGTAGCGGCTCCGATCAGGAAAACGTACAAAACGGCCGGGAGAGTGGGGCCTGACCTCGTCCACCACCACACCGCGTCCGTGGAGGATAACATGGCGGCCGGTCGGTACCTGTTGGACGTTTCGAGACCTACAAGGCGCAGACTTAAGTCCTTTGATTTGTTTTCATTCTAGGAAAATGACGATGGCTTACTGTTGGATACAATGGTCGGTAGGTGACGATATCCATGGCGTTTTCCATCTCTGCTGATGATAGTTCTGCACCTGCAGACTTGCTGCTCGGAAAAATCAGAGAAGAAATCCAGTGGACGCTACGCTACCCTCTTGAGTAGTAGATTAACGAATTTGTTTTCCTCTTCAAAACTCTAGACGGAATTGTGTAAGATTATAGGTTATCTCGGCGTATTCGAATAATAAAATCTTCGGGGATGGTTAACTAAGAGTTAGCGAAATCTTGTCCCAATATTTCTCTGAGTTTTGTACCAATTATTTTCGGGTGAACTATAGAGAGTAGGAGTTATTTCCTGCCGCTGTGGAGTAGCCGAGCGGTCTAAGGCGCCACGCTGCGGAGCGCGCGGTTGCTCGCCGTCGGAGGTTCGAGTTCTCCCTGGGGCATTGGTGTGTGTTGTCCTTAGGTTAGTTTACCTTATTTTAAATAGTTTGTAAGCTACTGACTGATGAACACGCAGTTTGGTCCGATAGATTTACAAACATTTGAATACTTTTGAGTTATTTCCCTCCCCGTCTAAGGGGTGAGTGAAAGCTGTTTCACAAGTTATAAAGGTTGGGTGATGGCTGGTTTCCTTCGGTTACGACCTCGGTGTTGACCTATTTTGTGGTGTCATTTTCGGTTAGACCTCGCTGTGCCGGCCGCGTTGGCCGAGGGGACTGAGACGCTCCAGTCACGGTCTTCACGGCCACTACGGTCGGGGATTCGAATCCCCCCTCGGGCATGGATATTTGGCCGTCCTTAGTATTAGCTAGTTCATAAGTATTTTGAAAGTTTAGGGACTGATGACCCCGTAGTTAAGTCCCATAAGCTTTACAAACATTTGAACATTTTTAGACCTCGCTGTGTAATCCCTTAATTATCCCTCACTCCCTCCCCCACCCAGCCCAGCCTACCAGCCTATGCATATTCGAAGAGAGATTTCTGCAAATAAGGTGATGGTTAAGTCCCAATACAAAAGTGTCCATCTGCTGAATGGACATAAACTCCAGCACATAATGTAGGAAGACTTTTCTGGCATAATCTGGGGTAGTTAATTCCAGTTTAAAATGAGAGATTACAACTGCCCTAGGATACGATAGCCCATCTGACGCTGGTCAGATACTAGATACCGGGTTACACTGAAACTGACAAACGCTTTCAAAAGATGGCGAGCGCGCGGCTGTTAGGAGGTCGAAACCAAACATGCCGTGTCTGTGTTTAAACCACAGGCCTACAGTCAGGCGTGAGTGCGAAGAAGATCAAAACTTGCATCACGTTCTTCCCCTGTTTCTGTTCCCGTAATAATCCACAAAGGCGATTTGTATAACACTACCCAAAAACTATTTTGGGTAAGGTGGTACAAATTCGATACAGGTACAATTTGGACAGTCATAAGGTTTCGAGCCTCGTAGTGTTGGCAGCACTTACCTTTGTATGGTGTTCCATTGTAGCAGGTTTCCGCAGCTTCTCGTGTCTTTTCTAAGAATACAACACTTTGTGCTACGGAGATATAAATTTTTTTTTCTGTTATGAGGTACATGAAGCACCTTAGGTTAACGCGCTCTTATAAATGATCTAGTTAAGAGTGGCTGGATTCGCTGCCAACAATTCAATTTTGGTACAAGGAAGTATGCGTTGGTGCACTATGAAAAAAGTACACAACTGGCCATTAAAATTGTTACACCAAGAAGAAATGCAGATGATAAACGGGTATTCACTAGACAAATATATTATATTAGAAATAACATGTGATTACATTTTCACGCAATTTGGGTGCATAGATTCTGAGTAATCAGTATCCAGAACAACCACCTCTGGCCGTAATAACGTTCTCGATACGCCTGGGCATTGAGTCAAACAGAGCTTGGATGGCGTGTACAGGTACAGATGCCCATTCCATCAAGAGTAGTGACTGGCGTATTGTGACGAGCCAGTTGCTCGGCCACCATTGACCAGACGTTTTCAGTTGGTGAGAGAATGTGCTGGCCAGGGCAGCAGTCGAACATTTTCCGTATCCAGAAAGGCTCGTACAGGACATGCAACATGCGGTCGTGTACATGTAGGGTTCCGCAGGGACGAATGAAGGGTAGAGCCACGGGTCGTAACACATCTAAAATATAACGGCCACTGTTCAAAGTGCCGTCGATGCGAACAAAAGGTGACCGAGACATGTAACCAATGGCACCCCATACCATCACGCCTGGTGATACGCCAGTATGGCTATGATGAATACATGCTTCCAATGTGCATTCACCGCGATGTTGCCAAACACGGATGCGACCATCATGATGCTGTAAACACAACCTGGATTCATCCGAAAAAGTGACGTTTTGTCATTCGTGCACTGAGGTTCGTCGTTGCGTACACCATCACATGTGCTCCTGTCTGTGATGCAGCGTCAAGGGCTACCGCAGCCATGATCTCATAGCTGATAGTCAATGCTGCTACAAACGTCGTCGAACTGTACGTGCAGATGGTTGTTGTCTTGCAAACGTCCCCATCTGTTGACTCAGGGATCGAGATGTGGTTGCACGATCCGTTACAGCCCTGCGGATAAAATGCTTGTCATCTCGACTGCTAGTGATACGAGGCCGTTGGGATCCAGCACGGTGTTCCGTATTGCTATCCTGAACCCACCGATTCCATATTGTGCTAACATTCATTGCATCGCAACCAACGCGAGCAGCAATGTCGCGATACGATAAACCTTAATCGCGATAGGCTACATCCAACCTTTATCAAAGTCGGAAACGTGGTGGTACGCATATATCCTCCTAACACGAGACATCACAGCAATTTTTCACCTGGCTGTCTGTGTATGACAAATAGGTTGGAAAATTTCCTCGTGTCAGCACGTTGTAGGTGTCCCAACCGGCGCCAACCTTGTGTCAATGCTCTGAAAAGCTAATCATTTTCATATCACAGCATCTTCTTCCTGTCGGTTAAATTTCGTTCCTGTTGTACGTCATCTTCGTTGTGTAGCAATTTTAATGCCCAGGAGTGTACTTTTTTATGTGGAAGATGCCAGTGTCAAAATTGAACCAGGAAGTGATCACAATTGTACCTAGTGAGGTACAAAAAATGGCAAAATGTTTGTATAGTCTATGGGACTTAACTACGGGGTCATCAGTCCCTAAACTAACAAACTACTTATGAACTACTTACGAACTAGGACGGCACAAATATCCATGCTCGAGGGGGGATTCGAACCCCTAACCGTAGTGGCCGTGCAGACCGTGACTGGAGCGCCTTAGTCCCCTCGGCCACCGCGGCCGGCCATTTTCATTTATGTAATTTTTTTCTGTGCTTATACGACCATTTGTAACTGTCTAACATTTGTGTTACATATTAACTAAACATCAAAGAACGCCTACATTTACATATATACTCTGGTGTCGAAGTTCATGGCAGAGGATGCATCGAACCGCTTTTATGATGTGTCTCTTCGGTTCCATTCTCTAACAGCTCGCGGCAAAAAGGAACACCTAAATATTTCCATTTTCTGTCTGATTTGTTTTATTTTCGTGATTATGTCTTCCAACGTAGGTGGGTGCTAACAAAATATGTTCGCATTCGGAATAGAAAGTTGGTGAAAGAAATTTCGCAAATTGATCTCGCCGCAACAAACAATGCCTTTCTTTTAATGATTTCCGCCCTAACTCTTGCATCATTTCTGTGGCACTCTGTTCCCTAGATCTCGATAGTACAAAACGAGCTGCCCTCCTGTGAACTCTCTCTAAATCGTCCGCCAGTCCCACTTGGTGTGGATCCCACATTGCTCAACAATACTCCAAAACAGGACGCACAAGTGCAGTGTAGGCAGTTTCTCTGGTAGAACTGTTGCATCTTCTAAGTGCATCTTCTAAGTGTTCCAACAACGAAACCTAGTCTTCGGTTCGTTTACCCTACAATATTTTCTGTGTGTTCTTTCAAAATTTGTTTGTAATTCTTACTCTTAGGTATTTGGTTGAATTTACGGCCTGTAGTTTTGACTGATTTATACTGTAAGTGAAAGGTTAACGTGCTTCTTTTAGTGGTCATACGGATGACTTCACACTTCTCATTACTCAGGATCAGTTGCCATTTTTGCACCATGTAGACAACTCATCTAAATCATTTTGCAGCTGCTTTTGATCTTCTGGTTACTCTACTAACCGATAAGTGACACCATCATCCGCGAACAACCTAAGAGAGATACTCACATTGTCTCCTAAATCTTTTATAGAAATAATTAACAGTAGAGGTCCTATAATAGCTCCAGATGTCACTTCTGTTCTACTCTATGACTTCCCGTCAATTACAACTTACTGTGGCCTGTCTGACAGGAAAACTCGAATCCAACAAGTGCCATGGTTAAAATTATTTCTTTTGTGAGTATATTTACAGATATAATAACATTTCCCCGAAATCATCGCAATTGTTCCTCTTGTATCCCATCCTCGTCGCCAATTTTGTGTCTCGTTTCCGTCGTAGGTGTCGGTGGCCGAGTAGAAAGAGACCGACACAGGAAAAAAGGATGCACGCTTGTGCAGTACGGAGGTGACCAGCCAGTGGGACAGCAGAAACTAGAAACACTAAATTAGTACGAGATATATATTTCATAGAGACTTAGTAATACTTAATTTTTACATAGTTCTTGACATAGATTAGATAGAGGCCTGCCTACTGTTGAGTCCTAGCGCCTATCCGATAGCCAAGTCTTAACTGGTGCCTATCTGATTCCCAAATGTTAACTGGTTCCTATCTCAGTCCGAAGTGAATGATGTCGTTCAGTGGTGGCCACGAGCGGAGTTGTAGCAGAGGGCGCGCCGTGCGTGCATGGCGGCGCGCGGCGAAAGTAGGTGGCGCGCACTTTATGCTTGTGCGACACCACAATTCCACCTTACCCTTTATTTGTTTCTGAGTAAATGCAAGTGCTTCTTTTTATATTTCTGACAGGACAAAAATAATAAGAATAATAATCTGAGAATTAGGATTCAGTCCTCTATAGAACAACACCGTGTGTAAATTTGACTAGTTTTCATGAATTACCATGGCTTACACTCTTTCGATCAGTTAATTTCACGATTCCTGGCGTAGCTCCAACATTCAACATTTACGCACGTAATCATAACAAAATAACAATGACGGATACGAGCACGATATACAATTGCGTTAATCTCACCATTTGTCTCACTGTACTCGATGACGCGTAATGCACTAAACACTGTACCAGAGTACTTTCAATCATTGCCACGCCTACGTTTGTCACCGCACAGAAACGTTAGCCCTGGCAACGCATTCAATCAGCGCATTAACGTGGCAAAGTTTTGCTTTCACCTTTTTTGAATTATTAGACACTGTGGTGGATGGAAAAGTTATAAGCACTCACTACATGATGAGTAAAACTAAATCCCACACAATGTGTTTTCACCTGTCATATATACTCTATATGCTCGCTGCTTGGAGTATAAATTGCAGCCGCGTTTAATCAGCTAATTAATTTGCGAGAGGTTTCCATGTTTTGGCGTAACCCGATAAGTTGTAGGCAGACGCAGGATGGTGAAGAGCACCACTGAATTTCAGTTGTTGTGTTTTCTGCTGTAACGGTATATTCACTGACTTGCATATAGTCTGCAAATTTGTGTGTTATGAGTTTGTAATAACAGCAAAACTGAATTTAATTCGCTGTGTTTCCTGCTGTAACTGTATATTTGCTGCCTTGTATATAATCTGCAAATCAATATGTTATGAGTTGATAATAACGTCCGTGTCAGTTCGATGTTGTAAAGGAGCATGGCATATTCGTCCAAATAGCAGGTCCATTCGATGCGAAACTCAAAATTTTGTACGATTTCCAGTGTGTTTCTTCGAGAGTGTGGGCCATATTCGAGCAGTCACGTGGTTCTAGATGGGAAGCGTGTGCTATATGCCGAGGAAGTGACGCGCAGGGCGTTTGCTCTTGTTATTTACTGCACATACTGACTAAAATGTCATTAGTATTCTATACAAGTATTATTGCAACGACAAAAATTACAACAAACAAACAGAAATTAAAATAAAAGAACTTTTCTGTTTATCGTCTCAGAGACTTTTTTTTAAGATTACGTCATTATTATCCGCTTTTTTCCGCTTCGCTGACAACGCAGATAGTCCTTCTTGGCTCACGGTGGTTCTCAAGCAGATCTTAATCAATTTCAAATTTGAGAAGCTTCTGTCGCACAAAGCTGTAGTGACTATTACGAAATGTGACCATGATTCTAATTGTTATGTAAACAGTTGGATGGTCTTTTTTTTTAAATTATTTTCTAAAAGGTAGGGAATAAATTGTTTTGCGTCTTCGGATGAGTCTAGTAGACTGCATTTTAACAGCTTTATTCTCTCATAAAAATCGAAAGGGTGTATGTCACTATTTTCGCCTCATCGATGTATTGATGTCATCACAATGATTGAGAACTTCCTTCTTGGATACAGTTTACAAATAATTGATATCATAAATGAAACCAAATCGTTGAGCGCTGAATCGACATTCAATGTCGATAGTTTCAACATTGTGTAGAAAATGTTAATTCTGTACTGCATTTCAACAGAATGTATAGGTTCATAAATTTGTTGATAATCGATCATTCGGCTTTTTTCTGTGCTTTTCAGTTGAGAATCAGTTTCTTATTAAATTTTTTTAGTAAATAATCGAGCTTCTGCAATACATGTTTCAAATCCTATATTACGGAATTCTTGAATTCACTCACAAAATGAACTTAAAGAAGGAACAGCGACTTTCAGGTTCACTCGTAGTAAAATCTCGAACCACACGTGTATTGCAAGAATAATCGCAAAAGTTAATATTTCCTTCAAGACAACTTTACAGTCATTAAGAGATTCTGAATCATCAGTTTTATCTCTCACGTCAATGTAAAAACATCGCTTTTACTGTTCCGATTTTGCTTAGCCATTGTGTTTCAGACAGATGTTTAAATGTCCAGTTCCTTTTAGTTTCTATAAATTCCCAACGCTTGCTTGACCTAGTGAAGAGCAGACAAATACAACTCACACGTGGTAATTACCATTGCTTTTGTATTGGTTCAAAAATGTTTGTAATTCTTATGGGACCAAACTACGTTGGTCATCAGTCCCTAGACATACAAACTACTTTAATTAAGTTAAACTAACCAAAGGACAATACACACATCCATGCCCGAGGGAGGATTCGAATCTCCGACGTGGGAGGAAGCGCGATCCGTAACGTGGCTCTCCAGACCGCTCGGCTACTCCCGCGTGGCTTGTATTAGTTACGCCTGCTTTATTCCATACTTGATGAAATGATCACTCATTACTTTCAAAACAAGAGGAAGGTCACTCTTACATAAGTTTCGTGTAGTGCATGGCAGAGGGCGATTCAGTTACAGATTTCCTTACAATAAACGTTTTCATCATGCTCTTGATGAAATTTGGACACTTGACATTCAAAACAAAGGTCACGGCCTACAAAAGATATATGTGACGGATGGCGGAGGATACTTCCCTTATGTAGTTTACAAAATGTATAGTTTTACTACTAACTTGATGAAATTTCGCGCACTTGACTTGAAAACTAGGGGAAGGTTACTGTCGACGTATGATTCGTGTGATACATGGCGGAGAATACTTCACTTAAGAATTTTCTAAAATCTAAAGTTTTATTACAATCTTGATGAAATTTCACACGCTTAACATTCAAAACTAGCGGGAGGTCACAGCCCACATAAGATTCGTCTGATACATGGCGGAAGGTATTTCACTTACGAATTCTTCTAAATCATAACAGGGGAACCGTTACATATAAGATTTTGTTTCGTTAAAGGGGGTGGGTTGCTTACTCCACACATCAACAATATTTTGACAATATATAATTTTCATCTATAGGATGAACATGGAGGGGAGATAGGGGCAGACTGAAAGAATTATTAAGTTTATTGAATGAGTTGAGAGTGTAGCAACAATAGGTGGAAACGATATTCAGTACATTGCTATGTAGTTGCATCGACACATTGCACAAAGAAACTGATGAATAGTTGATCGAATTATACAGGTAAAGTAGGCTCCGCCATGCACCACATGGAATAATATGTAGGCAGTGATTTCCGCTCATTTTGAAGATCAAGTGTGGCAACATCTCATGAAGATCGGAATAAAACTGTAGATTTGTATGAATTACAGACATACGGTCACCGAGCTCACGGAGACAGCGAGTATGAATATGACGTCAGAGCACCCGCGGAGCTCAAGGCTTGGCTCCTGCTGTATATGAGAGCCCGCGAGTGCGACGCGGCGGCTGCACCAGCGCACTTAGGCCCGCCGTACTCGCGCACTTACTGCGGGGTCGAAGGGAGGCGTTTGTAGTGCATGTGACCTGCAAGACTGTGCTCCGACCTCTAGCGCGCGGTTGCTCGACGTCGGAGGTTCGAGTCCTCCCTCGAGCATGGGTTTGTGTGTTGTCCTTACCAAGTGAAGACGGCGGCAGATGAAGATATTGGTTGAGTAACGTGTTACGGACCGACGAAGCTCATTTCACGCTCTGAGGGTCTGTCAACGCCCACAACAACCGCAAAATTTGGGCTATCTAAAATCCTAGAACTGTCGTAGAAACTCCATTGCACGACGAGAAAGTCACAGTAGTGGTTGCATTTACCACACCTACCGTTATCGGGCATTTTTTTCTTAGAGAAACTGCGTGATTCTGGTTTTGTAACTGCTACCGTGACGGGTGACAGGTACACCGATATGTTACAGAATCGCGTCATCCCCAACCTGGCTGATAAACACCTCGTGGAACGTACGATATTGCCGCGAGAGACGCCGAACACCTGCGTGGCGCAGGGGATAGCATTACGGACTGCGGTGCTGAAGGTCGCCGGTTCAGTCCCGCTCACCGGCACAAATTTCTTTGTATTTAACAATTCCAGAATGTTCTACATCATTCTTATGTTCACTTGTAAATTCTACTTGTTTTTTATGTTAAATGTTCTTCTAATTTCTGGTAAGTTCGGTCTGTGTATAAATAGCAGAGCACTCTACCTGAGAGGCAGTCAGTGCCGCGTGTATGTTGAGTTCGTAACAAACGTTCTTTCAGTATAAGTGCTGTCTTAAGTTGCCTTCGAAGTCAAGCCTGCTTCCATTGCAACGCGACAATATTTATGCAGGATGGCGCTCGACCCCACATTGCTAGACGCGTGAAAGATCTCATCCGCGTGTCGTTCGGTGATGACCGTGTGCTCAGCCGCCACTTTCGTCATGCTTGGCCTCCCAGGTCCCCAGACCTGGCCTTCGGGTTACCTGAAGTCACAAGTGTATCGTGGTCGACCGACATCTCTAGGGATGCTGAAAGACAACATAAGACGCCAATGCCTCGCCATAACTCCGGACATGCTTTACAGTGCTGTTCACAACATTATTCCTCGCCTAAAGCTATTGATGAGGAATGATGGTGAAAATATTGAGCAATCCCTGTAAAGAACATCACCTTTGCTTTGTCTTAATTTGTTATGCTAATTATTGCTTTTATTATCAGATGAAGCGCCATCTGTCTGACATTTTCTGAACATTTGTTTTCTTTTGGTTATAATAAATCCGCAATAAAACCGCATGTTTTTCCACGCATGTGTGTCAATTTTTACCTCTCTATCTACATTATTCCGTGATTTATTAAGTTTTGAAATATCTACTGATTTTTTGATCACCCGATATACAGCATTTGCAATTTACGACTTTTGCCCTCAAAATCAAATTCAGTGACCCCAAAAACTTTTGTGTACAACTTTCCAATCGTATCCGCAAATTTTTCGACTTTTGTCCAGCTTTCCTGCAGTTTCGGACACTGTGGCTGTCAGTACTCTTACGTTGCCCGGATCGGCAAGCACGACATCGTTGCTGCCTAATTTCAGTGCTGGATATCTTGGAATCACAGCGACGTATCGAATATCTCCGAAACGTTTATGTCTCAGGGCAGCCCCGTCTGTAGCACCCACACAACCTATTCAGACATTTTCTGGCCATCCCGAATATAAAGGGTGTTAAAAAAAGTGTCGAATACTTGGTAGCACTCAGCGAAACAAGAAGAATCAATAAACCTGGTGTCCGGAAACGCAAACTGTCGGAGTTGGACACTCGTCTATAGTAGGTGTCACTTGACGTGCAGTCAAAACAATGGCCGCGCAGGAGTAGCTGAGTGGTCTGGAGCGCCACGTTGCGGATCGCACTGGCCCCGCGTCGGAGGTTCGAATCCTCCCTCGGGCATGGATGTTTGTGCTTTCTTTAGTATAAGGTAGTTCATAAGTAGTACGTAAGTTTAGGGACTGATGGCCCCAAAGTTAGTCACATAACCTTAACAAACATTTGAACATTCTCATATCAATGTATTCCTCTGTCTACATGTGTTCGCCTCTCTAAGTTACGAAGTAACAGGGGACGGAAGTATTTATTGCGGTAAATCGCCATAAGAATCGTTACACTGTCTACGGGGCTATGAACATAGGTTATTGTGTTATTTTCCAAAGAGTTACAGCAAAAAGACACATTTATTTAAAGGGAACAATAGTTGTCTTATTTGACATGTTGTCAGGGAGACGGTCTAAATATTTTTGATTAAGTAGACAATGTCTATAGTCTTGACCGCAAAATGTATTGACAATGATGACAAACAAGAAAACTGATCTGAGGATGACTCAGAAATGAGTTGAAACCGGTCATCATTGATAATAAATTTTTCGGTCAAGGCTGTAGACATTGCCTACCTAATCGGAACAATAGTTGTTTCTATCATGTGCTGGAATATTTAACACTAGCTGTGTATGCATAAATTTAAATGACATTACTATCACGTTTAGTTTGCCAACTACAATGCTGCAGAGTTTCTGGGGCAAGTAGCAGACTGGCTGCGCACACCGCAGTTTGCCTTCGTGGTGTGCTGCGGCCGAGTTGCAACGTCGCCGGACTCACGAGCCAGAAGCTGCCTCGATGCGCTGTTAAGACTGCCGGCTGTCGCTGTATACCCTACAGTTCGAGCCACACAAGCAAACGGGGCTCAATACACCGAAGTTACTGACGTCGGATGAAGATGGCGTACACGGAAAAAAATGTAATATTCGGAATCCTATAAGACTCAACGACTTAGGTTATATGTCGCTAGACTTAGAAACTACTTAAACTAGCTTAAACTAAGGACGAGAAATACACCCATGCCTGAGGGAGGAGTCGAACCTCCGACGGGGAAGGTACGCGCACCGCAGCAAGTCGCCTTGGTGCGCTCGGCCATCCCGCCGCGGCTGGCATACACAAACAACGAGTACGTTGGCATGTTGCTGGCGGTCGGTGAGTGCCGACAGTATGCCGCTGAAGCAACCATCAGGCCAGTCAAATCGTACAAACAAGGGGGCTGAAACGCAAATCGTGATGTAGTTCTGATTCTTTGATATGTCATTACGACCATTTAGAGTAGTGTGAAACTAAGTTCGATGCTTCGAAAACCCTGTGCTTCTCAAGTTTTAAGTGAAAAACTTCGAAATTTTCGTACATTTTTCAGTTGTTGCCTTCTAACTCATAAACTATGACTTTTATTATGTTAATAGTTCTTACCATTTCCAAAGTACCGAGTGATCGAAAAGTCATATAAATTTGAAAACTTAATAAATCATGGAATAATGTAGATAGAGGGGTAAAAATTGACACTCATGCTTGGAATGACATGGGGTTTTATTAGATCCAAAAAAAGCAAAGTTAAAAAAAAAAATAAAAAAAAAGACGGAGTAAAAACATTAATGAGAGTTGCAGCAGATGACAAGCTCTCACTACTAAAATTCTACTATGTCATAAGTTTTACCCTCGATTAATCTGGTGTTGAATGTTTCGGTAACAGTGTATGCAGCGGTACTGTAATACAGTTGTTTAAACAAGACTGGCATTCAAGTGAATCTTCCGATCGGAACTGATAGTGCCTCACGATAACTCTGGACATGCTTTACAGTGATATTCACAACATTATTCCTCGACTGCGCTATTGTTGAGGAATGATGGTGCATGTCATTCCAAGCATGTGTGTCAATTTTTACCTCTCTATCTACATTATTCCGTGATTTATTAAGTTTTCAAATTTATACTGACTTTTTGATCACCCGGTACACTGAATATGAAACAATTTAAGCCTAACCGCAGCGTTATACTGCCAATAGCTTCCTAGATATGAAGCATCCAGACTGTGCTTATTTTTGCCAAAAATTAAAAATTTAAGATTTCCTCTGACTTCGAGCTGAATATCGGCGAAAGCGCTCATCCTGCGAGATAAGTCATAAGAGTTGACGTTGTAGTAAATTTTATTAGCTTTAAAATAACTTATGACTTGGGAAACACAGGGTTTCCGAAGCTGCAAACTTGGTTTCACACTGCTGTAACTGCTCCTATCAACATATCAAAAAATTAGAACTACTTCACGACTTGCGTTTTCAGTGTGTAATTTGACTGGCCTACAGGGCGTGTGGCGCGAGACATCCTAGGGGAAGAGCTCCGGCAGCCATTGCGTTCTCATGTGCCGAACAATGACTTCGGAAAACAGGCAGCTCGTTAATGCATCGCAGTAACAGACGAAGACCTGCAGGAAGTGAGGAGACGGTGGTGTTTGTTTCAGCTGCAGTTCACCGCCATCCTAAAGTCTGCTGACGAGCTATTAATGCAGACGCTGGTTTGTCACATCTGACTGATGTACAGTTCACGTCCACAGGTTTCATCCGCACCGCATGTCGGTGACCCAGAACCAGCAGGGGAACGATTTCGGTGCGAGAGTTACGTTCTGTGAACGGGCCATGCGTAATTTCACGCCGGAGTCTTTACAAAGTGTTATGTTCTCTGACACTTCCAGGTTCACAAATGATGGTATAGTAAATCGCCATAACATGCTCTACTTGGTCGCAAACAACACTCGGTGGGCACTACCTGTCGACCATTAACGCAGGTTCTCCATTAATATACGGTGTGGAATCCTTGGGTATGAAATCATCGGTCCACACTACATCGCAAGTAGCCTGCCTGACTGGTGAGTTATAGTCGATAGTTTGGATGGTCTCCTTGAACATGTGTGTCTACATACGAGAGTCCATAAGTGGATGCAGTTTATTGGTCACCCTGTCCATTCTGCGGGTACTGTTATGGAAGAACTAAATAACAGGTTTGCAGGAAGATGGTTGGGACGCCATGGTGCTCTTGATGAACACTTCGTACCACTGAGCCCACATCCCCAGACGATCTGAAACGTCGCACCTAGGACTCATGTCGCTTCGTGACACCGGCGATGTACATCTCGTCCGGAGATCCTTAGAAGGGGCATTGTCTAGTGCATTCAGGAACGTGGACACACATTTGAACATCTCATTTAAATCGACTTCTCACAGCCAGAATATCCATCACCCACCACATGGCCATGTATTGTGTAGAGCGTGGGGTGTCTGTCCTGAAACTTTGAATGGTGGCATCTCTCAAATTAAAAGTGATAGGAATGTAATTTAAACTGATGTATACACAGCTAGTGTTGAATCATCCTCGTTGCCATTTTTTGGGTCATCCTTGTCACCATTTGTTTAGTTCTTGTCTCGGTCTAGCTTTATAGGAAAGGGTCAGTGCAGGATGCGTATACAGCTAGAACAACTAATCAAATTAGTGATTGACTGAAGAATACAGTACTCAACTTCCATCTGCTCTTCTCTCTGCTCGCGGCGTCTTCTTCTACACGATGCTAACTGTGCTGAGACCTAATTACTGCGTAGTTGGTAGCAGAGTTCTGACGGGAGGTCTGGACACATGTCGACCTAGACACGAACGCTTGTAGAGGGCGCGCTTCTAGGTTTCTGCCTCCAGGAGGCGCGACGCCGGCGTGTGATTGGCTGCCGGTCGTCGGCTGCCTTCTCCACAATCGTTATCTCGCATCTGGCGTGTGGCGCTGACTTTACGCCACAACAGCTAATGTTACTGATTCCAGTGCACAACTGAAACAACTATTTGTTCCATTTACAAAATTATATCCTTTTGCTGCAACTCTTCGGAAAATAACACAATAAACTATGTTCATAGCTCCGCATACAGTGTAAAGTGTGAAGTCGTCCACATGAGTACGAAAAGAAATACGTTAAAATTTGTTTACAATATAAATCACTCAAAAGTGGAGGCCTTAAACTTCACAAAATACCTGGGAATTACTAGTACTTCAGACTTAAACTGGAAAGAACATGTAGATAATGTCGTGGGGAAGGCGAACCGGAGACTACTTTTTTTTTCTTTTCGTTAGAACCCTTAAAAGATGCAACAGAACTACTAAAGAAACTGCATACACTACACTACACTTGTCCGTCCTTTTTTCGAGTCTAGAAATTCTAAAAATTTCGAGTACTGCTGCCCAGTGTGGGATCCTAATCAGGTGGGTTTGATGGGTGAGATGGATAGAGTCCAAAGAAGGGCAGGTCGTTTCGTATTTTCACGATAGAGGGGAGACAGCGTCACGGAAATGATACAGGATCTCGGATGGGAATCATTACAACAGCGGCGCTTATCGCTGCGGCTAGGGCTACTTGCGAAACTCCAATCGCCAACATTCTCCTCCGAAGGCGAAAATATATTGTTGATTCCCACTTACATAGATAGGAAAGATCATCAAAATAAAATACGAGAAATCAGAGCTCGAACGTAGAGATTCGGGTGTTCTTTCTTCCCGCGCGCTATTCGAGAATGGAGTGGGGGATGAATAGTATGAAGATGGTTTGATGGACCCTCTACCAGGTACTTGAATGTGATTTGCAGAGTATCCCATGTAGATGTAGATGAGTGTCGTGACTGGTATGTTAGACTGTCGTAGAACAGAGACATAAAACAAGGGAAGTAATGGGTTGTAAATAGAGTCACACGATATGGGGGGAGGGGTCATGGAAGGGGAGGACTGGGATAGTGTCTCTGATGTCCACTGTGCGCGTTTTGATGCTCGGTTAGCGATAATGACGAGAGCGTATTCAAAAATGCTTAACCAGAACAGTAGTCGAAGCCCACAACGGCGGGAATAATCCCCAATTCCGTTCCGGGAAGTCTTTAGAGGGTAACGTACAGCAGAATGAACTGCCCCCACTCTTTTTTCGCGACGCGCCTATTAAATATTTGGCGGGCGCGACGCGAGCGCCGCGCGGCGGCGGCGCCGGCAGTGAGCGGCTGGCAGTGGGGCGGCCGGCCGCCAGGGGCGCGGCGGTCGCGGCGGCGCGGCCGGGCCGCGGCGCCAGGGCGCATGCGCGCGCATCCCCCGGTCACATGTGGCCCGGCGCCCGGCGCCCGGCGCTCAGTCGCGATCCAGCACTGCGATGCGCCGCTGGTGGGCCGCAGTCTAGCAGCCGAACCGAGCCGAGCCGAGCCGAGTCGAAGCGAAGCGAGTGCAGCGGCCGCGATCCGCCAAGCAGAGGGCGCCGCGTCCTCCCCCACTGACGGAGCGTCAGTCGCGTGCCGGGTGCGCGGTTTTCCGAGGCGCCGACCTCCCGAGTTTCTGGCGGCCGAGCGCGCGTATCGCCGCAGCTGTCACTAGTGGCGTGTGCCGACAGCCGACTGACACCTAGCAGAGCAGTCCCCGCACAGTAGGACAGACACCCCGGGAGCAGCCCTGTCCAGCGCGTCATCCCCCGCGGCCGACGGCGCCATGGGGACGGCGGGCGAACGCGTGCTGCTGCTGCTGCTGCTCGCGGCATCCACACAAGGTAAGGCGCCGGCGCTACACACACTGCCCAACACCTGCCAAGCCGCGAGGCGACGCGCTGTCACCGGCGTGTCAGCAGCGCTTCCCACACTACTCTGCGTCACCCGGCGTCCAAGCTACGACAGAAAAAAAAAAAAAAAAAAAAAAAAAAAAAAAAAAAAAAAAAAAAACACGAGTACCTCGTGATGAATCTGAGGGAAACGCGCGTTGGCAGTGAGGGACGAGTAGTGGCGGGCAACAGAGCGCCGCGGCAGGGCAGTGCGTTTGCACCGCGCTCTCGTCCGTCTCTTTTTCTGCCGAACGGCAACCGACAGATAATCTGTTTGACAGTATCGTGCAGACACGACTCGGTCACCCACGCACGAGGTGCCGTGTCATACCAGGTGCCGTCAGTACGTGTTCCGGAACCGGCTTGTTACTTAAAAATCGAATACGGAAGTACCGAAGAACGAAGTGTGGGAAAAAAGGAAAGGTTTGACATTGCATCTAGTTCACGTCCGTTTGTTGTGTTGAATGATAAATAACATGATCTGTGTCGATGCCGTTGTACACCAGCGTGTGCATTAAGTACTGGCGCAAATCACGCACCTGTTCTCCCTATCATACAGATTTTTGTTAGGTACGCCGTGTTTCGGGAGTAATAAAAAGGTAATTGACAGCGCATCTCGCCCTCTTCGGTTCGGTTTCTGCTGGATGACAACTAATAGGTAATCTGTTTTGTTGTTTACGTACCACTCTCACTCGATCAAGTATTTAGGCTGGTCACGCACCGGTTGTCAAGTTCATAAATTGTTTTTGTCGGTACGTGCTTTCAAGACTACCTTATCCCGTTTTCAAGATAGTCCCGAAACATCCACAAAAAGTATGAAATAGGTAATTGGTGCGTGATTTACCTCAAATCTTGATAGCTAGAAACTTGTCAATCGCGGAAACATTAGCTTATGCCTTAGGGGTATTCCAAGAATAAGAACGTAACACAAAGCTGTCGTGGATAAGGGCGAGACCAACGTCTACGATTACTATTGTTTGAATGCAAAAAGTATGTTACTTTCTATATTCTATACTAAGTGGTATAAACCACTTTCAATTTTTACAATTTCCTATATATCAAAGATAAAATAACAATAATACGGACAACATAATATCAACATTACATCTGTCATTCCTTCGAGAGTTACTTGTAAGTTCCTTTTGTTGGCATCAACAATGAAAGCACTAAAATCGAAAACCACGTTGAGCTAAAGAACTAAAATCTTAACTTTCAAAGTAAAACAATATTTCTGGGTCGTTTGCTATAGTCTGAAAATCGTGAGATTTACACTATAACATTATTGGTTAGGAAAGCAATGTGTAAGATGAAGAAGATATCTCTGTATCTCACACTATATCTGTCCCTATGCTAAATTTATAAAAACAAGCAATATATACAGGGTGGTCCTAAAATATGTCAAAAATGAAACGGCCGGTAGAGAGGGCCGACATAAGTAGATTTAAATATGTAAATGTGTGGTCGGTAATGGCAGCCTCCCAGCTGGACTATGTTGTACACAGCACTCCTACAGGAGGTGTCAGCTGGACGTGTGGACCGTGTGCCACCAGCTGTTCCCAGCAGGATGCAGCCCCAGGGCACGTCAGCCAGGCACCGGCTGGACGCTGCCTGCAGCTCCCTGGCCTCCCCACCCAGCCACCTGACTGACCCTCGTGCCTTCCTTCCCCTGCGGCCACGTTAACACAACAGCCTGCTGCGTCGGAGCGCCGCCTCACCTGCAGAACACCTAGCTGGCCGCGTGTCCGCCGCCGCTGGACGTGGGTCCGCGTGCCGGCGTGCTTCTCGACGTGCAGCGACCGATCCACGCACCGCCACTGCGAGTCGCGAAGCGCTGCTGCCCGCCGCTCTGTCGAGCAGTTCTCGTAAACCGCCAGTTTATCATATTTTTCTGTTTACTTCCCTTGTCAGTTTCCTGTCTTCCATACCTCTGTTCTGTACACGCTAGCGCTGTCATGTGTCAGTACCGACCAAACATTCCTGTACGAAATTTGCTTATTTTGCTACTCCCTACCCTCCGTTTCATTTCTTACAAATATTTTAGGACCACCGTATACAGATCAATATTTTTTTGTTTTAGTAGTATAAAATACCGATTGTGAGCAAATAAATTAATTCAATACCAGAAGTAGAAGAATATAAATTAGTGACTGTACGAGACGAAAGCAAAATTAAAAAGCCCTTAATTCCCAAAAACTGGACATTGGCAGAAATCCCCATTTTTTGTGGGTTCTGCTTTAAATGTCCAAAATACGATTCGCTGTCTTAATGACTACTTACACATTAATGTTAACCCAATATTTATTCCTTTCTAAATACCTGAAAGACAGAAAGCGAGCCCTACGCCGCGCTTGCTGACTGCCGCTGATTTCGAGTGTAATCGGCGATTCCGCTGCTCTTTCACCCGTCTCGATGTTGTGCTGTATGGCTACCCTTAACAAAAATTAGAAGCAGAGAACTGACTGACTGGCTGGAAATGTTCACTTTTTTACAAAACTTGTGTACCGATCCACACCTGCTGCGTCCGCATTTGGCGGTCGTGTGGCACGCGTCGGCCGAGCAGTTGACGCGTACATCAGTGCAAACAAGCAGCAGGAAAGAAATTCACCGCAAAATAAGTCGCCAACTTTCCGGCCACAAGTCAGACACGAGGAAACTGCCAACTCTGAGCTCGGGACGCGGACCGCTCGGCTGAAGGAAGGACGTGGCGGAGCGTTCCCGCGTGCGGCCGTTGCCGCTTTTAACAATCCGGCTGTCCCGCTGTCACCACGATTACCGAACGTAAATAAATTTTGAGATGAAAATATTTGGACCGAAATGGGAAGGACGGTTGAGTGTAACATGTGATTCTCAGTGAGCTAGAAATCTAAAAGTATAGGCTAACTATGGGGGAAGAAAGCGGGCTGGTAGCGACAAGAAGGTACGAGAGGTCTTCACACGAAAAGGTACGAAGCGCCAGTGTGCGTATAACTGAAGTCTTCATTCGAAGATAGCGACCGGGTTCCAGAATTCCTACCACTGTGCCGACAGCCAGTCCTCTACTGAGCCCTCCATTTCGTCGTCCGGGTTGAAGCTCCTTCTCTTGAGACTGTTTTTATGGCTGACAAAACAGATGCAAGTCAACGGGCGAATTGTCCGCGCTGAAGGGCGGACGCTCAAGCTACTAAAATGTTTGTAGAGCTTATGGGACTTAACTACGGGGTCATCAGTCCATAAACTTACAAACTACTTACGAACTAGCTAATACTAAGGACGCCACAAATATCCAGGCCTCAGGGGGGATTCGAACCTCCGACCGTAGTGGACATGCAGAACGTGACTGGCGCGCCGCAGACCGCTCGGCCACCGCGGCCGGCTGAAGCTGCTCCCTCTCGAACTTGGCCAGTAAGCTCTGTGTCACCCTGGAGGCGTTTGGACGCGCGTTACCGTGGAGCACAATGACTTCCTCCGTTTGCTTTTGATGTACCTGCGTAGGCTCCGGAGTGTCTCACAGTACACGTCACTGGTCACTGGTAATGGTTTCTCGGTCCTCGGGGATTATAGAACGTTGACTATCACCTTGTCTGCTGAAGGCACAGCCTTGAAGTTTTTGGAGGGGGTAACGACCCTTACTAGACTATCACCTTGTCTGCTGAAGGCACAGCCTTGAAGTTTTTGGAGGGGGTAACGACCCTTACTAGCGTTCCTAGATGGCGCACTTCGTTATCTCAAAGCGGCATGTTCAAGTTTCAATCGGTTTGGTTGCTAAGAGATTTATTATCTTGTCATCTGAACATCGCCGGCCGCGGTGGCCGAGGGGACTGAGGCGCTTCAGTCACGGTCTGCACGGCCACTACGGTCGGGGGTTCGAATCCCCCCTCGGGCATGGATATTTGTGCCGTCCTTAGTTGTAGATAGTTCATAAGTAGTTTGTAAGTTTAGGGACTGATGACCCCGTAGTTAAGTCCCTTAAGCTTAACAAATATTTGAAAATCTGAACATCCCTCGTACCACCAATAGTATTTTCCATTAAAATGTTCCCTGGAGATTTAAATTAAAGGAAAAGAAATAATAATAATAATAATAACAAAAAATGTGGATACAGGAAAATTTCTAAACATATATTCGCAAAAAGATTTTTCCATCTCTTTAAAAATGCACGAAATAGTACTAGGTAGATAACGTTAACATCACATGAAAGCCCAGTAAACTTTATTTACATAAACAAATTTAGAGGCAACATTTCTATTTTGACGTTTTTTGTATTCTAATGTCATTCAAATGTTCAAATGTTTGTAATTCTATCGGACCAAACTGCGTGGTCATCAGTCCGTAGCTTACAAACTACTTAAACTAAGGTAAACTAACCTACGGCCAAACACACACACACATGCCTCAGGGAGGACTCGAAACTCCACGGCGAGGAACCGCGCGCTCCGCATCGAGACGCTTTAGACCGCTCGGCTACTCCACCGCGGCTCTAATGTCATTCTGTTATATTTGACAAAAGTAGTAGTAACAGCAATTACTGACAACAACATATCTCAACCAGTAACTCCGTAGATAAGGAAAACAAATAGGCACAAAACAACAACAAAAATTTTAAAAAATAAATGATTATGGTTATAGTGACTATAAACTTGGCTAAAACCTGAATGCTGACGTGTTTAAATGTCTGTAAACCTAAGGGAGTCAACTGATAATGTCGTCGGCCCCTAGACTTATAGACTACCGACGCAAACGTCGACGCACTCACTGACACCCTGAACCACGGACGCGAGCGGACGCAGCGGCCCGTGAAGTGGCTCCCCACACGGCGCGGCTGTCCCGCGCGGCTGCTTGACCGTGACTGGACTCTTGTGTATTTACGATACTTGCCCCACAACAGGTGAATTACACGAATGACAAGATGGGCAACGGAGCTAAAAGAGAACTACGCATTAAATGGGGCACGGGCCGTCTTTTGTCTTGCCATCGCTGTTGTTACACCCCAGTCGGTATTCATGCCTTTTGTACCTCTTAGTTATTGTTATAACTCTTGAAATAATTACTAATGACAAGCAGGCAATGATAATAGCTTCAATGTGTTAGGAATCAAAGTACTGGGGAAATCAGAGCGCCATGCAAAATATTATTTGCCAGTAAAGCAAAGTTATTTTGTTTATAATATGTCGAACGATATTTCGTCAGTACAGATTAGAAATGTGTTCCAGTAACATAAATTATTTTTAAAATTTAGTTTTGTGCAATAACAGAATAAGTACACTATGGAAAAGTGAAGGAATAACAAAACTTGTCCAACTTTTACCCGGAGGACAGATAACCAAAAGAGCAACACATTTTCTTCATTTTTATTTTATTTTGAAAAAGTATAAAAACGATTCTCACTTGTCTTAAGTATACTATTTTCAATAAACAATCGGTACTTCATTGCCATTTGAAGGGGTAATCGCCTGAGGACGATTACTTACTGTTACTAGTCCTTCGGGTACGAAGCATTAAGCGAATGATTTTACAAAGGTAACATTGGCCGCGGTGGCCGAGGGGACTGAGGCGCTTCAGTCACGGTCTGCACGGCCACTACGGTCGGGGGTTCGAATCCCCCCTCGGGCATGGATATTTGTGCCGTCCTTAGTTGTAGGTAGTTCATAAGTAGTTTGTAAGTTTAGGGACTGATGACCCCGTAGTTAAGTCCCTTAAGCTTAACAAACATTTTTTTTTATTTTTTTTTTTAAATCAAGTTTGCGTCTTGAAGCAAATCAGAGATCTTAAAAAATAAATAAATAAACACTGCCCACTCCGACGATAGACAACCAAAGAAGCCTCTTGTGCTTTCGGGTCAGTATTTGCCAGTATAATTTATTTGGCATTTCTCTGTGTTTCTACGTGACATCGTATAACCCGCCTCAACCCTGTAATTTATCTATGAGAGGCAGTTATAGACATTCTTGGATTTTTATAGAAGGTCTCGAAACTTGATCAGATTTTTTTCCCAATCTTTTCACTGTAAAAAAGCCTTTTGCACAATTTGTTACCGTTATAAGTGACATTATTGATCAAGCTATCAATGTGTAGTAATTAATTTTTCTTTCCAGTAACGCAAATAACAGTGAAAGACCGTTTCGCTGCGCCAGTGAGGATTGCCAACCCAGTGCTGATGGTGGCCGGCATGTCAACACTTTCGACAGTCGAGCCGACAAAACCTAAGAAAAATGAGCTGACTGGTTAAAAGTTTGTGATAATATGTGGCATTACAGCTGTCAAATGACTATTAAAATTCATAATTATGACAATCAGCTGTTCCTTTATTAGCTGAAAGCAACCGGTTTCCTCCATTCGGTCATTCTCAAGCCGACGTTAGCATAAACAGCCTGTGAATTGTATACTGGTGAGTGATGCACCTGCTCATTAATCTATTGTTTAAAACGTCATCTATAATGTTTGCCAACTGAGAAGAGTGTTTTTTATTCATATGTTGACGCTATCGTCGGACAGGCTTACTTTAATTGGAACCAAAGCTATCGTAAAAGAAACATATTGAAATGTTCACAGCAAAACATTTCGATAATAAATGTACAGAAGAAAATCGGAGTCCAATTTAAGGAAGGCCAGAGCTACAGGTTTTTAACTGAATTTAAATTTAACCATCAACAGGAGTTATGGACATTCTACGAATTTTATAGAAGTTCCATGTCAGTTGGCAACAATTTTGAACAGGTAAAAGTTTGCCGAACTCTATTTGCCGTTTCCCATTTTTCCCACGAACGTGGCATACACCATTCGCTAGTTAATAAAATTCTCTATAATATATTTCAAATACATAGGTTCGATTAAAAAGAATACGAAATTTGCAAAAATGACAACTTTTTTTTCCTGCATTTATTATTGGATTAAAAAAAACCTTCGAATTTCGATTCTTGTGGTTCGGTTTGCCATGATGACGCTTCAAAACTATTCGAAATGGCATTTTCATTTTTTTATTTTTTTATTTTCGATTTGGAATTTGCCCTCGAAACGTGCCAGTTACACTTTTTTCGTACTTTTCCCTGTGTTCCCAGCGGCCACTTTATCTGAAATCGAAAACCAAGTAAATTGGTCCACCCGTTTCTGAGATCCACTATAACCACACAATGTTTTCCTGATATATAAAATAACAAAGCTCTTGCACAATCCGTCACAGAGCAGCACGATTTGCGATACATGATGAATGAATAATTTCTAGACCATGTATTTATAGCTGTATTTTTCGTATGGTTGCATGAAAGTTCGAAATATCTGTAACCTATAGAATGACAACGCGAGAAACCGTGTAACAGGAAAAGTGCCTCAAATTCATTTGAATTTGAAATTCCAAACCACTTTAATGGGTTGGAAAAGTTTTTAAAGGCGTGAACCTTTTAGTACAGTGAAACCATAATTGACTGTTTTAGGATCACGCACAGCATTTAATAGATATCACTAAGCATTACAGTGAGCTTTTTCTAAGGCAAATATTCATACTCGCCTATAACAGTTTATGTAGCTAACATCACTTTGATACCTAACGCGGAAGGTAAAGATAGTTGATCAATTATGGCATTCGATTTTCCATACTCAGTATGAATATAGGTTCCACCACTATCAGCAAAGAATTACATCCACCCTTGCCAAATATAATAATGTAGGAAATAACACTACCTCTATTCACAAAAATATCTTTGTTCACATTCCAGTAAGGCTTTAGTATTCAAATTAACTATTTCAAAGAAAAAATGAATCCAAAGTCTTCTGAAAAGTTATATTAATTAACGAAACCTACGAACAGTAATGACAGTAACTTGTGCTGTTCGAATTCGACCAAGATTATACAAAGACTGTGTAGAAATAATTATGTAAGTTTAATGCCAGCGAGAAAAATTCATTTGCTTGCCACATCATGTTAATGAATTCATTGAATTACGTTAAGTTCCGTTCTTCAAAGCCAAATCGCAGCGTGCTGGAATGGAGCTTTCTTGCAAACGTAGCACACGTAAATTGTAGAGAATACGTTGGCGACTACTGTATTCTGGAAGTTTTCAGTTAAATTTTCGCATTTACCACAACTGCAAGACGGTGTAGAAATCGCCGTTCCCAAAGGAAAAGGCGTACTTTCTCTTGACTAGCATAAATACCAAATACGCTAAGAAAGACAGTCACTGCTACGCTTCTCGTCGCGCTCGACAGTGCTATGTCCACGAGGAAATACGTTCACAGGTAATCATACCCAGAAAGGCATAAGAATTTTGTAATGAATAAAGAGTCTCTATATTCCCCAGGTCCAAGACAGGGCAATTACCTCTACTGACCTCCCTGGTCGACACGTGTGTATATAACCAACTGCTGTGACCACGTGTGCAACGATTTCACATCTTATTATACATCGTAACTGTGTAGGTTGCGCATCAAATCTATAACAACTTCGTTGTCAAAACACAGAACTCTACAACAGCGTTATTATTCCCTGTAAACAGACATTTGTGCCAGTTACTAATACTGCGAAATATTTACACAGTAACCGTACAAAACGTGAAGTAAAATTTCTAATCACGTCATTCGTAGCACGTGATTTATTTCTCGAAGAAAAATTTTCTGTTTCTGCAGATTCTCGACATTGCAAACTATGATTTATCCACAATTGCAGAGCAGTAAGTTATCAATCCTGATTCCGAAAATATATTTTCTTTCGCTGAAACTCTTGATAATGTTCACGAGGGTGGGGGGGGGGACCTTTTCCTAACCTCTTGTAATATTATACGATTATCACCGACGAAGTTTCGCCACTAGGTGTTGAAACATAAAACCGTTCAGTAAGGATGAAAGTAGACAAAATGTACGTCACACTGCGAAAGTGGAATGTGAAATGTTGAACTTCCAAACCGTGATAAGCGCCGGAGCGCCAGCCTAGCTCGCAACGGCAGCGCGTGCTGGGGTTGGCATCGCATGGAAACACGGTCATATTTTACGATACCCGTGCTGCGCTTTTTGACCGTTGACAAGTTTTGATCGCGATTCGTCTTCAGAATCTGGGCTCTCGTGATAATATTTTCGCTGTTCCGTTTGTCCTCGCTACGGCCGCATTGACTTTTAAAGAGTTTCCCCCGATCCATATTCAGAGCCATTTTTACATATGCCACATCTCAACCGTCGAAATTCCAGCACCGTCGTGGAAATACAGTCTCACAATATCCTGACAGTGTAATATTCTTTTATAGTGAGTAACAATGTTACGAAGATACATGCTGATGGCACTCAGTGTATTGAAACATACGAACGTGAAGATTTACAAGCTATTGTTGTCACTTATGGATGATAACTGCTGAATAAGTGTTTGTGACCGTACGGACATTCTCCGAACGCTGTCTGCTATCACTAAAAACAAATGTATTTTTCCTTCATGGAGGGCGTTTCTCCGTTCATCTACATATTTTACTCTTATCTTAGATGTTCCTGGACTACTTTAGTGACATATACATTGGTCTTCACACGCTGATGCTGCTGTTTTCATACTTTTAAATTTCTTCATGTCTATCTTTAACATCAGGAAGTGAGAAAGAAAGAGAGATAGAGAGCAACAAGTTTAAAACGTTCGTTGACGTATTTCTGGTTGCGTTGTGATGTTCTTAAATCTCTTATTGGAGATAAGTGCTGTTCCCAAGTTGTTTCTATTCGAACGAAATATTAATCAACACTGTTCAAATCACATTTCATTACTTTGTACAAGACTAATTGTGCGACGAGTGATTCATCGTAATGAATTGTTTGACGTCTCTTTTAAGACTGTACCTTCGCCATCTAACAGGAATAAATACTGTACCTTTGAAATAATTAAGTTTTTAATTTCTGTACCGACATGTCAGGGACGCTCTAGTGTTCTGAAGGAAATTAACATAGCCATCATCATTTAGGATATACTATTTTCACGCCAGGAATACTTCGATCGCTGCTAAATTTATCACATCAACTTTGCAGTTAACAATCAGCCTGTTTAATTTTACTCTTCTCATGATGGCTAATGTCCAAAACCGGTAAAGTTATAAATACAATAAACAGCTGATGGTTAACTATGCATTTTTTAAAGAAATTAACATAGCTGTCGAGTAAGTGGTTAGGTTGTCAAATGTTCAACACTTGAGCGACCACAGGTTTTCGGCTTTGCAAATATTCTCTTACTGCCAACGTCACTGCAATGATAGGTATACTAAGAGTATGAAGGTTTCCCGTGTCTGTTGTGTAACGTTGGTACGGTAATAACTGAGAATGAAGTATGGAAAGTAGAAATGTGTTTTGGACAACCATTGTGGTACTTACTTCCTTCCTTCACACCGATTCGCTTGTCTTTCCTCTGTAATTTGTGGTACGTCTGTGAGTTCCTCCTTGTACACGGGGGCGAAGAAAATACTACGCAGCTCCTCAATATGAAATTGAACACGAAGCTTCAGAAATTTGATTCCACTGTTTGCAATGCAGATTATATGCACATTTGCAGTATAGTTACATGTAATTTGTATTACCCTGTGTTATAAAGCTTTCCTACAAATTCATACTGTTTGCTGTTGTCAGAAACTTATCAAGCCGGTGAAAAATAGCATTAGTTTGTAATATCGTCCCAAGTGTGGAGACGAAGTTAAAATCCTGACCAAGTCATTCAGCATACAATTCCCCTAGTTTCATACTCCAGGATAGTTCAGAGGCGCTACAATTGATGTGTCACGACCGAATTCTTTCCCCATCATTGCTTCCGCTTCTTTTGAACTGATATCGAGACGACGTAAACGCAATCACGCATTTTTAGTTCAAATGAACAAGTAAGTTTTTGCGGATAGTTCGTATTGCCATACGCAGCCACCTGCAGCGTGTCATTCTGCGCAATGTGTGAATCCTTCGTTTTGTTTGTATTCATCAGCGAAAAGTGTGCCGACGACCTCTTGTTACCAGTATGTCGGCTGCACCAAATGTTTCAGAGTATAATTTTAAAATTTTCATAACCAACGGCACGACTTAGCTGCACTCTACTCGTCTCCCCCGCACGCCTGTTCCAGCCAATGGCAAGGAAGAATGCAAATGACAACTGACAGTGTTTATTTCCACCTTTGAGATGAAAGAATGCAGCCACCATTAGCAAGGAAAGTACTCCATGTGGACACTAATCCACCACCCCCACTCCACCAGTGGCGTGATTAGTTGCAAACACCTATAAAGGAACGCAAATTCCTCGCCCTCCTCCTCCACAAACCACTACCTGCACTATTATATAAGAACCGAGGCTTCCCCCACTCAGCAGTCACATACACACCCAGCAGAAAGCCACAAGTAACAGTGGCCGGAACGTCGGTCAACTTTGAAGACTGATAACGCGATCTCACAGTTGGAGGAATTTTGTTGAAAAACGGAAAACTTTATTTTAAGTAGTTTGTAATCTACGGACTGATGACCACGTAGTTTGGTCCGATAGATTTACAGACATTTGAACATTTGAATTCCTCGAGTCCGGAAAACCATTAACAGTGATGTGTACTGTGAGAGACTCCGTCGCCTGGCAAGGTATCCAGAATAAATTAAGTTTAATAGTGAAGTGCAATGTAATTTGAATAGATTAAGCTACCTACGTTGAATGGTGGTTAACCAATACTACGTACGTGTAAAACTGTAGTTTTAAACCGAACAGTGATGCGAGCCTTAGAAAACATTAACATGCGCAACAGACACGACCAGGAAATGGGAAAACTCAAACACTAGAATTTATGTCCAAGTCGAAAGTAATCCCAAAGGGTACAACGAAACTGATGAACTTGAATAATGAAAAGAGCGAAACAGTCTGACTGCGACACAGATAAATAAAAATTGAGTTACATCGTATCTTCTTTATTAAAACTGGAAACAGCAAGCAGCTCGCGTCATGCAGTATTTCAGTATTAAAAATTTTCAGAAATGATACGTGGGTAGCAGTTAAGTTCAACAAAAATCATAAACAAAGAAAATGAAAGGAAGGGGAAATTAACTGCCGAATGAGGACGGAGAACGCAAATTGAATATTCGAAATTACGTATCCTTAAAAAAAATATAAGTAGGAAAATATTACAGAAACCTAAATTAACATTATGCATTACAATAATAGCGTGCTGCAACAGACACGTAACGACCGCCTTCTCCAACAGCGCGCTCGCGCTACCTCCCACAACTGGCGACTCCTGGCAATGACTCCCGACACTTCTCGCAACTGACTGCCCTCTCTCAGCCAGAGCGCTTACTCTACAGTCGAACTTCCAAAGATTACTGCGCCACTTACAATACACATCTGTGGCCAGATGACATGTGTACAAAATATTACAGAAAACCTACTGTGTCGGGACCATAGGGACCTTGCAGCCTACGCAGATCCATGAAGAGCAAACAGCCTGGGCTGCTCAAGGAGGGAGCGATTCCGCTGCATCTATTCATATTCACAGAATGTATGACATTAACTGCGAATGGGTAAATTGGAAATGTGTACCCAGCTGGGATCCGAACCCGGGTCTCCTGCTTTCTAGGCAGTTGCGCTGACCCCTACACCACTGGGGACACAGTGATCACCGCACCTGCACGCAATTACTCAAGCACGCCTCCCGTCAGATACGAATCTGCAACTTTACCCTGCCCACTAGAACTCAAACTCGTACTCACTTAGTACTGATTCCCGTAAGAGTGCCTAGGAGTGCCTCCGCACTGAAGAAAGGATCATTGCCCGTCATCGGCAAATTGTATAAGTTTTTACAAGTCTGGGAATCAGTACACAGTGACTACGAGATTGAATTCTAGTGGGCAGCGTAAAGTTGAAAATTTGTATCTGACGGGAGGCGTGCTTGAGTAATTCCGTACAGGTGTGATGATCGCTGTGTCCCCATTGGTGTAGGAGTCAGCGCAACTGCCTAGAAAGCAGGAGACCCGGTTTCGGATCCTAGCTAGGTAGACATCTTCATCTTTACCCATTCGCAGTTAATGTCATACATTCAGTGAATGTGAAATTATTTTCGTCTCATATCGCGATTTAGTGCTACGCGTGCTTTGACGGACGAGTGTGTTCGACGAAGAATTAAAAATCGTACTCGCTGTTTTATTCATCGAGGCGCGGCCACCACGTGTTGCGGTCCACTTTTGTGACAAAAAAAAAAAAAAATAATAATAAAATAAAAGAAAAAGAAAAAATAATCTCGTTGTTGCACAGTCGCCTGGAGGCGGAGGCCGGTGCGCGATAAAACTGGCAAGCGCCGCCGCGGGAAATAAATTTGGAATTAAAATTTGTAATTGGGCGCGCTTCCGACGCGTTAATTGCGGCAACTCCAGCAAACAGCGCCGCCTGGGGGCCTGGCAGTGGAGGCGACGCCTGCCGCGCCGGCTGTGCTGCCAGGCTGATTCTTGCATCACCCAGCCACTAACGATTATGTTATTTATTTTAAAGGAATTACTGGCAGATTGAAACTGTTGGCGGAACCGGATTCGAACCCAGGACTTTCGCTTTTCACGATTTGCCGTCGACGGATTGAGGCGCCCTGGCATACTCCACGGCCTTTTCACGCAGTTTTAATTCCGCCAGCACTTGCTGTCGGCATTACACTCAGGTGGGACTTAGTGGCCATTTGGATGCCCTTGACTAGTACATACACGTCTTGACCGCAGTTAGTAAATTATTCATGCCTTACGCGTTTCGACTTCCGTCATTTTCGAAGGCAAAGCTTTGTTAGTTAACTATTACCTTTCAAAACATTTTGTGTTACAGACACGCGTCGCTACATGAAAAACTGATTATTTAAAATATATATTCACAGTCCATTTCTTTTTTGCAACTAGTATGCACTTCTAACAAAGAAATGGTCTGGATGTATATATTTTAAAGATCAGTTTTATATGTAATAACGTATATCTGTGAGACAAATTGTTTTCAGGGGGAATAATGTTTAACACATTTTTGTCTTTGAAAATGACTAAAGTCGAGACGCGTAAGGCACAAATAAATTGCTAAGTGCGGTGAAGACAGTGACCTACTTTTCGAGAGTCTCCAGCACCTCGTTTCGTACGTTCCAAACTTCACAGAAGTTCTTCTACAAAACTTGCAGGACCAGCATTACTGCAATAAAGGAACATTGTGGCCCCATGCCATAGCGACAAACAAGAAGATTTTGCCAAAACGAAATTTTTGCTTTGTACCGAAGTGAGCACCGATATGGCGGATTCAGTGCCGGGCCAGGATTTAAATCCGGACCTTCTTCCTTTCGGTGTCAAGCAAACTGCCAATTCAGCTACCCTGGCAGACCGTGCGTATCGTCTTCATAGCTTCACTTCCTGCACCACCTCTACTCCTACGTTTCAAACTTGACAGAAGTTGTACTAGGCTGTGGCCCAGCAATGTCTCCACAATATATTTTCGTCCAGCAGTTTAGTCCTGCAAGATTCGGTGGAGAACTTGTGTGGAGTTTGGTACGTAGAAGGCGAGGAAAGGTGTGACAAGTGCCCGTGTGTGGTGCCAGGGTAGCTCCGTGGTTAGAGAGCACGCCAGCGAGGTGCGAAGGTCCCGTGTTCCAATTCCGGTTCACCACACAGTTTTAATCGGCCAGTAAGTTGTTGTTTTTACTTGTTTCGAATATCCTGTATGTTATCTATTCAGTTATGGTCATAAAGTAATGTGCACACTGTGAATTACTTACTTCACTTGTACAAAATAACAAATCTTGAAAAACCACACAAGAACGAAACATTTTTTGCCACAATGCTATATTTGTATCCTTAACTGGCGATATTATCAGTATGACAGTGCCAAAGACATTCTCGTTCAGTATATATACATCGATTTGGCCGTCAACAAACAATACATCCGCGTGGTGAACCCGCGCGGTCTTAAGCCTAGTCTACACGACGACACTAGGTTGCGACACTCGTTTCATGAAATGAGTTTCGCGCAACTGGTTTCGTGTATGTTTGTAGACACTTCAGTTTCGTTGTTTTGTAAGTGCCGTAGTCGCCATAGAATGAAAGTTTTGGTAGCTGTAAAAGTTGTGGCGCAGCTATTGCTTCTCTGTGTGAAGTCGCTGCATAAGACTGAGCATAAAAAGAATAAGGAACGTGTTTGGGTTTGTGACTGCATTAAAAAAATACGTCAGCTCGGTTGCTTAGCGACCTTGCTGAAAGAAATTGTGATCTAAGACCCTATAAGTTATTTTAATCAACTCAGAATGTCACCAGAGCAATTTACGTTCCTTTTAAACAGAGTTAGTAATGCAATAAACAAACATGTACTGTTATGCGTGAAGCATTGTTACCAGAACTGAAATTACAAACTGCATTGCTTTTCCGGTCTAATAGATATTCGTCTATATAGTATCTGTACCGTGTCCCCAAATCCACAATTGCCATAGTTCGTTTATATAGGTATTTGGAATTGAATGTACTTTAGTCTGCAATTCACTAATCGTCCACCCATCAGTATTTAATTCACGAATAATTGCTTCAATAGCACTAACAAGCCGCTAGTTATTCCTAAAATTTTCATCGATGAAATGGCACAAAGACCTATGCATCGCATATATGTTCAAAAACCGAATTATTTCTTCCTTTCCCCCCTTTAGGTTTGTGTTTTGTTGTGTATTGGTTATCACCTAACCAAAAACACGCGCAATCAGTTTCGCCGAAGTTGGGAGGTGCCGAAACTGTTTAGTTTCACCAACGAGCTGCGCGAACGTCTGCCGCGCATGCGCACTGGCCAGTAGCGCAGTTTCATGAAACTTAGTGTCGTCGTGTAAACTAGCATTTAGGTACCATATCACGGATGCGCGGACGCTCCCGCTGAAAGGTTCTGCTTCGAACCACACCATCACGATACTGGCCTTGTGATATGGCACATTATCTTGTTGGTAAACAAGGCCGGCCACGGTGTCCGCGGGGACTGAGGAGCTTCAGTCACGGTCTGTACGGCCATTACGGTCGGGGGTTCGAATCCCCCCTCGGGCATGGATATTTGTTCCGTCCTAGTTCGTAAGTAGTTCATAAGTAGTTTGTAAGTTTAGGGACTGATGACCCTGTAGTTAAGTCCCATGGACTATACAAACATTTGAACATTTTGAATTGGTAAACAAGATCGTTGTGAAGGTGTGTCCGTCGCGTACAACCAGTGTACGCCATGGTGCCCCGAATCCACGGACGCCTCCGCGAATGCTTCGCAGAGCTGGGCGAGGCTTGCCGCCGGTTGGTCTCTGTCGCGCCGTACAGACGTCAACGTAACATCAATCAAAATCCCAACATGTAGGCAGCCGAAGAACGAAAAATATTAAATGCTAACTCGCTATAAAATGAAGCTCATTAGATGTGCCAAATGTCTCAGTACTTCCAGGCATTTCTTTGAGGATGAAACGGAACAGAAACGAAAATGTAATACCACTGATTTTAGGTCTGTTAACAATATTACTTTTAATAAGTTTTTGCTCTCTGGGGCCTGCAGCAAATTTGCTGCTAAGTTTAAATTTGTTTTTATTTCGTCACTACAGACTGTTTCGGTGCATTATTGTCATTTTCAGGTGTCCTGCAGATATACGTAATACATTTTAGATAGTATTTCGTATTTTAATTATATATCTTATTCTGAAAGTATAACAAAGGTTTTTACTTACGTCTAGATGGAATGACGTGCATATATCATCATATTGGACTGTCTGATGTGTGTCAGTTACCTTCTGGTGTTATAAAAAAGTTATTGAATATCGTTTGGCCGGCCGCGGTGGCCGAGGGGACTGAGGCGCTCCAGTCACGGTCTGCACGGCCACTACGGTCGAGGGTTCGAATCCCCCCTCGGGCATGGATATTTGTGCCGTCCTTAGTTTTAGCTAGTTCATAAGTAGTTTGTAAGCTTAGGGACTGATGACCCCGTAGTTAAGTCCCATAAGTTCTACAAACATTTGAAATTTTTTTTTTTTTTTTTTTTTTTTTTTTTTTTTTTTTTTTTTAATGGCGTTTGACAGTTTTGACCGTTCATATGATATATGTTCACAAATTATCGTGTCATGGTGACAAAGAAGATGTTTATGTCGCTATTCTTTGTAGTTTCGATCTCTGCTTGTTGCGTTACATTCCAGTGCACCGATTTTGTAATTTATATACATATAAAAGTCGTAAAATCAGCTAAATATTGATGTCATTGCTGTTATATAATTCTATGTGTAATCTTTTATCTTAGTTGCACTTCGCTTGGCGATATAGCAGCGTTATAATTTGATTATGTTGCTTTTTTAATTAATGACTTTACTAATAATAACGCTGCTATGTCGTCAACAGATGTCAGGCCGCTCTTTCCAAAGAGGGACATCATTTTGAACATCTGCTGTAAATAAACGTAAGCTTAGGTTACTCAGATGGCAATGTTTTTTAGACTTTAACCAAGTGTATGCACCCGCGGCACAACAGAGTCCGAGAATCGGGCGCTGCCGTGGCCGGCGGATGCGGTGGCGGCGGCCGGGAGCCGTACCGCGCGATCCGCGGACGCCTGAAAAGTCGACCACTGTACGAAACAAGAGCCTTGTTTTATCACTAAAATGAGCAAATAAGGTCCGTGTGAACTACCTGTTACTCCCTACTATAAAGCCTTGTTCCCTGGCCCAAACTGAGAACTGACTCGTTTCAAATTACTTCAATAACAGGAAGTTAATACCACAGTGGTCAATATACACAGCAGCTCACACGTTATTACGCACTGACATTAATAAGCAAGCCACCACAATTAAAGTTATCTTAGAAAGGTGGATAAGAAAACTTGTATGACGCAACGGAATTTAGATATAAGAAAAATTTCATCTGAGCTTGTTCTCAGCACTTATGAATAACAGTATTAAATAAAAGGGGGAAGGTGCTCTAAAACTACAAATCATAGGCAACTTACGGCTTATGCTAAACTTAAACTTCTTTATTCAGATAGGAAATAAGCAAAATGGGGAACCAATATCGTTAACACAATAAAAATGCATCTCCTTCATGGATTAATGCGGACGGTGCCCAACCTAAATTATCCATGATTTAACGCTACTGGGGATAAGGATTCACAATCAACAATCATTCGTTCACACACACGCAATGCTACAGAGAAACTCACCAAAATAAGCGTGCTGAGACGAGGCGGAAGCAGGCGCCGCTATCGTAGGCGAAATTCAGCAGTTCGGAGGTAGCACAAAACACAACATACAAAAACACTTTGAAGCTGGTTCTGGTCTGTCATGCCTGTTTTCAGATGGTGCGTGTATATAGCCAAGATAAATTACATCTGAGCTGCACCGCGAGCAAACACGCTAACGGCTACACACGGCTACGTTACATGAACGCAATCCACTGAAGGTGAATAGTTGAAAATCGAATTCATTATACGAAATTACGGTGGATTCTTAAGTTGCAGTCTGTTAGAAATCGATCTAGGTACTGGTTTTATATGAGAAGTGGCGTGAATTCAGGCGACTAGCTGCAAACCCCGGAAGTGGGAACTCGGAACCACATGGTTCCAAAAACCGATAAAATTTAATAAATCCAGTTTCCGAAAAATAATGAAAATTAACTACAGCATGCAACCCATGGAAATGCTTAGATTTATATAAGAAAGCGAATGAAATACAACTACACGCGATAGGGGGCCATTACAGAGACGGATGAAGTCCTTTCTCAGAAAAACCACAAAAATGAAATGATTCGAAAGTCGGAAAATAAAAATAACAATTACCGCATGCAACCCACAGAAATTCTTAGAATTACATAAGGAAAATATTGAAGGAGGTTGTACAAGGCTCAGAGAGAATTACTGACAAAGACAGAGGGCGGACTACAATTCGGAGAAGAAACGGCAAAATCAAAATAGGCGGCGAGAGAAGATCGTGAAATGTTAGTGGAAATCAGAAGGATACCCACATAGTTACTTGCCTGATGGGCATGGAACAAACGAGAGTAGAAGCTGAAGGCTTTGTCCTATAAACCAACCATGTGGAACACATATCACTCACGGAAGGAAAGGATGAAAAGATTTTTACATGCTCTGTACAAAAATGAACGTATCACCTATTAGAAGTCGGGCCCCACAAAGATAGAAAGTATTTACACAGAGTTTATACACCGCCACATGACCACAAAAGGTTTTAACATATCAGGCCGTTATCAAACTGCAACTAAAATCACACACACCGCATTTATCTATTGGAAATCACTGAATTGAAAAACGAGAACAAATTTCCACACACGATCGGAGAAAATGTTTTAAAAAAATGATTCTACCTTCACGAATTTATGTTAAACGTGCTAGTCAATGAAACGCTACGACCTCCAAAAACAAGAGCAGAACCAACCTTACCTCACCAGACGGCCAGCCCAGAATGACCAGACCGAGCAGCCACGAGACGCGGGAAGCCACCGGAAGCCGGAAAACCCAAGAAACAGCGGTGGTGGGGACGTAGTCCGAGACTCGCGCGGAATAGAGGGCTCGCCGGCTAGCCTGTAACCAAAGGGTATAGAAACTTCTGTGGTAGTATCAGCAGCTATCGACTCTGAGCCAGAGAGAACGATACAAAGCGAGCTATCACTCCCCACATTCAGACAGCCATAGATTCTCGCACATCCCCTTAAAAATAAAACAACAACACATTCTCACAGGGACAGTGGCGTAGCGGAGAAGCCACATTTATGCCACATTAATTAATATAATAATAAATTATTAACATAATAAAAGAAGAATAACCTAGCAATATTAACTAATATTTTAACTTATGAACTAAAAATGCTAGCCGGCTGGGGTGGCCGAGGGGACTGAGGCGCTTCAGTCGTGGTCCGCACGGCCACTACGGTCGGGGGTTCGAATCCCCCCTTGGGCATGGATATTTGTGCCGTCCTAGTTCGTAAGTAGTTCATAAGTAGTTTGTAAGTTTAGGGACTAATGACCCCGTAGTTAAGTCCCATAAGCTTTACAAACATTTGAACATTTTTAAAAATTCTATTCCTCAAGCCTTGAAAAGAGTGGGATTCAAGTTTTAACAATATGATAATCTAGACATTAAATGAATCATGACATTACAGAAATGTCCAAAAAATGTATGGAACACGACAGACGGTCGTCTTTCACCTGGCAGGCGTGTTTAGTGAGACACCCTGTAGTTCATGAACTACAACGTTCGGCCTCATAGGTCTGAAGGACCTCAAGGTTAGTACAGATGCGTTGTATAAATTTCCTTATACAATGTTCAAATGTTTGCAATACTCAGGGGAAACTTTTTTTTTTTTCTAATAAAACCCCATGTCATTCCAAGCATGTGTGTCAATTTTTACCTCTCTATCTGCAGTATTCCGTGATTTATTAAGTTTTCAAATTTATAGTGACTATTTGATCACTATATGTGGTATATAATAAAATATCAAATTGTCTCACTCGTAGACAACAAAGTCGAATAAAATAATAAAAATAATATTCGTACAATGTCTTAATATCGTTGGCGTCTACTGCCAAACTAAGGTGGGAGTAACAGCTTAATTGACTATCTGTGGCATCTAGTAGCCCCTTTCACAAAACTCTTGCAGTTGCTGTGTAGTGCTTGCTGACAAGTTGTGGCTGTCGGTCCTGAAGCCCGCGGCATGCTGCAGAGTGGGTCTGAGGAGCGGCCGCGCCGCCTAATGAGATGGGGACCTGTTTGCGGCATGGCTCAGGGCGGCGCGCCGGCCGTATAACTGTTGATTACCGGACAGAATCGATTGTTCTCGATATTAGCCTGGGGACAACGGGCTCCCGCCCCCACCTCCACTGGCTACCGGCTGGACGGCCGTCCAGGGCCTTGCTGACACCGCGCCGTGACGACCGCGCCGTCGTAAACAGCGGCCAGACCTGAGTGCCGGCGGTCGCGATGGGGTGGCGGGGGTGCAAGCGAGGGGCCAGGGGGAGGGGGAGGGGGAGTGGCGCAGTGGCGGAAATGCGCTCGCCCTACTCACTGCAGCATCCAGTCGGCCGTCATCTTTCTGCGTATCTACCTGCTAGCAGGTAACGACTGCAATACGCAACCTGTTCTCTGGGTTAAAGGTTTTGAACTTATATACAAGAATGAATGCCTGTGAATTAGTCTCGCGAAAACTCAGAAATGGTTTGGCCGCTTTCATTATTATTTCATATAAACGTCCGTCTATATCGCATTTATTTATTTATTTTTACAACATTCGTCATTCAACCTTCTAGCTCCAACTGAGAACAACCGGTGGCGAACACTATGCGTGCTACAGTCTGAAAATGGTAGGTCTCATTTAACAAGGAGACCACCTGGCTATCGGATTTTAGAATTTCTTTATATTTACGCCACAGAACTTAAATAACAATCAGCCAAAGCCATTCGACGCAACTCTCCAAAATTCTCGAAAATATCGAATTTGAAATTTTGTAAGTATGTCGAAGTACCAGTAAGTAAAACACAGGCACCATCTGTTCGTGTAACTCACGTGGTAGCGTCGTTGCCTTTCACCCCTGGTGTTCGTGGTTCGAATCCCGCAGTAGTAGTTTTTTATCTTTATTCACTGTGTTCGCAACCTTACAAAATTGTAATATCTAATGGTAATTTTTTGAACAATGCACGTAACTTTGCATACTGGTAATTTTCTATATTTTATAAAAGATTGTCAATAATGACGAATTAGAAAGAAGATGATTCAAAAAAAAAAAAAAAAAAATAAAAAATAAAAAAATAATCAAATTTCATATTTGTGGCAATTCTGAAATATAAAAAAATTATGTCATTCATTTCGACGTGGTGTCACACAGAACAAGGTGATAAGCATCGTTAGACAGGGAAAACAGTAATTTTTACGGCATCGAGTGCGGGGAGTAACTTCATGAAGGGTGTAAATAAATTTACACTATTTCAAATTCAGTTATACAAAACATTTTGCGACCTCTAATCCCACGTGTCGTGTCAGTTTTTGTTTATACATATGTAGTCGAACTCAATACCTTGTGTGAGGGAGAATTTTTGTAAAATCAACTTCAAAATTGAAAAAAATTTAAGAAATAATGAAATTGCCTTTTTCAATATATTTTTGAGTGAACTGAACACTATAACTCACGATTCTGAAGATGATGAGAGTAATTATTTTACGTTTTGTCTTGTTCGTCAAGGACCTGGAAAAAATTTAAGGATAGAAATTCGTGAATTAAGAAGGAAATTCGGACAATTTCACAAAGTGCAAAAATCTTAATTTTTATGCACTCTCTTTCATAGATGATGACAGGAACGGCATATTCGGCTTGACCGATCACCGTCGAATCCGGCACATTTCAGTGTTTGTTCAAGTTTTCATTTTTGAAAACACACCCTATGCCCCATGTAGGAGCGTACGTTGAAAAACAGGTCGACGCCTTTTGATCCATTCACCGATGCGCATTCACATATGCGCATGTTTTCATGGAGAGGTTTTTTATCCTGTGCAAGCCGCTGTATGGAGATTGGCTTAGCATAAAACGCAACAGGCTTCGACAACGTTTGGCCACTGCCCATCAAAGTTGGCTAGTAATTTAGAGCTGTGAAATTTCGCCTCATCTCCCGTATCCTCCCGCATTGCAGCAGTTACTCCTTCCTGTCTCCTACAATCAAGACGTTATTGTCCACGACTAGAAATCCCCGGGCGTAGATCATATTCTCTCTGAACTGCCGATATCGTTAGGAGAGTGAGTCATGAACAAATTGTTTCATGTGGTATGCAAGATGTATGAGACAGGGGAAATACCCTCAGACTTCAAGAACAACATAGTGATTCCAATTCCTAAGAAAGCAAATTGCAGACAAAATTGAAAATTACAGAACTATTAGTTTAATAAGACGTGGTTGCAAAATACTAACACCAATTATTTACAGCCGAATGAAAAAATTCGATGAATCCGACCTTGGGGAAGATCAATTTGAGCCGCGCCGGGGTAGCCGAGCGGTCTGGAGCGCCAAGTTACGGATAGCGAGGCCTCCTTCGGGCATAGATATGTGTGTGTTGTCCTTAGGTTAGTTTAACGTAGTTTAAGTAGTTTGTGTAAGTCTAGGGACTGATGACCAAAGTAGTTTGGTCCCATACAATTACAAACATTTGAACATTTTTTTGATCAATTTGGATTTAGGAGAAATGTAAGAACACGCGAGACAATACTCACATTACGACCTATCTTAGAAGAAAGATTAAGGAAAGGAAAACCTACATTTTTAGCATTCGTTGATCTGGAGAAAGCTTTTGACAATGTTGACTGCAATACACTTTTTCAGATTCTGAAGGTAGCAGGGGTAAAATATAGGGAGCGCAGAGTCATATTCAATTTGTACAAAAACCAGACAGCAACTATTAGAGTCGAAGGTCAAGAAAGGGTCGTGGTGGTTGGGAAGGGAGTAAGTCAGGGTTGTAGTCTTTCCCGAATGTTGTTCAATCTGTACATTGAGCAAGCTGTGAAGGGTTCCAAGGAGAAATTTGGAGAGGAGATGGAATACAAACCTTGCGGTTTGCTGAGGACATAGTAATTCTATAGGAGACAGCAACTAGACGGAATATACAGTCTCTTGAAAGGCAGTATTAGATGAATATTAACACGAATAAAACAAAGGTAACGGAATGTCGTGTTAGAAAATCAGGCGATGATGAAAGAATTAGATAGTTAATGAGACAATAAAAGTAGTAGATGAGTTTTGTTATTTAGGTTGCAATGTAACTTCTGATGGCCGAAATAAAGAAGATATAATATATAAAATGGCTATGGGAAGAAAAGCGTTTATGAAGAACTGAAATTTGTTGACATCCAATATTAGTTTAAACGTTAGGAAGTCATTTTTTAAAGCTTTTGTCTGGTTTATAGCATTGTATGGGAGCGAAAAGTGGACAATAAGGAGTTCAGACAAAAAGATGATACAAACTATCTAAATATGGTGCTACAGACGAATGATGAAAATTAATACTCCGTTCTCTCTGAGGAGGCGGCTCAAGGTCATGCGGCCGGCACTCCGCACGTCACGTGATCACTCCCTCCCCTCCACAGCGCCTTTTCCCCTCTCCCCATCCCTTCTGCAGTTCTACAACAGTGTGGTAGCGTTTCTCTGCGTTTACATTTAAATTTGTTACAATGTCGAGTCTGAGTGGTATTATGCGTCAGTCGAAGGATGTTGTGTATAAAGTGTATCATTTTTTCAAAGCGTTGGAAAACTGCCAAGAAAAGGTTTGCGACTTTTTCAGAGATACTCAAAAAACAACCGCAGAAGCCTGTCAGGTGTCGGTAAGAACAGTGCAATGCATCTGTGAGGAAGCGCGTAAAACTGTAATCGAAAATAAAGATATCCTAGGGCCAAGCTTTTCATCTCCAAGAAAAAAACATTACTCGCCAAAA
This sequence comes from Locusta migratoria, assembly GCA_026315105.1. NCBI lineage: Eukaryota > Metazoa > Arthropoda > Insecta > Orthoptera > Acrididae > Locusta > Locusta migratoria. The sequence goes on from CM048748.1 coordinate 478,391,000, forward strand.
CCCTGTCATACAATTAGACGATTTCCAAAAAGACGTAATCCGCCACTCAATCCAAGAATTTTACAATTATGGTGAATACCCAAAACATAAAAAACTTAAAGATCTTTTAAAAGATAAGATAGATTATGCAGGAGGTATTACATCTTTGCATAAAATTGTGAGATAACTTGGCTTCAGATACAGAAGAGCTAATGACGGTCGAAGATTTTTGATGGAGAGAAAAGATGTTGTAGCCGCAAGAGCCTCATTTTTAAGAAGAATGCTTGAAATAAGGAATTAAGGTCATAATCGGCCTATCATTTACATCGACGAAAAATGGGTAAATCAAAACCATTCTAAAAGTTTTATCTGGCAGGATTCTAAAAGAAACGGTGGTCTAAAGGTCCCCTTAGGTAAAGAATCACGTCTGATAATCTGCCATGCCGGATCGACCAAATATGGTTTCGTAGAGGGGGTAGAATTGGTGTTCCAGTCTAAAAGTGGAGTTGATTACCACCAAGAAATGAATAATACAGTCTTTAGGGAATGGTTTACTGATCTTCTTCGAAGCCTGGAAGAAGGATGTGGGATAGTCATGGACAATGCAAGCTATCATTCCATGCTTAAAGAAAATATTCCCAACTCAAGTTTCAAGAAAGCCGATATTTTGGAATGGCTGCAAAGCGACAGCATACCTCAAGATCCCACACACACGATCGCCGAATTGCTTTGCGATGTCAGGCAACACCGCAGCAGTTTTAGGCGATACGAGCATGATGATCTAGCTACAGAAATGGGACATGAAGTAATACGGCTTCCTCCTTATCACTGCCAGTACAATCCCATTGAACTGATATGGGCTCAAATAAAGCGAGAGGTAGCAGAAAAGAATTCTACATTTAAAATTAGAGATGTGAGAAAATTACTGGAGGACGCCATTAAAAACGTGACAGTAGAAGATTGGCAGAACTGCATTGCCCATGCGGAGCGATTGCAGGAAGAAGACTTTGCGAAGGAAGGACTTAGAGGTGAACAAATACAGAGGATTTTAATAAATCTACGTGACGATAGTGACGAGACTTCCAGTGATGACGAAGATAGTGAAGCTGATGTCCGCCCACCGTAGTTTCTGTTTGTTGAGTTACATATAACTTTTTCACTATTTCACTTTATTAATGTAATTATTTTCAGGTAATAACCTCTGGAGTGTACATTATATGCATATCGCAACGAACGAAATGACGGTCGCTAAAATGTGATAAATTAATTTTAAAAACCGCAGTGCTTATTATTGTTGGCGCGTTGTTTTAGCGGGCTGCCAGGGTTACGGAGCAGACTGCGCAGTGTGTGCTGGCAACGGAGTAGGGGAGCCGCCTCGTCAGAGTGCACAGAGTATAGGTAAGCAGATCACGTAACTAATGAGGAGCGGTCAGCAGAATTGGGGGAAAAGGACTTTCTGTCATATGCTGACTAAGAGGTAGGTTGGCGGGACACATGCTCAGACATCAAGGAATTGTCAAGTTAGCATTAGAAGGAAGTGTCTGAGGTTAAAATCGTAGAGGGAGACCGACAAACGAATACAGTAAGCAGATTCAAAAGGATGTAGGTTGCCGAACGTATTCTCAGATGAAGAGGCTTGCAGAGGACAGGGTAGCGTGGAGAGCTGCATGAAACCAATCTGCCTACTGAAGACCACAACCAGCCAAAAGATTTCCTCGAACGCGACAGTTTCGAAGTGAAACGTTTCTTGAACCAATAAAATATTTGTGCAACCAGTACCTCCTCCGAATTGAAATAAAAAAATCTGTTGAAGGGAGAATATGTGGACAAAAATTATCCGACGACGGCAGCTGGATTTCACCCCTTTGCCAGTCGGCAGTATAGAGCTTGGAGCTGCCGCATGTGGTACAGGTTCCTGCCGGCCCGCTACGCAGCGGCACTTTGCACGCTCCCCGGCCACCTGGCTGCGACATAGTTGCCGCGACTTGGCTAATGAGTCACACGCGTGTCCCGGAAAGACGCCCCCCCCCCCCCCCACCAACTTGCGACGCGGCGCGGAAGCTGCTCTGCACTTAGTTGTACCGCTGCGCCGTTGCCGCTCTCCCTAGGCTACGGTCTTACACGCACAGTGCTTAGCGACGGACTCGCGTTCAGGAGGAATGTGGTTCAAATCCACCTCAGGCCACCCTCATTTAAGTTTTGCGTCATTTTCCTAAAGCACTCCAGGTTTCTTTCAAAGGGCACCGCTGAACTCTTCTCCATATTTAACCAAACAATCCACACATGAGCTCTGCCTCTAATGACCACGCTGTTTACGGGACGTTAAATCCTTATCTCCTTCTTTCTTCCCTATCACGTGTGCAGAACGACTGTAACATAATAATCACAAGCAATTCTTTTAAACATAGGAAGGAAGAAGGTAAGGGACTAAAATTACTAAATGTCGACAAGTGGCATTGCCTGCAGGGCCCGGATTCGAACCGCTTCCCCCACTTCCTGCCAGCGGTCGCGTTTACCGCTTGGCTACCCGCGCTCGCCTCCCGTCCATCTCATAGGGTCACTAGTCCCGCACTACGCCCGTATCGCTCCTATCGTCCATGCCCTCTTACCATTGCCGTTTCGGATGCACGTGGGAGCTGAAACGTCACAGTATCCGCTGTGAATCAGATGAACCGTACTCCGTCATAGCGTATAAATGCATATTGGTTTCGTGTCTCTTCTTACAGGGATGTCCCAAAGTCCAGACACCACATTAATCTATATATAGGACCAGGCACTTAAAACAGCTTTTCGGAAAATTTGGAAAAATACAAATCGAGAAAAGTGGTGATTTAGAAATCTTAAAATGAACCCATATTTTGTATTGCAGATTTCTGTTCTAAAGGAAAAATATTTCAGCTTTGTATCAAATATTATTTCGTTCATGGTTGATAGCGCTGTGGTCGGCAAAAATAAAAATGGGTTGAGAATTAATGAAAGACCGCAATATCTCTAACAAATAGATTTAACACCTCCAGTTTCACAAAACAGTTGGGCAATACTGCGAAAAGTCGTTCCAGAAGGGATATTCCTATCAAGTAACAGATTAGCATACCTTTGACGAGCTTCTTCAACATTTTTGAGAGACTCACATTACAATCAAATGATGTATACTGTCTCTTCAACCTTTAATACCTTGCAACAATTGCACAGAAATGTGTACAGTCGGAATCAATGAACTAAAATGAAAAGTGTGACCACGGACTAGGAGGATGATCAAGGTATGTGCTTCATTCGATTGTGGGAGTTGTCAGATGACAGCATATTCAACAATATTAAAAATTGTATTTTCAATTTCCGGATATTACCGTTATTAATAACTATCAACTCATTTACATTTTTGCAGATTACAGCACCATCTATCATGAAACGAAAAAATATTCCATACAAACGTTACATGTATTTTAACGGAGATTTCAAATCTACAATAACAAATACGGGTGCGTCTTTCAGATTTCAAAGTAACGCTCCTCCCGTTGCCGTGGATGATTCAAGGGGTTCCAACTTTATGTTAATGTGTGTCCTTCTTGGAGGTGACGAACTTTTATTGCACCTTTTTTAAAATCCGACTTGAATTATTCCAAATATTCTGAAAAACAGCTTTAAGTGCGCACCCCGTATATGTACTCATAAACAATTCAGAAGACAACTAACAACTACCCCGATGCATATAAATTCTAATTACCGTGTATACAGATCCTTCAAACATCTAACTATTTTCCAAATCTGCTAACGTGCTAAATATTTGACTTTAATAACATATCGAGAAAAATGCAGAAATTATTTGAAATTGTCTTTAAATCTTGTTTTAAGTAACGAATCAAGTAACACTGGTGGGTTTGGGGTAATTTGTTCTCCATTTTTTTTTTTTTGCAAAACCAGGTGTTTTCTTCACTCGTCCTTCTCCTTGGATGCATTTAGGTTCTGCGGAATTGGAAGCCTCCTTGCCCGCCCGCTTCAAACAGTGCTCCGTTACACCCACCGACTAACTACCTCACTCCACCGAAGGCATACGAGGGCGCTGTGAAGACCGCAACCGCAGTGATCACCCATCTAACGAGAATCGAGAGTTCCCCATTATGTACCACACCACTAAACACTTTGTGAGATATAAGATTTAATTATGTATGAATGCGTAGTATCGCGGCGAGTTTTACAGATAAAATTCTCTCGGGCTTCAACGCGCGTCAGCTCGTTTGATACATACCACTTTACTCGGCTGGAAGCCCGATTGGATTTTATCAAGATTTCACTAAGCTGCCCCATCTGTGCCCGTCGACTGAATCTGATAAGTGCTTGGTTGTGCTAGAACTTGTATGTTTCGTACTTGTAAGTTCGTAGTGGCCACAGAAGAATTTAATTGTACTGTTTTCAAGGCTCACAAGTGTGCAGATATACTACTACAGTTGGATCAGCATACTACTAATAAGCAATTCTATATTCTCACTATAACAAGCATCGTTGTTAATGTTTTAGTGACGCTGTACTACATAAACCAACCAGTCTCCCACTCCAAAGCAAAGTAGCGTGTATCGCTTGAAAGGGTGTAGCTCAGTAATTGCTTGGCGACTAGTCGCAGAAAGCAAACAGATACCAACTACATGCCTATCAAAAATGTCGAGGGATACGGTTATCACAGTGGCCCTAATCCATCATGACTGTTCGTCACCAACTATCATGTAGTGTGCGGGGCCTGAAGATGGAGCTTGGAGCTTTTGGTGCACCGAAACAGTTTAACGCAAAGTCTGACATTAAGGTCGTAAATTCTACCAAATACCTAGGAGTTACAATTACGAACAACTTTGACTGGAGAGAACACATAGAAAATATTGTGGGGAAGGCGAATCAAAAGATTACGTTTCATTGGCAGAACGCTTCGAAGATGCACCCGCTCCACCAAAGAGACTGCCTACATCACACTTGTGCATCCTCTCCTGGAGTACTGTTGCCCCTTGTGGGACCCTCACCAGGTGGAACTGACGGAAGATATTGAGAAGGTTCAGAGAAGGGCAGCTCGTTTTGTTTTATCACGTTACGGGGGGGAAAGCGTCACGGAAATATTGCACGAATTGCGGTGGAAATCATTAAAAGAAAGACGTTATTCATTGCGGCGTGATCTGTTTGCGAAGTTTCAATCACCGACTTTTACTTATCAATGTGAAAATATTTTGCTAGCACCCACCTACTTAGGGAGACATGACCATCCCAATAAAATAAGATAAATCAGATCGAAAACGGAACGATTTAGGTGTTCTTTCTTCCGGCGCGCTATTAGAGAATGGAACGGTAGAGAAAAGTTATGAAAGTGGTTAATGAACCCTCTGCCAGGCACTTAAATGTGATTTGCAGAGTATCTATGTAGATGTAGATGAATAAATCCTAAAATACAGCTGTTCGAATTACTACTCATTAATCTCACCTGCTGAGATCGGACTTAAAATCTTCAACGACGGAGGTACCCTAGAATGATCTGCAGTAAAAGTTTTCACACTAAACCGAAGTCGACTATCCGCGATCCACACAGCCGTCCTCACGTTTTCGTTCCACTTCGTATCGCTTTTTAACCTAAGCCTGGTTATTTAATCGACGCGATTGTGCCAATCAGCAAGCTACTGTTGCTATAATCGAACTTTTCCTATTCTCTTAATTAACATACATTTGTCTACTTTTGAATCTGTTATTCATCTCTCCAACTAAAAATTAGTCAACAACAATTTCACGAACACTACAGCATTTCATCAGTCACCCCGTGGACAGAAAATAATAGTAGTCGTAACACAGTCATCTGATGAAAACTCGCCTTCGAGGACACAGACTGGATTCTTTTACTTCTGAAGTCTAGGAGGCACTTAAACATCCGGGAGCCTATTCCGTAAGCTGGTAGCTTATTTAACAATCTGAAACGTATTCGGATAAGGTTCCTAAGACAGAGATGTTGCAATTAATCAATTTCCACAAATTTGTGCCAGTCCAAAGTTTGAAGCATATAATGTACAAACGCCCACGCGAGGTCAATTCAAACGAGACTTTTTTGTGAGGAAGTGCCGTCATTAAATAAATATCACTGACATCGACCTCATATGAATGCTCCATAACGATGAAATCAGTAATAATCAGAGTTGCTTTTAACCTATAAAAGTCTGGATTAACTACGGAAATTCGAGATTATCCTGATATTCAATACATCAAGAATAGCAATCATGTGCGAACATTTATATGTATTTATTGTACCAAACTGAAATTTAGCGCGTGTATATAATACACTGCCGGCAGTAGGTGATAAAAAGTAATAAACGCATATAACTGTTTTGAATAATTTTAACGGTTTATTTTTATGTATGTCCATTTTGTTTTAATTCAGTAACGATTTAAAAAAAACAGTGTCAGAATCTGGAACCACTTTGCTGCTATTCATGACGTATATATTCACGAGCTGCTGAGAGCAATGACTGCTATTATCTCCCAAAATATTTATTTTCTCATATAATAAAAGTAGTAGTTACTATCTACTAATGTAAAGGTACGTATTTGAACTCCTGTACGTCTGGGAAATTTTTCGGACGTGTATCGCATTACCCTTAGGGTTTTCTATGATTTCCACACATTAAACAAAAAGTTCGAATGGTTTATTTAAAACGGAATGGTCACTTTCACTGCCCTATTGCAATTTGTGCTTCATCATTTGCGACCCACTAGTTGACTGAAAGTAAGATTTAACTTTCCTTTCCTGTGGTATGTTGTTGTGGTCTTCAGTACGGAGACTGGTTTGATGCAGCTCTCCACAATACCCTATCCTGAGCAAGCCTCTTCATCTCCACGTAAGAGCGACAACCTACATCTTTCTGAATCTGCTTACTGTATCCATCTCTTGGTCTTCCCCTGCGATTTTTTCCCCATACACTTCCCTCCAACGCTTCCTGTGGTAACTTGCTCGTAAAGTGAAAGCAAAGATCGAAGGACGGGAATGGCATAATACCTCCAATATAACTACAAAGCCGCGGTGGAGTAGCCGAGCGGTCTAAAGCGTCTCGCTGCGGAGCGCGCGGTTGCTCGCCGTGGAGGTTCGAGTCCTCCCTGGGGCATGGGTGTGTGTGTGTTTGTCCGTAGGTTAGTTTACCTAGGTTTAAGTAGTTTGTAAGCTACGGACTGATGACCACGCAGTTTGGTCCGATAGATCTACAAATATTTGAATTTTTTTTATAACTACAAATGGAAAAACTGTGTTTTTTTATGTATCAAACCTGAAATCAACGACAGGACAAGTTATACAATAGATTCTCCAGAACAAGTTCTTCATTTGAAAAAAAAAAAAAAAAAAAAAAAAAAAAAAAAAAAAAAAAAACTTTGTCATTCTTTTCACACTTCAGTATTTCCTTCCGCAATATCTACATTTCCGCATGTTAAACGCCATCCCTATTTAAAGTTTTTCTCTGAAATACCATTCTTTTGTATGTCAGAGAGATTAATGAAACGTTTTGAGCCGTTTTATTGTGGAATATCTACATCTACATCTAAAAGGGCAAAATAAGTATCTTAATCCTTCTGCGCGATCTCCATCACTTTTCTAGTTGATCATTTCTCCTTGTGTAGATACGACACAATAGTTTGGCAATCGAAAGAGAAAATTGGTAACTAGAATTTCGTGATAAGATAAGAGGGTAAATAATATCTGCATTAATAGTTACCTCCCAAAACTCGCCTGCCACGTCTGTGAAATTTTCTTCCACAATAAATGTTCAAATGTTTGTAAAGCTTATGGGACGTAACTACGGGGTCATCAGTCCCTAAACTTACAAACTACTTATGAACTACTTACGAACTAGGACGGCACAAATATCCATGGCCGAGGGGGGATTCGAACCCCCGACCGTAGTGGCCGTGCAGACCGTGACTGAAGCGCCTCAGTCCCCTTGGCCACCGCGGCCGGCTTTCTTCCACATTTTATGATGTACAAAACTCGCTTGTCCTCTCTCAACGTCGATATCCCCATTGAATCCTATTCGTTGCGCAGCATTCAATGCATGAGACTGCTAAGGGTATTATTGTGTTATGATTACTTCACCTGACGCCAAATCACAGTAACTTTTGTGGAGAATCTAAGAGAACTTCCTAAATAATTTATATAGATTATGGCCAGCCAGAGTCATATCAGCGAGTTGGAAAGATGGCGCATTATAGACATCACAGAAAGTGATGCAACCATCCAGAAAACTGCAGCTCGTGTGGGACGAAGACTTGAGCAGCGCAACGGGTGAGCGCGGGGCGGTGTCGACACCTCAGCGAGTGCCGAGTGCCACTGCAGGTCAGATCTGCACCCCCCTCGACTGTCGCTCAACAGTCTACCACATCGTACACTTTCCAGGGCTGACAGTCCGACTACTGTTATTACAACATGCGCTACGTACTCTTCATTCACATCCCCGCTTACCTCTGATTAAAGTATAGAAACATGCTAGACGGCAATGATGTATAGAACGACCTCAGTGGGGACAGAAATGACACCAGGCAGGGTTTTCGGACGTATCCGGTTTCTGTTTGTTTGAAAATGATGGCAGCATCTTGGGTAGTCGGGCAACGGCGTCAACCAACCGTATTTGCACAGGACAGACAGGACGAACTCAAGGCCTCATGTTGTGGGGTGCTATTGGTACAACCACAAGTTACAACCTCGCGTACTGGGATCAGCTTGACTTGCGTGAACGACGTCCTACGTCACGTAGCTATTCCCTTCCAGCATGAGATTCTGGACGCCGATTTTCAGCAGGACAATGCACGACCACATGTTGCTGGCGTTCTTGGTGTCACAGGAAGTCGCCTACTGCCCTGGCACGCCAAATTTCTAGACCTGTCCCCAATCTGAAATGTTCCACGGCAGATGAACGTGGAACAAGCACTTTATACGCCTCCATGCTTTCCCGCATGGAACAGTCGTCAGGGTGCATGGTAGACTCTGTGCCTAATAAGCAACAGGACACATGATGACCCGAGATGACCGACGTGCAAATGATTTATTCAGGACGTACTAACGAACAGGTCCTGTAGATATGAATTACTGTAGCTGGTACTAGGGTTGGAACTTAAATAGTGGCGACTATTTATTCACAACCGATAGAAAAGTGTTACATGTTTGCACATATTACTGACCTTGAAACTAGTAGTCAGCTTCGTGTCGAACCCACACCGTCTGAAGAGAAGGCCTCCGCCCTGCCGTGCTACGCCACGCAGTTGCGATGCGGTGGGCCGTGCCCCGTCGGCCAGCCAGTGAGCTACGCGCTCGCGACCTACTCTGCGTGACGTCACGTGGCAGCGCAGAGGCCTCCTCTTCATACGGTGTTACTAGAACCCGTTGTCAGTGATGTGGAAGGCGTAGTATATCGCTAGCAGAGCCTGTTCTGTTAATGGTTCAAATGGAGCGGTCTACTGCCTGTCGACTCTCTGGAACAGTTCTGAAGTGAATATCATGAAGCAGGTTCTTCATCTTCTGTATCAAATCGATTTATGCATTTCCGTCAATTCATGCGCAACCCATCGTGAAGCAATTTTTCGCATGCCCAGGCGTTCCTTCAGCATGCGAAGCACAGTGGCAGCCACTAATCTGGTTCGTGGGCGAGCTCACGAATCGTCTGGCGTCGATCGCTGTCCACTAAGGCGGCAACAGTATGCACTTCTTCTTCAGAGACGCTAAGACGACCTTCCCAATGCATGTATGCCACAGTTTGCCGACCCCTGTTGAAGGCTTTTACCCAACGTGTCACTCTTCTGTACGGCAATGCCGATTCCACGCATGCCTCTCGACCTTGATGGCACTGTTAAGCTGTAGTACCTCTGGCACATTCAATCTTGACCCACCTCCGTTGTTCCTGCTTGAAAAACATACTGACACCGTTACGTTAGACCGCTCGCTCACAAGTGACTTGCCTTTCCCTCGACTGTGCGCACGCCGGTGACATGAGACGGGCGAGTCCATTTGCTCAGACATAAGGTAGGTATGTCAAGAACTTTTTCTGTAAGCGACAATACTAGGTTGCATTGCATAGTGTCTCCACAGATGTGTTGCCACTATTTAAGTTCTAACCTCGTATTTGAAGGTGGTTTGTTGCATGAACAGTAGTCAACTCAGTTTCTTGTGTAATAATGATGTTGTTGTTGTGGTCTTCAGTATTCAGACCGGTTTGATTCAGCTCTCCACGCTACCCTGTCCTGTGCACACCTCTTTACCTGACAAAACGTACGGCAACATACACCCTTTTAATCTGCTTACTGTATTCGTCCCTCGGTCTCCACTACGATTCCTATCCCACACACGTCCTTCTAATACTAACTTGACAATTCCTTGATATCTCTGAATATATTCCACCAACCGATCCCTTCTCTTAGGATATGCCAGAATCTCCTTTTCTCCCCAGTTCTATCAAGCACCTCCTCATTACTACTTACACTTAAGACAACACACACACACACTCACCCATCTAACCTTCATTATCATCTTTTTGTCTGAACTTCATATCGCCCACGTTTCTGTATGTTTTACAAATTTAACGATACAAATGTTTGTAAATCTAAGGGACTTAACTACTTTGGACATTACTCCCTAGGCTCACAAACTACTTACATTCTAATGTAAAGCGACTTATGCTAAGGACAACACAAACACCCATGCCTGAGGGAGGACTCGAATCCCCGACGGCGAATGCCTGCGCGCTCCGCAGCTGGTTGCCTTAGTGCGCACGGCTATTCTACCGCGGTGTAAATTTAACACTCATAACGTAAAAGTTATACCAAAACTAGTGAAAAATCCTAGTCTTTTTCTGTACTTTGATTTAATTAAAAGTCGCGGCGGAGTGTCCAAGCGTTGCTCCTTGCTGTGGAGCGCACGGCTCCTCGCCGACGGACGTTCGAGTCCTCCCTTGGGTTATGGGTGTGTGTGTGTTGTCTTAAGTGTAAGTTTAAGTAATTATTAGTCTACGGACTGACGACCATAGCAGTTTGCTGCAATAGGTGTACAAACATTTGAACATTCCTTTGAATAAAGCCGGGTTTATCCAATTACTACGGCACTGCGGTCGACCATAAGCTTGGCAGGAGTGGTGTGCGACAGCGGCTCCATTTTAATTCGCGCATCAATTACCGTCCAATCCCGGGAGGCGGAGTAATCTGGCCTAAGACGCGGCAGCCGCAGTGGATTGCGCGAGATTGCGCGTCCAGCCAGCAGGCAGTAACCGCGGCCACGGTTTTGCCGCAGATAACCGCCGGGACGCGTAAATCTGCGCGACGCAACTGCTGCGTATAAATCTGTGCAGTTGTTCATAAACTGCTAAAGCGTGTGCAATTACACGTTCCATGTGGCTTAACACGCTACTGGATATTGTGGAAATAACGTGGGGAGCGTTGGCAATCATTTTACGGGATCAAATTGTGCCGCTACTTTGTCACGTAGCCTAACTCTTTGTTGACATTCTCTTTGAGCCATATTACTGCTTTCGTGCGGTCGTGGCTGAATATGGTAATCTGAAGGTGGCGATTTTCATCGCCGAAACGAGCAATTGTCACTAAACACAGATTTGCGGTATTGGCTTAAATACGTTATAAATTGTAACATCTCTCTCCATCAGACAATACAAGCCTGGTAATTTCCTATAAAGTCGTTTTCCGAAATATAATTGACGAAAATACGTCTTTATAAATTAAATAATCCCATACAGCCCATTGCACCTGGCAGTGTTTTGTTTCGAGTTAGAGTCGCGGTGGAGTAGCCGAGCGGTCTAAAGCGTCTCGCTGCGGAGCGCATGGTTGCTCGCCGTGGAGGTTCGAGTCCTCCCTGGGGCATGAGTGTGTGTGTTGTGTTGTCTTTAAGTTTTTTTCATTAGTGTAAGTGGTTTGTAAGCTACGGACTAATGATCACGCAGTTTGGTCCGATAGAATTACAAACATTTGAACATATTGTTTCGAACTACAGATTATCTTGAGCATTCATCGTTTGATATTAGCGCTTCCTGGTGTATTTTCAAAATGTTGAAACGTTTGTAAGCCTTTAGACGCAAAGTACTCTGGTTACCCCCAAAGTATTTACACTAACTTAAACCAACCAGACACTACCTTGCCCGAGGGAGGGCTGCACCTCCGACGGGAGCGGCCACGCACTCTGTGACACGGCGCCTAACACCGCTCGGTCATTCCCGCCCGACATACGCGTTAAATGAACACTTTTCGGTCTCTGAATCGATGCGGCAAATAGATGTAAACATCTGTGTAACAACACCATAAATTATTTGCGAAACTCGGTGTTCAAATGTTTGTTAAGCTTTAGGGACTTAACTGCGTGGTCATCAGTCCCTAAACTTACAAACTACTTATGAACTTCTTTATACTAAAGACGACACAAACATCCCCCCAAGGGGGGGGGGGGATTCGAACATCCCACTGTAGCGGCCGTGCAGACTGTGACTGGCGCACCACAGACCGCTCGGCCACCGCGAACGGCGAAACTCAACGATCGTACTACAAAGGAATATGGCTATTTTTCTTTTATTCATAGATGCCAACGGAATTTTATTCCTCTTCAAACCGTAAAATAAGCAATTAAAAAGAAATTATTTTATGTCTTCTCTTTCCTCCCCATTGGCCTTTTCGCAAACCGAAATATTCACTCAAGATGTCTCATCGATTGTTCCGCCATTGCGTATTGATTTGCAGACGTCGGATGGAATGTGTACATCCACAATACCATTACTGTGTACTTGCCTCTGAATCAATATTTGGGGCCATTAATAATGCGGAAAGACGATTTGTCAGTGTGTAACGCTTCTGTCGTCTGGCGCTGTGTTCGGTTCATTCGGGTTATCTGAACTGCAGACACAAGGTAAATATCTGTTACGACATATGGCGCAGGGAAATAAAGAAAACAGTTCGTGAAAGAGCAAGTAAATGTCCGTAGAGAACTTAACAAATTTGTATTACGTTAACTGCCACGATCGCTTTATACTCGAATAACTTATCCCATTGTAAATTTCAGCAGAACTTGTAACCATTCTCAGATACATACCTAACTGAATAAAAACATGAATTTGAGTACGTTTCCATTACATTGATGAGAATGATGCCTGTACGCTGACTTTAGGTTCAAACGCTCAAAAGTTTCGAAACGTATGGGACGAAATTACTGTGGTCTTCACTCCCTAGACTTACAAACTACTTAAAGAAGCTCCAACGAATCTAAGGACAACAAAAGACACTTATGCCCGAGGGAGGGCTTGAACGTCAGGCGAGGGCGGCCTCGTAGTGTTTGACATAACGTCTACAAAAACGCGGCTGCACCGCGCGGCCCCCTCTAGGTTATCAACACTACAAGGCGAAGGCAGCTCGAATGTAATTGCAAATAGCGCCCTAGCTGTTCATTTGAGAAGCAAAATGAATAAACGAATTTGTAGGGGAGAAATTTCTCTACAGATTTGCTCTCTCTTGCTTTTCCAGAGGTATGTGATTTCACACTGCCTGTATGTCTGTAACGTCTTCCCACTTTTTAGTTGCGCTATTGAACCGATCGGCAGCAGATTTTACAGACCTATCCGTTATCAGCAAGTGATCAGAACCTGCGACTGGTGGAAAACACTTTTTTATGAATAATTAAAAAGCTATAACAGTAACATAAAATTATTCTACGCTACTAGGACAAATGTATAATGAAATATAAGAGAAAGGAACATGAAGTAAAAGAGGAAGTCGCTGTATTATATAATAAGATTATTGTAACAGTAAAACAAAGGGGTGGAGGAGGGTACTCGTAAAACAAAATATTAAATATTAGACAGAAAAAAAGATGCCAATATAAAATGTTTTGCATAATACACTAAGTAAACTAACTACAAATAAAACGTTTAGGAAACGTCTAAGACGTACTTCATTCAGGAAATTATTTAAAAAACCAAAACGTGCAGAGGCTTGTTTTAGGGGCAACTTTTTATAATATTCAGAACAAAAAATTAATAAAATTAAACGTCTGTTCAAATGTCTGTAAATCTATCGGACCAAACTACGGGGTCATCAGTCCGTAGCTTACAAACTACCTAAACCTAGGTAAACTAACCTACGGACAAACACACACACCCATGCCCCATGGAGGACTCGAACCTCCACGGCGAGCAACCGCACGCTCCGCAGCGAGGTGCTTTAGACCGCTCGGCTACTCCACCGCGGCTAAAATTAAATACTTCGATATATAAATTTTATGTATATTTAATTTTTATGGTTTCTATTTTTTATTTTTATTATTTTACTAATTATCATTATGTTATTTTTCATATTTAATTTTACATTATTTGTATTTTGTACGAAATATTAGCAAAAATCCTGGTATACAGCCTTCAGTGTTGTTCATTCGCGTTGCAGCAGAGAAAATAACGAAGCATTCTCATCGAATACCATTGCGACCAACAAAGTGTCACTTTAAGGAGTGCGTGAACACTTTCTTTTATATTCGTGTGACTTACATACCTGGTGTAAGTTTTACTTTAAGTGTCGTAATCCCCTATGTTGAAACTATTCGTGTCGTTCGCAACCAGTTTTAGCGGCACTAGCTGCCATCCTGGCTGATGTCGCTTTCTATTGCATTTTAGTAAATTTATTAAGTATATTACAAAGTACTGAAGTAAAACTTGTATACATTAATGTTAAATTCAATATCACAACCGGTCCCAACGTTGCCTCAATGACGACTGTATATTTGAGTTTCTCATGCCGTAGTGTGCCCGACAGAAATTATGGATGATGGGCCGGCCACGGTGGCCGAGGGGACTGAGGCGCTCCAGTCACGGTCTGCACGGCCACTACGGTCGGGGGTGCGAATCCCCCCTCGGGCATGGATATTTGTGCCGCCTTTAATATAAGGTAGTTCATAAGTAGTTTGTAAGTTTAGGGACTGATGACCCCGTAGTTAAGTCCCATAAGCTATACAAATATTTGAACATTTTTGATGGATGATGGGAAAATTCCTCACACTGGATACCACAGACGCTGGCTCAGTGGAGCGGAGAGGTGTTACTATTAATCTTTTTATTTATTTTTAATGTAATTTCATTTAATTTATTCACGGTGATGCCTTCTATGTGTCGGACTAAGGCTGTAGGAAGCCGGGGCGGCGGCAAAACAGAAGGAGGCCCTCCGTCCACTTGGAGATACATGTATCACTATAACAAAGTAACTTTCGAGATTTGGAGGCTAAATCTGGAGGCTTCAGAAGGAAGCGAAGTATTGCGCCCCTCGACTAGAGGCCCGTCCTGTAATTTGGGCCTCGCCTCGCCTCCTGATGAACGTGAACCGCGCCAGACAGAACCCTCACCCTCGCCTCCTGCCAGGTGCGGCCGCGCTGCTTCGCGTGGGCCTTGTCGCGCCACGGCGCTTGTCTTTCCACGCAATGAGCTAATTTTACAGCGGCGCCCCGATAAACTTGGCGGCTTTTATACCGGGCACGCTAATACCAAGTACACATTAAAGAAATATCGATACTAATATCCTCTTCTACGAAATGTTCTTTATGGTAACTTCTTCGGCTACTTCCACCTTGTCCATTGATTCTTGTTAACCTTTACCGTGGTTCAGAAACATTTTTCATATTACACTCCTGGGCATAAAAATTGCTACACCACGAAGATGATGTGCTACAGACGCGAATTTTAACAGACAGTAAGAAGATCCTGTGATATGCAAATGATTAGCTTTTCAGAGCATTCACACTAGGTTGGCGCCGGTGGCGACACGTACAACGTGCTGGCACGAGGAAAGTTTCCATCCGATTTCTCATACACAAACAGCAGTTGACCGGCGATGCCTGGTGACACGTTGTTGTGATGCCTCATGTAAGGAGGAGGAATGTGTGCCATCACTTTTCCGACGTTGATAAAGATCGGATTGTAGCTTATCGCGATCGCAGTTTATCGTATCGCGACACTGTTACTCGCGTTGGTCGCGATACACTGACTGTTAGCAGAAGATGGAATCGGTGGGTTCAGGAGGGCAATACGGAACGCCGTTCTGGATCCCAACCGCCTCGTATCAAAACAGTCGAGATGACAAGCATCTTATTGGCATGGCTGTAACGGATCGTGCAGCCACGTCTCGATCACTGAGTCCGAAAGGGACGTTTGCAAGACAACAACCATCTGCACGAACAGTTCGACGATGTTAGCAGCAGCATGGGCTATCAGCTCGCAGACCATGGCTGCTATTACCCTTGACTCTACATCAGAGACCGGAGCGCCTGCGATGATGTACCAACGACTAACCTTCGTGCACGAATGGCAAAACGTCATTTTTTCGGATGAATCCAGGTTCCGTTTACAGCATCCGTGTTTGGCGACATCGCGGTGAACGGACATTGAAAGCGTGTATTCGTCATCGCCATACTGGCGCATCACCTGGCGTGAGGGTATGGGGTGCCATTGGTTACACGTCTTGGCCACCTCTTGTTCGTATCGACGGCAGTTTGAACAGTGGCTGTTACATTTCAGACCTGTTACGACCCGTGGCTCTACCCTTCATTCGATCCCTGAGAAACCCTACATTTCAGCAGCATAATGGGTAACTGCATGTTGCAGTTCCTGTACGGGGCTTTCTGGATACGGAAAATGTTCGACTGCTGCCCTGGCCAGCACTTTCTCCAGATCTCTCATCAACTGAAAACGTCTGGTCAATGGGGGCCGAGCAACAGGCTCGTCGCAATACGCCAGTCACTACTCTTGATGAACTGTGGTATCGTGTTGAAGCTGCATGGGCATCTGTACCTCTACACGTCATCCAAGCTCTCAAAAAAAATGTTCAAATGTTTGTATAGCTTATGGGCCTTAACTACGGGGTTATCAGTCCAACTATTTATGAACTAGCTAATCCTAAGGACGGCACAAATATCCATGCCCGAGGGGGGATTCGAACCCCCGACCGTAGTAGCCGTGCAGACCGTGACTGGAGTGCCTCAGTCCCCTCGGCCACTGCGGCCGGCCATCCAAGGTCTGTTTGAGTCAATGCCCAGGCGTATCAAGGCCTTTATTACGGTCAGAGGAGGTTGTCTCAAATGGAGACGATGCCCCAAACCACATTTGCGTATTATACAGTTGTCAGAATTGCAACTTATGATGCATCTCGTGTATTTAATTATGGAAATGTTGGGAGGATGAAGGTATCAGAAAGAATGGGCTTCAACATAGGAAATTTTACTGAAGACATCATAAGGAAAATAGATTTACAGCGCGTCTCTGCAGCTGAAAAGTCAGTTGAAGACCTGGTAAAGGAAAGAAGACATAAAACTAGAAACCAGAAGAGAGGCCTTGAAGGGAAAGACGACCCAGAGCACAAATGTGGTGGCTTCTGAAGAAGTGGCACAAGGGAAAGTTTCTTTTTGAAATGTGTGCGTTTTTTCCTCCGATTGAGTATGCTAGAATTATGAAATTTTGTTCAGATATTTCTGTGAACCTAATAAACGATGTCTCATGAGCAAATTTTGAAATTCTGATTGTAAGCTGAACTATGGGGGCAAAGTGCTTGGAATTTTGCATGAATTTAAAGTTGTAGTTGTGGAATTATAATTTAAAAATGTTGAAAATTTTCCTGTTTAACCTATTCCAAAAATCGCACGAGAGACGCTTACAACATATAAAGAGATGAAACACGGAAATTTTTGTAGAAATCTCTTGAATAATATCTGAGAAAAAGGACATACATATATTTTTTTTTAAATAGATCTTCAAATTTCATTCCAGAAAAATATTGAATATAAATAATCAAAGGATTTTATATGTAAATGTGTTAGTTTCATATAAAGCGAGGTACAAAATTTCATTGCCATATCTGCAAAACAGTGGATTTGGTGCCTTTTTTTAAAAAAAAATAGTGTGTGGTTTTCATCAACATCCCCCCTTAATACCCTGTTGACATACAGGGTCCTTGGCTTCATGAGGTCTCCATACCGGTACGCTTCCATCCGCACGATACAACTGGAAACGAGACTCAACAAGTTTCCAGTCATCGACAGTGCAATGTCATTGTTGACGGTCCCAGGCGAGGCAGAAAGCTTTGTGTCGTGCAGTAGGAAACGGTAGAAGATGGGTCCTTTGGTTCCGAAAGGCCATATCGATTATGTTAACAGTACGAAACGCGTTGAGGACCCAATACTGAAATCCTCAGCAATTTGCGGAGAATCCTGTGTAGTCTTCGTCGGTCGCGTTCTTGGAGGATCTTTTTGCGTCCGCAGGGACATCCGAGATTTGATATTTTACCGAGTTCCCGATATCCTTGATGGACTCTTGATATGGTCGTACAGGAAAATCCCCTTCTGGTCGCCTACCTGGAGACTGTGTGCCCCACCTCTCGTGCGTCGGCCGTAACATCACCGCTCACACTCACTTAGATCGTGATAACGCGCCCTCAGTAGCAGTGGCCGATCTAACGCCTGCGCCAAACGACAAGTGTAGTCTCAGATGGGCAGCGCCTGCCGCAGTGCCGGCCTCTGAGAGTTTACACACCTCTGTGTTTACATAAACACGCCTATACAGCCTTCTTTGGCTTTTGAACGTATAACGACTTCGTGTTTCAGGAAGTGTGTCACTTTTTGTGTATTTTCTCTGCATGTAACTGAGGCAGAATAATTTATGGGCTAGTGAAAATAATTCCTCGTAACTACCGCCCTACACCACATTTTGCGACGCTTACACCACCTTCCAGACCTCGGTGTGAAACTCGGCGGCGATCCCCGGCATTGGCGCCTCCCTCGCGCCCCGCTACACCGCACTCGGTAAGTCAGCGCAACTGCCGGTCGCGGATGTGACGCGCCGCGGTCTGCGCCGCGCCGCGCCGCGCAGCAACTTGGGCCCGGTAAGGAGCGGAAAACAGCGCTGGGCGGCGCGCTGAGTGGTTTCTCGTGTCGCACACGCCTCGCGCCGCCGACTTAGTGTTCCGCACCGAGAGGCAGCAGGCACCAGCTGCAGGCACCAGCTGCAGGCGGCGACGGCGGCCTCGCCTCCAGTCTGGGGGCTGCGGCGGTCCAACTGGGGACTGGCGGCCGTGCCGTGCTCTGCGGCGGGAGAAAGAGGTGCCAGTCAGGTTCTGCGGCTGTGCTCTCAGAAACAAAACACACCATCTATGTAGGTATACCACACTGCTGGCCATTAAAACTGCTACACCACGAACAAGACGTGCAACACACGCGAAATTTAACCGATACGAAGAAGATGCTGTCATATGCAAATAATTAGCTTTTCAGAGTATTCAAACAAGCTTGGCGCCGGTGGCGACGCCTAGCCGCGGTGGAGTAGCCGAGCGGTCTAAAGCGTCTCGCTGCGGAGCGCGCGGTTGCTCGCCGTGGAGGTTCGAGTCCTCCCTGGGTCATGGGTGTGTGTGTCTGTCCTTAGGTTAGTTTACCTAGGTTTAAGTAGTTTGTAAGCTACGGACTGATGACCACGCAGTTTGGTGCGATAGATTTACAAACATTTGAATTTTTTGCGACGCCTACAACGTGCTAACACGAGGAAAGCTTCCAACCGATTTCTCATACACAAACAGCAGTTGACCGGCGTTGCCTGGTGGAACGTTGTTGTGATGCCTCGTGTAAGGAGGAGAAATGCGTACCATCACGTTTCCGACTCTGATAAAGATCGGATTGTACCCTATCACGATTTCCGTTTAACGTATCGCGACATTGCTGCTCGCGTTGGTCGTGATCCAATAACAGTTAGTAGAAAATCGAATCGATGGGTTCAGTAGGGCAATACGGAACGCCGTGCTGGATCCCAACGGCCTCGTATCACTATCAGTCTAGATGACAGGCATCTTATCCGCATGGCTGTAACTGATCGTGCAGCCACGTCTCGGTTCCTTAGTCAACAGATGGGGACGTTTGCAAGAAAACAACCATCTGCACGAGCAGTTAGACGACGTTTGCAGCAGCATGGACTATCAGCTCGGAAACCATGGCGGCGGTAACGCTTGAGGCTGCATCACCGACAGGAGCGCCTGCGATGGTGTACGCAACGACGAACCTTGGTGCACGAATGGCAGAACGTCATTTTTTCGGATTAATCGAGGTTCCATTTATAGCGTTATGATAGTCGCATCCGTGTTTGGCGACATCGCGGTGAACGCACATTGGAAGCGTGTATTCGTCATCGTCATACTTGGCGTAGCATCCGGCGTGATGATATGGTGTGCCATTGGTTACACGTCTCGTTCACCTCTTGTTCGCATCGACGGCACTTTGAACAGTGGCCGTTACATTCCAGATGTGTTACGACCCGTGTCTCTACCCTTAATTCGATCCCTACAAAACTATACATTTCTCCGGTATAATGCACGACCGCATGTTGCAGGATACGGTAAATGTTTGATTGCTGCCCTGGCCAGCACATCCTACAGATCTCTGACCAACTTAAAACGTCTGGTTAATGGTAGCTGAGCAACTGGCTCGTCACAATACGCTAGTCACTACTCTTGATGAACTGTGGTATCGTGTTGAAGCTGCATGGGCATCTGTACACGCCATCCAAGCTCTGTTTGACAATGCTCAGGCGTATCAGGGCCGTTATTATGGTCAAAGGTGGTTCTTCTTGGTACTGATTTCTGAGAGTCTATGCACCCAAATTGCGTGAAAATGTAATCTCATGTCAGTTCTAGTATAATATATTTGTCCAATGAATACCCGTTTATCAGCTGCATTTCTTCATAGTGTATCCATTTTAATGACAAGTAGTGTACTGAGGTCTATTCAAAGAAACAAGTACTTATTAAATAACTTCTGGCATTATTAGTAATTTGGTTATCACTGTCTCGTCAAAATAAAGGGTTCGTTATTTTGATATGGATGCTATCTCGCAAACAAGAGCCAAGTTAGCTAATTCTTTTTATTTTTAAAATTTAAGGTTTAGGCAGGTTATATTGCCTTCATGCTTGAAACTTATTAAACATTTGAATCTTATTAAATATGCACTGGCATGTAATTTCATTGTGACATGCCACTAACAGTGTTGGCGATGAACCTCGTTTTTGTTAAATTTTTAAGAATGGTATATTGAGAGGGATGCGATGATGGCAGTGTTACGTACCTAAATCATTAACTTAACGATATAGATTACAGGAATTAGCGTGAAAAGGACGCTTGTTGTAAGCCGTCAAGCTACTGCCTGGGCGGCCTTTAACGTCGGCATGGGCGTGTAGTTTAAACAGCTTGTACGTGTAGGGAATGATATCCATAGCTGTTTGGTCCAATAGGTTTTCAAAAAACTGAACATTTGATTAAGGGATCTTGTTTGTTGTTTAGAGTAAGAAAATCAAGAAGCTTTTTACAAACGTGTCACTATTAAATATAAGAGGCAGCTGCAGTATTTACTAACTATAAGTAAGATGTAGTTACTGTGAGTGCTGATGGGTTGTATCATGAAACCAAATGTTTCATAAGTACACTACTTTAACGAAGCGATGGTTTTCAGTTTAGAAAAGTTGTATTAATCAGTTTGATACACAATCAGTTTCTGTCACAACATTTATTTCCGAAGACAGATTGAAGGAAGTTAAATACGCATTTGTAGTTTTTGTGACCACTATGTCTGTTGTACATTATTTGTAATCCTTAAGTTATCAGTGATAAAACAAAGGGATCGAACATGACCTACAAATTGTATCATAAACAGAAATAGCAGATGAGGAAGTAATTTTTATCGCAAAGAAATCAGTAAAAGAAGCAAACAGAGAGATTAATAACGACAGTTCAATATCACAAAAATGAATTTAAGAAGGTAGGGTTGCGGATCGAAGTGTTCTTCCGCCAGATAGAACCATTAACATGGTAGATAAAATATGGGGAATTGGTACTTTGCAGAAAAGCGATTGTAGCGTGTGATTTTCAATGATGACTGCTAGTGGGTTGAATATCGCCGCAAACTAGTTTTATAAGGAGAGAGAAATATCGACTTTCAGCTTAGTAGCTATTTAAAGTGTGTTGAAAGGGTTTCAGTGTGTGATAAATGCTGATAATTGCAGCATCAAGTATTAGCAGCAATTTATTTAGGTAGTATTCAGCCGAGAAATAAACTTTGAGATACTACAAAGTGAATAAGTGATAGCAATTTATCGTATTGTGATTGCGCCAAGTGGCGTCGCCCACGGTTCGGATGCCATGGGACGCTGCGTCTTTGGCTCTGGTGTTTGACGTGCCGCTGCAACAAGCATGCGCTGACGCCACAGCCTAACATTCAAATCTATAACAGACGTACATTTTAAAAAATAAAATAAAAATACATTAAATTTTTATTTCTCCCGTTGTTGGGGATCAGCTGACGCCATAGTTTGCGGCGGTATTCAACCCAGTAGCGGTCTTCAATCAAAGTGACACGATACAAGATTATACAATAACTACCAGTGACAGTGTTCTACAACCATACCCCGCAAGACGCCTTACGGTGTGTGGCGAAAGGTACTTACCTTTACACGCTCACGTCTTCTCACTCGAGTCTCGTGTGGTCGCGGAAGAATGGCAGCCTGTCTGCCTCTGAAGGGGCCGCAACGCCTCTAATCTCATCCGTCTGGTCGCTTCCTGAAATATACGAAGGAGGAAGCAATATATTGGTTGACTCTTCAGGAACCATTTGATTCTGGAACTTTGACAAAAGCGCATACCGCGATATAGAACGTCTCTTCTGCATCGTCTACCACTGAAGTTTCTTAATCATCTCCGTGACGCTTAGCTGGGTATTGAAGTGCTGTCGGATGCTGGGAAAAACAGGTTAGTCACTGAGATACGGAAAGCAGAAATCGGAATGTGCTACTCGATTAACAAAATAAAGTACGAAGACCAAAATAACGGTGGGATACTAAATGCAGTCTGGCAATGACAACAATAAAAAATGGTTTTGGTAAAGAATATTAGTATCTGGTATCAGTATTAACGTTAGCAAAATTTGACTTAAAGGTATTTGTCTGCAATGCATCAACAGTACAACAGTACAAACAATCATACAACCGGGAGTTGGAAGATATAGTTATAAACCGGATAAAGTACACGTTTATTTAATTTTTACTTGTTTTCAGATATGCAGAAATCTTCATATGCATGTACATAAAAACTGCCACAAAAAGGAAAAAAAGAAAAGAGAAGAAATTCGTTCGTCCTGGAGAGACGATGTCTGTAATCGATGACGGCAGAT
Organism: Locusta migratoria; assembly: GCA_026315105.1. Taxonomy (NCBI): domain Eukaryota; kingdom Metazoa; phylum Arthropoda; class Insecta; order Orthoptera; family Acrididae; genus Locusta; species Locusta migratoria. The sequence goes on from CM048748.1 coordinate 478,414,195, forward strand.
GCCGCGTGGTGAGTCGCAGTTGCAATAACAAAGCTTTCAACGTCCTCAGGCAGCAAACGGCGCAGTGTTAGGGCTGCCAGAAATCCGTGTACCCTTTAACAGTGAATGTTTGCAGTCGTGAGGCTGACAGTGAAATCGACGAGTGAAGCAACAAGGCGCCATTCGTGGAGATACACTCGAGATCCCTACAGCAGACCACGTTTGGAAGGGTCGGAACTGTGTACCTGCGAGTGGCGGGTGGTCCTTCCAGAGAACTGCTCCTCAGTCGCGTAACAGTATTGGTGGACATTGTCGGCCTGCAGAGGAAGCCGTGCACACGCACGCGGCGCGGGCGTCTGCCAGGGTCGTGGTACTGCGGGGGCGGCAGCGGCAGGTCGTGGGGCTACCCCGGCACGGGTAACGGGCCACAACTGCGACCGGCCAGTTACCAGCAGTGCAACTACTTGCAACTGCGCCTGTAACTAGCCAGTCTTCCGTTCACACCACAGCATCGACTTACATGGCTTTGCCGCGGCACAGCGGCCAAGCGCTTTGACGTGCTATGCTACGATGCGCGAGGCCGTTCCCCGTCAGGGGTTCCAATCCTCCCTCGGGCATGGATGTTTGTGCAGTCTTTACTATAAGCTAGTTCATTAGTAGTTTGTAAGTTTAGGTACTGGTGACCCTGCAGTTAAGTCCCATAAGCTTTACAAACATTTCAACATATTTGAACTTACATGGCTTGACAAAAAAATCAAACTCCTGTCGTCATTGGTCCCTAGACTTACAAACTATTTAATCTACGATAAGAACAACATACACACACTCTCACGCCCAAGAGAGGACTTGAACGTACGTGGGAAAGCTAAATCAAATGTTCGTAAATCTATCGGACCAAACTGCGTGATCAGTCCGTACCTCACAAACTACTGAAACTACTTAAACTAACCTAAGGACAAACACACAGACAGCCATGCCCCAGGAAACACTCGAACCTCCGCGCGCTCCGCAGCGAGGGAAAGCAACAGCGTAGTCCGTAGCGAGGCGCCTTAGGCCCCGCGGCCATTCCGGCGTGGCCACTTGCACGACGAGAGCAGACTTCGCATCCACACAGTTGACGGTAGTCTGCGAGCGCCACCTGGTGACCGACGTCGCGTTGAGTGCGTTCATCCAAGACACACCGAGCCCAGCCCAGGCCACGCTGTCTGGGCCGCGATAAGCTACCACTCTCGCTCACCTATGGCGTTTGTTGCAGAGACGTACGTTTGCCATTCTTGCAACATGCAGATCATCTGTTCTTCCGTCGAGACGATGCTGCGTGTAAGACTCGACGTACTCTGCAAGACGCAAAGCAACTTCCGTGGCCGGCACGCCCTCTGGACCTGCTCGCAATGGAGCACGTGTACAGTACGGTGGGACAAGTACTGACACGAATACGTGAACAGAGGAGAAGGTGTGGACTGAAGTATCCTGATACAGCGTTCGCCATTTGTATGATGCAGTGCTGCTGCTCTGCTGCCCGTGGACGTTGCACCACCTACCTATGGGTGATTCAGTGTTGATCGACACCAGCTATCTTCACAATCGCCTGAGCTACTCATCTCTAAATGTAGTCGTTTCACTTACTCTTAATGCAATGTTTCAACAATAAATCTTGAATGAATTGGAAAACTCATAGAGGACGTACTAAATTATATTTCCGGCAGTGCATATCCATGAATGTACGTTTACGTGAATAAGGTATTTTTACTCTGAGGTACTTCCATCCTAATGAAGATGGTGATCCGCATGATTGCAGCTGAAAGGTTGATGATTCTTAACGCTTTAAAGCTTTCCAGTCTGTCGAACTATATCCAGTGTTACGATTTTCCGTTGTAGTATCTAATATCTGGCCAAATTCAAGGTATTTAGAAAAATTATTCTTGTACAAACAGCTATATAATATTTTTATTTACTAACCTTTATCGGTTTCTGCCATGTATGCCATCAACAAGAGATTCAAAAGCTACATGGAAAAAAATACGTCCGTCATCGTACATCTGCTGTTGAAAAGGAGTGGCAATTATGCTACTATTCACAATATGACGTTAATTTACTGTAACACTTTTGTTAGGTTATATTATCAAATTGAGTACATACCAATGCTCTTAATGTATATGAATTCCATATCAGGAGTAGTAGCATAATTGCCACTACTTTTCAACCTCAAATTAGAGGAAGAAGGATAGTTTCCATAGAATAACCACAATACAGATTTTAACTAAGATGTTGCCAAATTTCGCAGAATTTGACTCTTGTAATAATGTGCAATATGTATTATTTTGAAGTATTACAGGATTCCATGTTGTGAAATTGTATGTAGTTCTGTATCAATATGATGTATTTTTCCAAGTAGCTTTCAAATCTCCTACTGATGACAGATAGTGCCCGAATCGGTTGAGGCTTGTAAATAAAAATATGGTGCAGGTGTTGGGGCAAGAATCATTTTCGCTAGATATATTGTGGCTGCAAATCGCCACTTGCAGACGATACAATTCAAGATCTTTGATTCCTCGAGAGGTCATTCCAAAACTTGAAATGTTTGTAAATCTCTCGGACTTAATTATTGTGGTTATCAGTTACTAGGCTTACAAACTAACCCAAGGACAACACACACACACACACACACACACACACACACATACACACACACACACACACATGCCCAAGGGATGACTCGAACGTCCAACGGAGAGCAATCGCGCGCTCCGCAGCAATGCGCCTAAAGCGCTCGGGAATACCACCGCCAGCGCGGCGAGAGGTCATTGACCCAGGCATTATGTGGGCTGCAAAATCACACCAAATACCTTGAAAGGGGGCCAGGTGTAGCTGAAAATCGCAATGTCGAACTTATCCCGATAGTGTACGGTCATTGACCCAGGCATTATAAGAGATGCAAAATCACACCAAATACGTTGAAAGGGCGCCAGGTATAGCTGAAAATCGTAATGTTGAACGTGTTCTACCAGTGTACCGGAATGCGTTAAAAGAAACCTGGACGCGGCGGGGCCTCGATGTGCAGGCAGAGCGCGGCGCGCCTCCAGGCGGGGTCTCCAGTTTATCGGCCCAGGTGGCGGCTGAGCCCGCGCCGCCTTATCCGCCATCTACACGCGACACGACACGACACGCCCAGCCCCCACCAGCCCCTGACGTTATCGGCGAAATACGGCGGCGCCGATACCGCCGTCTCCCGCGTCCTCCGTGCCTATCCCTCCGTCATCCGTCCTTGCTCGACAAGTGACCGCCAGTCGGCTTCTACGTCTACATCTGCATCTACATCAATACTCCGCAAATAACACCGAGGTATATGGCGGAGGGATCATCGAGCCGCTTTTATTGACATTTGTCGACAGTACGAATCTCTATCAGTGCACCAAAAAAATCTAAATCTGTCCGTTTCCAATCCCTGTTGTTTTATTATAACGATAATGACTCCCTACGTACGTGGGTGCTAACAAAACGTGTTCTTCTTCGGAAGAGAACGTTGGTGAAAGAAATTTCGCCAATACATCTCGCCGCAATAAGTAACACTTTTCTTTTAATGGTTTCTATCCCAACTCGTGCATTACTTCAGTGACACTCTGTTACCTATATTGCGAGAATACAAAACGAGCTGCCCTTCTCTGAACTTTCTCTATATCCCCCGTTAGTCCCACGTGGTGCGGATCACAGAATGCGCAGCAATATTCCAAAACTGGAGACACGAGTGCAGCGTAGGCAGTTTCTCTGGGTGAACATCTTCTAACTCTTGGGCCAATGAAACGTGGCCTTTGGTTTGACTTTCCTGCAATATTTTCTAAGTGTTCTCTACAATTTAAGTTATTCGTAATTGCTATTCCTAGGATTTTAGTTGAATTTACGGCCTATAGAACCTATTGATTTATGGCGTAAATGAAGTTTTATTGCTCCTACGGATGACTAAACACTTATCTTTATTTACAGTCAACTGCCAGTTTTGAACCTTGCAAATATATCACATAAATGATATTACAGTTGCTTTTACCTTCTGGTGATCTTACTAACCAATATATGACACAAGCATCCGGAACAGTCTTAGAGAGCCGCTGTCGGTATCTCTTAAATAGAAAGATATGCAACAGGAGGGGCCCTGTAACATTCCCCTGCAGAACGCCTCAACCGCTTCTGTTCTTCTGCATCTTTACTGCAAAAGAAGATTCAGTAGTTTCGTGACATACAGAATCTGTTTCAAAGATGAAAATCAGATAATACATATTTTTATCTATGAAACAAATTACATGTTGCACTAACCTTATGGATAAAGAAGCAAAAGACACGCTGCTTTCGAAAAGAAATATAAAGAAGAAGTAGCATCTGAAGATGGGCAACGTAGCCCTAAACCGATAATGACTTTGAAATAAAGCATTTTAAATGCTTGTGTGTCTCGTTGCGTATTTTACCAACAGTTACTAACGGCCGTGGAGTTACTCGATGGTGCGCAGATTCTTCTTTCATTAAATCTTTTCTAGGGCAGGTATGACTGTGTCCCTTTCTCGTGAAACTCAATTATTTGCTTTCTTCATATGTCTTAACATAACAGACTCCGATGAAATGATTTCGGGTTAACAAGCGACGTTTCGCAAGTTTGTTTCTTGCTATCTTGGCCAGAAGAACGAAGGAATGACACAGATGTCAACCCGAGATGATTTCATCGCCGGAATTCGCCGAAGAAGCCAAACCTTTCTCTTCCTCTCACCCTTTCCTCCTCCTACTTCTCCCTCCATTATCCTCTGCAGTAGACAGTTCCTACGTAATATGCGTCCCAACCAAGATGTTTTCCAGTTTCATGGTTATGAGGTTCCTTTCCTCTTTTACCCTAGTGAACACCTCATTTCTCGTACTGTAGGTCCACTCAGTTTCTCTATAATCGTTTCCAGTGTTTCCAAATCTTTTCGATGGTAGGACCAGAATGTTCATGAAAAATTTCGAAAAATTTGTAAAATTTTGTTAAAAAAATAAAATTAAAAATTAAAAAAAGTGTATGCCAATTGCATTTTAAGAGCTTTATTAAGTTTTTAACTCTTGTTATAAATAATATTTTCCATATCAAGACGTAAGACGTTTTTTACGCAGTATATTCTTTTATTTATATTGAAGAAAAAATTGGAAAAGGCTCGTTCCAATAAGTATTTATTTCTGAATGTAATTTAAGTTCTATATTTGCAAGCATTCGATCGGTCCCTTTCGTGATATAAAATGTGATTAGGTTTGGATCCTTCAAGGAAGCTTTAGAAGACTCAAGTGATAGTTCCACCTGGAAATGTTCTTCAGATGCTGATATTTTTAGCTTTTCGAAATTCCCCTCTACAAATGGTTTCTTACCCATAAAAACTCATAAAGAATTCTTCAAAAATAACTACTTAAACAATAACCAGTTTCGAGTAATACCTGACAAACATAGAATTTTCCTTACGTAAAAATGTTACCACACAAAAAGTTCCAACTTGAAACATTAGTCAATACTGTTAACAATTAAATTAAAAAAAAAGAAACGTAATAGCTTAACTGTTACTTTTCTTAATGGGGTGAAAAATAATATCGTGAAACTAATAAGTCTTATAGAATACACATTCACTTTAAAAGATACTGAAATCATAATTTAGCAGCCACAGATTTTTCAGCCATTTGAATTTTTTTTAATTATTATTATTATTCTGGTGACAAATAGACTCTTAGCATTACAAAACTACTGCAAAAAATCAGCCATAATTAATGTTTCTATAAATATCTTATGAAGTAATACCAATTTATATAACATAACAAATGTGTTTGATTTTAAAAAGAACAAATTTTAATGTACAGAGCATCTATGTAATATAGGAACATCTTCGCAGCTGTAAGTTCGCAAGTTACAAGATTTCACATTGTGCTTCAAGGGGGAAGCGTTGTGACGACGCTTATCTATACCTGCAAGTGTGCTGTAGCAGGCTTGTTTGTGCACCGCTGTAAATGAACGAGTTAGTTGTTCACCATGCCTATCTAACCGATGTAAATTTTTTTCTGAAAAAAAAAACTATTTGATGCAGGACCTTAACATTGTTACTGTATGATGCTATTTCAAGGTCAAGTGTACAAAATTTTATCAAGATCGGAGCAAAACTGTGGAATTTAGCGAAATCGATGAGTACCCTCCACCATGCACTGAACTAAATTTTATGTAGACAGTGCTCTTCTTCTTGTTTTGAATGTCAATTGTGCAAATTTTCATCCAGATCAGTGCGTAGATATAGATTCACACGGTCACATTGAAAACGCAGTTTCACTTTTTCTCAAATTTTCCGGTTGGTTTTCAAAAAAAAAAAATAGAACGAAACCTGTTTAAGAAACGTCTCCATGTAATTTTGTGTACGTGTGCCAAATGGCACGTTATTTGGTTGTCTGGATCTTGTGTTATAAGAGAACAGACAAACAGACAAAAATGCGTCTTATAGGTATAGAAATATGGCCCAATCATCTCTCTTCATTGCCTCCAATTTTTTTTTCTTTTTTTATTTCTCATAATTGCCTGCCCATAGTATACTTGCAAACGTAAGTATAACTAGTACTCGCAATCACACTTGAACAAAACTGACCGCGTGTTTGAAAGTGTGTTGTTTACAAACAGCAGAAACAAAAGAATTCCGACCGTTGTATTCCAAGGATAGCCAACACACTCGGGGGTAAAAAAAAAATCCCTAAAGCGCAATGTAGGGGATATAAAGATCTAAAATATATGTAGAAAAGTGGGTATGAATACTTAAACAGGCCCACCTGTAGATGGGGTTTCCGCCCGTCAGCTTTGACCCGTGACGTCATCGCAACGCGGTAGTTTTGAGGTTCATATATTTGTAAAGGATATCGGACTTACTACGAGGTCATCAGTCTCTAAACTTACAAACTACTTATGAAGTAACTTATACTAAGGACGGCACAAATATCCATGCCCGCGGGGGGATTCGAACCCCGACCCTAGTGACCGTACAGACTGTGACTTACGCGTCGCAGAACGCTCGGCCACCGCGGCCGGCTAGTTTTGACGTGTGTACGTGTTTGTAGAAGGCGTGAGTGATTATGTTGTGGTTGAGTTAAAGACGATAGTTTGTTTACAAACAAAACATATTAATATTTTGTGTTTAAAAAGTGATCTGTAGCTTCTCTCTGATGGTTAGGTTTAGGTTAACCGAGATTTTTTTTTTTTTTTTTTTTTTTCGTATGTGAGCGATTTTTTTTTTTTTTTTTTTTTTTTGTTATACATGATAACTACAGATTATTTGTATCTACAAAACAGGAGTTTTAAGATATCCCGTATACTGGTTTTCCGACATCTTGATGACGTCATGGGTCAAGCAGACGGGTGGTATCCCAGTCTACAGTTATGCCCATAAACACACATGGTAGGAAAATGCTCTTTAAATACTCGAATTTTTTTATTTTTATTTATTTATTTATTTAGCAAAATTTTCTTCATAATAGTTAAATGAAGCCTTAATCTATCGAAATATGATGAAAAGCGAAAATCGATTTTCTTCGACCTGAACCATAGTGTGGTCGCCTTAAATTATGTGAACCTGTGCTTAAAATTTGCCAAATATTTGGCGTTGACAAGCCCAGGTTTCTTTAAAAATATGTAAGTCATGAAACAGGCTCGAAATGCATCGTGTATCAGTAAGTCATTATTTTACTGACTGAAGACCAGTTCGTTTTATTTCACAGAAGGAAAACAGTCACGGAATATTCACTTCAAACGATTGACGAAATTAAGTGTTTCTATCAACAATAATACATTTCCTCGAGACAACATTATCTCGTTATACCGAAGGTATTAAACATAAGGAGAGGCATGGAATTAAAATTTGATAGGCGTTCACAGGGAATACTGAGGCAGAATTAAAGTATGTGGTGTGGAGGGAGACGTGCTTTAAGACAGTCCGTGTAGTCGCTTTGTCTGCTACGCTGCGTTGGCTCAGTGATCTAAAGCGCCTCCCTAGTAAGTAGTAGGTCCCGGGTTCGGATCCCGGCCACAGCACAAATTTTAATTCAATTCCTCTCCCCATGTTAAGTGTTTGCGTTCGCAAAATATTTGACTTTGATATTTTAAAGCCGTCTCGTGACCTACCTGAATGGATAACACGACGCACAGACTGGCAGCCACTGAACTACTCCCTAATGGGTCGCTGTTCAAAGTGGCAACGTCTTTTAATATTGCCTTCTGGCGTTTCCTAGCGGTCACTTTTTAGCAGAATGACGGTTGCTGCCTCGGTCCCTGCAGCGGCGTCATTAGCCGAGGGCTGCTGGGGGCGGACGTCGGCGTAACTCAGGCTAATTTACGCGCCGGCTGTCGGCGGGCGGCAGCGGCAGCGGCCGAGCGAGCCCAGGCGCAGTGCGGCGCCGGTGATGGATCGCCGGGAGGGGCATTGATCAGACACTGCTCAGCCGCCGATATGCGCGCCCCGGAGTCCGCCGGCGACCGACTCCTTCCTACTCTGGCGGGGAACTTACTCACTGCTGAGGGTTTCTTCTCCTGCGCGTATCAACTCCAGGGGTTGAGTGCATACGGAAATGCCTGATAGAGATCGTACTTTGTTACAGCGACTGCAGTCCACTACTCAGTGCACGATACAGCCACAACGTAAGCATTCCCCTTCCCCTCCTAGAGCTTGGCTGAGCAAATGCTCTACTGCGAGCGCGGCCGCCCGCGGGCGCTCACACCGCTTCACTGTGTTCGACACCACTGTTAAGTAGGCCTCGCGTAAGGTAGGGCTTCTGCTTAGTTACATGTCAAACAATTATTAACTTTGACATATGATTGTAAAATTGCTGGTGGCCGAGGGAACTGAGGCGCTCCACTCACGGTCTGCACGGCCACTACGGTCGGGGGTTCCAATCCCCCCTCGAGCGTGGATATTTGTTCCGTCCTTAGCCTTAGTTAGTTCATAAGTAGTTTGTAAGTTTAGGGACTGATCACCCCGTAGTTAAGTCCCATAAGCTATACAAACATTTGATTTTCTAAAATTGCTAGAGATTGTTTGAATAACCACAAAATGTTATTAGTAGATTATTTACTGTCAATTCACAACATGTTTCGAGCTTAGCCCACCATCTGGTGATCCGTCAATAATATATGTATAGCCAATACGTATTTACACAGAATTATTATTTGCAATTTATAATTAAAATATGAAGTATTTTTTATAGTTTTCATAATTTGTAACTTCATACCGATATTATATATATTTAGATTTGATGCATTCAAATTTTTCATTTAAACCCTGTTGTTATGTATTGCCAAATAAGAATAAACATCAGTTGTGATTAAGATCATATTTATACAAAATATTTTAGAAAATAAAGATTATATGGCAAATTATCATGTGTTTACATGGAAGTTAGAATAGAGGATAAACAGTTGCCTTATTTATTCAAGATGCAAGTTCAAAATAAAGTGCATCATTTCAAAAAATATCAAAAATTAAATAACTGTCACATTTGCCAAAAAAATGAACTCCTAAAAATTACTTACTGAAAAATTTTGCTTCGATAAATGGAAAAATCTGCTTCTTCTGTTGTTAACTTGTTCGTTAAGCAGTTGATCCTTCAAGATGTATCTATTTTATCATGAACGTTGCATACCTCTACCAAGACTTTCAGTCTAAAATAAACAATTACTAACCTTGATACATGATTTTCAAGAGATGTCTTCACAAAGTACTTCATAGACTCTTGGAGCACCTTTAAGTGGTCTATTCTCACTAACATGACAAAAGTCTGGTTACAGTTACGAGGCGAACGCCAAGTATGGTACAAAAGAATTTCGATTGGTCGCAGGTACGTTGTGCGGGAACTCCTCCAGACCACCTTGGTTTCCACGAAAATCGAGATGAAAGCCCAGCTATACTTGTACTAAGGGACCGTAAGTACGTGAGCCAGGGCTCGACTGTCAGACAGACGACCTAGTTCAAATCCTGCTCGGAATTATATGAATATATTTTTTACACTTGTCCGACTACTGGTTGTGGATAATTGTATTCCTTTTCGTCAAGAGTGACGTCACGTCGAAGCACACAAGTAGGTCCTGCCTTCGGAGTCGCATATACCGGAGTACCGTCACGAATCCGGCTGAGTTTCTCACATGACGACACTGCGTAATCCCTTTGAGGGGCACTGCTGTCATTATCAGTATGCCAGAAACTGGAAAGTAAACAGTGGAAAAATGATACTAAAGTGTCCTCTTGCAGCACCAATGACGCAGGAAATCGAGAACGTTAGAAAGACAGGACCATCATTATAATGTTCAAATGTTCAAATGTTTGTTAAGCTGATGACTGCGGAGTCATCAGTCCCTAAACTTACAACCTACTTATGAACTAACTCATACTAAAGACGACTCAAACATCCATGCCCGAGGGACGATTCGAACCCCCAACTGTAGTGGCCGTGCAGACTATGACTGGCGCGCCGCAGACCGCTAGGCCACTGCTGCCAGCCCATCATTATAAAGAAATTTTTATCAATTAGATCTATAGGCAAACCTTCATAGAGTCTTCTAAAACGATTACGCCTGTCTAAAATGTACGTTGAAACACATCTGTGTAGGAAACTGATGAGAGGTGAATGGGCACACTGGAAAATCAGTTAATGCAAACGGGACAACTACTGTAGGATAGTATGAATTAGACAGCGCAGGTATTTATGTAATGATAGATGACTACAGATAATTATTTTTGCAGGAACAGCGACGAGTTGCACAATTAACCCTGGTTAAGAAGAAGCGACGTCTAACAGCATAAAATGTTCAAAACTTTATCCCACTTATAATTTTTGAGAAATTGCTTACACAGTCCCATAATTTATTTCTGAGGAGAAATCTCAAATACTTGCTTCTTTTTCCGCATTTCGGTCTACTTGCTTCTTTTACAGAGTGCCCGGTAACTATGGGCTAACTTCAACTGTTCTTGGCAGCCGTGGATTTTTCGTTTTATTATCTCCCATCTTTCCCATTAGTAGCCCGATAGTTTTGTGTGGGAATAATGGAGCAAATGACTGCTTAACGAGGCACCCAAATGGTAAAAAGTTGTTACATAAGTAGTGGAGGCCCCCTCGATATGCTTTCGTTAACTGCGTGTCACGTTTGGGCAAACGCTGTCCCAACCGAATCACTAATTCGGAAATTCGGAAGTTCGTCCGAATTGAGACCACGGACGGGTTCAGTTTCGAAGATAAAAGAGAGAGAAAGAGAGAGAGAGAGTGATAGGACGGCCGAACGCTGGTCGAGCACAAGAGAACGCGACTAGCTCCAGAAAATCCTTCTCCAAACTGAAATGATCACCAGGTTCACTGCATGAAATCGTTTCAAAAGATTTGATAATGCATGCGTATAAGATTCAACTCACACAGTCATTGAATACCGCATATCATGTAAAGAGACATAGATGTGGGTGGAAATGATTTTTTTTTCCAACATGATGGTGCTACATGGTTGGCATCCCGTGAAACAGTTCCTCAGCAGGTTGGAAAGTTTACTGATAAATCATCTCTTTGCGTGGCTACGAGGAGTGTCCTGCCAGTTAGTGCGATATCACCACTTGTCACTTTTTTGTGGGGATTTTGAAATCAAAGGAGTACGCGAACAAACCGCAATTATTACACACGTTGAATAATGAAATTTAAAGGTTATTAACGGTATCCCACCAAACATTTGTGAACGAGTTATCGAGAACATCAGTGAACCCATTGCTCGTTACCGCACGCACTTGCGTGGCCATATAGGGGATATAATTTTTCACACATAAATGGGAGAAGTTACTTAAAGTGCATATAAAAAATTACTTTTCTCATATATTTTGTACGATTTATAACATTTCCTTATTCCCCCATACTTCCTGTACATCATCGATAAATTTAGTATCTCACAGAAATTTTGACCGTTTATGAATTCTCCGCACGGTTTGTTAACTCGGAACTTCAACTTCTGTTAAATTCATATTCGCCCTTCATATTGATACTGCGTAGGATATTGTACATACAACAGTGCAGTGAAACTAAGTAGCCCGGTGTTAAAAGGCTTCATGCAGTAAATCGCAGTGAAACACTTCATTAACGAGATAATCTACATCACGCAGTGAATTTTTAATAGGCCGATGACGTACCGCGTATCTCCCTTGCCTTACGCGGAACTGAATTTTGCAAGAGGTCGATAGTCGATAAGCTGTAGGATTCAGAAAGCGGTCACTGTGACGGCGTGCATTATTTGGAGGTTTTATATAAACAGCGGGCAAATGAATATTCAACGCTGCTATAACTTTATCTATAAATGAACGTTATAAATCATTCCGAAACGCCTGTAATATTTGCACCATTTCCAGGAAGCAGTATTTTCCCGACCTTTCATTAAAAAATAACCACCACAGCTGTATTCGGGTAATCATAACATTTCGGGTTTCTTCATTTTGGAGTTCGCATGCGTATTCGAAACAGATCAAACCTTTCCCGTCATTATTGCTTACATGTCAAATATACAACTGTTTTTGTCGTTTACACTGGCCGCGGTGGAGTAGCCGAGCGGTCTAAAGCGTCTCGCTGCGGAGCGCGCGGTTGCTCGCCGTGGAGGTTCGAGTCCTCCCTGGGGCATGGGTGTGCGTGTTGTCCTTAGATTAGTTGACCTAAGTTTAAGTAGTTTGTAAGCTACGGACTGACGACCACGCAGATTGGTCCGATAGATTTACAAACATTTGAACATTTAAACTGAATGCCCATACTTACTGATGATATCAGAAATGGGAAGTTCACGGAATATACACTATTGGCAATTAAAATTGCTACACCAAGAGGAAATGCAGAAGATAAACAGGTATTCATTGGACATATATATTATACTAGAACTGACATGTGATTACATATTCACGCAATTTGGGCTCATAGATCCTGAGAAATCAGTACCCAGAACAACTACTTCTGGCCGTAATAACGGCCTTAATACGGATCGGCATTGAGTCAAACACAGCTTGGATGACGTGTGCAGTTATAGATGCCCATGCAGCTTCAACACGATACCACAGTTTATCAAGAATAGTGACTGGCGGATTGTGAGGAGCCAGTTGCTCGGCCACCACTGACCAGACGTTTTCAGTTGGTGAGAGATCTGCAGAATTTGCTGGCCAGGGCATCAGTCGAACATTTTCCGTATCCAGAAAGGACCTGCAACATGCGTACGTGCATTAACGTGCTGAAATGTAGGGTTTCGCAGGGATCGAATGAAGGCTAATCCACGGGTGGTCGTAACACATGTGAAATCTAACGGTCACTATCCAAAGTGCCGTCGATGCGAACAAGAGGTGACGGAGACGTGTAACTAATGGCACCCCATACCATCACGCCGGTGATACGCCAGTAGGCCTATAGCGATGATGAATACACGCTTCCAATGTGCGTTCACCTCGATGTCGCCAAACACGGATTCGACCATCACGATGCTGTAATGTCATTCATTGGATCTCGAGATCCAACACTGCGAAAACGCGTTGCAGAAGGGAGGTTGCTATCACGGAACAGACTAGCATACCTTTGATAAGCGTTATCAACGATTATGTGAGTGTCATGGTATGAAGAAATGATATCTACTCTCTCTGCGCCGGCCGCGGTGGCCGAGGTGACTGAGGCGCTCCAGTCACGGTCAGCACGGCCACTACGGTCGAGGGTTCGAATCCCTCCTCGGGCATGGATATTTGTGCCGTCCTAGTTCGTAAGTAGTTGATAAGTAGTTTGTAAGTTTAGGGACTGATGACCCCGTAGTTAAGTCCCATAAGCTTTACAAACATTTGAACATTTTTTACTCTCTCTTCAACCGTTAACATCGTGGAACAATTGTGAAGAGATGCGTACAGTCGGAATCGTTGAACTGGACTGACCAGTCTGTGCACGGACTGATAGCGTGATCACCGCCTATGCTCGCATCGCAGCTTTGACGCTCTCGCCTAATCTCCTGCCCACCTAGCACTGGGCCACAGACTGCAGCCTGCTGTTCGCCTAAGTGCAGCACTACTTCTCCATCAGGCCACTCTGCGCTGCTGTACTTCACTGGAAGCGGCAGCGCCGTTCACAGGCATTAAGCAAAGTAGCCGTGGAATTAGCAAATTCTGTTCAGACGAGCCACTAGTTGCCTTGTGCGGTGCGCGTCAGATGAAACAGTAGAGCTACCAGAGGCGGGAAACTCTGTTACGTGTAATGGTATGCCCGTATTGGTAGCGTCAGTGAGGTTACTTTAAGTGTTTTGTACTGTGGAAAACTGCAGGAACTGTGTTTTCGGGCAGTGTTAGGTGAAAAACTGACGTAACTGCAAGTGGAGAAGAAAGAAAACAAGCGGAGTGTGGCGCCGAAAGAATACATATCCTTGAGACGACATTGTCTCGTTATACCAAAGGTATTAAATAAAGGGAGAGGTATTGAATTAAAATGTGCTGTAGCCGGTATTCGAACCCAGGACCTCCTACTAACTAGGTAGGCGCTTTAGAAAACACCATGAGGCAGAATTAAAGTATGTGGTGTGTAGGGAGACGTGATTTAAGACAATCCGTGTAGTGGCTTTGGCTGCAACCCTGTGTTAGCAGAGTGCTCCAAAGCGCCTACCTAGTAAGAAGGAGGTCGTAGGTTCGAATCCCGGCCACAGCCCAAATTTTAATTCAATGCCTCTTATATATATAGGATTACTTTGATGTTTACAGATAAGGTCTGCTGTCATCACTGAAGCATCAGATAATTTCTTTTCCTTATTCCCTACCATTTTGATCTTATGGTAAAAAATCATTACCTCATTTTGTTTGTTACTTATTTGGCAGTCTTATGGCTAAACCATTGCACAGGGTGATGCAAAAGTCCGGAAACACGTTCTAAAAAATCCAAATGGAGTAGCAAACAGCAATAGCAAACTCCTAAACATGAGAAACGGGAAAGACAAAAAGTCCTCGACCATTAGTCTTACAAGAATGAGTTTACAGAACTACGAGTTTGAGCAATAGTGGGCAGCGTAAGGTTGACAATTTGTACCTGACGGGAGGGTTGCTTAGGTAGTCCGTGCAGATCTGCTGATCGCAGTGTGTCTCCAGTGGTGTAGTAGCCAGCGCAACTGCCTTCGAGGCAGGGTACCCGGGTTCGAATCATGGTGGGGTACACATATTCAACATTTCGCAGTTAATGTAATGCATTTCGTAAATACTTATAGGCTACCTACTCACGTAGCTGCTATCTTGAAAGCAGCGATCTTGCATCCAACTCTGAAACGGCTTCACTGTGTAAAGTTTCAGTAGCGACTGTAACCTTATTAAGGACAGCGTACTCAAAGCAAGGCAAGCGAACGAATCGGGAAATTACCTAACATCGATCGACAAGCGTTAAGAACGATTTTGCCAATACAACATGTGTCTACGAGACAATTCAATTTATCCATCGTCTTTAAAGTTAGAACGGTATTATATATCAGGTCGAAATTTTATTTCCTTGCCAGTTTTAAGCAATTATGGGTTTTCTTCAGAAGATACTGTAAAGAAAAAATTGTCAGTGATGTTAAGTGCATAGCTTGTGATAAATGAAATAAAAAGAAAGTTAATATAATACACATTCAAAAAATTACTTAAAAGGAAAGATTATACATACAGTTAATTATCGCACGATAAACGAAAGTCAGTATCACATTTCTCTTATCATGCGATAATATTAGCAGTATGTATAATCTCTCCTTTTAAATATTTTTTGAGTTGTGTACTTTTTAAGTTTTTGCAAGCTACGAACTTCACTACTCTTAACGATTTTTTCTGTGCAGTCTCTTCTGAAGAACAGCAATAATTGCTCGAAATCGGTAAAGATTCAGATGATGGAACTGGGATGTGGTTCAACATGGTAAATCAAGCGAACGTAATCTGGCTTATTCTGATGCTATTGCAAAAACCTCTAAAATCAATGACTTATTCACACACACAAAATGGGAAATTAGTTTATACTTCCTAACAATTTCTTTTACGTTGTTTCTATCAAAGATGCATTTAAAAATGTATAATATTGCCAGCATAAACATGTTTTATTGAAGTATTATCATGAAACCTAATCGTTGATATTCACGATCAAGAATCTTTCACATTAATTATAATATCGAAAGATATAATATTATCATTGGAGGTCGGTCTACTGCCAGATGTCCCGTATTTTCATGGGGAAAAATTGGTAGGCTTATCTAAAATTGCCACTTTAAAATGTTCACGTAATACGAAATATACATGAGAACATATTTATTTGTACTATTCTTGGAATATTTCTTTCTGTATTTTGTTGTAATATTTTGTATCTTGTAAGTTATAATGTATGTTTTTTAACACTATTAAATAGAAAAGGGCGCATAACAATATGGGCGCAGAACAATGCGAAACAAAGAGAGATGACGTATATTATAAATGTATTCAGGAGCTACAAGACGTTAGAAAATTAAATAATGCTGATACTGAATGCTGTGTATATCAAGTGTTTTTAAAAATAGTTTTTCCATTAAAGCACCGAAATATTTTTAAAATCCACCATAATTCCCACTAACCACTAGATACAAAATCTGCCCACTAGACAGGTACTCAGAACTACCAGATTTAGTGGGAAAACCACCAACTTGGCAACACTGGCCCAGGGCCTCCGACAGCCATATTTAAAAATGTTCAAATGTCTCTAAATCTATCGGACCAAACTGCGTGGTCATCAGTCCGTAGCTTACAAACTACTTAAACTTAGGTAAACTAACCTAAGGACAAACACACACACACACCCATGCCCCAGGGAGAACTCGAACCTCCACGGCGAGCAACCGCGCGCTCCGCAGCGAGACGCTTTAGACCGCTCGGCTACTCCACCACGGCTAGCCATACTTAGTCCGTCACTGGTTGTTCACGACATTCAGTACCTGCTCGTTATTTAGAATATCCGATATACGTCGCCCCGTTTCAGCAGAACTTTCAGCGGAGACACCCTTCAGATGGCGCATAAGAAAGCAGCAAAGAGACGGACTCGCACAAGCACGCTGTACACTTGATCTGGTGGCCCAGTGTCCACGCGCTACGCCATCGGCCCCGTTTCTTTCGGACAGAAGGCACGTAGGATGCTCGTCAGTGACAGGTGGCGCCCGTACTTCCATTCTTCCGCTCCGCTCCCTCGAGGCCGGCGACACGGGTTCGATGTCGGTGCGGTCGCGCAGCCGCTCAGGAGATTGCGGCCTCGCTTCCCGGCAGATCACACGCGCCGGCCGCCAGCGCCGACCTTCCCCTTCAATTTGTGCGCCGCCGGTTGAGCGGATTGCGCGCTCCCCGGAGGCGCCGCCGCCCTCCGGCGGCTCCGGTGTCAGTGCACGCGGCCACTGGCGCTTTCTCCCGCCGCCTCCAGAGCCCACTCCCACACTCCCAGACACTAGCCGCCTCGCTTTCTGTTTCCCGCCGCGCCGCGCCGCGCCGCGCCGCGCCGCTCCCGTTACCACAGCACTTCTCCACTGCTAGTGTCGGGTGTTCCGCTTCCGGCACTTCACACGGGACGTGCTCGGAATGGCTCGCTCCTTAACTAGCGCATCACCTCCTGAGAGTAAAGTCGTGAGCACGGGAGAGCCTCGAGGAACGCTTTAGCTGCCTAATTGGGAAACTTTTCCCTACCTGTCGTGCCGGCAAGCTCCTTCCCATCGGGATGTATGGCCGTTGCGACTTGATCAAAAAGTCAGTATAAATTTTAAAACGTTATAAACCACGGAAGAATGTAGATAGAGAGGTAAAAATTGACACCCATGCTTGGAATGATATGGGGTTTTATTAAAACCGAAAAAAAGAAACAAAGTTCAAAAAATGTCCTACAGATGGCACTGCACAGCAAAACGTCTGTGACTGCTCCCGTGACGGGTGAGAGGTACGCCGATGCCTTACAGAATCGCATTATCTCCAGGCTGGCAGATAAACACCTGCTGGAACGTACGATTTTATACAGGATGGCTCTCCACCCCATATTGCTAGACGCGTGAAAGGTCTCTTGTGCGCGTGATTTGGTGATGATCGTGTGCTCAGCCGCCACTTTCGCCATGCTTGGCCTCCCAGGTCCCCAGACCTCAGACGGTGCGATTACTGGCTTTCGGGTTACGTGAAGTCGCAAGTGTATCGTGATCGACCGACATCTCTAGCGATGATAAAAGACAACATCCGACACCAATGCCTCACCATAACTCCGAACATGTTTTACACTGCTGTTCTCTGATCAGATGAAGCGCCATCTGTCGGACATTTTTTTAAATTTCTTTTTCTAATAAAACCCCATGTCATTCCAAGCATGTGTGTCAATTTTTACCCCTCTATTTACATTATTCCGTGATTTATTAAGTTTTATGATCAGCCGGTATTTATTTGCTGTCATTTACAATGTCCTTCCATGTGGTCGTTTTTTTTCAGTCTTAATATGTTTATACGCACAATGATTTCTTCTTCTGTCTAGTTCGGCAATATAAAGCTTCATCAATGGAGTATAATTACAATAATTGGAAAAATTTAAATTAAATAATTTATAAGGAAGATACACATCAATAAGGAAAATGAAGATCGTCGGTATTATGACATATAACAAGTAGTTTATTAGTTCGCGGTATATACAGGGAAAATCACCTAACACTTGCACCGCAAATATTGCTGAAACGGAAATGCGATTGATGTGCAGTTTTCACAGAATAGTTTGGCAGTTAAGGACTCATATTGTTAGCCAATAAACAGATTGTAAAGATACCTATAAAATGTATTTTTAATGCAAACAATTTTTCAAATGGAACATTGGTTATTTCTATCATGCACTGGAACGTTTCACACCAGCTGTGTAAAAACAATTTTGACTGACATGACGACAGCGTAGCTCACTGGCTGGTGATCGTGAGACAGTAGGTCCTGCCCCAGAGCGGCTACCACTAGAGGTCAGACGTCAGCTCCGCGGGTACCCGACGCCCCATATCCATACTCGCGGTCTCCGTGAGCTCGGCGACCGTATGTTTGTAATTCATACAAATCTACAGTTTTATTACGATCTTAATGAAATGTTGCATACTTGATCTTCAAAATAAGAGGAATATCGCTGCCTACACAGTATTCCATGTGGTGGATGGCGAAGGCTACTTTACTCACAGAATTCGACAAAATCAACAGTTTCCTTACGATTCTGTTGAAATTTTGCACACTTGATCTTCAGATCAAGTATTCATCAGTATCTTTCTGCAATGTTTCGAGACAACTTCATACCATTGTACTGAAAATAATTACCACACATTCATGATATACTCTCAACTCATTCAATAAATTTAATAATTATTTCAGCTCACTTCAATGTTCTTGCAGATCAAAGGAAACATTTCTCACTCCATATTAAGAAAAAAATTCGCAGTAGATTTTACATATATTATGGTTTGATGTAATAAAGGCCTAAATTTATTTTCATTACAATGTAGCATCGAATTAAGTGAAGTATTAAACGAAAATTAAGAATTTGCTTTGGTAAAAACACATTGCATAGACTTTTTGGTTCAGTCGATTTTTGATCAAAAGTTGCTGTGTTTGAAATGTAGACAATATTCTGATTTTTCATTTAAAACCGAGCAGAACGATAAATGTTAAATTGTTTTCGAGGCACTGGCACTCCCATTTCCATCCCTCCGCATCAGGAATCATGTGGTAATATCGATCGTCAAATTTTATACTCATTTTAGCGAGGAAGTATTGCTTTATTTATTACTGCATTAAAAATATCACCAAATAAATGTATTAGAGTGAACGGAAAATCTGGAAGATGTCAAACTACGACGAAGACAAGTGATGCTGATTTTACATCGGACTGACTAACAAGCAGTTTTCACAAGTATAATATGGAATTATATAGGACGCCATCGACTTACATGAATGTATTTTGCAGGATTCAAAAAATGTTCAAATGTTTGTAAATCTATCGGGTCAAACTGCGTGGTCAGTCCGTAGCTTACAAACTACTTCCACTAAAGTAAACTAACCTAAGGAGAACACACACACACACACACACACACACACACACACACACGTGCCCCAGGGAGGACTCGGACCTCCGACGGCGATATTTTGCAAGAGACTAATGCAAATGAACCGGAATTGGCGGTATCTTTGAGGTACGGTAGACGTTGAAATCTCACAATTGTGTGTGTTTTAATTAAACGAAAGCCTTATTTCATTTATTAATAATGAATGACCTAAGTTTCGAATCATAAGCCCATTTTACAGTACATAACTGATACAAAAGTGACAACCAAGAAAAGTTAAACGTACCAACTCCCGAAGATATGGAATGTTGACTTCAGCTTTAAAATTTATCTTTGAGATTCTAACCACATTATGTATGGATTCAAAAATTCTTTAGCATTAATTACAGTAACTATCACAATTCTGACAAAATTATCTAGATTTTTACTAGTTGCTTAGGAACAAAATGATTGGTTTTCTTTATTTAAGAAGCCATAAAATGTTGCATCCATTTATCTACTATATTGTTGACGATGTCGTACTACGAAATTAAAATTTTCTGCGTTGGTTGGTATTTCAGTAAACAAAACTGTACTGGTATAAGTACGCAGAAACTGAGAAGTATAATGCACAAATGAAAAGAGAATGACAACATAAATGTTGAAAAACGAATCATGAGTCTATGACAAACACTTTGAGTCATAAGGCAATATGGTTCGGACAGCCAATAATCTATGGACTGCCGCGGCGGATTAGCCGTGCGTACTGGAGCGCCGTGCTGCGGTGCGCGCGGCCGTTCGCCGTCGGAGGTTCGAATCCCCCCCCCGCGGGCATGGTTTTTTGTGTTATCCTTACGTTAGTTTACTTTAGTTTAAGTGTTTGGGATCTACGGACGAATAACCATGCAGTTGAGTCCGATAGATTTACAAACATATGAATCTATGGTCTGGGCGGTCACTCCCGCCGAGAGTTCGAGTCCTCCCGCAGGCATGTGTGTGTGTGTGTGTGTGTGTGTGTGTGTGTGTGTGTTGTCCTTAGTGTAAGTTGGTTTAATTAGTTTGTAAGGCTATGGACTGATTACTATAGCAGTATGGTCCAATAGTTATACATACATTGTAACATTTTGACAGTGGCGGACTAATTTGGGGGGCGGAGGGGGCGGACCGCACCGGGCCTTCGGTCTTGGGGGGCCTCCAAATACCTGGAAAAGACGCTTAAGGGGCCTCTTTTTTATAGTAATACAAGTACTTACAAGTGGTGGGGGGGGGGCTCCTTTCGTTTCGCCGCCGCCCCGGGCCTTCAACAGCCTTAGTTCGCCACTGCATTTTGAACAATCGACAATAGTGGCACTTTGGATGCAGAGCGTACGGCAGAGTGCTCGCCCGCTCCCCGCCTCCCCTCCCCTTTCTGTGCCTCGGCTGCAGCGACATGCAGCCCCGCGCTGTGCAGGTGCAGGTCGCATCAGCGTCGCGCCCCCTCCCCTCCACTGCCAGTCTGCGCGGCCCCATTAGACTGCGCTGTGCCGCCCGTCTCAATTTGCTTCCGCGTCAGCCACTGTGCTGCTTGGTCGCTCACGTGCACGTAGAACGAAACATTTCCATCACATTCCTTAGTGACGGGTACTAAAGCGTGTGCTGTCACAGTATTAGCCGTTCAAATTATAATGGCCATTTCAGCTGAAGGCGCTGCCAACTGTTGACTTGTTCTGCTATCATTTATTTCGAATGGCGTACGGGCGTTATAATTACGCTCATTGGTACACATGCAACAGTTAATAGAACTGTATATTATGTTAACTCAATCTTGAACAGAAAAGCAATCGAAATGAATAATAAGAATATAAATGTACTGTTTTACGATAAAACAATGCAGCAGCATATTTGCAAAGAAAAAAGATTAGTCGTTTTTAATATATTCTTCTGAAGGAAAAATATGTGAGCTGAAAAAAAAAACTGTAATTTTACTATGGAATAACTGAAGCGAATTCATAACACATTTTCTATTGATATTTTTTCTACGGATCATTGTACGGAATTAAGATAAAATCGTTATTTTGCAATGTAATAATTTTGTTTTGCAGGCAGCTGATAAAAATACATTTGCTGTTAAGAAATCATCATCGTCATCATCATTAAAGACTGATTATGCCTTTCAGTGTTCAGTCTGGAGCAAAGTACCTCTAATAAAATTCCTCCGTGATCCCCTATACAATGCTAACATTGATGCCTCGTCTGATGTTATGCCTTTCACTTCAAAATCATTCTGCACCGAATCTAAGTACATTCTTCTTGGTCTACCTCGACTTCTCTTACCCTCCACTGACGCGCTCAAAAGTCTCTTAGGTAACCTTGCTTCTCCCATGCGTGTAACATGACCCCACCATCTCAGTCTGTTCGCTCTAACTGCTTGATCTATGGCGTTCATTCCCAGCTTTTCTTTGATTTCCTCATTATGGACACCCTTCTGCCATTGTCCCCATCTATTGGTACCAGCAATCATTCTTGCTACTTTCATATCAGTAACCTCTATCTTATGAATTAGGTAACCTGTATCCACCCAACTTTCATTACCATACAACAAAGTTGGTCGAAAGATAGAGCGGTCCACTGCTAACTTAGTCTTGGTACTTACTTCCTTCTTGCAGAAGAGAGTAGATCATAGCTGAGCACTCACTGCATTGGCTTTGCTGCACCTCGATTCCAGTTCTTTCACTATGTTGCCATCCTGTGAGAAAATACATCCCAGGTACTTGAAACTGCCAACCTGTTCTAACTTTGTTCCTCCTATTTGGCACACAACCCGTTTGAATCTCTTTCCCACAGACATTACTTTCGTTTTGGAGATGCTGATCATATCATAATCCTTGCACCTCTGATAGAGCTCTGAAATATTAGCTTGCAACCTTTCAATAGAATCGGCCACCTCGACTAAGTCATCTGCATATGCGAGACTGCTTATTTCGTTTTCACCTACTTTAATCCCGCCCTGCCAGTCTACTGTTTTCAACATATGAGCCATGACTACTATGAACAACAGTGGTGACAGGTTACAGCCTTGTATTACCCCTGAAACTACCCTGAACCTTGAGCTTAGTTTGCCATCTACTCTAACTGCTGCCTGACAGTCTACGTAAAGCCCTTTAATTGCCTGCAGAAGTTTGCCTCCTACACCATAATCTTGAAGAACTGACAGTAGCTTCCTCCTAGGAACGCAGTCAGAAGCCTTTTCCAAATCTATGAAACATAGATAAAATTCCCTGTTCCATTCACAGCACTTTTCCATTTCCTGCCGTAAGCAAAAGATCTGGTCCTGACAGCCTCTAAGAGGCCTGAACCCACACTGATTTTCGTCTAATTTGTCCTCAATTAATACTCGCACTCTCCTTTCAACAATACCTGAGAATATTTTGCCTACAACGCTAATTAAAGAGATACCTCGATAGTTGTTGAAATCTTCTCTGTTTCCATGTTTGAAAATTGGCGTGATTACCGCTTTCGTACAGTCAGACGGAACCTGTCCCGATTCCCACGCCTTTTCAATTATCCTGTGTAACCATTTGAGACCTGATATTCCACTGTATTTGACGAGTTCTGGCTTAATTTCGTCCACCCCATCCGCTTTATTGCACTGTAATCTACTGACAATTTTCTCCACTTCCTCAAATGAGATCCTCTTTCCATCGTCGTTCCTATCCCATTCTACCTGAAAATCTGATATATCATTGAACGTTTCACATACATTGACCAATTCTTCAAAATATTCCCTCTATCTGCCCAAGGCATCCACAGGATTGACTAGCAGCTTTCCTGACCTGTCCAAAACACTTGTTAATTCCTTCTTCCCTCCCTTTCGAAGATTGCTAATTACGCTCCAAAATGGTTTTCCCGCGGCTTGACCCGGAGATTCTAGCTTGTTTCCGAAGTCGTCCCATGATTTCTGCTTGGATTCTGCAATTACCCGTTTGGCTTTGTTCCTTTCTTCAACATAACTTTCTCTGTCTGCCTGATTTCTAGTATGTAGCCATTTTTGATATGCCTTCTTTTTCTTTTTACAGGCTGCCTTGACTGTGTCATTCCACCAGACTGTCTGCTTCTTCCTACCTTTACACACTACTGTTCCAAGACATTCTCTAGCTGTTTCCAGTAGTGCGTCCCTGTACCTTGACCATTCCTCTTCCAGTGACTGTAAATCATTACATTCAACTAAATGGTACCTTTCCGAGATCATTGTTATCTATTTGTGCCTAATTTCCTTGTCCTTCTTCACATGGACCTGACTTTCTGCCCTTTTGGCCTCACAAAACCAGTTTCACTGCAGATTAAATAAAGATCAGTACCATCAAAGAACCCCCTGAAAACGCGTGTGTCCTCGACTGTCTTCCTGCATTCCTGGTCTGTTTTTATATAGTCAATGACAGATCTGGTTCCCCTTCCTTCCCACGTTTAGCGGTGAATGTCCTTATGCTTAAAGAAGGAATTTGTGATAACTAAGCCCATACTGGAACAGAAATCCAAGAGTTGTTTTCCGTTCCTGTTGGCCTCCATATCCTCTCCAAACTTACCCATAACCTTTTAATAACCTTCTGTTCGATTTCCTATCCTGGCGTTGATATCACCCGTGAGTAAAACACTGTCCTTATCCTTCACTCTAACAACTACATCACTAAGTGCGTTGTAAAATCTGTCCATCTCATCTTGATCTGTCCCTTCACAGGGTGAATACACTGCCACAATCTTAATTTTCTTACTGGAATGGCCAAATCTATCCACATCAGTCGTTCATTTACATACCTTATTGCAATTATGCTGGGTACGATTGTTTTCCTGATGTAAAATCCAACACCCCACTGTGCTCTTCCTACTTCAACTCCTGACAGGTAGACCTAAATTAAAATTAAATTACAACATTGAGGTACAGGATAATAACTAAAAGGAAGATGTCTCCGGACACGCTGGTGAAAATTTGTCATTCACCCTGCTGAGCCTTAGTTTGAGTAGTCGATGAAAACTTAAAATTATTGATTTTAAGTTTTCCTGATAAACGTACTTTGTGACGACGTATATTTTTGCGATACCTATCCTCTTTAAATAACGTAACAATCCGACGAAATGTCCGGACACTTGGATGATGTCTTCCAGGATAACGATCAACATACTTAGCACAGGCCCGCTGGGCATTTTGATTTCAGTAGCCATACACAAACACCATATCGACCTTTTCTGCAATTGGTAAACGGGCCATTTTAAGGGGAGTAATGTATCACGAAGCAAATACCAACCGCACAGGCGAAATGTTACGCTATACCATGTACTTATACATTTGGACTATAGCAGCACCATCTACCACAAAGCGTAAAAAGTGTTCCAAATAAAACATTCATATTTATTTACGTACTAGACGAATGTGTAATAAAAATGAGGGTACCTGTTTTAAAAAATGCCGTTGATGTCCTTGTGACCTATGGCAGCACAATCTAGCGGGACAACGACAGCGCCATATGTTTTCCCCCTTCAAGCTAGAAAACTTTTGTTCTTTGTAGTTTTATCGTTTGATGCTTATTTCGTGAGATATTTGGCCCGGTCACAATCAATGGACTACCCTACATATATATATTTGTGTGTGTATGTGTGCACGAGGGGCGTTTGAAAAGGCCGTGCAAAATTAAAAACTACAACGCTGTTCTAATTTGTTGATACGTTCCGAATAATAGGGATTGTTCAAGCCTGCAAAATAGCTATTAGATTTTTCAATCAATCACCTTCTCGTTTGAATGACATCTTCGTTCCACCAGGGATTTCTTCAAAGCGGGAAACAAATAGTAGTCCGAGGGAGCCACGTCTGGAGAAGAGTGGGCGATGCGAAACGATTAGAATCCAGTTTCCAATAATTTTACGAGCACAACTGCTGAGGTGTGGTTTGGTGCATTGTCGTGATGGAAGAGGACTTTTTTGTGGGCCAATCGCCGACGTTTCTCTTGCAGCTCAGTTTTCAAACGGTCCAATAACGATGAATAATACGCACCTGTAATAGTTTTACCCTGTTCTAGATAGTCAATGAGGAGTATCCCTTGCGAATCCCAAATGACCGTCAACATAACGTTTCCGGCTGAAAGACCTTGTCTCTTTTTTGGTGCAAATTCTCCGTTGGTAACCCAATGTTTAGACTGTTGTTTGGTCGCTCGAGTATACAGTGAATAAACGACGCTTAAAGTCCTGCGGATGCTTCCTGAACAGCAACAAACCTTCCTTGCAACACTTCACACGATCTGTTTTCCGTCAAGCGTGAGCAATCGCGGCACCCGCTTTCATTGCAAAGTCGACAGCTTTTGATTTAAACGATGCCGACAGGCTAATTCCCCGATCACCGTCACTTATTTTAGTATGTCACTCAGAGTATAAATCTGAATGGAACACTGCGGCAATATGCAAGCATAGCGTCACTGAATGAAGAGTGGAGTGTGTGTGTGTGTGTGTGTGTGTGTGTGTGTAAGTAGCTATTGTTACTGTTGAGTCGTAACAATACCATTGTCCCAATAACCAGCGGCAGCCAATATTACCGAATTTCGCGTAAATTAGTGCTGCCGAATTTCACGTAACAAAGAAATTCACGAATTTCGAAGATTTTTTTTTTTTTTTTAATTTCGACCTCCAAAATTAAGGGGGGAGGGGGGGTACTATAGGAGGTGGCGTACCATAGCCAAGTAAATACGATTTATTATTTGTACTTTTCCACCATGAAGAGACTTTAATTTTGTTATATTCTTTTAACGGAAGTATATTTCGTTGACATACATTTATTTTACTTTTATAAATAACAGTAACCAGTCACTTTTTTAAAAACGAATTTATTTCGACAAAACGCGTTTCGGGTTTTTGCCCATCATCAGTTGGCGTTCTTTCTGTACATAATTCTTCAGTGGGTACAATCTGGAGCCGTCAACATCAGTTTGGATGCTGCAGCTTGCCTGTTAAGAACATTAATTTCGTTGTTTATTTTCATTTTCGAGTGTGTACTCCGTAAGATTTCATAAACAAGAGTACTTACATTCTCCTGCGTTGGTTGTTTAGCGCCATTTCTTTGTAATTTGGGTGGTTCTTACGCTGAAATAACGAAATTAATGATCTTGAACAGGCAAGCTGCAGCATTCAAATTGATGTTGCCGCCTCCAAATTGTACGCACTGAAGAATGATGAACATAAAGAACGCCAAATGATGATGGGTGAAAGCCCGAAACGTATTTCGGCGAAATAAATTCGTTGTTTAACAAAGTGGCTGGTTACTGTTATTTGTAAAAATAAAATAATATAATACAGAGCCACGGAGCTCAACAAATCAATGAAATGGATAAATTATTATAATTAATTTTTGAAATAATTTTTGGATACAGCGATCTTAGTGAGAAATAATCAAAATACTATGGTCTATGTCGCAAGTTACTGAATTTTTTATTGGCAAACGCTCTCGGTCCTACAGGACCATCATCAGGCCTTTGGCACTGCAATGTAACAGAGAGAGACTTATTTGATACCCGTAATTACATTCTACATGTAACAGTGAAATAGGTGATAAAGTGACAACAGTTGGCGGCCGGAGCAGGCGTCAGCCGAGGCTGCCAGCTGAACACAGGACGGTCCGCCCACCGCTCGTCACGCAAGCCAATCACAAGTATAGTAAGGATTGTGTGTTAATATAATAGAATACGAATGCTGAAATTGTTTGCACAGTTTTCGTTAAATCTTCTACTTTCATTCTGTATAAAATGGTATGTTCATAACAGTAAAAATATATACGAAACATTGATTGAACACTGACGGTTAGAATCGGCTGTTTGTGCAGCCATTGCCCTCTTTGGGTATTTACAAGGTTACCGGTTGTCAATAAATAACTCAGCAACTTGCGTTCTAGACTGTAGTATTTTAATTAAATTATTATAAATTTGTTTGTTTTAGAATATTTTCTGTTACCATTCAAGAGTTTCTGTTTCCGCGATCTTATTTCCTATTGTCAGTGTATTGTGTCGCTTTGCCCCACGAAGACGCTTGCTGCAATAAAACGAAGTCCCGGTAACGTGGATTTTCGCGTCATTTTGTGGAATTCATCACTGTCTGTAAAAGCGCAGACATTTGCATTCTTACTGCAGACGCGTCAACGCAGCTGTTCCACTAAAGTAAGAACGCTGTTCAACGACTGCACCAGATACCTCCTTCAGCCGGGTGAGCGTTAAATTGTATTTATTGCAACAGTTTCCAAGTGCCTTCCACTACATCTTGTAAATTTATACCTGCAGAGGAAGGTGCATAACATGGGCGTGTCGCCTGTTTGGCGGGGCTAATCGCCCCCCCCCCCTCCCCTGAGATAATCCACCCCGGAGCCTCGGCGCGCGGCTGGCATTCCCAGAGCCAGAGGCGAGGCCGCCACCTGCCGGGATTCCCGACAATTAATTACCCGAGGACTGCGCGGAAAGTCTGCCCGCGCACGCCAACCGCCCACGCACTGTGCGCCGGTTTCTAAGTGTCTCCGGTCGGTGGTTGTGCGGTTAGGGAACAGTCCCAACACGGTAGGGGTGCTACCAGCTCTGATATGACAAACACGACGCCAGCCCCCGCCCCCCCCCCCAAAAAAAAAAGAAAATACAGACCAGATGCTAGATCTAGACTGCCTTGGAGAGCGATACTTATGTTGCACAATATTGTGAATCAAAAAGTTTTCTACCAACAGCAGTAAGTTTCGTTGAATTTTATTTTACTCCAGTAGTGTGGTCTACAGGACAAATCAAAATGTAACAGGAGGGTCATCATTTGTTTGGCCTGCTTGAGTATCGAAACCAGTAACAAAATAAAATAGCAAACTATCAAGTCTTACGACTGCTGATATCAATATTTTAGAATCACCACAAACGTAAGTGCCAAACATCTGATCTTCTCTGTTCAAATCCGCTCTGCCTTGTCGGTGTATTGAATCGATCCAAGTCCACTTACATTTGCTTTACTGATATTCTGGTCTGCAGTCCAGACGCGCGTTAGTAGTCGTGTGGTCTAAGGCATCATGTGACCGATTGGGCGGTCGTTCCCGCCACGGGTTCAAGTCCTCCGGGTAGGGGTGTGTGTGCGTGTGTGTGCGTGTGTGTGTGTGTGTGCTGTCCTTAGTGTAAGTTAGTTTAAGTAATTCATAAGTATAAGGACTAAAGGCCATAGCAGTTTGATCCGAAAGCTTTACAAACTTTTGAACACTTCTGCAGTCAAAACGGTAACGCCAACGTTGTTAAATTGAATGTCAGCGACAGTCGTCGTTTTTACAATAATTTAGCTACCAGTTTCGGTGTACATTGCAGCAGTCTTATTGTCCCTAATACAAATAGAGGTTCTCTCTTCTTTTACAATAGGGGAAGGTCAGTTGACGAGGAGTCTAAGATGACGAATTTTCAATTTCTCCGATAAATGTACAGATTGTGCAGCGTGCACTATAGTGTTACTTAGCGAGCTCTTCAGCCACGTGTGTTGAAATAGAACCGCTTCGTCATTATGTTTTGTTGATAACAGAGGCTCAGAAGTTGATGCTGTTTTTTTTTTTTTTTTTTTTTTTTTTTGGACAATTTTTCCTGCGGTTTAAATAAGCTGCATGTAAGTAATACTTCTGCATTAACGAATATAAGTTCACTCCTCTCAAACGCTGAGGATTTACTGATGTTTTAATAACGGTTTAATGAATTTATTGTGTAATACTGTGTACATGTGTAAGTCTGAATCCAAAATGTCGACTTTGGTTAAGATGACGAATTATGCAGTTCATAAGGAAGACAGGGTGACAGAAATGGAGCAGGGTATCGTTGAAAGGGGCAATGCAGCATGTAAGACATGGTAAGCTTGTTAAAGGCGCCACAAGGGAGTATCGATGTAAAAAAAAAAAAAAAAAAAAAAAAAAAAAAAAAAAAAAAAAAAAAAAAAAATAGGAAACATAATGATGAAGTAGGCTCTGCTTAGTAAACGGGCTTAACTTACAGGGATGCATAGAAGAAATGTTATGTTTCTGTCTCTTTTGATAAGTAGACAAGCATCAACAAAAGTCTTTGTTTTCTAAATAAAATGTTCATCATCGTACCCTACCTGTAGGGCAGGCTGACGAATAGTACTATCTATAACAAAACATTACGAAATTCATAAATTAAGTATCTGATTTAAACGTAACGGCCAGAACATTAGATTCAAACCACGTCACGCCAGAAGAGGGACACGTGCAGTCTATGCTATAGTGGGTTTACACTCTGAACACAGAGACGGTGCCACTGCATGTGTCACTGCGGCTTATACGGAAGACGTGCTGTGAGCAGCCGCTTCCACCTGTCATGATTCTACTTGCATGGCTGGCTATAGGGCGTCAGATGATTTTATTCTCACAGATATTGGTGATATCATTTAGGTTATTGTAGTGTAATTGAGATTAAACTGCGATAATATGAAAAAAAAGTGTACATGTATTTGGAAATGGTTTTTGCGTAGAAACATCATTGAGATTTGGAAAACTGGTATAAACCACGTAGCACATGTAAAGGAAAATCTTTTTTTGAACGAAATACAAATAACAAAAGTAAATTTCAATTATGATCTGCTTATAGCGCTCTGTAAAAAAAATAAAAAAATAAATTAAAAAAAAAAGTCTGGTATCAACTTCAAAGTCCGGTATCAACTTCAGAGACTCAGAACTTGGCCAAGTGATGCTACAAGTGTCATTGTGATATTTGACACCTCACCATTATCTATCATCTGTCCATTATCTGTCATCTATCCAAAGGTGATATTCCGTCTTCAACACAAGTTCAGTATTCTGTTGTTAAGTGTTGTACGCTATTTACAGTGTCCTGGACACATGTTTGAAAGCATGTTAGGGAGGGGGAAATATCAGGTTCGAAAACATACCTACACATGCTCCGCAGTTAAATACGACCACATTGTAATCTATAGAGAATTTTGGGTTTATGCTTCGTACAACTACTCTGGCGGGCACTGTAATATAGTTCATATCCTTAATTAACTTATACACTACATCAGAAATCATAACAGAAAAAGATGTTCAAATGTCTGTAAACGTGTGGGACTTTACTGCTTGGTTTTTAGTCCCTAGCTTACGCATACATAAACTAAGTTAAAGTAATCTAAGGACAACACATACGCCCATGCCCAAGGGAGGACTCGAACCTCCGACGGCGAACGGCCGCGCGCACCGCAGACGGCGCATCTGTGCGTAGGGTTATTCTGCCACGGCCGTAAAAGGAAAATTGACACATACTTTCTGAAATCCATTTGGCAAGTGATTAAGAGCAATAAAGAGACAAATTCCAGAGTCTGAAATATACTGCCAGCACCACATTTATTTTCACTATTTGTAGAATTAAATAGGCAGTTGCGTAACCACTGAATAAGGCTTGTTAGTCATACACAAATCGTTAGTGTACATTACATAAGAAAATCATAAAATACGCAAACCAACCACATTATGCTCATTAAAATTTTGGTCTGAATTCGGATGTATCACTGTCACTGCACTCCTGCAAACCGTACTTAAAACCATATATTTGGGAAAAGTTTTAAATTTGGTGTGCAATTCAAATCCACGTTGTTCGTTATACGTAGACACTAACACAGGAAAACACCAACTATAGCTTTAGCGTCAGAATCCTTCAAACAAAGATTGCGGCTATTTTCGATGATTCTGAGAAAAGTGGCATCTCAAACTTCAAGGGACTTTAACTTTGTGGCAAAGCGAAAGTGGCGACAGGTGAGAGTCGACACGTAAATTTTGGTGTTGACACTAGCAACTTCCGTGACGTAAGTCATGGGACGCCGCTCTTCTGTCAACCTGCCTTTACCTTTGGTCTATGTTGTCTGGATACTGAACTTGTGCTGTTTGAGCTCGCCGTCCACAGATCTGGAACACGGAAAGAAAACACGTTTCTTTTCACTGCCATACCAGCCTGTCATGCAATATCCAGCACAGAAGTAAGTAAGCAAACGATTCTTCGTCACTTAGAAACTGGCGGAAATTCTTCGCTTGATAACAATATGGCTGACAATACAACATCATGAGCAAAACATATGAATACGCAGGGACGTCGCAGTTTTATGGTCAGAGACCAGACCTATACAACCAGGTTGTATACAGATAACTGCTGGGTTGGGAGCGGGGAAAATCAAGAGTTATAGCGTTACAGATTCGAAAACATATGCGTCCTTTTACACACGATTTACCTTTTGTGCTCATCTATGCCAAATTACCTTTCAAGTTATATAATAGTCATTGGCGTCCTTGTATATTTTATATTGAGTGCTCACGTATTTATATAATGATATCGACACAGTCTTTCTGTGACGTTGA
Organism: Locusta migratoria; assembly: GCA_026315105.1. Lineage (NCBI taxonomy): Eukaryota > Metazoa > Arthropoda > Insecta > Orthoptera > Acrididae > Locusta > Locusta migratoria. Next base: position 478,446,600 of record CM048748.1, read on the forward strand.
CAATGTTAAATACGAAGTAGACGTACTTAATCAGCACTTTATATCCTTTCTGTCAGCCGAATTTATGAACTCCTTAATATATAGGTTGGAAAGGAAAAGAGCCATCAGCTGCAAGGTTGTATATCTATTCACAAACGGTTTCGAGCAATTGATGCCCGTCTTCAGGTATCTGTACAGGAAACAGTTACGAATAATATACAATTATTAATATTACATAAAATTCACAGTACCTAAAAATCCTTCGTATGTATGAACTTAATACTTTCAACAGTTCCTTATTTTATCAGTATACAGAGAAAATTTTATATAGTGTACTTCTTGCCCATTTACTCGTGTGACTGTACAGCGAATTTCATATAATATTTGTATTTGTATATTATTGTTAACTGTTCCCTGTATAGATACCTGAAGCAGGGCAACAATTGCTTAAAACCGGTTGTACATAAATGTACAATCTTGCAACGGGTGGCTGTTACCTTTTCGAACCTAACTTAACACAGCTGCTGCAATGGACGAAACATTTTCATAATACATAAGGACACAAACGGATGAGTTTCTCTACGTGTAATAAAGATAAAATCAATCTATTGAAACTGGTTCTCCAGTTGTAAATTGTTTGGCATAAGGTACACAACTTACGTAATTCAAAAGAATATGACCTCTACGTATCTTCAACAATGTTCAAATGTTTGTAATCCTAAGGCCCATATTTCTAATGATAACAAACAAACACACACACACACATACACACACCAATGGGCAAGTGACGACTCCAAACTTTTATGGGCGCGACTACGCAGTCAGTGAAGATACGCCTTAGACAGCGCGGTAATCCCGGCGTAGTTTACTTACAGTTTCTGTGAACTAAGGTGTGCTTCCTTTTTTGCCAACTCGTAGTACTGCAGACAGAAAATCACGAAAAAATTACGCTTTAAACATATGTGCATTTCATAAGCATACTGATGAAGCGTGCCTGTCCTATGTAAATTGGGGCGTGCCTTTTTTTTATTGTCATCACGAAACACCCCATATCATTCTATGCATCCAAATATAATTTGACACCATATAAGCCCAGAACACAGACGTTCCTTGCGCAGTCGATACCTTCGAACTCATGCAGAAATCTGATCCACAACATAAATGAACTTCTTCACTTAAGGGGGCCCTTATTCCCAAAAATATTATGTATAGCATTATTATATAGCTAGTAAAGAAAAATTTCTAGAATGTAGGGGCAATAGAGCAAGAAAAATGTTTTGTTTTGCTTAAGGCAACCATACCAAAATAGAAATAAAAAAAAAAAAGAGTTTCAAATTAAAGATGATTATTTCTTGAAGTTTTGAAGTAGTGGCCGTGCAAAACGTGACTGGCGCGCCGCAGACAGCTCGGCCACCGCGGCGGGCAGTCTACAACATTACTAAGAATAATATTAAATATAATAAAATACATATATAAATGTAATGCGCTTTGCTATGTTCATGTTTTGCGTTTCTGTGGTGAAATCTATGTTGTGAGACAAGAATATTACTATCTTAACGAAAAGCAGAACAAGAGAGTAAAATAAAGTTTATTGAAAGAATACGGAAATAGCGTGGTCTTTTAAGATAGGTAGCGTGGTGCAATGCTGCCCATTTCCTGAGACAAGAATATTACTATCTTAACGAAAAGCAGAACAAGAGAGTAAAATAAAGTTTATTGAAAGAATACGGAAATAGCGTGGTCTTTTAAGATAGGTAGCGTGGTGCAATGCTGCCCATTTCCTTCTTAAACTTTTACTGATAAATGCTACGTATCAATAATTGAAAATGTAAGCCTTGTAATATTATTATTATAGTACTGAAATTTATCGGCTTTTTTGTCTGTAAGGGATATTTAATTTGTAATTACAGCGTTTGATTCTCCCAAGTCTCCTGAATCCATTCATATAATTATATTTGCCCTATGATCATTCCCTGATTTTTAAAATAATGTTTGGGGCTCTATTGTATTTCAGTTGCAATCTGAGAGAGCGGCTTTGCTCAGCCAAGAGCACCGTTTCCATATTACAAGCACATTAGGGAAACCCTGACTACCTGTATCCCATTAAATGGGTCCAAACTGCTAGCCGGCTGGCTGGGGAACCCAACAGCCTGACAAAACCCGCCTTTCACATGGAAACAATCAGCATCCCCCTGTATCTGTAATGTCGCAAGTGGTTGATCTCCAAACACTCTTACAAGCACCGCAAGCTTTTCCTTAGGTGTCTTGACAAGCTTAAAACCGTTTGCCGCGGTGGAATCGACGCGCGCACTAAGGCGCCTTGCTGTGGATCGCGCGGTTGCTCCCCATTTGATGTTTGAGTCTCCCTCTGTCATGTGTGTATGTGTGTGTGGTGTGTGTGTGTGTTTTGACCTTAGGTTAGTTTAAATAGTTTGGAAGCCTTGGGACTGATGACCACATTAGTTAAGTCCCATATCAGGCGGACCTCATACCCAGAAAATGTTTACTGCAAACACGGCAAGAACAATAGCTGCAAATCGAGAAAATGATGAATATTTGAATTAGAATTTGCTATTTTATTGCCTTGTTATACATCTACATTTACATAGATACTCTGCAAATCACATTTAAGTGCCTCGCAGAAGGTTCATTATTCTCTTTCATAACCTTTCTCTACAGTTCCATTCTCTAATAGCGCGCGGGAAGAAAGAACGCCTAAATCGTTTCGTTTTCGATTTGATTTCTCTTATTTTATTGGGATGGTCATGTCTCCCTAAGTAGGTGAGTGCTAGCAAAATATTTTCACAGTCAGAAGTAAAAGTCTGTGATTGAAATTGCGCAAACAGATCACGCCGCAGTTAATAACGTCTTTCTTTTAATCATTTCCACCCAAATTAGTGCAACATTTCCGTGGCGCTCCCCCCTCCCCCCGTAACGTGATAAAACAAAACGAACTGCCCTTCTCTGAACCTTCTCAATATCTTCCGTCAGTCACACCTGGTGAGAGTCCCACAATGGGCAACAGTGCTCTAGGAGATGACGCACAAGTGTGATGTAATCATTGGTTCGCCTTCCCCACAATATTATCTACGACTTTTCTCCAGTCAAAGTTGTTCGTAATTGTAACTCCTATGTATTCGGTAGAGCCGGCCGCGGTGGCCGAGGGGACTGAGGCGCTCCAGTCGCGGTCTGCACGGCCACTACTGTCGGGGTTTCCGAATCCCCCCTCGTGCATGGATATTTGTGCCATCCTAGTTCGTAAGTAGTTCATAAGTAGTTTGTAAGTTTAGGGACTGATGACCCCGTAGTTAAGTCCCATAAACTATACAAACATTATATATTATATATATTATTCGGTAGAATTTACGACCTTCAGGTTTGACTGATTTATCGCGTAATTGAAGTTCAGAGGATTTCTTTTAGTGGACAAGTGTATTGCTTCCCAGTTCAGTAACATCGCAGTAAACAAGCACTTAGTGTAACAGATATAACACGGAGTACACGCGATGCTCAACTGAGCCACTGTGTCAACGCCGGCCACAGCGCAGTGCGGCGGTGCCCGATCAACCGTCCTGACTTCATTACAAATAGAAATTTATACACCCTGAGACTGTTTTCCGTCTCTATAATGTCAGAGACATTAATGATTAAGGTGAAGCATTGAATTAGAATTTATGATGCGGCCTGGAATAGAACCCAGACCTTCATGCTTACTAGCCAGACCTCTTACCGCTAGACCACCGCATCACTAGCGATTAAGGTGCCTTGGAATAGTCTAAGCACGATTTCCCTCTACGTCACAAACTTTAATTCAGCTTCCGTGTTCCTATGAAACGTTGCCACATCTGCCAAGGCTCTCCATGCAGCGGAATTAAAGTTTGTGACGTAGAGGGAAATCGTGCCTAGACTATTCCGAGGCGTAGCAATCGCTAATGCCTCGCTGGTCTGGCGGGAAGCGTGGAGGTCGGGGTTCAATTTCCGGCCGCATCACAAATTTTAATTCAATGCTTCACCCTTATCATTAATGTCTCTGACGTTCTCACCTCATTCACCAAACGTAACTGTCATAGGTTGTACGTATTCTGGTAGTAGTCTCTCGCTACCTGTAGAGAGTTACAGTTGTCCCAAAATGAAGTAATCGCTGCAGTCAAATCAAACATCAAATTCTATCAGTTGTACCACTACGTATACAAAAACGTAAAGTTAAATGCATGTTTAAACGCTAAAAAGCCCGGGATAGAACAAACGCAATAAAAACTTCATACGATTAATTTTCCAACTTCAAATAATAGTCTAATTGCACCCGACGCGTTTCGCTGTATTTGAAAGTATATTCAGTGCTACAATGGTTTTCTATTTTTTCCTCCTCATACTTCTTATTTTTCTGTTGAACTAACATTGACAATTATATTGTCACTAAACATTTTGTATTAATCTTCGTCTGAAAGCCGCCAGAAGGAAGCGTTATCAACAAACGAAATAGCGAGTTGTGGAATTCATTTTGAATCGCCTGAATGACTGCTTCTCTTATCACTAAGATTATTTGTAGGTGCTACATTTCATACTAAAGAAAACTAGGAATTAAGACTGGAGTTTAACGTACCGTAAACAGAACGGCTACTATAGACGGAGCGCAATTTCGATCTGTTGTGTTGAAAACGTTGGGGAAGGATATAGTAAGAAACCAACCTGGCATTTGACTCGAGCATTTAAGGAAATAACAGTAAACCTAGAATCCGGGTGGTCGAAGTGTCTCAGGAGCAGCGTCCTCTAGCGCGCTACCACTGCGCTACCTGGCTCGGTCTATACCAGTGTCTCTCGACCTGTGGGTCGCCGTCACATGAGGAAGTACTTGCACCATTGAACAACCAGCCAAGTGCAAAGGGTTCCATTATAGGAAAAGTCTTCTTCTCCTTGCTACCTGTCGCTTGGGCCTCGGAGACCATACGCGCTGTCCACACTCCTCTGTTCCTGGCTCTTGCAGCCCACTCTCCTCGTCTCAGGCCCACGGCCACCGCGTCATCCTTCCATCTGGTGCGTGTCTTCCTCTCTTCCGTCCTCCCTCCATGGGTTCAGAGAATGCTACTTTAGGCAGTCGTTCCTCCTCCATCCTAATTACATGTCCAGCCAACATGAGTCTCCTTCTCTTCATCCTTTGACTAATATCAGCCTGTTGATATATATCTTTCAGTTCCTTGTTTTTCAGTATCCTCCAAGGCCAAGGCAAAAATTTTCCGTAAAATGTTACTTTCAAAAACTAATAATTTTTATTTCATCTCCTTTTCTAAATGTAAAGCTATCTGACCTGTATAGAACTGCTGATAGAATTACACTCTGATATACTCTGAGACTTCTCGAAACAGCTTCACTGCGTAACACATCTCGTAGGCCAAAATAGGCTTTAATCGCTGCTGCTAGCCTCGCTTGAATTTCAGTTTCCGTGATGATGCTTCCCAAATATTTGAAAGTGTCTACTCTTTTAAAAGTGAGATCATCAACTGTCAGAGGACTGCCATCATTACGTACCGTGTACTCTGTTTCTTCTCGTTGATCTCTAACCCTGCTTTGTTTGCAATCTTTCTGTAAGAGCTTGTCATGTGTTGCAATTCTTCTGTATTGCTACTTATTAGGACAATATCGTCCGCATAAGCAAGGCGATGTATTTTATTGTGACCTATCTTTATCCCAACCGGGTTAGCTTTTTAGTGTTCCCTATCTATCTTTTCTAAGACCAGATTGAAAAGTATTGGGGATTATGCATCTCCTTGTCTAAGGCCTGTTCTGACCTCAAACTCCTTAGATGCTCCTGTGCTGGTCTTTACTTTGCAATAGGTTTCTTCCAGGCACAATTGAACTAGGCTTATTAACTTTCAGGAAATTCAAACTCTTTGAGGACTTTGGTTATTGTGCTTCTGCGTATGCTATCGTAAGCTTTTTTTGAAGTCAACAAATACCATGTGGATGTCAACGTTATATTCCCAGGTCTTCTCAGTTGTCTGTCGAAGTGTAAACAGGTGGTCGCTAGTTGACCTACCTCTTCTAAAACCACACTGATAATCACCTATACAATTTCCTTTGACAGTGGTATCAATCTCTTCGGTAGACATTGTGTCAGGATTTTGTAAGTCACATAAAGCAGTGAGATTCCTCTTTAATTGCCACAGTCCAGGGGGTCATTCTGTTTGAATATGGGGCAGATTACGGCTGTTTTCCAGTCGTCAGGCATTTTCTCATCTTCGCACACTTTCCGTATCAGTTTAGTAATTCTTTTTGCTAATTCTGTTCCTCCGTTCTTTATTAGCTCACGCACAATTTTATCTTCACCTGAAGCTTTATTATTTTTTAGGTTTTTAACTATTCCCTGTATTTCTGCTTATTGGGTGGCTCTACTTTGGTGTCTACTGTATATAGCACATCACATAAAAGGCGTTCAGTTGGGTCTTTGCAATTAAATAAATCAGCGAAGCAGTCTGTCCAACGCTGATCTACTTCATCATCACTTGTGAGGATTTTTCCTTGGGTATCTTTAATAAATGTTTCCCTCTTCTTATATTTTTGTGTAACGTTCCTTACTTTTTGATACATCTGTCTTGTCCTGTGGTGAATACAATACTCTTCTGCTTCTTCTATTAATTTCTTGTATAGTGGCTGTTTCAAACGTGTCTGTAGATGTCTGTAAATCTACCGGACCAAACTGCTTGGTCATCAGTCCGTAGCTTACAAATTACTTAAACCTAGGTAAACTAACCTAAGGACAAACACACACACCCATGCCCTAGGGAGGACTCGAACCTCTACGGCGAGCAACCGCGCGCTCCGCAGCGAGACGCTTTAGACCGCTCGGCTACTCCACCGCGGCAGTGGGTGATTCCTTTCGTATTCTTGTATACTTGTCTCTGAGATTGTGGTCTCTAAAATTTTCTAAGCAAATCTCCCTTGCCAACCTTCTTTCTTCAACTTTTTAGCGGCACAGTTGGTTAAACTACACATTATCTGACTTTTTCCTTTTGCCCAGTATCTTAGAGGCTGTACTATTTATTGTTTCCTTAAGTTGAGACCAGTCATTGTTCACATCACTAGCATCTTTTATCGCATTAGTGGTACTGATGACTCGAACTTCCTTCGTACGTCCGTTTCTTTCAGTCTATTTGTGTCGTAAGGTGCAGTCGTCTTACAACTTCTTGTATTTAATGTTCATTTTACTCGTCACCAGAAAGTGACCAGAGTCTCAGTCTGCTCCTCTATATGTGCTGTTTGCATAACGCTTCTGGATACATACATGGTCTATCTGGTTTACTGAATGCCCATCCGGTGCCATCCATGTTCCTTTATGAGCGTCCTTTCGATGGAACGTTGTACTCACGATGCAGAGATTGTTGTCAATTGCGAACCTCATCAGATGGATGCCATTACCAGTGGGTTCCTGGTGCAAACTTACATTACGCATCACAGATTTATAGATGTTTCATGACCCAATCTGGCGTTGAAATCTCTCAACACTATTTTAACATTGTGGTTTGGCAGTGAATGATATACCTTGTCTAATTCAGTATAAAATTCCTCCTTAATGAAATCTTCCGCCGCGGCGGAGTAGCCAAGCGCATTGAGGCGCTATGCTCCGATGCGCGAGGCCGCTCCTCGTCGGGGGTTCGAATCCCCCCTCGGGCATGGCTGTGCCGTCTTTAGTATAAGGTAGCTCATAAGTAGTTTGTAAGTTAAGGAACTGATGGTCCCGCAGTTAAGTCCCTTAAGCTTCACAAACATTTGAACATTTTGAAATCTTCCTTATCCTCGCATGGTGCATTAATAAAGGAGACATTATTACTTCACCCTGCGATTGTCATGTAAGACATTCTGTTGTTAATAGATTTAAATTCTTTCACCGTTTCCATTAAAGAGTCATGTACGTTGAAACCAGTGCCTAATTGATGACAGTCTCCGTGTAGGGTACTTCTCGCATTCATATTGATTGATCCAGTACCCTTCCATGTAATCTGCTGGAGGGCTACCATTTTCAGACGGTATTTCTCTAATTCTTTGGTCAAATTCTGCGCACTTCCTGGTCTGTATAGACTCCTAACATTGCATGTTCCACAAGAGAAATCCTTTGTCCGCTGCCGTTTCTGATTCCAATAGAGACAGACCTGATTCCGAGGCTTGTGTAGAGTGTCCTGCCCCAGACAATTTTTTGTGTAAGTGGGGGGGGGAGGGTTAACCCTCTGCACAACTCCCAACCTGGAGGGCCGGGGCATTTTGTTCTGATGCCACTCCTACAGGCAGGAACAAAAATGAAAGACACTCTCAGGCCTCGAAACCTAATACCACGGGTCGAAAGAGTAGGAGTTGACCAAGGGAGGCCTGTAGGACAGAAACCAGCAGCAGTCTGACACCAGTGAGTGGAAGTGACGCCGGACTCAGCTGTGTGCCGTGTGCTCGCCACCACACACTCCCCAGGCAGGAGCCCCCTACACTAGGGGGAGTACTCTCACATGTCTGGCATGGGGGACCCTACCGGCAGCATAGAGCGGTAGCTCTCTGAAAACACACGAACCTCCCCACCAACGACAAACTGGTAGTCCTCGAGGAGGACTAGGCTTAATAAAAGGGAAATTTACTTTTTGTGAAAACTAGATAATTCCATGTTTAACATTAATTCCGAATTGAGTAGAATGTTAATTTTTTTTATTACAGTGCGTTAGCGACAAATAAACGCAAAGTCTGAAAACTGTTTCCAGGAACCATTCGTTAGATAAATTACAAGATGCAATAATTCAAAGAAATTAAAAAAAACACTTCTTTAATAATTGTCTATACAATGGGAGCTTTCTTAATCAGCATAATTCGGTTCTGAATCATGCTAAAGTTCGAAACACTCGTTATGCAAAATATACATTTCTGTCTTAAACTATGTGGAAATGTCTTCCATTCCGAAAAATACACATTAAAAACAGCGTCCAACAAATTACAAGAAAGCTGTATCAACAGAAGGAACATTACATTTGTTGCCTTTAAGAGAACGAACATAGTTTTGTTAGAGTTCTTGTTGAGCGGGAATCAGGGGAATTGCCAAGAATATTTTTGAATTGCAAGCGGGTCGCCTGAAGGGGCTCGCATATTGGAGAGGTCGAAACTCACTGCCAGCCACGTGGCAATGCATATTCTTATATTTACATAAAAATCTAATTACATCCTGCACTTCATAAGTGGCACAAGCAATAATTTTCGTAATCGTCGTTAACCGCCATTTGCACACAAACGACAACTGAAACATGACCATTAATCTGTGAACAGTGGATATGTCGCACTGAAACCATTAGCAGAGAGAGCACCGCGATTGCCTCGCCTTTGCTGCGTGTGCGTCAAATTACTGAATTTTTGTCCTGCTGGTGTTACACAGTTTACAGATGAAATCTGCTTAAAAGTCGTTGTTTCTGTGCGGGGATGTGATCTGATGACAGTTTCGTTTTAGCTGATATTTTTAGAGGACGCATTTTAAATGTCGGATATGTTTTAACGATACCCGTGTTCTGAACCTAATTTTCGTTTTCTTCTGTTCCAGGTGAGAATCCAGTGTTGACTGTCTCTGCACCATGCAACTCTTACCTGGTGAGTGGTATTCAGTTCTTCTTCTCGGTCCACGACGATTTCCAAAGCCTACTTCTCGAAACAGTGCAGACAACTGTACTAGGGTTTTGAATATACAAGAGCTTTGCAGTTAAATGCGAATTTTTAAAAGCGTCTCTCTTCCGGGATACGGAACTTACTGTTCGACTAGATCGAATATCTGCTTAATTTATCAAGGAAGTCTTGTTATGTAAGCTCCAAACCAATAGTCACCATGCCTGCTGCAATTTAATGTGGATTTCTTCTCGTTTGTTACGTTGCCGTGTGATGTAAGTGCATTCAAGAATCCTATTTTAAAGTGTGACCTATTGTATTTTGTAACCCAAAAGGATTATTAATATTTTCATGAAAACGTCGTATGTTGGCATACGTCAGGCTTTTTGTTGCGCCTGAGTTTTACTGATAGCCCTTTTCAGTAGCTGGCAGGTATGACTGTGATAAGGAATTCATATTTTACTAATAAATGGACTGGAGAAAAAATGACTATTTTTCTCAGAGATGACGTTATTGACAGAGATGCTTACCGTCACACGCTTTGAATATAGTCACCCTCATTATGACCTTTTGCCTTTTGTAAGGAACGTGTCGTATACCATCTGTGTGTCTATTTTTGATGACGTTTCGTATTGCGCGCCCTATGGTGTGGATGAGTGTTTTTCAACCTGGTGGAAAGGCTTGCTCGTGGGTTCGCGGTCGCAGGAGGGTATAGTAGCAAACCTACGTTTCGTGAGTTCAACTACTGCGGCAGAAGGGACAGCGCTTTGTAAAAGTCGCTTAATTAACAAGTCACCCCTAGCTGGAAAATGGCCTTTGCTGTGACACCTTTCGCATGGCCCTCAATGAGACACGTAAAGAGTGACAGGTACCAGATGGAAATATGCTGCTTCTGATTTCTGATGTCGGGCGAACCGAAACAAGCCATTTTTACACTTCGTGATGAATTATCGATTAAGGGACTTAACAATGTTTCTGCAGTTATTTACAATGGTCGCAATCTTCTTGTATGACTCTGTCACGAGTTCAAATATTGTTATGTCAGAAAAAAATCACTATCATAACAATACTTTTTTATTACTGGGTAGTAGTTTGCCGCTGGTAAGGGGTTTTCAGTACAGTATTATTTTTAATAAACATCAATACCATTTCATTACTGGATCATAGTATTTTGCTCCTAGTTAAGAAAGCTAATGTTTATGGTCGTCCTTGAAATATGAAGAAGTGATGCATCCGTTATGATGGTTTCATACTCGCACATTACAACACGTTACCTCAAATTACGGATTGTGGTTTACTATCATGACAGCAAAACCATAAAACAATGACGTGTAGTCATAAAGCCTTTTTCTTTTTCAGTTTTTATTCGCTTCCGCTACTGCGGCTTTCAGCGGATGTGAGTGGCTGCGCAGATCTCAGCTACATCGACGAAACAAAATTAATTGTTTTGTTTTTGAAATCACTGGCATACTTCTATTAAAGGCCAGGGGGTCGCCGGAAATCTTTACTTTGAAAGGGGTGGCGCGTTCAAGAAGGGTGAAAAACACTGGTCTATACCGAGTAGATAACCTCTTCTAACGTGTGGGTGATTATGAAATAACACGATGTTAAGAATAATCGATTGACTGTGAGCCTACAACCGATATTGCCAGAATAAATTAAGAAAAATATTGTACAGATACATGAAATGAGTGAAATTTGACTGCGGACGCTATTTCACATTAAAATGCAATTTGAAACTGGCGTTTGTATATGTAAACATGTAGTCCGCAAAACAGATAACGTACATGCTGTGTTTATCGCTGATAATTACAAATTATAGCGTGTTTGAAGAGTGGCGTTCACAAAATGTGGCCTATGTGATGCAAAATGGAATACACCGCTCTCCCTGACAGACTTCACACTATTTACTCACCGCTACAAATTAATGTCGGTGTAATAACTTCATACGCCTAATTAACTTCATGAAAGCGTCGCGCGCGGTTTCGTTTCGAACACGGAATCATACGGAATTCGCATTCTCACAGAACAAATAATGATTTATGGATGCCTCTCGTTTCCGTAATGGCATTTTTCCGTTGCCAGAACGCAACCGCTCTCGCCTCCACAGAGGGGGCGTGGCCCCAGCCGCGCGTCCTGAGGCGCGCTGCCGCGGAGGTTAGAGTCCTCTCCCCGTCAGAGGTTAGAGTCCTCTCTCTGGCGTGTGTGCGTGTTGTTCTTAGCAGAAGTTAAAGTAGTTTAGAGGCAAATGAGCGCTGTACTTCCAGGACACATAGCTTACAGACATTTGAATTCGAACGTGTTCTCTAAAACACAACGCTTTGGTGATATTGAGCCTTGTAGCCGTACTTTGCTCGTAAACAGTTAAGATTTGCTACGCAGAATTTCGGTGTCCGGTAAAGCTACTCTGCTCGCACCTGAAACGGCGAAGATTGTAAAATCAAATGCTCAAACGTTTGCAATCTTAAGCAACCAAACTGCTAATGCCCTCGATCTCTAGACTTGCAAACTGCTTGAACCGTTATGCTAAGGACAACTCGGACGCACCCATGCCCGAGGGAGGAGTGGAAGCTCCGGCGGGAACGGCGGCTCACAGTCCGTAGCATGATGCCTTAGATTCCGCGCGGCGTCTTATAGCATTTAAGTCGTTGTAGGATCGCTCGACACCTTGGTTGTTGTCAGTATGGATAGTAGATAATTCACAAAATGAGTTAAACACGAAGATTGGGGTAGAAGTCACGGCAACTATTTTCCCCCTTGCCGATATCAGTCCGGTTGGAAAATGAGACAAATACAGAAGAAAGGTCAGGATGTTAACTAGATGTGTGGACAATGAGTAGCACTGAAATATCGTGCCACAGTGATTCACTACGGTAGTGTACAGGGCAGTTGGCCTTCACGGTGCAAAGGAATGACAACACAGAACACACACAGCTGACGTGACAATCCGGCCTCCAGACGCTCAGAGTAGTCCCTGCTACTGCCGCCACACACTGCCAACGGTATGGAAAGCGCTGAACACCAGCTGCCGACCCAAGTTTCAGTCAGGCCGCCTGTCGGCGCACAGCATCAGCAGGGTCCGCTCGTGTTGCAAACCGCCTGCCACACACCGGTTCCGTAATCTCTGGAATGGGATCAAAGTCGCAGGCCCAGGTTTGTCATGTCAACTATCAATGCAGTGTTGTCAATCTATTGCACCGTAATGGCCATATTGCAGGGTCTACTACATTAATAAATTAGTACGTTAGGATATTTCCGTGCCATTCATTCTCCACACATGTAGCTAACACCTTGTCCTTTCTTCTCTGTGTGTCACATTTTCTAATCGGAATGGTATCGCCAAGAGAAACAATAGTTGCGATGACTTTTGTCCCAAATCTCGTGTACACAATAAAATATCCATTACATAATTGATTTTAACCTTCGTAGCGACATTTCACATCGATTATACCTCGTGATCAAAAACTCATTATAAATTTGAAAACTGAATAAATCACGGAATAACGTAGATATAGAGGTACAAAATTGACACACATGCTTGGAATGACATGGGGTTTTTATTAGAATTAAAAAAAAAACGAATAAAATAGTATTGCTAGACGCGTGAAAGATCTCTTGCGCGCGTCGTTTGGTGATGATCGTGTGCTCAGCCGTCACTTTCGTCATGCTTGGCCTCGCAGGTCCCCAGACCTCAGCCCGTGCGATTATTGGCTTTGGGTTTACCTGAAGTCGCAAGTGTATCGTGATCGACCAACATCCCTAGGGATACTGAAAGACAACTTTCGACGCCAGTGCCTCGCCATAACACCGGATATGCTTTACAGTTCTGTTCACAACATTATTCCTCGACTACAGCTGTTGTTGGGGAATGATGGTGAACATATTGAGCATTTTCTGTAAAGAACATCGTCTTTGCTTTGTCTCAATTTGTTATGCTAATTATTGCTGTTGTGAACAGATGAAGCATCATCTGTCGGACATTTCTTTGTTCTAATAAAACCCCATGTCATTCCAGGCATGTGTGTCAATTTTTACCTCTCTATCTACATTATTCCGTGATTTATTAAGTTTTCAAATTTTTACTGACTCGGCACATGTACTTCCGTTCAAGTGGACGTATCTTTCTGAAGACAGAGTTCACCAGCAGAGTGAACTGAGCAGGTTACTCGGCAAACTAGCGCGGGCTGTGGGCGTCGGCACAGTGGCTCGCAGACTTGCCCCGCAGAGCGACATTCGGCTGGGCACGCCTCCTTTCAGAACCGCAGCCACCCTCCACCCCTCCCACAGCTCGCCATTTAATTCCGTCAATCCACTTTGGAGCGACGCGTCGGCGGCAACTTGCGCCTACTCCTCGGGCGTCGCTAGTGTTCGTAAACAGAAATTCGTCGCCGGTCTCAACTTTTAATCAAATTGCGAACGCGCGCGCGCCTTCGCTCTCTCGGCACCCGGTTCCCCGGCGTTTCCGGCCGCAGAATGTCCCCGGAGCAGAAGTAAGCTGTTCTTGCTCCAGTGCCTTTGTTTGCATACATTTAATCGGGAACGTGTGTGTGCATCTATCTCTCTCTGTCTCTCTCTTTCCGACCGCCAACTGCCGCTCTCAGAGGCGAAAGCTAGCGTTCCTGTGACGCGAATGTCGGGCACTCTAACGAAGCTCTCTCTCCTTTCAGGCACGAATCCAGAAGTAACTTTGGCCGTGGTCCCAGGGAGTTTGTTGGAACCTTTGCCGTTTATTTGATAACCCGATGGCCTGGTTGACAATATTAATAGCAATCTCAGAGTTCTGGCAGGACATGTAGCTACCCGTAAAATAAAAACAATTTATGTTATTATGATTTCATGCAACTTTGCACACTACGTTACCTTATTCCTGTCCATCTCCGACTAACTACGCTAATCTACATCAGTTTTAACCTGCCTACCGTGGTCGTCTCGTAATCTCCCTAGCGAGGTTTTGTGTTTATAGTAACGGTCAATTCTAATTTATCTGGTAAGGGCAAACTGTTACATTTTGTAAGATAAGTGAGATGGTTCTGCTGTTATTCACCTATTGTAACATGGCGGCATATGAAAAACCATAGATGGTTACGGTGAACCATCTCACATTACAAAACATAGCGCTTTGCCCTTACAGCTTGCAATAGGACTGGTCGAAGCAAAAAATGGGAACTTCTAACGGAGTGTGCATGCTGACTGTTCACTCATACATACACACATGGAGTGTGTAGTCAACATAGACACCGTCAAGTTGGCAACACACTAAAAACAAAATATGAAAAGATACAAAATGAGCTGCCAGGCAAATGAATAACACGATCATAACATTAAGACGAGGACAATGGAATGTAATCTAAGAAAAGCGATGCGGAACGAAATAGATTAGGTAATGAATCAATAAAGGAGGCACAAAAGCTTTGTTACTTGAGCAGTAAAATAACATATGATCGTAGAACAGATGATATAAAACCCAGAATGGCATTGGGAAGAAAGGCGTCTATGGAAAAGAGAAATTTGTCAACATTGAGTATTAATTTCTGTGTTAGGAAGATTTTTCTGGAGGCATTTGTGTGGAGTGTTGCCTTGTACGGATGAAACATGGACGATCAATACACAGGAAGAGAATAGAAGCTTTTGAAATGACGCGTTACAAAAAAATGTTGAAAATTGCATGGGTTTATCGCGTAACTAATGAGGAGGTACGGAATAGAATGGAGGAGAAAAGGAACGTCTGTCATACCTGGACTAAAAGAAGAGATCCATCGGTAGGGCACATTCTTAGACACCAAGGAGTCATGAAATTGACATTGGAGCAACTTCAAGAGATGAAGAGTCTTGCTCAAAATGCTGTAAGATGCTGAGTTGCGTCAAAACAGTCTCCCTATCGCCAGTGGCACGACTAAAATTCTTAACAAAACATAACACAAACAAAAAGAAAAATATTCAATTTTTCTTTCACTGAAAACAGGCGCTAATTATCATCGCGTAATCTTGACTTCCTCAATTTACTGAGACAAAGAAATCTTTCAGTCACATAACCTGAGGCAAACATTGATACACAATTTGTAGCCTCAATATGAAAACGTAGAAACTCTTGTCGAAGAAAGCCAACATAAAACTCCTGAACAGACTTCTTCAATTTAATTACTCGAAAAATCTTTCACAAACACATAAGATGAACCAGACTCGGACATAGAATTTGTAGCCTCAACATGAAGACATAAAAAATCAAATGTTTATAAATCTATGGGACTAAACTACTGCGGTTGTCAGTGTCTTGGTTTACAAACTACTTAAACTAAGAAACGTCTTGGCGAATTAAAACTGTGTGCCAGAATAGGGGGTTCGAACCTGGGACCTACCGCTTGCGGGGGCAAGGATGTGGTGGAGCCTTAGCGATGTATCCAGAAAGATATTTTTCCTCTGCAGTGGAGTGTGCGGTGATATGAAAATTCCTGCCGGGTTAAAACTGTCTGCCGGAACCAAGTTGAACCAACCTAAGGACATAATTTTGTCATTCTGTGGACTACTAATATTTACCGGCGGCTTAGCACGCGGTGATGTCCTACCACACATGTCAAATACCGTCGAAAGTACAATAATTTCACAACTCTGTTCTTAAGATACGACCAGGCTCATCAGGATAGAGAAAATGTTTTCATCTTTCAGATTTAAATGTAAACCGTTCGTAGAATGTGGATAAATACTGCCGTTATTTATCATGAAGAAAGTAACATATTAAACAAGGAAGCGACCTCCGTTATATCGTTACTAAACCACTGTAAGTTACGAAAATGTGTAAATTATGCAAGATTCAAATGTCATCGAAATCGGTTCCGCGGTTTGAAGACGTTGACATGTTTATAAACATTGTATTCATTACGTTGAATCGTATTTCGTACAACATATCAATCATTAAAAGTATTTTAATAAATGCAATAAATTTTAAATGTCAAAGAATAAAATAACTTTTCGAGGACATCTTCAAGCGTTTCAGAAACTATAAGAAAAACGTTATGCTCATCTGTTTCATATTTCAAGTTACATACATGAAATCAACTGACATCTCGAATTGCACACTTTTTAAAGAAGCCTATGTTCTTTTTCAGCGTTCAAGCTATCTCCATACCCAATGTCGCCGGCCGCGGTGGCCGAGGGGACTGAGGCTCTTCAGTCACTGTCTGCACGGCCACTAAGGTCGGGAGTTCGAATCTCCCCTCGGGCATGGATATTTGTGCCGTCCTAGTTCGTATGTAGTTCATAAGGAGTTTGTAAGTTTAGGGACTGATGACGCCGTAGTTAATTCCCATAAGATTTACAAACATTTTATTATTATTTTACATACACAATTTCATCAGAATTGGTTAAGCGGTTTAGCGTGTCAGCGTAACAGACGGAGCTGCTTTCGCATTTACAGTTTGTACGGACAGTTAGTAACATAATAAGACCACTCTTTCCGATCTATGGCTGCAGTCTCTTGAGTTTCCTAATACGTATAGCTGCGAGATGGGCAGTGTATCGGAACCGATTTGAAAACTGCTCCTGCATTTCTTCCAGAACTGCAATGCCTGTTACGTAATTCGCTATTTCTCTAACACCAGAATGCTTCGGAGCAGCTGCCATAAACGGCCTCGCGCTGCGCTGTGAAGTGTTTGGCCGGCATCCCCTGCCGACATACGTAAACACTCTGCGAGGGACGCCCAAGTGTATGCCAGAGGGTTCATCGAACCACTTTTATGATATTTCTCTACAGTTCCATTCTCTAATACCTCGCTGGGAAAAGGAACACCTACATCTTCCTATTTTTTATCTGATTTCTCGTATTTTATTATGATGAACATGTCTTCCTGTGTACGTGATTGCTAACAACACACAGGGCGTCTCACGAAAGACGCCTGCCAGGCGTCCGCGGATCGCGCGGTACGGCTCCCGGCCGCCGCCACCGCATCCGCCGGCCACGGCAGCGCCCGATTCTCGGACTCTATTGTGCCGCGGGCGCATACACTGAGTTAAAGTCTAAAAACATTGCCATCTGAGTACCCTAAGCTTACCTTTATTTACAGTAGATGTTCAAAATGATTTCCCTCTATGGAAAGAGCAGCCTGACACCTTCCTAGAAGATAGTCGCCGTTTCTTCAAACTAGTTATTCGAGTGAAGACCACATGTGGCTTACATTCAAAAAAATAGTATCAACAGCACTCGAAGGATTCAAACCAAATAAATAGAAAAGAGACTGAAATAATCCCCCATGTTCCACACCACAGAACGGAAAGCTCTTGCAGGAAATTTAGACGAACGCAAAATCCCCAAGATTGGCGAAGTTTTAATGACGTTCTAAATTTAGAACGGACTTCAATTCCAGATTCATTTAATAGCTGTCAAAAATGAAACTTTTTGTAGAAATGTGGCGTGGAAACCGAAGAGCTTCTTTTCCTACGTTATCTACGCCATGTTATTGTTGTTGTTATTGATCACAGTGCCACTAAATGCGGTTTTCCGAAATTCTTTCACCAAAGAAGAAGAAATAAATATTTCATAATTCGAAATGAGAAAAGGATATTTGGAGATGTGATACATTCACTTACATTCCATATTAAGGCATATTGTCGTTCTAAATATTTACCAGATACGTTACAATTATCGTATTTTCTTGTTTCTAAATTGTACATCCACATATGTTTACGGTAACTAGGACTTGCATTCGAAAACAGTTATGTCTCGTATATTTTACACACATCATATTTCACAGAAGATTATACTTAAAAAATTGTTTAATAACTTTGAACGTCTGGTTTCGTTAGATAACGACTAAATAAAGTCTCTTTGGTGGCACGAACTTTGTAATTAAGTGAATGTTGCGTGCCAAGTTATGAATGTAATGCCTTTCATGTACGTCCTTTCTCTTGTTCCCATTCTGTGCGACGTTATTTTTTTCCCCAAACATCCCGTCCACAGCTTGACTCAGGCCTACATATTCCCGTGTTGAGGGTCATATTTAAATTAAACACTGGCCTAATGCGGAGTGAGTAATTTAAAAACCACTACTGGGTAAAGCCAGCTGCAGTGGTGCATCACTTTAAATAGAATTCAGATGTTCAAATGTTTGTAAATCTATCGGACCAAACTGCGTGGTCATCAGTCCGTAGCTTACAAACTACTTAAACCTAGGTAAACTAACCTAAGGACAAACACACACACCCATGCCCTAGGCAGGACTCGTACCTCCACGGCGAGCAGCCACTCGCTCCGCAGCGAGACGCTTTAGACCGCTCGGCTACTCGACCGCGGCTAAAATAGAATTAACAGCCCTTATAACAACTTCTTAGTTGGTGTAAATAAAAACACGAAAAGTAACTTTGAACATACTCTATATCACGTTATGTTAACAACCTATTGCAAAATTAAACCATTGCTTACATGTGAGCGCAGCTATTTCTAATACAGGAAGAAAATAACAAGTTTAGTCCTTAGCGTTACAATGATACACTCCTGGCAATTAAAATTGCATCACCACGAAGATGATGTGCAACAACCGTGAAATTTAACCGACAGGAAGAAGATGCTGTGATATGCAAATTATGAGCACAAGGTTGGTGCCGCTGGCGACACATACAACGTGCTGACATGAGGAAAGTTTACAACCGATTTCTCATACACAAACAACAGTTGACTGGCGTTGCATGGCGAAACGTTGTTGTGATGCCACGTGTAAGGAGGAGAAATGCGTACCATCACGTTTCAGACTTTGCTAAAGGTCGAATAGTAGCCTACCGTGATTGCGTATCGCGTATCGCGACATTGCTACTCGCGATCCAGTGACTGTTAGCAGAATATGGAATCGGTGGGTTCAGGAGGAGAATACGGAACGCCATGCTATCTGCATCTACATAAATACTCCGCAAATCACATTTAAGTGCATGGCAGAGGGTTCATCGATGCGATTTTATGTTGTTTCTCTGCTTTTCCGTTTTCTAATAGCGCGTGGGAAAAAGAAACACCTAAATCTTTTCGTTTTCAATGTGATTTATTTTCCTATGATGACCGTCTCCCTCTGAAGGCGGGTACTAACAAGATATGTTCGCATTCGGAAGACGAGAAATTTCGCAAATAAATTTCGCTGTATCAAAATGTTCAAATATTTTGTAAATCTGAGGGACTTGACTGACGCGGTTATCAGTCCCTAGGCTTACTACTTGAACTTACTTATGCTAAGGATAACACACACACACACACACACATATGCGAAAGGAGGTGGTTTCTGCAGCGAGGAACTTTATAGCGCTGGGCCACGACACCGCGGCTTCGCCGCAACGCACGACGCCTTTCGATGATCTGCACCCCAGCGGGTGCATCCTCTCCGTGACACTCCCTCCCCTACTTCGCGACAGTACAAAACGAGCTGCCCTTCTCTGAACTTGCTGTACATCTTCCGTCAGTACCACTTGGTGGGGACCCCACAATGAACTCCAAACTAGGGCGCACAAATCTTCTACGTTTTCTGCCAATGAAATGTAACCTTTGCTTCACTTTCTCTACGATATATTCTGTTTATTCTTTCCAGTTAAGGATATTCGAAATTGTAATTGCTAGGTACATGGTTAAATTTACGACCTTTATATCTTACTGATTTATGGTATCGTTTGACGGTTTCTTTTAGTGCTCATTGCCTTGTTGGATGAATGGCTGCTCTTCAGTGAACTGTCATCACCTGAGCCTGAACGCTGGCCGGACGTAGTTCACTAGAATGTATCCCTTCACAGCACTCGAGCATATACACTACTTGAACCTATAAAGTACTTATCCGTAGGGCAGAGGGTGTTTCCTTGCTTTCTGGTAATGCGTTGTGCGTGTGTCTGTGTGTCAGACTTGACGGAGCTACGTGACACGTTCCTCGGGAACTCACACCTGGCTTTCTGATACGATTTAACTTACTGGTGGCGACCTGCATACCGCCCACATTGCTTGAGATTCCTATAGATTTTCTGTCATATTTCTAGTTGGATTTCAAGAAGACAGGATACTGATACGCGATGGTTTTCACGTTCCGTCATTCTATCTTTGTTCAAGTACCAGTATGGTTGTTCTTGCTAGCACCTAAGACACGTAAGTCTTTCCACCTTCAGAACATTTGCCCTCTGAAAATATTGCTCCCATGTGGGGAAATACGGAATATTCGAAGAGAAAACAGGTCCATTCAAAATCAACCATTCGTCGGAAGTCAGTGTAAAACGGAAAAGTCACTTGCACAGGTGTGCGGTAACTGTCTTCATGCTTCTTATACAGGTCGAGAAAGGATCTCCATCCTATGTGATAAAAATGAACTTATCTGATCAAAGTACCCGCGAGCTGTGCTTGTTTCAAAGACGTAAGTTGACATCCACAAAAAAAATTAAAAAAATGTTCCTTTTTTTTAT
The DNA here is from genome assembly GCA_026315105.1 of Locusta migratoria. Taxonomy (NCBI): domain Eukaryota; kingdom Metazoa; phylum Arthropoda; class Insecta; order Orthoptera; family Acrididae; genus Locusta; species Locusta migratoria. The sequence goes on from CM048748.1 coordinate 478,467,606, forward strand.
AAACATGTTGGATTAAACTACTATGGTCATCAGTCCCTAGACTTACAAACTATTTAAACAAACTTACACTAAGGGCAACCTGCCTACCAATGCCCAAGGAGGCACTCGAACCTCCGGCCTCCCAGTCCGCAACATGACGCCTCAGACCACCCGGCTCCTCTGCGCGGCGAGTTGTGTTTAGCAGACTTTGTTCCACAGTAGATAACATATAAACCCAAGTTACTGAAGAACAACGTGAGCCGTTGTCAAAATACTCTCGAAAATTCCCACAGTTATAGTCAAGTCGCGACGTTTCAGATGCAGACGCCTTGCTGCCGGCAATAGTATACTAACGGATGATGTCGTGGTTCAGATGGTTATTCCTTGCGTACCCCTTCGCGCCGGAATGATCCCGTCAGATGATAACACTGCCTATACCAAGGCTCTGTTTCCAGATCAAATTTGAAAATACTTTACGAGAGAGGTCGGATTCAGGGAATCCCCTCCCTTTCTCCATCCCTCCCCCTCCCCCCCTCCCTCCCAACCTACGTAAATGGATTGAGATTGTTTTTGGAATCAGTAATACAGGGAATCAGTTGTAAACCATACCACCTTGCAGGTATAGCAGCCCCAGATGTTAGAAGAAGAACAGCGGCAGAAGTCGAAAAGAAGAAACAATAAAACCACCCCAGACATCCCATGTTTGAATGTGAAACACCTCCTCCCAGGCTTAAATCAAGAGTTTCCTTAGAAGAACAGAAGCGATCACCAAAAACACCTTCTGCCCGCCGAACAGAATTATGGCAAAACACATCTGGAGGACGATTACAATGCCTTAAAGAAGAACCTGCGCCTGGATAACACCTACCATACCAGACATGGAAGACCTTGAACAGACTACGAACTGGAGTGACACGCAACAAGCAAAACCTGCTAGGGTGGGGCACATCACTGGAGACGCAAACTGTGAATGTGCTGAGGTAGAAGACTGTAACCACCTACTGGTCTGCCCAAAACTGCCCGAAGCCTGTACAGTGGACGACCTGCAAGTATTCGAAGAGTCAACACTGCAGAATACTGGGCTTCAGAGTCAATTTAAAAATGTTCATAAGTTTGTAATAACTGTGTGTATATTTTATATGACTGTATTTGTGCTGGACAAATAAGCTGTACAGCTGTATGTTCGGAATGGAGCAAGTTACATTGATCCCACCCAGAAAGGATGCTTAATGATTTTTAGTAGCTCCTTCGGGTACTTGTAATTTTTTTTTACATTGCAACTCTAGGAATTGGGAGGAAAAAGTAACAAAACTAGGAAAGCGGTCGAACGTAAGCCGATAGGTCACGAGATCTAATCCTTAAAGGATCATGGTTCTTGGATTCTTCGTTTTAATGTAGCCTTGTCCTGTCAACGACGTAAGGAGTCGCCGCAAACGACGCGGTTCCCCTGTTTTGTAATTGAATTGCGTTAAGGACACGCTAGTCACCGATGTGGCGACCTGTTAAAAGATTTCGACAAAGTCTTTGAACCACAGTGCAGCGACTGAACTTCGTTCACTGACAATGTTCACACGCTGTACACATTACTCCCGGTCGTCGATCAATCAAACCACATGGCACATAAATGGACAGACATTGTTTGAAGTGCGTTTCCCCTGAAAACGATCGAGACCTGTTTTGTGGCAAGTCGTGACGTGTGGGGCCCTTTTAAACAGCGCGTTGTGGTTTCGGTTATTTCCAGTTTTCCGCGTATCACTTTATTCCAGTCCTCTGCGCGCGTAAACATTTGTTTGCACGCTCATCGTTCTTTTGCGGAACAAACTCAGTTTGTTAGTTTTATCGTTTTGTTTGTTCGTAATGTATAATTTAGCACACACAGCGACAAATTCTTCTAGCCTTGCGCTGAAATTTGGTGCGATGAAAAGAGTTCAGTTACCAACTTTTTCCGTTACACAAAAACGACTCCCCATGTCGTAATTAGTAATCGCTTGGTCAGCATCGGTAAATTAGTTTCAAGAATCTTTATTCATTTGTAAATATGAATAAAACGCTGTTGATCGATAAAACTGTCTTTATATAGAACGTTGATTTAGCATGTGCTATCAGATTTTTTTTGTACAATATCGACCTCTAAAGAAAGTCTCAACACATAGTGTTAATGCATGATGTGAAAAATACACTTTTGAAATTCATAGTAATTGGTAACATGAAAGAGTAATGCAAGTAGCACGTAATTTTAAGCAGTCTAGCATTTGGGTGTGTACCATTTTAAACTAAAATTCGTCTGTTCCTTTATAGCTACAAAGGGTAAAAAAACTAGAATGATAAATACTAGGTACATATTTTATCAACCACGTTGAAATTTGCTTCGGAAGTTCTTCAGTTTTGTTGTATCAGTTAAAAGTGCCCCTCTACATATGCAGGTGGAACTGATACGTTTGCAGTGTAACTCCCGATTTAAAGACAAATTCCATTACGATAAAACTGTAAAGGAATTATACGAAAGATTTCCTCGAGAAGAGTTGTTACGTCTTCATAATGAGGCTGATAACGTGGTCTCCATGTTGGGTTCAACTTGGGTGCGAAAGTTGAGGACGGAAGATACTTGGCTACACAGCTGAAATCAGCAACCGAAATGATAATTGCGTCCCGACCGCAGATATTAATCAATATAAAATATGTCGTAAAGATGGAAGGAGGTAAACAGGAGAAAGAACTATCAAGAAAGTTCGCGCAACAGGGGAAAACAAACAAAAAAAAAAAAAAGGTTACTTATACAAATTGTTTTGGGGCACAATAAGAAAGAAAGAAAAGCTTCTTATCACTAAAACGTACAGTCATGGAAATAAGTATTCTTTTGTATTTTTATTTTGTACTTATTTATTTATTTTAATTGGCACAATGTCGGGACAGGTCCTGACTGGAAGGGTGTATGTAATCAAAATATTAAGAAAAGGACCACGAAAGCACTTGCATATGAACATGTATTATTTTTCAGACTCTCCTTACAATTATTACGGTACAGTTTATATTTCAGTAAGCCCTGCATATTTGAAAACAATAGTGTGAAATACAGTAGTTCTCTTGTCGAACAGTAGCCATGAATGCTCTGAAAACTGGCAGTATGCTTGAGTAAGGCAATGGTGGGTTATGGTATGATAGCTTCCGACTTGTCCTGTATTAGCTGTAAACCCGGCTTTGCCTCCACCATGCACCAACGGAATTTTATACAGACAGTGATATTCCTCTTCTTTTTAAGGTATAATGTACAGCAAAACTATAGACTTGTATGCGACAGAAACGCTGTGTCACATTGAAAAACGCACTTTGTTGTTCTCAAATATTCCAGTTTTACTTCATAAAACCATTGTTCTGAGAGAAAAAAGATCTATGATATCCGTCGAGCCATTCTTAAGTTATGACGCGACCAACGTATTCAGGGATCCATTTTTATGTTACAAAGTACCCTCCCCCACGCACCGTATGAAACTTAACGTAGACGGTGACCTTCCTCTTGTTTTGAAGATCAAGCGTGCGAAATTTCGTGAAGATCAGAATGAAACTATAGATTTTGTGAGTCTGTAGGAGAAGTATGCTCCGCCATGCACTTATCACGAAATACTTTCTTTCTACCTATAAAGTACATTCCTGCCAAATTTCAGCTTCATAGGTGGAGTAGTTTTCGAGATTTCCTGTTTAGTCAGTCAGTGAGTGAGAGACCTTTCTCTTTTATAAAGGTACAGATTAAGAAAACGAATTGCTTAATTTCGTATTCAAGATAATTAGGAGAGACTTGCAGGCAAAAATAAATAATAACATGCAAATCTGTAATTCTAACTTTATTTCATACAAGGTCATGCCTGATGCAACAGTTTGCGGCATCTACAGCGAAACTGTTGTGAGCGGTAGAATTCTTTTGGTTTATCATTGTGTGTGTGGGGAGGGGGGGGGTTCAGTTAAAAAACGCTTCATAAACGTCCGAAATTACAGGATTGAATTTCTTTTTCGACTTAGGAGGAGATCTTTACCTTTCGCTCGTACCGCTAAACTTTATTTTATTTAGCGCACTCATTTCCGATGGCAATAAGGCCAGAATTAATCAATGCATATCTGAAACACGGTTAGAGGTGTCCAAATGATATTTTGACAAATGATAACTTGCTAACAGGGGAGTATTTTGCGACGTGGTTACTACGCGAAACTTCATTAACTGTCGCATTATTAAAGGAAATACATATCTGTAGAATGAAAAAGAGTAAAGTAACTTATTTATTATTCGATTTGCAGATATTCCTTCGTCACTCACAAATGTTTATTTCTTTGCTTCTTGTGCATTGTGTTTCAGAGCTACCACTGAGTTTCGAAAACCTAATAGCATTTTCTTCAGTTCAAAGCCTAGCAGTAACAGAACGGAAGTTACTAGATCTAATGAGGATTTTATGTGAGAATACTTGAAAATGACAAATAGCAAGGATCTCTTCACTAGCTAACGAACTGACTTGTTCTGATTTCCTCACATAATAAAGCACTCTGTATTGAGATATTTAGAATATCCTTTTCATATAACTGAAAAATTGAAATTGCATCTTACGTAGAGACACAGCACTTTTGTGGTGTGCAAGTATTAAACATAATGGGTTAAAAGAAGTCAGTACCAGTATCTTCAAGTATGGATGTTATGCAGTAACAACATGTGCCTAATTATTAGGAGCTCTAATACGGAAGACGTGTTACTACTGGACAGTGGGCGGATCCAAGTGCGTTACATTTAACTTACATTATGTTCAAATGTTCAAATGTTTGAATAGCTTATGGGGCTTAACTACGGGGTCATCAGTCCCTAAACTTAGAAACTACTTATGAGGTAACTATTACTAAGGACGGCACAAATATGCATGCGCGAGAGGGGATTCGAACCCCCGACCGTAGTGGCCGTGCAGACCGTGACTGGAGCGCCTCAGTCCCCTCGCCACCGCGGCCGGCTGACATTATGTGAAGTTATATATTTCTCACAGACTTGCTGTTTGGAGAGGGTGAAAATCTGATGTGTTATGAACATTTCATTCGCTTAATGTGTTCACCTAATTTCAACAGATAAAAAGTACCTCGGATGTCGAAAATTGCGTAACGTCGTCAGAAAGTGCATGGGTGTGAACCATCAGTATATGCTGTTTATAACTTATTGCCATAAGTAAAACTAAAAAGAAAATGTAGTGTAGTTCTTAAGGAAGACATTGATGAAAATTCCGGATTGATACAGTGAGTAGTTTGCGAGTGTGGGCGAGTTGAATGAAAGGCGAGGTACGCACGAGCTCGTTGGGACGCGGCGCCTGCTGCAGCTCGGGCTTGCAGGAGCCTCAGCCACACGCGGCCAGCCTGCGCCCAGGCAGACGTTTCCTCTCGCGGCTGCGGCGCCGGCTCGACCGCAGGTCGCGCCCCGCCTCTGTGCACTGACGGCAATCGACAGTTAAATGTTTTATTTGACACTCATTTTTCTCGGCTAAAATTAAAAGAAATGTTCAGAAACAGACCGCACAGTGAAACACGTAACGAAGAAGAAATAGTTCAGTTGTAACACAACGGGAGGTCTTGCTGGATGAATATCATTTCCGTCATAACATTTTGTAATAGCCTCATCTTCTCTCGTTCACAGAATGCCGGCAATTTGCTCGTAATGGCGAAGTAGCGAGGATTTGAGCTTTTGATACCGGATACACGCAGTCCCGCTTGTTACGCATTCATTTCAAATAATTCGTGAAGCGCGGGGAGCTGTGCTGTGTCAGCCGGTAGATCTCGGGGACTCTGCTTGGCAGTGTGCGCGCCTCCTTTGTCATCGCGTGCATTCCCAAAGTTTCCCGAGAGACGCGAGAGGCGGGAAGACGGGCGGTGCGTGGCCGCCCCACGTAATTAGGGCCCCTGGAATTGGATACATATTTCGCCTCCTTTGTATTCGTTTAATTACAGCAGAAGGAAGTCAGTGGCCGCTGGTTAGGCGCGCCTCCCAGTGAGCGGGCTGGCTGTGGCCGCGAACCGTCGCCGAGTCACGTCCAGCCGCTAGCTCACTGTGTGTCTCTGTCACACTGCGCGACGCGAGTAGCCTAGCACCGTTATAGGGGCTAGCTGCGTCTCCTGTGCTGGCAATCACACTGGTCGAATTGCCTGAAAGTGCGCCATTAACTTGGAGGGTATAAATATACACCCAGACGTCAAAGTCAGCACGGAAAAGTGGCTCAAACACTGTCACTGGAAGTTTTTGTATACTACCTGCTTCAGCAGAAGTAGTCGCGGAATATCTGAGGGAAAACTGTGGTATCGCACATGTCTAAAGTGCGCGCCACCTACTTTCGCCGCGCGCCGCCATGCACGCACGGCGCGGCGTTCTTACGGCGACAGCCACGAGCGCCCTCTGCTGCAACTCCGCTCGTGGCCACCACTGAACGACATCGTGCACTTGGGACTGAGATAGCAACCAGTTAACACTTCGGAATCAGATAGGCACCTGTGAAGACTTGGCTATCGGTTAGGCACTAGGCAGGCCTCTAGCTCAACTATGTATCAGCATTCCGCAGTACTGAGCTATGTAAAAGTTAAGTATTGTATAAATTCTGAGCAATATATATCTCGTTCTAATTTACTCTAGTGTTTCTAGTTTCTGCTGTCCTACTGGCTGCTCACCTCCGAACCTGCACAAGCGTGCTTCCTTTATTCCTGTGTCGGTCTCTTTTTACTCGGCCACCGACACCTACGACGGAAACAAAAGCGGCGACGAGGCTGGGACACAAAAAAAAAAAAAATAAATAAATAAATAATTAAAAATAAAAATAAAAAGAATAAAAAAATAAAAAAACTTTGAAAATATTTCCCCTTAGATTTCCTATTCATGTTATAGTTTTAAGTGCAGATTTCAATGTACCGGATGTAAACCGGGAAACAATGCAACGTATCAACATAATTTCAGGTAATGATCATAAGGCGAGGACTTTAATTAAAATTTTTCACGTCCGGTATTCCAACCTGGGTATGCTGCAGTAAGCAGTCGCTTTTCCAATCAGTAAGCTGCAGGTCCAAGATCGAATCCCTGGAGTTGCACAAATTTTATTCCACTCCCTCCGATTATGATCATTGTCTGGAGATAACAGTGAGACTACATCTGTCTCTGAATATCTATTTACCTGATATTAATCTGGTGCAGTAGCACTTTCAGTGTTCTGACAAAACGATTTCTCAACATTGCTTTATTTATAGCATTGTTTAGCCTCTTCTACAAAGTTTAACTGATACTATGAAGGACAGTGCTTACATAAAATTGAAATATAATACTTCTAGGGATAGTGGATACTATGACAAAAAAATGAAACTGAGAAATCCACAGCTCATAAGTATTTTAACGAAATACTTTTGTACTCATAAATAAAACAAAATGTGATTTTTTCGAAGAATGGGAACTAATATGACGTTGCATAACCGTTTACTTTTATAGCGGCGTCACATCCTTCTTGTATCGTAGCAATATAAGGTCTTTAAAGTTTTTCATAAGAATACTCTCCATTCACATCTCAACGTGTTGAGAAGTCCACTTTGCTGATGACACTCACGTCCGTCACCTCTCAGACTCTCTGTCGGGTTCAACATCGGGCTCTGACTTGGCCCAGACAAAACAGCGATCTCGACGTTTTGGATCATCACCACTTTTTCCAGCAGCTAGTAGTACAGGTTATCCACTGTCTCCATGTAGTCGGGGTCCCTCACTACTCTTTGCGCACTGAAAGGTCTACACAGTAAGTGGAGAAGCACCCACCACACCATCAGATTCATCCCTCTATGTTCTACTCCTGGAAGTGTGCAATGAATATTTCACCTTTAGATTCACGAACCTACTCAGTACCAACAGAAGACATGAAATTAAATTTGGTTTCATCGCCCCACAATACTCCTGGCCATTCCTACTACGTCCAGTGGCGATGGTTTCTTACAAAGGCAACTGTTTTCTGTGTGCTGTGAGCTTATGAAGGATGTTTTGCATATACGATAAACTATCAAATCCTGATCCTTAGTCTTCTTTTTGGCAGTAGATACATGGACGTCTCATCCACAATTTTGCCTCACATCGATATTGATTTGTCACGCGGACTTTCGAGGATAATGATTGTTTCTAATTATTCTACTTATTTTTCCGGTAATTGTTCTATATCGATCGTGATTTTGTTGTGTATCTGATCACGAAAGCGGTAAATTTATTTCCAGAGAGATACCAGTAGTCAATATAAATAAAAATTACGAACAACCACAAACTTGTGATTTCTCTTACTGTACAACACGTACTACAGCTTACCGGACATGAAAACAGTATTCTTTACGTGGATGTGATGGGTTAATACGCAGTGAATGATTCAAAATTCGTTTGAAACACATACGAAGTGAAAATTCAGGAATATGAATCTGAACAACTTTCCTCAACAAAACTTTGTGGCAGCCCTGCGTTGTTATTGATCTATTCAAAAGACACTTACGTAGACCTGTAGACTGTGCTGGCGCGAAACAATGTACAGTCCTGCAGCCTTGTATAACGGGTTTGTGTACGTACAGCCGACATTGTAGACCACTAGCTCCTTGTTAAAATACTTGCGAGCGCATCCCAGTCAAACGTTAAGTGCGTCCGCTTGCTTGAATAGAAGTACCGACTGACTCGTTTCGATAACGACGTAAAACAACGCATTGCTCGTGTCGGTGGGTGTGTTGTAAAGGTCGAAATGCGTATTTCATTATTTTTGTGGCACTTCGGCAGCGGTTTCACCGTTAAAGTTTGCTAGCTCATTGACAACAAGTTCTACTGATGAACGAAACTGAACAGAAATCTGACGTTACTGGTCAATCTCATGAGTGCCCCTCCTGACCTCTGTCGTCGCAGTAAAATAGCTCACTGCACTTCCGTACAGAACACGGTTCTGTTGTCGTTCCACTACTGCCCTGTGCCGAGAAACAACGTTCCATCCCCTGTAGACCTCTTACACCTGGTCTCAACAAAACTATTCAGTCAGACTCTGGGTATTATTCGTCTTATACGTTCCGCTGTACGGAGTATAGGAAAGTTATCGAATTTTGTTGGACAGGTCTATATCTCATTTCTCTTTCGAGATATCGACATTTATATCCGAAGAACGGCCGCGTGAAATGTGCCAAGTTCCGTTCGAGCGGACTGGGCGGCTGCAAAAATCAAATGTTTGTAAATCTGTCGGTCTCAACTACTGGGTCATCAGTCCGTAGGTTACAAACCACTTAAACTAAGGTAAACTAACCTAAGGACAACACTCACACCTGTGCCCGAGGGGGGACTCGAACCCCCGACGGCGAACGGCCGCGCGCACCGCAGCACGGCGTTCCAGTGCGCACGGATAATCCACCACGGCGGGGCGGCTGCGTGGCGGACAGTTTTGAGAAACCCATCAGCGAGAAAAATTTAAGCGCGTCTTGCAGTTACATATCTTCGCTCAGTAAAGGACTGAACTTCTTTTCGTTATTCGTAACAATTAAGCCTCGGTGGAGTAGCCGAGCGGTCTAAGGCGCCTCCCTGCGGAGCGCGCGGTTGCTCGCCGTCGGAGATTCGAGTCCTCCCTGGGGCATGGGTGTGTGTGTTGTCCTCAGGTTAGTTTAACTTAGTTTAAGTAGTTTGTAAGGTTCAGACTGATGACCACGTACTTTGGTTCGGTAGATTTACAAACATTATAACAGTTATTGTGCTACAATAAATTGAATAGACTGATTAATGCTGTCTGTTTTGGGAAAAAATGTGAAGTTCATCATGATTGGATGTCTGTGAATGGGGAGGAAACATTTGAGTCCTTGTGACGTGCGTAGTCACTTGATCAGTGATTTTGTGCTTCTGGCTGCAGTAACATCTTCACACTTAGACAGTAGCAGTGGCGGCTGGCAAAAACGGTGCATCAAGTGTGTCATCGCGAAGCTGTGACTGTAAGCACAGCGGAAAATAAAAAGTACTGCAGAAAAGAACAGTTATTTAATGTAAAGTATCTGGAGGGTGAAATGGCAATGAACAGTTTGTTCAGATGTTTAAATGTAGTAAATCTAAGGAACTTGACTACGTTGTTCATCAGTCGATCGGCTTACAAACTACTTAAACTAACTTTAAAGTAACTTATGCTTAGGACAATAGAAACACCCATGGACGAGGGAGGACTCGGACCTCCGACGGCGAGCAACCGTGCGTTCCGCAATAAGACGCCTTAGAACGCTCGGCCACTTCACTGCGACCGAAGAGAATGGATTTACTTTTTAATGAGGAGTAAATAATATGAATAATTTCGGACGACAGATAACAAGGTTTTACTTTGCATTTTCTTATTAGCTGTGACTCGAATTTGATTCTAATGTTGCTGTCATGGACATTGAAATGAGGAGACTGGGAATTCTACTTTCTGAAAAGTTAAAAATGAAAACAGAACTCTTTAATGCTTTTTGCATTGTCCGGGGATATACAGATGATAACTATAGGAAGTCTTCAAAAATGTTTGTTAAGCTTATGGGACTTAACTACAGGGTCATCAGTCCCTAAACATACAAACTACTTACGAACTACCTTATACTAAGGACGGCACAAATATCCATGCCCGAGGGGGGATTCGAATCCCCGACCGTAGTGGCCCTGCAGACCGTGACTGGAGCGCCTCAGTCCCCGCGGCCACCGCGGCCGGCGAACAGTCTTCTTTTACATGTTCTGACATTGGAGTTAAAACGCAACCATCAATGTTTTCAGTAGAGTTATTTACCAAACAATTCGTATTCATTTCGTAAATCCTAGTCAGATTTCATTGATGATTTGCAATAACGAACGAAGTTGGAATAATTTCAGTTAACTGTCGTGTGTAGTTAGATGCATTGTAATCTCCAAATCCACCTTCCAGAGTCAGTAGTTAGGACGCCCAGCTTGGTGGTGGCGCACATCTAATAGCGGTGAGTGAAGTGTAGCCGGCGTACGCACAGCATTTATCGTAATCACCTCGTGAATCGGTTGGATTTCAGCAAAGCGACTTTATAAACTTGAGTCAGACAGTCTCTGATGGTGGGAAGAAATTTTATACCGACTGTGAGATTGCAGATCATTCTTCTTGTATGATTTAGTTTTTCACTAATTTTTGTCTTTTTTTAGATTAATCATAGTATATCTGTAAAGGAAAATCCTATAGCGATGTGATTATGACACACACTGATAGTCATACGCACCAGATCTAAGAACGCAGATTATCGAATGAGGAAACATTATACAGTGATAGAAAAAAGCAAACAGACTAGTATCCACATTCATACACGGTATTAATTTTTAAATTATTGTACACAGAGAACTTTCACTAATTCTAAATTTGTTAAGAATCTGCAAAGCTAAAATAGCATTGTATATAGAATGAAACTTTCACTCTGCGGCGGAGTGTGCACTCATATGAAACTTCCTGGCAGATTAAAAGTATGTGCTGGAACCGGGACTCGAACCTGGGACCTTTGCTTTTCGCGAGAAAGCGCTCTGCCACTTTTTTTTTTTTTTTTTTTTTTTTTTTTTTTTTGTAGAATAGAAACAGGTGTAAATTTATTAGGAGAGACTAGGGCAGGCTTGACTTTTATTCAGTGTAGACAACATAAAGCTTCTTATAGAGTTTTATAATTTTTAATTTATGTTATTCAATTTTTTTTTTAATGTAATAGTAAATCTGTTCACCGTGCTCACAACCCTTACAGAAACTTAACTGCCTTCTCGCATTTCATAAATAAACATATACGCAGCACGGTGTAGTGTGTTATTCCAATTCCATCGCCGCTCCAGCGCCCGGGTACGTCTTCTCGTACATTAGGATTAGTTGCCGTTTTCATATCTTCCGTTCATTCTTCGTCGATTTAATATTTTAACTTCTCCTACCCGGGACGTTCCAGCTGTGCGGCGGGTCCTGAAACGCACTCCATAAAAAATTAGAAAAATACTGTCTATACTTAGGATTATGTACAATCTTTCTATGTCGTTCTTCTAAGTAGATCCAAAAGTCTAATACATTCTTTGGGGTATCTCTGAATAAATAGAGCACCAGTTGTGCTCGAATCCATGTTACTGCATTCGTTTTAGTTCGTGGATAGTATGTCCTGTCAGGCAATAACACGGAACGTGGTCTGATGTCTTGTGGCCCCACTCGCAGAAAGAAAGCTATTATCTGTTGTCCTAAACGCCAGACTTCTGCTGCTGGGCCACATGTTAACCGGTGTTCGTCGTCGTCCAGGACTCGGCACTGGGGGCATAATGGTGAATCCATCAGATGTATAGAGTGGAGTCTAGATCGTGTTGCGTGTTTACCATTAACTGTCAGGTACCACATGAAACGTGGTGTATCGATCGCCATACCACCGGCCAGTCAACATTTGGATACTTCTTCTCAATAACATTGCCAGTTCTAGTGGCCGTTAAGATTCGATAGATGTCGCGAGCCGTCGCAGGTCTGCTTTCCGGCAGTGCCATCTGAACGTAACTGTATTCTATAAAAAAGGCACTGATGTGGCGGAGTGACTGTGAGATGTGCTGCACCGCCACCGGTGCTGTTTGTGACCTCGGTGCAAGTTCTTCTATTAAGATACCTGTCAGAGATGTCTGACGTCGTCTCCACAACTTCAACATGGTGTTGATGTATAGTGCCACTGCTCGATCATGAACATGTGCAAGACCTAAACCTCCTCTACCGGGAGGGAGGGTGAGGGTTTCATATCTAACTTTGCAGAGTAGTCCCGCACTGACGAAGCTACCGAACGCAGCCAATATACGCCGTGCTATCACCGTCGGCATCGGAAGGACTTGTGCAAGGTGAGGAATTCGTGACGCCATGTATGTGTTAACATAATTGACACGCTGGATAATGTCCAAAGACCGTATAGTATTCCCTCTAACTGCTGTCCGGATTGACTGTAGAAGTCTCTTGTAGTTGTAAGCTGCTGTGTGACGCACATCGTTGGTAAAGACAACACCTAAGCATTTTAAGGTATCCTTGAGTTGTAAGGGCGCTACATGTCCTTCTGGTACCCCGTCACCGATACTCATGGCCATTGACTTGTCCACATTGATGCGGCTGCCTGTAGCCATTCCATATTTGTTGATCCAAGTTAAAGCCTCTTGCATGTCGTTGTCAGTCCGTACCATGAGCACCAGGTCGTCTGCGTACGCTTTACATTTGAATGTGTACCCTCTCATTGTCAACCCTGTCAATCGTTGACGTAGGCCACAGAGTAGTGACTCAAGGGCTATGGCGTATAAAATTGTCGAAAGTTGACATTCTTGTCGAACCGATCTTGATATGGTGAGGGGTGCTGTCGTTCGTCCGTTGATGAGCACCTTGGAGGAGGCGTTATTTAATAGCCGCATCACAACACTGATAAAGGGCTGTGGAAATCGCATGTGCTTCATGACTGCTGCCAGATAGGTGTGGCTCACTCTGTCGAAGGCCCGATGAAAATCAATCGACGCAAGGGCTCCGCGAAGGCGGCAGGTCTTGGCCAGTGCGATTACATCGCGATATTCGCCGAGTGCTGTCTGAATGTTGGCATCTCCGCCAAGCGACGTTTGATCCAGCGATATCACTTGGCGCAATATACTTCGGAAGCGCGAAGCTAAGAGTCTGGTGAATATTTTAAAGTCACAATTCAGAAGCGTCAATGGTCGGTAGTCTCGTATCCTTGAGCGACCTGATGGCTTGTGTATCGGGAAGGACGGTGGTAAGGGCACATCTGGAGACATCAATTCACGGCAAATACTAGTCCATATGGGTGTTATCATACTTCGGAATGCCCGATAAAATTCCAGTGGGAGTCCATCTGGTCCAGGCGATTTATTCACCGCTCCCTTACCAATAGCCTCCACTACTTCTTCTTCAGTTATATCCTCCGTCAGCTGTGCTGCTGCCAGATCAATGGTGCCAAGGATTGTCTGAGAAACTTCGTCAACTATCGCCATGTCAGTATCCACCGCTGTGTATAGTTGAGTGTAGTATGCGACAAAGGCAGTGCTTATTTCTTGTTGCGTAGTTAGATGTCTGCCATCTTCAGTGTCCAGTACGTGTATCAGGCCTCTTCTTCGACGCTTACGTTCGTTGATGATATGATACATGGATGGTTGTTCTCCCATGACTCGGTCGAGTGCCCTTGCCCTGACTGCTACTCCTTCGAGGTGGCTTCTCATGATGGTTATAATCTTGGCCTTGGCTTGTTGTACTGTCGTATGTCTCTCCGGAGAAGGTGCCTGGTTATTGCAGTCACGTAGAACGGTGAAGTAAAAGTTCATCGTTTGCCGTCGCCACGCTGCCTGTTCACGACCGTAGCGAATGAAGGTACGGCGAATCGCTGGTTTGGCACAATCCAGCCACCAACGTAGTGTTGTGGGATACGCCTGGAGACGTCTTAGGCATAATTTCCATGTATCTTCGATGGCACTGCGACAGTCTGGGTTGTCAAGGTGGGCGACGTTCAGTTTCCAAGGACCGCGGCTCCGCCACACCTGTTGTCTCCTGAGAGTGATGGTACATATAAATGCCGTGTGGTCGGTGAAGGCTGCAGGCCACAGTTCTGCATCCACGATATCAGTTCTGAGAGTATTTGTTGCGTAAACTCGATCGAGGCGACTAGCGGAATGACTCGTCATATGGGTGAAGCCTTGACGTAGGCCATGCACATGCTCCCATGTGTCAACCAAATGCATATCACGCACTATCGTCCTTAGTTCCGGGCACGTTGTGTATCCAGGAATTTGATCTTTCGGGGCAAGTACACAATTAAAGTCACCGCCGAGGATGAAACAGTCGTGTCGTCCTTGAAAGAGCGGTGCAATTTCCTCGGAAAAGAAGCGGGAACGATCTCGTCTCTTGTCTGTTCCGGATGGTGCGTAAATGTTGATGAGTCTGACACCAAGCACCGTCATCGCTGATCCCCTTGCTGAAGGTAGGTGTAGAAGATCCTCGGCTTCTATGTCTTCTCTAAGAAGTATTGCCATGCCGCTGCCTGTTTTGGAGGCATGTGAGATGTAGGTGTCGTACCCGTAGATGATCGGAAAATCTTGAACGTACACCTCCTGAAGTAGGACTATATCGATGTCCGCCGCGATCAGCATCTCCTTGAGTAAGGTCATTTTAATGCGCGACCTTATGGTGTTAATATTTATGGAGGCTAGTCGGTATGCTTGTCTTCGTTCCGCCATGTGTGTGTCGCCCATGGGAGCTTATGTCATGTGATGTTATACTGACACGTCGTGGGGCCTCGTCATATCCGCTGGCGTTAACTGCGTGTTTAACTTTGCAGGGGCGCCGTCGCTGCCCCGTCGCCTGTTGCGGCCGTCATCGGGTCATCTCCAGTGTCCTCTGACCAATCGCCTTGTGAACAGATCGTCGTCATCTTAGTCTTCTCCACCCCTTCCTGTTGTGTCGTCTTTTCCACTGTAGCAGACTGGTAGTGGGCTGCAGGCAGTTCTTCGTTGTCATACTTTGCAGGTCGCTCGTGGCTTTTCTTTTTATCGGGATGTTGACCTTCTTGATGAGAGATCACGGTAACCTCTGCGTGGTCACCGCCCCCCTCAACGTCTTCACTGTCTCCGGTCGTACGTTGTAAGCAGTCGTCTGACGGGGTGAGTCGCCGTTTCTTGTGTCGTTTTGGAGATCGTTGCTTACGGACATGGGCTTCCGTATCCGAATTTGGTTGTGCATCGCTGTCCTCTTTGCTGGCGGGGACGAAGGCGGCTGTTGGCAGTACCCTACTGTCGACATCCATGTTCTGTTCGAGTATCTCTGGTGGAGAGATCGTTCGCGGCATCTCTGTGGGGAGAGACGCTAACTCTTCCTTGAAGGTGTCTTCGTTTGCTGAACCTTCGGTAGAATGTTCTAGTTGTTGGGTCATGTCATTGTTTGAGTGAACGTTCTTCGTAAACACCTCTGCATATGTGAGAGGGAGGGTCGTGGCCGTAGATGTTTGTACAGGTTCTCCTGTTGGTACCTGAACAATTCTCCGTTGAAGACATTCTGAACGGACATGACCTTCCTTACCACAGCCTGAACATGTTTTTGGTTGGCCATCGTAGATTACTATTGCTCTGCAGCCTCCAATCGTGAGATAAGACGGCACGTGTTTTGTCAGTTCGATCCTTATTTGTCGTACGCCGTTAAGAACAGGGCACGTCGTAAAGGTTGTCCATTTTTCTGCTATGTGGCTTAGCACTCTACCATAGGGTTGCAGCGCTTTTGTCACCATGTCAGCCGGTACCTCGAAAGGTAGTTCAAAAACTCTGACGGTTCTTAGTCCCAGCCCTGCATGATCGATTGTCACTGCTCCGACATTTCCGTCAGAATGTTTGAATTTTAGTCCGTCTTTGTTCTCTCGCACAATCTTGTCACATACCATTCGTTGATCAGTTTTACGTAGACCACACAACTTATAATGGAGAAGTGTATTCCAATCATCTCTCGTGGATCAATTTTAATCTCTTCATGGATGAATCTTTCCACTTCGAATGCTTTCGGTCGTGCAAATTCATTGTTAAAGCTGATCTTGATTGTAGACTGTCGGTACGAATGAGCCATTCTATGTCTATATGAAGTAACACTCGCGAAGACTGCGAGAAGTAAACAACCGCTCACGCGCGAGACACTGCGGCGGGACGTAAACAGTCCGTCCTCACCGCTGCGCTGTCGAAAGCAGACTGCCACTGAGCTATGCCGACACGACTCGCGATGCCGCATCACAACACTAGTTCCGCCAGTACCTCGCCTCCTAGTTTCCAAACTTCACAGTTCTCCTGCAAACACGCAAGACTAGCACTCCTGGAAGAAAGGATATGGTGGAGACATGGCTTAGCCACAGCCTAAGGGATGTGTGTGTGCGCTGATATGAAATTTCCTGTCAAGTTAAAATTATGTGCCGGAACCGAGGCTCGAAACTGGAACCTTGGAAGTTGGAAAGTAGGAGACGAGGTACTGGCAGAATTAAAGTTGTGAGGACGGATCGTGAGTCGTGTCGGGATAGGTCAGACTGTAGAGCGTTTTCTCGCGAAAGGCTAAGTTTCCAGGTTCGAGTCCCGATTCCGACTCACAATTTCAACCTGCCAGGAAGTGTCAGCATTGTATATATTTTCCCTATGGCCGATTTTAGCTCAAACATTACAGTATACGACTTGTAGGTAAGAAATCGAAATTAGAGATTGAAATTTGAAATTGAGACCAGAACGATATCACATGTCGTTCTCGAGATAGTGCGTTTTATATCCTATACATGGCGTGTTCAATTAAGTACCTGTGTATTAGGAAGCACAGAAGACATCTAAATGGCACCTCGCATATGTCGTGTGATAATGCTCATCGTCGTCTTATTCGTCCGCGGCAGTGACACGGGCAATGCGTGCACACAAACACATCTAGAGCACTGGCACACTGTCACGTGTACCGGGCAACGTCTAGAGCCGTCACAGCATCAGAAAGGTCCACAGTATTTCGGCCGCTGATGGCAGGTGGCAGGTAGCCGGGTGACCTTCCGCTGGCTGGACGGCCATTGTTGCCGCTGACCGGCGAATCGCGCGCCGGAAATTGCGCCGGAGTGGGCGCTGCGCCCGCGGCAGGCAACCCGCAGCGCGCCACAGAGCGCCGGGCGGCTGCGGCGCAGGCGCAGGCTTTCCACCTGTTCTAACGGCTCATCAAAAAGTCTGTATAAATGTGAAAACTTAATAAATCATCGAATATGTAGATACAGAGGTGAAAACTGACACACATGCTTGCAATGACATGGGGTTTTATTAGGAAAAAAAATGATCTGACAGATGGCGCTTCATCTGATCAGAAAAGCAATAATTAGCATAACAATTTAAGACAAAGCAAAGATGATGTTCTTTACAGGAAATGCTCAATATGTTCACCATCGTTCCTCAGCAGTAGCTGTATTAGAGGAATAATGTTGTGAACAGCATTGTAAAGCATGTCCGGAGTTATGGTGAGGCACGGGCGTCTTATGTTGTCTTTCAGCGTCCCAATAGATGTCGGTCGATCACGACACACTTGCGACTTCAGGTAACCCCAAAGTCAATAATAACACGGACTGAGGTCTGGAGACCTGGGAGGCCAAACATGACGAAAGTTGCTGCAGAGCACACGATCGTCACCAAACGACGCGCAAGACATCTTTCACGCGTCTAGCAACAGAAACATCCTGTTTATCAGCCAGGCTGGGTATGATGCGATTCTGTAACATACCGGCGTACCTCTCACCCGTCACGGTAGTAGTTACAAAACCAGAATCACGCAGTTCCTCGAAGAAAAAAGGCACGATAACGGTAGATGTGGTAAATCCAACCCTTACCGTGACTTTCTCGTCGTGCAGTGGAGTTTCCACGACAGTTCTACGATTTTCGGTAGCCCAAATTCTGCAGTTGTTGTGGACTTAGATAGACCCTCGGAGCGTGAAATGAGCTTAGTCGGTCCACAACACGTTACTCTAGCAATGTCATCTTCCGCCATCTTTTGAAACGCCCACACCGCAAATGCCCTTACTAAATCGCCAGGTAACAGTTCACGATGCCGATGAATTTTGTAAGGATAGTATCGGAGGGTATGCCTAAGTGCCAACCAAACAGTAGTGTATCGAATGCCGGTGCGACATGCGACTGGGTCTATCGTCTAAACAACCCGTGGCTTAAAACTTCGAAATCATTCTCGCCACAGCTGCTTTTGTCAACGGACTTTTCCCCGTTCGAATCCCCTTCATATGGCGATAGCATCGTAACGCTAAACTAGCACATTCCCCATTCTGATAATACAGCTTCACTAAAAGCGCCTTTTCAGGTAACGTCAACATGCTGCGACTGCTGGTGCATCTGATTCTCTCTCTCATTACAGTTCCTTTTTTACACGATTTTCATGTGCGGTCACTGACGTTTTCCTGTCCAGCGCCATCTGGCGGATATTTTTTTAACTTTTTTCCAATAAATCCCCATGTCATTCCAAGCAAGTGTGTTAATTTTTAACTCTCTATCTACATTATTCCGTGATTTATTAAGTTTTCAAATTTATACTGACTTCTTGATCACCCGGTACAATTCTGCAACATGTGACTCGTTACCGCGCAATGACAGCACGTGCGACAGTTTTACATTAATGTTCCACACCAATTTACGCTGCCACTTTCATTATTATTATACCCGCATATTTGCAACACCAGTGTCGCTTCCTCATCTTAAGCGCCATCGGTCCATGTCTATCTAATCTCTTTCTACCAACCCTCCTTTCCCCATTTTCTCTCGAATACTACTTATCAAATTGTTATATGATCTGTTTCGCCTATATCTTTGTAGTGGAATCCAATTCCATGCTAGTAATGCAATCCCTATACCGTACCAGACGTCGCATTTAAATTTTTTACCATTTAACAGCTGAAGACCCGGCGATGAGCTGTATTAATTTATTCCATATTTTAGTTAGTCCATCTGCTCTCCCACCCTCTCTTTCCGTCCTCTAGTTTCCAAGCCCAAATATGCAATTTTTTTCAAGATAGGAATAAAAATGCAGATCGGTGTCGGAATATGTATGTTAAGTACCCTTCGTCATCACTATAGTGATATACATGACACCCTATTACTTTCCGCACACACTGGCAACTACGCACCGCACCAACTACTCAAAAGTTGCAAATCATCCAAACTCGCCGTAAACGGTAGACCTACTAGACCCGAAGTAACTGAGAAGCTGTTAACCTGTAACTCGGGATGTGGGGTTTCCACAGCACCCCAGTTGCAATAGTTTACTAGTATTTGGAGAAGCATGTTGGTCACATTGTTGAGCGGCTTCTTACCTTCGTTGAAAGGGATGTACATTGTTGCGAAACCATTGCTCGCGTTTTTATAAGTATGCAAATTTTTAAACCTTGGAGTGTTGATAACATCCCACTACCTAGCAGTGCGACTCTCTGTATTGAGCAGTGGACATCATGATTTCATACGACGAGGAGCAAAAACGTCTGAGAAGGGTGTTGGAGGAAGCTTTTACTGAAAATGAAGACTGGGATATTCCAAAATTTGAGGACACGTATGAGAATGAAGAAGAAGAATAGTGTTCAGGAATCGATCATGCAACTGCAAGTGAACAATCTGACAACGGTAATGGTGAAGACATAGGCGCCTGCTTTTGAACAACACCGGAGAGGTTGGTCTGTTGCAAGTGCAAACAACTTATGTGTTTGAACCTCGTGAAAAACATATGCAATACATGTGATTTTTCTCTAGACGTCGTACATGAATGATTATTTTAAGTAATAGAAACATGTGTTGTCTGTTAATATCTGTCTATAATTTTGAAATGGTTAAAGCTTGTTTTTATTTGATTAAATGTTCAAATGTTTGTTAAGCTTAAGGGACTTAAATGCGGGGTCATCAGTCGCTAAACTTACAAACTACTTATGAACTACCTTACACTAAAGACGACACAAACATCGATGCCCGAGGGGGAATTGGAACCCCCGACCGTAGTGTTTATTTGATTAATTGAAGAATAGTACGTATACGAACATATGAAACCATTCGACACTTGTTATTCATTTATGAGTTACGGATAATTATTCGTGTATGTTAGTGATTAAAATTGTACTGAAATGAATTATTGCAAGACTAAGTGCAAAGTTTATAAAAAATAAGAAAAAAGTCACAACCTCAGTATCGTATTTATGTACGGTACTGTGAACAGCCAGCGTCCCGAGTTATGTTACGGATGCTCACCTCGCCAGTTAAAGGTTAAAGCCCCTTTTTACACGGGAAGTGAGAGTTCACGAGATTACCCATGATGCATCGGCCACGCCGTCGGCGTACAGTGTGGACGCGTGCACTTGCTCAAGATGCTCGCTTACGACCGCTAGCAGCAGGAATAGGGTGGCTGCTGCTGTCAGGCGTATGGAAGTGCTTCGCGCATGCGCAGACGACCGAATGGGGAAGCCAGCTGACAAACGAAGCCAATTCGAGAATTTGTTTGAGAATGTGTACTTGTCTCCTGCTCAGAAGAACGTAATTTTTCGACTCGTCGTATTTTAGGAGGTGATACTATAGAGGAATTGCATTAAAAATTTAAAATAACCTGTGTACAATTTTTATTGAATACAGAAATATAGCTGTTAATATGAAATCCAAACAAATGTAGAGCAAAGGTAAATCAAGAAATTTTCACTGATTTATTCGTCGGTTCTCGGTAAAACAACATCACACTTACCTAAAAGTAGATTTTTTTGTGTATGTTCTACACGTTCATTTCTACGTAGTTACCCGGTTTTTGGCTTACTAGGACATATTCAGACTTTGAACTACGTGAAAAAATAAATAAAAGTCAATATGGTGATCTACCAATAACCGACGAAAAATCAGTCAAAATATCCGAATCAGTTTGTTGTACATACCGAGAGCTTTATCTCTGTATCCAATAAAAATTGGACACAGGTTGTATGAAATTTTAACTGCAAATCGTCTTTATCACCATATTCTAAATTATTTGCTATTCTTCCTGAAACATGCTGTAGTTTACAGATGAAATATATTTGTTTTTAGTGAACACTATTTGAATCTTAATCAAAGTGAAAGGTCTATGTATAGAGACCTGAGGTTGTCCATCACACACATAGGCGCCTCAGACTGCAGGGGCTGGACGTATGTAATCGCATTTTGAAATGTTGTTGCTCTTTTCAAAATTTATTATTTTGAATGTCAACTGAATGTTGTTCGTCATTTGAGTTCTATTACCATTTCTGCCAACTTTGCAGATAACTCATTAATATGCAAATAAATAAATTGTATTTAAATTAACCATCATCACAAAACAATCAAGTTATCCAAGAGTCGCCACAACTTTTTTATTATTATTTTAAAAAATAGAACAAATTATTAAAAATATGAAACTGAGAATTTATTGTGCCTAACT
Source organism: Locusta migratoria (assembly GCA_026315105.1). NCBI lineage: Eukaryota > Metazoa > Arthropoda > Insecta > Orthoptera > Acrididae > Locusta > Locusta migratoria. The sequence goes on from CM048748.1 coordinate 478,489,544, forward strand.
GAAAGTAGTGGCGACCAGTAGTCTAATCTCACTTATTTATTTATTTTGTGAAAGTGCGTGTTTCCATACACTGTTGTTAAAAGCACACAAATCCCCCGACCTACCTAAAATAGACAAGAGATAACTCCTCCAATATATATGAAAGGTGGTTGAAATCAGGTTGATGTTCATAAATAGTTACTGTATTTAACAAAAAATTTATGTGCCAATTTATCAAGAACACGACATGCGTGAAAAAAGTGTCAATTCCTTTTTTAAAAAAAAAACTTACAAAAATAATGACTTGAAATAGCACAAACAAAATGATCTAATGATCGGAATACTTTTTACAGAATAAAGGACAAAATCTTAACACCAAAAGAAAAGGTACAAGTTCGACTGCTATAGTCATAAATTTGGTGTGTTAACCTATCAAAAATGTATTTAAAAAGTCAGTAGAAGGTTAAGTACTGAAACAGACACGCCTGATTAGAAATCGACTATGACGACCTCGCGAACTCACACCTACGTCCAACCTATCAACCACCATTGAATAATCCTTTTCACTATTTATGCGTTGGCACTACTTTACCATATACAGATGAACGTCACCGTTGTCGATGGGTCGCTGACGGAAGAGCAGGGTGATGAATGCGATCGAAGATGGGAAGTTATGTACCTGTTCGGCGTGGCAATTACTAAAGTATTCGAGCTACGAAAAAATACAGCAATTTTCCAATCCAGAGGTGTATGCTATTATTCAAGAACAGCAAATTATCCTGATTACGAGTGAACTTGTTCTAAAACAACACCCACTTCAGAATATTTACAAGTTTCTCAGTATAACTGTGAATGCGAACAGCAATCACACAGGTGCCATCTAACACTGTGCAGTGGGCACAAAAATTCTAATTCCACCGACTTGCAAGGTCCGAAAACTTCGGAGTCCTCGCCACCACTCCTCGCTGCTACCAAGAGGTCTGAACCATGCGGTGTCCTTCACACTTCTCCCTTTTTTCCCCCCACACCACGCTCTCCTCAAGAAAAAACTTTCTTTGGCCGGCAGACTCCACCCACCTGTGACGTCAAGCCAGTAAGAGAGAGGACCTAATGGTGTCGCCAATCAAATCAATATGCTATTGTTAGCACTACTAAGCTCCTCCCACTCAAAAACTTTCCCAGACCTGAGACTCAAAACGTGTGCCGCAGTTCCCAGAAGCAGTGTGAAATTTTGTGTTTCACGATAGGCATCTCCGGGTGGCTAAATTATTTTATTATCGCATGGGCACCCTCTCCCATCGTGAGAGCCCTCAGCAACCCACGCCTCGCCAATGTGACGCCCGTAAAAGTCGTAAAGTTTGGCGCCAGCCGACCGAGAGGGTCCAGGCAGTGTACACAGTGCTGCCGGCCCCGCTTTCCCTTCGACTCCCCGGTCGACCGAGCGAGCCCGGGGCGCCTTTCTCTCCCCAACCCCCGGGGCTGGGCGACATCCTGTCCCGTATCTTTATACACTGCTGTCCTCGAAACGAGGGCAGCATTCTCTTCCACGTTTTTCGCTGGCGGCGGCAAGCGCGTAAAAACAATTACCTGGGTGGCTTATTCCCAATGTACCAAAATCATGCAATGATCATTTCTATCATATGGCATTAAGAATTTCGAGAAATTAGTATACAAAGAACCCGACATCCAATTAAATCGACAGACTAAGACTAAATGAAATTGGGAAATATGGATATAAATAGTATCATTACCTCTCAATTTTATAATGAGGACGCGAGTGTCGAGAGTGTCGCAGCAGCTGACTACGACCTGCTCGTGCGTGCTGACTTCGCGTATAGAAAGGGCTCGAGGAAAAGGCAGCTGCGGCTCGTCGCGTTTAAGTGTTCCCGGTGGGCGCAGAGTTTGCGCTGCGGAAGCGGCGTAAGTGGCAGCAGAAGCAGAGCAGAGGGCGGAGAGCCGCCCAGCCCCGGCCAGCGCCACATCAAAGCGGCCGCCGTAATTGCGAAGAAGCCGCACTGCGCTTCTTGATGTGGCTGGCCCATTGTTCGGCTAATGCGCGGGTTAATGCAATAACGCACGCCGGCGCCGCACCGCCACACCGCGCCAGCACAAGGCGCAGGCGGAGGCGAAGGTGAGCGGCCGGAGTCGCAGAGGGAGCTGCCTGCCTGCCTCCGCACGCACAGTGGCAGCAGGCGACTGGCAGGTGCTGCCATGTGGGCTGCGCGGGTGCCGCAATATATACTGTCTGCGGCTGCCTCCCAAACGTGAAACTTGTGTGTCGTCACATACAGGGAATAAGAGTAATTAAACTTGCCTCAAGTTAACTGAGGTCAGCGCCTCGACATAAAATTCTCTTTCTACCGGTCACGGAAAATCTGCAGAGGCCGCTGTTTAATTCAGAGATAATACTGCCAACAACTGTGCTTTCCCCCCCTCATTATTTGTTTCAGTGACATGCGCAATGATCAGACAAGCAATTTATGGTCGATATCTTTATACCATGTGCTGGGATTAGGAAAACCAAATGGAACGTGTTGATTTTATAAGAAACTAGCAGGTACCCGGCGCGTTGCTGCTGGCGAAAATAACGTGTGAAATTTGAAAGTGTTACCTTGTTTAATTACGAATGACAGAAACAAATATTTATTTTATAGTCAATAATAAACACGTGTAGTGAAATTTAACTGTAGTCTCCACATCAGTCCACCTCGTCCTCCCTGTCCGCCTGCTCCTCCCCCGTCCCCCTGCCCTCTCTTTCTGTTCGCCTCCTTTCACCTGTCCGTCACCATCTCCCCTCTCTCATTCTCCTGCCTCCCCTTTCTGTCCGTCTCCTCCTCCACCTACTGCCCTCCCTCCTATATATAAAAACATAACTATATGAACCAACTTCTTTTCTGCTGTTCGTGCAGTGAAACTACAGCATTCGGCATGAAATTACAACTTTTTTATCCTAATTGGATTCCCCAGCCATATGCAGACAGTATACACGCATACCATTCAATGTGCCTGCGAAAATATATCATAGTACAGCGCATAGTTCACCAGATGTGACGTAAAACAAAATAAAATGTATATATATCCGCACCATCGGGCACGAGGTTTAATTTGTCCAGTCCATTTAGATCACATTTTGCAGAAATTTTACTAATGTTGTACTGTACGACCTAGAATGTAAAGTTATTGTAGCACACATAGCACAGGCAATATAACATTGTATGGATTGACCTGGATGGAAACGAAACTGAAATGGCAAGACAATAGTGTAGAAGTCGATAGGCAAAGAGGGAAGAAGAAGGCAGACGAACATAAAGAATGAATAAATAGAGATCAGGGGAGGCGACGCTGCGAATGTGACCAGTTTAAATGACGCAGTGTCCGTTACACGTGTTTGTGTTTAAATGACACGTTTCGGCTGTGTCGGGCATCCGCATATTATATAAAAAGACATGCGGTGAACCACCATCTGTCAACGCTACCGCAGAATGACATTAATATGTAGAATTATTTGTCACTTGCTGACAGGGCAATATTTCTTAATAAGTTTACATGTTAATCGCCCTTTTGCTGCAACATTGGCGGTTGGTGGTCCGCCGCATAATTTTTATATAATCAGAACACGCCACAAGGGCGGAACGCGCAATTTTGTAATAAACGAGATTAAAAGCTTCCCACGCAGACTGTGTTATTTCAGTGACATACTTTTGAGTGTACGTTTGTTACTCTTTAATGGTGAAGCATTTGCAGTGCAAGTATCTTTTACACCGAATTGACGCGTAATATGTCAGAGAGGTTATGCTTACTAAGTCAACATATGGTATATGATGGAAGGTGCCTTACAACAGATGTAGGTATCGTTTGAACAAACCGAGCGAGGTGGCGCAGCGGTAACGCACTAGGTTGGCAATCGGGAGGACGGTGGTTCAAATCCACCTCCGGCCATGCTGACTTAGTTTTTCCGTGATTTCCCTAAATCACTCCAGGCAAATGCCGGGATGGTTCCTTTCAAATGGCACGGCCGATTTCCTGCCTCATCCTTAACCAAACCGTCCAAGCGTTAGCTCCGTCTCTAATGACCAAGCTGTCAACAGGACGTTAAATCCTAAACTTCCTTTTCTCGTTTGAACAACCACAGCAGAATTTCCGGCTTGTTCATGTGATGTGAAATATTTATTTTAAAATATGACACATTGATTTCGTTCACATCGTTAGTGCTATACAAACAAGATGCTTGAGCGAGACATTAAAACAACTTTTAAAAAGCACGCCAAGAATATTACAACTGTATAAAAAAATTTCGAGGCATGAGGACTCATGTACTTCGCATAAAACATCTAAGAGTCAGTCCCACAAAGCATATAAATAAAAAGGCCTTTCTATATAGGGTGCTTCAAGTTTAACATGGGGCAGCTGCTTACAGCCACGGACACAGCTTAGCTTGCAGGCAGTACATTTTGAAAAGGCATAAAAACATTAAATATGTAGCAAGGAGTACACGACGATACAAGGTAAAAATATAACTAAAAAAAACCTGGATTAAACAGTTTTTAAAAATAATTGACGTTAAAAATTCTCAGCGTCCTCAGAGGAGTATCTATTACATCATGTGTCAAAACATCACAAATTATTTGCGTTACCTGTTAAGGTTTAAACTGTAAATATGTGAACTATAACAATTTTCGTAAATACATAGTTGTATGTAGAGAAATTTAATTGCATTTCATTTGGGCCTGCAGCATTGTATATGTCTGTTAAGAACATATTATTAATACAAATAATACTAAATTACTGCTCTACTTCGTAGATGTAATGTTTATAATGTTTATAAATACAGCATTAGATCTATTACGGCACTTTGGGCATCATCAGGCTGTGTCCATATTGCATCGTGGAGGTATAATTTATTAAAATAACTGCATATAATTGCAATATAAAAGTTCTTGAGATGGTATATATGTATATTATTTTATACTTGTCAGGTATTAATTTATTACTGCTATTCTGACAGTTATGTTTGACATATCGTCTAGCGATGTTCTATGGTTACCTCAGATTTCTCTTAAACGTTGGAACATATGGAAAAACGTAACAGAACATATTTCGTAGGGAATTCTCTCCTATTTATATTTTGTTAATATCACATGAACGAGCTGCAAATTCTACTGTGATTGTTCAAACGATACCTGCGTCTATTGTAAGATATCAGTAACCATAGAGCATCGCAGGCCGCGGTTGCCGAGGGGATTGAGGCGCTCCAGTCGCGGTCCGCACGGTCACTACGATCGCGGGTTCGAATCCCCCATCGGGCATGGATATTTGTGCCGTTCTTAGTTGTAAGTAGTTCATAAGTTGTTTGTAAGTTTAGGGACTGATGACCCGGTAGTTAAGTCCCATAGACTCTACAAACATTTTAGAGCATCGCTGGAGGATATGTCAAACATAACTGCCAGAATAGCAGTAATAAATTAATGCAAGACATATATATATATATATATATATATATATATATATATATATATATATATATATACCATCTCAAGAAAATGTATGTGCAATTATATGCAGTAATTGTAATAAATTATACCTCCACGATGGAATATGGACATAGCCTGATGATGGCCAAAGTGCCGAAATAGGCCTAAAACTGTATTTATAAGCTTTATATAACATCTACGAAGTGAAGCAGCATTTTAGTATGATTTGTAGTAGAGAAATTTATTTTCGTAGTAAACTACTGGGAGAGAAACCGCAGAACATGCCCTCTGACGGGCCTTTATTAAAATACCACGTGAGACAGCGTGTACTACATTGCAAATAACGTCTTCACTGTTCATCTGAAACGGACTTGTAGAGGAAATAATTCCCTACGAAATACGTTCTCTTACGTTTTTCTATATTTTTCAACGCTTAAGAGATATTTGCAAAAATAACGGCGATTTGATTCTGTATGTGTAGCTGGGTGTCTGACAGTAACATGTCTGCAGGTCGCGATGTTCAACAGATCGGCACCAAAGTTTACATTTGTAATCTTTCGCTGTAAGTCATTTAATGGAGATCCGATGAGTGGTTGGACGTTGATGTTTCAGCTAGGAATGAATATATGGCAATGGAAAATGTCTTTTTCTAAAGAAATAAAACAAATATAAAAAGTAAAAAATCCAAGGAAAAAACTGTTGGGATAGCTCAAGGAAAATTTGAATACAATTATAACAACAAAATCAGTTGTAGGATAATGATTAAATTTCACAAATATAGCAAATATATTGAAGAAAGTATGAAATGTGTAAAATAACTGCAAAAGAATTGTTCTACACAACTACGAAAAATATATAATTTAGTAGGGCCTACAAGAGAGAAAGGGTAAAACAGAATGTCGTTGCACTAAAAAATAAGAATATTGTAACAGTAAGCCCTCCTCAAATGTAAATGTTACTTACAAAGAAAAGATGCCAACATGAAATGCTCCGAATGATAGACCAAGTAATCGAAATACAAATAAGATTTTTGCGAAAGGTAAAAGAAAAAATTGATAACAGGAATTATCCCAGCGGCCTGTTTCACGGTCCACGTTTGCAAATATTTCGAAATAATATAATAAAAGTGTAAACAACAAATAATGTATAATGAAATATATAAAATTATTGTTATTATTATTCTCATAATATTTGAAAAATCATAAAACTACAGTAACACACACATCAGTGCGATGTTTCCATTCACTTCGGCACTCATCGCTGAGCCACAGTGCAGCGCGTCAGGGCTTAGTTCGCTGGCACAGTTACTAGACATGCCTCCGATACGCGTAAAGATAGTTCCTCGCTTCTAACGCACTTCGCAGCGTCTTTTCTTTTTCCGAATTTAATTCTTTTCCCCTTCCCGCTCCTCTGTGGCCAAAGAATCCTCATATCTCGCGCTACGTCATTAAAGTCGACCGGAGAGAATTTTCGGAAGGCAGTAACAGCGCTGGAGAGAGCTCGACCCTCGAGTCGGGCAGCTTATTTCCAGCGAGTGCGCCCCTCTCGCCCGCTACCCCCCTCCACCGGTCCCGCCCCCTCCCCTCTCCCCCTCTCGAGCAATCCTTTCCGCAGTCTGGCGTCGCGCGGCACGTAAGCGGCCGATGTTTATGTGGCACGTGCTCGGGATCTGCGCCCCGCTCGCCTCGCGACGGCGCAGTGTCCCCCCACCACCACAGATAAAACGGCAGACGCCTTGGCAGTCGCCCGCGGCCCGCGCTCATTATGCAACTGTTAATGCTAATAGATTAGGACGCCTGCCAAGCCTTGCTGGGGGCTGGGGGCGGTTATTTCGCTCGCCCCCGCGCTCACTAGCCGTTTTCTCCAGTTGGTGCCTCCGGCCCAAAATTTGCTGCCCCGTCCTTTTCAGGCCCTTCTAGGGGCGGCACTTACCACGATTGCTTCCCTCTGCCACACCGACTTTGTTGATGATTTAGATGAGCGACTTCCTTTCTCCCTCTTTATATATTTTCGCCGGCGCCACCCTTCTGCACGAAGAACCGTCGCTGGTGAGCCATTGGAATGACGAACCTGATGAACAGTTGCCAAATGTGATCACTTTTAAAACCTTTTGGTCTACTTGCTCATTATTGGAGACGAAAATCTATATTAAGTGATATTGCCTATCTTCGAAGTTCAACAAGCTATATTTACAAAGTAACAGAACTAGGTTTTAATTTAAATGCAATTGCAATTTATTGGTTTTCAGTGACTTAATCCCTACCGGAATCCTGAATTTCTATATAGTAAGGGAATGGGAAGTCGTAGCTGTTCCCAACGAGATAATCAAATATTACGAACTTACTGTACGTCTGTGGTACCAGCAGCAGATGAGTACAAAGTAATACGTCAATCAGCGATGCCAAGAAATGACGTCATTCCCGAATTTGTGATTGCCACTTCGCGACGTATCGTCGTGTAATTCCCCTTCAGATGTGAAAATATCCTCTTCACTTAACCACCCGTAGCGGTTCTGTACACGCAATTTTCCTTTTGTTTATACCTATGACATAGCACCCTTCGAATAATAGATTGGGACCTCGCTAGTTACATTTCAGGCGGTACAGACAAGCAGTCTTGCGAGCTACTTTTGGACACATTCTCCGAAAATTGTCTTGAGCAGTTAAACCGGCAACCCACGCGCAATGGAAATATTCTAGACCTTATAGCCACAAACAGGCCTGACCATATTAACGATGTCTGTGTAGAGACAGGAATTAGTGATCATGATATCGTCATAGCGTCGATGGTGACCAAAGTTCATAAACCAATCAAGAAGGCTAGGAGCGTGTTTTTGTTGGGAAGAGCCGACAAGCAAATGTTACGATCTCACTTAGAAAATGAATGGGCATCGTTTAATTCCGGGACTATGGATGTAGAGGAATTGTGGACTAAATTTAAGTGCATTGTTAATAAAGGGTTAGAGAAATATGTGCCAGTAAAGACGATTAAGGATGGAAAAGATCCACCGTGGTATAATAATAATGTTAGAAAGCTGCTGAGAAAGCAAAGGCTGTTGCACTCTCGATTCAAAAAAGAACACGCAAATGATGACAGGCAAAAGTTATTAGAGATTCGTGCGTCTATAATAAGATCGATGCGCGAAGCATACAGTAATTATCACAGCCATACCTTAGCAAAAGATCTTTCCGAGAACCCGAAAAAATTCTGGTCCTGTGTAAAATCGATAAGCGGGTCAAAGCCCACTGTCCAGTCACTAGTTGATGATTCCGGGGCAGTAATAGAAGAAAGCAAACGGAAAGCTGAAGTTCTAAATTTAACCTTTAAGAAATCTTTCACGCAGGAGGACCGCACAAATATACCATCATTTGATCAAAGTACTAATTCCGAAATGGGGGACATAGCAATAGGTATTTCCGGTGTAGAGAAGCAGCTGAGAGAGCTAATTACGAAAAAGTCTGCTGGTCCGCATGGAATACCAGTTCGGTTTTACAAAGACTATTCTACGGCGTTACCCCCTACTTAGCTCGCATTTATAGCGAATCTTTAATTCACCGCAAAGTTCCTAGTGATTGGAAAAAAGCGCAGGTGACTCCCGTGTATAAGAAAGGAAAGAGAACTGACCCAAACAATTACAGGCCAATATCGTTGACATCAGTTTCATGTAGAATTTTGGAGCATTTTCTCAGTTCGAATATAGTAAATTTCTTTCCATGAATCAGCACGGGTTTAGGAAACATCGTTCATGTGAAACTCAGCTTGCCCTTTTCTCACATGACATCTTGCGAGCCATGGACGAAGGTCAACAGGCGGATTGTGTTTTTCTCGACTTCAAAAAGGCGTTCGACGCGGTGCCACACTGCAGACTGCTAACGAAGATACGAGCTTATGGAGTAGGTTCACAGATTTGTGACTGGCTGGAAGACTTCCTAAGTAATAGAACGCAGTACGTTGTTCTCGACGGCGAGTGTTCATCAGAGACGAGTGTATCGTCAGGCGTGCCCCAGGGGAGTGTGATAGGACCGCTATTATTTTCTATCTATATAAATGATCTGATGGACAGAGGAACTTGTAATTTGCGGCTGTTTGCTGATGATGCTGTGGTGTATGGGAGGGAGTCGTCTGTAACTGACTGTAATAGCATACAGGTTGACTTAGACAAAATTTCTAGTTGGTGCGAAGAATGGCAGCTAGCTCTCAATGTAGAAAAATGTAAGGTGATGCGCATGAGCAGAAAAAACATTCCTATAATGTTCGAATACAGCATTAGTAGTGAGCTTCTTGATGCTGTCGCGTCGTTCAAATATCTAGGCGTAACATTGCAGAGCGATATGAAATGGAACGAGCATGTAAGGACAGTTGTGGGTAAGGCAGACAGCCGACTTCGGTTTATTGGGAGAATTTTGGGAAGATGTACTTCACCTGTAAAGGAGACCGCGTATAAAACGCTTGTACGACCACGTCTTGAGTATTGCTAAAGTATTTGGGATCCGCAGCAGATCGGTTTGAAGGAAGACATAGAGGCGGTTCAGAGGCGAGCAGCTAGATTTGTTACCGGTAGGTTCGACCAATGCGCGAGTGTCACGGAAATGCTCCGGCAACTCAATTGGGGATCGCTGGAAGAAAGACGACGTTCTTTTCGTGAATTTTTGTTAAGTAAATTTAGAGGGCCGGAATTTGAAGCTGAGTGTAGTACGATCTTGCTGCCGCCTACTTACATTTCGCGTAAAGATCACAAAGACAAGATAAGAGAAATTAGGGCTCGTACGGAGGCATATAGGCATTCTTTTTTTCCTCGTTCAATTTGGGAGTGGAATAGGAAAGGAAATGCCTAGTAGTGGTACAGTGTACCCTCCGCCACGCACCTTACGGTGAATTGCGGAGTATGTATGTAGATGTAGATGTAATATGTTTCATAGGACTCCTTGTGTAATTAATATCTGCAAACCCGTTAATCTTAGAAGTTCTTGAGCCAATGCCTCGCAATATTGACACAGCGTTGCATTATAATACGAGAAAGTTTTTAGATGCCTATTTCTTTACTATATGATATATAATATGTATAATGTAACTATTTATGATTATTTTGTAACATTTTGTCAGAAACGTACGGGGATTAGTGTTAAAAAGATGTACAGTTTCTGTAAAAGTAGAAATTGAAATCGTCCTTTGTTCAAAATCTCAGATATCCGTAAATTCTTCGCACATATCATTGAAAGTTTGGCACTATATTGCTTAAATTACAGTACCCATCGGAACACCAACTGTTATACGTTAAATACATTGTGGAAGATGGTAAAATTGCGATCATTTCGGGCAAATGTTATTGTAAGTGGAATTACATTGAGAAAAGGAATAATTTTAATTATGGCACTTGTTCTTGGATGTTTAATGAATATGTAACATAAGTATTAGACAATTACTAATGTTGGTATAATCACAGAAAAAGGTTACAGAATTGAGAAAAATCGATCGAAAAAGTACCACACTAGCTACACTTCCTAGTGCAATTTTGATCACTGGCATCTTCCACATAAAAAAGCACTTCTTCCCTCGGGCACCAATGCATACTTCGTGATACCAAACATTGCATAATATAGAATTTGCAAGCGCGTCGAAACTAGAAAATCTATAAGAAAATCTATAAGAGCGCTCTTAACGGAAAACAGTTTATATCTCCGCAGCACAAAGTGGTGTATTTTTGGAAAAGACAGCAGGAGCTATAGAAACCTGCCACACTGCGACGCCACACAAAGGCATCTGCTACCAACACTGCGAGACTGAAACATTATGTTGATCGTAGTTGTACCTATACAGAATTTGTACCACCTTACCCTATGATATAATTGGAAAGCGTTACAAAACTGTAAATGTTAGCTTATGCAAAACCGTCAACCTCCTATACGTCTTGACTGATTATATTGAGATTCTGAAACAACGTTCCGTAGTAATACAGGATGGTTTCTCAATAACTGTTTCTCGAATACCGGTTATCAAAAATCAGTATAAATTTGAAAACTTAATAAACCACGGAATAACGTAGATAGAGAGAGAAAAATTAAACACATGCTTGGAATGACATGGGGTTTTATTACAACCACATCTCCCGTATCGGGTCTTTTTTCTTCGAGGAACTACGTTATACTGGTTTTTAACTGCTACCGTGACGAGTGAGAGGTACGCCTGTATGTTACAGAATCTCATCACCCGCTGGCTGATAAACACCTGCTGGAACTTAAGATTTTTATGCAGGATGGCGCTCCACCCCAAATTGCGCGCGCGTCGTTTGGTGATGATCGTGTGTTCAGCCGCCACTTTCGTCATACTTCGTCTCCCAGGTCCCGAGACCTCAGTCCGTGCGATTATTGGCTTTGGGGTTACGTGAAGTGGCAAGTGTATCGAGATCGACCGACATCTCTAGGGATGCTTAAAGACAACATCCGACTCCAATGACTCACCATAACTCCGGACATGCTTTACAGTACTGTTCACAACATTATTCTTCGACTACAGCTACTATTGAGGAATGATGGTGAACATATTGAGCATTTCTTGTAAAGAAATGCTACTTGTAAAGAAATGCTACTTAGTTGCTTTGTCTTAATTTGTTATGCTAATTATTTCATTTCAGGTCAGATGAAGCACCATCTGCCGGACATTTAATGAACTATTTTTTCTAACAAAATCCCATGTCATTCCAAACATGTGTGTCAATTTTTACCTCTCTACCTACATTATTCCGTGATTTATTAAGTTTTCAAATTTATACTGACTCTTAGATCACTCGGTATTTCGCCTACAACGATCTAGCGTGTAACTTTTTTTTGTAGAAATGTTTGCCAAGTTTTATACTTATATAGAAGTGAAATGTAACATATAATTTAAAAAATTGGTTTACAGAACATAAGAGTATTACAGGGCAATGGTGTGTCAACATTTGAAAGCATTTGGAGAAGTACTTTCGCAGATATAAGACTTCGAACATAACATAACACTATAGAAGATTCTATGTTAGACAGAGGAGAGGTGGAGGAAATAGATGTAGAGACGGGAAGGATGGGATGAACAAGGAAACCGGTATGATAAGATGATAACAATGAGGTAGGAGGTGGAGATGCACACGAAAATGTAGGAGAGAATTGCTCGGTTGAAGAGGTGGGGGAGCAGTGGGAGGGGACGCGGAGAGGGACAGGGAGAAGAGGGAGGCCGCGCTGGAGTAGCCGAGCGGTCTGAGGCGTCTCGCTGCGGAGCGCGCGGTTGCTCGCCGTGGAGGTTAGAGTCCTCCCTGGGGCATGGGTGTGTGTGTTGTCCTTACGTTAGTTTAACTACGTTTAAGTAGTTTGTAGGCTACGGACTGATGACCACGCGGTTTGGTCCGATAGCTCTACAAACATTTGAACATTTAGAGAAGGGAGGCGGAAGAGGCAAAGAGACGGAAGCGACGAGGAGGGGTGGGAAGCGAGGAGGAGGGTGGGACAGGGGGACGGAGGGAAGGAGGTGTCCCCACTTTCCACTCACGAAGCATTAGGAAATTACACTTGTTACAAACGTGTGGTTTCCTTGCTTTCTTTTCCATTTAATATGTAACAAGCCACAGCACGTGACGACCGAGAACGGCTTGTAAGTCACGAAAGAGAAGAAACAGCTGAGCCCTTTTCATTTCTCCCCATTTAATTTGATTGTATCGCAAACTCGTGTCCGTTTGCTCGTGAATTAGGTAACGCCTCGCGGGGAGCTGCAGGCTGCGCCGCAAAGTGGATTTTACGGCGCCGGTCACGCGACCCTCGAGAGCGGCGACGAGGCGAGGCGGGGCTTACCGGGAACTTTAATGAGCTGCCGCTAGGCGATTACTGCCGCCGTCGCTAATACCTGTGCGCAGCCGACTGTGCGCGCCGAGTGAGGCCAAGTTGCCGTTGCTTCTGCTCCTACCTGTACGTCTCACACTGCCGGCCACCGAAAATGCAACATCGCGAAGCAGCTTCAAAATCAGGCGTGCGTCTGCAAGTGAAGAGAGGCCCGAAAGGTGAGCGAGTCGGCGCATGGGCGCACATCGCGAACGCCACGTGGGAGCGCTGTGTAGGCAGGAAAAGAGGCACCGTGGACGTCCTGGAATTGTTCTGTCGTGCGGTTGAATGCGAAAGCAGTCCTAAGCCGTCGGCAGACGGAGCGTGTGCGGTCAACGTGCCGAGTCCAGCGTGTGGCTCGTGCATACTAGCCCAGTCAACCAAGACCGAAAAATGGCAATTAGGGCAAACTTTTGTACTGTGGTAGCGGGGAGTGTCATGAACAACATACTAAAGTCCTGACCTGTAGGGTGTGAGCGTTGTGGTGGGCGAGCGTTTAAAAGTCACTTGTTCGCGTTTTTCTTAAATAACTCGAAAACCAAAGCTTCTATTGAAAATATTTCCCAGTACAACAATTAAAGTACGTTAATTTTCCTACAGAAAAGGTCCTATTCATTTTGTTTCTAGGACCGATAGTTTTCTAGTTACAAGGGGTGAAAGAAATGGCAATTTACGAATACAATCTTTTAATGGTATAAAAATAATGGGTATTGTTAAAGCAAGTGGATTAAAACCAAATATTAAAAGCCTATACCTCATTTAAGTGCAGTAGAACAGTACAGAGGGATAAACTGTGTTCTGAGGATGTGCCAGGTGGCAGTGGGAGAGGGCGAGTTTGTGGGTTGGGGAGGCGGGGGTAGAAGGTGAGGGAAAGCCTGACGCTAGAAATATGTCAGCACTTCCCTTATTTGTGCTTCTGCAAAACGAGGAGCGAGCTACTGAGTCCCCACTCCATCTACCCCATTAGGTCGCAGAGGCAACTACAGGGTGTTTCACCAAGTTATATCGACCCTACCACAGCACGCCTCGTAAATACCTGGTGACGCAGTATGCTGACACACCTGGAGAGTGCTGATATTCCACAAAATGCGTTGTACGATGGCAGTTGTTGGAAGTGTTTATTTTCCACAAATACATAAACATTAAATGGTATTAGTTACTAATAGAACTACTCAGTACATCTTTGCACATCGCCCTCCACCTGTAGGTGGGAAATTGTTTCTTGGGTATACTGTACGTTCGGTTTGTTTTTTTTTTTTTTTTTTTTTTTTTTGCAGGTAGGGTTATTTCATCATAAATAAAACTGCTTCTTCTTGAGCATGGGTCTGTTCAGACATGACCAACAGACTCTAATGCTCTCCATTAAAAGCTCAGGTGGTTTCACCCGAGGAAGAGGCATAACTAACTCTGTTCTAGCCAAGTGGATTGTTGGATATCCTGGAGCAACCTCCATCTGCCCCTCTTTGGAGGAGTTTTCTGGCCTGATTTCTCCAAGTGGGGACCAGCATGTTGATCACAGAGTGTCAAGACACATTAGGGATGGACAAGACCGAGCAAAGATCTATGAGTGGTTCAGTGAACATCCTCCTTTTCCAAAAATGAATTCACTAATGTATTCCTCGACAGGCTTAATTGGAAACTAAAAAATAAATAGTTACAAAGCCCTAGAAATTGCTACCAGATCAATGAAGAGTTATATTTGTTGAAATTTTGCTGACATGAAACAGTCTAAAAAGAATGTGGTGAGTCTTTTGCAAGTATAAATCATACCTTAAAAGTGCGTGGTGAAACAGTGACTGTAGACCCACTGACAATTTTCCAAAGAACGGAAATTGCAAATAAAGGGCGTGAAGATATTGCAAAACTTGTGGAATACATTATGGTGAAAATTGTACTGTGGTTTTTGATTAATATGGTGATGTTAACAGTACAAAACGAGCAGAGCAGAAGTGAAGGGTCTTCACGAAAACTTCAGTTAACATCAATTTTAATGAAAGCACTAGTGCCACTTTTCAACAGTAGCATTTTCTCGCAAACGAAAAGAACAAAACCAGGCTTATTGCACTCCTTAGTAACAAAATGACAGCAAAACGCACAGAAACAGCGTTTACTACAGGCGATGCTAACTTTGCAATAGTGAGATGTGCATTAGATAAAGCTGCCCTGCACCCGCTGTCACAATAGTTGGCGAAGATGTTGACTTAATTGTATTACTTACTGCTTTTTCACAACCAGGCACTAACATACACATCATGAGGCCTGGTGGAGGCAATGGTGAATCCAAATTGTTTTCATCAAATAAACTCCAGAAACTTCCTTTTGCTGAAACCATCCTCCTTTCCCATGCCTTTAGTGGGTGAGACATTACCTCAGCCATTTACAACAAAAGAAAATGAGGAATGGTTAAGCTGTTCAGCAAGAACCGAAGGCAAATGAAGACAATATCTAACATCTTCACCAACGGCTCGACAGGAGCAGAGAAGAGAGCAAAGGCTGGTCAGAAGATATTTCTAGAAATGTATCAAGTGAATGAATTTCAGTAAGATCTAAATGAGCTTCAATATCATTGGGACAAACCAGCCGAGGTTTTAATGGAGCGCATTAGACTCTGTTCTATAGTCGTGTCTGAACAAACCCCTGCTCAAGAAGAAGTAATTTTATTTATGGTGAAATAACCCTACCTGCAATAAAACAAACGTACAGTATACCCAACAAACAATTTTCCGCCTACAGTTGCATGGTGATGTGCAGAGATGTACTGTGTAGTTCTATTAGTAACGTGTTTATGTATTTGTGGAAAATAAACACTTCCAACAACTGCCACCGTACAACGCATTTTGTGGCATATCAGCACTCTCCAGGTGTGTCAGCATACTGCGTCACCAGGTATTTGCGAGGCGTGCTGTGGAAGGGCGGTATAACTTGGTGAAACACCCTGTAGCTGCTCCCGCGACCTAATGGGGTAGATGGAGTGGGGACTCAGTAGCTCGCTCCTCGTTTTGCGCCATGCTTTCCCTCACCTTCTACCTCCAACCCACCACCCCCCAAACCCACCCTCTCACACTGCCACCTGCACATCCTCAGAACCAAATTTATCCCTCAGTACTGTTCTGCTGTAGTTAGATGAGGCAGAGGCTATTAATATTTGGTCTTAATTCACTTGATTTAACAATAAACATTAATTTTATACCATCAAAAGATAGTTTACATAAATTACCATTTTTTCTCACCTTGTAATGAGAAAACTATCGGTCCTAGAGAAATAATGAATAGGACCTTTTCTGCAAGAAATTTAACGTACTTTGATTTTGTACTGGGAAATATTTTCAATAGAAGCCATGGTTTTCGAGTTATTTAAAAGAAAACGTGAACAAGTGACCTTTAAACGCTCCCCCTCCCCAACACTCACACCCTACAGATCAGGATTTTTAGTATCTTGTTCATGACACTCCTCGTTAACACTGTACAAAAAATTGTGACTACACAAATTTTTTCCCCTAATTTTCCTTCTTTGAGTGGGCTATACGAGGCGTGAGCCCCATTGAGTGTCTGACATCTGAAGGTTTGGGTTTAAGAGGATCGCGACTCCTGAGACACAGTGATAACAGACTAAATCAACTGAAGCTCCATGCATCAAGAAATTGGCCCTCCACCTTCTTTGGTCTGGGATGGTTGTGGATTCCCCTCCTTCATCCCCCAGCATGCATTTTAGTCCGAGCATAGGGAGGAGCGATTGAAAAGTTATTGTCATTAAATAAAAAATTATGAGCTTATTAGAAACTAAATTTTAAATGGTGTTTCCGTAACGTTCGTTTCAAGATGGCGTACATGACCAAAAAATAAAATAAAATTTGGTTCTCAATAAAGTAAGAAACTGTATCTCAAATCAGAAGGAACTAAATTATGAAGTTGTAGGCCTTAAAACTGTCTATTTATTGCCTTTTATAGGTATCCATTGGTTTGTTAGGATTCAAGATACATCGAAAATACAGCTATAAACCATCAGAAATCAAATCCTTTATAATTTGATGCAGTTCTAGTCACAAACTAGGTGTGTTGCAGAGGGAGAATAATTAAATCGGCAAACACAACGATGGAATAGATTCGTATGTGGCCAATGGCGGGATCACTTCAGCACCGCCATCAAACGGGAGCCTTTTGATAGGCCTTTTAATTTCACAGTCTTTATAGTACACAGTGTTTCGAAGCCTCAAAAATATAGGACCGATGGATCTGTGAAGGTGCTTTGGTGATAAGCGACCCAACGGTGTACTGTAGGCTTTTGTAAGTGTGGCGTATTTACGTATAATCATCAACGTTGCACGACATGTATTCTTAGGCCACGCGGCCACAGCTGCTTCGCACACGCCGGCTCGTGCGATGCTCCCTGAGCGCGCACACAAACACGCACCAGTCGACCAGGTTTGGCCGCAGCCCGCGGCCATGGGGGCAGCTCTGGGGTCCCCGCGCCGTGCCGCGTTTACACTTGATTTAATTGGCGACGTCGGGCTCTTTGCTGTTTCCGCATCGCCGCAGCCGCGCACACAGCACTGCCGGGCGGGGTATCTGTTTCTCATGCACCCTCGGCAGAGACATCTGCTATCAGAGGGCGCATCACAGTGGCAGATGTTCGGTAAGCGTTTTGTGCGCCGCATCCTACACGCCTAGGGGAGGCTCTCGCTTGGCAGCGTGTAAGCTCTTGTGCGATGAACGGTGCGCGATTCCCCCGAGCACTCATGCGATCACTTGCGTGCAATTTGGTTCGCAAATTTATAGTCGAGTCAAACAGTTTGTTTTGTTGACCCTCAGTCAGTGGGTGTGGCGAGGGAGCATGTCATTGTCCCTCCATCGATGCCAAGACACGAACAAAAATATACCGCGGATAATTTCTCACGGGTATTTCTTACCACTGTTCAAAGTCTCGTCTGTGTTTGGCAAGTCACGTGCAAGAACCCGATCATATTGCGGAGTTTGCTTTCTTAGAATGCCGGTTGCCTTAACCCTGAGTTGGCCATACCTGGAAATATGAAATAGTGGAAAGAAAAACATGTGAACAATCCTGCGATATTCAAATGTTTCTAAATCTATCGGACCACACTGCGTGGTCATCAGTCCGTAGCTTACAAACTGCTTAAACTAACGTAAACTAACCTACGGACAACAAACAAACACACACACACACACACACACACACACACACATGCCACAGGGAGGACTAGAATCTCCGACGGCGAGCAATCGCGCGCTCCGCAGCGAGGCGCCATAGACCGCTCGGCTACTCCACCGCGACTTCAACATAGAGTTACTTGTTTGTAAATAAGATTGACCAAAAAGCTCGCTACATTATAAATACTACAGTTTGTTCACGCTTCTGTAAAAGTTGTCTTATATCGCACGATTCCATCTTCTTCATACGAAGCCGATAACAACTTTCACGTTTCACAGTTAAGAATCCATGGAGATAAATCCTGCATTTTCCTTTTGGCCCGTATTCTCGCATGTAGCCAAGTCTGTCATGTATTACGTCATTCACCGGTACAGGAGGTGCTGTTTCCTTCTTCTTTCCATTCCATAGTGGGCTACCAGGCCTCCTCCACCAAAAATCCATCTGCAATGTCCCACATAAGAGTTCGATAATACTTTTCCATAACAACTCACCTTCAGTTCTTTCTCTTATCCGTACAAATATGCGAAAGAAGCTTTGTCTGTAACGCTATCATGACTAAATCGCTTAGCCGATTTTGATGAAATTTGATAAGGAGATGGGTTCAATGTTGAAGAAGAAAACAAGCTACTTTAAAGAGTGTGTTATTCTAGATATCTGTCAATTTTATATACACAACTCGAAATATGGAACAGCTATATATTCTCTGACTTTTGAAATTTATCACATTTATTAAAATACTTTTAATGGTTGATCTTTTTTCCCTACGAAAAACATTTCATCGTAAGTAACAACAGCAAGACATCAACGTCTTCCAACCGCCGAACCGATTTCGCTGACTTACGAGTCCTACTTAATTTAGTCCTACACCTTTAGTCAGCGGTTTAATCACGATATAACAGAGATTCCTTTCGTATTTAATAATAGGTTTATTTTCATCTTTATGAAGGAAAGCGTTTACCGCCATTATACGCACTGTTTGTATTTGAAACTTTCCATTTATCCTGCTAATTGATTAAACCGTCTGTATTTGGTAGAACAAATTTATTATAAACATTAAAATACGCAAATTTGTGTTTTTTCTACAGGTTTGCTTATTTTGTTAATCGATTTCCGCTTCTTTGGCCATCAGAACAAACACAAAATTGTGTATTTTAATTTTTCATTTATCCTGATAGTTCTAGTCATAAGTAAAGAACAAAGTTGCAAAATTATTGTACTTCCGATGATCTTTGACACATATACAAGGATATTAACGCGAACGAAACCACGGGTAAAAGCTAGTTGTTTATAAGCAGTTTTCCTATTTTCAGAACAAAATGGCGCCACAAAAGCGAAAGAAATAGTAGGCCGATAGCGTAAGCTTAAGATTCAAACTGTTGCGTAACTTGTTGCAAAAGAAGATGAAAGCGTGAATGTTCGTGGCAAGCGCTGTTGCCAAACCGAGGACGAAACATGAAACCTGTTGCAAAAAACTATGGGCAATTTTGATGTCGCTTGACAGTAACATTGCTGAATTAACGCTTCATGAGAAGTTTCAATCCGTTATACGAAAGAATTGGCCATCTAAATAACAGAGCGCTAAAATCTTGACAAGAAGGAAGGAAGACGATGTTTTAACGTCTCGTCGATATCGTTGCCGTTAGATATGCAACAGACTGTCGGTTAGTCATTGTCAGGTATAAAGAAGGAAAGCGGCCGTACAAACTGAAAGGGACCATCGCGGCATTCGCCTGGATTCATTTAGGAAAATCACGGAAAACCTCAATCTGGATGGCCGCCACATCGTTTGGAGTCTTGACAACAGTTTAGTACGACAGTCACTGAGATTCGCAAAATCGACCCATCAGCCACAACTGACGATTCGTCTATCAGCAAAGAAGCATCGTGGACTTTTTGAAGGTTCTTCGTGAAAGATGCAATTTATACCGTTCCAGAGACCTGGGAAGAAATTGAGGACATTCAAAAATCAAGGATGAAGGATTGCCCCAGCCTATGCCAAGAGCAATAAACAGCGTAACACCAGTGAGGCAGCCACTGCGGATTGAGCCCCTTATTTGCAAAATCTTCAGAATGATATCCAGCATGCTAATGCACAGAAATGGCTAGTAGAAACTAACGTCGCTTCTGCTATTCGTGAAGAACTTGAATTAGATCAGATCATCGATGTTGTTTTGCAACAGCATATTGCTGAGCAATATGAGTCAGCTGTCGAACAACATGAAGTAGGCGAGGTCAGCCGCTGTGCTGCATTCGAGACAGCCGTCAGGTATCTGGAACTACAGACAAGTGCTGCAGCTACAAACGTTTTGTGGCTAAAGAAGTAACGTCATGGAGCTGCAAAGGCTAGGTTTAACAGAGTAAAACAAAATCGAAAACTACTGCACTTTATATAGAGGCTTCAATTAGATAACTAGTTTAGGCCCCATTCGAGCCACCTTCGGATCATTAATGATTCGATCATCAATGATTTCATACACAGTCAAAAAGTACTTGTACATCATAACACCCATAAAATGGTAAAATAAAATACAATTTATCGTCCTACTGGAACGACCGTTAAGTGATTAAAATGAAAACAGAAGTGTATATGGTTTCTAATGCGAGCTTACAGATAATGCTGGACATTTTATAAATTGGTTCAAGCAGTATTAACACTTTTATATTCAGAGAGCACATTTAACACTTGCGAGAAATGATAGTATGTGCTCCCTGGATATGAATATGTTACTACTTATTGCACCAATTTATAAGATGTTTAACATATTCTGTAAGCAATGCATTAGACAGCACTTCTGTTTACATGTAGTCACTTGCGTCCTAGTAGGAAAATAACTGCATCGTACTTTTCCTTTTTATCGGTGTCACAACTGTGTACCAAATCAGTGATGTTTACACACGCAGTATTTTAATGATCCGAAGTTGGATCGAATGCAGGCGGAACTATTCATCTAATACAAATGAAATAAATTTTTCAAAAAATGTTTGTATAGTCTATGGGACTTAACTACTGGGTCATCAGTCCCTAAACTTACAAACTACTTATGAACTACTTACGAACTAGGACGGCACAAATATCCATGCCCGAGGGGGGATTCGAACCCCCGACCGTAGTGGCTGTGCACACCGTGACTGGAGCGCCTTAGTCTCTTTGGCCACCGCGGCCGGCGAAATAAATTTATCTGCCATCTTGAGTATGAGATTTTATGCCCTTATATCAAATAGGAAAGATTGTTACACTTTTAAAATAGATTTTCAGTCGAATATGTTCTATTTTCCTTTCTCTTTATAAGAAGTGTATTTTGTACATTTTTTATTACACACTTTTGGTCTCAATAAATGATTTGTTTCGTTCTTCATTGATCATCCGACCCGTTTTTAGTGTTTGGACTGTCCCCAGGAGACAAAAGCGACGATTATGGTTTAAAGCTACACAAATATTTTTAAGTAATTTAGAAAATTTAGCTCTTTTCAGATTAATTTGTGTAATAAATTAATTTCAATCACAGAGGAGTGGTTCTTAGAATATGTGGCGACTATAGACAACATAAATTTATTCTCCACGTACAGAACACAGGATAGTTTTGAACGTTTCTCAATTTGAATTCAGTTGACCACGAGCAGACGAACTGGTGTTCACAACTGCATACGTCAACACTGCTCTTGTAATACAATTGTGCAGGCTGCAAATAATTTTCACTACAGATTTCCACTTTTAAATCTAATGTATGTTCTCAGAGTTATTGGATTAAATAATTAATTTACGTTATCTGGTAGAAATCATGAATTCTGCAATATGTTTAAGCTTTATGAAACATTTGTATTTTCTGAGGTGGATGACACAAATTTACTATCACGTTTATACTTACATAAGTTTTATTGAGATACTCATATAAATATAAAATGAAATGAAATGTTAATGAAATTCTAAACATAGACTTACTTTTTAGTCTGAAATTTTAATTGTTTGAACACAGCGAATAATTTTGAGGCATAACAGCAGTTCCTCTTACTATTCAATTACATACAAAATGTCTCGCCATCAAAAGAAAAATCATTTTCGCCACTGTCAATGTTTAAACAATCGCTGAGCGAGAAAAATATACTGGCGCCCAAAAATTAAAAATAGTTAACTTCCTTACTTTATTATCCAAAATCGTGTTCTTCATAAAATCATGTAATATGTTACCTACTCGCTCAAGTCAAATATGAAAAGTTTATCCGCCGCATATCTGATGTCATAAATGAAAACCCCCTGTGCCATAATCAGCATTTCAAACGCACTTGTCACTACCACATCATTGACTGAACTGCCACACACAGCTGAGACACGCCAGCCATGCTCGACAAAACTAAAGAATCTTTCAGTCAGACATTCCACTACTATCCTATTCAGAGTTGGAATATTATGTTGCTATCAGATACTTATGAAGCTTACTGCAAGGGTAGCATCTGCCATGCATTAAACAGCGGTTTACGGACTGTAAGAACCTTCTGCGTGATGAGCGACAAGTCCCGGCTTTCGTCATCAGGTGGTCTCAACGTGTTCTCCCCAGCATGCAGCATGCACTGTATGAAGTCTTACGAAGACTGCCGCGCAGCCGCAGTGGAGTGGGCGAGCGCGCTAAGGCGCCTGGCTGCGGAGCGCACCGCTGCTCGCCGGCTGGTGGCTGCTTCTAAACTACTGAGGTTATCGGTCCCCCGGTCGAGAGGGGAAGGAGTGAGAATGGAAAAGGAGGGGAAGGGAAAAGAACTGCAATCCAGGGAGGAAAGAAGCAAGGAAGACTGCATTAGCTCGGGGCCCGGTGCTCGCGAAAGAACCGTGACCATCCTAGAAGGTCGGAGGTTTTAGTCCTCCCTCCATCATAGGTGTATTTGTTGTACTTAGCATAAATCAGCTTAAGTAGTTCAAGTGTTCAAATGTTTGTTAAGCTTAAGGGACGTAACTGCGGGGTCATCAGTCCCTAAACTTACAAACTACTTATGAACTACCTTATACTAAAGACAACACAAACATCCAAGCCCGAGGGGGAATTCGAACCCCCGATGGGGAGCGGCCGTGCAGACTGTGACAGGCGCGCCGCAGACCGCTCGGCCACCGCGACCGGCAGGTTAAGTAGTTTTTAAGCCTAGGGACAGGTAACGAGAGTAGTTAAGGCCCATATATTTATAAACATTTGAACTGCGTTGTTCGTGTTGTGTTGGAGGTCAACTGTCCAGAAATGACAAAAGTCTGAAGAAACTGTAGACTTGTGTCGACTTCGTTGTAAGGTTCCCTCTGACGACCCACAGCTTTACTCCCGCCAGTACCTCGCCTCTTACCTTCGAAACTACACAGAAGTTCTCTTATGGACACTGCAGCTCTAGCACTACTGGAAGAAAGGGTGTGGTGGAGACTGGCCTAGGCACAGCCTTGGAGTTGTTTTCGGAATCACATTTTCACCCTACAGTGGAATGCGCGTCGATATGAAACCTTCTAGGAGATTAAAGAAACGAGTGTGAACGTTTCATATCAGCGCACACTCCGCTGCAGAGTGAAAATATACCGGGTGATGAAAAAGTAAATATAAATTGGAAAGATTAATAAATCACGGAATAATATAGATAGAGAGGTAAAAATTGACACACATGCTTGGAATGACATGGGGTTTTATTAGAAAATAAGTTCGATAAAAACAACGGAGTTAAAACATGAATGAGAGTCGCATCAGATGACAAGCTCTCACTACTAAAATCGTTCTAGGTCATCGGTTTTACCCTCGAATAATCTGGTGTTGAATGTTTCGGTAACAGTTTATCTACCGGGCCTGTAATACACTTGTTTTAAGAAGACTGGCATTCTAGTGAATCTTCCGATCGGAACTGATGGCGTGATCTGTTTGCGAAGTTTCAATCACCGACTTTTAGTTCTGAATGTGAAAATATTTTGCTAGCACACACCTACTTAGGGAGACATGACCATCCCAATAAAATAAGAGAAATCAGATCGAAAACGGAACGATTTAGGTGTTCTTTCTTTCCGCGCGCTATTAGAGAATGGAACGGTAGATAAAAGTTATGAAAGTGGTTAATGAACGCTCTGCCAGGCACTTATATGTGATTTGCAGAGTATCTATGTAGATGTAGATGTAGAACTGATTGTGCCTCACAGTAACTCCGGACATGCTTTACAGTTATGTTCACAACATTATTCCTCGACTACAGCTATTGTTGAGGACTGATGGTGAACATATTGAGCATTTCCTGTAAAGAACATCATCTTTGCTTTGTCTTCATTTGTTATGCTAATTATTACTTTTCTTACCAGATGAAGCGCCATCTGTCGGACTTTTTTGAAACTTTTTTTTCATTCGAAGCATGTGTGTCAATTTTTACCTCTCTATCTACATTATTCCGTGATTTATTAAGTGTTCAAATTTATACCGGCTTTTTGACCACCCGGTATTTTTGAAAACATATCGTAGGGTGTAACTAAGCCGCGTCTCGCTATAACTTTTCTTTCAGGATTGCTAGTGATGCAGGGAAAATGTTCCAATGTTTGTAAGTCAAAGGGAGTTAACTGCTGCGGTTATCAGTTCCTAAGATTACTGAACAATTAAATTTACTTAGAGAGGGAAGACTCGAACCTCCGACGGCGAGCAAGCGGGCGCTCCTCGACAAGGCAGCTTTAGAGCGCTCGGCGACTCCTCCGCGGTGGTCTTGCAGCTGCGTTGGATAACGTCTGTAAGTGTGGGAGGTAGGACGCTGGATACTGACGGAAGCAAAGCTGCGAGGGCGTGCCAGGGTAGCTCGCGAAAGGCAAGTGAACCGGTTTCGAATCCCGGGTCTACACGCAGATCTAATCTTCTACGAAGTTTGTAATCAGCTCGCAGTGCGCTGTAGTGTTAAAATGTCTTTCTGGCAAATCGTTATTACTCGGATGGACGATCTAAGTTGGAATGCCAGTTGTGAATTGGACATGCTGACTTGACGAAGACTAATGTCCGAAATTGCCGTGACAGTAAATAAAATAATGCTCGGCGATGACTCTGGACAGGCTGAGAGACAATTTCACGAAGGCCGTGCGGACTCGACCACGCCAGACTGCCGTTTGACCGATTGCTCGTTTGCTCGTCGGACACGACAATCTTCAGATACTAATTGATCTAACGGCCGCACGTCGGGCCCATTTGGCGATTACCTGCGTGCTGACCAGAGCGACGTACGTGACGCTTTACCCTCGACGCGTGTCATACGCGAAGAATGCAACGTCTGACGGGCTGAGTGCGTAATAAATCAAATGCGGCGCTAGCTGCGGCGTGGTGTACCGTGGACTTCCGCAGGCTGCCAGCGACAGGTGCGGCCCACGGGGCGCGCTGCCCAAGTGCCCGTGGCTGCCGCTGGTCCCGGCACCATTCATCTGGCCGCGACAGATGCCGCCACACACCTGCTGCTGCCCAGGCAGGCGTGTACTCTGTCTGCCGCTCATATGTCGCCTACCAAGACATTTTCCGTCTCCAGACAGCAGCCTCTGGAGGGTGGATATATCCAGTAGCGGAAAACGGGGGAGACGTGCGCATCGCTGTTTCTCTGCTTTTAAAGCTTTGTTGAACTTTGTAACCAGTGCTACACCTAGCGGCAAGTGAGCCAACTACATTCGTCTGGTCGCTGGGCCACTATTACAGTTTCGCGTTCAGCGAGTTTGAAAATGGTGAAAAGTGACATTGTGATCTAATTTGCAGTCCTCGAGATTTGAGACTGTGAGTCAGTAGCGGAGTAATGCTGTTGGAGGCCCGAGGCGGCGGAGAGACGAAATGCGCCCCCTCCCGCCCCCCCACCCCGCCCACTTGGAAACACATGTGTTACTACAAAAAGGAATTGGAGGCCCCCCAGGACGAGAGGCACGGGACAGTCTGAAAAAATAGCTTTCCAGACTTTTAAGCGCCGCCAGAGCAAAATGCCAACCGCGATCAAAAAAAAAAAAAAAAAAAAAAAAAAAAAAAAAAAAAAAAAAAAAAGTAAATGAAAAAAAAAACTTCTAGGTATTTTGAGGCCCCCCAAGACAGGAGGCCCGGGGCGGTCTGCCCCCTAAACCAGCCCCCCCTTTGGTCTGCCACTGGGGTGACTCTCTACTTATTACGTTGACTAAATTTACTTGCGATAAACTTACAGTTGTATGTTATCGGTATTTTTGACGTGAGTCCTGTTTGGTTTTAATTACTTTTAAGACAATTGTAGCCAAAATTTATTTCCAAGACGCTATGGGGCTAAGGTGCGCACCGATGCGCACGTTTCCCCCTCGTGTAGTTTAATATCAAAACATAGAAGTTGCTACAAAGTTTAATCTCGGCAATAGGCGTTAGACTAATGCAAAAGAAAGTATGGATAAGAAGAGACTTCAAAACCACAAAAAGGATGATCAGACTTTTGGCAAGAAACACAAAAAAAGGTTAAAAAAGTTGAGGATTGAAGAAGCGTCAGACAATTCAGATGTTGACGAAGTTCCACTGAGTAGTGAGGTGTACTTTGTGCGGAAGATGGTACAATGCACCATGTACCACAAATGATTCTGCTAAAGATTTTATATCCGATATGTGCAGTGAAGCAATTATCTAACTTCTTAAATCTGTACGCCGCTAACATCATGGAGAGTTGCATGCCGTATTTCTTAGTTGATTTACTCCGACTTTGAATTTACTCCACTTTTCTGATTCTTGAAGACTGGACTTCGTCCATCCGTGTAAATCCTTTCCAATCGCGTCTAACTGTATTTCTTTAGCTTCTTTATGATATCCTAAGCATTTTATAAGGGTTGCATGCCGTAGCTATTTTTCAGAAGTTGAATTTTGTATTTTTTACTGGTTTTCGAAACCACGTGTTTCCGAACTCCGAATTCAAGGGTTTATAGCTAGTACTTGAGTCCTCGCCACTGCTCACATACCAGTGCCTTCCTGTTGTGTATTCGTGCTTCGTAATCTATGATTCAGTTGATTTTTGTGGAAATGAATACGACCTTTACGCACGTCTCCTTCAGTGGGTGCGAATATGTAATGTAGCAGACACGTGCCGTGTGTCTCAGTAAGTCTGCATGCTCACGGTTTGATTTAAATGGAAATTAAACTCACTATTATCGCGTACCAAGACAGAAAGAAAGAAAGACAGACCAGAGCCACCTACGAAGTTTATTTTTCTTGTGTTGTGTGGTACATCCTGATTCGCTAAATTTCGCCTACGATAGCGGCGCCTGCTTCTGCTTTGTATCAGCACGCTGAGTTGGGTGTGTTTCGATTTGCTTCGCGCGTGTGAGTGGCTGAATGCTTGTTGATTCTAAATCCCTCCCCCGACGATGTTCAATTCAGATTACTTTAGCTTAATTTTCAATGTGGGATGCATTTTTATTGTTTAACAAAACTGGTGCCCCCATTTTCTCATGTTTGAAGTGAATAAATAATTTATTGTCGGTGAGATTTGATCCTTTTTATGAATATTAGTTTATGAATACCATCCTTTTTTTTTTTAATTTAATGTTGTTTTTCACCAGTGCTGAGAACAAACTCAGATGCAAATTATCATGTTTTAATTCCGTCGCGCCGTAAATGTTCTCACAGCCACCTTCATGAAATGGTTGGTTTAGTTCGGGGTGGTTTATATATTAATGACTTTGTGTAATTCTCGTTATCTACGACCTATGTTGGCCACCGTCTCTTTCTCTTCCTCCTGCTAAAGTAAAGTATGAGTCAGTTCTAAATTCTGGGCCAGGGAACTAGATTCTGTTGCAGGAAGTAGTCAGTAGTTCACGCGAATCCTTTAGCTGGTTCTTTTTACGGCCAGAATTACATGTTTAAAGTAAGCTTTTAACTGGCTCCTTTCAGCCAGAGTTAATGGTAGAATCAGAAAGAATCAGTTCGTTACTGAACATGCGCTCTCAAACAACACCAGCTACTTGACGAGGCCTCACAGCTGCTCTTGCCTACGTCAGGCTGCGGCCGCCACCTCATTGGCCGGCCGCTGCGACCACCGCGCCTCATTTGTTTCAAACGTCAACTTCGCTTCGCAGTTTCTCCGCATGTAATTGACGCATCGCGACGCAACAGACGCCATTCTTTCTGTGATTTTTCATTCTATCGATTGCTTAAGAAATAATATGGGGTATCCATTTCAAAAAAAAAGTTTGTGTTGAAAATAATATTTCTTTACGTTTTAGAGAGTCTCATACTTTCATAAGCCCCTGCCGTACGTTCATGGCCGTAAAAGTTGTTTTTCAATATCTCTTGTAGTTTCAGAGATATCTGGGGTGAAACAGTTGAGTGGGCACCCTGTATATAAAATATCGGAAAGTAAATGAGGCTTCACCATCAGGGTTTTAACTAGTATCTAGTCTTCCTTTCTGATCTTTGAACCATGTGCTGGCAATGTAAAACACCTAAGTCTCACAAAACGCTACTAGTGTATCTCTTCTTTCATTCCGTTTCAGAGTTCATAATCTGTAACACAATTTCGTGGTTGCGTCTCCCCACCGCGCAGTTCCAATGTCCGATTTTCAGTCTTCGTATATGACCTCTTCCCACTGTCCACAAACACTGCTTCTATCTGCGAACATATCTCGCCCACCTGTTGCGCATATGCTTGCGATGTAGACATGTACACTTGAACAAATAGTGCTGTTGCAAGGTCACCGTCAACTATACGCCAGTTCAAAAAATGTTTGTAATTCTATCGGACCAAACTGCGTGGTCATCAGTCCGTAGCTTACAAACCACTTAAAGCTAGGCGAACGAACCTAATACCCCAGGGAGGACTCGAACCTCCACGGCGAGCAACCGCGCGCTCCGCAGCGAGACGCTTTAGACCGCTCGGCTACTCCACCGCGGTTTTACGCCAGTGAGACAGGAGCAGCAGGCGACACATGCACACAAACCACCGTGAGGTGGCCTGCGGAGTGTGGATGTAGAGGCAGTCAGTGGGATAAGGCATTCCACGTGATTAGAGCCGCACGGCGGGATTTAATAGACTTCGAGCCGCGCAGGAAAGATCACGCAGTCTAAAGCATAATATTATCAATTGCACGATCCTTCCCCTCGAAGGTTCGAATCCTCCTTTAGACAATGGTGTGTGTGTGTGTGTGTGTGTGTGTGTGTGTGTGTGTATGAGTTGAGCTTAGTGTAATAGACTGTAAGTTTAGGGAACGATGACCTCAGTAGTTTCGTGCCTTAGGAAAGACTTCGAACAAGTAATGGTAGGAGGAGGTAGAAGCGGGAGTCATTCCACTTCAGAAATCGTCAGTAAATAAGATACTCCGACTTCAACAGTATCAAGAATATGCGGAGAATAGAAAACGTCCGACTATTGCCTTCCGCCACGGTTATCCCTTTAGTGTGTGACTTTTTCTTTGAAGCTAAAAAAGCTACTACGATTAATGTATATTGCGTATATACTGAGAAAAATAATGAAAAAATATCCTTAAAATTATTATGCATTAATAGCAACAAAACGTTCATAGCTGTTCAGCTATATAGTGCTTTCACTAAATGTCACTATTATGCCTCTCATCTTTCCAGAGAGTAACTCATAATGTAAGAGTAGTATGTGATTGACTACTCTTACATGGCAAAGGAGACATACTAAAGTAAACAAATGCACATGTTAGCAGTAACTCAATGCAGCTAACTGTCGAACTGATTCAGTAGCACTCTGCAGTTTATAATTTCTAGGACGAGCTACTAGAATATGTAACACTATGTATAGAAGCGGCTGGAAATGAATTCGTGGTAAAATTTTAATCAGTTTGAGAGATAATGGGAGAAATATGGTGTGTAGCTGATCAGCATTAAAGGGTCAGCACAGTGGCCGGCGGGCTGCGCTTAAAAGGCCGAAGGTGTCTGCGGAGAGCCGTCCGTGCCGCAGACATCCACTGGTAGGCGCAGGCGGAGGGCTGCGTCTAGCGGCTCAAAGCCCTCCCAAGACGTGGGCCAACATCATTCTCCCCTAGCATAACCACCGTCCATAACTAATATTTCATCCCAGACACTGGAAACATTTCTATAAGAAGCCCTTACACAACCTCGATAGAGTACCGATTTCTCCTCGTACTGTTTCCATATTTGTGGAAGAAGGAAGAGGAGTAGAGCTGAACGTCCTGTAGCTACTGTGGTCATTAGAGAGCGGCATATACTCGCAAAGTTTTATCACGAATAATGAAGTGCATCGGCGAATCTTTCGAAAGGAACCATTCAGGTACAGGTACCTGCCTGGAGTGTTTAAGCGAAATTCCGGAACCTCTAAATGTGGATGGCCGGAGGCGCATCTGGTCAACACCACCAAGGCACAAGGCCTCACAACAGGACGTGCTACGTCACCCTGACGAGGCCGCGGCCGCCAGCTGATTGGCTGGCCAGTGGGTTCGCCCCTGCCTCGTGGCGGCCAGCCAGTAAGCTGCTGGCCGTGGCCTGCTGTGAGGCCTTGTCTCTAGGTGGTGTCGGTCTGGTCCACAGTCCTCCTGGTTGTGGGTCCAGCGTGTTTCCTGTACGCCAGCTCGATCGGTTGATTTTTCGGTACCCTATAGAAGGGCATTGGAGACTGCGGGGCTGCTTAAGACGAACTGGTCCACATTTAGGTAGAGCCACGAGTCTTTAGGCAACTATAAAAGTCTAATCTGACAGTGGGATAAATGTTGGACAGATGTTATGATTACTTTTGAAATACCGGATGAACTAAAAGTCAGTATAAATTTGACACTTAATAAATCATGGACTAATGTAGGTAGAGAGGTAAATATTGACACACATGCTTGGAATGGCATAGGGTTAACTCCGACAGATAACCCTTCATCTGATCAGAAAAGCAATAAGTAGCATAACAAATTAAGACAAATATGATGTTCTTTATAGGAAATGCTCAATACGTTCACCATCATTCCTCATCAATAGATCAATAGCTGTGGTCGAGGAACAGTGTTGTGAACAGTACTGTAAAGTATGCCCAGAGTTATGGTGAGGCATTTGCGTCGGATGTTGTCTTTAAGCATCCCTAGAGACGTCGGTCGATCACGATACACTTGTGACTTCAGGTAACCCCAAAGCCAATAATCGCACGCACACACTGATGTCTGGGAACCTGGGAGGCGAAGCATGACGAAAACGGCGGCTGAGCACGCGATCATCACCAAGTACGCGCACAAGAGATCTTTCACACGTCTAGCAATACTTTTTTGTTCGGTTCTTATAAATCCCATGTGATTCCAAGCAAGTGTGTCAGTTTTACGTCTCTATCTCCATTATTGCGTGAGTTATTAAGTTTTAAACTTGATAGTGACTTTTTGATCCCCCGGGATCAGGTCAGGTTTGGGAAGTGCTGACAGCAGAGTGACTCTGCCACTGGCGGGCTGGCCCCAGAGCGGCCGGTGCCGGCCTGTTTTTGTAGACCCGCCACGCCACGTCTGTCCCCCGCGGCGGCCACAAGGAGCGTCGCTGCCACCGGCACGCCGCGCTCCGGCTGATTGATCGCGCCGCCGCCTCATTTGTCAACACGCCGCCGCCGCCCCGCCACCCCCGCCGCCCCTCGGTGCCGCCGGGGCGCCGCCCTTCCATCTTCCTCACGCCTGTCTGACAATATCAATTAAGCGGACCCTCATTTGCTTCCGCCGCCGCCGCCCACCGCAACTCTCGCGAGGAAAGGCTCGCCTCACAACTCCGTCGGCGGCCATTGTGGGCCGAAAACAGGGCAGCGCCTCCTGTTTGTGGAGGAGCTTCGATCGCCCCGCGTGTCCCGACAAAAGGACTCCCGTAACAGGCACGTCGGCACTCTTCCGTGTGTGCGTGGCAGGTAGCAGGGAGGCGCAAATATTACCGAGTTCCGCACCATTACAAACATTGTCGCCTATCCGCGTTTCCTTCCAGCACGGTGTTTTAACTAGGTGCCCCAGTCCGCTGTTTGTCTTTTCTCAGACTATACCGTGAAGACGTGCTCTTCTTCGTATAGTAGCCCCGTCACATCCTACAAAATCCGTAGGCTTCCGCTTACAAACTCTGCCATCGTCATCAGGAGTAAAACGACAGATTGCCAGGACTGTGTACACAATTGCGTTAGATACCTCCGGAAAGCAACAGCCGTACCGCAGGGGATGCACTGGCTGCAGCCAGATGACTGACACTCCGCAGTGGGTGGGTCCACCGGCACCAGGCGTGCACTCGGCAGTTGGGGAGCTGCGGAGCCGGCCACGCCCCCCTCAGCACCGCAGAAGTTGACGCCTTAGGTCGGACGACGACACGACAGCCGCGCCGGAGTAGCCGTGCGCACTCAGGCGCCGTGCTGCGGTGCGCGCGACCGCTCGCCGTCGGGGGTCGAGTGTGTGTGTTGTCCTTGCGTTACTTCACATGAGTTTAAATAGAGGAAATGCACCTACCTGTCATGTAAGATTTATTTATTATGCAACATATCCTATCATCACGGCGTTTAAAATTGCTATGTTTTTTATCAGTACGAGAAAAGAATCTTTTTGAAGTATAAGACGACATCGTTAATTGATTCCAGAAATGTATGAAACATAACTGTTCATGTAATTTTAAATGCCGTGACGATGGCATATTCCGGAAAACTAGTTGCATAATAAATAAATCCTACATGACAGCTAAGTGTAAAAAGCATTTCCTCTAGTTTATTGCTGTCGACAATCGCCACAAACCAATGTATAACTCACTTCCATTAGTCTGTAGCCAGTTGCGTCCCACAGATTTACAAACCCTTGGTGACAGACGACCGGTCACTACCTGTTGGGCCTATCAGAAGTGAGTCCAGACCTTATTGGCACCTCAGCGCGCTACCGTGTGGCGTCACGCGGCACGCTCGGCCGGGGCGTATACCCGACTTTTCTGTCGAATTTGTTGCTGTTCTGACTTCTCTAATACCTAAATCCCGAGAAGATAATGTTTGCGCCAAAGTTCTTGTCTTTTGAAGATATATTTTGGAAGGAGTGTGCTAATACAGTTTTTCAATAAATCCTAGAGCTTTATATCTGCTAGGAAATGTATGAAATTACTAGAATAAGCACATCAATATTACAGCTTATGTGTTTACGCTGAAGAAGACCATAATTGAAAATCGTTGGTCCATTTTTACAGCATGTTCACAAAATAAAAGAAATGCATTCTTCAGAGAGATAACTATCACATATGTATAAATCCGAATAGTACAGAACATGGCTATTTCTAATTGATGAGAATGTCAGAAAATGTATCAAGAACCAAGATAGGGGAAATATAATATAGTCAGTAACAAGGGACAAACAACCTCCCACGCACATTAAATCACTAAGCTGTTGTGTCTCTCAGCTATGCCTTTTTTTTTCTTAGGATGTAGGAATATGGAGACAGGAACACAGGAATCAGAAATTGCAGCAGCCAGTTTCGAGTTGTTGACGGCAATGTGCACAGGTCTCAAATCCTCAGGGCAGGCCACAATGCCTCACCAAACACCAAAATTAAGAAATAAAATGTTATCGAATTGCCTGATCCATGATTGGTTATGCTGTTTCCAGGATCATTGACATGAATTATAAAAAAGAAGAACTCGTGTTAAAGAGTTTTGCACAGTCTGAAGGATGGGGGGGGGGGCTGCAGCCCTATAGCCCCCACCACCTCTAGATTTGTCACTGGTGTGACTTAAGGTACTCAATTTCTGCTTCACATTGGAGTTTAACTGGCATTGCGCCTTTTGTTGACACCAAAAACAATAAATCGGTCTGTTGTTTATAACTCTTCAGTGCTTTAACCCTCAAAATACCAAGCCATTTTCAGTAATATATATTACCAAGAAGGGGTACCTTGTGTCCACCACAAAAACTTTGAAGAATAAACACTGGACTTAGTTCCACTGTACAGGAAACAATAAAGGATCAACAGGAAATAAATCATTATTGAGACCATTGTTGCTGTCAACCCAGAGGAATATAATGTCCCTGTGTTCTAAGCACAGCCATACATTACTAGATTGGCACAGTTGCCTCTGTGACTGAAGCGTGACGCCGCCATCTTCCCTCACCTCGCGTCCAAAAGTTTCCGTATGTTACAGCTGTGATCTTCTGAACGATGTGACGTTGTAAGTTTTACTAGTTGGTTTCAACGATTTCAGTTTCAGCTAACGCTTCCGCATTGTCGACTCGTGTTATGAGACGAACATGTCATATGCGATTAAATATTTGCTACCGTCCTGGCGGACTCGCGTGATTGTGTTGTCAGTCAGGTGACGTTGGCATTAGCCAGTCGCGATACAAAGAAAAAGGTTTTGTCATGAAATCTTCGTTTGACAAGGGCAATTACTCAGTGAACTAGGGGTACATACAAGAACCTGTCAACCATAGAGCAGGAATGGCATTATGTTATTACTTCATCACTTCATCTTCTGTACGAAATGCTAATCAAGTCACTCTGTGTGAATTTCTAAGAATATTAACATCTTGGCAAAGACTTTCTTCCGTTTTGTTGATGTTGTCAACATAATCATGAGAGGCCATTGGGATGGGAGGTAAAATTATACCGTTACGTTATGTTAAAAAAAAATGTTTGTAAAGCTTATGGGACTTAACTACGGGGTCATCAGTCCCTAAACTTACAAACTAGCTAATCCTAAGGACGGCACAAATATCCATGCCCGAGGGGGCATTCGAACCCCCGACCGTAGTGGCCGTGCAGACCGTGACTCGAGCGCCTCAGTCCCCTCGGCCACCGCGGCCGGCTACGTTATGTTAAAGCAGAAGTAGTTATCTGATAAACACTAACAAGAATAAAGCTGAGTGTTATCCACAACAAATGGCACATTTATAACGGTCATAATATTAAAGAAGAAGCCGAAGGTGACCGAAACTGGTAGCAGATCGATAAAAACAGGAAACGCGAGTCATTAGTGTGTGTGTCAAAGTAGACTCTCAGACTTTTATAATGACCATACTACTGAAAGAAAATACGACACTGAATGTAATTGATAACAGATTAATACGCCAAACAAACAAATCAATGCAACTCATTATGGTATTTGGCGGAGCTTACTGCAGCTGAAAATATTACAGCCATATGCAAAACACGCATTTCCCATGTGTCGAAACTATAAGGACAGCATAGTCACGCCAGTTCATCCGTGTATTCAAGACTGTTTTCTGCAATAATTCACACGACTGCTCGCACGTTATAGTATAGAAATCTGGCCGCGAGACTTCACTGGCGCCAGTGATACAGTACACGGCATTGCCAGTATCGTAATGTATGTCACGTAATGCCATATCTGTGGAGTAAGACGACCGTTGTTACAATGGGAGGGAGGTACTTCATTACCATCTTACATAAACTTAAATTTTCCGATTAAGCTTAAACGAAAAATATGAATGAACCATAGAATCTGGAAGAGGACTTCATTAAAGACAATAAATATTTTTTTTTTTTTTTTTTTTTTTTTTTTACGAAATTTTCAAAAATAAAGTACCTGAGTAGATTTCAATATTTTCAAAAGGCGGGCATAAAGTATCCCCCCCCCCCCCCCACACACACACAATTTGTATTGCAAGGGTTAATGGTTTGCCGTATCAACACGTGAGGCTATGACTGGGAAATTGTCACGTTACGAAAGACTATACGGCGTCTCCTAGGCAGAGAGTCGTCACGAGGGCTGACGGCAGCGCGACCGCAGAGACATCTGCCGCTAGACGCCACTCACATCAGCGGTTCGAATTACGGGTAGACGCGTGCGGACAGTAGGCGGCTGCCGCGCATGCGCAGTGGCGCGCGCTCTGCGCATTAAAAAAGGCTCGACGGCCGGCTGCGTCGCCTGCCCGGCTCCCAGCAGCCGTGAATAAGTGATGCGGTGACGGGCTGGCCGCCGGGCCCTTAATGTTATATTGCAGTAAACTCTGGCGACGACGCTTTTCATTCGCCTACACTTAGGGACCTGAATTTTTAAGCCGCTGTCCGACGCAGAAAAAGGTCTCGTGAAATATTTATAGTAACAAATTGCCCGGTGCATGAGTAATGAGCGCCAGTCGGAAGTTAATCACGTTATCGGCAGGAAGCTCCCCAGACTGGAAGGCGCCAAACACTGTATTAGTCGTGAGAGCCAGCAAAAACTGTACTGGTGCAAATTTGAAGACGTGGCGGAATTTTCGTCGGCGTCCATTTGAAACTCCGAGCGCGAGGTATTAATAATAATTTAAAAAAATCAATCTACGATGCTTCACTACATATTCCAACTTTAACATCCACAGAGTATTCAGATATTTAAAAAAAAAAAATCCGTCGTAAAAATCTCGTAGCGGTGTTTTAATTCCCGATAAAGCTACTTCATCTCTGAGGAAACGTCCCATTCGTAAAAGCTGCAGTACAGACTCTTTGGTCATTTATTACAGAAATATTTGCACCCTCATGCTTCGCAACCTACGTTAGTGATTGACTTTGGTATAGTCTGGGTTTTTACAATCTAAGGAATAAGGAAGAAAGATTAGGGTTTAATGTTCAGTCAACAGTGCGGTCATTAAAGAGGGGGCTAACGCTCAGATTGTTTGGGCAAGGATGGGAAAGGTAACCGACGGTGCCATTTCAAATGAACCATCCCGGCTTTTCCCTGGAACAATTCAGGTAAATCATGGAAGACATGAACGTGGATGGCCAGAGATGGATTTGAACCACTGTCCTCCTTAGTGTGGTCTGCTGTGTTACTACGATATTTCGGTAACCCCTTTCGAAACAACCCCGTAAGTTTGCTCCGTTTTGCTGGGTGGAGTCAACGTAGGGTCTTCAAAACTATTCTATGGAATATGAACGTAATCCCCTTGTTCCATTGGAGAATGGTCAGAAGGTGGTACACCAACAGCCGTCTCATGGGGGATACACCGGTTCTAGTCAGTGGCCAGTACTTGGATGGGTAACCGTCCGGGCAGAGTGCACGTAGGACAAATTGGCTGGTAGATGCGCAGAGTAACATATACAGAGAAGAAACCCCGTCTAAACCACTGCCCTACGCTCCCCTCGTAGTTCCCTAAGATGCCAGCAAATATCAGGTGGTTCCCCAGCTTAGTACCGGTAGACCACACTAGCGGCGCTTCTGAGGGTGCCTGTGGAGGGGAGGCTGAGGGGAGAGCTCAGAGCTGGTGCCGCCTGCCACGAGGCCACGGACGTGTCCGGAGTGCCGGCGTTTGAGGGTAAGTGGTGGTGGGGTCAGCCGCTACCTGCCGCCTGCTCTGGCCAGATTTTGAGGGCTGTTTCTAACCTCAGCGCCATCATGGGACATCTTACGGAACTGCTTAATCCTCTCTACTGTGCACCCCTGCGCGTGTGACCAGGCCCTTACGGAGGTTTCCAGTCTGTTTGTGTTTGTCTGTGGCAGATATTTGGGCCGGTCACTAACAATGATCCACCCTGTATATAGATGTAGTGTACTCTGACGCGTTCGACAATTCGAGTAGCAGGAAAATTTTGGCTGCGTTGGTGGAAGGCTGCTATTTCTATGTTGAACGTGGGTCGGGAAATAAACGGTACCCTCCCGTCTGTGAGTCACGCGCGGAAAACCCCTGAGATGGCGCTAAATATACGCGGCCCGGCCCAGCAGGCCGCGCCTCTGCCGAGGCTCCCACTGGTGCTCACCACGACACGAGCCAATGCCGCGCCACTTGCCACGCCTTGGCCACTGTAACGTCCGCTAGACGTACAGGTTGATTCTTCTAAAAATAAATTTAAAAAAAGCCGTCAGCCACTTATCAACAATTCTATTGATAAAAAAATAGACGGCTCTTCGGGTACAAATACATTTCTTGTTGTTTACATTCTATCCACTCGTGGCTACATATTCCTGGGATTTTGGTGTCATTTTTTTCAGTGTTCTCACGAAATAATGTACTCTCCGTGAATCAGTTATTATACTTACATGCAGTATCTTTTGCATGAAGCACGACACACATCCCAGAAACGTTGTGACACATCGGAACACTTGGTGACCAATGAATCTCTGAATAATACTGGTTACGTAATAAAATTACACGTGTTTGATGAGAACGAAATGTCACTTTTGATAATCGTGAACTGAATAGGTCGTACATAGTTTCATAATAAATACTCTTCGTTAATGATGAATAAACGCTACACATCAAAATACTTTCAATCACTAGTCGATTGCTAAGTAAACCCGTACGCAATATGTGATTTTAAAACATTACAAAAAATAAATAAATAAAATAAAAAGAATTACTTTCTATGAAACTCACTACACAAATCCTAAATCCGGATAACCAGAGGTGAATTAGAACGACCGTCTCCAGAATGCCAGTCCACTGGGTTCAAAATTACGTTTTGAGCAGTCTGACTTACTCAATTCTACTATTTCCTGTCTTCAACTTGTTCTCCATCTCTCCCTCATTCTCTTCTACATTGTAAGTAATTTTTATCACTGCGAAATTTAACGATATCGCCATCTTGGATATGCAAGTTGCTGCATTTGTTGCGTACGAATGTTCTAAATAGGGCTTTGACACGCGAGTTTCTAAAAAAATACCTCTCTTATGTCATTTACAGTATGTTGTATCAACATTTCGTTCCGTGTTCTTATTCACTATTTTTCCCCTCTTCACATGTTTTGGAAGTATGGATCTTACGAAAAGTTGGACGATAGTCTCTCGCTATTATATATATATAAATTAAGTCTTCATGTCGTTCCTTACTTATAAGTTCCTTCATGAGTTTTTTTGATGCACTAAATATTTTTGACAGTTTTTGTCACGTAACTTCGAATAAATTACGAGTACTTTTCCTTTGAGCCATATAAATGATTTACTCATGTCATAAATTGACGTAGCCCTACGGGCCGGTGTAACAGTGCCGTGTAAATGCCACCACGCGAACTCCCAACGTTGCTTCAAATGGCGCCTGAAGGTTAACTACTGAATGTCTCTCGGAATATCTCTTTTATTAATCAGTAACATTATCCAACCACGAAAAGGTTTTGAGAGCAAAAATAACTTATTCTCGTATTTTTTTGCATGTGAAATTACCACAAAAAACCATAAAAATGGCCAGTTATTTCTCACCTTGGCGATACAATGAAATCTCATTTTTTCTCGTCCTACGTTTCCAACTGGAGTACAATTATCTGTTTGCAATTCTCACACCAGTGAGAAAACCAAACGTTTTCCGTCTGTTCGTAGCTTGTAATAATTACTATTAGTATTGATTCTGTGTCTGAGTTCCATATACTTTATGTTGTATATATACGCTTGTAGGGACTTTATAATCTTTAAATAGCTAATACCCATCTAAGGAAAATCGTAATATTTATTATAATTATCACATACAAATGTATACATCTATTGCCTAATGTGAAAGTCGTTTCATATGTACAAGATTATTGTTGTTGATATCAAGGAAGTGATGCTTAAATGTCACATCTAGGCGCCTTATGGTATCAACTTATAAGTTACGATGGCTGAGTTATTTAGGATTGCTTTTAACTCAGTGACCACTCCTTATTACTGGATGTTGATGTTCATGTTTTATTCAAATGTTGACAAGCCAACAATTAAGTTGGCGAGTAAATGTGTTTTTAAAAGGTTTTAATAATAATGTTCTGAAGAATGAAATTATGAGATGGGTTTCGAAAGTGGATATTTAAAATTACGTATTATTGCATTTTGAGTATGATTTTGTGTATACTTGCAGATGCGAAGGTGGTAGTTAAACTGCCGAAACCCGTAATCTTAATCAAAACTAAAAGATAGAAAGCGATCTTGTCTCTTGTCTTATATATATATATATATATAGGTTTCTTTTTTGAGATAATAGCCTCTTTCCTGATGATGACATAGCAGACGTACTGATGGACATAAGTGATAATGAAAAAGTAGCTTACGATGGTGAAGGTCTTATTTAAAAATGCAGCGAATCATATTCTCTAGACGGAGCAGATGGCACACCAGAATATCAAATGTTAAGCAGAGCAGCTGTGATGTCAAAGGAAGAAACAGTTGACTGGGCGACAGAACCACTGCTTGAACTGGGACAACTTGCAACACGTAATACAGATCACCTGACGCCAGGAACAACAACGTCTGCAACTTCTCGCGTTGAGTCTTGGCGAGGAGCTAAGTGATGGGTCTCTCAAAAGAAAAGGACATTTCCCAAGATAAAACGCTGCAAGAGAATCTTTAGAGAGAGGAACATCACTTGAATCTGCAGTGTCTACACCGAAAGAAAAAATATCGTAGCAGTAAGATGACAGGCAGATGTTCTCTGTCTGGGTAAGAAGTTATTAACGAAAGTCCACTGAAATGTGGGAAGTGTAAAGGATTCAATCAATAAAAGAAAAAAGAAAAACGTATGTAAAAACTCATGGTATAAGCTACGCATAGTGTAGGAAAATAAATACGTACATAATTGTAATATTCAATTATTTTAATGTTTTACTGTTAAGTCGAGCAGTTTAAATGATTAATACATGAAACGACCTCAATTACAACTTTATTTATAATTTCAATTTCATAAATTTGGAAAAGTAGGAAGTAGATAAATAAAAGACGGGTGGTTTTCGACCCGAAAATTTTATACGTTTGTACCAAATAAACACAGTAGCAGGACTAAAGTAATTTGTGTACGACACACCGGCGGATACGGGGATGGAATTAGTTGCCAGAGTTGTAACTGCTCGTGGTGTCAGGGCTACCTGTCATCTGTCAGGCGCGTCAGAATCTTGTTCGTCGATGTCGCGGCTGCATGAGGTTGACGGCTATCAGATTCAGCACGTCCTGTAAGGTACAGTGTAAATTCTGTGTTCAATGCGTCAACGATGTTATTTGAATTCAGCAGTAAGTATATAAAAATACAATGTAATGTGATTGTTTTCCTAACATCTCTCAAATCTGTCTTCTCCGACCCCATATTACCATCCTCATATTGTTCAACGGAGCATTCATTTTCTATGTCCAGTTAATTTTTTGCGGGTTGTAAAAGAAACACCCTGTACGTTTAAGTGCAGTTCCACTCGGAAAGTCCTGCTAAATAGGATACCTACGGAAAAAAAAAAAAAAAAATTTACATCATTGTTAGTCTAGTGAGGACGAACTGTAATAAATAAGCAGTTGTGTATTCGCAACTTGCGAAAGCTGTCGACTTCTTAACTTGGCCAGTTATTTTGTGGCAAATGCGAGCGTCCTCTGGCAGGCGCCTAGTTAAGGCGTGAGCTGACTGCTCGCGGGAATCTGTGTTACAAAGGATAGACCTCTTTAAGAAGTGCAGCTAAAGGCGACAGACTTTGGAAATTGT
Source organism: Locusta migratoria (assembly GCA_026315105.1). Lineage (NCBI taxonomy): Eukaryota > Metazoa > Arthropoda > Insecta > Orthoptera > Acrididae > Locusta > Locusta migratoria. Next base: position 478,531,263 of record CM048748.1, read on the forward strand.
GAACATAAATACTTCCCTATTTAAAATAGGAATTACTAAATAACTGCGGACCATCGCCAAAATACACGTTCCTTTGGGACAGACGTATGCCGCGATGGAGTGGCCGAGCGCTCAAATTCACCCTGCTCCGGAACGCGCGGTCGCTCGCCATCGGAGGTGGTTCCAGTCCTGCCTCGGGCTTGGATGTGTGTGTTGTCCTTAGCATAAGTTACTTGAAATAGTTGGTAAGTCTAAGAACTGATAACCGCAGCAGTAAAGTCCCTGAGATTTAGAGGGGGAAAAAATCAGATGTTTCATAGTAATTTTTAATTGTCGTGAAGAAGTTTCTATGTACCCAAAAGATGTAAGAAGACATCTAAAGTCGTTTTAAAGCAATTTTTATTGCCTGCAGTGTTCCTGACTCTGCTGGGTCGTCAACTAGTACTAATAACAAACAGTATCCCATTTGACGGTATGAAAATGCATCTATGGGACTGTACTGCGTTTCGTTGCGAAATAAAAGGCGCCGTCTTTAGGCTCGTAGCTTTTCTGTTAAGGCGGGCGCTGAGGGCGTGTATGGTAATGCAGGTGCTGCGCCTTAATGCCGGCATAACAGGCCGCTCAACTGCGCGCCGCTGCTAGATTGACTTTTAAGTGCCGCCTTATCCCCGCGGAACGCAAGTTATATCGCGGCTCTCGACGAATCCCTCGCCAAAAGAGACCGGCACGTAACACATTCCCGAGTAATGCCGTCGTCTCACAAGTGCCACGCGGTACCACGTAATCTATTCGTAACACTTTTTCTTACTGATAACATGTTGGTAACTTCTTTTATACCAAGAAGAGTGTACGCTTGTTTGTAACTCATAAACGCCTCAACTATTTTCCCATCCGGAAGAAATTTTTAACACTTGACCTTCGAAACGGAAGAAAGGTCACGACCTACACAAATTATTGTACAGCGCATGGCGGATTGTACCCTCGCAATTCACCCACGGCATGTCAGACGGCATCTTCAAATAGTCTTCGACACCATTACATGGAGAATAAATATCGAACATTATAAAAATGCGAATGTTCCTGCACAACTTCTAAGCTCTTCAAGTTCTTGACCAATCGTTTCTAAAATATTGCACAGAGATATATACTTTTTTAGCATATGATATATAATCTCATTTAAACTTCTCACCCCAAGTATCTATGGAACAACAATATACAAGGCATTTTCTTTTCGAGATATTTGGAGAAAAATCGGATTAAAAAAGGATGCAATACAAGCTCACCGCAAAAAGAGGCACCGATTAACATAATGCCCCATCAGGGTGGGAGGCGATCATGAGTTTGATATCTGAAATGGGAACCCCATTTTTTATCGTAGAGCCGGCCGTGGTGGCCGAGGAGACTGAGGCGCGTCAGTCACGGTCTGCACGGCCACTACGGTCGGGGGTTCGAATCCCCCCTTGGGCATGGATATTTGTGCCGTCCTTAGTATAAGGTAGTTCGTAAGTAGTTTGTAAGTTTACGGACTGATGACCCCGTAGTTAAGTCCCATAAACTATACAAACATTTGATTTTTTTTATCGTAGACTTGGATTCTCCGGGAAAAAAATATGTAACCTTTATGTGATAATTTCTTTTCTTTCCATGATAGATGGCCAGGAACTGACAAAAATAAAAATTAGTTGAAAATTGTTGAACACCTGTAATACCTAGAACAAACTGATATCGGAGTCTCTCTAGGTTTAACATCTCCAGGTTCAGCAAACAGTTGGACAATTCTGCGAAGACTCGTTGCAGGAGGAACTTTGCTTTCAGGGAACACATTAGCATAGCTTTGAGGATCTTCTTTACCATTGCTATGCGCCTCAAAGAACGAGGAAATGATATCTGCTCTCTGTGAAATGCTTAACATCGTGGAACAATTGCATAGAGACGAGTACTGTCCTAACCATTGAAGTACAATAAACATTTTGACCATGGCATGAAAGCATGAACAAGGTATATCCTTCATTCGATTCTAGGAGGTGTCCCATGATAGTATTATCCAAAATATCAAAACTGTTCTTTTATTTTCCTAACCTCGTGTGTATTTCAAATATTACCGTTTTCAACAAATGTTCAAATGTTTATAAACGTATTGGACCAAAGGGCTATGGTCATCAGCAGACCGCGGATCTATACCTTCTAACCTATTCTTTTGCTGAGTTCGTAGTTGCAACTAAAAATGTACACTTGACAGCAAAAAAAGTGGATCACCCCTGATTTCCAAAGTGGAGGCTGCACCTGACGCTATGCAACCAACATGGCGTAGCTGTGTCACAGGTCGTCAAATCATTGCACAGTACAGTTATTACCTACCCACAATAGGTACTAAGTAAGTCTCCTATTTCTCCTTATGGCATTCAGGCAAGGTGCAAACCAATACTTTCATACAACAAATAATGATTACACGTCAATAGAGATGAGACAGTAACACTTGTAAATTGAATGTCGTCGCAGTAAGTGAAAAGTCAGATACGTTATCACGCTTGTTTAATGACATGATATGTTTTTGTTCGCGATCTGAATCTGAACGCACTGTTAAGGAAATAAGAGCTGTGTGCCTGATCGAGATGTGTTTACTGATCACTTTTTTGTGGCCCCTCTCTGATCGCCAGAAGTCAGCTAAGTTCGTGTATCTACAGAATGTTTATGCTCTCTACCAACCTTACCTCGTAACAGCATTGCACACAGAAGACCTCGTCAATTTATTGTTGATCTGTGCTTGGTTCCGATTATTGTCTTCCTTTTTGTTGTTTGCTAAAATAAGTCCACATACCCTGACGACTTCTTTTAGAAAAAAAGTTGTATGAAGAATGGTAATACTGATTGTTATTCAGTTACAATAATAAAAAGGGGCAGAAAACGTTGCTACACCCGCTTAATATGCCCCTTTAAGATATTGATATTTCGTAGATATACGATCCAGGTTTCTATTACTCAAACATTAAAGTGATGCTTAATTTCGTGTTCCATTTCTGACGCCTTAACCACTTGCATGTTGTTTCTTTACACCCTGTAATCTATACGCCGTAAGCTGGCGGCACTGGGAGAAAGAGGCAGGACTTGTTCTGACAGCCAATGCGCTACAAGCTGAATGCAAGCTTCAGCTCCCAAAATTCTCCGCTCAGGGGTAACGTTTAAGTGCGTGATCTCTAGGCATAAATAGACGTAAAACACTGACGTTTTCATTAGTATCGGTTTCCAAGACCTATTTCTGAATCCAGAAATAAATTATAAATTTAGCACTGCACCAGGAATTTCATGAAGCTCATATTGTTGCTGAGAAAATGTTCAAATGTTTCTTAAGGTTATGGGACTTAACTACGGGGTCATCAGTCCCTAAACTTAGAAACTACTTACGAACTAGGACGGCACAAATATCCATGCCCGAGGGGGGATTCGAACCCCCGACCGTAGTGGCCGTACGGACCGTGACTGGAGCGCCTCAGTCCCCTAGGCCACCGCGGCCGGCTGTTGCTGAGAGGTAACAGCTGAAGATATGTAACATTGTGCAATTCACAGATGTCATACATCATAAAGTTGTGCAATAGAATGCAGGATATTGGCGATTTGTTAACTAAGCACAATAAGATGTCACATATTAAATATGTTCACAAATAGCGTTATACTAGTACCTGAAAGTACGATACAATTAATTTTTTTCCGGCAGGGACTCCAACTCGGCACCATTTGCTATTGTATGATAGGAAGGAATACTGCTGATATATTTATTGTTTCCTCCGCGGACTCCAACCCCGCACATACCGTCACTCTTGACCTGACACGATGAGGCGTCAACTATAACACTGTCGTTCACTAGTAGTTAGGATCACATCGTTCGTACAGGCGTGGAAGGGTTTGGTATTTTGCGAAAACTTTGTTTAACCTAGTAGCGCATGGACATGTGCAATGTTGGTTTGAAACAAGGCAGAATCCTGCGTTCTTTACTTGGCGTACCTGAAGGTTCAGATGGTATTTTTGTGGCCGTTAATAACTGTTGCACCCAGCGGGAATCGGAGCCATGCCTCAGCCGTTACAAGTTAACCTCACCCCGGCCTCCAGCGAATAACAGATGAGTTAGCATAATGTTTTGTCATAATGGAGTACTCATTAGACGGTACGACCAGTCAAAGAGCTCAAAGGTGTCTGGCTAGGTAAGACATTCTTGGCCGCACGGGATGGCCACGTAGTCTGAGGCCCTTATCGCAGAATTTTCATGATATTATACTACGTTTTAGTATTCTACAATACGATTTGGTATAGCATTTTGCTATAAGCTTATTTTACTATGGGCTTATTTTAATCAAGATTGTTGGGTAGCTGTTGCCACTATAACTTGAATATTACACATTTTTAAATTCATGTGGAGCGTCGATTATACATTAGAAAAAGGATTCTGAAATTGGGAAAGTAACTTCGTTTTAACATCTATTATTCACCACGTTCAGGAACACAAACAGACTTCCATGAAGGAGGTTATGTGATTTACTAGTACGGTCAATGACAATGTATCCGATAACTGGCAAGTGTGCCGAGCAATTATTATTCATGGTATGGTTGCCTTCAGTAGTCATATTGAGGTTAAACAACAGCATTGTGGATTCTGATACAATATCGCATCGAAAATGCGATTACTTGCGAAGCATAATATCCAACTGGGAAGGATGGGGGAGAACTTCAGTGTCTGCCATTTCAAAGGTTCGATTTGTCAGATTAGATGTCCATTTCAATGGATATATCAGTACTTGCACGGTAAGGTTCAGTGGTCCATTATATCCGCGTGCTTTTCGAGAGTCAGCGGCAGAAAAATAACGACAGTGATTAAAAAAAGAAAGAAAAAAGCTTACCAAGCACAAAATTGTGAAAAGAAGCACGTAGATGCAGATAAATGTGTGAAGGGAGGGGTAGGAGGAGCGAGGGCAGGATCTAGGAATGAACAGGAGTGCAGAAATGGAAATAAAAGAGTGAAATGCTTGCAAAGTACTCCATACTTAGACATGTATCACAGTTTGTTTTAGGGCCGACAGAAAAGGAAAGAATGTTCTACAGAACGAAGGATGCTTCATAGAAAGGACCGATGGACAGTAAAGGAAGCAAACATTAAAGGAGAAAGTATTGTTTTAATGGAAACCACTAATTTTTTGCAGTGTTTTGGAGGAATGGGCCAAAAGGGCAACTGAGGTTATAATGTAAGGGAGGTGACAGAGAGAGAGAGAGAGGGAGAGAGAGAGAGGGAATGTAGGATAAATTAACAACGAATAAATGCAAGACAAATCGTTTGCTTATTTTGTGAAGACCGGGAGGTTTATTAATGGATCGAGGGGAGGAGAGAAACGTATTTGATATAACAAAAATTACTCTAACAGCATCCATCTAAACTGATTATGCAACTGTATGCATGTAGGCTGGGTATCAATGAAATAAAAATAGGATATTGAATGAAATGTGTAGCATTGTATTAAAATTTGAGCTACGGGTAGGAATCGAACCCAGACTTCCATACTTACTTTAACTCAGTACTGTTCCTTTCACTCAATGTCTTTCACATATTGACACGGAAAACTCTCTCTAGTTATATAAATTTATAATAAAAATAGGATAATAAGGGAACTGTACATCAAAAAACCTTCAGTATACAGGTAGCTCAACGGAAAAAAAACCTCTACTTTATTTCAGTTGCTAAGATATCTTCCATAGTCTCTTACTTAGGGAAAATGAAAACAGAGACGAGATTAAAAATATATATATATTTTAAGGACTAATATTTTCTTCAGAATCCCTCATTATTTGTTCCTTCCGTAATGCACTCAGTATATAACCTACAACGCAATCGGACCAGATTTTCTTCAGTAAAAGCGACGACTCTATCTCGAGTTGGTTGCTCGCAGTGAGACGGCCTGATTTGTTTGTATTTCTGCTTTCCGCTCTTACTATGATGCCAGGAAGTAAACATTCTGTATTTACGTCAGAGCCCCGCTTTGCGCCGTGCTGGGGCTGTTGGCAGCCGCCGCGACCGCCAGCTGGCTGGCTTCCGCCAAGCCTCGCCTCGGCACCAGCTGTGGTTGACCGGCCAGCTCGTAGCTCGCAAGCCACGGCTGATACATGCCCCGGTCGCAAAGCCAGGCAGGCTCAACCCTTGAACTATCACAAGTTTCTGCACACCTACCCTAATATGTAGTAGAAACACCACAGCTAGAGCTATTTTGCTATAAAATGGGGATCCACGTTATTATCTGACACTTCATTCAAATAATAAACTAAGTTAAAGAGTAGAATCACGATAAACGTTGCTACCATACAATGTTTAACTTAGATAAGCAATTATACGACACTGAAAACTATCATTCTTTTCAGCGCTTTGCATTAGATCTAGACATAAGAAAATATGTATTCAACCTAGAAAACTATGCATGTTGTAAAATTAAACAGTTCTCAGTATCGACAACACAAATGTATATATGTGGTATATCATTTTCGTTTTGTGCCCTGGTGCAAGTGTTTCGATTGGACGCCGCTTCAGCGCCTAACAGCCCCTCCTCTGCTGCAGTTGACCAACCGGGTAGAGACGGCCTACAGTGAATTGGGAAATGCGACCCACGCGTCGTTGCTAGTCACTCGTCAGATAGTCGAGTCATGGAATCGCATGTGTATATAAGGACTTATTTAACGTCGATATACCCATTTACTCAACTTATATGTCCTTATAGCGACATTCAATATACCGGGTGATAAAAAAGTCAGTATAAATTTGGTAATAAATCGTGGAATAATGCAGATAGAGAAGTAAAAATTGACACACATTCTTGAAATGACATGGGTTTTTATTAGAACAAAAAAAGTTCAAAAAAGTTCGACAGATGGCGCTTTATCTGATGAGAAAGCAATAGCACTAGCATAACAAATTGAGACAAAGCGAAGATGATATTCTTTACAGGAAATGCTCAATATGTTCATCATCATTCCTCAACAATAGCTGCAGTCGAGGAATAATGGCCGGCCGCGGTGGCCGAGGGGACTGCGACGCGCCAGTCACGGTTTGCACGGCCACTACGGTCGGGGGTTTGAATCCGCCTCGGGCATGGATATTTGTGCCGTCCTTAGTATTAGCTAGTTCATAACTTGTTTGTAAGAGTAGGGACTGATGACCCTGTAGTTAAGTCCCATAAGCTCTACAAACATTTGAACATTTTTCGAGGAATAATGTTGTGAACAGCACTGTAAAGCATGTCCGGAGTTATGGTGAGGCATTGGCGTCGGATGTTATCTTTCAGCATCCTAGAGATGTCGGTCGATCACAATACACTTGCGACTTCAGGTAACCCCAAAGCCAATAATGGCACGTACTGAGGTCTGGGGACCTGGGAGGCCAAGCGTGGCGAAAGCGGCGGCTGAGCACGCGATCATCACCAAACGACGCGCGATAGACATCTTTCTTTGAATTTTTCTAAAAAAAAAAGAAAAAAAAACCATGTCATTCCAAGCATGTGTGTCAGTTTTTACCTCTCTATCTACATTCTTCTGTTATGTATTAAGTTTTCAAATTTACACTGACTTTTTGATCACCCGGTATAATATATATATATATAAGTCCATATAACGACAGTCGATTCCAGTATATATATTGGGTGTGTTTAAAAGACACCGGCAGACCTCAAGAGCATGCAGAGGGGTCATAGTAGATCAAGTTGCATATAGCAACCCGCAATTGTTATCGAATGACGCTACAATGACTTATTCAGCGTCGATGCTGTGGAACGATGTCTTTTTCTGCAAGCTTTTTGCTTTCCATATCATGAGAAGAGGTGTCATTGACAAAAACAAGAAAAAATAATCCATTAAACTTGGTCTCTGAAATGCTTAAGAGCTAGTAAATTATTCACAGTATCTAACACGGTAAAGGTCTCATGACTTGTAAGGAACGCATTTTAGAGACCAAGTTAACTGTAGATTTTTTCGTTATTTTGGTCCATTATATCTCCTCGCACCAGGAAATGAAAACCAAAGAGCTTGCACTGAAAAAGATTTACTTCACAGTATGGACGTTTCTCGTAGCGTTATTGGATGACATTTCCGGACACGGGTTCCTACAAAAACGTGATCTGGATAGTCTCGCCTACCACCCCTTGATGCCTGGAGGTGTGTTTTAGAAACACCTAGTAGGTTCACAACTGAGAGAGGGATAACTGAAATTCGGCGAACAGTTCCAGAGAGCACGGACGATAAATCGATCGGCTAGAGCGTCCGTGTCCGCCTTGGCTCTCAGAGACGCGCCGTTTGTCGCCGCCCGCGGCTGCAGTGAGGCGTCAGCACAGTGCGGCCCCCACTCAGGGCCGCCACTCAATTAGCGACGGCCCGGCTGCACTCCGCCTCCTGCCGCGTCGTGTCGCGTGACCAGCGCGCACGCCAGCTGCTGACACGGCCGCACCGCGGGCCGATTTCCACTCCTTTTCCCATCTCCCCACTGTCCAAAACAACCGCGAACCACGGCGGAACGAGGCCACGTGGAGATGGTTCTTCCGATTGCTAAAGTTCACTGTAACATTCTTACCTCAAATCGACAGTAATAAGCGTAGAACAATGCTCCCGTGTAATTATTTTTTAAACTTTTAGTCGTCATCCCTTCGATGGAATTAAAGCCACTCCCTCACGTTATCCTCCGAAGTGTAGCTCTGATTTAAGTTCTCTTAAAGAACTAGGTATGGTTTTATAGCAGTCTCTCACGTTAACAGCAATTGGTAAAACAAAACAAAAAACTTGATTTAGTATATAAAAATGGTATTGTAACAATATTCTAAGCCGATTTTCCTAAGGCCGATATTACACTATCAAATTTTCATTGGAAAAGAGCCTTAGTCCAATACTCTGACAAATAATGTTTGACTTGTTGAAAAAGGGACATTACACTATCCAATTTTCTTTGACAAAGAATGTCAAAGTGCATTAAAAATGGCGGATAAATATTTGTTATTAACCTCAGCTGTTTGTTACATAGAGCCGGCCGCGGTGGCCGCGGGGACTGAGGCGTTCCAGTCACGGTCTGCACGGCCACTACGGTCGGGAGTTCGAATCCCCCCTCGGTCATGGATATTTGTGCTGTCCTTAGTATAACGTAGTTCGTAAGTAGTTTGTAAGTTTAGGGACTGATAACCCCGTAGTTAAGTCCCATAAGCGTAACAAACATTTGAACATTTTTTTTGTTACATAGATTATAAATATCTATTTATGCAGTATTATTGTGTGTAGGTCTACAGTAATTGCAACGGCTAGACGTTTGGAAGACTGACAACATTGGTGACGCTTGCGTCTGCAGTCATATTCTGCTCTAAACATTTCAAAAGGTCGAACCAGCAGTACATTTGTGGCTGGTAAGGGGCCTGTGTCCCGTTTCACGCTTTTGATAGTAGGCTACTCCATCGCGTCCGCAGTAAACAAAATATTTATATTTCGTGTAAATAGTACTTCTCTCAATAAATATACGTAGGGAATTGAGCAGTGCCATTATGTACTTTTGCTTTTCCCATTGCAGAACTGGCGCGGAGGCGATTACTTTATATATATACGTATACGGCGTCGGCCGTGCAGCCAGTCATCGCTCGACCGCTATTGAAATCAGCAATTATCCTCTAGCTTTCCGCTCCATGCAGCCGGTTTTTATAATAATCCTCATACCAGTGCAGGAATTTTGTTGTGGCGGCGACACATCGTATGAACTGCGCGCTCATATTTTCGAACAGCACGTCAAAAACTGGTACTGCGATGCTAGCGCATCATGCGGTCACATTTCTCACCACAGATAACATAAGACGAACGCTTTCTTTGATCAAATCTACGGTGAGCTGCTAGATTTGATCAAGCAATTTTTGACGAAAGGCAACTTTGACAAAACTTTCATACTACACTGTCCATTTTCTTTGACAAACATTCTTTGTGTAAGAAAATTTGATAGTGTAATAAAGGCCTAAGCCATACCTGACGTATGTTAGTAACATGTTCTGTCGATGTTTATAGGTTAGTGTCAAGCGTTGCTCAATTGTTTATTATCGCGCCCCCTTCCACCCCTACGCCTCCAATATGTTGTTGTTGTTGTTGTTGTTTCCAGTCCGGAGGCTGGCTGGATGCTACTCTCTCCTGAGCAAGCCTCTTCATCTCCTCACGAGAAGGCATCCCACATCCATTTGACCCCTTACTGTATTCATCTCTTGCACTCCCTCTGCGATTTTTACCCCACACACTTCCCGCCAATAATAAATTCACGATTCACTGATGTCTAAAAATGTGTCCTACCAATCGATATCTTCTTGTAGACACGGTATGTCAGAAATTCCTTTTCTCCGCAATTCTGTTCAACACCTCTTCATTAGTCACGTGAACTACCCATTTAATCCTCAGGATTCTTCTGTAGCACCACATATCAAAAACTTCTATCTTCTTCCTGTGTGAATTATGTATCGCCATTTGCCAGGGTTGTAGCCTTTGCCCGATGCTACTCAATTTGTACATTGAGCAAGCTATAAAGTAAAGCAAGGAGAAATTTGGAGAAGCAACTAAAGTTCATGGCGAAGAAATAAAATCATTGCATTTTGCCGATATTATTGTAATTATCTCAGAGACAGTAAGAAAAGTAGTTGAACGGAATGGACAGTGTGTTGAATAGTGCGTATAAAATGAACATAAACAATTGCAAAACGAGAGTAATGGAGTGCAATCTAAGAAAATCGGGCGATGCTGAAGGAAATAGATTTTAGGTAACGAAACAATAAAGGTGGTAGATGAGTTTCCTTACTTGGGCAGTAGAATAACATATGATGGCCGCAGTACAGAGGATATAAAATGCAGAATGGCAATGGGCAGAAACGCGTTCTTGAAAAAGAGAAATTTGTTGACATTGGATATTAATTTAAGTGTTAGAAAGTCCTTTCTGAAGGCATTTTGCTTTGTATGGGTGTGAAACATGGACGATAAAGAATGGGGACAGGAAGAGGATAGAGGCTTTTGAAATGTGGTGCTATAGAAGATGCTGAAGATTAGGGTGGTTGGATCGCGTAAGTAATGAGGAGGTACTAGACAGAATTGGGGAGCAAAGAAATTTCTAGCATACGTTGACTAAAAGAAGGGATCGATTGGTAAGATACATTCTTAGACATCAAGGAATCGTAAATTTAGCAATGGAAGGAAGTACGTAGGGAAAAAATCGGAGAGGGAGATCATGAGATGAATACAGTGAGCAGCTTCAAATTTATGTAGGTTGCAGGTCTTATGAGGGGATGAAGAGGCTTGCACAGGGTAGAGTAGGGTGGAGAGCTGCATCAAATCAGTCTCCGGACTGAAGACCACAACAACACAATGCCTTTACATGATATTCGGATGGTTGACTGCTTTGTTCTACTTAACCGAAAATAGGCCAAGAACGCAGAGGAAATGTTGTGGCACGGGAATGAGTGGCAGCCACGTGTTTCCTGCGCGGCTGCCTTCTTTGTACGGCGGTCTCCGCTGGAGTCCGCTCGTCACCACAGAGCCGCCTTGGTCCGCCTGCCCGCCGCTATGTAAACCGGGCGCTGCCGCGCCGCTGAAGAGTCGCCTCGCCCATCCGCTGCTGATGCCCGCGGCGCAGGTGGCCAGCGTGCGCATGCGGGGCCCCTGTCTTGGCACGCCAGATAATAACGCAATTAGCGCGGCTTAGCCCGGCGCGCTAATAGTGCGGGGGCGCCCACAGGGGGTGAGGCAGATAGTCACCCTCCCCACCCCTCCCTATGCACGCCCCAGCCGGCCGATTAACATTTAACGAGCGCCTGTTGTGCGGCCACTCGTAATGAAACACGTCTAACTACCGCCCGAGGCGCGCGTAGTAACACCTCGTTTTATAAAGCTTTGCATTTGAAACACAAAGTCGTTGTAACACCTCGCCGATGTCACGCCTCGCTGTTGTGACACCTCGCCCTTGTAACAATTTGCCATTCTAACGCCTCACCATTCTAACGCCTCGCTGTTGTAACGCCTCCCCGTTGTAATGCCTCGCCACTGTTGTGACACCTCGCCGTTGTAACACCTCCCCATTGTAATGCATCTGCCACTGTTGTGACACCTCGCTGTTGTAACACCTCCCCGTTGTAATGCCTCGCCACTGTCATGACACCTCGCCGTTGTAATGCCTCCCCGTTGTAATGCCTCGCCACTGTCGTGACACCTCGCTGTTGTGACACCTCGCCGATGTAATGCCTCGCCACTGTTGCGACATGTCGCCGTTTTAACGCCTCCCCGTTGTAATGCCTCGCTACTGTTGTGACATCTCGCCATTGTAATGCCTCCCAGTTCTAACGCCTCGCCACTGTAGTGACACCTCGCCGTTTTAACGCCTCCCCGTTGTAATGCCTCGTCACGGTTGTGACACCTCGCCATTGTAACGCCTCCCCGTTGTAATGCCTCGCCACTGTTGTGACACCTCACCGTTGTAATGCCTCCCCATTGTAATGTCTCGCCACTGTTGTGACACCCGCCATTGTAACGCCTCCCCATTGTAATGCCTCGCTACTGTTGTGACACCTCGCCGTTGTAACGCCTCCTCGTTGCAATGCCTCACTACTGTTGTGACACGTAGCCATTGTAACGCCTTCCCGTTGTAACGCCTCGCCACTGTCATGACACTTCGCCATTGTAACGCCTCCCCATTGTAATGCCTCTGTCACTGTTGTGATACCTTGCTGTTGTAACGCTTTCCCATTGTAATGCTTCGCCCCTGTTGTGACACCTCACCGTTGTAACGCCTCCCTGTTGTAATGCCTCGCCACTGTTGTGACACCTCGTCGTTGTAACACCTCCCCATTGTAATGCCTCGCCACTGTCACGACACCTCGTTGTTGTAATGCCTGCCCGTTGTAATGCCTCGCCCCTGTTGTGACACCTCACCATTGTAACACTTCCCCATTGTAATGCCTCGCCACTGTTGTGACACCTCGCCGTTATAACGCCTCCTCGTTGCAAAGCCTCGCTACTGTTGTGACACGTAGCCATTGTAACGCCTTCCAGTTGTAACGCCTCGCCACTGTCGTGACACTTCGCCGTTGTAACGCCTCCCCATTGTAATGCCTCTGTCACTGTTGTGATACCTTGCTGTTGTAACGCTTTCCCATTGTAATGCTTCGCCCCTGTTGTGACACCTCACCGTTGTAACGTCTCCCTGTTGTAATGCCTCGCCACTGTTGTGACACCTCGTCGTTGTAACGCCTCCCCATATAATGCCGCACCACTGTTGTGACACCTCGTCGTTGTAACACCTCCCCATTGTAATCCCTCGCCACTGTTGTACCACCCTGCCGTTGTAACGCCTCCCCATTTAATGCCTCGCCACTGTTGTGACACCTCGCTGTTGTAACTCCTCCCTGTTGTAATGCCTCGCCACTGTCATGACACCTCATTGTTGTAATGCTTCCCCGTTGTAATGCCTCGCCACTGTCGTGTTACCTCGCTGTTGTAATGCCTCGCCATTGTTGCTACATGTCGCCGTTGTAACGCCTCCCCGTTGTAATGTCTCGCCACTGTTGTGACACCTCGTCGTTGTAACACCTCCCCATTGTAATGCCTCTGTCACTGTTGTGATACCTTGCTGTTGTAACGCTTTCCCATTGTAATGCTTCGCCCCTGTTGTGACACCTCACCGTTGTAACGCCTCCCTGTTGTAATGCCTCGCCACTGTCATGACACCTCATTGTTGTAATGCTTTCCCGTTGTAATGCCTCGCCACTGTCGTGTTACCTCGCCGTTGTAATGCCTCGCCATTGTTGCTACATGTCGCCGTTGTAACGCCTCCCCGTTGTAATGTCTCGCCACTGTTGTGACACCTCGTCGTTGTAACACCTCCCCATTGTAATGCCTCGCCACTGTTGTGAACCTCGCCGTTGTAACGCCTCCCCATTGTAATGCCTCTGTCACTGTTGTGACACCTCGCCATTGTAACACCTCCCCATTGTAATGCCTTGCCACTGTTGTGACAACTCGCCGTTGTATCGCTTCCCCGTTGAAATGCCTTGCCACTGTTGTGACACCTCACCTGGCCGCCCGCTCTCTTGCTGTCGGCCCGCGACCAGCGTTTGTCCGGCCCGCGCACGCCGCCATTAAAATTGCGCCTGCGGCGGCGCGGCAGGTTTACACGTGTCCCGCGCGGCTGGCGCTGGCGGCCGCTAATGTTGACGGATTACTGGCGCCAGCGCACACCCCGCTGCCGCCTCCCCCGACAATTATTAACGCCGGCGCGGCGTGCGGCCGTGTTCCGGCCTCGCCGCCGTCAATCTTTAATTCTCGGCCCACTTGCGGAATTACGCCGCTGACACACTGGCTCTGGGAAAGCTCTACTGCGCTGCCACAGATTCCACACCGTCACGTGGTTAATTTTTTTTTTCTTTCTTTTGCCTTTAAATGTCTACAGTTCATAGCTAAAAGACCGTAGGGCCCGTTTGCCAATTGCGCAATTCTCCAAGATTTAAAATGTATTCCGGTCCGAGCATGAAACCCACAAACTTCTTAAAGAGACCAAGATACTAGTAATGTAGTGATCCAACGGAATTATATCACTTTCTATATTAATAAAAATGAATTGTCGCATCACTTGAGAATGCCGCGTCGGAATCGCCGTGCGCACTAAGGCGCCTCGCTACGGTGCGCGCGCCCGTTCCACGTCGGAGGTTCCAGTCCTCCCTTGAGCATGTGTGTGTGTGTGTGTATGTGTGTGTGTGTGTGTGTGTGACTGTCCAAACATTTTTTTCAGAATGGCTTCACCGATTTGGCTGATCTTTCCTTTTTTTTTTAGTAATTCTAAGAACAAGGTTTGTACCAAATAAATTTTTCGGAAAATCTACAGGAAAACATCAGAATTTGAGAAAAACTGGAAGTACGCTTCGTGCTCCGATAATTTTCTTGATTCTCCAACAATCAGCTTGTTCATTCGCTAATCGCCTGGCGAGGAAATACGCTGTAACGGAGCGAACAAATACGCCAAGGAGGTTATAATAAAGGGAGATGGCGTTATCTATTCTGTGAACAGGCATTGCTTGAAGCCACGGAGCAATTAGAAAACTACCGCAAAATATCAAAATTTGTGAAAAACTCAAGTCACGTTTTCAAACGGGTGGAATCGCGTCGTAAAAATTTCTCTTTACCATTATAGAGCAGAATTCTTCATAAAACTAGCGGCAAGCCTATGTACGCAAGGTTAAAGCAGCCACTTAGATCTAATATGAAACGTTGTTTCTTTAGAAGCCCCTTTGTTTTATTCTTACCTCCATGGTGTGATAGTTCTGATCATATCTACGGAACCTTGCAAAGTTAGAATTGATATCAGTAGTTCGTGGTATTTTTAAGTGGTACAGACAAACTGAGTAAAGATTGTGTTTTTTTGTAATGTCTCCTTTGCGGAGTCGTAATTTCGGTCGGCGTACGCGCAACGCAATCCTACTACGTCATTGTAGACTAATGAAACTGACGAAGATTAACATCAATTTCACATGCCTGTAGAATTAACGAAAATTCAAATGTCTGCAAATGTATCGGACCAAACTGCGTGGTCATCAGTCCGTGGCGTACAAACTACTAAAGCTAGGTTAACTAACCTACGGACAAACACACACACCCATGCCCCAGGGAGGACTCGAACCTCCGCGGCGAGCAACCGCGCGCTCCGCAGCGAGGTGCTTTAGACCGCTCGGTGGAATTAATGGGTTTGGTAAACAGAAGCTAAGTGTATACTAGACTTGATGAAAGCAGTTGTTACAATACATTAACAGCCGATGCAAAACCATGTTCATGATCGTTCGCCATAACAATTACTGTTCACTGTATGTGTCACAGCTCGTTTAGACCATGTACTTCCATTAAAATTAACACAAATATTTTCGCAGCGGCACTTTCGTTGTTATAGCTAACCTCAGCTGTTATATCGGATGATCAAAAAGTCTGTATAAATTTGAATAGTTGATCAATCACGAAATAATGTAGATAGAGAGGTAAAAATTGAAACACATGCTTGGAATGATATGGGGTGTTATTAGAACAAGGGGAAAAAAATAGAAACAAAGTTTCGGGTCTTTTTTCTTCGAGGAATTGCGTAATTCTGGTTTTGCAACTGCTACCGTGACGGGTGAGAGGTACGCCGATATGTTACTGAATCGCATCATCCCCAGCCTGGCTGATAAACAATTGCTGGAAAGTACGATTATTATGCAGGATGGCGCTCCACCCCATATTGTTGGACGCGTGAGAGATCTCTTGCGCGAGTCGTTTGGTGATGATCGTGCGCTCAGCCGCAACTTTCGTCATGCTTGGCCTCCCAGATCCCCAAACCTGAGTCCGTGGGATTATTGGCTTTGGGGTTACTTGAAGTCGCAAGTGTATCGTGATCGACCGACGTCTCGAGGGATGCTGAAAGACAACATCCGACGCCAATGCCTCACCATAACTCCGGACATGCTTTGCAGTGCTCTTCACAACATTATTCCTGGACTATAGCTATTGTTGAGGAGTGATGGTGAACATATTGAGCATTTCCTGTATTTTTGTTCTAGTAAAACCCCGTGTCATTCCAGGCATGTGTTTCAATTTTTACCTCTCTTTCTGCATTATTCCGTGATTTATTAAGTTTTGAAATTTATACCGACTTTTTGATCACACGGTACGTCAAAGTGGAACTGTAATATGACAGATTGGTGATATTTCATTACTGCATTTTTAGAAAGTTCACTACCAGGCTCGGCAGTTCGCAGCTCCAGAAAGGTCTGATTGAATTTGACGCACATCCGTATTCAGTAGTCAGTCTTTATTTAAAATGCGGAGCTGTAAACAGGTAAAATCTGGAGTGTGTGTGGCCCTGGAGCTGTCAGCAGATACCGGCCGCCAGCGCAGTTTGCGTGCCGCCGCCACTGTGGACTGGACGGCGCACCTGCCGCTGCTGCCGCCGCCGTCTTCGGCGCCAGCGCGTCGCCCGCCTCAGCGGCGAGATTAAACGTCAGCCGGCAGTCGGCTGCCGCGCGGGTCCCCTGATCGATTCCCGGCGCCGCCCCGACAGAGATCAGCCGCCTCCACAGGCGCGACCCCATTTAAAAAAGCCGGACCAAAGGGCACTGAATTTATTGCGCGTCCGCGGAAACCGCAAATGAGTCCGGCGCCGCCCCCGCCGCCCCCGGGTGGCATCGGCCCGCTTTTCAATCCGGCCTTTCTGCGGCGGCCGCGACTTTTCAGCGGCCGCAATATCTCAGCAAGTGTGGCCGCACAATGGCGCGCTCCCACGTGCCCGCGTGGCCACGTGTCGCCACACAAAGGAGTGACCACCGGCCGATTGGCAACGCCCCTACCCACCCCATCTCATATCCGCCGCCGACGCCACCCCCACCGACCGCCTGCCACCGCCCATTCCTTCCAACCCTTTAACAAAGGTGGGCGGAGAAGGAGTTTGCCGGAGCACTGCAGAGGGAAGAAATGAAGGGGCCAAATCCTCGGGCTAATCTCGGGCTGACCCGGTGGCGGCGGTATGAAGCACCGGACGCAGAATTCGCCTCCTGCCCGCTCGCCCTCCCTGCCTGAGAAATATTGCCCGCCATTATTCTTATTCTTCCTTTGTTCTGAATACAGGGGCATTGATCCCTGGGAATTTTTCACTGCCAGCCATCACGAGAATATGAGCCTCCCGCCTACGTTTTTGCATGAAAAGACAGTAAGCGATCCAGGAACTGTTATGAAGGCTTTCGTCCTTCCACATTAACGTTTTTATTTCCTTTCCAATTACTACATAAAACCTGTTTTTATGTTTGCCTAGAATCTTGAGATACAATTTGGTTGTAAGACCGCCTTTTATCTGAGTTACTCATCCGTCCATTAGAGTAAAAAAACACTTTTATTGATTCTTCGAAATGAAATCCCTGTATTCTTGCTGTGGTTCATTCATTTAACCCAAACGCGTTTCGGCTTCTTTTAGCTCAGGGCATGGAAAGATATAACGACTTCAGTCTCGGACCATATGCGAAGAACAGCAAAACTCAAACTCGAAAAAGAATAAACCAACCCACTGACGACGACATGAAGATGAAAAGAGTCTGAATAAAAATGGACCGGAAAAATGGCGTTGTCTTCTTTTTTTTCAATTATTTTTATTATTTTTTTATTATTTTTATTTTTTTTTCTGAGTGACCACACTGCTAAGTTACTGGGATTTCCACACCACTTAAGCTAACTTACCGTTTTTGTGTGATAATCGAAAGAGATATTTTATTAGCTCTCAGTTCAACGACTGAATTGTTGCTATTCTCCATGTCACTGTATCCTCTTCAGGTATCTTCATATCTCCACTAATCTTTCTTCCTCTTTGTTTATGTTCCCGCATATGCAGGGTCGGCTTTGTTATATTCGGGGCGGCCGGATGCCCTTCCTGTCGCCACCAATGCCCCCCCCCCCCACCCCCGCGGGAGGAAATGTGTACCCCAAATGTCTGCGTATAGTGTTATATGTGTAAAAGGTTACGAAATGTTTGAGAATTGTGTAACAGATTCGGGACTTCGGTTTAAGCCTGGTATTCACCTAGGGGAATGTGATAACCGTCTAAAAACCACGTCCAGGCTAGCCGACACTCCGACCCCTTCGTTAATCCGCCGGGGGGATGCGAATCGGGACCGGTATGCTTCCGCGTCTCGGCAAGCGGTGCGTTAGACCTCACGGCTAACCGAGCGAGTGTTCCTCCTCTAATGTTATACCTCGGCAGGCGGATGACTTCCCTTGCAGAAATACATTTATAGCTGAGTGACAAACAATGGACGGAATCCCTCACATATTGAGAACTTGAGTACTATATGGAATCGTGTCTTGATGGCCGAAGTAGTTAAAACAACCGCTCCCTAGAAGCGGGGAATCCGAGTTCCAGTTTCGATCCGACAAAACTTCTCAGCTGTTGAATGTATTTCAACGCCCTGGAACAGCCATAAAGTTCTATTCCATCCATAAATGTTTTACTATGCATCCACTGCCGCGGTGGAGTAGCCGAGCGGTCTAAAGCACCTCGCTGCGGAGCGCCCGGTTGCTCGCCGTGGAGGTTCGAGTCCTCCTTGGGGCATGGGTGTGTGTGTTGTCCTTAGGTTAGTTTACCTTAGTTTAAGTAGTTTGTAAGCTACGGACTGATGAACACGCAGTTTGGTCCGATAGATTTACAAACATTTGAACATTTTTATGCATCCACTTTATCTTTCCAACTCTATCACCCCTTTTTCCGAAAGTTCTAACCTCGTCCAGTGTACTTATATCTCTTTATATCTGAAAATACAGCTACAGTACACCTATAAATATATTTATATCACTATTTCCATCATCATCATCTCCTCTATCAACAGCAGCATGAACGTTTCTAGTTCTTACACCAGTTCTCAAATGTACTTCCTCTTTACATCGAGTCAAACAGTCTCAATTCTAATTATCCCATTTAACATTGTTCATCATACTAAATTACTGTCAGTTATAAGTAAAAAAAACTTGCACGTAATAACATCGTTTGATACAAGAGGCGGGAGATGGGAAAGACCCTAATTTTATCAAGATAACTAAGAAGGTAAATAAAAACATAAAAATGTTTACATAATTTAAATTTTGTTGTTAAACTCTTTACACAATTTTTATCGTCCCTCCCCTTCCTCTCCACTTCCTCCCCCCTCTCTTCCAATGTAAAATTAACTAATCCTCGATGCCTCATGGATTTCTCATCACAATATTCCATCATTAATCATACGGTGACGTAAATATTTCTTCTACGTACTTAGATTCACACTTCATTATTCCGTCTATGTTCCAAAGTTAAGCATTCTTCTTTATCACAACATTACAAAATCTTGTGCTCTATTTCTGCTTGCACGATTTCCCTCCAAAGTATGGCGACTTTCAGAACCGTGAATTTCTCTGTTTTAATGAGGCATTTCTTGCATTGTCAATGTGTACTTTACAGCTTTTTTTTCGTCAGCTGTTATCCTGAAACCTACCGCAAACTGAATGTCTGCTGCAACTTGAGACATTTCCTTCATTTCGCTTCGATGAAGATAGAGTTCGAGGCTAATTAAATCGTATTATAAATCCCCTAATGGATTTCATCAATGTCATGCAGTCACTTTAAGCGACTGTGGTCCAATCCTAGCTTCCTCGTTCAGGTATCATTTGTGCTGTAAGTTTTCCTAGCTGTTGCATGTCCCATACAAACAATAATGTGTCAAAAATGTTATATAGAACGATATGTACGACGTATACAACTCACAAAAGAAACTTCCTGGCTGATTTAAATTGTGTGCCGGGACCGAGATTCGAACCTGGGACCTTTGCCTTTCGCGGGCAAGCGACACGACTCACGATTCCGCCTCACAACTTTACTTCCGCCAGTACCTCGCCTCCTACTTTCCAAACTTCAGTTTCATATCAGCGCACACTCCGCTGCAGGGTGAAAGTTTCATTCTGACACTCATAAAAGAATTTCACATTTACAGATGATGTCAGACATGTTTTCCTACTCTTTACAATTGAAATATGCATGTAAGTCACAGAAATTTGAACTAACGCAATCTACCGTATCACCAGTTAACTCACAACAGTTGTTTCACATTTCTTTAAAACCTTTTTGTTTCTAAATGTGTACAGTCCCTCATCTGAAAGGAAATTAATGCTGACTGCAGTAGTGATCTTAGATTTTGTGAATATGTAATCCTTTCGATGTTATAGGTAATTTAATACTACTTCTATATTTACTAATATTAATTCATATAATGCGTTTGGGTTAGATTAGTGTTAAATGTAAAACAGTTTTGTACTTTAGAAGCTGCTGAGTAAATATTATAAATATTACAGCCGAGGGGTATTAACCGCGTTCACTGGGGCGCCGTACTGCGGAGCGCGCGGTCGTCGCCGTCGGGGGTTCGAATTCCCCCTGGGGCATGGGCGTTGTGTTGTCCTTAGGTTAGTTTACGTTAGTTTAAGTAGACTGTAAGCTACGGACTAATAACCCAGCAGCTGAGTAGGATAGATTTACAAACATTTGAACATTTAGTAAATATTACATGTCAGAAGAGTTATTTCGTTGTATTGTACGAAATACTGTACAACAGTCTAATTTAATAACGATGACACAATTTTGGAATTTCCAATATGAGCCCATGAAACTTGGTATCCGTCCACAGTTCCTGTATGTCCTCAACTGATAGTGGTAAAATATAGTGTTATGTATTAAACTGGTTGCATCATACGAAATAAAGAGGTCTTACAAGAATAGAAAAGTAAAATGTCTGACAGATTGAATGGTATTTATGGATGAGAAATCAATCAAAAATGTTGAGTAAATTTTTTAGGAAAATTCTTACGTATAAATGAAATTGGAATTCACGTCATTTAAATTTCGGTATTGGGAAAGAGTTCGTTGTCAGATGTCCAAATCCAAACGTTTGTAAATCTATCGGACTCAACTGCGTGGGCATTAGACCGCGGCTTACAAATTATGTCATAGCTACTAACGACCCAACCGTAAGGAGCTGTAAGAAACAAGCCAAAGCGGCGATCCTGTCCTCCAAAGAAGATCTTTCGCTTTCAGATTATCGGTAGATGAATAGTCAGATCTCACGTTTGGTCGAATTCTCGCGATCTTCCATTTTCACTCAAAAAATATGTTTTTCACGAGTTTCAACCAGGTCTGTTATTTCGCTATCTGTTTTACAAACTTTTAAAACATTTTAATATGATTTCTGTAAGAAAAGTGGTATCTCGAAAAGGTAATGAGCAACTTATTTACAACAATCAGTTTAAATAAATCAGAACAATATTGTGTAAATTGAAAGTGTGTTTTGATGTAAGAAACTACTACATCAAACCAGAATGTCATTGAACGGTAAAAACATCATACTCTGGTACAAGTATGTTGCTGGTAATTCTTAGGAATATACGTATAAAGCGCTGTTGCGATGAATAATTCATTGAACAAAAGACAAAGAGGTGAACTCATTGGCCTGAAGTTGTTAACTGATTGATGTTACACCATTATGATCTTAAAAGCCAGTAATAAAGCAGTTGAATTTGAAAGTGATTAAAATGTTGTCGATGTCAAAGAGTTCGTAATAAATCGTCAGTGTTAAAATGGGATAATTGTTCTCTGTCATTTGGAAAGTAACATCATGGGCATGTACTTTCACAGCTTGAAGTAACTGATTCTGCCTCTGGGCGAAGTTAAGTATTGACATGACCATGCTGCAGCAAGATATTGCTATTGTATTTCGTGTTACAAATAAACGACGATTGACTCAAATTGCTATGTTATATATTAAATTTTTAATGAATAGTAAAGTCAGTGAGCCAGTCCTTCTATCCACTCCATTTCGTTCATTTTTGCTTTACATAAAAGGTATTCGTCTACAAATTTGTCATCAAGCAGCAGAATTCCCTTTACTCTGGTCCTGCTTTATGAACACTTAAGCGCGACGTATTTCTGTCCTTGCTGAGAATACTTTGATCGATTTGTTTTACGATATCTTCGGTTGTAATTGAGATACGCAGCTGTTTTTGGCCTAAAAACGCTTAGCGGATCCAGCTTTTAAATGCGTGCATTGATTGATTCTGATGAAAGCTGTGAGTACACCCATGCACGGTTCTAACTAAGGTGGTCCATTCGCATTAGCCTTAGAGCAGTCGGCAGAACGAGATCTATGATTGGGGCGTTTAAATACTTACGCCAATCGATTCGGAAGTCAGGTATGAGTGCACATTCAACTTGGTTTCCGGTTTTTAAACATTTTTGTCATTGAAACAGCAGTCGTGTCTGCGGTTCTAATTAAGGTACAGAGCTCGTTTTGCTCTAACCCCTCAAGCATGTGCGCGATGCAATATGAAGACATTCAATTATTTGCATGGACTACAAAAATATACGAACGTTTTTGTCTTTGCATGCTGTCGATTTTCAAAAGTTGTGTGCAATAACAGGGCTGACTGAAGATGAAGTTATGTGAATTTTGATATTCGGTTGTAATAAGGAAGGCGAGTTTTTGTTGTCTTCTGATGCATAGGGTATTCTGCCATGGTTTGGGCATTCTCAATGTCAAAAATTATTGTAAGCAATTAATTTTTATAGCTTGATTAAAATTCTTTGTGACTAAAGCAGTTTACGTATTAAATCCTTGTATTTGTAGTGTTAACGCTATGTCAGTTTTTTTTCTTCTACTGACTCACCAGACACAGCATTTACAGCACAGGTGGGACATGCGCAGTAGGTAGGTGTCCCCCTGCAGGTAACGCAGTATCTCGCTTGACAGACTAAAAACATCCAGCGTAACAATACCTCACGTATTTCCACTTCACGTGTTTGACCACTAATGGTGCTAAGTATACGTCCGGGTCATCTAGTTGTGTTTTATTATTGTTTGGCCAACTATTGTGTATGCCTGTTATAACGTGAAACCTCAATATTCTTCCCTTAGTTTCCAGTTTACAAGCAAACAGAGCGAAATTGGAAAAAGGGTTTCCTTACCAGCAGACCGCAGTTTCAATCGTTTAACCGCGCTATTCTATATGTGGATGCAGTGTTTTAAGAGTGTTCTTTTTTCTTTTATTTTCGAAAAAGAGATAACAAAAACAAACAAAAAACAGATCATGTGCGGGATTTTCTGCTTTCTCGGACAGAAAAAGGGGGGGAAAACGCAAAAAGGCGAAAGCTGTCTCTTTCGGGGTGCGCTGCACCTGCGTGACAGGCGGATTAGAGGCGCGCCCAGGGCGGACAATGCATCAACGTCGGCCGGCATTAGAGGCCTCAGCAGTTGGCCAGCCTGCCTGTCCGGAGACCGGCGCGCCGCACTGTGCGAGAACCAGGCAGTCCACTGCCACTGGCCAGCGGCTGCACGCCGCCTACTGCCGCGTACACCTGCCACTCACTCGATGGCAAGCAGCACAATTACAAGTGTCTCTTTCTCTAATCTCCGTAAACTGCCTCCCATCGTCAAAGTACCTACAGTCGTCCCCTGTAGTGATGAAAAAGCGTGGTGTCCAAGGAAGTCGTCTTCAGGCTAAGGAACACGTCAAACGGCAAAGGTCGCGATGCAGCGAGCGAGTGTTCCGAGGCGCCTAGTTACGGAGCGTGCCGCTTTTCCCCGTCGGAGGTTCGAGTCCTCCCTCGGGCGCGGGTTTATTTGTTGTCCTCAGCATAAGTCAGTTTGTAAGCCTAGGAACTGATGACCGGAGTAGTTAACTCCCAAAGATTAATAAACATCTGAACACCATTTCAAACAGCAAGGGACAAGAACCAAATAACTAATATACATGAAACTTCCTGGCAGATTAAAATTGTGTGCCGGAACCGGGACTCGAAACTGGGACCTTTGCCTTTGGCGGGCAAGGCACTACCGACTGTGCTATCCCGACACTACTCCCGATGCCGCCTCACAACTTCACTTCCGCCAGAAGTTGTGAGGCGGCATCGTGAGTAGTGTCGGGATAGCACAGTCGGTAGTGCGTTTGCCCGCGAAAGGCAAAGGTCCTAGGTTCGAGTCCCGGTTCCGGCACACAATTTTAATCTGCCAGGAAGTTTCATATCAGTGCACACTCCGCTGCAGAGTGAAAGTTTCATTCTGGAAACTAATATACATGTTCAACGAAAGGATCATTGCCCGTCATTTTCGTTAGTGGGGAGAGGTGGGCAAGTTTGGGGTACTTAGTCTTGCGGTAATTAGTTTCAAACCTACGAGTCTGATTACTGTGGGCAAGGTGGAGCTGGAAATTTGTGCCTGACGGGAGGCGTGCTTACAAAGTCCTTGCAGGTGCGGTATCACTGTGTCCCCACTGGTGTAGTGGTCAGCGCAACTGCCTAGAAAGCAGGAGACCCAGGTTCGAATCCCGACTGGGTACACGTTTTCAGCTTTGCCCAATCGCAATTGATGTTACATATATTCTGTAAATATGAATGTTTCGTGGGACACAGAATCTGAATTAGACTGAGTGACTATTCCTAGACGCCACAATCGCTAGTGTTGCGGTTGTCTAGTGGTTAAGACGTCTGCCTAGGTACCCGGAGGTCCGGCGTCGTTTCCCGACCGCGGCATTAATTTTAATTCAGTGCTTCGCCTTTAAATAAAATGTCTTCCTTGTAAGTCGGTGTGTGTAAGATCCAGAAATGTAAACACAGCTAAAATTTCTGTAGCTCCTCGCGCATTCGTCCCTCCTGCCGGTCCTACTCATTAGAGTATTAATTCCAGTTGGGGTTTAATAAAAGTGGAGTCTTGCCGGATCCGCCAGGTGGCTCTCCGGAATCGATGAATGGGCCGGCGAAGGGGCGGGCGCGCCAGCCACCTGGTGTGGGGCTCTCATTAGCTTTCCAGGCGCCCGCCTCCCCCACCCCTCTGCTACCTGCTACCTGCTACCTGCTCGCCGCTTAAAATACGGCGCCGCCGCAGCCGGGGGTGGAGAAATATGGCGCCGCCCGCCGCTTTGCGCCCCCTCCCCCACCCCCGCCCCGGCAGGTAACGTGAGCGCCGTATTACCCAAAGCGCCCCCACTTGCGTCTCGAGAGCGGCGAATCCTGCGCCAAGCAGCTCGTCACCGCGCAGGATTCGCAACAAACTCGCCACTGTGAATACCGCGTTCAGACTCTCTTTTTTTCTTTCTACTTTTCCCATTGGCAGTATAAAGCAGTGTCTGTGTGTTTATGTTGCATGATATTTTTGCGCACTCGACCTTCGTACATTTTCATTGCCACATTATTTACTTGTGAGATCAGATACTGAAGTTTCATTCGTGTGGCCTTTATTAAACGGGCCTATATGTGACTTAAAACACGTCAAAACATCAATTCACCTAGCGTGACGTGACGAAGAAGCTGGTTTCAAAGAAATCCGATACAGCACAGTTTTCGTAACTAAATCTCCACTTTGCATACGCCATCTAAGTCTCTCTCTCTCTCTCTCTCTCTCTCTCTCTCTCTCTCTCTCTCTCTCTCTCTCTCTCTCTCTCCCCCTCATATTCTTACTTTTTCCTTTCTTGTTTATTTTCATTTATTTACTTACTTTTCCCCCCAAAGTTAGTGTAAAGAGCCGTTGACTGTTAGAGGACCCATAGGTCTCTCGGTATTGAACAAACCGACCTGGGATCTAAGCAGGTGACACGTGCATACAATGCTTAAAACTGTTGGTGGGTCACGTGACATATCGTACACAATATACACACGGTAATGTGCTGTATTCAGATATTGGGTAAGGCGCCTCGCTGAGGAGCGCGCGGTTGTTCGCCGTCGAAGGTTCGAGTCCTCCCTGGGGCATGGGTGTGTGTGTTGTCATTAGGTTAGTTTACCTAGTAGTTTGTAAGCTACGGACTGATGACCACACAGTTTGGTCCGATAGATTTACAAACATCTGAACATTTTTGAATATCAAATATTGATTTCAATAGTAATTTGTGTGTGGTAGGGTACGATATTTTGGTGTCTCATCTGTTTACTTCAAGTTTACACGGCATTTACTTAGAGCGAGGTACCGCAGGGCTGCCATACTAGTCAAAATGTCGTTCTCGTTTCCCTCAAAGCAGGTGCGAGATCGTTTCGGACGGCCAGTACAGTTGCACACCTGCTTGCCACGGCGAATACGAAGTCATCATTCACCTCTTGAGGGATATTTGGCGGCCGCGGCGGAGCGGCCGAGCGGCGGAGCGCATTGAGGCGCCATGCTACCATTCGAGAGGCTGTTACCCGTCCGGGGTTCGAATCCTCCTCGGGCATGGGTGTTTGTGTCGTCTTTAGTAAAAGTTAGTTCATAAGTAGTTTGTACGTTTAGGGACTGATAACCCCGTAGTTAAGTCCCTTAAGCTTATAAAACATTTGAACATTTTGGATATCTAGCATGGCTAGTATAAGGTCATCACTCAGCTCTTGAGGGTTATTTGGCCATTCTTCCACGGGTGCAATATCCAGCTCGGCAACCGTTGTGCAAGGTGCTGATTTCGCTACAGTGTGTCTGCCAATAGCAGCCCAGCATGCTCCAGCGAGCTTAAGTCCGTCGAACAAGCTGGCCATTCCATTCGTTCAGTTCAGTTAGCTTCAAACACGTCGTCTACCAGTGCAGCTACGTGAGGACGAGCGTTGTCGTGACCCATGTAAAGCAGTCACTATCCGAAAACTGGTTCGAACACCACAGTGCTTTACTAGGCATGGTATGCCGTTGCCTTCCTCCGACCTTCGAACTGACTTACGCAGCCAGTTATAGGCGGATCTACAGTTTAACGTGGGTTCCGAACCACGGTGCTACTCGGTATTTTTCACATGAGCAATACTGCCATAGGTGAAAAAGTGGAAAGTGATAGATAAAAGTCGTAGGACCTGGCGGGGATCGAACCTGCGACCTTCGGATTCGTAGTCTGGCACTCTACCACTGTGCAACCGAGGCGCACCGATAAGAAACACATATCCTATGCAATCAGCGTAGGGCTCGATAAAACTTGGAGGGATCTCGTCTCTACAGCTCTGACCAGTCAGAGCGCTATTCTGAACGACGTAGAGGTCCGTACGCCCGCCAATACTGACTGTTGCCCACACCATTCGTGCACCTCCATGATATGGCGATGTTTCCTGCACATAAGCAGCATTTTTCCGAGTTCCGCGTTCTCTCCAGGTAAGGGAACAACGATTGTCGGGTTGAACACAAAATCTTGGCTCATCTGTGACCAGAACCGGGCGCCAACCCTGACGTTCTTCCGTCCAGCTTCTGCCGGTTAAACTCCGTGCGTAGATGCGTAGATGCCACATTACAGAAGGGGCTTTCGGAATGTTTGTGTCGATATTGCGCGTCCAGTTGCTACCTGCAGGATGCGTTGGTGTCTGCTGTCTCGACGGGCTGTGAACCGGAGTCGTCTCTTGCTGATGTGGGCCTTGCCTTCTTTTAACTGTTCCAGAAGTCTGTAATCGCGTCCAGGACCTGGAAATTACCCTTTGGGGCACTCCAATAGCTGCAGCCCCCCCCCCCCCCCCCCCACTCCCGCTTCCGACCTCCCTACGGCTCACTGTGTCATAGCTTTCAGTAAGTCACTTTGTTGTTTCATTGCACTACCTGCTCACTGTTGCGGGTTAACTTTTCATGAACCACAGACATTGCCGAGGTGGGGTGGCTTGCGTGCCTCAACGATGCAGATAGCCGTGCCGTAGGTGCAACCACAGCGGAGGGGTATCTGTGGAGAGGCCAGACAAACGTGTGGTTCCTGAAGAGGGGCAGCAGCCTTTTCAGTAGTTATAGGGGCAACAGTCTGGATGATTGACTGAGCTGGCCTTGTAACATCAGCTAATGTGGCTTTGCCACAAGGTTACTGCGAACGGCTGAAAGCAAGGGGAAACTACAGCCGTTACTTTTCCCGAGGACATGCAGCTCTACTGTATGAAAACATGATGATGGCATCCTCTCGGGTAAAATATTCCGGAGGTAAAATAGTCCCCCATTCGGATCTCCGGGCGGGGACTACTCAGGAGGATGTTATCATCAGGAAAGACAATACTGGCATTCTACGGATCGGAGCGTGGAATGTTAGATCCCTTAATAGGGTAGGAAAATTAGAAAATTTAAAAAGGGAAATGGATAGGTTGAAGTTAGATATAGTGGGGATTAGTGAAGTTCGGTGGCAGGATGAACAGGATTTCTGGTCAGGTGAGTACAGGATTATAAATACAAAAGCAGTTGGGGGTATCACAGGAGTAGGACTGATAATGAATAAGAAAATAGGAATGCGGGTAAACTACTATAAGCAGCACAGTGATCGCATTATCATTGTCAAGATAGATACGAAGCCAACACCGACAACAGTAGTACAGGTTTATATGCCAACTAGCTCTGCTGATGATGAGGAGATCGAAGAAATATATGAGGAGGTAAAGGAAATTATTCAGACAGTTAAGGGAGAGGAAAACTTAATTGTAATGGGAGACTTGAATTCGGTAGTAGGAAAAGGAAGAGAAGGAAAAATAGTAGGTGAATATGGACTGGGCAGAAGGAATGAAAGAGGAAGTCGCCTGGTAGAATTTTGCACGGAACATGATTTAATTGTAACAAACACGTGGTTTAAGAATCACAAAAGAAGGTTGTATACTTGGAAGAGACCAGGAGACACCGGAAGGTATCAGATAGATTTTATAATGGTAAAACATAGATTCCGGAACCAGGTTATAAACTGCAAGACATACCCAGGGGCAGATATAGACTCTGACCATAACTTGTTAGTCATGAACTGTAGGCTGAAACTGAAAAAACTGCAGAAAGGTAGGAAAATAAGGAGATGGGACCTAGATAAATTGAAGGAACGTGAAGTTCTGGAGAATTTCAGAGGGAGATTTAGGCAACAATTGACAGAAACAGGGGGAAATAAAACAGTAGAAGAGGAATGGGTAGCATTGAGAGATGAAATAGTGAAGGCAGCGGAGGACAAAATAGGTAGAAAGGCAAGACCAACAAAAAATCCTTGGATAACACAGGAAATACTAAATTTAATTGATGAAAGGAGAAAATATAAAAATGCAGTAAATGAAACAAGCAAAATGGAGTACAGACGACTAAAAAATGAGATTGACAGGAAATGCAAAATGGCTAAGCAGGAGTGGCTAGAAGCCAAATGCAAATCTGTAGAAGAATGTATAAGAAGGGGGAAAATAGATACCGCCTACAGAAAAATAAAAGACACATTTGGGGACAAGAAAAGTAATTCTACGAATATCAAGAACTCAGATGGGAAACCAGTTCTCAGCAAAGAAGGGAAAGCTGAAAGGTGGAAAGAGTACATAGAGCAGCTCTACAAAGGAAATGAACTTAGAGACGATGTTGTAGGAAGGGAAGAGGAAGTAGATCAAGATGAAATAGGAGATACTATACTGAGAGATGAATTTGAGAGAGCCCTGAAAGACCTAGGTCGGAACAAGGCCCCAGGAGTAGATGACATACCCTCAGAGCTACTAAAGTCTCTGGGAGAGCCAGCCATGACAAAACTATTTGAACTGGTGTGTAGGATGTATGAGACAGGCGAAATACCCTCAGACTTTAAGAAAAATGTAATAATCCCCATTCCAAAGAAATCAGGCGCAGACAGGTGTGAAAATTACAGAACCATCAGTTTGATTAGTCATGGTTGCAAAATTTTAACACGAATTATCTACAGGAGAATGGAAAAGCTGGTAGAAGCTGACCTCGGGGAAGATCAGTTTGGATTCAGGAGGAACGTAGGAACCCGGGAGGCAATACTTACCTTACGTCTTATCTTAGAAGATAGATTAAGGAAAGGCAAACCTACATTTTTAGCTTTTGTAGATTTGGAGAAAGCATTTGACAATGTTGACTGGACTACACTCTTTCAAATTCTGAAGTCAGCAGGGGTAAAATACAGGGAAAGGAGAGTTATTTACAATTTGTACAAAAGCCAGACCGCAGTTATTAGACTTGAAGGGCATGAAAGGGAAGCATCAGTTGGGAAGGGAGTAAGACAGGGTTGTAGCCTTTCTCCGATGTTATTCAATTTGTACATTGAGCAGGCGGTGAAGGAAAGCAAGGAAAATTTTGGAATAGGCATTAAAGTTCAGGGGGAAGAAATAAAAACATTGCGTTTTGCTGATGACATTGTAATTCTGTCAGAGACAGCGAACGACCTGGAAGAGCAGTTGAATGGAATGGACAGTGTGTTGAAGAGAGCGTATAAAATGAACATAAACAAGAGCAAAACAAAAATAATGGAATGTAGTCTTAGAAAATCAGGCGATGCCGAAGGAATTAGATTAGGTAATGAGACAATGAAGGTGGTAGATGAGTTTTGTTACTTGGGTAGTAAAATAACATGCGATGGTCGCAGTACAGAGGATATAAAATGCAGAATGGCAATGGGAAGAAAAGCATTTTTGAAAAAGAGAAATTTGCTAACATCGAATATTAATTTAAGTGTAAGGAAGTCTTTTCTGAAGGCATTTGTGTGGAGTGTTGCCTTGTACGGGAGTGAAACATGGACGATAAGCAGTGCGGACAGGAAGAGAATAGAGGCTTTTGAAATGTGGTGTTACAGAAGAATGCTGAAGATTAAGTGGGTAGATCACATAACTAATGAAGAGGTACTGAACAAAATTGGCGAGAAAAGGAATTTTTGGCATACCCTGACTAAAAGAAGGGATCGCTTGGTAGGACATATTCTTAGACATCGAGGATTCGTAAATTTAGCATTGGAGGGAAGTGTGTGGGGTAAAAATCGCAGAGGGAGACCAAGAGACGCGTATAGTAAGCAGATTCAAGTGGATGTGGGTTGTCGTTCTTATGAGGAGATGAAAAGGCTTGCTCAGGATAGAGTAGGGTGGAAGGCTGCATCAAACCAGTCTCCGGACTGAAGACCATAACAACAACAACATATTTATAAATCTTTTATATTCATTGATGTTCCATGATTTATGTTACGTATTCTGTGATGTATTATTCTCTGAAATAAACAGTGGTTGTTAAGTATTGGAATCACGGTGTTGTGTGTTCGTCATATTTGGTGCCGAAACTTGTGAAAAAATTACGATTTTTTACGCAATTTTGACGATAAAAAGCTTACTTCACGCTGCTGGAAGCGGGATACGACGTCGGACCACATCACAAGATAAGTCTATTCCAATATAATACGATTTTATGAACTCCTTGCCTCAAAAGAATGTTAGCAGTAACGGCATAATTCACGAACTTTGCTAATATCAAAAGTGTGAAATCTTTCGGTTTGAATAACTAATTGATAGGAAAAGATTCAATTACGCTTACGCCAACACAAAAGCAGTTCCTTAATAATGCCAGACGAGATAGATACCGGGAAACAGCTAACAAACTTTAAAAGAAAAAGAACTAGGGAGAGGACGAATGCTACGCGGTTTTGTACGGCTGTCGATGAACTTACGACAGAAAGTCCAATGGACGATTTTGAACACTACATAGAACGTCTTCAAGATACTTTAGAGAAGCTCACTTCCTTAGATGACATTATTCACGACCTCTTAAGTGATGATGAATATGACGCAGACGTATCTATCTGTGAGGAATATATAGACAAAATTAAACACGCAATACATAAGGCTACAAAAGCAATCAATTGCAAGCTTTCAGCCGTAACATCGCAAATGAATATCACGTCACCTACAGTACCCATACACTCCACTGCAGGCATGCATTCAGTAAAGCTACCTGCCATTAAGCTTGAACCATTTTGTGGAGATATCGAAATGTGGTCCCGCTTCTGGGAGCAATTTGAATCAACTATTGATAAAGACCCATCGCTTTCCACAGTTAATAAACATGTTTTCCTTCGAGGGTATCTGTCAGGAGAACCGAAGTTGTTAGTAGATGGAATACCTATTACAGCTAACACATACGAAGAAACAAAGAAAATTTTACTGCATCGGTACGGAGATAACAACCGTATTATACAGGCGCACCTCGATTATTTGGATGCGCTACAGCCAGTACAGTCAGAGACACCTGAAACGCTGAACTGTACATTCCTAGAGTGTAACCGCCGTATTCAAGCGCTGCGTGCCCTGGGGGAAGATGTTGTAGCTTACGGCAAAGTTCTCACACCGAAAATTTTACGAGCATTTCCTGCCGAAATGTGTCAAAAATGGGTTATTCATGCTAGAAGAACCGAAATATCGGTAGGAGATGTATTGAAATTACTTAGTTTTTTGGAGGAAGAAGTTCAGGGTGCTCTTACTGCACAAAAAATTCGTGGAGAACAGCAACTATCTTCTAACTACACGCCCACTGCTGCGACATTTCACATAAATTCAAAACAAGCTCAAACCTCTCGGAAAATTAAACAAGATGTACAACCATATTGTATATTTTGTGACGCTCGCACTCATTGGGCTCAAGACTGCAATTTAGTAACAGACATCCAACAACGTATTGACAAATTAAAGCAAGATAATCGTTGTTTTATATGCCTAAAACGAGGTCATAGTGCTAAAACCTGCAGTAAGAGGGGGAAGGTTTCGTGTTCTAAGTGCAAGAAACGTCACCATAAAGCGATTTGTACTGATACTACCACTTCTAATTCACCTTCTCAGCAAGTTACCACTACTTCTGTAGGGAAAATCGATGTAAATTCAGCAGATTTTACATATCTTCAGACAGCTCGAGTTTGGGTCAGTGGACCAACAGGATTAAGCAGACTCACTCGCTGTGTTCTAGATAGTGGCAGTCAGTCGAGTTTCATTTCAAAGTTTCTCATTGATGAACTAGATTTAAAAACTTTAGAACATCGTGACATATCTGTCAATGCCTTTGAAATACCATGTGTAACTTCAATGTGTCGTAGAGTTGTAGAATTCACTCTGAAAGGGATATTTAAAAATTCCACAATATCTCTGACTGCATTTGAAAGCACATACTCATTTGCTGCTCACGCAACTGTCCCACCTGAAATAACAAAACAAGTGTATGATCGAAAACTTCAGTTAGCAGACCCAAAGGACGACACAGAAGATCTTCCTATTGAGATCCTTATTGGAGCAGATCACTATTGGAAAATCATTAAAGATTCCCCTCCTATTCGCTTAACACCATCCATTGTACTGATACCTTCAACTATGGGTTGGATTCTTAGTGGGTGTAAGTCAAACACCATGGCAAACCCTGTGATAACAAACTATGTTAGTTTGGATTCAATGACATCAACAGACAATATTTTAAGACGTTTCTGGGATTTAGAAACAATGGGAATCACAGCAGACCAAACAAAGAATCCAAATCCGAAAGAACTAGCTTTATTGCACGATTTCTCAAAATATTACTGCATTGAAGACAATAGGAGAGTGGTTTCTTTACCTAGAAAACCCAACATTATTGTGCCTGATAATCTCTCACTAGCAGAGAATAGATTTATTTCACTGGAGAAAAAGATTACAAAGGACACTAACTTAAAACACATTTATGAAATGCAAATGATAGACCACATAAGAAAGGGACATGTAGAGGTTGCCCCTCCTGAACAAACATCAAATGACATATTTTATTTGCCACATCATGCAGTAAAGAAAGAAAGATTAGGTGTTATCAAATGGAGGATTGTATTTGATGGTTCTTCCCACGAAAATGCTGTACATTCACTGAATGACTCTTTGGAAATTGGCCCTAATTTACTTCCAGATATTCTTTCAATATTATTAAGATTCCGCTTATATCCAGTTGCTTTAATTGCTGATATTAAACAAGCTTTTCTACAGTTAGTTCTACATAGAAAAGACCGAGACTTAACAAAGTTTTTTTGGTATAAAGTAATCATGGATAAACAAGGAAACTACATTACAACGAACGAAAAGATTACATACCGCTTCACCCGACTACCTTATGGACTAACTTGTAGCCCCTTTCTTCTTGCAGCCACACTAAAAGAACTTGCTACAATGTACAAAAGGAATTTTCCTCAAGCTGCTTTTCTTGTTGAAAATAACATGTATATGGATGACTTTGTAGCAGGTGCTGAAGATGACAATGCTGTGACTTCCTTATATTATGAACTTATCTCACTTATGGGTATCATTAGCCTACCAATGGCAAAATGGGCCACAAACTCAAAACAACTGATTGAAATTTGGCAATCAGAAGGTGTCATAAATGTTACAGATACAGAGGTTCTAGGAATTCACTGGGATACATCGACTGATATGTTCAGTATTATCCACATTAATATCATAAACTATATTAGAGATCGTCCTGCCACTAAGCGAGAAGTTCTTAGAAGCACTGCAAGATTCTATGACCCACTGGGTCAATTGTCACCTGTCTCTCTCACTGCAAAAATAATTTTCCAGGAAATTTGGTCAAGAGGGATTGAATGGGATGAGATCTTACCTCCCGATCTTGGTAAACGTTGGCAAATGTGGGTATCAACCTTACCATCATGTTTGGACATGAAAGTCCCTCGATGGGTTGGTGTTTCTGAAGAGGCAAAAACGGAAATACATGTCTTTTCAGATGCATCAGAAAAGGCCTATGGAGCAGTGCTTTATCTACGATGCAGCACTTCAAACATGACATCAGTCAATTTAGTTTGCAGTAAAAACAGATTAGCCCCAATCAAGAAAATAACTCTTCCGCGACTTGAACTTCTGGCAACACTTCTTGGGTCGAGGTTACTTCACTATTTCTGCAAGGCCACACTATGATGCAAATAACGCAACACTGTGGACTGACTCAACTGTAGCCTTAGGATGGATACAACATGACCCTAATAGATGGAAGACATTTGTTTCAAACCGTGTTACAGAAATACAAAAATTAACAAATCAATCACAGTGGAGACATTGCCCCGGTGATCAAAACCCAGCTGATCTACTCTCCAGAGGTACCACAGCAGACAAACTTCAAAATTCCATTACATGGTTCCACGGTCCTGCTTGGTTAACAAAGAACAGAATGCATTGGCCAAGACTTAGGCAGAAAAACTTAGATTATTCCTTGCCAGAAAGAAAGAAACAAACAAACCAAGTCTTCATGGTAAAAACAAGACCCCCGATTTTAACAGCTACACGATATAGTAACTATTACAAACTGTTACGAGTTACAGGATGGATTCTTCGTTTTAAACGACAATTAATGAAACAAAATAAGACATTAGGAGAATTAACAGCAACAGAATTGCAAGAAGCACGTACTTTTTGGATTCGTATTGTTCAACAACAACATTTTGCAGTTGAACTGCATGCTCTGCATAACAACTTGCCTCTGCCACAAAATTCTAAAATAGCTCGTTTTAATCCATTCCTGGATGATGGCCTTATTCGTATTGGTGGACGTCTACAGTTTGCAAAATTAACAAGAGAACAAATTCACCCAATACTTCTTGATGGACAGCATCATTTCACTCATTTACTAATCCGGCAAACTCACATTCGTCTGCACCACCTTGGGGTAAACATAGTGTTATCTGAGCTGACGACAGAATTCTGGATTCTTAGAGCTCGTCAGACAATAAAACGTGTTCTACACTGTTGCCTACCTTGCAAGATGGTGAAAGCTCGTTCTGTTCAAGAAATAGAGGCTCCATTACCCGCTGAACGGGTCTCAGCATTGAAACCATTTAAAGTCACAGGCATCGATTTTGCTGGTCCATTATACGTCAAACAAGGACATATAACAAAGAAAGCATATATTGCTCTGTTCACTTGTGCAACAACACGTGCCTTGCATTTGGAATTATGCTCAGATATGTCAACTGATAAATTTCTTCAAGCTCTACAAAGATTTGTGGGAAGAAGAGGCGTGCCTAGTACAATTTACACTGATAATGCTACTACCTTCCATTCCACCCACACAGAACTAAAAGAGCTCTGGCAGGCTCTCATGGCCAGCAAAACATACAAGTACCTTGCTCAGCAATCTATAACATGGAGATTCATTACCCCACACGCGCCTTGGTGGGGAGGATTTTGGGAACGAATGGTGGGTTCAGTCAAATGCTGCCTGAGAAAGGTTTTAGGACAGTCACAGATAGATGAAGAAGGTCTCAGCACAATCCTGGTCAGCATAGAAGCAGCACTAAATTCAAGACCAATTACACAAGGAGGAGAAGAAACTGAGCCACTGACACCTGCACATTTTCTTGTAGGTGAGCGACTGACAACGTTGCCCACAGGTCCAGAACCGACTGTCAGGAAGGATTTGTCCAAGGAGTTCCAACGGCAGCAACACATGGTAGAGCATTTCTGGAACAGATGGAAGAAAGAATACCTGATCCTGCTCAAAAACTTCCATGAAACTCATCAACCTAGGACAGGTTCTGGGAGACTACATTTGGGTGATGTTGTACTTCTAAAGGAAGATGTTCGTCCACGTCACATGTGGAAGAAGGCGCGGATAGAAGATCTTCATGAGGGAAGAGATGGGAAGATACGAACTGTCACGTTACGAACTTCAGATGGAACCATAATCTCACGGCCCATTCAGCTGGTCATTCCTCTGGAAATTGACCAGGGTGGGGAGGATGTTGCGGGTTAACTTTTGATATATTTATAAATCTTTTATATTCATTGATGTTCCATGATTTATGTTACGTATTCTGTGATGTATTATTCTCTGAAATAAACAGTGGTTGTTAAGTATTGGAATCACGGTGTTGTGTGTTCGTCATACTCACTATACTATCTGAACCCAACTGGTCGTGTAATTCGTGTGGTGGACCAAACGAAAGTCATCGCGAACGCTCCTCTGCAGCTACTTTCACGAGATCGGTTGCCGTAATGTTGTTGTCTCCACTCCGCCGACGGCAACACTTCACAACCCGGATATCTCACACAAAATGCGACTTCGTTCTGTCGTAAGTAATACGGAGCTCTAGTTAACGTGCGTATATCCTTATTTCCAGAATGCTGGACGGCAGAGACAGCGGCTTGATTATTTGACAATTGTATCTTGTTCTTGTAAATAAATAAAAATCGCTAGCCATATTTATGTACCATAATCACTAGACAACGGCTCGATGCTTTCGCCTGACCTTTTTTTGTTCCGTTCGTAATTCTGAGGACAAGTATTTCACGAAAGAGAATTTCTGGAAAATATTCCGGAACATTAGAAAATTCGTGAAAAACAATTGTCAAATAATCAAATCCCGATTCCGACATTAGAGGTAATTTTTTTAAATATATTTTTTTTAGCTAATCTTTAAGAAAAATAGCTCATTGTTACGTAGCGACCTCGGATAATATGAACACAGTGCTAAAATCATAATTTTTGTGTGCACTCTCTGCCATAGCTAGCAAAAGAAACATCATATTTGGTTTGACCGAACAGTATCAAATTTGGAACGTTTATTTATTTTTTCGTCCAGAAGGTTTTTATGCTCTCAACTAATCGCATGGAGGAAAGTACATTGTAATCGAGAAATAGATTTGTTCACCGTTTTATCGATCACCTTGCAACTTGGCACATGTATTTAAGTCTTCATGGGGAATTTTCTTATCGTCTGGTAGCCGCATGGAGGAGGGTAACTTCCAGTAGCCTTCGACACCGTTTGATACTCTTGAATCTGATAGTCTGCCGTGTCTTTAGAACCATGTGTAGCGACACTTGGATTAGAAAACCCATACATTCAGCAGGTGTGAGTAAGTGTGCCATGGTTTTACACCACTCTGCAGTAGACGTGGCCATCAAAATAAAGTAAAACACGAATTCACAACCAGAACATCAACACTCTTGACATTCAATAAACACGCACATGCGAACCCATAGTAACCGCTGTAGTAACACACGAAACAAATTTGGATTCAACTCAGCTTTATGTTTTTACTCAATGAAAATTAGACAACAGTTATTTATTTGGCATTTTTATTGCAATTCGCCTTTACTATCACCTCCAAGATATTTACTGTTCCTCTTGATACATCAAGTATATGATATAAGGTGACGCTATAGCTTAAGCGTTCTATATTGTCACTTAAAATGTTTGTCATACTAAAGCATTTGCCGCGGCGGGGCATTGCTGCGATGCGCGAGGCAGTTCCCCGTAGGGGGTTTGAATATCCCCTTGGGGATGGATGTTTGTGTCGTGTTTAGTACAAGCTAGTTCATAAGTAGTTTGTACGTTTAGGGACTGATAACCCCGTAATTAAGTCCATTAAGCTTTACAAACATTTGAACATTTTACTGAAGCATTTATTTGAAAATGTAGATAAAATGATCCAATAGTAGAGAATCGCGGATAAGCTATACTGTTCCTCTTGATTCTTCATTCCTTCTCTCCATTTAAAGTGAAAACGTTGGGGCTTTTATTGCAGTTTTCAATAAACTTGACCATTTTCTCATTAAAATTCGCTTCACTTTATTGCCGTGTTTTATCGTTACGCCTTTTTCGCTTCAGCTGCACCAGCATCGAGTCTGTAATTCTGTGTTGTTCTCGAACACTGCCGTCTAACGGAAGTTAGAGAGTTTCTTACCTGATTGTAATATTCATTACTTGTAACATCAGCACCACAGGAAAGAAACTTAATAATTAGTTCCGAAATTGTGCCGGAAATATGAAGGGAGACAAAACTTTACCATACCAATGAAAGCATTTGCCGTGTACCGACTCTACAAAATTGAAAACTTGTACAATTTACTTAACAAAAGTTTAAAGATGAGAAATGTAACAATACGTCACGAAGTGTAGGAACTTTTGTTAAAAATCTGCTTTATTATTTTATTGTGCAGATCCAGATGTCGGCAAGTGGCTTGCCATTCTCAATGCATACATTTTCTTATACCAGTATGTTATACATGTGCATTCTTTAAGTGTATAAGGAAATGTATGCACCGAGAGTGGCAAGTGACTTGCCCAAATCTGCATCTGCGCGATAGATCAGTTTAAAAGAAAAAGGGGAATGAATCCATATTATTTTGTCATTGGAAGAACTAATTACACATTAACAGGCGACGGTACTGCTTTCGTTCCCCATGTTATAAATATTTCAATTTCGGGATATCGAAAAGAAGCTGTACATTTCCGCGAGATGTTGAAGAAAAAGATCTTCTCCATATTGGTTGTATGGAGTAAGCTGCGGAGACGGAGGTTTGGAAGCAAACAGCAGGAGTACGGGGAATGCGTCCCTTGCCTGAGTCGCCGCTAATCCGACTACCTGGCGAAGGGTCAGGCGTGGCAAGTGTCCGGCGGGGCAAGATTCCGGCCTCCGTCCCCAGCATACGTTAGCTTAAAGTAGTGTGAAGTACTGGGACCGATGAGCGCGTTGGCCCCTCAGTGGTACAAACTTCGAACTTTGAAAACAAGCACAATTGAAACGAACCACAGCGACGATATGCACTATGTAAGTACTATTATCACGAACAGCTAATCTGTAGTTTGAGACCACGATTCACATCGTAGGAGAACAAAGTTAAAAAAATAATAAAAGGTAAGAAATGAATCTCGTCTCTAAAATCTGCAATTGTTACTAAAATTAAACTTTCAGACTTAGTACTAACTTTACCGCGTGAAAAGTGTTAACAGATTAAATTTTCTGAGAATATTTTAATGAGTTTTGTATTACCTTTTTATAAGCAGAATTAATTTATTCTTCCGTTGGTTTACCTACGACTGGTATCATATTTCGAGTAGTGCATTCAGTTCTAAGTATACTATGTACCAACAACGGGGTTTTTCAGGACGAAAAGTAAATATTTTAAGAGGTGTTAGCATCGACGAATTGCAATGTAACTGCCGTATAACATGTGTCTAGTTTTTAATGACCTCAGAGGTGAGCTACAGCTGATTTCAATGCAGTTGCGTTTCGTGTGTTGGTACAGCGGTTGCTACCGGTTACTAAGTGCGTATTATCGCACGCAGCAGTAGGGCGTTGATGTTCAGGTTGTGAAGTCCTGCTTTAGTTTGCATTGAAGTTTTTTATTGTGAATTGTTGGCGAAATGCACTGTACTGTATCACGTATACATGCCACTCCGATTTACCCATCTGAGTACGCCAGTTTGGTATTTGTGTCTGGTTTTTGTAATGGAAACACTGCTACTTGTCGATTATGATCTCCTAACCGCACACATTGAAGGTCGTTCAATCGTTCGTTAAATACACGGCGTGCCATAGCTACAGTCACATTGCACATGAACGTGCAAATAAACAAAGTGTGTATCAAGTAGAACACATTATTCAGTCTGTAGAACGTGGGCCTTAAACAAGCATCGTAGAATTTCTGTACCACAAGAATACGGCGGATATTACGTTTGCGCTGGTTCCATCCTCATCATTTATGGGACATTCAGAACCTTCGAGCAGCAGACGAAGATAGTTGCAATTTTCTCTTTAGGTATTTGAAAAGAGCCAAGGACTTCCATTTGTACTCTTCACTGACCATGTCACTTTTACTGGTGACGGCATCAATAACACTAGTAGTTCACATCAGTGGTCCGAGGAAAACCCACATGACATTCTGTTTGCTAGCGTGGCGTGGACCTGTTGTATACCGCGCCGTCTTACTGGCTTGAAACTGAGCTCCCAGCATTATTGAAAGAAATTGCTTGGCTACAAGAAAGGGTGTGTTGTCCTGCTTCACATTATAATCGTCAGGTGTCAGATTATCAAAAGCTTTCATTTCTCGGTAGATGTGGGAACGTATTATGGCCACAGAGAACCTCGGACCTTCCCCTTTGGAATTTTACCTGTGGGGCTGGTTGAAAGGCAATGTCTACAAGTAACGAGTGAACACAAGAGCCGATTTCATAGCTCGCATTTAGAATACAGCAGCCCTCTTAAAAGAACACAAATACATCTCTGAAGAGTTGCACGCGTTCGTAGCGAGAGAAGTCAACATTGCACCGAAGCTGGTTGGGGAATTTTTAAAATCATTTTTGCTTGGATTACATACTACCACGTCATAAAATATTTACTATTCCTGCTCAAACAGCTTGTATATTTTCCTCAGAAGCCGTATTTAGTTTTCTGAGGCAATTGAACTACAAATCGTAATCTGATCAAAGAGAACAGCTCAGACACACTCTCTTACACACACACACATACATACGTTTACATTTCAGACACATGTATGTGTTAGTACAGTACAATAGAACGCATTTTTTCATAGCTTTCAACACAAAACAAACACTTACTCATTTTTCTCTGTTTCAGGTGAGTGCTGGAGAATATACAAGCAACTTTTGTTGAAGTCCAAGGGGGGTAAGTTAATGTTTCGCTACAATTTTTGTAGCATCTTTACTTAATGTTCGCAGTTGACTGTCTCGTTCTAATGTATAAGTCATGGAAGCTGGTGGTTCTATAATTTTTTTCTGATCTTGTGACGCATTTCTTACCATGAAGACACACAGATGTACTTGGTGTCTGAATTTCTGCGCTTAGCTGCTTGTTCACATGAAAGGAGCACCGTAATTCTCACTGCACTCACACTTCTAGCGTGAACCTTACGACGTCCTGATTTAGCGATTCGTAGTTTAGAGTATCAGCACTGAATGGCATTCGTAGCGTTTCTGTGAGTCGTTTTCACTCGTATAAAAGTACCATAAAAAGGCGCTCGGTGTAACAAAGACTCGACAAATACTGTGCCTATAATTAAATTAATATCTTCAAAACTATGCAGAAACCAATGTTTTTGAGCAAAGGTAAACATTACGGGCGTTTACATATAGAACATAATTTCTATTTATGCAGGGAAAAAGTGAAATCTCGACATTTGTACTGAAACACCAGTATGGCATTCAAACGAGAATTGGGGGTTAGGTTACGCACCGCTTAAGCGCCGTCTGGGACCCGTTTTCCGCCTACGAACAGCTTTAGCCTGCGCCCATGAAGTGCCGGCGTTTAATTTCAATTTCCAAGAGTTAGCAGCAATTTTATCTCGAGACGGTGGCAGCAACATTAACTGCAGCAACGTCTGCCTCCCCCACGTTGAGGAGGCGTACAGCCTGCCTTCCCGATTTAACTGGATGGCAGGTGTCCAAGTACTGCACGGAAAATTTGGAGCCACGCGGTCCTTTTTCCGAGTTTACACCGAGCTGGCGAAAGTCTCATGGGATTTAGATGTCGGTAGTATCCCGTACGAAACGGCGGTACACAGGCAGAACTGTGATTTGTGCTCCGGTAATTCAGGTCAGGCGGTGTTCTGCAAGATTATGGACGCACAACGGCAATGAACGGGGTCTGAACGTGGAACTGTAATTGGAGTTACAGGTGTGAGATATTCCGTTGAGAAAAATGTTAGGAGATTGACCGTTTATTTGGCACACACAGAAATCCCGAGAATAAATAGTATTATGTTACTTAAACAAGATGTGTAATAGGACCATGAAAACAGATTTATACTCTTTTTTTTTTTTTTTTCAAAGTATTGTTTCTGGTTAGTAACATTGCCCAAAAACTTCGCATAGTGTTAAGGTATCAATACTACTGTCTTGTTTTTGTTGTTGTTGTGGTCTTCAGTCCGGAGACTGGTTTGATGCAGCTCTCCACAATACCCTATCCTGAGCAAGCCTCTTCATCTCCACATAAGAACGGCAACCTACAT
Organism: Locusta migratoria; assembly: GCA_026315105.1. Classification (NCBI taxonomy): domain Eukaryota; kingdom Metazoa; phylum Arthropoda; class Insecta; order Orthoptera; family Acrididae; genus Locusta; species Locusta migratoria. The sequence continues at coordinate 478,574,279 of CM048748.1, forward strand.
CTGCCTGAATCTGCTTACTGTATCCATCTCTTGGTCTTCCTCTGCGATTTTTACCCCACACACTTCCCTCCAATGCTAAATTCACAATTCCTTGATGTCTAAGAATGTGTCCTAGCAATCTATCCCTTCTTTTAGTCAAGGTATGCCAGAAATTTCTTTTCTCTCCAATTCTGTTCAATATCTCCTCATTAGTTACGCGATCCACCCACCTAATTTTCAGCATTCTTCTGTAGCACCATATTTCAAAAGCCTCAATCCTCTTCCTCTCCGCACTGTTTATCGCCCATGTCTCACTCCCATACAAGGCAACACTCCATACAAATGCCTTCAGAAAAGACTTCCTTGGGCTTAAATCAATATTCGATGTTAACAAATTTCTCTTTTTCAAGAACGCTTTTCTCCCCATTGCCATTCTGCATATATCCTCTGTACTGCGACAATTATTTGTTATTTTACTGCCCAAATAACAAAACTCATCTACCTCCTTTATTGCTTCGTTTCCCAATCTAATTCCTTCAGCATCACCTGATTTCCTTAAACTGCACTCCATTACCCTAGTTTTGCTCTTGTTAATGTTCATCTTATATGCACCTTTCAGCGCACTGTCCATTCCCTTCAACTGCTCTTCCAGATCTTTTGCTGTTGTTCTTATGACTGCATAAATTATCGTATCTTGGACTATTTCATGTGAAACGTGTGAAAACAAGTCGCTTTTTGTGCAAAGTTCAGAACAATATCATCATTTCCACATTTTAAAATTTAGTACCTCTGAAGACTAAACTTGCAAATTCATTTTGTCCCGTAATCTTTCAAATGACAACATATTGTCATATCTGCCATACCGTACATCGCTGACTGGTACAGGAGATGCTTTTTCGTTCTTCTTGTGGACTTGCTTGTGTCTTTTTGTTGTGGTCTAGTAGGCTTCAACTTCCCAATAAATATAAGTCCATTTTCAGTCTCCCATATAAGAACTCGTCAACAATTTTCCATAATAAATCAACTTCAAGGACTCCTCTTTCACTTTTGTAAGCAGTTTTCCATGTATCGCGAAAAATACCATAAAAAAATTGAAACGAACTTGTACCACGGCAACTTTATGCTTGGCCTGTCCGCTAAAGATTCACTTTATTGCTAAACTTATCGCAAAAGACAATGAAACATCACTTTTTTGGAGAGCTTAAATGTTAGTTTCAAGCGCTGTTGCCCATCCATGGATGAAACTTCAGACATGTTTCAGAAAAGTATGCGCTACTTTTTCAAATAAACTACTATTGTTAGTACAGCAACCAAAAGTGGGCCAATTTCATTACGTTTCCAGCGAATTACACGTAACTAATTCTTTTAATATACAGCAATTTTTTTTCTTTCGGTTGCAGTTCTGATGATTTATTGTATTCCAAACTTCATTCTATAAAAACTACGTTTCTGTCCGCATTTCTATACCTCAGCTGAAATGTAAGAATTTTGCATGGAAGAACGTGGCTCGCACATTATTATTAGTATAATGCAGGTGCAAAACAAACAGAACAATTTATTTTGCACCAACATTCAGTATCGATATAATACCACTCTTTAATAGCTACATCTTCAACTTTCGAATTTCCTAATATGGCATAATGTGAAACCTAGCCTTATGCAAGGTACTCACATGTTCCAGACGCGACGATTCAACCGTTCAAAAGACGACTTTTTGTTTTCATTTTCCTGGCATCTGTATGCTAAGACATATCTAATTTTTATTGTGAATTTTTTTAAACGCAGAATAATTTCTTCTTGCATCTTGTTACGTTTAACAATATGTACCACAACCAGCTGATGGAATAAAACGAAATAATATACGTGCAACTTTCCACTCAGACAGCGTAGCAGCGTGGAGGAGTCACATGTCCATTCAGGCGAGAATGAGCCAGTACTGTGCCCAGCCCTGACCTAGAAACATCGCTACGACATGTTTGTAAAGCTTATGGCACTTAACTGCGGGATCATCAGCCCCTAATCTTACAAACTAATTATGAACTAACTTATACTAAAGACAGCAGAAACATCGATGCCCGAGGAAGGACTCGAACCTCCGACGCGGGAGGCCACGGTATCCACAACGTGGCGCTCTAGACCGCTCGGATACTCGAGTGAAACATCGCTACGGCCCACAGTGTCAGTCCCACATACGCCAAGCATGCCCGTGTCAAGTCCTCTCGCTTTCTGTTATTTCGCCCACATGCTGTCTGTACTTGACTGCTCTCACAAGTTGGCGACAGTAGCACGCATGCCATTTCTATTCTTCACTTCAGGCCTCTCTCTCCAGGGCTGTACATTAAATCAAACTTCACATTGTGTGAATAAAAGGCAATACTAGAGGAGAAATAAAAATTGTCGTCGGTTACTTTCCATTCCTCTCTTGTACATTCAGGCATATCGCAAAAAAAAGTTAGTCATATCTTACGTGGACACCAAAATCACAACACGCGAATTCCTATTAAAAGCAGCGGACATATCCACAGGCTATATAACTTGTTTATTTATTTATTTTTGTTACTGATGATGTAACATATGCCGTTATTTACCAGAGGAAACTCACTGTTGTATTTTCCAAACAAACAGCAATGTTTGTGAAAGAACTGACGTAGTTAGCGCCTCATGGACTGCAGTTTGTTATTGCAGTTCTTTCGTGACCGGAGCAGTGTTTATCATAGCTTCCCCCCCCCCTACTGACGTCACCGGTTACTGCTGCTAGATGCAGCACTGCTACATCTACATCTACATGGGATACTCCGCAAATCACCCTTAAATGCCTGCTTGTCACCATCTGCTTGCTATAAATGGTTGCCTTCGCCTTTCCAAATGTTCAAAATGTTCAAATGTTTGTACTGTCTATGGGACTTAACTACGGGGCCATCAGTCTCTAAACTTACAAACTACTTATGAACTACTTACGAAATAGGACGGCACAAATATCCATGCCCGAGGGGGGATTCGAACCCCCGACCGTAGTGGCCGTGCAGACCGTGACTGGAGCGCCTTAGTCCCCTCGGCCACCGCCGCCGGCTTCGCCTTTCCCTTTGAATCACTCTCATTCATTATCAGTGCAATCAAAGAGTAACTTAATTCAATAGTAAGACGTAGAGAAAAGTCTTTACATAGTCAAGGTTAACATCTGAATATTATTTGTCATGGGAGACTGCTCTAAGGCGTGATCACTTATTTGGTATTCCATTACACACGAATTTAATGCTTTGCCTTCAACTTACTGATACTTTTTATTTACTTCTCAACCTTAAACGTTCGTAGGACAGCTGTATCTGTTTATCTGCACAGTTCATTCAAAGTTTGCAGGCAAGTGCACACTATGATCTTTCACAAACAATGTTTAAAATTGTTACCATTCGCATTGCTTCTTTATGTCCTTTACAGTTGCAATTTTGTAAGTGGGAAACTTATACAGCATGTATGAAAAAGAATGGAAGGTTTTATGAACCAAGTGATAAAACTTGACTTGAGTCCGGAGGAAAGTTACATACTTACAGGGGTAGACTACAGGTGATTCTGAACAACAAAAAAAATCTAATAAACACACGCCCTTATCTTAACCGTTTCTGGGTAAACCAATGAACAACTACGAACGGGAAAAAGTGCAGGTGAGTGGAAATTAATATACTCTTTTATCTTTTGCTGTGGTTTGTTTAATCATGTCTGCCGCGGTGGAGTGGCCGAGCGCTGTAAGGTGACTCGCTGAGGAGCGCATGGTTGCTCGCCGTCGGAGGTCCGAGTCCTCCCTGGAGCATGGGTGTGTGCGTGTTGTCCCTAGTTTAAGTAGTTTGCAAGTTTGGGGACTGATGATCACGGCACTTTGGCCCAATATGTTTTCAAACATTGAACATCTCTGTTTAATTGTTTAAGTTTACTCGCAGAAGACGCTAAACCATTTTGCGTGATTTTGCCGGTAGGAGTTCAGTTGCGCAGCCCTTCACCGGAGCGCAAGCACGTAAAACGCGACCGACAAGGTCCTCTCCTGTGTCCATTCTGCGCCTCTACACTTCCCCCTTCAGGCACCCCTGCGAATGGTAGGCAACAACGTGTGAAAAGGTGAAAACGTAATCATCATCATCATTTAAGGCTGATTATGCATTTTCATCGAGAGTGTGGACTGTGGTACCAAGATTCGCTACTCATTGCTAACATTGGTGCCTCATCTGACGATTAGCTTGTTAATACAAAACCATTTTTGACCGAATCCAGGTTCTTTCTTGTAGGAGTAACCATTATTCTCCTTCTCTCTGCCGTCGACCCTCTGAGTCTCCTAGGTTATCTTGCTTCTCCCATGCGTGCAACACGAACCCACCACCACAGCCTCACAGCCTTTTTGCCCTAACTGTTTCATGAATGGTCCTCACTCCCAGTTTTTCTTTGACCCTTCGTCGTTATGGACACCCTCCTGCTATTGTTGCCATCTGTTTGTACCTGCAGTCATCCTTGTAACTTTCATATCTGCAACCGCAAACTCAAGAAAACAAGGTACGAAAAACGAACTAAAATGGCGCTATTTACTGCGTTTGGAATATTGTAAGATATATTCTCTGAGGTAATAAATGTTAGGACGACTTTTTTGTACTTGCTTGTTTACTTTATGAGATTTGACAAGAACGTGTACTGCGTATTTTCGTGAAGAGTGACCTCATAACCTCACTTATAATATTATTGTTATTAAGGGATAAGAGCGAAATTGACAATGAACTACTATTTCAGAAAAAAAGTTGTGCATTTGCTACCGACAGCTTCTTCTAGTCTAGAATATGCAATTTATCGCCAAATCGAATCGCTTTGGTGGCTTTGAAGTTAATGATTTTAAAATTTAGTGGACAGCTTTTTACTTAACCCTGAAACAGAATGGTTGGCGGAATGTGGGCTAGTCGAACTGATGTTAGAAGGCATGGTTAGAGAAAACGGGGTTTAATTGACCAACATGATACAGGGTGGCGGGATGGCCTTTCACCGCCGACAATAGTGAACAAACAAGAAACATTCCCATCATGGGGCAGGTTTAAAAGTTACTACAATTTTGGGGGGCCATACTCCGGAGGGGCTGAATGATATTCTGGTACAACCTTACTGTGTTCCTTACGAAAGCTACACACATGTGTTCTTTCGGGTCTTGATGATCTGGTGTGGTATTTGAAACGTGTAATGATAATAATTTGTTAAAAAAATTTTGAACTGTGACTGTAGGTGCTTTTGTTAGAATATTCATAAATTTTACAATATTAATTGACAACAATATAAATAACGAAGTAAGTTCTCGCCCTAAATGAACCGTTGCACAACAGTTTTAGCTAGTGTTTGTACTATCAAGCACAAGAAAAAAATTAGAATAGAGTTTTACTTTTCACAATTTGTGGAGTGATATCTGACGTGTGTTACTGAAACATGTTTGTTACAATTTGAACATTGTATTGGGGTCTTATTGGCGCAACTCGATAAATAGAAATTAATAATCGTTTTTATAGTCTATGGGACTTAACTACGGAGTCATCAGTCCCTAAACTTACAAACTTCTTATGAGCTACTTACGAACTAGGACGGCAGAAATATCCATGCCCGAGGGGGGATTCGAACCCCCGACCGTAGTGGCCATGCAGACCGTGACTGAAGCGCCTCAGTCCCCGCGGCCACCGCGGCCGGCAGACAGAAATTGTATCTGGAAAGTTTGTAATTTTGGTTGCCACCGATGAAGCTTTCTGTTGATGGACTTCCCGTTTGTATTTTTCTAAAAATTGCCGCTGACTATTAATTTACTGACAGCATTTTTGTAGCTTCAATGTAAGGAGAAACTAGGAGTCTTTCCAATTCATCAAGAAATATATCCTGGATTTTTTTCTCTCCACAGCATTGTAGGCGCAATTATCAATAATATTGTAGAAGGTGATCGTTGGCCACGGTTTGGTTTTGCTGTTGCTTGTACAGATGCCAATAAACTGATGTAGTGTATGAACTGCTCCCTTACTTGCATTGTAGCTTAACATCATTTTCGGTTTCTTGTCTTTTCTATTGCTTATTTTCTCACTGTTGTGGACTGTGCACATGAAGACAACCTGTTTGTTGTTTCTTGGAACGTAAGACACGATGGTGGTGTCCTTAGTAACAATGACCTTTCAAGTGTGAACATCTTCTTTGCATGATGTAATATTAGTGAGTTCAGGCAATTTTTTTCTCTTACTTACTTTTGTACTTACTTATCCGTGGCTTGGGCCTCCATCGCTCCCGGTTGCGAGCCTCTTGCAACCAATCACCCGCTCCTAGTCTCGTGTCATCGGTGACTCTGTCAACATTGTCTTTCCATCTTGTTCGTGATCGTCCCCGGTATCTCCTTCCAACTACCGTTCCCAGGAACACATCATGGGGTATCCTCCCTTCGCTCATTCTTGCTACGAGACGAGCCGAGGTCAAACTTCTCTTCATTCTTTTATAATGTCCGACTGTGCGTAAAGGTCTTATAATTCTCGGTTTTTTCGAATTCTCCATTCTCACTGTACCCAAAATTGTAAGATGTCTTTGTGAAGTCGTCGGTCTGTGCATATTCACCCGATTAGAACAGGCCTCGTCTAGAAGGAAACGACAACTCGAGACACAGGTGACAGTCCGCGAATAACTCGCCAGGGGCTGCAGTAGATCCGCTCTCGCCCTGCAGGCTGGAGGCGGACTCTCAGTGTAGAGACTGAGACTCTGCGGACGGCTGTGGTGACGCATTGCGGGGTTAGCGCGCCGGACAGTGAGGGACGCAGCGCGCTGCTGGCTGCTGGCTGGGCTGGAGGACCGACGCCGGCGGAGCAGGAGCAGGACGGCGCCCAGGCCACCGCTAGGGGCGTCTGCGCTACCACTGGCCGGCCGCGGGAGGGTGGCCGAGGCACGCCACGCGGCCGCCCTAGTCCTGTCAAGTTGCACCCCTTTTTCAAAAATGTAAATTCCAGAACTATTGTATATCTGCCTAGAACTCTGAAAAAAATGTACATTTTCCACAAAAGGGGTGCCAACTTCACAGGACTGGCGGCCCTGTAGAAGTCGTTGCGCGCTGCACGTCCGGCGTTACGTCCCTAAGCTAGCGGGTCCCAACCGTTCTGCTCTGCGGCCCAGAAATTGCGTAAAAACATTTGGGGGGCCCAACGACTAAATAAAAAGTAAAAATCACCACACAAAACTGTGGGCGCTTGTGCTCAAACACACACACACACACACAGTATGCACTATTAGTGAAATACGCTAATAAATTATACGGGCGAAATTTTTTTTATTGTATTCACTTAATAACGACAAGTTCTTGAAAATTCAAAATCGAGTAGTCAATGTTAAAATACTCATTGAGATATTTAGCCGGCCGCAGTGGCCGAACGGTCTGCGTCGTTGCCAGTCACGGTCTGCACGGCCGCTGCGGTCTGGGGTTCGAATCCCTCCTCGGGCATGGATATTTGTGCCGTCCTTAGGATACTCTAGTTCTTAAGTAGTTTGTAAGTTTAGGAGCTGATGACCCCGCAGTTAAGTCCCTTAAGATTAACAAACATTTGAACATTTGAATAGTGGGATATTTGACACTGTTTGTCACTTACAAGACAGTCAATAGTTGGATTAAAACTGGTTAACTTTAGCTTCTAATCAGTCTCTATATTCATCTGTACTTATTAAAAAAAAAGTAGAAATTGTTCGTTCACATAAACAGTTTGTCGGAAAGCCTATCAAATGTTTCGGAGCAGTTTTTCCGAACACTTATTCAGAATGGAACCAATGACGATGTTTCAAGAAATGATTTTAAAGGCTGACAGTTCAGTCTTCATCAACTGATGAAATTTTCGATTTTTTAAAGTAATCCACTTCAAAGGGATTTCCAATCCACTGGATTTCATCCTCAATTTTGGGAAAGTATCCATGAAATAAATTTGAAAAAAGCTTTTATACTGCGGCAGTGTCTACTCAGCTGGGATTTCTAAACTTTTTGTCACTGTGTACTATGTTTTTATTATTATATTTTTATTTTACGCCGTGCCACAGGAGCTTGTTCACTTTTTGACAAATCATGAGGTTGCAAAGATAGGGTAGGATCCGGAAGGTTGACTCATGAGTGCTGCAGCAGTGAGAAACAGTATGACTTCAACATTAAAAGAAATACATATAAAATACTTGTAGTTCATTTTAACTGCTTCTTTTGAGGCACATTTCGGCAAAACAGAATGCTCCACTCCTTTACAAGTGACACAGGATCTTAACTTTTGTGTAGTGTTTACTCGGTGATCTCGGCAACTGGCAAGTGAAGCGGCTGGCCCTACGGACAACTTTGACTTTGACGCGTCCCAGTGCCAGCCTTCCCGCGGCCCACAGGCTGCGAACCGCCGCCCTCAGCCATGCGAGCACTAAGCTGCCAGCCGTGCCGGGCACACAACGCGAATACTCACTGCCCGAAAGGGAATTAGTACACCTGCAAAAACGACGCAGATTTTGACCTGCAGACGGCAGCGTAGTGACCGAGCGCCGTCTGTGTGGATCGTTTACGTATTTATTTATTTATTTTAATGTTTACAGACATTCAAATGTTCAAATGTCTGTAAATCTATCGGACTCAACTGCTTGGTCATTAGTCCGTAGCTTACAAACCACTTAAACTAAGACAAATTAACCTAAGGACAACACAAACAACAATTCCCGAGGGAGGAGTCGCACCCCCGACGGCGAACGACCGCGCGCACCGCAGCACGGCTGATCCGCCGCGGCCTTTACAGAGATAAGGCTCACAAATAAACCTACAAAAATTTAGATATGCATTATGATACATGAAAAACTAAGAGACAATTTTTTTTCAGCGGCGGTAAAACATATTTAACAAGTGAAACGTTCCCTCGAAAATGGGGGCCAAAACAGAAAAACTGCGATAACTTAGAGCATTGTTTTTCAACCGGTGGGTCGCGACCCGAGGGAGGTTATAAGTCCATAGACGTACAAACTATTCAAACTATGTCAAACTAACCTAAGGACAACACACACATCCATGCTCGAGGAAGGATTCCAACTTCCGACACGGGAGGAAACATTTTACGCGCCTTTTGTTTATTCATAGTTAACATGGTGCATTTTTATAAATAATATTTGCTCTGTTCCAATGAGAATTAATGATCAACAAGGAATCGCGAAATTTTAATATAATTTCTGACGTACATGTTTTTGCAATAAACTTGAATGCAGTATTCTAGAAATGGAAGGCGAAGTAGAGGAAGATAAGATAGAATATACAATACTGTGGGGACAATTTGACAGATCACTGAAAGATTTGAGTAGACACAAGGCCCCTGGAGTAAATGATGTTCCGTCGGAACTGGAATCATCGTTAGAGAACCAGTCATGTAGACGTTGTTCCACCTGGTGCGCAACACATATGAGACAAGTTAAATACCGTCACACTTCAACAAGAATATAGTGATTCCAATTCTTAAGAATGCAAGTGCAGACAAACTTGAAAATTACAGAACTATCAGTTTAATAACTCATGGTTGCAAAATACTAACACGAATTATTTACAGACGTATGGAAAAACTGGAGATATCCGACCTTGGGGAAGATCGATTTGGATTTAGGAAAAATATAGGAACAAGCAAGCCAATACATTAAGACTTATTTTAGAAGATAGCTTAAGGAAAGGGAAACCTACGTTTTTAGCCTTTGTTGATCTAGAGAAATCTTGACATTGCTGAGTGGAATACTTTTTTTTTCCAGATTCTGAAGGTAGCAGGGGTAAAATATAGAGAGCTAAGAGCTGTATTCAACTTGTACGAAAGCCAAACAGCAATTATTAGAGTCGAGGGGCATGAAAGGGTCGCAGTGGTTGGAAAGGAAGTAAGGCAGGGTTGTAGCCTTTTCCCTATGTTGTTAAATATGTACATTGAATAAGCTGTGAATGAATGCAAGGAGGGTGTGCGAGAGGGATTTAAAGTGCAGGGAGACGGAATAAAAACCTTGCGGTTTGCTGACGACATAGTAATTCTGTTGGAGACAGCAAAGGACATGGAAGAACTGTATCTTGAAAGGAAGATATATGATATAACCCAAATGGTGCGGAATTATTTTTGGTTTAATTTTTTCGCAGAAGCTATTAATTAATTTCATATGACTGCTCAAGATCGTTATAAGTGTTCCTTTTCACTATAACGCCATTACTTTTGCAATAGTGCCCTTCTTTTTGGAATGACATCGAAATGAATGTTTTATAATATTAACCTGATGAATCATTAATATTAAACAACATTTAAGATGAAATATATACATATAAATGTATCAAAAATTGAAGAAAGTTCGAGAAATATAAACCCAACTATGAGGAAGTCTTCAGTATCTTCTGTATGCACCTCAACTTTGTAGCTGTATCCAGCCACTTTGAAATCGACAATATAACCTAAAACTGATCTGCAATGGGAGCAGGCGATTCAAAGAAATAAAATATGACACTGTGCACGAATTATTCGTTGTGCCGTTCTCGGTCTTCTAGAAGGACGTCAGCGCTATCTGAGTTAACAAGAGTAAAACGAAAGTAATGGAATGTAGTGTCACAAAATCAGGCAGTGCTGAAGGAATTAGATGAGGTAACGAAACAATAAACTTAGTAGATGAGTTTTGTTAGTTGGGCAGTAAAATAACACACGATGGTCGCAGTACAAAGGATATAAAATTCAGAATGGCAATGGTGATGAAACATTTTTGAAAAAAAAAATTGATAACATCCAATATTAATTTAAATGTTACGAAGGCTTTTCTGAAAGCATTTGTCTGGAGTTGCATAGTATAGCAATGAAACGTGGACGATAAGGAGTTGAGACAAAATAATGATAGAAGATTTTTGAATTTGGTGCTATAGACGAATGATGAAGATTAGATGGGTAGATCACGTAACTAATGAGGAGGTGCTAAAATGAAATGCGGAGAAAAGGAGTTTCTGGCGTATCCTGACTAAGAGAAGGGGTAGGTTGGTGGTAGGGGACACCGGGGCACGTTGGGCATATTTTTTTTTTTCATTTTTGCTAATATTAATTTATTTGAAATATTTAAATATATGAAATTATTGTTAAATATTAGATAGGTCTTTACTGAATCTGGATAGCAGTTATTAAGCATGAAACTATCAGTTAAAGTATTAGAAAAAAAATAATTACTGGACCTATGTCAAGTAGGCCAGAGGCTGGGGCACGTTGACCAATGTAGTCTTTTGGTAAGTATAACTAGGAAATGAAAATAAAACTAACAATTATCAAGAAATAGTTTAATGTTTATAATATGCTTAACATTGAGGACTAAGACAACAGGACAGGTTAAACTTATTACGATTTATAGTGTCTTAATACAAACAATTAAAACCAGAGCCGTATCTCATGTTTTGAAAACAAGGAAATGAACGAGATTCTGACTTCTCGGATAACTTTTTAAGGTTAAAATAAAATGTACTGGTTGGTATTTATTCAACGTTTTTTATCTCGTAAATATGACAATCTTTGATCTCCGAAACTTATCAAAATATGTTTAACTTCGACCATTATGTTAATAATTTAATAAACTCGAAGAATTATAAATGTTGTTATCATTAAAATTATAAATTATAAATGTTGTTATCATTAAAAGTAAACTCTCATCGAGTTTAAAGAAGTACAGCTCCTACAGGACGTGACAGGTTGTCTCGGCAGGCCATCGTGCCCCGTCCTCTCTGGGCCAACCTGCTCCATCGCCATCTTTACAATAAATTCTGTTCTTTAGAAAACTCACTGAAGCAATTAAGTCTGCATGCCATATAGAAACAATCCTTAAACTACGACGTTTTATTGTACTACACAGACCGTTGTGCCTAAAGTAAGCAAAAGTTAAATGACACACATTAACCGACGAGTAGAATTTTACTGAATCACGCACAAAAACAATTATGGACTACAGCTTGTCCAAAACTTCGCCGCCTGCGATATTGGCCCTGAATAAGGAGAGGGACAGTGCTACCTACTTTCTGATTGATTCCTAAAACGATCTAGCATGTGTTGTATGAATTAATTCGATTGGGCCATCCCGCACCTATGGTCAACGTGGCCCGGTCTCCCCTACACATTCTGAGACATCAAGGAATCGTCAACTTAGGACTAGAAGGACGTGTGTGGGGTAAAAATCGTAGAGGGAGCCCGAGGGACGAATGCAGTGAGCAGATTCAAAAGAATGTAGGTTGCCGCTCTTATTTTCAGATGAAGAGGCTTCCACAGGACAGGGTAGCGTAGAGAGCTGCATCAAACCAGTCAGTAAACTAAAGACCACAACAACAACAAAATCTCACGCGACCCTCTACTTCTTTTGACAGTGTAAATCTTCAGTGAATTGCAAAACACGAAGAGAGTGTAGTAATTATTGCTTCCGACAGGGCATGTTGAGTTACGTTAATGACGCTAAAACTGACTATAGACATCAGAAGGAGAGACTGGTGGAGGGGTTGTCAGGAGCCGGCTACTTGCTGGAGCTGTGAGCAGCCGTAAACCTGGCGTCCCGGTGGCGGTGCCCGCGGCATCCTCAGGCGCTAACCGCCCGCCGCCCTCCACCGGCTAATTTATAGCGCCGCGCGCACAAAGGCGGCTCCATAACGCGCCCACCCCCACCCCCGGCGCGCATAACAAACCCCGCCTAAGCGGCGCGCGCAATTGTAATTCATAGGGGCGTCTAATGTTGCCGTAAACCTGCGGCGTGCGACCGGCTTACGAACACTGGCGCGGCTAAGATTTGGCAGAAAAGCGGGCAGACGCCCGCCCATTAGGCGGCAAAGGCACGCCTGATGTAAACAGCACCACGTTCAGGGGGAATACGCGACAAGCAAACTCTGCCCCGTACTGCGAACGCTTCGGCTTTTCGTACAGACCTTGACTGCCGCGCCGCAGAGCGCTCGGCCACCGCGGCCCGCAGTTGAAATCATATACAAATAAGAATACGAGGGCTGAAACTTAAATTGTGGTGTCGCACAAGTATAAAGTGCGCACCACCTACTTTCGCCGCCCGTCGCCATGCACGCACGGCGCGGCGTTCTTACGACGACAGCCACGAGCGCCCTCTGCCACAACTCCGCTCGTGGCCACGACTGAACGACATCGTTCACTTGGAACTGAGATAGGAACCAGCTAACACTTCGGAATCAGATAGGCACCAGTGAAGACTTGGCTTTCGGATAGGTACTAATCAGGCCTCTAGCTCAACTATGTATCAGCTTCTGCAGTACTGTCTTTCTTTCTTTCTTTATCGTGTCCGGACTATTTAAAGGATATCGGCCCAGTACTGGGCTACGTCTATTCCATTAGTATTCGCGAGCCACAAATCTTCGAGGGTACACCGGTGTGGACATTTTTCACATGTAAGAAGGTGTTCCATACTTTGACTTTCTCCATAGTCGCAGTTTACATTGGTTTGGTCGATTATACCCCACTTAAGCATAATTACTTTTACTGGGGCGACCCCCGTTCTGAGCCTCATCAAGGTTCTCCAGGTTTTAAAATTTAGGTTTTGACCGGTCCACTGAACTTGGGGGAGAGGGAAATTTTCAGGCGGTTTGTCCTGGACGGTTACAAGGAAACTTCTCCTAGACTTTAGTCGCGTCTCTGGTGGTCGAGCTCTGTAGAGGCCATGCCGCTCATCTGCGAGTTGTTTTATTTTCTCTACATGTTCTAAAGCGTTTCTGCGAGCTGTGGGATCTGCAAAACCAGCTGCCTTGTACAAGAGTCTGACCGGCGTTGGTCTCATGCACCCTGACACTATCCTGCAGGTCTCATTGAGGGCCACATCTACTTGTTTCCTGTGAGCGCATCTATTCCACTCAGCCGTTGAGAAACAGAGCGCCTGTGCCGTTGTTCGTAGCACACCAGGACATGCACCCCATTTGGTACCCGTTAGCTTTCTAAGTATATTATTTCTCGTCGTTATTTTCTGTCTCGTTTTGATGCAGTGCTGTTTATAAGTTAGAGACCGATCCAGAATCACGCCAAGATATTTAGGGTGGTCTGTGTGTTCTAAGGTGTTCCCGTTCCACGAGGAGTTTCCGTTTGGCTTCTTTCGTGCTAAGGTGGAAAGCGCAGACTTAAGTTTTGGAAGGGTTGGGTCTTAAGGAATTTTGATTATAGTACGCAGTCATTGATTTTAAGGCATTTTCAAGTTTTTCCTCTACTTCTTCAAATCTTTTTCCTTGAACGCATATTGCAAGGTCATCGGCATAGATGAACTGCTTAGTGTGGGCCGGTGTAGGTTGGTCATTTGTGTATATGTTGAAGAGGATTGGAGCTAAGACGCTTCCCTGAGGGAGGCCGTTCTTTTGGTCCCTCCATCTACTCATTTTGCCCTCCAACAATACGAAGAACCTTCTGTTCTGTAACAATGAATGTACGACCCTAACCAGATGGTAATCACCGAGTGTCTCATAGATTTTATGGAGTAATATATTGTGCCTGATGGTATCGTAGGCTGCTGTCAGATCTACGAAGGCTGCCCCCGTTATGAGCTTCCCTTCATACCCTTCTTCAATATGTTCTGTCAGTGCAAGGACTTGGCCGGTACAGGACTTGCCAGGTCTAAATCCTCCTTGTTGTGGAATGAGGTGTTTGTCAACATATTTTCCTATTCTGGACAGGATAAGTCTCTCATACAGTTTAAAAAAGTGACAGAGCAAGGAGATGGGTCGGTAGCTACAAGAATTCTCTGGATCCTCCCCTGGTTTAAGTAACGCTATTACTTTAGATTTTCTTCAGGGTTTTGGGATTTTGCAAGTTTTGCAGCACGTATTGAACAATTGTAAAATCCAACTCTTGGCCCTTTGCCCTAAATTCTTGATTTGTTCAGTGCATATGTCATCCACACCAGCTTTACCGTTTTTTAACATGTTCATGCCATCTTGAAGTTCTTTCATAGTGAAAGGTGTCCCCAAGTGGCTGGTCTCCCGATTGATATTTCTGATAATTTTTGGGTACTTTTGTTGTTTCTCGATTTTCCCGTTCAGCAGTACTTGCGTGGCTACGTGGTTTGCTGTGACCTTGCATGGTAATATTTGTTCCTTAGGGTCGCCGCTCAGTTTCTTAATCAAGTTCCACGCTATTTTGCTACTGTGTGTCATGTCCATTTTTCCCAATGTTTCGGTCCATTTCTCCTTCCTTCCTTGGCTTAATTTTTGGAGTAGGGCTGTTCCACAGTCAACTGTTTCTTCGCTGAAAGGATCAGCGGTATAGAGTGTTTCGTATTTTTTGAGAAGTTCTTTGGATTCACTGGACATAACAGCGACATACTGTTGTCTGCACCCCCTGGGAATAACTTTCCTAGACGTATTCTTTATTATTTCAGTAAGTTGTTCATAATTTTCTAGTCTTGGTTCAACATGTTGTATCTCAGAATCTATCATAGATGCATAGCTTTCCCAGTTTGCCTTCTTAAAGTTAAATCTCCTCTTGAATGGGATGGTCTGTGGTCTGACTGCTGGATAGATGTTAATACCAACTGGTCTATGCTGTGTCTTTGGTATGGGACCATATACCACTTTGGTACATCGGTCCTCAAGATCGATGTTTGAAAAACATATATCCGGGTTGTATCCCTTTTTCCAGACATTACTTTGGAAGGATGATGGGAGTTTTGGGTCATGAATTAGTGCAAGACCACTCGTTTCTGCCCAGGTCTCTACGGCATCACCATTTGCATCCGATTCTGCATAACCCCATAGTATGCTGTGACTGTTGAAATCTCCCAGAATGAGCTGGTTGGGTTGTGACTGGAAGTTAGGTGGAGGCGAAAAGGTAAAGGGTTGGTTTGGGGGTTTATATACCGAGGTTATGGTGCATTTTCCAATTTCGATGGTAATAATTTCTATACCATTTAGGTTAGTTGTTCCCACAGAGGAGACCACAGTTTGAGATTTCACGAACACAGCGCTCCCATGCTTGTTGTGTGGTATTTCTGCCGTTAATTTCATACCTTAAATTTTCGGTCTTCTGGCAATTAGGTCTCTGTGAGTCTCTTGAATGCACAATACATCGCACTTCGAGGTCTTACAGAATTCTGATAAGATTTATTCTTTAGCTGTGGTGATATCCTCGATGTTTATACTCGCTACGGTCAGTGTTGGTTCTGAGAAGAACCATTGTGGCTTTATGTTACTGCGCGTCATCTTTAGTCCGGTATTTTTCTGTGATATTTGGCTGCAGTTTTATTTTTATATTTTTATTTCTTCATAAAAAGATATATTTTTCTACATATGCATCCCAAGATTAAACACATCAACCTGAAATCATTCTATGAACCTCCACTGAATGTCTTACAGCAAAACAATGCGACGGCAGAGCGAGATGACAAAGTACATGCTTATACGTGCACGCCGCCCTATTTTTCATTCTGTGACTGCTAATAGGGGACAACATCCGTACTGATGGGATGCTCAAGGTGGCTACTGCATATAAATGAGACGCAAGCTCAAGTTGACTAGGGATCCCTTTGTTTGTTCTTTTTTTCCTCGGCGAAATGAAAGTTACATGTCCTGCCCCCCCTTCCCCCCCCCCCCCCCCATCCACACACACAGACCAAAATCCTGGAATCGCTATGACGAAGACAGTAAATAAGTTTTCTCGCTAAATGTTCAAATGTACGTTACGCTTAAGGGACTTAACTGCGGGGTCATCAGTCCCTAAACTTATAAACTACTTATGAACTACCTTATACTAAAGATGACACAAATATCCATGCCCCAGGGGGGATTCGAACCCCCGATCGTAGCAGCCGTGCAGACTGTGACTGGCGCGCCGCAGACCGCTCGCAGTTTTCTTGCTCTCCCTCTCTAAATAAAATGGTTGGTACGCCACTGAAAACCAGTGTCGTATCTCTTCACAAACTACCGTCGTCGACTAATACTGCAAAAATTTTAGCTTTTTTTTTATTGAAACCATCATTATTAGCAACCTTCTGTAAAAGGTACATAATTTTTCTTAAAAACTGCGCTATTATCCGAGCTACACCGACAGATGATGCATGTCATATAATGACTGGTACTTACAGTTACTTATAAAACTTCAAAGTCGATTTTCTCGAGAATTTTTGAGAGTTGCGTCGAATGGCTTCTGCTGATTGTTATTTGAGTTCTGAACTTCACGTACAATAAACAACAAAAACTTCTAAAATCCAATACCCATGTGATCTCCTTGAGGGATCAACGGTTAATCGCGTTACTTGCAATTAAATTGGAAGTTGCCAGAAGCCCATCGCAAACGGCCCGCTTCTAGTGTTAGCGACACAAAGTGGACCAATAACAGATTTGGAAATGCAGTGCCCAATGCAGCTGCTTTAAAGCATCATTCTGTCTTAACATATAGGTTCTGACTGAGAGCAGAGGCGTAGATATGAATGGAGCGCGAGAGTTTAGGGGCAGATACCTTACAGACTGAACGAATGTCCTTTTACTAGAGGACCTTAATCCTTCCCCTTGAAACCTCTCTACGCGCCACAGAAAGTTTTTGACAATGTTGATTGGAATACTTTCAAATTCTGAAATCAGCAGGGACGGAGAATTATTTACACCTTGCACAGAAAACAAACTGCTGTTATAGGTGTCGAACGGCACGAAGGGGCGCAATGGTTGGGAAGGGAGTACGACAGAGTTGTAGCGTTTCTCCAATGTTATTCAAGTAGTACATTGAGTGAGCTGTGAAGGAAAGCAAGGAGAAGATTTCAGAAGGAATTAAAGTTCATGGTTATGAAATAAAAACGTTGCGTTTTGCTGATAATATTGTAATTCGGTCAAAGACAGCAAAGGACCTGGAAGAGCAGCTGACAGGAAAGGACAGTAAATTGAAAGGAACGTATAAAGTGAACATTAATAAGAGCGAAACAACGGTAATGGAATGCAGTCAAGCGCAACTCAAGAATTAGATTAGCTAACGAAACAATAAAGTTGGTTGACTTTTGTTACTTGGGCAGTACAATGACATATGATGGTCACAGTACAGAAGATATAAGAATCAAAATGACAATGGGAAAAAAGCGTTTTTTATAGAGAAATTTACTAACGTCGAATGTTAATTTTAAGTGTTAGGAAGTCTTTTCTGAAGGCATTTGTGTGGAGTGTTGCTTTGTATGAGTCTGATAAACAGTTCAAGTAGGAAAAGGATAGAGGTTTTTGAAATGTGGTGCTACAGAAGAATGCTGTATTAGGCGGATAGATCACGTAACTAATGACAAGGTACTAAAATGAACTTGGGAGAAAAGGAATTTTTGGCATAATTTAATTAAAAGAAGTGATCGAGTGGTATGAATCGTAAATTTAGCATTGGAAGGAAGCGTTTGGAGTAAACATCGCAGAGTGAGACCAAGAGACGAAAACAGTAAAGAGATTCAAATGGATGCGGGTTTCCGTTCTTGTCAGGAGATGAAGAGGCTTACTCAGGATAGAGTAGGATGGAGAGCTGCATCGAACCAGTCACCGGACTGAAGACCACAACACACAGCAGGTATTTAGTTGAACGACGGTCTGCAGATGTAACTGATTTGTCGAGTAGATGAAGTTTAACGGATTTCTTCTGATGCTCGTGCGGATGACCTCACGCCTTAAGGTGAGGCGGTAGTCCCTCTACCGACAATGTTAAACTAATTCATCCCCCATTTTCTCAGTAGCTACTGAATAGATTTTTCAGGAATTTTCGCTGAAAATTAAATGATCTTTGTCCAACTCACTAAACGGAATTTGTTGTAGTATTGTAATTTATAATATGCTTATTAATTTAATTGCCATGCATTAAAAATTTTTGTGAAAAAGAGTCATAAATATTTTAATTACAGTAGAATTACTGGTGCAATCAACATGACTGCGGTTCCACAACTTTAATGCAGTGTTATTGACAATTTTTGAAAGTTTCATGACAATTTCTCGATAGTTTCTGAGAAAACGGGGCAAATGTTTTAGAACTTATAGTTTTGAGAAAATGAGACTAAGTCTTACAACATGTTTATTCTAGGAAAAACTTACAGAGCTGTCCCCAAGAAGCGGTTAGAAGCAGCCTGAACCGTAATCAGGGTCCTTTGGGTTCACTTGCCTGTTTCCTTTTCCTGTTTCTTAGACATTAGAGGAGCAAATGTTCAAATGTTCAAATGTTTGTATAGTTTATGGGACTTAACTACGGGGTCATCAGTCCCTAAACTTATAAACTACTTATCAACTACCTACAACTAAGGACGGCACAAATATCCATGCCCAAGGGAGGATTCGAACCCCCGACCGTAGTGGCCGTGCAGACCGTGACTGAAGCGCCTCAGTCCCCTCGGCCACCGCGGCCGGCATTATAGGAGCAGCACAAGCTGAGTTGGCAATAAGCAAGCTGTCCAGTTCTCCTAGAATAGTTAAGTATTATGTCTGCCGCGAGGGAGTAGCCGAGCGTTCTGGAGCGTCACGATACGGATCGCGAGGACTCCCACGTTGGAGGTTCGAATCCTCCCACAGGCATAGATGTATGTGTGTTGCCCTTAGGTTAGTTTACCTTAGTTTAAGTAATTTGCAAGCTATGGACTAATAACCCAGCAGTTAAGTCCCATAGATTTACAAACATTTGAACATTTGATTTAGTATTCTGTCCGGGTTATATGCCTAACTGTTCTAAAACTTTTAGTCTGGCAATGTCTCCATTGTTCCACGTTATCGCAGCAGCTGACTCCTAGTTGTAAAGTTCTGTAACCGAGAAAACCATTTCTAGGGATGCGGGTCAACACGATGTTGTATAAGGCCTCATTTACACAAACTGACTTAACCGCCACTCAACTTCCAGGCCACCACTTCACTTATAACACAGTTTAATAATCCTAGATATACCATAATACTAGTACTTCCACAACTTTCATCTACTTCTGTATATTTATCAAAGTTTACTTCGCTCTCGAAGCACTTGGTGGGCCGGCCGTGGTGGCCGAGGAGACTGAGGCGCTCCAGTCACGGTCTGCACGGCCACTACGGTCGGGGGTTCGAATCCCCCCTCGGGCACGGATATTTGTGCCGTTCTAGTTCGTAAGTAGTTCCTAAGTAGTTTGTAAGTTTAGGGACTGATGACGCCGTAGTTAAGTCCCATAAACTATACTAACATTTGAAATATTTGAAGTACTTGGTGGAATTTCAGGTACCAGACGCATGCTGCAGTTGCACTGTTTCGGACCTTCATTTCCTACAGTTTCCTCGTTTTGAATTCCGTGGAATTTAAGTTTTTTGAACAAACCTTTTGGTTTGGTCATTATGGAAACTATACACCGCACTAAAACTTTCAAGAAACTTGGAATTCATACGCTCTAGCATGTTAAGCAACATATGAACCGTATATTTCTGTTCAAAACAAAAACAATCTAACTCTCTAATTGTAAAAGTGCCGAAGGTATAATCTTTTTTACGAAAACGGGCGTAAATTATTGCGGAGTGACAGATGTAATAAAATTTTTAAAAATGCAGTTCTAATTGATCAAAAAAATGTTCACAAAAGAACGTAGTATCTAATTACGCAAAAAAAATTAAAACTGATTTTTTTGAAAAGTTCACGCCCACCGTCTTACCTTAAAGAGTCGTCAGCGCAGGTCAGCTGTGGCCGCCCTAGACGTCTGCCTGGTCTGTCATTGCTTCGTGTGCGAAGCGCTCAAGTTTGAGGTGCACCGCAACAACCGCAACAGTTTTGAAGAACTACAGTAGAACGATCTGGATGAAATGGCAGCAATTCCTGCTGTCGAATTTGTATCCGCCTTGAGTAGCTTGCCAAGGAGGCCCAGAAGTGGCACAGGGCCTCCTCCGGCACCTGCCGCGTTTCTCCGTAACCTGGGATTCAGAGTCTCGCATCGCTCACGTTGCCGGCCGCGAGCGTTTCTGGCGGCCGCGGAAGTGGAGTACCGCTCGCGGGATTGTATCATTAATTCAGATCGGACGACGGATAACCCAAAATAGCGATGCCTAGATGATTAATTCATCTATTAGTAGCCAGTCCGCAATTCTGTAGTACCTAACGGTTCATAACTTATAGACAGCGGCGAATAATGCATGGCGAGTGCTCGGCTCGCGCAGAATGTGAATAATAACTGGCAGCCGACTAAGCCGGCCGGCTGCCGGCTCATCTGGCGCGAGGTGCGCGGAAAAGGACGGCGAGCCGCAGCAGCCGGAAAAAATGTTCTGCCGGAAAACCAGCGCTCCGGCACTCGACTGGTCTCCCGCCGAAATGAAAACACGCCTGCGTACATCACTCCAAATTGCTTTTCATATTCCACTGCAGTTGCCAAGGTCCACAATCACTGCTGCTATGTGTTCATGTTTGTTGTTTTAAAATATCTAAATCATTATCTCATTTACCAAAACTGGGACGAACCTCAATTCTTCGTCTTGTGCCGTATACAACGAAAAAGGAAAATCTTATGTAAGTGGGGCATAATTTCTGCTCTCTTTCCAGTGGTTCATACGTAATGGTTTCAATTTTTTGTGTGTCTTGGGCCGGCATTTAAAGACTTTTATAATAAAATTTTCGAATGTTGCTTTAAACATAACTACATCGAAATACGTCCTATCGTAATAGGTAATATATTTAAAGTAGCATTTGGAAATTTTATTACATAGATTCTATTTTGTCATCATTATCAGAGGGTTATTACTTACAATATCCATGCTTCACACTGTACGGGATATACATCTTTCATTCCTTCCTTTAATCACTCTGCCCATCACTTACCTCATCTATATGCCTATTTGTGGCCTTCCTCTCTGCTTCAGCCAGCTGAAAACTCTGTTAGTCTGTGTGTCCTCCCTGCTCTATCTCCCCGTCTCTCAATTTATATACGTATCTCTTCCTCAAATGCTTCAAATGTTTTTTTTTTCAAATGTTTGTAGAGTCTTTGGGACTTAACTACGGGGTCATCTTGTCCCTAAACATACAAACTACTTATGAACCAGCTACAACTAAGTACGGCACAAATATCCATGCCCGAGGGGGGATTCGAACCCCCGAACTTAATGGCCGTGCAGACCGTGAGTGAAGCGCCTCAGTCCCCTCGGCCACCGCGGTCGGCATCTCTTCCTCCTTGTCCCTTACCTCCACCTCCTTCTCCTCCTGTACTCCTCCTTCTGTTCTCTCTGACCACTCATGCATACCCGTGCCGCTATTATTACTTAGCCACTCTCTCTCAATCTTTTCTTTTCTCCTCTCAGTGTTCATCTCCCCCTCTTCGACTTCGTTTTTGCCTCCTCCTTCGTCCATGTGTACATCCTCTCCATCCTTCTCATATTAGCAATGTTACGTGTAATTCACAGAAAGTTTCCTGCATTGTGTATTTAATCTAATCTTCCGTTCCTCCATCTCCTATTTTGTCGTCTCTGTATGTTCACCCTCGAAATATACCATATACCCGTAAATTTTCATCGTAAGTGATGAATCAGTATCTAAGCGTTCAAAAGGCAAGAAAGTATCTATGAAAACATACGTTCATATGCCGATCTTCGGTATAATAGTGACGAAATCTATTGACGGATCAGAGGGCATCGACGTCCATTGCAAGGTGCCCTCTGTAATCCACCATACAGTGGGTTGCTTAGCATAAAAACCTTATCGATGAAAAAATACAGAATACAGAAATGTGTCAAATATTATGGTGATCGGTTGAACCAAATATATTGTTCCTATTGTGAGCTTCAAAGACATCGCTAAATTACGTGACACTTCCGTGTGAACACCTTCTAAACACAGGACAGCCAGATGTGATCAGGATAGGCACGATTTAAGCATAGATTTGTGTATAATGAGCATTACACCCGTTGAATGTGCAGTCTTTCATTTAATTCGTAACTTAATTCATTCGGTCTCCAATATCTGCTAATACTATCACTAATATTTATGTAGTTATCAGTATCATTATTAGCCTGGTGCAAGGTAGTAATTTTATCTTAGCTGATAGGGAAAATTTTCGTGCTCGGCAAAATCCTGTCAACAAACTTGTCATTTGGCGAGCGCTCCACAATCGCCGGTGCCAGCGACCACGCAAGTCATCCTACCGGTCTCGCGATCGTCTGCGAATTCTGTACATCAAAGAGACATTCTGCGGAAGGGAGGACCGGTTTAGGCGGTCGGTGGATACAGAAGACACAAGCCGCGAGTCTGTTGGGATGCGTTAAATGGCCTACACATGCTTGACATGGGTTGCCATATCCAGGAATGAATGTGAGATCCAGGAACCCTCCAGAAAACGTGTCAACAGCATTCTGCTTGGCGCGAAGTCAGTCGTCAGAGAGGGAGCAGCAACGTTCTCTCCACCGCTCGTAATTTCTTTAAAGCAGGCCACTGGCCACCTCACAATAGTAATTTGAAAAATATAAAACGTTCAAACGGCGTGGGCCATGGATGGTAGCCATCTTCAAATTAAAATATTCAAATGTCTGTAAATCTGTGAAACTTCACTTCTTTGGTTATTGGTCTCTAGGCTTACGAACTACTTACACCAAGTTAAATTAAACTAATAATAACAAACAACAAATACACACGCACAAACACACACATGGCCCAGAGAGGACTGGAACTTCCGACGGCGAGCGACCGCGCACTCCGCATCGAGGCGCCTTAGGCCGTGTCCAGACACGGCGACAATCGCGCCGCGCCGCGCCGGCGCCGCTTTTAGTTACTCGAGTAGCGCCGTAACTGATCACTCGTGACCGCGCGGTAGCCGCGCTCCAACCGCCGCCACCCGCGCGGCTCCTCTACTTCTGTGGAATCCTGCGGGAGCGCTCGGTTTGGCTGCGGGCGCCGCGTGCTGCGGACGTCTCAGCGCCACGAGCTGGCAAACGGTCGCCTCCATACGGAATTATTTATTGATGAAGTGGAGAAACTACGCGCTTTATGGGATCTTCAGAGCGATGAATATTCTAATAAAACTGCCAAAAGCCAAGCTTGCCAAGATTTGGTGGATATATTTTCGAAAATGATGAAGATAGGTTTGGAGAAAAGGAATGTTTTCGGTAAGTAGATGTTTATTCAACAAAAATTAATTTACATAGAATCATATTTTTGTCTCGTGATTTTCAGAACTTGAAATATCTTCCCTGACTAATTGAAGTAGCCCGTCAAAAGAATTTATTGACCTTCTCAAATAGTCAAAGACTTTTTCTCCATACATTCTTAATGTAGGATACATCGTTACGAATTGCTCATATACGAGCTAATCACCTAGTACAGGATGCACCCAGTACCATAAAAAATGTTCAAATGTTTGTAGAACTTATGGGATTTAACTACTGCGTCATATGTCCCTAAGCTTACAAACTACTTATGAACTAGCTAAGAGTAAGGACGGCACAAATATCCATACCCGAGGGGAGATTCGAACCCCCGACCGTAGTGGCCGTAAAGACCGTGACTGAAGCGCCTCAGTCCCCTCGGCCACCGCGGCCGGCGCACCCAGTACCATAGGCGGATCCAGAAAGGGGGGGGGGGGACAACGGTCGTTCGCCCACAACTGCCATCCCAGCAGCCAGGTTATTTTTTCTTTAAGACTGCACTGAGTCTTCAAAACTGTAAGACTTTTTATTGAGCGTGGGTTAAAAAGGGGTGGCCGGGCCGGGTACTGGAGTCTTTCTGCTCAGCCAGAGTTCAGCTGACGACGAGAATTTCTTGCACCGCCCCCATCCCCCCCGTCCCGGACCCGCCCCTGCCCACACTGCCTTTCTCTTACCCTCGCTCTCTTTCTTTTCAGCAACCAGAGTAAACACAACATTTCTTCTGCGACTTCCACTTTGACAGTCAGTTACCGCCACACACTGCCACCGACCTCCGCGGCCGGACGCCGCCTGTCTGACACACAGGCCGCCATTTTGCGGTTCAACCCGCGCCATCCCCGCATGCCTCGCGTGCCTGAACGCGGCTCAGACCGCTCGGCCACTCTGCCGCGGAGAGGGCCGGCGTCGCTTCTTCTCTCCAGAGCGCGGACGCACAGGAAGAAACTGTTTCTTCAGCACTGCGACTGCGGACCTGGAGGACGCCATGTTACGCCTGACAGCATTCCTACTGTTGTGAGACAAACAGTTTTGCGCCCTTAGATCAAATGTAGTGCAATTGGGTCGATAAAGTGAAAGGAATAGGTTTTTGGATCCAAAATATAGGGGCTTATCTCACTGTGCTGTTACGATCCTCACACTGGATCACACGAATCAAAGTTTGCGTTAACTTAAAAAACTTCTCAGCGATCAAGGAAATGAGCAGATATACAGAGTTTGTTCGTTATGTAGCCACACCGTCGTCCTTAATTAATTTAAATCGTTCTGAGTACGGATTTATGGCATATTTGTTTCAGTGTAGGGCAGGTTTATATCTCTGCTTCGAGGACGAGGAAGCTTATCTGTAGCCACAGCCTTGGCACGCTGCAAGCTTTTGCAATTACGACAGCAGTCGCTGCGGGTACTGCAACGGTAAGAAGTGGCCGGCCGCGGTGGCCGCGGGGACTGAGGCGCTTCAGTCACGGTCAGCACGGCCGCTACGGTCGGGGGTTCGAATCCCCCCTCGGGCATGGATATTTGTGCCGTCCTTAGTTGTAGGTAGTTCATAAGTAGTTTGTAAGTTCAGGGACTGATGACCCCGTAGTTAAGTCCCTTAAGCTTAACAAACATTTGAACATATTTGGTAAGGAATGGCCGCAACTGCGGTAAGGGAACTTAAGCAAAATGTTTCTACTCTGCCTCTTTCCTTGTTCTGTTAGTTAAAATCAATAGCAGGTTAAACTTAGGCATTTCTAGTTCTATTTAATTAAGAGAGTGCACATCCACGGTCGACACAAGTCTATCAGTTTTTCATGAAGTTTCTTTCTCGTGAATTAGACATACTGCTACCACAATATTCTAGCCTCATTTTCTTTTAAGTCAACGAATGCTCTCAGTCTATTTTACGATCATTGTAAAGTTTGTATCATAGTAAATGTTTTTCCTAGATTTTTCGTGTCATAATCAATATTTTAAAAGGAACTTGCTTTTTCTATTCAGTAGATTTGTCTCTCGCTTTCCTGTAAATTCACGAAACTTAATAGTTAATTATTAATTAAAGTACTGGTTAATGCATAGGTTAGTCTGCAGAGGGAAGTCTCGCTTAGATGCAGATACCAGTAACTCGTAGTACAAAGACATTAAGCAATCTTCACACCTGCGTTAATATCTTATGATAGTGTTTATGGGAAAATGAAAAAAACGCTCATACAACTGTGCTGACGTAACATACAGGTGAACTGCATGCTACGGTGGAGACTGCATACAGAAATTATGATTTTCGCAGTCTTACGACGTTTCCTTTTAACTCTCTCGAGCCGGCCGCGGTGGCCGAGGGGACTGAGGCGCTCCAGTCACGGTCTGCACGGCCACTACGGTCGGGGGTTCGAATCCCCCCTCGAGCATGGATATTTGTGCCGTTCTTAGTATAAGGCAGTTGATAAGTAGTTTGTACGTTTAGGGACTGATGACCCCGTAGTTAAGTCCCATAAGCATAACAAACATTAGAACATTTTTTTTTTTAACTCTCTCGAACTTTTCAGAAAAACTTTTCCACAACCGTAAAGACCAGAAGAGAAAGAGAATTATTGCTCTCCATCGTCCGAATTGTGAGTTCTAGCGTTGAGTCCATTCAAAACCACATTGGAAAACGCACTTTCATTTCTTTCTAATATTTTCCAACTTTCCGGTAGATTTTCCAAAAAATATCTTTCGTACAAACTTTATCTTGAGAGTCACGAACACGATCAATGAAAAGCACTTGTCCGTGAGAGTGCGGCATTTTCGTTGGCCATTGTGGATGAAACATGACGACTACTGCTTGCTGTCGATTTTATGCCTCTTTTTTTTTTTTTTTTTTTTTTTTTTTTTGGCCTCCACGTCTTCCTGCTGGGCAAAGCAGGATTTGGAGACAAATTAGGCGCCTGAGAATCACTCGGCGAGTTGAGAAGCCGCCAGGGGTTTGTCGGAGCGTTCGTCTGCGGGCAGCAGGGCATTCGGGACGCTAGCTCAGCAGGCGGGGGTTGGCGGCGGCCTAATTAACATTTAGGCGGGGGCGGGGGCGGTCCCGGGGGCGGCGGTGACATTTGGGGGCGGCGCTGGCGCTCAGCCGCCTCCCAGGGCCCTCTGCCACTCACCACCCGCGCCACGAGCATTCAGCTCCCGCTGCCCAGCACTGTCAGCAGTGTCACAATTAATAAAACAACTTAGACTGTTACGCCGTGCTCGGATGTATTCCACGGTAAAACCCGACGTTTCGTCCCAGTCTGCCGACGACCCTTTCAGGAATTACGAATTTTCGAGTGTCCATCATCCCTTACTGACTGCATCTTCACGTGCTCCTGGTCGCTAGGGACACATCCGTTCTGGATCGCTCGGAAGCGCAGGAAACCGCGCTCAGAATGACAAGCGGCGAAGCCCCAGGTGCGTGAGTGGTATAGCTGCAGTTCGTAGTTGTCTCTTGGAGTGTTCGCAAGTGAATGACTATATTACTCAAAATTTCCGGGCTATTATGCCACGGTCTTATGGATTTATTATTGAAACCCAACGTTTCGTCGACAACTGCGGAGGACATTTTCGAGGGGGATCGCGGCACTTTTCGATGTCCGATGCACACCCTGGCTCGCTACTGACTGAAGCCAAACTCCGTTTACGAGGGCTCGCGCGCAGAGGTGTGACGTCAGATGTTTTTGATACGCGCGCGCAATTCAAGGTCGCCGATTGCCGTCGTCCGTTAATATTGTCTCGTGTTGGAAAACTGTTACATTTCTTTTTCAAAACAGGAATCCGTATTTCATTTAGTTTCACGCCCTCCTCCATCCTATTGAAATTATTGGTATGTTTTACAATTTCTATAGTCTCTCTGTACAGTCTTTCGTGGTATCCATTTGCGGCTGCTAAAACATGAGTCTTATAAAATTGAATAACGTGGTCCCCTGTTTGAAAAACATGTTCAGCAACAGCTGATCTGTCAATCTCTCCCCTTATACAGTTACTCACCTTTTTTTATCCACATATACGTCTCCACAGCTACACGGAATCTTATAAATTCCTGCTCTTTCCAGCGGTTTGCGAGCGTCCTTCACCGATTCCAGGTGATCCTGTATCTTCCGAGTACGTTTGTAAATAACGGCAACATTCCGCTTCGTCAAAATTTTACCAAAGCGGTCGTTAAAATTTATTTTGGAAGTAAATCTAAAAAAATCTGCAGTTGTTGTTTCAGGGACCGCGATTCGGACCCACAGCACCCTTTATAAAAGACGGCGCAATTCATAATACTTGTGATTATTTTACAATATTCGGATAAAAGAATTTCATTGTTACACCGATTATCTTAGAAGTAAATTGAAAAAAAAGAAAGAAAAAGAAAAAAGAATGCAGTCGCAGTCGTTTCATCTGTACCGCGTTCCGCGCCGCCACAGTTTCATCAGAGGACGTGCGCTCCCGACCAGACACGTCCATTTCGAAGCGGACCGGCATCAGGTGGGTGGGGCGGGCAGCCCGCTTAATCAGAGCAGCATCGGCCATCGGCGCCGGACTTTCATTAAGTTTGTCCGGCAGCGGCAGAGGCGGGCAGGTTTATTTCGTGCGCGATGCCGCGCTCTGTCCTGTCGCTGACGCCTGCGCGGGTAACCCTCCTGGACGCTGGACGGCGGACGGTGGACGGTGGACGGACGCAATTTGTCAACGCCACGCGGCGCACGTCACGCGCCGGACGTTGCGGTTGCGTTGCCGTTGCCGTTGCCGCCGACCATAGGACGCTCCCGACCACTCTCTCTCTCTCTCTCTCTCTCTCTCTCTCTCTCTCTCTCTCTCTCTCTCTCTCTCTCTCCCTCTTCGCCCCTCCCCCCTCTTTCTCTATCCCTCTCTAAACCTCAGTCCCTCTGCCACCACATTCTCTCCACCCTTCCTGCGACCCCTTCTCCTAAAAAGACTGTTCAACTACTACCCCTCCTCACAGCAGACCCGTGCGCGGGCGAGTCCAGCCGAGGCGAAAAAGAAATAAAAGAAGGAACTAAAGGAGTGAGAAAGAAACGCAAGAAAGAAAGACAAATCCATTAAATTTATGTAGCCGCTGCGGTAATCCCTCACCCCTTTTCGCATCGAAGAGAGGGGGTTTCCTCGTTACCGGAGATCACAAGAAAATTGGATCCAGCGAATAAATGGTGGTTTTGGACGGCGCGTACATACGCCTCGCCTCGCCTCGCCTCGCCAGAAACCCCGGCCGGCGACCGCCGTGGCCGGAGATATATATGGAGCCAATAGCATAAGCCTTCATCCGCGCGGCCGCAGATTTATGAAACGTCCGTGAATTCGGCGGGCCACATAAATTCCGGCCCTCGGTCTTTTTCCATTTCCGGAGCCGCCGCCCCTCGGCTCCTGTCGGACCGTCGCGCCCCCCTCGGTATTAATTACCCTGGCTACCTGCCGCCGCCGCTGCACTACCTGCTGCACGCCTCCTCCCACACGCCGATGCCGCCTGTAAATGATTTACCGCAGCGCCTCCACTCTGTTAAGGCCGACATCAAGTGTTCTGAGGCGGTGGCGCGTGGGCAGGTGAAAAAGACAGATGTAAACATAAGTACTATTAAGTAGATACACCACGAGAGTTTGTATCAGTTTTGTGTTCATACTCAGAGGATAATTTTCACTGAAGACTTTTTATTTTACTGACAAATATTTTTTACTGTTGACATCAGATAATAACAATATAACATATTAGTAAAAAAAAAAAAAAAAAAAAAAAAAAAAAAAAAGCTGCACGTACACTTCATACCACTAACACCTCACTCCCCTCACCAATACAGGGAAGTATCACTGTCCACCACAGCGATACGCGATGCCTTCACGCATCATTCATGAAAATAATTCATATACCGGTTTCGTACTTTTCTTTATACGAGGTGCCAAATTAATTTCTTTGCAACATGTGGCAACTCTGCAAGCTTGCGTGGGCACAATATCTTTGACCTTCGTCTATAAGCTGCTTCTAGTTCAAGCCGCACATCGACGCAAGTGCTCAGTCGTGAGTTGCGCTGTAATGAGTCAACTCGCGCTTGTATCTCTCGTGACGGAAATGGAACCTCATAACATTGCGCAAAGGTATGCCATTTCTTATTGCGTTAAACTGGTTGTAAACGCGACAACAACTTACGGTAAGCTTTCAAAAGGTTTCTGGAGAGGAGGTTATGTCAAGAGCTCAAGTGTTAAGTTGCCATAAAATGTTCAGTGAAGGCAGAACGAATTTTGAAGATGAAGACCGCAGTGGACGAACGTCAAGCTCATGGACGGATGTCAAATTGGCCAAGGTGCGTGAACTCGTACGATCTGATCGAAGATTATCCTGAACTTTTAGAATGATTTCGTAAAAGAACTTTTCGTGTCCGTGCCAACATTGCTGATAACTGGATTCTGCAACACATACTGCTCTGTCAGTACAGCAATTGTTAACCTCAAAACAAATTTCGGCACTACCACAACCACCTTATTCCCCAGGTATCGCCCCGTGCGATTTCTTTCTATTTCCAAAAGTCAAAACGGCGGTCGAGGGACACCATTTTCAAACAACACAAGATGTCCAAAAAGCTGTGACGAGCGTCTTGCAGAATATGACAGAATATGAATTTCAGAAATGTTACATCAATGGCAGAAATGCTGGAAAAGGTTTGTGCAATCGGAAGGGAACTAAATCATCCTGGCAGATTAAAGTTGCGTGCCGGAACCGAGACTCGAACCAAGGATCTTTGCCTTCCGCGGGCAAGTGCTCTACCACTGAGCTTTCCCGACACGATTCACGCCGCGGTGGAGTAGCCGAACAGTCTAAGGAGTTTCGATGCGGAGCGCGCGGTTGCTCGCCGTGGAGGTTCGAGTCCTCCCTGGGGCATGGGTGTGTGTGTTGTCCTTACGTTAGTTTACTTAGGTTTAAGTAGTTCGTAAGCTACGGACTGATGACCACGCAGTTTGGTTCGATTGATTTACAAACAATTGAACACGATTCACGGTCACAACTTCAATTCTGCCAGTACCTCGCCTTCACAGAAGTTCTCCTGCGAAACTTGCAAGACTAGCACTCCTGGAAGAAAGGATATTGTGGAGACATGGCTTAGCCACAGCCTAAGGGATGTTTCCAGAATGAAACTTTCACCCTGCAGCGGAATGTGCGCTGATATGAAACTTCCTGGCAGATTACAATTGGGTGCCGGAACCGGGACTCGAACCTGGGACCATTGCCTTTCACGGAGAAGCGCCCTGCCAGTGAGCAGTTTCATGTCAGCGCACACTCGGCTGCAGAGTGAAGGGGTCTACTCTGAAGGAGACAACACTAAACTTGACTTGAACTGTAAGCAACATTTTCTGTTTTTTACATCAGTCTCATTACTTCATTGCCGCCCCTCGTATTCGTGTTCGGTCCCCCCTTATATGCACCACTGACCTGAGGTGGAAATGTGAATTTGAGCAGCCTGCCCGTGAATCAGGCTGGACGTTTCTTCTCAACAGTGAGTTGCAAGGCAGCCCAGACACGCTCAGTATTGTTCAACTATGGGCAGTTCTTAATCAGCGGAGGTGTTTAACCGTTTCGCTACGGTGAACTTGTGCAGAAGTCGGGAGCGAATGTGCTCCACAGCCACAGGCGGTGGACTGCTGCAGCAGTCGAGTGCTGCCTGTGCCGCCCAGCCGGTGGACTGCTGCAGCAGTTCCGCCTCGCGTCATATATTGTAGTGTAAAGCTACTGAAATGTAACGTAAAGCAATTGTAAAAAAATATTATTTAACAAGCGAAATATGCGTTTATAATAATAACGTCCATATCCCACCAGAGCTGAATAAAAAACTTGGATCTTTCAGAAAATACGCGAAAATTGCGCGAATTATCTGAAAGAAGGAAGAAAATGGTTTCTATTCCAAATGAAATTACCCTAATAAATATATGGTATAAAGTCCAATAATTGCGATAACACTGAGAGTGTGAAAGCAGGGCAGAGTAGCGCTGTGGGGAGCGCGGCCGGGCGCGACTGGCGCTCGTCCACAGCGCACGGCGCCGGAGTGAAACGGTTAAATGCGCAGCAGTGTTCCTGGAACGACCCTGGAATTTCCGAAATCCGTCGGAATGCTTTGTGGACGAGACTCGACGCCGACGATCAGCCAGGAGGCGCGCCTGTCAGAGTCGTATCTGGACGTAACGGCGATCCCACATCTCCTCGACTGCGCGCGCCCACGCCGTCGCACAGCCTCGACAGCTCCGTGATGACATGCTGAGTCCACGGATTCTTGAGGACGTCTCCGCACCCTCACAAGTCCGCTCGATGTGACTCAGAACGAGGCTCGTCACACCAGTCAACATGTTCCCAGTCATCGACAGCCGAATGTCGGTGACGGAGGGTCGAGGCGTGCGGCTTTGTGTAATGCACTCAGCAAGGGCACACGATGCGCCGGGACGGCCCTCTCGTTCGATGAAATGTCAGTTCCAGACGTACCGTGTCGCCAACGAAAAAAAAAAATTTAATTTTCTTGACTTTTGCACTACTACTAAAATTAAATGTCTGGTTCTTGCACAGAGAGAAGAAGCGCTAAGCGCTCAATCTATCACCTTTTCATAAAACGGTCACTTTAAATAAAATATCTCCAAGTTCTCTTGCCAAAAGAAAATATCTGCCCCCCCCCCAAAAAAAAAATCGTAGCTACAATGATTTCAGCAATTAGAGAGAATATCTTCAGTAAAAAACCGTCTTGATCGCTGATTGTTTTATT
Organism: Locusta migratoria; assembly: GCA_026315105.1. Classification (NCBI taxonomy): domain Eukaryota; kingdom Metazoa; phylum Arthropoda; class Insecta; order Orthoptera; family Acrididae; genus Locusta; species Locusta migratoria. The sequence continues at coordinate 478,607,054 of CM048748.1, forward strand.
CTTTAATTGATGACGCGTTTCTCCCTTTAGCAGGGCATCTTCAGATTATCTGCGTAACAGAATTTACACAAAATTACTAGGCGGAATTACAAAACGGGGACAATGGGTCATGGGCATATTGTGTGCTAAGAAGACAGTGTAAATGGTAAACAAAGCTTACAATGCGCTCTCCATGCGATGACACCGTAAGTTATATTGCGGCGTTTGTGCATGCCGTCTTTAGTCTTGGACAGTTCATAAGTAGTTTTTAAATTTACGGACTGATGACCCCGCAGTTAACTCCCATAAGCTCTAGAAACATTTGAACATTTGATTGGAATGTGGATTTCCTTGTAGCCCTACAAATGATTGGGTAACAACGAATTATAGTGGAACATACTAGATAATGATGTGAGAAGCATAAACCCGGTTTTTTAGGTAATATTGAAATCGATTTTATGCTTGTTTATCATTTATATTGTCTTCTTAGCACAAAGTAATCCCATGTCACATTATTCCAGTTTTGGATTCCGCCTTGTAATTTTGTGTAAATTCTGTTACGCAGATAATATGAGGATGCCCTGTTAAAGGGCGAAACGCGTCATTAATTAAAGAATAAAACAATCTGCAATCAAGACGGTTTTTTACTGAAGGAATATTTCGTAGCTATGTATGATGTTGTCAGCACAGCTATTATAGCTTCCTCTCCTTCATAAGCGATCTATATAAGGAATTGATTTTTAAAGCTCTCTAAATTATCAAGTAGCTTCTTCCCGTGACTCAAAGTAAACTTTCATTGATATACACATACTCTCTCAAAAAATTTTGAATAATTCCACTCCAAATGAATATCTTGCAGTTTGTAAAAGGTTGAAATGATAATCTTCAACACATTATTAAAGTTGGAGATGTTATAACATTTTATTGTCTGCACGACATACAAGTCATCACAAGACAAGAGCTAAACATAGATTACTTTTTTGTTCTTTTTCATTTTACCGCGAAGAGCAGCATCTTCTTGTGTCTCGTGGCCTTCGACCCGCCACTTGAAGTGACCTGTTGTTTACTCCCTGAGCTCGGCGGTGAAGATGTTGCTCTCGTAGGTTGAATCGTCGTCACAGCACATGAAACGTAAGAAAAACACAGAACTTTCTTCAGAACGACATAACATGAAGTATTAACGTTTGAAATCATTGATTAATATTAAAATAAGTATAATAATTGCACAACTGAGCTAACATAAAGTAGTAGCGGGGTCAATAGTCTGTCCCGCTACAAAGACTGGGCCTTCGGCTCCGACAGCCCGTATCGATGATGCTTCGTTGAATGGTTAGCACGCCGACACTTGCTGATGCTCGAGCACTGAAATCCGCTATAATCTGCAGAAGGGTTGCTCCTCTGCCGACATCGAACAGTTTTCTTCAGTCGTCGTCGGTCCGGTTCTCGCTGAGCTACTTTCAAGTAAATCAACAATTTCAGTAAACAAATAACTTCACAAGAACCCTAAAGAGTACTTCAATTATTTGGAGAGCACACCGGGAATAAACTTCAGTTTTAAACTGGGAATTGTACCTCCGTAACTTTTTAAATAATTAACCATTCCAGTAAGGTTAATGACCCGATCAGAATGCTAAAGAATGTTCTCAGTAGTTGTAACACCTTACAATTTTAATCACAGAATACTTTCTGGGGCGTTTAGGTAACATCAACAGCACAACTATAGACGCGTGGAATGTGATGCAGCGGTCGCAACAAGGCCCGGCCTGTCACGATGGCGCGCATCTGGAACGTGACTGCCGCGGTGTCAGAGCCGCCCCTGTTTACGGCGGCTAGTCTCTGCCACTGTGCTGCCTGCTCTGTACCTCCAACTTACAAGAAGTGTTGGCGCCTGTGGTCGGTACCAAAGATGAATGCACCAGCTGTTAGCCAGGTGGTGACAGTATTCTTCGAGACGATTATAGACTTTGGTATTCCACATCCTTCTGGTGTCGTTTGGCTGTTCTAAATGTACGCAGGATAATGGTATGAAGAAAACTCTTTAGGTTTTATTCCGTCACTCCAGATCATTTCATCTGGCGCTAATGGTATTTGGTCGGGATATTTCATATGGGGTTGTTCCCCTACTGTGGTGGTAGTCTTTTTACTTGAGGCCTCGAGGGCGGTTTGAGTTTCGATGATTATGATGACAACACACAACATCCACGCCACTGCTGGGAATCGAACCCGGGCCCCCTGTGTGGTTCACAGCAACGCTATCGTCTGGACTACTGAGGCCCACATGAAGGCAGCGCCTCACGTGGTAGTCTGTGCTCCGCCCTTGTAACCGGCCTCGCACTCGAACACACACACACACACACACACACACACACACACGAAATCAGTAGCTTAAAATACGAAATGAACTATTGCTTCATGTCTCCACGAGTCGTTATTCTAAATTTGAGGAAAAGCGTAGAAATGGCGGCAGCAAATTGTTTTAAATGCCCACATAACCCGTTATATTAACGCTGCGCAAGTAACACATTTCTCGCTTCAACAGAAAGATCGCCTGTGTAGTTTTCATATTATTTCTACGTTTCGAATCCCCAAGTACCTGGAGTACAGATGGTTGGAACTGTGAGGAAAATCGCAACGTAAAAATTCAGTAGAATTTTTCACCCGAAAATATGGCAAGCGTAAAGAGGATGAAATAAAGAGAGAGGAGAGAACTGAAATGAAATTGTCTGTTCCCCCTGTGCGTGTGTTTTCCATTTTCAGCAAGCGTCCAGAGCAATGTTTGTAGGTGTTTTATATGTTCTACCCACTGAAGCTAATTATATTGTTGTTCAGCACGAAACAGTAGCTGCTTTCGAGTTCTAAAACCAACGAAGATAGAAAGAGTTTATAGAAACTACGGAAAGCTTTGAATATTTCAGGCGTGACGTTGGCACTCGCCGCAGTGGGCAGAAAAGTTCTTCTACCACCGTAAGCGAATTTAAATGCCAAAATGAAAATATGTGGCTCGAATAACGCGTACGGCCGTTCGGGAGATGAATAGCTCCCGCAGTATTCACGAGAAGTGCCCACGGAAATTGGGAAGAATAACAGGTATCGCTTCCCCAGTCGCATTTAGCAGCTCCCCGGCGACGGAACCCGATTTGGAAACGCCGTCAATGGCAGCCGGAAGGGAGCGCCTCCAATTGTTTGCGACGCCGCCGGCTCGCATTTTCGCGTAATTGTAAGGCGTGAAAGCCTCGCCGCGGACAGGAAATTTCGTTTTAACCTGTGGAGTGGGCGCGGCCCTGCAGAGTGCTCAGTTCCGGGCCGCGGTCACATTGCGCACACCTGCTTGGCTTAATTAGAGCCACAGAGGCCCCGCCAGCGCAGGTGTTCCTCCGCCCCACTCGACGGCGCCGCACACACTGGCTGCCCAGACGGCGCGCCGACTGCCTGACGCCACTGTGCAACAAGCACTGCAGGAACGCATGACAGGGCGCGACAGTCCACCGGCAATACAGTGCACCGAGCAACAGTTTTCCCTCGCCTGTGTATGCAACTACACTACTGGCCATTAAAATTGCTACACCAAGAAGAAATGCAGATGATTAACGGCTATTCATTGGACAAATATGTTACACCACAACTGACAATTGACTATATTTTCACGCAATTTGGGTGCATAGATACTGAGAAATCAGTACCCAGAAAAACCACCTCTGGCCGTAATAACGGCCTTGATACGCCTGGGCATTGAGTCAAACAGAGCTTGGATCGCGGGTACAGGTACAGTTGCCCATGCAGCTTCAACACGATACCACAGTTCATCAAGAGTAGTGACTGGCGTATTGCGACGAGCCAGGTGCTCGGCCACCATTGACCAGACGTTTTCAGTTGGTGAGAGATCTGGAGATTGTGCTACACAGGGCAGCAGTCGAACATTTTCCGTATACAGAAAGGCCCGTACAGGACCTGCAACATGCGGTCGAACATTATCCTCCTGAAATGTAGGGTTTCGCAGGGATCGAATGAAGGGTAGAACCACGGGTCGTAACACATCTGACATGTAACGGCCACTGTTCAAAGAACCGTCGATGCGAACAACAGGTGATCGAGACATGAAACCAATGCAATGGCACCCCATACCATCACGCCGGGTGATACGCCAGTATGACGATGACGAATACACGCTTCCAATGTGCGTTCACCGTGATGTCGCCAAACACGGATACGACCATCATGATGCTGTAAACAGTACCTCGATTCATCCGAAAAAAATGACGTTTTGCCATTCGTGCACCAAGGTTGGTCGTTGCGTTCACCATCGCAGGCGCTCCTGTCTGTGACGCAGCGTCAAGGGTAACCGCAGCCATGGTCTCCGAGCTGATAGTCCATGCTGATGCAAACGTCGTCGAACTGTTCGTGCAGATGGTTGTTGTCTTGCAAAAGTTCCCATCTGTTGACTCATGGATCGAGACGTAACTGCACGATCCGTTACATTCATGCTGATAAGATGCCTGTCATCTGAACAGTTAGTGATGCGAGGCCGTTGGGATCCAGCACGGCGTTCCCATCGATTCCATATTCTGCTAACAGTCAGTTAGCGACCAACGCATGCAACAATATCGCGATACGATAAACCGTAATCGCGATAGGCTACAGTCCGACCTTTATCAAAGTCGGTAACATGATGGTACGCATTTCTCCTCGTTACACGAGTCATCACATTAACTTTTTCCCAGACAACGCCGGTGAACTGCTGTTTATGTATGACAAATCGGTTGGAAATTTTCTCATCTCAGCACGTTGTATGTGTCACCACCGCCGCCATCCTTGTGTGAATGTTCTGAAAAACTAATCATTTGCATATCACTGCATTTTCATCCTGTCGGTTAAATTTCGCGTCTGTAGCACATGTATCATTTTTAATGACCATGAGTGTAACATATCCCTCGTCCAGCTACAGAGACTCAATTATTCCGACACTTGCTGATAACTAGCCTTTGCGACACCCTGGCAGTGGCGCAGCCATGGGGGGCTAATGGGTTTGAAGCGTCCCTCTCCCCCTCCCCCAGCACCACAAAAAGATTTTTTTCTTAAAAAAGCCCTCAACAACAACAACAAAAAATACCGGAACCGAAATTTGAAATAGTAGACATGTAACAAATCCCAAAGAAAGTATAATTTGCTAAACGTGATGCCGTCACTGAGAACGTGTGCTGCTGTCACTATGAGCGTTTTTAATGCCGTCGCGACCAGCTTTTATGCTGCCGCTATTGTTACTCCAAAGCTGAAAGAGGAAGGAAGCTTAGGAGTTAACGTCCCGTCGACAGCTTGGTCATTAGTGACGGAGCGAACGCTCGGAGTTTTGGTTAAGGATGGGGAAGGATATCGGCCGTGCCATTACAAAGGAACCATCCCAGCATTTGCCTGGGATGATTAGAGAAATCACGGAAAACCTAAATATGGATGGCCAGAGGTGGGTTTGAACCACTGTCCTCCCGAATGCGAGTCGAGTGTGTTACCTCTGCACTACCTCGCTCTGTACTCCTATGCTGAAGTTACGAGCCGATCGTTAATATGTGGCAGGTCAGTGGCGCCACAGAGTGAATTCTCATGCAGGCCGCCAAAACCTACGAACAGCAATGGTGTTATTTTAGTTCAAGTTTTACACATCAAGTCTCTCGTTCATTAAACAATTATAACCACGACGAACTTCTTATATTTCTGATAGCGAATGATAAGAACCCTTTACCCTTAATAAATTGAGTAGGTCAGACGGGCCCACAGAGGGGAGGGGGGTGTCAACTGCGTCATTGAAATTTATGGGCGGGGGGTGAAAAATTAGTACTTTTGGCCAGCGTGGGAGGGGCTTTATAAAACAATTTACAAAACGCGAGATAAAATATATTTAATTTTAATATTAAATGGCAAAACCATTTTTATTAAGTAATAAACTAGGAATCCAGGACATAAAATCTCGGGTTTCTGGGGGGAGTGGGGGGGGGGGGGTAGGTTGGTTGCAGTTGCGGGGGGGGGGGGGAGGGGGAGGTTGTGTCATTGGCCTAAGGGTGGGCACCTCTGCAGTCGCCTTTATTTTTAAAAAATGAGCTCCTCCCCCAGAACAAAATCCTGTCTGCCCCATGATTAATAGGAAACACCGCACTGGACTCTCATTCGGGAGGATGGGGGTTCAAATCCACCTCCGGCCATCCTGATTTAGATTTTCCTTCATCTCTCTAAGTCATTCCAGGCAAATGTCGGGATGGTTCGTCTCAGAGGACACGGCAGTTTTCCTTCCCCATCCTTATCCAAAAACTCCGAGCGTTATCTCCGTCTCTAATGACCAAGAAGTCGACGGGACGTTAAACCCTAAGCTTCCGACCTTCCATAGGAAATGTTGTACACGCAAACTAGTTTTTAATATCCCAGTCTGACAGATTCAACACCACGGTAAAATGCTTACGTTATTATCATTATCGTACGGTTGTTGTCAGCCACCATATTAAACTGTTGTTGCTGCAGTACATAGTACTTGCGTTCAGGGGATTAAAAATTATGTGTGAATAGGATCTCCTATTTCAGCAGTACTTCATTTATATTGTGAAGACCAACCATCCCTTCAGCGAAAGAACGCAGGGGACAGTCTTGCTCCATAGGTTTGGTGTCTGCTCCGCAACCACGTGACTGATCCAGCCGGGATTCGAACCCGGGTCTCCCGCTTTCTAGGCAGTTGCACTGACCACTACATCACTGGGGACACAGTGATCACCGCCACTACAAGGACAACCTAAGCATGCCTCCCATCAGATACAAATTCCTAGCTTCTCCCTGCCCTCAGTACTCAAACTCGCAGTGGGGGTGGGGGTGGGCGAATTTGTGGCCCTTAATCTTACGCGAATTAGTTTCATAACTACGAGTTTGCGTACTGTGGGCAACGTGAAGCTGGGAATTTGTATCTGCGGGACACCCGGGTTCGAATACCGGCAGGGTACACATTTTCAGCTATGCCCATCTGCAGTTGATGTCATATATTCTGTGAGTATGATCTAGTGTCATTTCCCATTTATACCAACTCAGCGTGCTGATACGAAGCAGAAACAGGCGCCTCTATCGTAGGCGAAATTCAGCAAACTAGAATGTACCACGCAACACAAGGGAAATAAACTTAGTAGGTGGCTCTGGTCTGTCTTTCTTTACTTGAGATGGTACGCGATAATAGTGAGATAAATTTCCATTTAAATCAAATTGTGAGCATGCAGAATTACTGGAAATCACGGCACGTGTCTGCTACATTACATATTCGCACCCCACTGAAGGCGAAGTCCTTAGAGATTGCATTCATTTCAACAAAAACCAACGGAATCATAGACTACGAAACAAGAATACACGATGGTAAGGCACTGGTATGTGAGCAGTGGCGAGAACTCAAGTGACTAGCTATAAACCCTTGAAGTCGGATTTCGGAGCCACGTGATTCCGAAAACCAGTAAAAATATAAAAATTAAATTTCAGAAAAATAAAGAATAATAGCTACGGCATGCCAACCTTAGAAATTCGTAGGATATCATAAGAAAGCTAAAGAAATACAGTTAGACGCGAATGGAAGGGTTACCGATGGAAACAAAAATCAGAAAAATTGAATAAATTCAGAGTCGGAGTAAATCATGTAAGAAATATGGCATGCAGCCCCTTGAAATACGCGGTATTTGATAATCGAGCTATTAAAGGGGGGGGGGGGGCGTACAAGTTTGGAAACGAAGCAGCAATTTAAAATAGACGGAGACGAGATCGCTATGTACTAGGGGAAATCAGAAAGAAATATGCATAATTTCTAGCATAAAGGGCGTAGAAAAAGACACAGGGATAGCTGAAGGCTTTGTTTTAAGAACACACCCCCACACATATCACTCGCGGAAGTAGAAAATCGAAAAGAATATTTCACATGCACTATACTGAATAAAAATATTTCCGCACATTAGTTGCATTCCTCAAAGCTAGAAAGAAATTAAACCGAGTTCGTACACCACCAGCTAGTCTCACAAAGGTTACCGATTTCCAGCCATTACGGTAAAGCAGTCAACAATCCGAAGATTGGTCTGAACACCACAGTGCTTTACTAGGAATGGTCCTGTTTGGAGGTGGTATGCCATCGCCTTCTTCTGACCTTCGAACTGACTTACCCAGCCAGTTATAGGGGGACCTGCAGTTTAATGTGGGCTCCAAACCACGGTGCTACTCTGTATTTTTCACATGAGCAATATTGCCATAGGTGAAAGAAGTGGAAAGTGACAGATGAAAATCCTAGGACCTGGCGTGAATCGAACCCGCGACCTTTGGATTTGTAATCTGGCACTCTACCACTGTGCAACCGAGGCGCACTTCCAGCATGTAACAAACCGAATTAGTTACATATTCACCATGTTTACCTATATAAAATCACCAACATGAAATTTAACACACTTCCGTACACGATCGGAGAAACTTATTCCGAAAAATGAACCGAATTCTGAAGTCTTACTTGAACACCAGACAAAGAATCGCTACCATCTCAAGGGAGGAAAGAAAATCAGAACGTCTTACCAGGTCGAAGCGCAGCCACAGAGTAACCACACGGCCAGTGAGCCCTCGTTAGGGCCGGAAATCGGTAAAAACCCAAGAAAGCTGTGGTGGTGGGGAGAGCCTAGACTCATTCATACTACCGACGCTCGCTACCGGGCATTGCCAACCCAACTTGTAACCAATGGGTGGAGGAACCTCTTTGGTAGCATCAAAATCAGAGGTTGGTAACGACTACCTATCGACACGAAGCCAGAGAAACACTAGTAGCGAGCAGCCAGCAGGCGACGACGAAAATTGTAATACATTCACTCAGACTCCCATGCTAGAAGATGCTCATACATGCACATACAAAATAAAGCAAGTAGGGGAGAGTAGTACACAGTGAAACATTCCATCTCATTTGTTTTTAGTAATATTTTTCCTACTTGTTGGTATCCCGGTTTGATTGTAATGGTGCACAGTTTGGTTGATTATTTTTGTTTCTATACGTTATTATTGGTTTTCGGTAGTCAGAAGTTAACGTTAACGTCTCTTTGTAAGTTTAATATTTTCGATATAACATACACCAAAAAGAAATATTATGTTTTGTGATAACATACACATCTTTGTCTATATATTGGCCAATTGAAGATTTGGTAGATATGTAGGTTAAGAACTGTAACTAACTTTTTAGTTTATGGTGACTTTGGTACTCCGTGAAACACTTGTATGTGGTATACAGTGAAACAGGATCACTGGCCTCAGATGGATGTATGACTCCTCTTATCACTTTGGAGGGTACTATGAAAGATAATGAGCCACCCAGTTGTAGTTACAACAGTAAAACATACATCTCGCCAAAAGAGTTTCGTGGTTTGCACAAAGCACCTCCTTGAAGAACAAGTGGACGTTTCAAAGGATGAAGCATAATATTAACATCAACACCAGAGTGAGCAACTATTGAAGGAAAGACTTTGAGAAAAGGACGAAGCTGGAGGAAAATGAGAAAAGAAGTATGAAGAGAATCAACAATAAAAAAATAAGTGGTGTGTAAGTAAAACAGCTTCAAGTGAAAGTGACAAAGATGAAGGCCATCCAGTGAAACAAATATAAGTGTATCATTAGATCTTTTTAACTTGAAGAGTTACGTTATGATTGGTGACTGCATTTTGGTGAAATTCCAAAACAATGTATATTTTATAGCTACAGTCTTGAAGTCAGTAGTTTGTGGTACTGCGTAGTCTCATACCTTCGGAAAAGCAAGAAAAGTACTGGTTTTGTGTTCCCATTCGCAGAAGACATTGTCCGTGTTTCATATAAGAACATTGCAATGATTTTCCCACCTGCGTTGCCTATGGTTACTAAGAGACTCTCCACCCACCGGTACATTCATATTCCAATCAGTTTTCGTGGACTTAATATTCACTGAAAAAAAATTTAGTGTATGTTAATATTTGTACTTGTATATTTATGTTTTATAAGTCATCCAGCAAGTACTAAATATAAAAAAATCGCAGCTGTTTCACTGTGTACTATATACGGTACAAAGTAAACATTGGCAGAGGTTGTATAAAATTGTTATTTCACTTACTAAGAGCACGTTAGAGAAGACAATTTGTGGTGGAGTGACGTTATATTTGCGGATGTGAGTAAATTTAACATATTTCAGTCAGATGGAATGATAACGGTTTGGCGACGTCCTAATATTGAGCTTCGAGAGCAAAACCTAAAAGCAGCTGCGAAGTATGACATTGGACATGTAATGGTACGGGGGTGAATGTCGGTAAATGGAGTTGGTGAATTGGTTTTTATTGAAGATACAATGGAGGAATTTCAGTGCGTTAGAATAAATGAAGGACAATATCAAAAAGAGTGCCGAAAAAATGGGGATTGGTAAACTTTTTAAGTTTTATCAAACGACCCGAAAATACGGCTTGGAATATGGTTATTGTTTAACAGTCTAAACGTGTTTCATCCTCCCCCTTAATCATCAGACTTGAATGTGATTGAGAATATTTGGGAAAAACTTGATAAAGAAGTAAGGAAAACAACAACCACATCGAAAGAACAACTGAAAACAAGGTTTCAAGAAGAGTGCCAGAAAATATCGCCCCAGTATACCCGGAAATTAGTGGACAGCATGCCAAGTCGTCTCACAGAAGTAATTAACTTGAAATGAATGCCTACCAGATACTGAACGTCATGGACCATCAGTAGAAAAATGAGCGTCCGAATAATTTTGTGGAATGTTGGTTTTGTTTATGCATTTTTTTTTTGTTATTATATTGTTTGCATGTTCACTGTTTTTAGAAGTAAAATCGACGTTTGGTTTTTACATTCCATACAGAAACTTGTATTTAATTTACATCAGTGGTTTACTATCACTGAAATCACAAAGGGAAATATAATACACCATGTCTGTCCGAATAATTATGCGAGTCACTGCACGTCGACAGCATTCACAAAATTTGGTCCATTGTACTGTCATAAAATGTAAACAAACTTGACTGTAGGCCCATCTATCGAAACAATACACTCCATAAAGGACATTTTTATACGTTGCACCAAAGCTGCTTTTTTATTGATATGCTGACTAGTTTCGCCCTTTGCCCCATTTCTGAAGCCACCAATTACTGAGAACATTGTTCGTTTTCACTGGAGGTGGCATGGATACAATAATTTTATACGCTATGTTTATGTCGTAATTACTTACATGCGTTTATCTTTTTGGTGACGCTGCTTATTTCACGTAAGTTGCTGATGCAGAGAAGGTCATTGTAAGGTATCCCATGAATTCTTTTACTTACCGAGGTTGGTAATATCGCTGATTATATGCAGCGTGATATACTTGGATCCATTATATTCGCGATAATTTTAAGTACTATACATTGCTTGTTGTGTATTGTACTGTAATTTAAGACAGTATTGTTGCTGTGCTGCACAAAACAATTAGAGAATCAGGTGAAATATCACACAAAATATACATACAGTGACGTCTCTCCTCGCCATTAAAATTGATACACCACGAAGATAACGTCCTACAGATGCGAAATTTAACCGACAGGAAGAAGATGCTGTGATAGGCAAATTATTAGCTTTTCAGAGCATTCACATAAGGTTGGCGACGGTGGCGACACCTACAACGTGCTGAGACGAGGAAAGTGTTCAACCGATTTTTCATACACAAACAGCAGTAGACCGGCGTTGCCTGGTGAAACGGCACTTTGAACAGTGGTCGTTACATTTCAGATGTGTTACGACCCGTGGCTCTACCCTTCATTCGATCCCTGCGAAACCCTACATTTCAGCGCGACCGCATGTTGCAGGTCCCGTAGGGCCTTTCTGTATACGGAAAATGTTCGACTGCTGCCCTGGCCAGCACATTCGCCAGATCTCTCACCAGCTGAAAACGTCTGGTCAATGGTGGCCGAGCAGCTGGCTCGCCACAATACTCTTGATGAACTGTGGTATCGTGTTGAAGCTGCATGGGCAACTGTTCCTGTACATGCCATCCAGGCTCTGTTTGACTCAATGCCCAGGCGTATCAAGGCCGTTATTACGGATAGAGGTGGTTGTTCTGGGTACTGATTTCTCAGTATCTATGCACCCAAATTGCGTGAAAATGTATCACATGTCAGTTGTGGTATAACATATTTGACCAATGAATACCCGTTAATCATCTGCATTTGTTCTTGGTGTAGCAATTTTAATGTCCAGTAGTGTATTTTATTCAGATATTGGTTACAACTGTAATTAGAAAGTGAAATTGTACGATATTTTGCTGTCTCAATACTCTAGGTTTACGTGGCGTCTACTTGGACTGAGACCCCACGGGGCTACCATAATAGTGAAAAAGTTATGTTCTTTGTCGTGTAATATGGTGTGTGGTCGGCTCGGAAGCCCAATACAGTTGCGGACCTGCGTGACATGAACAACATGAGGTTATCAGTCAGCTGTTGAAGGGTATTTAGCCATTCTTGCATATGTGCAATGTCCACCTCTATGCCCGCTGTGGGAGGCGCAGGTCTGCCTGCAATGCGTCTGCCAAGTTCGCCCCAGAAATGGCCACTCGGTTTAAGTACAGTGATCACGCTGCCGCCGGATTCGTTCCATTTTCTCAGCTTCGGGCATGTCGTCCACCAGTGCAGCTCTGTGGGGTCGAGCGTTATCGTCCACCAGAAGGATCCCATCTCCCATGGCACCAGCGTAGGGCATGCAAAATGTCCTAGGATCTCGTCTCCGTACCTCTGAGCAGTCAATTAGATATTGGCACGACATAGAGGCCCGTACGTCCGTTAATAATGGTGCTTCCCCACCCCCATGTTTCCCACACGTAAGCTAAATTGTTCTGAGTTCCACGATGTCTCCAGATGAGTTTCTGCGGGCAAATCGGTGTCGTGATATTAGTGAGATACACACCATAGGCCTCCGTGCGTTGAGACCACATTCCCAAAGTGCGTTGTAGCTGAGTTGCGTTCAGCCTCCTGTCTCGACGGGCTGTTAACCGCAGATAACGGTCATCTCATAGTGATGTTACACGTGGACCACGTGGGCCTCTCCTTCTCTTAACGATTTCTGTTGTCTGAAACCGCGTCCAGATCCTGGAAATTACAATTCTGGACACTCCGCCAGCGGCAGCCACCTCCCTCTGTGTCTGTTCCGCTTCCAGCCTTCCCAAGACTCTGCATGCCACAGCTTCGTGTACGTCACGTTGCTGCTGCGATGGATGCACTACCTGCTCTCCACTCTCTCTGAACCCATCTGCTTGTCTGATTAGTTTCGTAAACACAAGTCAGCGCCAACCCCTTCTGCGACAAGATTCTGTTATTACCAGCCGGCCGCGGTGGCCGAGGTGACTGAGGCGCTCCAGTCACGGTCAGCACGGCCACTACGGTCGGGGGTTCGAATCCCCCCTCGGGCATGGATGTTTGTGCCGTCCTAGTTCGTAAGTAGTTTGTAAGTTTAGGGACTGATGACCCCGTAGTTAAGTCCCATAAGCTTAACAAACATTTGAACTTTTTTTTGTTTGTTTTTTGTTTTGTTTTTTTGTTATTACCACTATCACGATTGCCGGTTGCCAGTTGTTGACTCCACTCCGTAGAACCGTCAGAAAGACGTCGAAACTTTTTTAGTTCATTCTTGTGATGACAATATATGAGAACCTAGATACCTCATTTGATTACCTAATTGTTTTGACCAGTGTATAAGTTATCGCTTGTGGTTCCACGTTTCGGCTGAGAGTCCAAAATGAAAATCTCAGAGAAGAAGCAGCCAGAAACAAAACAGAGTCTGAGAAAATTAGAAATGAGCCACCAACCACGTTCCCCTCATACGCGACAATAGCCAGTAATAGGCCAGAAACGAAGGAGGCGATCTAAATTGAACAGGCGAAAGCCAAACAGGCACCAACCCTTTTCATTAAATCAACCGATAATCGAGACCCCAAAGCTGTTCGTCAATCGCTTACCAAATGTATTAACCCTAAAAAGGACAAACTTAAAATCACGCACATTCGATCCACTACAAGTGCAGTCATAGTAAAAACTGAGTCCCGGGAAGACTGTCAAAAACTCCTGGAGAGTGCCAAAAAGATCTCTGCGATAAAGTGCAAAGGACCGCGCAAGCTTAAACCACTCTAAGCTGTCTATGACGTACCTGATACAATCTCACAAGGGGACCCCACAGGTGTCGGATTTTAGAATTTCTTCATATTTATAGTACGTGAAGTTCAGAACATAAATAACAATCAGACAAAGCCATTCTACGCTACTCTCATAAATTCTCCAGACAATCGACTTTGAAGTTTTTCAAAGTACACGTAAGTACCAATAACTGAAGCAGTTACAAGCGCCTATCGGTGTAGCACAGGTGGTAGCGTACTGGCTTGGCTTCACACCCATAGAGCCGCGGTTTCGAATCCAGCTGCGACCCACATATTTTTCGATTTCGAATTAATTTATATAAAACATTTTGGGATCTCTAATTTCACGTCTTGTGTCATATTTGCTTCTGTGTATGTAGGCGACCTTAACACCTTGTCGTCGTCACGTAAAACGATGGTTGTGTAGGTTAACAGCTTGGAAAGCCATTAGTAGCTATGGAGATGACTCTCCAAACACAGTGACGTAGCTCTTCACATACTGAACAATCAAAGACAACTATCGTTATCGTGAATTAATAGCGAAGCCACTACTGTAAAAAAAAAAAAAAAAAATAAATAAATAAATAAATAAATAAATAAATAAATAAATAAAAAACCTTTTTTTTATTGAAACTATCGTTATTAACAACCTTCTATGAAATATAGAAAATTGCGAATAAACAAACTTACGTGCAATTTTCATAAAACTTACCATTAGATATTAACATTGTGTAAGTATTCGAACACAACGAAGCAAAATATAAATCTGTCAAGATAGGATTCGAACCACCGCCCCTATGGTTGGAGGGCCAGAACGCTACCGCCTGAGCCACACCTACAGATGCTATAGGTGTTTTAATTATTGGTCCTTACGCTCACTTGCCAAACTTCAAAGTCGATTTTCTCGAGGATTTTTTAGAGTTGCATCGAACTGTTTTGGCTGATTGTTATTTGACTTCTGACCTTCACGTACCATATATATATTCTAAAATCCGATGCCCATGTGGTCTCCTTGTCTGACAAAGAGTTCCTTGACAGTTTATATAAACTGAAATTAGCGAAGACGTCACTAAAGAAAGCTTTGAACAGGAGCTCACTGTGCGTGGTGCTGGGGATCTTCCCGATCGATACAACCGTCAAATATCGGGCTGCGATTTACTGGTTAAAGAAAGGCACACTAGACCTGGTGAATTTAGTAACTGGTTCGGCTCTGGAAAATAAAAAACAGCTGAGACGCTGGAGAATTGACTCCTGGTAGCAGGAATGGGAAGCAAGCGATAAGGGTCGGAGGGTCCATTCATTCTTCCCCGACATAGCGGAGAGACTAAGAATGGAACATGTCGATCCCAGCCGCGGCATGGTTCACTTCTTGAGTGCACAGGGCCCTTATCCTGTGCACTTACACCGCGTCAGTCGTAGAGAAACGCCATGCTGCACATGTGGGGAAAGGGCATCTCTCGAACACGTTGTCTGTGGGACCTACAGTCACCTCAGAGACACATTACCCTCACTACATGCACACACAGAACAACGAATATAAGAGACCATAAGACAAGAGGACCAATGCACAACACTCAATATACTAACAGATAAAATCTCGCACGCGACATATGACGAATACAAACGAAGCAGACCATACAGAAAGCAACAACGTATGCAGCGAGCAAATACAGTGCGTAGAGTGTACCGGCAGAGGAAGCGAAATCGAGAACACGACAGGGACAACAACACGGACGCCAGCACAGACACGGACGTGGACAGTGATAATCATTTAATAGACAATAATTAGTGTAATAACAGTAAGGACAAATATGAAAATGTCAGTGAATCGTCGTTTTTTGTCACCCGGAAAACGGCACTATAAACCTATTAATAGATCATAACAAAACATAAGACCACTGTCTCCTGAATTAGCAGTTGGTGTAACATACAGATAATACTGACGATGGTTGAGGGTTGACGACTTGAGGGGATTGCCAAGTCCTCGGCCCTCAAGCATTACAAAGAGTCGGATTCCATATACACACAATTTCTCTCTCCTAACATCTTCTTGTATCAAATATAAATTAATGTTATTCTTTCACTGTGTTTTTCAACATAAACGTCTGTACTTGCCCTTATTCTTTACTTCTTCTTCTTAAATGAATATGTATTATTTAATTTTTCTAATAATTATTTATAGTTTTATTTCATAAGTTAGTTAAGCTATATAGTGTTAAATTTAAATAGATATAAGAAGAAATTATTCAGTGGAAAAATCCAATTAACTGTGCAAAATACATATATAAATAACAGGTGGTCGTAAAAGACAGCAAAATAAGTAAATAAAATAATGTCCGGAAAGTACGTTTCTAACCAAGGGGGGAAAAAAGAGGTAGTGTTCCCTGTCAGCCATCTCACTGAACTCGCTTAGATATGACACCAGTAATTAAATTTTCAACGCTCCAAATGGGAGAAAAGGGGTCACTTCGGCATTACCCCCCCCCCCCCCCGCCCCGCATACGGTGAAACGTTTCGGGTCCCGAAGTGACGCAAGGTCGATCGCTGGTGCACCGAGTGCTGTTTTACTGACGCTTAGGGGGCTGGGGGCTCTATCCATTCGACCTGCCCGCTAGTCGGACACCGGAGAAGGCGAGCGAAAACAGCAAATCCACCGCGAACGACGAGTGGGATTAGGGGGGGGGGGGGGGCAACGCAAACAGGATTTGCGCCGAAGTGGCGGCGCGGCGGCCAATAACGGCGCAGGCAAACAAAAGAGCGCGGCTGGCGGCCGCACAGTGGTTGTGATCTGCCTGCCGGCGGGAGGACTGGCAGGTCTGGCGGCTGAATGAGGCTGCAGTTATTGCGAGCTGTTGGCGACTCGCAGCGCTAGCCGCCGCTGCTGGGGCCATCTCGTTAGCAGCTGCTGGGGCAGCGGGGAACAGGCCGATGCATGGCCGACCCACAGAGCGGCAGGTTACGCAGAACGCTGCGCAGGCCGCGCGCCGCCGTCGCTGATATTTGTGGCGCTGCGCGCGCGCGCGTGTGGGAGCACGCACGCGGCCGGGCGCTCGCCTTCTCAATTAGCGGGAAGAGGCGCCCCGCTGCAATTAGTTCTCGCTTCTGCTGCCAGTTGAGGCGGGGGTGGGACATCTGTGGGGTCGAAGAGTACAGTAGCGGTGCGCTCTGCCGCTCAGCCGTCTTGCGGAAGGGAGGATGAAACATAGCGGTTTGACGTCCCTTTGACAGGGTTGTCAAACTGTCCGGCGGGGACACCCGAGGAGCCGAGGTGGCCTGACCCAAAAAACCGAGTTCAAATCAAATGTTTGTTTATCTAACGGATAACCTGCTCCGGTTATCAGTCCCTAGGCTTACGAACTATTTAAATTAATTTAACTTAAAGTCGTCGGAGCGTGTGCGGTCAATGTCCAACGAGCGGCTGAACGCTCGGAGACGGCGTGACTCGTGCATGCGAGACGTGAGCCTCGACGAGCTACACGCGACCGCAGCGCGCTCCAGCCACAGTTGGCGGCGGCGTCAGGTTCTGGGATCACACTGATTACGAAATCAAAAGAGCGGAATTCCCGCTTTATCTCTATTAAATCGCTTATTTCTGCGGTTTTGCAAATTTTTGTTATGTTCTGTGAAAAGTATAGGCCTACACAAGTAACAACAAAATATCTACGAACATAAATCTCTTATAAAAGTTTCATGTTATGTCTACAAGTGCAACGTATTACAAAAGTTTCATGAAAAACCGTGCCGTAGAAAATTAGAAAAGGCCATCACTGAGGCAAACATTATTGCTACAGTCTCGCTCTTTACTAAAAATTAGTGGTTATTCTTCCAAGGTCAATGTTACTATTCAGTAGATGAATGTTAAGAACGTGTAAAATCCTATACGTGAAACGATAAACTGCGTGTTTTACTCTAAGTAAGGTGCAGACTGTCCTATTCATAAAACGAAACCAACAAACTCACTCCTCAGAGGATGCACACTTAACGTTTACATAGCATTATGCTGTATACTTCTATCAAATTTATAAGAAAGTCTTTGAATGTATCAGCAAACTGGAATAAAAGAAGAAAAAATATTTGCTTTCGAGTAGCCTGTAACTAGCGCCATGCAGACTCTTCCATTTCGGAGTCTATGCCTTTGCTACCTACGCTACGGCCACTGACTTACGGCGTCGTCATCGACGAAGTATTACACCACACTACTGGTAGCTATGTCGGTTGCTGACATGTTATCACAACAAATGATGTAAGGAACAATTCGTGTTGTTAGATCTTCAGTCCGCCGGCAGATTATTGTAATACGTAATATTTTAACCACATATGAGACTTTTTCAGTCATTTATTTCAACAAATTATTCCTTTCATCACGAATTTTCGAGAGATTCTAAATTTCCTCAGTTAATTTTACTTGCTTTTGAATTTCATATATTCATAAGACTTAATAAGTAAAGCAGTCAACAATCCGAAGATTGGTTTGAACACCACAGTGCTTTACTAGGCATGGTCCTGTTTGGAGGTGGTATGCCGTTGCCTTCCTCCCACCTTCGAACAGACTTACCCAGCCAGTTATAGGGGGACCTACAGTTTAACTTGGGTTCCGAACCACGGTGCTCCTCGGTGTTTTTCACATGAGCAATACTGCCAGAGGTGAAAGAAGTGGAAAGTGACAGATAAAAATCCTAACACCTGGCGGGGATCGAACCCGCGACCTTTAGATTAGTCTGGCACTCTACCACTGTGCAACCGAGGCACACTCATAAGACTTAAGTTGTATAAAACCTGTGAAAAACGACGGCAAATGTGGCGTCTTCATCTCTCTGCCGAAAACAGCTGCCCCTGCCCCGGATAGCTACATGATGTAACGTCAGTGGCGTTCTCCCACCTTATTGGTGATCGTTCAGACGTACGTTGAGAATATTTGGCATGCTTGATACTCACCGAAAGCCACACGTTGGGAAAACCCGCCAACGTGCGGTTCGCTCGTAGTGACGTCAGGAACTCGCCACGTTGACCCTGTACCTAGCCCTGACGTTGACCACGCTCGATCCGTGTGGCGACGGCTTAAGGACAACGCACAGCCGTGCCCACGAAGGACTGGAACCTCCGACGGAGAGCGACCACGCGTTCCGCAGCAAGGCGCCTTACAGAGCTCGGCCACTCTACCGCGGCAAAAACGAAAACAGAAAATCCACCTAAGATTATTGTTATCCGTGCTATGTCTGCTATTTTAAGTACTTTAAGCAGAGAGTTTTTGACGCTTCTCATTGATTGTGTAATGATACACTGACGCCATTAAATTATATATAATTTCCTGTTATTCTAAGCATGGTTTCGTGCGGTTCCGATCGTTCGAGGTCAAAGGTGTCTCTTAGTAGATCAAAACGAACTTTGTACCTTAATTAGAACCGAAGAAATGGTTGCTGAATGACACAACAAATGTTGGGCAAAACGAAAGTCAATTTGAATGTGCACTCATAACTTTCTTCCGAATCAACTGATGTAGGCGTGAAGTGTATAAATGCTCCATCGTCTGCTACGGTATGTGGGTTGCCGAGATCGCTCGTTGAAACAATTTTAGTTCACTACATGAGCCGTTTCAGCTGACCACGCTGCCATCCTCAGTTGGTCTCCCTGCATCGTCGTCGAGATGGGACTGTGCCCAAGTTATGTAATATGTTACCGTGTTGGGTCGTCACGTTGATAAAAATGTGAAATAAAAATTTTGAATACGTCACAGGTAAAATCATGAATACAAACGGCACCATTCTCGTACATGTACTTTCGACGTCTGCTGATACTAGTTGCACCGCGTAGAATGGCATCGTGGTCTAAGGCTTCAAGCTACAGACAATGCCGCCGCCGTTCCCGCCGAAGGGTCGACTCCTCCCTCAAGCATGTAATATATTTGTCCAATGAATACCCGTTTATCATCTGCATTTCTTCTTGGTGTAGCAATTTTTATGGCCAATACTGTAGTTTCAACAAGTCAGTCTTGGCAACCAAATAACAAATCCTACGAGTTCTTATCATAGTTCTGGACCTGCTGAGTATTCGAAGGCTAAAATGAATTATGTACCTTAATTAGCGTCGTCGCGTAGGCACTCATAGCTTTCTTCAGAATCAATCAGTGCAAGTGTTAAAAAGCGAAAATGAACGAGCTTGATCCACGTTCTCAGACCTAAAAGAGCTGTGTGCCTTACGTAGAACAGGAGATATTGTAAAATGAACCGATTAAAATACTCACAGCAAGCACAGGACGACATCGCGTTTGAGTATAAAGAAAGGAAGGCAAAAGTTAAGTGAATTCTGATACTTATAACATACCTGTGCACTAATTCCTTTCGTTTAAGACAAAAATGAAGGAAACTGGCCATATAGAACGACTTTTCTATTTTTTATTTTTTAGTATGGTTCAGTGGCCCGGACGCTACTTCGGCGGCTTGCGCGACCCTGAGCTATCCGAGCATGGGAATCTACAGTTTAGCGTGCCGTTCCTGGCGACTCCTCATTTCGTTGAGAGGTGAGGACTGCGTCGAAACGCAGACTGAAAGAAATCGTAGATCCGACCGAGTTTCGAACCCGCGACCCTTCGGTTTTTAGTCAAGCGGTTCAATCCGACACCATCAAGCGCTATGTTAGAGTATATAAACAGGTCGTGTTTACCACTGTTACCAAAAATCTCAATGGAGCCCCACTGACTGTCCTGCAAGTTGTCCGTGTTCGATTCCAGAGAGGAGACTGACTGTTGCGTGTCTCACCTCACCGTTGTCGACAGACTAGTCACTGACGGGATTAATCTGGCCTCTGAAAGACATGCGTTCTG
This sequence comes from Locusta migratoria, assembly GCA_026315105.1. Classification (NCBI taxonomy): domain Eukaryota; kingdom Metazoa; phylum Arthropoda; class Insecta; order Orthoptera; family Acrididae; genus Locusta; species Locusta migratoria. The sequence continues at coordinate 478,628,011 of CM048748.1, forward strand.
TTCATTTGATCAAAAATCTGGAAAAGTAAGAGACAGATTAACCTCCAACTTTTACATGGCACCACAACGTCTAGAACGGAATCAACCTTTTTTTTGCTCTTTGGGACCTGCAGCACAATAGTCATAATAATGACATTTTACTAAAGAAATTCCAAATTTTCTGTAAGTTTAGATCTGTTTTTATTTTGAAACTACACACTGTTTCGGCGCGTTATTGCCATTTTCGCTGGCCGCAGTGGCCGAGCGGTCTGCGGCGCGCCAGTCACAGTCTGCACGGCCGCTACGGTCGGGGATTCGAATTCCCCCTCGGGCGTGTATGTTTGTGTTGTCTTTAGTATAAGGTAGTTTGTAAGTTTAGGGACTGATGACCCCGCAGTTAAGTCGCTTAAGCTTCACAAACATTTGATTGCCATTTTCAAGTGACCTGCAGGCATAGGTAATAAGTTTTACATAGTATTTCGTATTTTAGAATATAAATCTTATTCTGAAAGTAATAACAAATGCTTTTTACTTAAGTCTAGATGGAATTACGTGCAAATATCATCGTATTTGACTGTCTGAGGTATCTCGATTATCTTTAAGTATTAAAAAAAAATCGTTTCGCAGTTCCGAAGATAAGTGTTTATATCGCTATCTGCGCCGAAACCGTTTGTAGCGACAAACTAAAAAAAAAATTAAACTTGGAATTTCTGACGGACACACGATACATATAATTGGCTCGGGGAAACATAACTAAATGTCCAAATGTTTGTTAACCTTATGGGACTTAACTACTGGGTCATCAGTCCCTAAACTTACAAACTACTTATGAACTACTTACGAACTAAGACGGCACTAATATCCATGCCCGAGGGGGAATTCGAACCCCCGACCGTAGTGGCCGTGCAGACCGTGACTGGAGCGCCTCAGTCTCCTCCGCCACCGCGGCCGGCGGAAACATAACTGTAACAGCCATTGCCTAGTACTTTGCATTAAAGCGCAGTATATGCAGCCTACGTGATGCAGAATATAATACAACACGAAAAAATTATATTTCCCCTCGAAATATAAGTTGTTCATGGTGTAGTATATTATGCAGCTCATACGCTGCATTTACTACCTTATAAAGTAAAATAGTGGATAATGGCGCTTGCTATTGTGTCGTAGACTATATATATTTCAAACGACAACGTATAGGGTTTCTGTTGATAGTGACTGTGATAATGATAATGCTGTGCTGTGTGAAAAAGTACAGATTTCCCTTTCTTGTAATTAATTCCAATTGCGATCGTAGTGTATGTAACAAGTTAGAAGAATTGTTTGTCTCACAAATATTTTTCTCCTCGTATTTATAATTTGAAACAAAAATTGTTTCTTCTGCGCCATTGGTTTGCGGTGCGCGTGGAAGTCCGCCGTCGGGGGTTCGAATCGGCATCGGGCATGGATGTTTGTGTCGTCTTTAGTATAATGAGGTAGTTCATAAGCAGTTTGTAAGTTTAGTGACTGATGACCCCGCAGTTAAGTTCCTTAAGTCTTACAAACATTTGAACTTTTTTTTTAAATTCTCATTTACCTGTGATCGTAACTGATTTGCCTGTCAACTTTAAACGATATCAGTTCCCAAAAACGTATCATTTTGAGTGACAGTAAACAAGGCTGAAGATTACAGATAGGGGTATGAGAAAAGAGGGGCCGGCCGCGGTGGCCGAGGGGACTGAGGCGCTACAGTCACGGTCTGCACGGCCACTACGGTTGGGCGTTCGAATCCCCCCCTCGGGCATGGATATTTGTGCCGTCCTTAGTATTAGGTAGTTCATAAGTAGTTTGTAAGTTTAGGGACTGATGACTCTGTAGTTAAGTCCCATAAGCTCTACAAACATTCGATTTGAGAAAAGAGGGTAGTGGAAAGCAGAAATGGGAATATAGAGAGTAAATGGAGATGAGCAAAGAAAGGGGGGGGGGAAGGGGAAGAGACGTCGAGAGAATGGACAGGGAGAGGATGGAGATAAGTTCAGAATGTAGGTCCAGTTCCCGTAACTACTTAGCTATTGCAAAGGATTTTTAGGTTCGTTATTACGGTGAGCCTAAATATTCTTAATTAAGCTTTTGAAACACTCAGAGCGGAAGTCCTACACTCACTTACCCAGATGTTTTTGGTATACAGTTTGGAGAAAATACGCATAAATTAATCATGAAGTTATAGACAACCATCCCAACTTGAACCAGGATGATGTACCTTTGGTTGCGTATATCAGGGTGAGTGAAATACTTTTCACCTTTTACAGCTGGCCTTGATAATCACTCAAGTAGTATCTCTGTCGATTTTCACTTATTACAGGGCCATTAGCACATGATTTGAATCCGTTACAGAGTAGCTCGTCAAGTGATGCTAAGGGCGACGACTTTGCAAATGGCGAAGAACTGTAATGACAATATTTCAGTGTTCTGTAACTGCGGTGCAGAACGACAAATATCGACACAATATCATGTGTATATGTGCAGACTGAAACATCATTTGAAAATATGTAACAGTACCGGGATTTGAACCCCGATCTGCTTTTCTCTTGGCAGCTATACTCACCAATATTTAAACCGGAGCAGCAAAACAAACTACGCGGCACACTTTCTCATTATTTCCGAAAAATAAGTTAAACATCCGTGTTTTACTCTAATTTTCTGTTTTTGAATAATAGTACTGGTTAAGTTCACATTCAGTTTATTTCCATAATAACTGGGAAACTCATGACAATTGTAGTTTTGTCCCCCTTAAACTCCCGAACAACAACAACATCTATAATAACTGAATCTACAGATTCTTTTATACAAGGAATTGTGAAATAATGCTGAAAACTTGTGATTGACTAGTCCTATAGTTTTAGTAAGTAAACAATATCGATATCAGAAAAAAATTGAAAAAACATAATTTGTAATAAAATTGTAATTATTTTTTTAAAATGTTGAAATTTGCAATAATTATTGCCGTGTAGAAATATTTTGAGAATCTTCAAGAACTCGAATTATTTAGAAACTCATTGCAACTGTCGAAATGAAAATGAAAAGTAAGCATCCCAGAATTGTATATACAAGAAAGAGAAATGTTTGATAATGGCTGTAGAAGCAGGGCGCCTTAGACCGCGCGGCCACTCCTCCGCGGTCACCAGCAACACCTCTCATCACTGTTCCCAGCACGTATTGTTGGAAACAGTAAAGGTACTCTCTCTCATTGTTTCTTTTGTCCGATTAAAATAATTACTGTGTAAACAAACCGTCGAAACCCCAGCCTGTGTCTTAACTGCAATTGTGATTAACGCTCGATAATAGTGCCGGGAAACTTCCGCGTGCTTGCGGAGAGTTTCTGGCTCTGTCCTGAAAGGGGCTGTGGCGAGAAACGAAACACGTATAAAAACTAAAACAGGAAAAAAATAGCGGGAAAGAAGCGAGCGAAACAGTCTCATCGAGCTTTTACTTTTACTCGCCTTTGCAGGGACATCCCCAAACTGGCGAATGAGCTGCAGTCCGTCGGGAGAGGAAACACTATAACAAGTAATATACAGTGTTGGGACAAAAAAAAGGGGGGGGGGTGGAGAGCGAGAGAAAGGGAGTGTGTCGGAATGGCGGCGCGCTAACTCGCAACGCGGCCAACTTTTAATTGAAAGCGCGCTGCACTGCTGCCCTTGTTCCCAGCTGCGCCGGACAGCCTCGCACGTGCTCGTGTGTGCTCGTCTGACAAGCTGCGGGGCTCCAGTCCGTCACTTCACGAACGGAAGGCTGAGGTAGTAGTATGAACTGCGGGCGATAGAGGCACGATGTTGGCACCACTGCTTCCGTGTGGAGGCCCACACACTACGTTTAGATGTAACACATCTTCCGGAAGACGAAAACCGATATCCGTATACCGTTTTTCGTTGTCGTGTTTACATGGCCTAGCCTGAATCGGATTTCCTAGCCCACTTAATATGGCGGCTAGAAAAACAGCTGATTCAGTTCCTAATTTAGTCAGAACAATCGCTATTTTTCTCTATTTAAATACACAAATTTATGTTCACTCTAATATTCATACTTTCATTTTACATTAGAAAATATCACTCTTTCCCTATGCGCCGAAAATTCTTAACAAGGAAACACATTTTGACAAGCCAATAACGCTTCAAAAACGGTTCCGCGTACACGGACACGAAAATCGATTGTGGAACTGGAAAACCCCTTCAGAGAAGCGGATTTGCAGAATCGATTTTGGACTGTTTACATGACCAACCAAAAGCGGAAATGGAAAATCGGTTTACGAAATCCGGTTTTGGAAGCCCATTTAAACAAGGTGACTGATGTACATTACGAGACTGGCAATGCCGTGTACTATATCATTGTGTCAGTGAAATCCTGCCGCCATATTTCTATACTATTACGTGCGAGCAGTCGTGTGAATTATTACAGAAAACAGTCGTAAAAATACGGATGATTTAGTCATAACTACGCTGTCTTTAGAGTTTCGTGTGTTGTATATGGCTGAAAGATCTGAGTCGAAACCAGACCCCTGGAGTAGATGATATGCCCTCTGACCTGCTGATACCGTTAGGAGAGTCAGTCATGAAGAAATTGTTCCACCAGCTACGCAAGATATATGACACAGGGGAAATACCCTCAAGAAGAATATACTAATTCCAATTCCATAGGAAGCAAGTGCAGACAAATGTGAAAATTACAGAGCTATCACTTTAATAAGTCACGAGTGCAAAGTACTAGTACGAATTATTTACAGACGAATGAAAAAACTCGTGGAATCAGAGCTTAGGGAAGATCAGTTGGGATTTAGGAGAAATGTAGGAACACGGGAGGCAAAGCTCACATTACGACTTACCTTAGAAGATACGCTAAGGAGAGGCAAACCTACGTTTTTAGCATTTATAGATTTGGAGAAAGCTTTCGACAATGTAAATTGTAATAAACTCTTTCAAATTCTGAAGGTATCAGGGGTAAAATACAGGTAGCGAAGAGTTATATTTAACTTATACAAAAACCAGACAGCGGTTATTAGAGTTGATGGGCATGAAAGAGACGCAAAGGTTGGGAAGGGAGGTAAACACGGTTGTAGCCTTTCCCAAATGTTGTTCAATCTGTACATTGAGCAAGCAATGAAGGAATGCAAGGATAAATTTGGACAGGGATTTTAAGTCCAGGGAGAGAGAATAAAACCTTGCGGTTTGGTGACAACATAGTAATTCTGTCAGAGACAGCGAAGGACCTGGAAGAGAAATTAAACGGAATGGACAGTGTCTTGAAAAGAGGGTATAAGGTGAACATCAACAAGAGTAAAACAAGGATAATGGAATGTAGCGTCAGAAAATCAGGCGATGTTAAAGGAATTAGATTAGATAATGAGACAATGAAAGTAGAAGATGAGTTTTGTTACTTGGGTAGCAGCATAACTTCTGATGGCCGAAGAAAAGAAGATATAAAATGCAGAATGGCTATAGGAAGAAAATCGTTTTTGAAGAAGCGAAATCTGTTGACATTCAGTATTAGTTTAAATGTCAGGAACTCCTTTCTGAAAGCATCTGTCCGGAGTGTAGCATTGTATGGAAGTGAAACGTGGACTATAAGGAGTTCTGACAAAAAGATGACAGAAGCTTCTGAAATGCGGTGTTACAGACGAATGATGAAAAGTAGATGGGTAGATCACGTAACTGATGAAGAGGTGCTCAACAGAATTGGGGAGAGAAGGAGTTTCTGGCCTATCCTGACTAAGAGGACGGATAGATTGGTGGGACACATTCTGAGACATCAAGGAATCATCAACTTAGCATTAGAGGGAAGTGTGGGGGTAAAACTCGCAGGGGGAGACCGATGGACGAATACAGTAAACAGATTCAAAAGGATGTAGGTTGCCGAACTCATTCTCAGATGAAGAGACTAGCACAGGACAGGGTAGCATGGAGAGCTGCATCAAACCAGTAAGTGGGCTGAAGACCACAACAACATGGCTGTATTTTTTTTCAACTGGAGTAAGCTTCGACGCGTACAGTAATGAGTTGCATTGATTTCCTGTTATTATTAATCTGTTAGAAACTTCGGATTTTATTTCAGTAGTATGGTCATTATAAAAGTGTTGTTATAGTGGATAACACGTACCATTAGTCTTTTGAGAGTTCTGCAGTCTGTTTTGACACATACACAAATGAGTCGTGTTTCCTTTTTTTATTAATCTGTTACCAATTTCGATCAACTTCGGCTTCTCTTGTAATAGTTATAAATTTGCTTTTCTGGTGGATAAGAAATATATCTATTCTTGTTAGTGTTTTTTCGGATAACTACTTATGTTTTAACTGTGTGTAACGGTACAATTTTACCTACCATCCCGGCAGCCTCTCCTAATTATCATGGCTACATCAACGAAACGGTAGAAAGTCTTTGCCAAGACGTCAATATTCTTATAAATCCACTCAGAGTGACTTGATTAGTATTTCGTACAGACGATGAAGTAAACAAATAACGCCGTTCGTTCTGTATGGTTGACACGTTCTTGTATGTACCCCTAGTTCACTAAGTAATTGCCCTCGTCAAACGAGAGAAAGATTTCATGATAAAACCTTTTTCGTTGTAATGCGATTGGACAATGCCAACGTCACCTGATGGACAACACAATCAGTCGAGTGCGACAGGACGGTAAGAAAAATTTAACCGCACGTGACATATCAGGTTTCGACACTGTAGGTCTAAGTCTTAAATTCAACTATTCCAGAAGTGTTAGCTCGAACGCAAATCGTATTTAAATCAACTAGTAAAGCTTTCAACGTCATATCGTGTCAGAAGACCATAGTAGTGCCGTACGGAATCTTTTTGACGTGAGGTGAGGCAAGATGGCTGTACCAGGCTTCAGCCCCAGAGGCAACTCTGCCAGTCTGTTGATGTGTGTGTGTGTGTGTGGTAACGGCAAATAGATGTGGTATCGTAAACGGCCTAATGTCGGCCAGTTTTAAGGGGTTTTGCTTTTTGTTAATATAAATTTTAATGTGAAGGTGAAAACTAAATATTTTTTATTAAATTAGGACCATTCTCTGAAATATGTTGAGCACAATGAAAGAAGAAAGATAATTTTCTTTGCTTTATAAAAATGTTTGGTAGGACAACATCGGCCACGAACGAAATCTTATACATACAATCTTATATGCGCGTCTGCATTCAACCCTATACCGTTTTCGTTCACGTACAGTAGAACAAATAGCTAGCATAGTTATGACTAAGAAATACTGTAGGTATCCTTACAGATACATTTCAAATCAAATGTTCAAATGTTTGTTAAGCTTATGGGACTTAACTACGGGGTCATCAGTCCCTAAACTTACAAACTACTTATGAACTACGTACGAACTAGGACGGCACAAATATCCATGCCCGAGGGGGGATTCGAACCCCCGACCGCAGTGGCCGTGCAGATACATTTCATCTTACCAGACTGTGGGGTCCAGCTCAAACTGTCCCGCGCTTGAAATCCTCTCGTTAAGTCTAGTTACTTATACAAAATGTATCCACATTATCTACAGACAAGTCGGAAACTGGCCTACCTTCCACCACATGGGTAATTTCGACAGTTCGGCTGTTAAATAAGGTTTCTGGTTCTGCCATCTAGTGGACCAATGGCTAAACTACTTCGACGGAGTGCAGTCTCTTAGTGGAGCTATTGTCAAATTACTGGCTTACAAAACCAAGATTCGGCAGTGCAAGAGTTTGTTTTCACATTACAAAACGAAGCTATTCAGTACGAATTCGAAATCAACAACAAATACCTTACAGTAGTTGTTGAAACAATGAGCTACATATTACAGCTGTCGAAGTACTTTAGCCATTGGTCCACTAGATGGCAGAACCAGAAACCTTATTTAACAGCCGAACTGTCGAAATTACCCCATGTGGTGCAAGGTAGGCCAGTTTCCGACATGTCTGTAGATAATGTGGATACACTTTGTATAAGTAACTAGACTTAACGAGAGAATTTCAAGCGCTGGACAGTTTGAGCTGGACCCCACAGTCTGGTAAGATGAAATGTATCTGTAAGGATACCTACAGTATTTCTTACTCATAACTATGCTAGCTATTTGTTCTAGTGTACGTGAACGAAAATGGTATAGGGTTGAATAGCGTTCATTTTCACTAATCAATTAGCGCAAGTAAGAATTAATACATTTCACGGGTACCTGAATGTATTTGTAGGTTAATATTATGGTCTTAAAGTCACAGTTGCTGTCGGAGTGCCGGCCGCGGTGGCCGAGCGGTCTGCGGCGCGCCAGTCACGGTCTGCACGGCCACTACGGTCTGGGCTTCGAATCGCCCCTCGGGCATGGATATTTTTGCCGTCTTTAGTATTACCTAGTTCATAAGTAGTTTGTAAGTTTAGGGACTGATGACCCCGTAATTAAGTCCCTTAAGCTCTACAAACTTTTGAACATTTGATTTGCTGTCGGAGTGTTGTTGGTAAGGCTATAGAGGTACAGTGTAACAGAAGAATCTCGCAAACTTAATAAGCTATAAATTTATTATGCGAACGATGTCTTTCGCGACAACGTTCTCGGACATTTCGCCACATGAATTGTTGCTAAAACCTCAAGCTTTCGACGACTACCCCCAGAAGCAAGTGAAATTTCCTGCATTTAGCGCCACAGAAATAAAGAAACGTAGTGGGTTGCCAGCCTCGTGAATCTTCAAACTGTCCAGGTCCCCTTCTTCCAGCAATACAGAAAAAGTCTTTGGAAACCTAGGTATCACGTCAACTTTGCGACCTCCTAGGAAAGTAAGGACTATCTCGGCTCAGGTTTCCTGGTAGTCTGTTTGTAAGTGCGGAAGCAGCTACATTGATCAGTCTATTCGTACAGTTTCAGATCACTGTACGGAACACCAAATGCATATTAAAACCTGGAAATTACAAAAACGGCAGTCGCTGAGCAGAGCCTCACAAATAAACACAAACTTCTGTTTGAAGAAATAGGGCCCCTTACATACCGGGCAGAGACTGTGGATATAAGAATGTGCCACAGCTTTGATCGTGGTGGCGATTGTAATCTGAGCGGTGTGTACAGAGACGCAGAAGAGGCGACCCCACGGCGCCAGGGGAAAGGGGCGCCACCGGTGCAGACGTCGACGCCAACTGAGACGTACAGAGACTGCCAGAAAATGTATGGGAGCTGAAAGTATTCCTTACATGTTTATTTTACATTTAATAATTGAAGGGTTTGGTGCAAGAAGGAGGCAGCTCCACTTATGCCAATTTGTGGCAAATTTGGAAAAAAAAAAAAAAAAAAATCAGTTTTCACCAAATTGTCAGCCTTGTTTAGGCTATGGGGTATCTAATATTACTGACGAGAATACACACAAGTGTATGCATTCAGGTACGTGCAATAGAGTTTTTGAATATTGGAGCTGCCTTCGTTTTGCTCCAAAATGTATGAATAACTGTTTGTAGGACAAGTTTCTTCAGTCTCCTCAGGATCTAACGTCAACTGGCCGTAAAACCACATTTCGGTTTGCCCAACATACTTTCTGGCCAGCTCTTTGACATATTTGAACTTTTGGTCTTTAAGCAGGAGGAGACAATCATAAGCTTGATGAAAGTGGTCCATTGCTATGAGACTTACAGGACCTTGGTAGCAAATTTGCGCATTATCGTGCGTTATCGTAGACAGTCATCGCTACGGTGGCACTGCATTGAATAATCCCTTTACCAATGTATGGCTTTTCATAGAGGAATATTTTTTACTTAGTCATTAAATATTTTTTTCCTTTGTTGTTTGATAATAATACGTAAGGGTTTTTTACCAAAAAAATTTCAACTTGTCAACAAAGTTGAAAATAAATTTCTGGTCCACTTCAGTGACATAAAATTTGGGGCTGGTTCTTTTGATAATGAGAGCATAGTCCACTGGAAGAAAACCTCTTTCCATCTTCCTCAAACAATTTTCTATATAACCGAACACTCTGTCGCATGGATAGAGCTGTGGCCCGCTTCTCGGATTCAATGAACGACCTTCAGTTTAGTACCTGGTTACTTCAAATGTTTAACATATTGACCATTGGCGGCAATACTCTCAGTGGAACGAAGAGGAGTTGCCGCAGCTACGTCAGACAGTGTTTTCAGTGGAAACCACTTCACATGCCGTTCGCTGTAATCTCCCGGCCACGTAGCTCTAGCGTGCAAGGCTTACGTCTATAGACGTTATGTTTCACAGTTCCCCGCCAGTAAGAGTCCACAGATGTTAGATCTGGAACTCGGGGGCCTCTCGTCCAGTCCTTTGCCCCTGAAAACTGCCACCCAGGAAAGCTCGTGGTGGTGGAGCCCCGTCCTGTTGGGAGAAGAGCTTCTCATCGGCCCCATGAAGCGCACGTTGACCTGGCAAGGCTGATGTACGCAACATTTCCAGGGGCACTTCTCCAGCGACCGTAACGTCAGAAAAAAAGGGTCACACTGTCACACTATGCCTCTACATGACAGTCCACACCACACACGAACACCTGGTAGATTGACCGCCTGATTCACGTAAAAAGTGCTGTTTTTTTCTGTTTCCGTTGTGTCCATTCACGGTCGCATTAAGTTTAACTTTCGGCACGTCACTCCTCACTACCTTGGTCACAAATTGTCCGTCGCCAGTAACCGTCTGCTGATACCATTCGCAACATTGCGTTCAGCTATCAGCATCGTCGTCATCAATCGCATGCAGTAAAGGTAGAATGTAAGCTTTCCACTTTGCAGATTTCATTAATTCTTCGTACACTTGTACTGCTAATCGCCATTGCACATCAACAGAAAACTTAAAAAACCACTTCGCAATAAATTTTCATTTCTCGAAAGTGAAGTACTCAATCGGTCATCGTGTTGTCTCAATACCGAAATGAAACTACTAACGTATATTTAGCCAAAGGCCATATTACAACACACTCGTAACTCAAACGGCAATATCGATACCTCGATAGAGCTTGACATGGAGTTTATTCTTTTTTCTGGTGGAAAGTTATCGACCAATCGAAAGCAGTTCCTGGGCTGTTAAGGCCATCACTGCAGCAGCCTAGACAGTCAGTTGCTCCTGACGAAGACGACGGAGGTACTCATGCAAAGCTTGAGTTTTTAAATCGCACTGACGCGTTAAGAAGTCCGACAATGTTTTATTCGTATAAATTTATTAACAACTCAAGGTGAAACATGTCTGTTCTGAAGGAGGGGAAAAAAAACCCTGTGCCAAAACAATTTATCTACTCAACAACGGTACAAAAGGTAAAAGGCAAACGACAGCTACGGGTGCCACTAAATCAATCAATTCATGGCGATTACAGAGACTGTCTTAGTCACGGTTATCGATTATCCATTAAAAAAAAAAGTTCAAATGTTTGTTAATCTTAAGGGACGCAACTTCGGGGTCATCAGTCCCTAAACTTACGAACTACCTTCTATTAAAGACGACACAAACATCCATGCACGAGGGGGAATTCGAACCTCCGACGGGGAGCAGCCTCAAGCATCGTAGCATGACGCATCAATGCGCTCGGCCACTCCGCCGCGGTCGGTTATTCATATATTTACTCATTTCAGTGAATCAACAGCGATGTAATTGGAATGCATACACATCTCAGAATCAGTGGAGTAATCAATGTCGATAAGTGTAGCCTGAGAAAGTACATCTCTTTGCCCTTAGAAAATGATTAAAGAAATTAATTTCAATTAAAGAATTAATTTAAATATTAATTAAAGAAAGGAATAAGACTTTGTTCTGATGCAATAAAAAGCAGCAAAAAACACAATATAAAAAGGACGCAAAGTCGTTGCCCAGTGGCAGATTAACTTATTAAGTACTCAAAAAGAGGATTAAATAGTCCTGAAACATGTCGTATTGACATTATCTTATTATATAACTGACAGCCGCTATGTGATTTGCCTCAAAATGTAGTTAAAGACATAGTTGCACGATAGCGTGAAAACAGATAATCTAGAAAGAGAATTAGACAGGGAGGGGGTTATTTTGTGAGTCCAGTTAAGAGCTTCTTCTCGAATCATCAGTGACCGTATCTGACAGCCGCGGAGAGCGTTACGCGGAAACAGCCGCAGGGAGATATCCCGACTCATTGATGGAGCACGATGGAAAGATCCTCGAAGAGTTTCGAAAGGCCGATAGAAAATAAAACTGCGATACAAACGGCATTACCGCGCCCGAAGATTCCGAGGCCGTATATAAAAAGATAGCGCCCTAATTTATGAATACTTGACTATTTGCCTATAACGTATCAGATCCTGCAAATAAAAGGTGTCCCCCATAAAAACCTTTACGCGAGGAGGAATATCTGCGCGTAACGGCTCACCGGGGCCCACCCATATCGTAGACGCCCCGAAAGATCTTCCGCGGAATATATATTTCACGTGGCATAATCTTAAAGCCGCATTACGGGAACTATTACATATTTTACGACTTCCTCGCTCCCCGTCTGACCCGTGATATATATCTTACGACTAGCAGCGGCTGACCTAGCCTGGGGGAGGGGAAGGGGGTTAAGGATTGTGGGGGTAGCGGCGGGGGAGGGATGTGTGTCTGCCGCCAGGGGCGTTACAGCTGTCACACCCTCCTCCACCGATCGGTCTCTGCTAGCACGTCGGGGCACGGGGTATGCAAGTGTGCAGAGGTAGCATAGCAGTAAGAACGATGCGGAACCACCAGTGCTGCCGCGATTGTAATTGACCCCTGAAGATTCCGAGGGATCAATGAGCCGCGGCATAAGTTGGTAGCGAACACGAGGGAGGGAGAGAGAAGAAGGTGAGGCGAAAGGAGAGAGAGAGAGAGAGAGAGAGAGAGAGAGAGAGAGAGAGAGAGAGAGAGAGAGGGGGGAAGGGAGCGCTTCTGGCTCCGGCGCGGGTGGCGGCTGTTTCATGAATAAATCAGAGTTTGTAGTAGGAGCGCCTCCCGGGCCGACGAGAAATAAATGGACGGAAAAAGCGAGATTGTTCTCGGCATTTATAACGGCGAGGTGAGCCGGATGGATGACCCCTGCGCCGCGCGTGCTCGGGGAATCCCCGGCAGGGCTGCCAACGTTGCAAGTTGGTCCGCCGCGGGGGCGTTTAACACGGGAGCACGGGGCGTGGCAGGTCACAAATCCTGCCCCCGTCCCCCGGCCGGCGCGGTCGGCTGTGTCCTCAGCAGGGGACCGGCCTAGTCTGCCGCTGCCCCGAACTGCTTCAAATCTCTGAGCGCCTCACGAGTTGCTGAGTGCCTGAATTAATTTCTACTGCAAGAAAAAGTATGCCATATTTTGTGCACGATACTGGTGTGTTACACCCTTTATAATATCAAATGTAAGAAAAGTTGTAGGTAGTTGGTATAATTACGCAGGCCTACAAGTCAAATTTCCGACAACAGGCACTGGAGAAATAAAAGATGTACAACTCTTCATCGAGTGACTTTGCTGTTTATTATATAAAATAAAGTTACTTACTTAGCTTTGCGTTACGTTTGTGTTTGTGTCCAAACTTAATGCGTGTGATTAAGTTTACCTTACTCTTTAAATTGCTTGAAACAATTTGAGTTTTTTGGGGGGGGGCGGGTGTGGGGGGGGGGGAGCAAACGGGAACTTTGCATTTCGTACTCATAATATCGCTAAAAATCTGTAGAGTGACAACAATTCATTAGAACGTCCGAAACACGACACTAGTGAAGTGTAATCAAACAAAATCGCATTCAAACATTTTGACCACATGAATCCATTGATCATTGTTAGGGTACATGAGAATAATTTCAACTAAACATCAAATTTTTCCTTAAAATTATGAACTTTATTTTTGTTTTAACGATTTACTATGATTTCTATACGTATATTTAACCTATTGATGAAAGGTGCTTGTACACGAGTGTCAAACATTTATGTTACTCTGTTATTCGAGTTACCCTCCTGATTGCACAAAAGTGGATTTTAGTGGGGATATTGTGATAGTGGCCGGGGCAATTTGAATAAGGCAAATTATGGACAGATACACAACTGAATTACGTGGAAGGTTAGCTGAAAGTACGCCAATTTCTATTTAACACCTTTTACCTATAAAAATGTTCAAATGTTTCTTAAGCTTAAGGGACTTAACTGCGGCGTAATCAGTCCCTAAACTTACAAACTACTTATGAACTAGCTTATACTAAGGACGGCACAAACATCCATGCTCGAGGGGGGATACGAACCCTCGACCGTAGTGGGCGTGCAGGCTGATTTGACATGAAAGGAATGGAGCCTTTATGAAACGTTTCTGTTCTCGTACATCACCTGCAGCGTCCACAAACAAATTGCTGACAATCACTGGCACCGACATAGTTTTCATGATAACTGGTGGTACACTGTATCCATTCACGTTTATCTTCATCTGCAAAGCGTGACCATTTCCCCTGGCAGAATCCGTATTTCCGTTCCATCGCCTCATCTTCAGATCATTTAAATTTAGAACATCGTCGACACATTTTGGTAAGATATACTTTTATCCAATACTCCATATTTATCTTTTGATAACTTCGGTACAAACTTATAAATGACACTCCATACGTTTTTCTGCTTCCATAGTGATACTCCTTTCATCGCTACTTTAACTACTTCCTCGTCCGATTCCATTCGGCCTCCTTTTCGTTTATAGGTCTTCACCATCTGAAGAAAAGGAAGGAATAATTTATTACAAGAGAATTACAAAACAGAAAATCTTTTGTAAATGCACTTTACCCCAAATTCAATCAGTTTTCCAGCACTATTCATAAAGCCCCGTTCTTAGGTCTTCAGTTAGCTCCGAAGTACACTAAACGCTGCTGGTAAGCAGGACCCCAGTGCACTCACAAATGGCAGCTCAAGTCACGTATGTGGCGTAGGGAGGACCCAGTACCGTGCATCAACTTATTTCATAGCTTTCAGTTCCTACAGGCTGCAGGATATCACTCGTGAATACCATGACACTTTTACAAACCGTGCAATGAGCAATTGTGAGCTACTAAACTTATGCAATTCAATTAAGTCTTGCATAGATTTCTGAAGTCAGGAAAGGAAACAGACGTCTTCCCTGGATAACATATTCTCCGACAGCAAGAAGCAGTCACATAATGGCTTCTCCACTTTACTGTTGTTGCAGCACACATGAAAAAAAAATGTTCAAATTTTTGTATTCCTATGGGAGCAAACTACGTTGGTCATCAGTCCCTAGTCTTACAAACTACTTAAACTAAGTTAAACTAACCTAAGGACAACACACACATCTATGCCCGAGGGAGGATTCGAACCTCCGACGCGGGAGGTAACGTGGTGCTGCAGACCGCTCGGCTACTCCCGCGCGGCGCACGTGCGAAAGCTTGCAATTTTTCACACAGTCCCTCTATTCCATTAGCTCTGCTCTATCCTATAAATAAAACCGCAAAAACATCAATAACAAACATAATCTGGCAATGATTCGTGTTTGCGCCGAAGATGAATGGAAATTACCGTACTTTCTCCATTTTACTTGATTTATTGCGGGTTCCCATAAACGTGCCCAAGTGCCTGATGATGTATATTTTACACAAACAGAATTTTCGTGTTCACTGACAGTTGTATCTACTTTATCACATTTCAATAGCTATTTCCATACCCAATAGATATTACCAAAGCAAAACATAATTTACAAAATGAAACTTTCCCTTATCGATCTGAATTCCCGTATTTATTAAGTTGATCATTTCTTCTTATGTACATGGGTGCTAACAAAATATGTTTGCATTCCAAAAGAGCTTTCTCTTGGCGAATGAAGTTCCGCGAGCAAATCTCGCCGCAACGAATAACGCCTTTCTTTTAATGGTTTCCACCACAACTCGTGCACCATTTCCGTGACACTCTCTCCCCTGTATCGCGATAACACAAAACGAGCTGCCCTTCTCTGAACTTCTTCTATATCATCCGTCAGTCCCACTTGGTGAGGATCCCACAATGCGCAGCAATACCCTAAAACAGAACGCGCTGGTGTAGTGTAGGCACCTCTTCAGTAGTACTGTTGTATGTTCTGTCAATGGAAAGTAGCCTCTGGTTGGCATTCGCTACAATATTTTGTATGTGTCCTTTCCAATATAAGTTGTAAGTTATTGTTATGTATTTAGTTGAATTTATGGGCTGTAAATATGTAATATCAGGTTGTTTTATAATTTTTTATTTGATCAATGCTATCATAAATACTATTTTCCAGTTACTTTTACTTTTGTGCTGTCATTTTTCTCCCGTGTTTATACATTAACAATCCATGTGTATGATAATATATAATACCTAACTCCAGCACATAAAACAGCGAATTTCGACAAAGTTACAAAGTTACATCGTGCGACATAGTTCGTCTTACGAAATTACTAGATGCAGTTAAATATGTAGAGGCAAGTAATGGATATAGTGCTATACTCTGTTCACTCTGACGAGGCGGCTCAAGGTCATTCGGCCGGCACTCCGCACGTCACGTGATCACCCCCTCCCCTCCACAGCGCCTTTTCCCCTCTCCCCATCCCTTCTGCAGTTCTACAACAGTGTGGTAGCGTTTCCCTGCGTTTACATTTAAATTTGTTACAATGTTGAGTCTGAGTGGTATTAGGCGTCAGTCGAAGGATATTGTGTATAAAGCGTATAATTTTTTCAAAGCGTTGGAAAACTGCCAAGCCGGCCGCGGTGGCCGAGGAGACTGAGGCGCTTCAGTCAAGGTCTGCACGGCCACTACGGTCGGGGGTTCGAATCCCCCCCCCCCTCGGGCATGGATATTTGTGCCGTCCTAGTTCGTAAGTGGTTCATAAGTAGTTTGTAAGTTTAGGGACTGATGACCCCGTATTTAAGTCCCATAAGCTTAACAAACATTTGATTTTGATGTACATTATATACATATCGCTACGAACGAAATGAAGGTCACTTAAATTTGATAAATTAATTTTAAAAACCGGCAGTGCTTATTATTGTTGGCGCGTTGTCTAAGCGGGCTGCCTGCGCAGTGAGCTGGCTAGGGAGTAGGGGAGGGGGAGGGAGGGTGTAGAGTGGGGACACAGCCGCGTGACCTTGAGCCGCCACTCCAGAGTGAACGGAGTTTAGTAAAGTCGACGAACTATTCACGAAGAAAATTAAGCCCTAATGTGCAAACGGAGAAAGAAAGGAAAATTTGTTTCACTATTATAAAGGGGAAGCTTGGTTCAAAATGTAGTTGCATGTATTGATACCAGCATTAAATTTACTTCTTCCCCAAAAATAAGCAACGAATGAACATCTATATTAATAAAAATGAATTGCCACATGTATGAAAGCGCATCACTTGAGAATGGCTTCACCGATTAGGCTGATCATTTCTTTGTTCTGATCATAATCCTCAGGTCAAGGATTGTATGAAAAAGGTTTTTGGAAAATCCATCGGAAAAAATCAAAATTGGAGAAAAACTGAAAGTACGCTTCCAGCTTGGATTATTTACTAGATTCTCCAACAACCAGCTTACTCATCCCTACTCACCCAGCGACGAAGTACGCTGTAACGGAGCGAACGAATACTGCAAGGAGGTTAGAATAAAGGGGGATGGCGTTATCTATGTTGGGAATACATGAAACACATCTCCCTCATAAATTTAATATGTCTGAAACTAAATTATTATGCGGATTGAAAACAACTTTCGGAATCTGAAATTTCATTGTCTTTCTCATGCTTTACCACGATTGGTCTGCTTCATTCCCACGATCCAACAGCTGTTGACAACATAGCTATACAACGTCTGTGTCGCGAATTGTAAAATGTTGCCGGTATATAGCAATATTGTTAATCGTGTTTCAATTAGGTTCCTAATAATTCATTGTTCATTTGCAGGTCAAGAAACAAACAGACGAATATTGCTGCCAATTACAAAAACCACATTTGGTTAAGCGAATGAACCATTTTGGCAGTGAAGAATAAGGACGTAGACGATTTGAACATAAAAATTAAAAGTCAAATCGCTAGCCAATTTGATTCAATTACTTTGATGGATAGCATTACCGATTCTGACGAAATTGTCATTTATCCAACAGAATTCCTGAATTCATTGGATTTGCTACGAATGCCACCGCACGATTTGCAACTCCAGGTCGGGTCTGTGATAATCATGTTATGCAATCTAAGTCATTCGAAACTATTCAATGGAGCAAGACTCCCTGTGAAGAGCCTGATGAGCAATGTGATTGAAGCAGCGATAATCAAAGGAAAGTTCAAAGGACAGGATGTTCTGATTCCAAGAATACCACTGTTTCCAACCAACTTGCCGTTTCAATTTAAGTGTGTCCAAGTTTCCCGTTCCCCTTACATCCGCAATGATTATTAATAAAGCACATGGCCAGACGTTGGAAGTTTGTGGGTCGCCGTGTTTTACACATGGGCAGTTTTACGAGGCGTGTTGGATACTTGGTAAACCATCTGCACTGTTCATTTTCTCGCCGGAAGGAAAGATAAAAAATACCGTTCATAAACAAGCATTACAATCAACGCAACACAAAGACATTCGAAACATTGTATTTACATTCCATTAAAATGTATTTCGATTAATTATTTTGTTTTATTTGGAATTTCTATAATTAAATTATGACCATGCTACAATTACTTTGGTTTTTATTCAATAACTCTCAAGAAGATATAAACATCTTTTAAAAATAATTTCTACTGTGCTCGCTGCGAGAAAAACAAGCTTAACTTTGCTGTAAAAATGGGCTGTTGCGTTTTCCTTTTCCCAGTCATTCCTAACATAAAACAGGAAAATTGTTTTTTTGCCTAAATTTATAAACATACTTTTTCGTACAATAAAACCATTAAAAGTACGGCGATTTAAGCTAATAACCTCGCAGATAGAGCAACTCGAAAGGTTATTCTAATAACCCGTTTCCATTTGATTTACCCATCCATTTTGACTTATATTAACAATCAGGGTCCCAATAATCAGGTGGAGGAGGAGATTGAGATTTGGAATGAAATGGATTTAAAAAGGGGGATGATGTAGACGCATAGAGGAAGGGGAGGAGATGGATAAGATACAGTGGTGACAAGGTGATGAAAAAAGATAGGGGAGGAGGCGAAGGGGAAACAGGGAGGGAGGAAAGGGTAGACGTAGGGAGAAGGAAAGAGATTAGGGTATATATTCCATACACATGAGCAACTGCGAAGCGTTGCCCGATGTGCCAGTAATACATTAAACAGAAATACTGCCAATCAGGAATCTACCGAATTAAGTGTAATGAATGTGACAGAGCAAAGAAAACCAACAATAAAACATGAAGATCGAATGAATAAAAGTGAAAACAACTTCCCCTCATTTTGTAAGCATCTTCGACATAATTAACAGACAGCAGAAAATGTAAGCAACAATATTTCTGTTCTTAGTAGAACCGAAAAAGAAGCTAATCGACCATTTTGGAGGAAACGAAAATCTAATACATTTAGCAAACAATCAAGATAATAAGCTCAATGGACAAACACTGCACAATAATAATATGTATATTGACCATTTTCACTAAATTCGTATATGTGATGGGTTACTCAAACCGAAATACATTTCTAAATTCTTCATGCATTTATCTGTCTGTGCGATGTAAATCAAGGAAAATAAAATCTCTGAGAGTGACTCACTACCACATTTTGGACACATGGATCGATAACGTAAAAACATAAGACAGAAATTCAAGTGGTCAAAAGTAAAAAATAGCATTAATGATATTCGTTAGTAAAATTTATGATAACATCCAATTTTAATGTATTATGGATATATGTACTGATAGGCCAATTAGCTTGTTTCAATGTAGATAGCACCTGAAATTGATCACAGCTCGAAACTGGTAACAACCAGTTAGATAGAGACATTTCCGGTTCTCACTCTTCTAGCGTAGAATTTGACGTTAGACGTCTTCAGAGATCGAGCAGAATTGGCCGTATTGTTCTCGATAGCAGTCAAAACAAAATTAAGCAGGGTGACTTGTTTAATGAATCCCGTAGTTATTATGTTGCAGATCGTATTTTATTTGCAAGTGCTTTCGTAAATATTACTAGTGTTCCTAGTTTAATACCACTTCTTAAAGTAATACTCGGTTGATTGAACTGACCAACTCTCACTAACAGTATTCTCACTGTCTTCCTACTGGGATTTAAAAAATTTGTTCCTCTCGTTCGGTTAGTTTTACAAAATTTAGAATTTTGATTTAAAAAACCGAACAGTGTGTTACACTTACGAACTATGTTTACTTTCCTAAATGACATCAGATGCACTAAAATCTAGTTTTGCTCTACTGAAGTCAACACTAAATAAAACTCTTGTGACAAATTTAATATCAGAACTCCGACTCTGTGATTTTTCCTACTTGCTCAATCAGAAAGATATTAAAGTTAATGTATCGTGCAATATTTATTGATATGTAGTAAAGAGTGACGTATGATGCTAAAATGCACGAAAAACGCAATGCAAGCGCCAGTAGAAACAAAGTTGTCAATGTTACTTGTACGCAGTGGTATCGTTGATACACCTGGAAATTATATTGTGTAGGGGCGTGATATGAAACGATATGAATACTGTTCACTGTTCAGGATTTCGAAATCTATATCACTTCGAACAATAGTAACTTCTTTTTTTAGGTTGAGCTTTTATGATTATGACTACGTTGATAAAGCAATTAGTTATAGAGGAAATTATAATGACGAGGTTTTACAAAACTGACAGCTTGCTGAAAACAGAAAGAATTATTTACAAAAATAGAAGTGAATGTGTAATAACATCCATGAAAATCACTAATAGTTTGTAGTATGCGTGGTTCACTTTTGTATACTGTGTGAGAACTTGCTGTCTGTGAGACAGTTATGCATATCTTTGACTAGTACCAGAATTCATTTCTTAGAACGTGTGCGTGCTGATCTTGGCTTTACAGCATCGGCAGATGTCAACAGCTGGTGGGATAAATTTGGCAACAGGGCCAAAGCTTGCAAGCAAGTGGCGTCTCTCCCTGTGCGTGACGCCGCGCTCTGGCATTTCGCGAGAACTGTCGGCTTCGTCCTCGTTACCGATTAACATGACACCTCACCTTGCAGCACTTGATGCGTAACATGCGAATGCTTCTTTAATTTACCTTCAAGGTCAAGATCTCTACTGTCATGGGGAATTTAAACAATTACATCTTTTACGTCCTTCGTGGGATATATATATATATATATAAGCCCTTATGTCGCTACAAAGAACGCGCAAGTTGTCTGTGAAAATCCTCGGAAAACTAGTCAAGTAATTTTGGAGATCAGTGAGTTGAAACAGACGAACTACGAACCCGCCGGTTTCATAATTTGGTTATTAGTATATAGATTTGTACAATTGAAAATCTACTTGATATATGTTCTGTGAGATCTCATAACAGGAGGTACTTCCCGACATGAAGTAAGGGACAGATATCATTCGAGGAGAGTCTGGATTAAATATAGGCAATTACGTTTCTTACACTGTTCAATAAAGTTAGTAATATACACAGTTTTTGCGAGGCTGCATCTCTAAATGACAGAATAAATAGCTGTCGTGTAAATATCGCATTAATTTATCCGTGAAAGAAAGTGTAATGGAATTTCACTTACGGAAATAAATGAATTCATCACATTACATTTCAATTAATCTAATGTACGAGCGTGGAAAAGCTTTAACTTCTCTTACATTTTTAATTTAAATATTCAGGAAAAAGTGTTTCTCCTTCGATCGGTAACCAAAATATCAGTGATTCTAATGAATTTTCTTGAGAGCGTATCTAGTCTTGCATCAGCATATAGTCACTACCTGTACCTACTGAAAGCATTTTAATGGCCAGAGATCTTTGTTCTAACTGGATGTACAATACATAGACCAAAAATATCATAGACTGTGCAGTTTTCTTCATTATGAACAAAAAAGTTTTTTCTCATTCACAGGTGAAATCTTGAGTTGATTTTAACGTTACGATGACCTCTATTATTGCTGTTACACGTTTAGTAGTAACGGTAACGTAATTTCTCCACATTGCCATTATTAACGCGGTGATTATCGTTTTATATGTGCCTAGGTGAAAAAATATTATCTTTTTTTTTTTTTCAAGCAACATAATTACAGACCCTCATTTTTTGCCTTACACAAAGACTCTTTTGCTGTTTTTTAACTGATGAATGTGATTGTCAATGGAATGATTACTTCAGCTGGTTTTAACTGAGTTTGTATATCCGCAAGTAAGTCATTTCTCGTTCAGATATGCTTTTAATAACGTTAAAAAAGCTAAAGATGATGTAGACATTACAGTTATAAAACTAGTTTTCGTAAGTGCATCGATGATTTTCCTCACTACATCATTGTTTAATGTAAATAGACCAATATTTTGCTTCATTTGCCTTTTGGTATCTCTCTAAGTTAAAAACAGTCATAAAATATAAACGCTTGTAATGCGTAAAGTCGAACATAATGCATAGGAACCGATTTAATTTCTTGTATAAGGATATGGTGGAGACATGGCTTAGCCACAGCCTAAGGGATTTTTCCAGAATGAAAATTTCACTCTGCAGCGGAGTGTGCGCTGATATGAAACTTCCTGGCAGTTTAAAATTGTGTGCCGGAACCGGGACTCGAACAATGTCTCCACCATATCCTTTCTTTCATGAGTGCTAGTCATGCATGTTTCGCAGGAGAGCAACTGTGAAGTTTGGAAAGTAGGAGGCGAGGTACTGGCGGAAGTTGTGAGGCGGCATCGTGAGTCGTGTCGGGATATGTCAATCAGTAGAGCGCTTCCCCGCGAAAGGCAAAGGTCCCAGGTTCGAGTTCTGGTTACGGCACACAATTTTAATCTGACAGGAAGTTTCTGTATTAACTTTGTTATTGTATATCGCTTTTGATCTGCATGGTCATCTTTGTGTATGCCTTCAATGCTAAATTTGTATATGAAAGGATCTGAGAGATGTAGGCCTGGTCATAAGCCACATGAAAATAATTTTGAAATATAGGAAGTTTATAGTTCAATGGAGATTTAAGTATATTTAACACAGGACATAATCTTTGGGCTTCAAGCAATGATTTAATTTTTTTTTTTTTTTTTTAAGGTATAGTGAGACACTCAGCTTTCTCTATGTTGTGTAATATTAATTTAACAAACTAATTAACATTTACTGATTAGTACATGAGTGGATCTTCGGAAAAATAACGTAGGACAATAGATACGTGTTTTTCCATATATTTTGTACTGCACTTAAAACAGTGAATAGCGTTTACAAAAAATGTTCCAATGTTTGTTAAGCTTATAGGACGATACTGCGGGGTCAGCAGTCCTTGAATTTACAAACTACTTATAAACTAACTTATTGTAAAGACAGCACAAACACCCATGTCCGAGGGGGGATTCGAACCCCCAACGGGGAACGGCCGCCGCGCATACTGGAGCGCCGTGCTGAGGTGCGTGCGGCCGTCCGCCGTCGGGGATTCGAATCCCCCTCGGACATGGGTGTTTGTGTTGTCCTTAGTTTAGTTTACCTTAGGTAAAGTGGATTGTAAGCTATGAACTAATAACCAAACTGTTGAGTCCCATACATTTACAAACATTTGAAACATTTGGGGAACGGCCTCGCGCATCGGGGCATGGCGCCTCAATGCGCTCGGCCGTTTCGCCGTGGCAACAGCGTTTACAAATTTTGCACATTTGCATGTAGTAACGGGCCATATAGACTCATAAATTGTGTTACGTGGGAAAAGATACATCAGGGAAATTTCTAAACCGAACAATATTCACATTATTTTAACCAAGGAAATGAAAGATGTTATGTTACAAGACTTCATCAGATTTCTTCTGGTTATATCCTATGATTTATAGGCAGATGAAATTTATCTGGTGCAACAGCACTTACTTTCCCCTTGATATAATCACCCTCTGCTTCACACTCTCTTGTCGACAACGTGTCTAACTGCTGTGGAATGTGACTACGTATATTTTGAAAATATCAGATGGCAACGTATAAAAAGCTCACCATCACATCCTACTATGTGTTGTACAAAAATAGAGTTTTTTCAAAGTACATGAGAATGATATCGTTGAAAATGTCGTAGCACTAAAATCAGATTTTCGAGAAAATGGTGGCTTCCGACTATCTCCCTCCAAACCTTTCATCGAAGCCATTAAAGAGAAATGTTCTAGCCGGGACAAGCACCGTCAAACGGTTACTAAATACAATCAAGTCGCCTTCTAAACAAACATAAACCATTAATTGATTATTATTGTACGATCCAAAACACGCAGCAAGATAAAAAAAAGACACTGTCATTGAAAGAATTCATTAAATTCTGTAAATTTTAATGAAAGATCTTTTATTTGACCTTTTTTTCTAGATGAGCATTCAGTAATATCATTCTAAATTATAACCGGATGTCAAAGTATATTCATGAACGTACCCTGACTCTCATAAAAAATTATTTATTTCGAGCCGCCAATAGCCACTTCGGTTATTTTGTTTTACTGTCATACATTACGAAACGTTCTGAAACGTTTTCATCTGCATTATTACATATAAATGTGTATTCAAAAACGGTTGACTGTTGCACGGAACCTTTTTGAGACTATTTGTCGACCGCTCCAGTTCCATGTCGGACGTGGAAAAAATAAACACCTAAATCGTTCTTGTGCCAACTCTAGTTTTTCTCATTTCATCTCTATGATCATATCTTCTTATGTAGGTGGCAGTAACTAAAATTATTTGTTATTCAGAGGAGAAAGTTGGTGATTGATATTTCGTGAAAAGATATCGCTGCCACCCCAGTTCACGTTTCACATCTGTGACGTTGTGTGCGCCGTTTCGCGATAATGCCAGGCCACCTGCCTTTTAACTCTTCCGTCATCAGTCGCATGTGCCGGGGATCCCATATCGCGCGGGAATAGTCTTTATGGAAATGCGTAGCGCAGTCAGCTCTTCAGTAATTTTCTGTACCATTGAAGTGTTTTGCAGATTAATTGAAGTCTTTAGTTGACGTTCCCCAGTGAGGACTGATGACCCAGTAGTGTATTCCCCTTAAAATCCCACCCCCAGCAACAACGTTCTGCAGTACATTGTTAACGGCACCAGTGCAAAATAAATGCCTCGTGAATTACAGTCACGGTATCTACACAGGAAAAGTAAATCATTTCCGCGTATTCAAACTGCTGTAACTAAAATAGGTCTGGAACTGTGTGTGATTATACAATAACTGTGTAGGGAAACCGTCTAAAGTTCCTTAACAAGTTTATTCAGTTATTGTTGACTAATCTCGGATGGCATGTACACTACCATATCATGCATGAACATGTGCCATATGTTCATGGATGTTATGATAATGGACAAGCTGTTTGAAACTAAACTCATGCATACTACAGTATAAATGCATATTTTATATTTTTTACCTTATCACGCTTAAACTGTTGCACGGATTTGGGTGATATTTCACATGGAGATAGCTTATGCCCTTGATTAACTCACACACTACTTTTAAAATATTTATGTATTTGAATGATATGATGTTAGATACGTAACAGCCTTAACGACAGTTTAATACATCGGGGTCTAAGTAGCAGCTTTTAAGTTATGTCTGTACAGATCACGCACTTAAACGTGGCCCCTGAGCGGAGAATGTTGGGAGCTGCAGCTTGCATTCAGCTCGTAGCGCATTGGCGGTTAGAACAAGCCCCGCCTCGTTCTCCCAGTGCCGCCAGCTTAGGTCGTATAGATTACAGGGTGCAAAGAAACAACATGCAAGTGGTTAAGGCGTCACAGATGGAAGACGAAATTAAGTTTCACTTTAATGTTTGAGTAATAGAAACATGGAACGTATATCTACTAATATTAATATTTTAAAGGGACTTATTAAGCGGACGTAGCAACGCTTTCTACCTCTTTTTATTGTCGTAACCGAATAACAATCGTAATTAACATTCTTCATGCGATGGTGGCAGTACAGAGGATATAAAATGCAGAATGGCAATGGGAAGAAAAGCATTTTTGAAAAAGAGAAATTTGCTAACATTGAATATTAATCTAAGTGTAAGGAAGTCTTTTCCGAAGGCATTTGTGTGGAATGTTGCCTTGTACGGAAGTGAAACGGACAGAGCGGCCAGGAAGAGGATAGAGGCTTTTGAAATGTGGTGCTACAGAAGAATGCTGAAGATTAGGTGGGTAGATCGCATAACTAATGAAGAGAAACTGAACAGACTTGGTGAGAAAAGGAATTTTTGGCACACCCTGACTAAAAGAATGGATCGCGCCGGCCGCAGTGGCCGAGGAGACTGCACGGCCACTACGGCCGGGGGTTCGAATCCCCCCTCGGGCATCGATATTTGTGCCGTCCTTCGTATAAGGTAGTAGATAAGTAGTTTGTAAGTTTAGGGGTTGGTAACCCCGTAGTTAAGTCCCATAAGCTTAACAAACATTTGATTTTTTTGAAGGGATCGCTTGGTAAGACACATTCTTAGACATCGAAGAATCGTAAATTTAGCATTGGAGGGAAGTGTGAGGGGTAAAAATCGCAGAGGGAGACCAAGAGACGCGTATAGTTAGCAGATTCAAGTGGATGTGGGTTGTCGTTCTTATGAGGAGATGAAAAGGCTTGCTCAGGATAGAGTAGGGTGGAGAGCTGCATCAAACCAGTCTCCGGACTGAAGACCATAACAACAACATACCACTTTCAAGTACTTTTTCTAAGTGAAGTCGTCGGGGTATGTGCACTTATTTCAGTGAATGACGAAGTGGAAGAGAATAATCAATACGGAGCATGAATCATCAATACATTTACGATGTCTACAGGGTACAATGCTGTTACAATGTAAGTTTGGTAAAGAGCATAAACATTCGGTAGACACACGAACTCAGCCGACTTCCGCCGATCACAGAAGGGCCACGAAAAAGCGCGTGACCTGTAGTTGTGCGGTACCCTGCTTTGCGGTCTACTATAGTCATACTGTTTCATTCTTTATTGTTGCTATTTCTTTCACTTTCACGCTTTCAAAGGTTCAGGGATAACATCAATATGCCTTACGCTGATATTTAACTACAACAAATCTGCAAATTATTGTTTATGCTGAGTCCATTTTCATTTGTAGTATTAAATGAAGGAAGTAGGTTCATCAAATTACGAAAGCAATAACGTTAACTTGGAATAAGCACCACTAAATTCCGTAACAATGTACCGTACAAATATGAAAGTACTAGCTTAGACGCCCGTGTTTCGCAACGGTTATTAAAGAAGGGCGTCTACTTATCATGGCATTTTAGGATTCCGGTCCTCAGTCACCGAAAAAAGGCACCGAAAAAACAAAGCGAACTACATACATTGCATTGTCTTTGCAAAGAATTCTTATAGAAAAGAATACAATCGATTATCACGAAGGAATGTTGTTATGCTTTAAACCTAAATGAAACCTACCGAAACAATCACTCAACTGTTAAGTTTTTAGTACACAAAGCGGCATCAGTAGATCTCTGTCTGGTGCACTGAAGCGCCTCTAGCTAATAAAAAAGTTTTTTTTTTTTTTTTTTTTTTTTTTTTTTTTTTTTTGTGTCGCACCTGGGTTAAATTTTACTTGCAGTGGCAGCGCTTTAGTATGTTCACGTTGGCAACAAAATATTCGCTTTAGGGGGATCATTAATTTACTCATCGGAACGACATTAATTATTTCATTATCAGCACAAAGAATTATTCCCCTCAATATATGTGACTGATTTTTTAAAAAAAGAAAAAAAAAATGATTCAACGGCCGTTGCCAACATCATTACACCACACCGTAGTTATGAGAATAAAAAACGCAGCATCGCCATCAATCAGTTATTTGATATGCTATGTATGTAACAGCGCGTCTATTGGATCTCTGCTACACTACGCTGCAATTCAAGCATAGGATACACCAGAAAATACAAATTACGATATCTTTTTCCCCCTGATCCGATTTTGATAAAATGAAGCTTATATGTTGCCCCAGGGTACTCTCAGTTGACCCATAAAACCCCATGAAAGTTCGTATACTACTCTTGGAGATTTACTGTACTGTACTATGCTAATAAGCATAGTATACAAATAAAACTTCAAATTACGATATCTTTCTTTCCTCTGATCCGATTTTGATGAAATCTCCAAAATATTCTCAATTTGCTTGTAGAAATCCATAAAAGTTCGTGTAGTACTTTTGGAGATATTCCTCAACGAATAGACATACACGATGGCTTTTAAGCAAATGATTAAATTATGATATATTTATTTTCTCTGATTCAATTTTAATTATTGAAGCCTTTTTGTAACCACACATTATGCTCAAGTTGCATGTGAAAACACCTTGAAAATTTGCTAAGTAGTTTTAGAGATAGACGTGTTCAAAGAGACAGACATGACGGTGGTAAATAAAAACTTACAAATAACGATATTATTTTTTTCCGTCTTCTGATTTTTATGAAACGAAGTCTATATGTTGTGCACAGTTATGCTCGAGATACCTGTTAAAACCCCATGCAAGTTCGAGAAGTAGTTTTGGAGATAAGAGGTTTTTAATAGTTGAACATACAGACACGACGGTTACTTAAAATTAATGTTTTCCTGTGACAACCAAATGAAGATTCGCCCAGTAGTTTTGAAGATTGAAGTGAACAACGACAGGCCTACATTTACAGATTTATTATTAAGTATATAGAAGATAGATTTCGCAAGACTTTGGATGTATACGTATTCGATTTTGAAATCAACCGAATTTTTAAGCATTCTTTTGCCCTTCGTTTTTGGTTATTTTTGTTGGGCTGTCACCTTCGTCGGTACATGATCCCACATTTCGAAATCGCGGAGTAACATACACATGACAGTCAAAATCAAATGTTTGTAAAGTTTATGGGACTTAACTGTGGGGTCATCAGTCCCTAAACTTACAAACTACTTATGAACTACCTTATACTACCTTATACTCAAACATCCATGCCCGAGGGGGGCACAGGGAGGGAATGGGGTTATGATGCAAACTGCGTCATTGAATTATTATTATTTTTATTATTATTTTAATTTTTATTTTTTTTATTTTTGTGTGAATTTGAAAAATTCGTACTATTTGTCAGGCTGGGTGGGGTGCTTTCTGAAACAATTAACAAAACGTGAAACAAAATTAGTATTTCAGTATTAATGGCATAACAAGACCTAATATCTCGGGTGTGGGGAGAGGGCTGTTCGCAGTTTGGGCGGGGGGTGAGGTGAGTCATTGGACAAGGGGAGAGGAGGCAGCTCTGGACAGTGGTGTTGACGACTTTGACCTCTGAAGCGCACACGGATGCAGGCCATAGCAATAGACTTCTGTAGAGTGATAAGGAAAGGAACAACTTCAAGGAAATACAGTTTCCATTGAATCTTGCATTTTCTATTACAATTAATAAACCATAGGGCAATCTACTCAGTACTGGATTTGATATGACCATGTTTCTCACACGGACAACATTATGTCACTTTCTCAAGGGTGGCCTGAACAAAGAAATTATTCATATTACATCCTGGACAAGTAACATGAAGTATTATTTACATGAAAGTTGTGAATTAAATGAATGTGACATATCATTTGTATTTTGATTACCATCTTTCTTTGTTTGGATATTGTACTTAAAATTTTGTATATTACGCAAGACCAATATAACATGTTATTAGAAAGAAGGAGATGGATAGAGAGAGAAGGGACGGAAGTACTAACTCAAGGCTTGAGTAAATAAATAAGTACCTGGGCAATGCCGGGTTTTAAGCTAGTATAGTATATGTGTAAGTTATGTAATAAATAGAAAACAGCAGGCCGCGCTCGCCGAGCGCTCTGCGGCGCGCCAGTCACGTTCTGCGCGGCCACTACGGTCGGGGGTTCGAATCCCCCCCTAGGGCATGGATATTTGTGCCGTCCTTAGTATTAGCTAGTTCAGAAATAGTTTGTAAGTTTAGGGACTTATGACACCGTAGTCAAGTCGCATAAGCTCTACAAACATTTAAGCATTTGAAATAGAAAACGTTATAACAATGTAAATGTTCGTTTGTAGTAAGGCATTGCTCTCTAAAAGTTCTTGACCGATCACTTTGAAATTTTGACGCAACGTACATTCTGAAGAAGGAGGGTTTTTATATAAGTCCTTCTTTAAAATATGAGTGTGTGTGTGTGTGTTTTACTGTTTGCGATTTTTTGTAGCATTTTAACGTTTATAATATTTAGTAGATACGTGCAACATGCATGTATTGCAATGAAACGTTCATAGCATTTCGTAGATATAAGATTTTGAACATAACAGTAACTAACGGTCTTGGTTAGACAGCGTTGTAGCGGAAGATAGAGGAGGAGGACGAAATGGAGGTAGAGGAGAGACAAAAGGATATGAAAACAGAGAGCTTGATGACGAGAAGGAGACGGAGAGGAAGGAGGTGTAGATGTACAGAAAAAATGCGAAGGATGATAGGATGGGCAAAGATCAAATGTTTGAAATGTATGGGATTTAAATACTGCGGTTATCAGTCGCTTGGCTTACAAACAGACACTTAAACAAATTAACTTGAGGACAACACACACATCCATGTCCGAGGAAGGACTCGCACCTCTGACGGTGAGCAACCGCGAGCTCCGCAGCAAGGCGCCCTAGAGCGCTGGGCAGGATGGGCAGAGAGAGAGGGTAAGAGATGAGGGGCAGGGAGGAGGAGATGCACACAGAGTGTAGTGTGGAGGATATATAAATAGAGAGAGAGAGAGAGAGAGAGTGAGGAAGAAAGAGAGGGGGCACAGACGCGGCGAGCAGCAAGTGTCACATGTGTAATGCGTAGCCACTTACAGCTGGCAAGTTAATAAGACTTTTTCTCCATCAGTAACTCTAACCACGGTAAATTATGTCTTCAATAAATGAAGTGCCGAAACCGTAGTCTGCACCACAAAAATAACAACACTTGAATATAAGAAGAGGCGATGAATTAAAATTTGTTCAGGGGCCAGCATACGAAACGGGCACGTCTTGATTAGTATACAGACGCTTTAATCACTCAACTAAATCGTCTTTATCGATAATGGCGCTTCCTGGACTGTTGAATTAAAAATCACAAGTTTGAGTATGTTCTAAATGTTTATTTTAATTCGTGAACCGGTCTTCGCCTTATAAGGCCATCTTCAGATTTAACAGTTTATCACAAACATGTTAGAATGTTTTGGTACAGACTTGAAAGATTTTCTACTGGTTACAGTTACATGCAAGCAAGAAACAATTATGATCCGTGGTTCTGCTGTTGTGGTACAAGTAAAATATTCCAATAAAACAATCATTCATAAATATACAGGAGGTGAAACCAAGAATAAACTTAATTTTAATCTGAAAAATCTATGTGTAAAACATTTTAAACAATTAACCATTCCAATGAATAAATTGGTATACCCCACTGTTGGATAATAACTAGGTCCTATCTTTGTTATTGAAGATATCACAGTACAGTGTATCTTTAATAGCATAGCGGGATGTGAAAAATATCTTGTTCAGAATATGATGAGTTTTTTATTGGACAGTTAAGCAGAAATATTACAACTAGGTTGGCTGAGCATAGACGTAGCTGGAGGATGCAGAATATGATTTGCTTGAATACGGGTATAACGAGTAGAAAACCTTTCAAGTCTGTACCAAAGAATTGTAATTTCTTTGAGATAAACGGTAAAGTCTGCAGATGGCCTCATAAGCCGAAAACCGGTTTACGAATTGAAATAAACTTGTGGAACATACCCAAAATTGTTATTTAGTATGACGATGTTCTACGAAGAACAGACGGAAAATCAGTCAAAATGGATGGACTGTCTTAGAGCACGTGTCTAAACGAAACAAGGTGTAATTCTGCATCGATGTTTGCCTACGAAATACGTAGCAACATTGTCGAAGCTTTGCAGTATTGGAACAGCATCCCCGCAATAAACACGAATGGCAAAGATCCTGCCATGTTCCTTAGGCATAAGTGAAATCAGAAATAGTTCAATTTCCTGGGACATGTGTTGTCACAAATCAAAGATGTTGACATAAGGAGAGGCGTTGAATTAAAATGCGTGCCGCGTTTGGGATTCGAACGCGGAATTTCCTAATTACTAAGTAAAATTTTTAAATTAACGCTTCACCTTAAACTCAATATCTGCGAAATAATAAGACGACTCGTATCTGAAGAAACTGAATTATTGTTTATATTTAATAACAGCACTTGTTCGGGTTCATAATGTGGCACCTGTAGCAGGTTTTCAGAGGGCACAAACGTAGTAAATAGTGAACGACCTGGCCCAGAGGGCGTGCCTCATCGTTCCGACCAAATTTTGGCTCACGATTGTCTGGAAAAGCCAGCTGCATACGGCGCAGCTCGGTGGCGCTTCACTCCGCCGTCGGTGGGTGGGCGGTCGGCGTTCAGCGGGTCGCCTGGACTACGAGGTGTCCAGAGGAGAAGAGTGTGGAGAGGTGGCGGCCGCACACCACGTGGGTGGGGGCGTGGTCGCGGCCGCCCGCCAGATGTCTGCAGGTCTGCAGGAGCAGGTGGCAGGCGGCAGGCGGCAGGTAGCAGGTGGCGAGGCAGCGCACAGCGCCGGCAGCCTCTGGTCTGCTGGCGGTGAGCACAGAGAAACTTCCATTTGCAACATTTTCCTGTCACGCATTTCTTACTGCTACTTATGCCTGCCTCCATCACAACATCCCTACCCTCTCGGACCGTACAGCCAAGCAGGTCAGAAATTCTGTAACGTGGTTTCTGAATTAAAGGTAAAGCAGTCAACAATCCGAAGGTTGGTTTGAACACCACAGTGTTTTACTAGGCATGGTCCTATGGTATGCCGTTGCCTTCCTCCGACCTTCGAACTGACTTACCCAGCCAGTTATAGGGGGACCTACTGTTTAACGTGGGTTCCGAACCACGGTGCTACACGGTATTTTTCACATGAGCAATACTGCCAGAGGTGAAAGAAGTGGAAAGTGACAGATAAAAATCCTAGGACCTTTGGATTTGTAGTCTGGCACTCTACCACTGTGCAACCGAGGAGCCCCTTTTACTGAATTATCACGTAGTTAATATTTTAATGAATACATTATTAACAAGCCGCGGCAGAGATAGCGAAAAATATTCTAGTACTGATTCTTCTAATCCAGAGAGGATCGTCACAGTTGTGGGATTGAATTCCTGACTTTCTGAAAGGAAGCCGCGTGCGCCGCAGCTGGGCGCCTTAGTGCGCACGGCTGTTCTGCCGCGGCTTTCACATGATAAATCTGTCAAATCTACAGGCCATAATTTCAACTAAATACCTAGCAATGAGAATTACGAAAAACTTAAACTGGAGAAAACATACAAATATTGTAGGGAAGGCAAACCAAAGGCTTTGTTTCATTTGCAAAACACTGACTAGATGCCACCGTTCTACTAAAGAAACTCCCTAAACTAAATTCGTGCTTCATATTTTGCAGTGTAGCTACGTATTCTGGAATCCCCAGCAGCTGGGGCTGACAGAGGATATAGACAAACTTCAGAGAAGAGCAAAACTCCATATGTATTTTTGCGATGTAGGAAAGTGAGAAACACGGAAGTGATGCACAAGTTAGAGTGGAAAATATTAAACGAATGTCGTTCTTAGTTGCGACGAGATTTTCTTGCGAAATTTTCTTCGCCGACTTACTCGTCCGAATGTGAATATATTTTGTTAGCAGCTACCTCCATAGTAAGATATGATTATGAGAATAAAATAAGATAAATCAGATCGAAAACGGTAAGATTTAGATGTTCCTTTTTACCGCGCGCTATAAGGGAAATTGGCGGCAGAGAAGTATCACAAAAGCGGTTTATGAAATCTCTGCCATGCAGTTAAATGTGATTTGCAGAATTTTTATGTAAATGTAGATATCATAATTTTGTGTATCTACCTGCCCTAAAATTGTAATATTTACCTTGCTTCTAGCCATAAACATGTAATGTCTCTGTGCTTCTCTTATTTGTACAGTTAACTGTTGTAAATTAGATTTATAAAACCAAAATTCTTCCTTTACCAAAACTGCGGAATGTAAACTAACATTTTTTCAATAAAATGTTAATCCAAGTTCGTCGATTTTTGCGCCTTTAGGTACGACAGAAGGCAGGTGAAGAGGCAGAGAATAGTATCAGACGTGATCGAAATAATGATAGAACAATTCCAACACAGACATATGCTGCAACTGCAAGAGCTTAATTTAGAAAGCTACTTTTCCCTTCCATTTAACACGCAGCATTTTTAATAATAAAAACTACATACATCGACTCTGAACATGAGCATTAGCTTTTGGGTACGAACGTTTCCTTTCCTTTTACAAAATACTCAAAATACACTACGTTTTAATCAAGTAAATTACATATTTGGTCTCTGTTTTATCTTCAGATTTTTGTTATGAACAGCTGAATTTTAAGTAAAAGTAATTGTTTCACTTGTATCACCTAGTTCAAACGTGCTGTACCGAAGCAATTTTTTTTTCTTTATTGTTATTTTACACTGAACATACATCAGTAGACTGGCAGCACATTAAGTGCTGCTCTTCAGCCGAGAGAACGTAAAATATATGAAAATGAGAAATTAAAACACGAAACGAACAATGTAGATTGAAAACCTAGACAAGATGATAAAGATCGGAGAAATGAGAGTTGTAACAGACAAATAAAACAGACGTAGTCAGTTAATGTGCCACGGTGACACTAAAACACACGTAGTATGACAGAAAATCACAGAGAAGACGAAGAGCACCCGGAGACACTGTTAGAGACGTAGGTATCGATTGCGACACTTGTCTGGAAGCGGCGGACGCAGATAAAAACCACACACTGATGCACTTTAAACACAACACTGGGCGAAGCACTGTTGAAACTGATGGCACTGGACCCCAAAAGATAGGGAGGGGGAGAGCAGGAAGCGCAGCGGCACCGAAGCAATTCTCAAATCTGAATATGATAGCTGTACGCCGGAAATACAGGGTGTCTCACGAAAGACGCCTGCCAGGCGTCCGCGGATCGCGCAGTACGGCTCCCGGCCGCCGCCACCGCATCCGCCGTCCACGGCAGCGCCCGGTTCTCGGACTCTGTTGTGCCGTGGGCGCATACACTGAGTTAAAGTCGATAAAACATCGCCATCTGAGTGGCCTAAGCTTACCTTTATTTATAGTAGATGTTCAAAATGATGTCCCTCTATGGAAAGAGCGGCCTGACATCTCGTGAACACATTTTCGAACACTCGACGAATTTCGGCTGCCGAAATATGGGAAATGACTAGTCGAATCTTGTCTTCCAACTCTTCGAGTGTATGGGGATTGTTTGCATACACCTTGTCTTTTAACATACCCCAAAGATAAAAGACACAGGGATTTAGATCTGAAGAACGAGGAGGCCAGTCAACTATCATATTATCAAAAACACTTCGTATTGCTGCCATAGAAGCATTGGCAATGTATCGTTTTGCATTCTCCTGCATGAAATAACCGTAGAGCTTTTCGTTGTGTGAAAGCTCTTGAAAAAGTGGATGCAGGATATTGGTCACATAACTGTCAGAATATATTGTTTCGTGGAAAAAGATTGGCCCAATTATTCGCCTAGTAAAAAAGGTTCAAATGTTTGTAAAGCTTATGGGACTTAACTACGGGGTCATCAGTCCCTAAACTTACAAACTACTTATGAACTACTTACGAACTATAACGGCACAAATATCCATGCCCGAGGGGGGATTCGAACCCCCGACCGTAGTGGCCGTGCAGACCGTGACTGATTCGCCTCAGTCCCCTCGGCCACCGCGGCCGGCTTCGCCTATCACTAATTGCACACCACACTCCAGTTTTCACGTCATGAATAGGTTGTTGACGTAACTCATGTGGATTTTCTGAGCTCCAACGTCGACTGTTCTGCGTATTTACGTAGCCAGACAAATGCAGTCATGCTTCATCAGAAAAATAAAGAATCTCAGGATCAACTTCCAATCGTGCACAGACTGTAACAGGCAGTTAGAGTAACGACGTCGTGCAACAGTATCTGAGTTCGTGAGTTGATGCACTATCGTTATTTTGTACGGCTTCAAATTCAGTTTGTATACTGCTCTATGAACAAATGCTTTTGACACACCTGAAGTGCCAAAGGCGAAGAGATTTTCTCGGGCTTTTTTCCAAGGCGTCCCCTATCTCGTCTAATTTATTTTCGGTTAGAACAGTACCTCCTCTAGGCCTTCGTTCGTCTAACACAGATCCAGTCTTTTGAAATTTCTTCACTAATCTGCGTATCGTGGATTCATTGGGAACATGCACTCCGGAAAATTTCCGTATGAATTCTAACCGACATTCCACATACGATTCTGTTTTTGCATGCTTCGTGTATACCATGCTGAAAGGAAACTCGGCAGCAAACTCAAAACAAAACACCTGAACACTCTGTCACGCAGCACAAAACACAAGAGCACGGTGTTTCTACCTGACGACAGTAGGGCCGGACTCGGCACTGTTGCCAAGTGTCCCAGGACACGTGAAGCATAGCGGCGACCGGCAGACGGAGCGGCAGCAGCCGGCAGACGCGGACCTCTGGCAGGCGTCTTTCGTGAGACACCCCGTATTACAAGTTGAGAGACTTGCCGCGGGAGGCCGTGTGACCTCGCAGATGGTGCAGGTATATTTATCGTTACACAAATACTGGATGCCAGAGGTTAGTCCAAATGTGACGTAGAAATACAACCGAAAATATTTTACTCAGGACTGTCGACGCAGCAGACTTGGTCGCTTGAACAGATGGACGTGGCAGGCGGAGTATAACGCCTCGGCTCCACCCGCTTCCTAGGCGGTGGCGCCACTGCCGCCCGGCGTCAGTTGGTGGCGCCACTAGGAGAGGGCAGAGGAAGGCGGCCGGCGGGCGCTAAGCGGCCCCACCAGTCACGCGGACAGGGCGGCCGTCTGTGGCGCCGCGCCGGACCTAAGCCGTCCGCGACGGCCGAGCGTGGCTGCGAGGAGGGTGCCGTTACCAGCAGACTCTATGCTGCCACACGTCTCCTAGACTGGAGCTCCTCAACACACAGGGCCGAATCGTCCGCCACGTTTTCCCCAACGTGGTTGGAGTCGCGCAGCACTAACAGCGTAGAGGCGCATGCCCTGCCACCTTTCACAAACGATTTTCTAAAAACTAATTAGTAGAAAAATTTAATTTTGATGTTACTTAAAACCTTTATATGTCAGTAATGTGACACAGTGAACATCATTTCTTTAGTAGTTACAGTTAATAATATATTGCCTTTGAAGTAAGAGACTGCGCTAAGTCAGGAAAAGTTTGCAGTGATAAATAGGGGCTGCGGTGATATTCCGTTTGGTGCATGTTACACGATATATCGCTGTGGATGAAATTTTCCTAACGTACTGAATTTTATTTTCGACTTAGGAGCAGGTCTCTTCCTCTGACCGGTATCGCTAAAATTTATTTTATGT
Source organism: Locusta migratoria (assembly GCA_026315105.1). Lineage (NCBI taxonomy): Eukaryota > Metazoa > Arthropoda > Insecta > Orthoptera > Acrididae > Locusta > Locusta migratoria. The sequence continues at coordinate 478,665,428 of CM048748.1, forward strand.
TCCGAACTCTTTTCCGATGTCTTTAAGGCTAGAATGAAATATCGTGTATCTCATACACACTTAGAGGTATCAATATGATATTTTGCCAAATGATAAGTTACAAAGAGAGGCGTATTTTGTTATAAGGTTACGGAAAAATTAATTAACTATCTCATTATTCAAGAAAGTGTAGATTTCTTGAATGTAAACAAGTGAAGCTAGAGATTTATTAATCGATATAGAGGTATTCCTACATCGATCACAAGTTTTATTTTTTTTTTATTTGTTGTCCAATGCGTTTCGGAGCTACAACTCCTTTTTCAAAAACTGATAGGCGTTTCATTTCCTCCAATTTACGCCTTGCACTAACAGAACGATTGACGATTTTTTGCGAGAATCCTCGAAAATGACAGATACGAAGGCTGTCTTCACTATCAAATGAACTGGCTTGTTCTCATTTCCTTATATAATAAAGCACTCTATATTCAGATATTTATGTCTTTTTCATGTAACTCAAAACTTGAAATTGAATATTACATACAACGTAGGACACAAAACTTTTGTAGCTTGCAACTATTAAATTTAATGGGTTAAGAAGTCGGTAGCAGTATTTTTAAGTATGGGTGTTATGCAGTCTAATTCTTGGGAGGTCTAATCCTGAGGACGAGTTATTGCTAGACTGGCGAGCGGATCCCAGTGCGTAATATTTAACTGACATTATCTCAAGTTATAAATATCTCAGAAGAGTTCCTGTTTCGAGTGAATGAAAATTGATGTATTTTGAACATTTCATTGGCTTAATGTGTTCACGTAACATAAACAGAAAAAAAAGTTTCTCGCATGTCGAAAGTGGCGTAACGTCGTCAGAAAGTGCATGTTCGTAATATGTCAGTTTATACTCTTAATAAATAGTTGTCGCATATAAGACTGAAATAAATTTAGCGTAGTTCTTAACGAACACACTGATGAAAGTTTCACGTTCATACAGTGAGTAGTGAGCGAGTCAACATAACGCGTGAGCTTCGTCCGGAGCGTGGCTTTCCGTGGGCGTGGCTGCTGCTGTGGCCGGCGTGCAGTGGATGCGACTGGCTCGTCACAACTTGGCGAGTCCTACCTGTTGGTGATAAACGGAAGACTCGAACTGGGCGACTGTCTCCAAAGTGCCCCCTGAGTGGCACGCACCAACTCGCCAAATCCTCCCTCCTTCTGGCAGACCGACTGCACAATCTCGCAAAAAGCTTCCAAATCTAAACTTAGCAAGTGCGCCACCCCTGCCCCTATTTGTAGAGTCCTTAAGGAATAATGTCAATACTGTGCCACGGAACCAGGTATAAAAACCGAACAGTTATATACAAATTCAAAGATTTTACTACAAATTTCACATACGAATATATTTGCAGAAAACAAATGCATGCATTTAGTTTGGCACATACTCTGCTCACGGCTGCTTGGTATGAAACGCACTTTACAAAGTCTGATTTGCAAATTTCACCGTTCCTAAGTAATTTCTGTTGCAGGAAAGCGTGGCTCTTCCTGGTTTTTCAGTCCGTTTTGGATGGTGATATTTATTGCTGAGTTGATTGTTTTCACAAACTGAATGACGTTTGGGTAAGGAGATTCACATGAAGCATCGAATCAGAATGAAAGCTTTCGCAAGCGGTCGTCGTCCTCCACAAGGAAGCGCAATATGCTACCCAAACGTTTGGAGGAAAGACTGCATCTTCTTCATCAATGTAGTTTCCAGTTACGTATTCCGCAACTTCAGTGATGTTGTCGTCTTGTGGTTGTTCCAAACGCAAGATATGTGTTCGCTGCCTACTGTAAATAACAGCAATCCGTGAACTTTTACCGCAGTATCGCTATCCACGTTCTTCCGTTGTTACAACTCTTCTGTGAGGTTTGAATTTATAACCGTCACAGATCAAATGTGTACTACCACGATCACTAATAACAGGTTGCAGATCGTGACTTTTTGGCGCATTATCGCCTGCATGACTACACTGAAGCAGAAAACGACACACTGTGTGATTCCACACAGACGTCAGCCAGCTGGTGTCACTCACAGGACTGGCGAGTTCAGTGAGGGCACAGACAAGTATATGTCACTCTGTGGTGAGGGCCAGGAAGGCCTCGGGTCGGACCGCCCTGCTACCTGCTACCTGCGAGCGGCAGTTGCGCAGTTCCAGTGTGGGACCAACTGTCCTCTCCAGAGTACCCTCCAATGGCCACTGAAAGCTGCCCAGTTCGGGTCTGCCCGATACGATACGACTGTGCTCGCTCTATGTGCAGAAGAGTCCGGGTGGCGGTTATTTACGCTAGCAGAAACAAAAATTGATACACCCTTTTAGATATTTCCAATTCACTAAAGGTCTATTCTTCAAACAGGGCATAAGGAGTGCATCAAATGACTATACTTACAGATCAATAGCTGATGCGGTACAGAGGGACCGGGTGCAAATCCATTCTAAAACATCCATATTAGTATGTCATTAGTATGTCTTTGGCTGTCGATCTTGGTCTGAGATGACTGGGAGGCACCAAAATAGTTACTTATAAATCGACCAACCGACACCTTCAGCCGTCACTGCTGTAAATCCTGTATAACTAGTTTCGGTAACTGATTGTCAACATCTTCAGACTCCTGTCTGGTTGACTACTATCACCTAATCAAGCTCCATATCTGTGACGCAGCCAGGATTTGGTGATGGAGGGGGGGCACTCATTTTTAAAAATTAAAGCCTATTGAATTTATTAATCTATGACGTAGTTTTACACTTTATATAATTTAACCTATTATACAACGAAAACAATGCACAGAAAATAAAATGAGTAAGCTCGCATTCATTTCAAAGTGGAGTAGGAACAACGTGGTGGAAATGGAGTGCATATAATCAGTTCGTAAGATAATTAAGCAGCTTCTATGTTACTAGCCAAAGAGAAAGCTCTTTACAGTTTAATTTAGAGGAGACTATATGTGTAAAAATTGAACTGAAATAACACTTTTGTTTCCAAAAAGAAAATTTCACTCTGCAGCGGAGTGTGCGCTGATATGAAACTTCCTGGCAAATTAGAATTTTGTGCCGGAACCGGGACTCGAACCTGGAACCTTTGCCTTTCGCGGGCAAGCGCTGTACCACTGAGCTATCCCGACACGACACACGGTTCCTAGGAGGCGAGGTACTGGCAGAAGATGTGAGGACAGACCGTGAGTCGTGTCGGGATAGCTCAGTGGTAGAGCGCTTGCCCGCGAAAGGCAAAGGTCCCAGGTTCGAGTCCCGGTTCCGGCACACAATTTTAATCTGCCAGGAAGTTTGAACACTATTGTTGTTCATAAGATTCCACTCGGTTCCGCTGCTGACCTGCTAAGCAGCCGGTCGCCGCAGGCGAACAACCGCCTCGTAACTTCAGCATAGCGGTAACAATAGCGGCAGCATCAAAGCTGGTCGCGGCGGCATTAAAACCGCTCACAGTCACAGCAGCACACGTTCTCAGCGGCGGCATCACGATCGCGACCTATTGTCTCGTTCGCTTGTGCTTGGTTACTTATAGTTACGTTGAGATTTATTACATGCGCACTATTTTAAATTTCAGGTGGCGAGGTGTTTCAAAAAATAAAAAAATAAACAATAAAAATAATGAAATTAAGAAACCTTTGGGGGCGACGGGGGGAGTGGTGTCAGCCCCATTAGCTTCCGCTCCCCCCATGACTGCGCCACTGGTCCACGTAGGTGATCTCATATATTGTTGATCCATCTTTTGTACCTGCCTAGTGAAGTTGCACTACCAGGTATCAACAGACGTCTGTTGGTGTTGCTCTTACCCGTGCTGTACGATCCGCCATCGCTGGCCTACTTGGCGGACGTGCAGCACTCAGCTACAGATGTGGGAACATTCACGTCGCCACTTCCACGGCATCACTGGCACTGGCGCAACTGACACAGCGACTGTCTCCTGAGGCAACAATCTGACCACTTTACACCTCGCTCAGTTGGCTGTAGGAAGCGTGGCACTCTACAAGCTCTGTCACTTACACTATCTGTTGATAGATGGCATTGAAACCATTTACCATCACATATACTATCCCCCAGATGGCATCTGCCGTCATCGGATCAAATCGACGTCGTCTTCACAGGTGCACCGGTTTTTTCCTGGCACTGTACTTATAAATAAACTAGTTGTTGCTAGCGTCTTGTGCCAGATTAAACGGAGGAGGAGAAGGAGACATTTCTAATACGAATAATTTCGTAATACCTCGTTGACTGTAATTGGATATACATCTTACACCTCCAGCTCTCCTTTCCTCTGCCCACCTCCTCTCCCCTCCATCTCCCTCTCCCTGTTCGCCTCCCCCACAATCTCCTTCCCTCCTTGACCATCAGATCCTCCTTCCCTATCTTTCGTGCATCCCACCTCCGCCCTCTCCCTCTCCATCTCATCCAGACGCTCTTCCTGTTCACCTCTTCGTATCCCTCTCTATGTCAACTTCTTCCCCCTCTATGTCCTCTTCCAACTCTAACCTAAAGACTTGTTTAATGTTACGTTCAAAATTTTATAAATACTAATGTTGTTGACCGAATGGTTCGAATTTCGAACTCAATGTTTCATTATTATACGTACGTATATGTACCGGGTGATCAAAAAGTCTATATAATATTGAAAACTTAATAAATAACGGTATAATGTAGATAGAGAGGTAAAAATTGACACACATGCTTGGAATGACGTTAAAAAATGTCCGACAAATGGCGCTGGACAGCGAAACGTCAGTGACTGCACAAGAAAATCGTGTATAAAAGGAGCTGTAATGAGAGAGAGAATCAGATTCACCAGCAGTCGCAGAATGCTGACATTACCTGAAAAGGCGCTTTTAGTGAAGCTGTATTATCAGAATGGGGAATGCGCTACTTCAGCGTTACGGTCCAATCGCCATAGGAAGGGGATTCGTACGGGTAAAGGTCCGTTGACAAATGCAGCCGTATCGAGAAGTTCGAATTTCGAAGCCATGGGTTGTTTAGACGATAGACCTCATAGTGGCCGACCGAGCACAAGGCGTAATTCTTCTGAGACAGTTCAGGAAGAAATAGAAACTGTAGCGGGTTCGTCTAGGCACGGGGAATCAACGCTCGTGCATTCGCACGTCGCACCTACTGTTTGGTTGGCACTTAGGCGTACCCTCTGATGCTATCCTTACAAAATCCATCGGCATCATGAACTGTTACCTGTCGATTTAGTGAAGCGGAGGACATTTGCGGTGTGGCGTTTCAAAAGATGGCGGAAGATGACGATTGGTAGAGTATCGTGTTGTGGACAGACGAAGCTCATTTCACGCTCAGAGGGTCTGTCAACGCCCACAACTCCAGAATTTGGGCTACCGAAAATCCTGGAACTGTCGTGGAAACTCCATTGCACGACGAGAAACTCACGGTATAGGTTGGATTTACCACATCTGCCGTTATCGGGCCTTCTGGTTTTGTAACTGCTATCGGTACGCCGATATGTTACAGAATCGCATCATCCCCAGCCTGTCTGATAAACACTTGCTGGAACGTACGATTTTTATGCGGGATGGCGCTCCACCTCATATTACTGGACACGTAAAAGATGTCTTGCGCGCGTCGTTTGGTGATGATCGTGTACTTAGCCGTCACTTTCTTCATACTTGGCCTCCCAGGTCCCCAGATTATTGGCTTTGAGGTTACCTGAAGTCGCAAGTGTATCGTGATCGACCGACATCTCTAGGAATGCTGAAAGACAACATCCGACGCCAATGCCTCACCATAACTCCGGACATGCTTTATAGTGGTGTTCACAACATTATTCCTGGACTACAGCTATTGTTGAGGAATGATGGTGAAAATATAGAGCATTTCCTGTAAAGAACATCATCTTTGCTTTGTCTTAATTTGTTATGCTAATTATTGCTTTTCTGTTCAGATGAAGCGCCATCTGTCGGACATTTTTTGAACTTTTGTTTTTTGTTCTAATAAAACCCCATGTCTTTCCAAGCATGTGTGTCAATTTTTACCACTCTATCTACATTATTCCGTGATTTATTAAGTTTTCAAATTCGACTTTTTGATCAACCGTTATGTACCTATTTTTAACATACGTCCTACATTAATTACATAAATTTTTATAACGAAGTAACGTTGTTACAAAATTGTCAAAAAATTACATATATATAAGTTTATCATACATTAATGAAAGCGGTATGTAGAAACCATTCATGTTTTTCAGTGCAATGTTGTGTCCAAATTTCAGACCAATAGGTTAATAAGTTTCGGAGACTAACGTTTATATGGAAACGAACATTTACATTTTTATGACGTGACTAACGCTTACATTAATATTGGCTATTAACCAATTTCTGTTTTTCAGAAAAGCATTTCTCCCCACTCCTATTCTGCACTAGGTATCATTTGCACCGCGACTATCGTATGTTTATTCTACTACCTAAGTAACAAAACTTATGTATCACCTTTATAGTTTCGTTACCGAATCTAATTCCTTCAGCATCGCCTCATTTTCGTACACTACATTCCATTACCCTTCTTTTATAGTCTAAGAAAATCAGGCGATGCTGAAGGTAACGAAACAAAGAAATGTTCAAATGTTTGTAAATCTATCGTACCGAACAGCGTGGTCATCAGTCCGTAGCTCACAAAGTACGTAAAACTAGGTAAACTAACCTAAGGACAAACACGCACACCCATGCCCCAGGGAGGACTCGAACCTCCACGGCGAGCAACCGCGCGCTCCGCAGCGAGACGCTTTAGGCCGCTCGGCTACTCCACCGCAGCAGTAACGATACAAAAGTGGTGGATGAGTTTTGTTCTGAGGCAGTAAAATAACATGTAATGTTCGCAGTACATACCATAGAAAATGTAGACTAGCAATGGGAAGCAAAAGAAAGCTTTTCTGAAAGTAAGCGGCCGCGCGCACCGCAGCACGACGCCCTAGTGTGCACGGCCAATCCGCCGTGGTGACACATTGTGAGACACGAAGTGATCATGAATTTGACAATGTAGGAATAAATACTGCAGAGAGAGATCAAGAGACGAATACAATAAGAGATTCAAATGGGTGTGATTTGCCGTTCTTATCCAGAGATAGGAAGGAAGGCTGGAAGATTAGTGTGTAACGCCCCGTCGACGGCGTGGTCATTAGACGCCGAGTTTATGTTCGGATTGTTTGGGTAAGGTTGGGGAAGGAAATCGGCCGTGCCATTTTGAAAGAACCATCCCAACATTTTCCTGGAGTGATTTAGGGAAACCACGGAAAACCTTAATCTGAATGGCCGGAGGTGGATTTGAACTGTATCCAAAAAAAGAAAGAAGCTCGCTGAGGATAGAATAAGGTGGAGAGCTGTATCAAACTAGTCTCCGGACTGAAGATCAAACCAACAATACGGCCTATACTTTTCAGCGTTCCAATGGGCAGTAAAACACAAGTGCTAAATCTAATGCCACATTCTGCCAAAATTTGCTGGCAGTTTGTGAAGAACTTTCGGAGATTTGAGATTTGGAACAAAAGAACTAGATGTGCGAGCATTTGAGGGATTGAGACGAGTGTAGCTCTTGGATGTTTTGGTCTGGCCAGGGAGCGCGCACGGGGATCGAGAGGTTAAGGCGACCGATCGCGAAAGCGGGAGACCCGGGTTGGATTTCCATTTGTTACAAATCGATCATCCATCTTTAGGAGAGCAGCAGAAATTGGCACATTTAGCAATTCGCGAAATATACGGAGTGATCAAAAAGTCAGTATAAATTTGAAAATTTAGTAAATCATGGAATAATGTAGATAGAGAGGTAAAAATTGGCACACATGCTTCGAATGACATGGGGTTGTATTGGGAAAAAAAGTTCAAAAAAGTACGACAGATGGCGTTTGAACTCTTCAAAAAAGCAATAATTAGCATAACAAATTTAGACAAAACAAATATGATGTTCTTTGCAGGAAATGCTCAATATGTTCACCATCATTCCTCAAAAATGGCCGTAGTCGAGGAATAATGTTGTGAACAGCACTGTAAGGCATGTCGAGAGTTATGGTAAGGAATTGGCGTCGGATGTTGTCCGAATGGAATGTTCGAATGTTTGTAGCACTTATGGGACTTAACTACGGGGTCATCAGTTCTTTAAGCTTACAAACTACTTATGAACTAGCTCAGACTAAGGACGGCACAAATATCCATGCCCGAGCGGGGGATTCGAACCCCCCGACCGTAGTGGTCGTGCGCACCGTGACTGGAGCGCCTGTCTCCTCGGCCACCGCGGCTGGCCGGATGTTATCCTTTAGCATCCCTAGAGATGTCGGTCGATCACGATACACTTGCGACTTGAGGTAACCGCAAAGCCAATGATTGCACGGTCTGGGAGGCCAAGCATGACAAAAGTGGCGGCTGAGCACACGATCATCACCAAACGACGCGCGCTAGAGATCTTTCACACGTCTAGCAATTTTTTTTTTTTTTTTTTTTTGCTAATAAAACCCCATGTCATTCCAAGCATTTGTGTCAATGTTTACCTCTGTAACTACATTACCCCGAGATTTATTAAGTTTTCAAATTTATACTGACTTTTTGATCACCCGGTATATGTGAATATTCGTATCTGAATAGAAAATGTAAATGTTCCTAATCGAAAAACTACGAAAATTCTTCACCGCATGCTTTCGAATTAAGACACAACGTAGCCCTGGAATACGCGCTACTTTTTATCTACCCATTTTCTTAATTATGTCACATATGAATTTTATATAAATTTTAGAATGGGGAACTGTTGCTACAAAAATCGCAAAAAGTTACACATATGTTGGTTATCTGTCATAGAGGTTGAATGAGAAATTTAATGGTGTAGTTTTGAAGAATAATGCTGTTTGATGACCTACGTCTTGAGATGTGGCGCAGTTGTTGCGCTGCGATGCACTGCCGGTGGACTGCCTCGCCGGCAGCAGCAGGAGAGCACTGAGTGGATCTCGTGGTGGCCGGCAGATTAGCGGCGGCTGTGCTGGGCTGCAGCACCAGACTGCGCCCTCCACCTGATGGAGGCTGGGAGCTGCTGCTGCTGCTGCTGCTGCTGCTGCCACACACGCCGGCTTTGTCCAGATCCCCTGCACGTGAACCGGGCGCACCCACCCACAACACACGTAATCACGTCTCTCATCATGCATGTTTTGTTCGCCTCCGTATTACAGTTCATAACGTGAGTTAATGTGATTCAGTTTCACAGACGGGGAGAGAGAGCCTCTCTGAATAGTGAATGAAGTATTTAGTCATTATCACAGGCTGTCAGATGGCGCGAAGAGGCAGAATGGTGGCCAGTCCGTGATCGAACACAGGGCACAGTTGATACCAATCTGTTAATGCCTTTCATGCTCTTATGTCTAGAGCAACCTTCAGGGGACGCAAAGTCTTGCTGTGCGCGGGGGTAGCAGCCATCAGAGGAAGGAAGCACTTCCTCCCTAAATTCAGTAATACAAAAATGTATGCCCTAGTGATATTTATTTAATGCTAAAATTATGGAGATTTTTGTGTGATATTATCAGTTGGATAGATCATAGATTGTTTTATAATACAGCACAAAGCCTGAAAAACTCGTTTCCGGGGCCAGGCTATAGATAAAAGAACATGATACAATAAGTAATTTTTAGATATTCGGAAAAGAAGATCTTCTTTACAAATTCTACATATAGCAGAACGTTTCTTAATGAGCATAATTCGCTTCTGAGTTTTGCCTGAAATACGAAACACTCGTTAAGCGAAATCAATTTTTTCTGTCCGAAGTTACGTAAAAATAGAAGAATGTGTTTCATTCCTAAAAATACGAAAAGAAATTCGTCCAACAATTTAAGGAGAACTGTAGCAAATTTGGATCATCAGTTTCCGAGATAACGCAGTTTTCTTATGGTTCTTGAAGAGGAGGGGGTCGCCACAGTATTTTTATTTGGAAAGAATTTGTCACAATATTTTAGCTCTAAAAGGGTCGCATATTTGAAAAGGTTGAGAAACACTGGTCGACGGAATAGGCTGTTTGACCACATCAAGAATCGCCTCTCCTCGCCTGCGATATGCTACATCGGCATGCGGTAAAGCGTCGAGGAAAGGGGGTGGTCACTGTTTGTAGATTCCATCCATAGGACCGCATGAAGACACTGCTGAGTGCTGACCGATAGAGTCGTACAATATAATTTATCAAAATGTTTATTATTTATTATTTACAAATTAATATGATCACCGTGCAGCACACTACATGTGGTTGCACGTTGGCCGGTGTTAATAGCTGTTAATTTGTATTAAGACAGGTTACCGCTGGCGAACAGAGATGTGAATAACAGATCTGCGTCTACATTCTCCCACATACTGTTTTAACGATTTGGTTCCATTGTGGTTTATGGATCTTTTATTATTTTTTATATGCGCCTCGGTTGCAAAGTGGTAGGGTGCCAGACTACAAATCCAAAGGTCGCAGGTTCGATCCCCGCCAGGTCCTAGGATTTTTATCTGACACTTTCCACTTCTTTCACCTCTGGCAGTATTGCTCATGTGAAAAATATCGAGTTGCATCACGGTTCGTAACCCACGTTAAATTGTAGGTCCCCCTATAACTGGCTGGGTAAGTCAGTTCGAAGGTCGGAGGAAGGCAAAGGCAACGACATACCACCTCCAAACAGGACCATGCCTAGTAAAGCACTGTGGTGTTCAAACGGAATCTTCGTATTGTTGACTGCTTTACCTTTTTACCTTACAGCTGTAATATGCAGTATTCGTCGTTATTCATTGTAAAGAAGAACCAAGCCTGTCCACGAGTAAATTTGTTGAGCTTTCCGTGCTAGGGCACAGGCGCCAGCGGATTTCAAGAAAGCACGTTGCGCAGTAGAGAGTTAGAGCAGTTGTGTTCTACAGAACATAGATTGCGTCTGCTGAATGAATCACATGCAGTAAATAAGGATCACTTTTACCTACAATACTAAAAGCAAAAGTTATGATATACGTATGACAGAGGTGAGGCGTTGTCCCGCGAGTATGAACAAGTTAGATGTGTCAGGAAGAAACTATAATCTCCGAAGGAATACGTGACTAAAGTTTTGAATACGTAGAATATGTACAACGTGGAGAAGGGTATATAAGAGAGAGCAAGACGAGTGGAGCTGGTGCAGATGATGCATTTCACCGTTGATAGTTGTTTTTATGATTTCTTGTTCAAAAACGTTTGTTAAGCTTAAGGGACTTAACTGCGGGGTCATCAGTCCCTAAACTTACAAACTACTTATGAACTAGCTTGTACTAAAGACGACACAAACATCCATGCGCGAGGGGGGATTCGAAGCCCCGACCGTAGCGGTCGTGCAGACTGTGACAGGCGCGCCGCAGACCACTCGGCCACCGCTGCCGGCCTGATTTCTTGGCAAATGTGATTTGTCATAGATTTTTTATCATTATCAACTGTTTTCAGATCATTGTTTTTCTCGGAGGAAAAAAAATACTGTTTCTGGATGAGTACTGTACATCAGGTACAAGAAAACGCACAACTCTGCCTGCGACATAAGAAAGTTACAGTATTGGGGTTTCTTTCTCGCCTGACGGAGACACCGCCCAGTTTTAGGCTCATCCACTTTGTAATCACACTGATCTACACGCCCGGCCGCAACAGGCGCTGGATAGCTCTGCGGACGCAAATCTCGAAACACAGCACGTTATGTTCCGCGGCGTGTACTGGCTCGTTTCAGAGCGTGCAGCAGCTAGTTACACTGCACGTCTGGCGTGCGCTGCGTGGGAAAACACGTCTCGTGTGCGGACGGCTTTAGCAGTAGATAAACGAGATGTCTTTGTTAGGCGTTGCTATCATTTTGTCCTACCCTGTCGATGTGAGTACACTCTGTTCATTCTGAAGAGGCGGCTCAAGGTCATTCTGCCGGCGCTCCGCACGTCACGTGATCACCCCCTCCCCTCCACAGCGCCTTTTACCCTCTCCCCAGCGCCGTCCATCCCTTCTGCAGTTCTACTACAGTGTGGTAGCGTTTCTCTGCGTTTCCGTTTAAATTTGTTACAATGTCGAGTCCAGGCGCGGCTCGTAATTAAAGGCTCTGAGGCGGAGCCGCCCGATGTGTTTCAATCGGGTAGTAGCCTTAAGGCTGCGCCTTGAGGTGTCGTTTAGCTCCATGTAGTGGAGGCTTGGGAGTGGGGGTTCGTTGGTGTATTGCTTTTATGGGCGTCTCAAAGGCTCCGAGCTTGTAGCCTAAGAGTGTCCTACCAACCTCCACACTACTTTCACGTTCTTCCGCTTACTTCAAAAGAGAATAAAGAGTGGCTGAAACTCCACTGTCGTATCTCTTGTCTCTGTATATGTCTATTACGTTTTGGTGTGCGGTTTACCACTCGTTAGTTTTACTGTTTTAATAGAGTTTTAGATAACTTTTTGTTTCTGATATTGGCTATTGTATCCAGTGTTAGAATAAGTTCGCAAATTTCTCACTAGAGTGCACTACAATGCGGTACCGTATAGTTTCACCACCTAGCGAGAGAGTTGCGAATGATTTAAGAAAAAAGCGCGCGAAATATGTCCCGTTACTTTCGATACCATTCTCGCTGATTTGAGTTTGCGGTTAACGTGTGTTATTAGTTTCGTCTTTTGTGCGTGTATTGTGGCTAAGTTTTAGTGACTTTTACTTCAAAATGATCTGCTAGAATCGATTTATGATGTATGCCTCAATCTCATTAGGAGTGAACTGTCGCAGACAAATTACCTCGCAATCGAAGTTGACGAAACGACTGACTGTGCAAGTTTGTCTCAATTGGTCTTCATAATTCGCTATGAATTACTGGGGAAAATAAATGAAAGATTTATTTCCTTTGTACGAGCGAAAAGCCACACTGCAGAGAATGTAACTGCAACAATTCTCTGCGAGCTGGAGAAAGTGAATATACACCAAAAACCGGAAAAACTGATAGCTCAGTGTTACGACGGTGGTCTTATTATGAGTGACCGCAATAATGGAGTTCGGATAAGAATGAAAGAAGTGTATCAAAATGCGCACTTTATTCACTGTAACTCACGATTATATATCACACCTCATGTTTACAATTCAAATTATCATAACATTAAGCAAGCAGCGTAGTTTATGCACACCACTTTAAAGATTCCTGCAAACGGTGTCCTTAGTACTGTTTATTGCGATAAAGTCTTGAGACGTAATATCAGTAGATAAAAGCTATCAGAGGACTTTATGTTGGTTTTAGCCTTTGATTTTTAATTGCTTCTGAAACAGGAAGAAGGTGTAGTACGTAACGTTTCAGGTAAAATATGACATTGCCCCCCTCCACCCGCCTTTCTGGAACTAGTCGTGGTTACAGACTGATACGTAGCTCGAGGTCTAGGTTTGTTCCGATAGGTAAATGCCAGAGCCTTCCCTAGTATGAAAACCACGAGCCGCGCCTGGTCGAGTCTGAGTGATATTAGGCGTCAGTCGAAGGATATTGTGTAATAAGTGCGTAATTTTTTCAAAAAAATAAAAAAAAATAAAAAATAAAAAAAAGTTCTAATGTTTGTATAGTTTATGGGACTTAACTACAGAGTCATCAGTCCCTAAACTTACAGACTACTTATGAACTACTTACGAACTAGGACGGCACAAATATCGATGCCCGAGGGGGAATTCGAACCCCCGACCGTAGTGGCCGTGCAGATCGTGACTGGAGCGCCTCAGTCACCTCGGCCACCGCGGCCGGCTAATTTTTTCAAAGCGTTGGAAAACTGCCAAGAAAAGGTTTGCAACTTTTTCAGAGATACTCAAAAAAACAACCGCAGAAGCCTGTCAGGTGTCGGTAAGAAGTGCAACGCATCTGTGAGGAAGCGCGTAAAAGTGTAATCGAAAATGAAGATGTCCTAGGGCCAAGCTTTTCATCTCCAAGAAAAAAACATTACTCGCCAAAAGCCTGTCACAGAATTATACGATTTCTAAAAAGACGTAATCCGCCGCTCAATCCAAGAATTTTACGATAATGGTGAATACCCAACACTTAAAAAACTTAAAGATCTTTTAAAAGATAAGATAGACTATGCAGGAGGTATTACATCTTTGCATAAAATTGTGAGAAAACTTGGCTTCAGATACAGAAGAGCTAATGACGGTCGAAGATTTTTGATGGAGAGAAAAGATGTTGTAGCCGCAAGAGCCTCATTTTTAAGAAGAATGTTTGAAATAAGGAATGAAGATCATCCTCGACCTATCATTTACATCAACGAAACATGGGTAAATCAAAACCATTCTAAAAGTTTTATCGGGCAGGATTCTAAAAGAAACGGTGCTCTAAAGGTTCCATTAGGTAAAGGATCACGTCTGATAATCTGCCATGCCGGATCGGCCAAATATGGTTTCATAGAGGGGGCAGAATTGGTGTTCCAGTCTAAAAGCGGTGTTGATTACCACCAAGAAATGAATAACACAGTCGTTAGGGAATGGTTTACTGATCTCCTTCGAAGCCTGGAAGAAGGATGTGGGATAGTCAAGGACAATGCAAGCTATCATTCCATGCTTAGCCCTGCGGCAGGCGCGCGTAAGATTGTTACGTCAGCGGGCGCGGGCGGCATTCAGTGCCGCCTACATTTAAATACAAAGAAAAGCTTTTTTTTAATTTTTGGGTGGAATTAATTATTTATTGTGTATAATATCATTCTTAACAGCAACTTTTAATATAATCTGTATACATAAATTTCAGCAGTTTCATGCATTAATAACAGGAATAACACAGTTTTGTTCCTTATTGTTTGGCATGAAACAAGACAGAAGTCATCTTGAAATCCGAAAAGACAATTCCAATTTCTACCGATCTGTTCGGCAAAAATTCCGGAGGAATTTCCTTCTTGTTCTTTTTCAATGTTCCAATGAAAGTTAGCCCATTTTCTAAAAGATGCTGGGCTACAGGGTAACTACTGTAGTAGTTGTCCGTAGTTACATTCCTGTGAGTTCTCTTGATTGGCTCAACCAATCTCTTCACAGTATTCATTGGCTGGTTAGATGCAACATATGGTCCAGGATTATGTCTGCCACAGTATACTTCAAAATACAAAGATTAAAATGTCTTGCTATCGCACAATGCATACAACTTCAGTTCATACTTAGCGGGCATAAGAGCATGTACTGAACAAAACCATAACGTCCGCGAAATGGGACAAACATTTCGTCTATGGTAGTGAACTCCCCTTGACTGCAGTTATTTCTGCAGTTGTTCAGAAATGCTGAGTGGAGATTGCGGATGGCAGCAAGTCTATCAGTTGCTAGTCGTTCTTTTCTTGTAGAAGTATCATCAAACCTGAGTGACCGGAGTAAGAACAGAAAGCACTTGTAGCTAAATGCTGCCCTTAGAATAATCATAGGCTTTTGAAATGTGGTGCTACAGAAGAATGTTGAAGATTAGGTGGGTAGATCGCATAACTAATGAAGAGGTACTGAACAGAATTGGTGAGAAAAGAATTTTTTGGCATACCCTGACTAAAAGAAGGGATCGCTTGCTAGGACACATTCTTAGACATCGGGGAATCGTAAATTTAGCATTGGAGGGAAGCGTGCGGGGTAAAAATCGCAGACGAAGACCAAGAGACGCATATAGTAAGCAGATTCAAATGGATGTGGGTTGCCGTTCTTATGAGGAGAATAATCATTCCTGTTTCATTTGATGCCCACAGTTCTAATACATTTGTGCGTCCTTCCTTTTGTACAGCAATGAGAAACAGTGCTCCTAAAAGATCCGTTATTTCAGAAGCAGAAGTTGTTTGGCAATCTCTAGCCCTTGAGTAATTCACAGATGATCTCTTGTTATTTATGTACTTGTCTGTGTTTTCAACAACATAATCAATTATCTCAGGACCAAAAAAATTCAGAAAACTTTCAATTTCAATTTTACCTTCTCTACCATTCAGTTTCGGGCCAGGTAGGACTTTGATTATATTCTTACGTTTTGTTTTCCCTGGTAGTGGTAACGGATTATTTATCCACAAAGTTTCTTGGTCCGTACCAATATAAAAATGGCAGTCATCATGTTGCATTCCTATCACTTCATTCTCGTCAACGCATGACTGCTCAGATTCGCTAGAATGAACAGCAGTTTCAATTATTTCTGCTTCCTCATCGCTGTGAGAGAAATAAGCATAATCATTTTCGTCAGATGATTGCAGAAGAAAACGCTCAATTTCTTCTGGTGTTAGTACTTTCCTCTGTGCGGACCTGGGAGACAATAAATAATTCTAATACCAAAGCAATGTTAATAACTAAATCATCATACACCCACAGTGTTGTAAAACAAACCTTCTAATCATCAAAACACCCAACATTGGCGGCTACATGTACTTACATTACCGGGCGCGTGCGGTACGCAGTGCCGTCTCGGTGCAGTCGTCCACTCCACAGGTCAGTCTCAGCTGTTATGGTGAGTACATTGGTGGCGCAGAAATGTACTTTGGTGCGTGACTAAACAATCGAAGCATATCTAGCACCATTGTTGCGTGCTCGTCACGTTGGCGTAATTATTGAAAGAAAACAAAATTGACGGCACTATATGCCGCCACGCGCCCGCCGCAGGGTTAAAGAAAAAATTCCCAACTCAAGTTTCAAGAAAGCCGATATTTTGGAATGGCTGCAAAGCGACAGCATACCTCATGATCCCACACACACGATAGCCGAATTGCTTTGCGATGTCAGGCAACACAGCAGCAGTTTTAGGCGATTACGAGCATGATGATCTAGCTACAGAAATGGGACATGAAGTGATACGGCTTGCTCCTTATCACTGTCAGTACAATCCCATTGAACTGATATGGGCTCAAATAAAGCCAGAGGTAGCAGAAAAGAATTATGCATTTAAAATTAGAGATGTGAGAAAATTACTGGAGGACGCCATTAAAAACGTGACAGTAGAAGATTGGCAGAACTGCATTGCCCATGCGGAGCGTTTGCAGGAAGAAGACTTTGCGAAGGAAGGACTTAGAGGTGAACAAATTCTGAGGATTTTAATAAATCTACGTGACGATGGTGACGAGACTACCAGTGATGACGAAGATATTCTAGCCGATGTCCGCCCACCGTAGTTTCTGTTTAGTGAGTTACATATAACTTTTTCACTATTTGACTTTATTAATGTAATCATTTTCAGGTAATAACTCCTGGAGTGATGTACATTATATACATATCGCAACGAACGAAATGAAGGTCACTTAAATTTGATAAATTAATTTTAAAAACCGGCAGTGCTTATTATTGTTGGCGCGTTGTGTAAGCGGGCTGCCTGCGCAGTGAGCTGGCTAGGGAGTAGTGGAGGGGGAGGGAGGGTGTAGAGTGGGGACACAGCCGCGTGACCTTGAGCCGCCACTCCAGAGTGAACGCAGTCACAGAGTAACGTACGCTTGTCTGTGACCGAGTGTAGCAGGTGTCGTGCGTTTCAGCACTGCGGCTGTCCACGCCGCAGGTGTCGCTACTTGGCGACTGCTGGCCGCCGTGGGGCCCCTCAGGGGTGTCCACGCACGCAGCGCAGCGCAGCGCAGGTATTCCCACTTACTGTACGACGGCCGTGGGAGCTGGGGGTCCGCTTCCTGCCCGCCTGTTGCGTGCGCCGCCGCTTTCCTTTCATTTTCCGTCCACCGTGACCTCCAGGATTCCAGACAGGCTCGCCCGTATTGCGTGCGGAGGATGTCTCTAATTCCGCAGCTGCAGCGCGCCCGTACAAACTTAATATCCACCGGCTCTCATTAGTGACCCGACTTCACCTCAGAGAGGACACCGCACAGCGTACGGACGGCTCCGAGTCCACACGAGGCGTCCGCGTTAAAATGCACGAGTGTTCTTTTGCTTTCAAAAGCCGAAACGTCTATGTAAAAATGCGGCAATCCTGTGCTTCTAAATCGTTCCGTTGCTTTACTTTAATCCTTTATTGGGAAGTGTATCAAGAAGCATCAAAATTACTCACGGATATCTGCCATCTTATATATTAAAAGCATCTACGAAAACTAAAATCAGTCGGCCAATTTCCTTCATTTTTGTTTTAAACGAAATGTAATAATTCGCAGATTTGTCATGAAGAATCCGAAGTAACTCAAGTTTCTCCATCCTTTATTTGTATTCAAACGCGGTATCCTTCTGTCCTTGCACTCAATATTTTAATCGGTTTGTTTTACGATATCTTCGGTTCTAACTAAGGTACGCACTTATTTTTGATCTCAGGGGATCAAACTCTTTCATTTGCACTTTTAAACACTTGCATTCATTGATTCTGAAGAAAGCTGTGTGTGAACATAACAATTTTACACCTTTCTTGTCATTCCACTAATGGTGCCAAGTATTCGCACTAGTGAGTTTTACTTTTCACCCCGGATGCCTTCAACCATTACTTATGCTCTCGTGTTTTGAATAAAGTTTCGCGCTATTTTTGGGATCCTTAGCAGACACGGCAAGCATACGTTACCGATGTACTAGTTTCTTTCGCTTTTCGGTGCAACTTTCTCTTATGCAAGGGAAACTGTTTATAAACGGCTAGACGAAGCCTCGAAGGTGAGTTGTTGTGGAAAAGTGTGAGAGACCTCTTATCAACGACACTGCATATGGACTGGGAAGAGGCTGTCTGACGAATCATTTCGGAAAGGATAAGCAGTCCAGAAAGAGAATAGCATCTCCTGTGTTTGATATGTAACAGATTTTGTCACTGTGGGTGCTTGGGTGTAAAATGTAGAAATTGTGGTACTACTTCTACTAGCTTTGAAGCAAAAAGAACTCGTATTCAGACAGCTCACATAACATAGTGCACAGCTAATAGGAACAAAACAGTGGTATTCACATTGTACAGCCCATGCGTCTATTTTGGTCAATATTTGTGGCAGGGAAGAAATAATATTTTGAAAAACGAATCGTAATTATCCACATGGCCATACATGTCTAATGTAAGTAACGTAATACCTTTTCTTTGCGGTATTTCTGTGAGTGATCCCCGATTCAGTATAATCGTATCGCTGGGTTACAGGTTGACCTGAAAATGGACAAACATATCTCCGAAACTAGTCACCATTAACAGTTCATATCCGTGTGAAAATTTTACGATCATTGAAAATAAATTGCTGTATTTGGTATTCATATTTGTTATATATACCAGCTCACTCATTTTCAACACAGCAGAAATATGGGCTCTGAGACACAAGCGGGATCTTATTATCAAATTAACACCTTACAAGATGACTTAAAATTTTTTGCAGGTATTTGACTCACACGTAATTTTTCACTTTGTTTTGTGTTGGTCTTTATGGAGTCTACTATTTGGGATCCTTTGGTGGCTGAAAAAGATTTAAAATTTACTCAATTTCCTAAAAGTTCAGCCAATTTAGTAATTCGGCCTTCACCAAATCAAAGACCTTACCATTTCTGTCTTTCGTATATAAATAATTGTTCAACAGACAAGCACATTTTCATAATAAGAATTGCTCATGGAAAATGACAATACACGTGGTACAATCTTTAAGTTGTTGAGTTGGTTTTAGTCTCATTTTTAATAGAAATATGTCCAAATTATATCTTTTCACAAGCCTTTTCGAAGATGTTCAAAAATGTTCGCAAGACAACACTAATCGATGTACAAGTAACCACTGTCAATATCGTTTGAAATATGAATCATGTCATGCAGTGACTACACTTTTCCCGCGTAAACAAATATGATCCTTTTAAAGACAACACAGAAAACGTCCTATATATACTGTCTTACAGCAAACAATTAATGCAGTGAATCAACTAAAGCAGGTAAATGAGATAGGTATCTTGCTGGGACATGACATGACGAAAAAGAATTATGTACTCCACCCTTGCAAACAGAAAGCATTGTTACAGCGTCTCGGAGTTTGCTCATAATGACCTCGGTTGTTTCTGTAACGATGCTTTCGATATCTACTGACAAAGCTTTAAGAGCGTTTGTCTGTTGTAATTTCAAGAACAGAAATTCAAATTAAAATTATTTATTTTGTAAGGAACTTTACGATAAGCTGTTTGATGGCAGATTTACGTGTGTAAATATTGTTCATAAATTAAAAAGTGCGCATGTCTTTATACGTTACAGAAAAGACAACCCCTCACACGTGGAAAATATTATGCGTAAGTGTCACAGCAGACAAATAACTCTCTTCAAAGTTGTAACCAGTTCTTAGAATGTTGTTGTTATTATGGTCTTCAGTCCGAAGACTGGTTTGATGCAGCTCTCCACCCTATTCTATCCTGAGTAAGCCTTTTCATCTCCTCATAAGAACTACAACCCATATCCATTTGAATCTGCTTACTATATGCGTCTCTTGGTCTCCCTCTGCGATTTTTACCACACACACTTCCCTCCAATGCTAAATTTACGATTCCTCGATGTCTAAGAATGTGTCCTACCAAGCGATCCCAAGGTATGCCAAAATTTCCTTTTCTCGCCAATTCTGTTCAGTACCTCTTCATTAGTTATGTAATCTACCCACCTAATCTTCAGCATTCTTCTGTAGCACCACATTTCAAAACCCTCTATTCTCTTCCTGTCCGCGCTGTTTATCGTCCATGTTTCACTCCCATACAAGGCAACACTCCACGCAAATGCCTTCAGAAAAGACTTTCTTACACTTAAATTAATATTCGATGTTAGCAAATTTCTCTTTTTCAAAAATTCTTTTCTTCCCATTGCCATTCTGCGTTTTATATCCTCTGTACTGCAACTGTCATATGTTATTTTACTACCCAAGTAACAAAATTCATCTACCACCTTCATTGTTTCGTTACCAAATCTAAGTTCTTCAGCATCGCCTGATTTTCTAAAACTGCTTTCCATTATCTTTGTTTGCTCTTGTTAATGTTCATTTTATACGCTCTCTTCAACACACTGTCCATTCCATTCAACTGCTCTTCCAGGTCCTTTGCTGTCTCTGACAGAATTACAATGTCATCAGCAAAACGCAATGTTTTTATTTTTTCACCCTGAACTTTAATCCCTATTCCAAATTTATCCTTGCTTTCCTTCACCGCCTGCTCGATGAACAAATCGAATAACATCAGAGAAGCCGCGGTGGAATAGCCGAGCGGTCTAAAGCGTCTCGCTGCGGAGCGCGGTTGCTCGCCGTGGAGGTTCGAGTCCTCCCTCCCTGGGGCATGGGTGTGGGTGTGTTGTCCTTAGGTTAGTTTATCTAGGTTTAAGTAGTTTGTAAGCTGCGGAATGATGACCACGCAGTTTGGTCCGATAGATTTAAACATTTGAACATTTATCAGAGAAAGGCTACAACCCTGTCTTACTCCCTTCCCAGCTAATGTTTCCCTTTCATGTCCTTCGAGTCTAACAACTGCGCTCTGGGTTTTGTACACGTTGTAAATAACTTTCCTTTCCCTTTATTGTACCCCTGCTGACTTCAGATTTTTAAAGAGTGTATTCCAGTCAACATTGTCGAAAGCTTTTTCCAAATCTACAAAAGCTAAAAATGTAGGTTTGCCTTTCCTTAATCGATCTTCTAAGATAAGTCGTTAAGTGAGGATTGCCTCCCGGGTTCCTACGTTCCTCCTAAATCCGAACTGATCTTCCCCGATGTTAGCGTTTCCATTCTCCTGTAGACAATTTGTGTTAAAATTTTGCAACCATAACTTATCAAGCTGATGGTTCTTGGAATGTATCGCGTAACATGTAAATAATACACAACCTTGACAGGTTGTAGAAAAATTATGTCATAACAAATTACGTAAAGGGACTGATGAATTAATAGTTTAGTCCCCTTAAACAACAAAAAATTGTGTTAAATTGTGTCATTTTAAGTAGCAGCTCTGTAATTTTTTTATTCATGATATTTACAGAAGTCGTAGAAGAGTATGAAAGATTTATTTCAAACGAGCATTGCGCCCCGGCTTCGCGCGTATAATATGGGATGTAGCCTAAGCGACGTTTCACAGACGTCTCTTTGCGAAGCTTGTCAAATGTTCAAAAATGTATCGGACCAAACTGCGTGGTCATCAGTCCGTTGCTTACAAACTACTTAAACTGAGTTAAAATAACCTACAGGCCAACACACGCACACCCATGCCCCAGGGAGAACTCGAACCTCCGACGGCGAGCAACCGCGCGCTCCGCAACAAAGCGCTTTAGACAGCTTTTTTTATTTACTTATTTTTATTTATTTTTTGCTCTGTGGGTAGTTCTTGTCCTCGCGGACGCTGATCCTGTTTGTTCGTTTTTCGTTCTACGTGTTCTTTGGCTCAGCTTTTTTATTACAGAGAGCGCTGAGCCCCGGCGCTCGGCGCCGCTCGGCTACTCCACCGTGGCGCCAATCTTGCCCCTTGCGGTCCAGCGATAAACGAACTTCTCTCTATTCATAACTGCCATTCCCTCGACACAAACCCCGACTTTTGGAATCTGAAAAACGAATGCATTTTATGTCTATATTACACGAGACATATTTGAATGATTGTTAAAAGAGTATTTATTTTCGTATTTCGCGGCGTTTTCTTCACCACACTCACTCACTTCCACTCACCTTAATTAATTACGCACCTAAACCTTCCTCATGAATCATACAGCCCATTGGTGAAAACCATATCGAAATCTGTAAAGTAGTTTCTGCGTTTATCGAGGACACACAGACAGATGCGGCGGCACGACTTGGTTTCATAATGTGTATAGATATCTATAAAAGTCGATGTATGTATACTCGCTATGTATGTAGTGTGATTAAACAATGCATACAATGGTTATACAATCCTCAGCATGTTAAATGATATTTAAATACTGATATCACGCCGGCCGCGGTGGCCGAGGAGACTGAGGCGCTTCAGTCACGGTCTGCACGGCCACTACGGTCGGGGGTTCGAATCGCCCCTCGGGCATGGATATTTGTGCCGTCCTAGTTCGTAAGTAGTTCATAAGTAGTTTGTAAGTGTAGGGACTGATGACCCCGTAGTTAAGTCCCATAAGCTTTACAAACATTTGATTTGAACTGATATCACAATCTAACGTATTTGTAAAAGAAGTGTTTTATCCATTACAGCAACTGTTAAGATTATAAATAAATGAATTGCAGCAACCAGTTGCTTGTCGTTGTTTATTTTGAACTTCAACGACCGGTTTCGGGCGCTTGAGTGCCCTTCTTCTGGTCTCTATACAGACCAACAGGTACATTTGTATACAATTAGGCTATAGAACGTATAAAAGTCGATTACAGAAATATGCAGCAGTTTCGAACCAAATAGAATGTAATAAAGATAAGTTCATATAATGGGATGAAATTAACACTTACATTTTTGTACTGTTGCTTAATAGATAAACATGCTACTAGTGGAATCAACGCTAAGTGCAAAGATTATGGAATGAATAACAGTCAGCTGGTAACAAAGTATCTATGGATGAGGCTTATAGTAAAGGAGTAACGATAAAAAAAGGGGGAAGAAGGCTATGGGAAAACAGTAATACTCAAAGTAGTTGAAGAAAAGCAGTTTGTCTCGTACTCAGTACGACAGCGGCAAAAGATTCAACCATAGCGGCACTATCAACATGTTCACCGAAGCTTCAAGCGCAGTCACAGGAGGACCACACGATACTAACGTTAGGGTCTTTCTCCCCTGGGGAGACAACAGTCGTTCCAGGTGCTAGACATAAACTTTTACGTATATATTAATAAATATCTTGATGCAATCGCTTCCAAACTTTACAGCCATCTTGGAGTTGAAACACGTTCACTGAATATATGGTCGTGTTCCATTTTGATTCCTTCATTGACCTTAAGTGTTTCTGCACCATTAATGTTATCTATCTGTGTGTCAATTATTTATTATTTTTATCAATGATCAGTGCCCCATGTTTATGTATGTTTGCCCCATATTTATATATGTTTCCACCCGTGTGACTCATCTTGTATATTAATGTGATTGTGGCAGGCTGCTCTCAATATTGAGTGACTGCCGCGGAATGGCTTACAGTCGCCGCCTCCCACTTCAGGTCTCGATTTGCTGCAGTTACGAACGTACGGCTTCGTTTGTCGTCAGCCTTAGCGTCTGCTGGATGGTCAGAGACAAGCTTGCTTGGCAAGTTGTTAGTGTTTTTAGTGTCGTACCAACCTAATCTTACACGAAAGAGACAGGAGACGTCTCTGGGAGCGGATGTAGAGGGAATTGTCTTCGCCAGGTAGCAAGGGTTGGTAAACGCTAGTCTCTGAACGCACTCTGCGTCGCTTTGAGTGCACTCTACTTCCGGTGTATGGCGGGGGGGGGGGGGATTTTTCCGTGACCTTAGAATTTCACTCTTGACTCTTCATTCTGGCTCCGACGACTGAGGAAGTAACTACTCCGCCGAATCATGCTGAGAGGAAGGCATGCTGTTAGGTCTTTGCTTTGTTGTCATCAGGCAGTCTTGGTTTTTCAGTGATAGCTCTCTTGAGTAATTCTTTCACTATGCGAAGTGTTTTTTAATTCAGTGTACATTTATTATTTTCATTTCAGTGATGATTGTGTGTCCGGTTTTGCTCAAGTTAGAATACATTTGTGTGGCCTTCAGCCTTTGTGTAAACGTAGTATGTTTGAATTTCCTTCGTGTTTGTAACTAATGGTTTTGCGTCGTTTCTGTATTCGCGAGTATGCTAAATATTTCTCAATTTTTTTGATTTGATTCCGTCTTTCCTGTCTTGTATGACCGATTGCAACATGTGCTTTCGTAACGGTCGTTACTTCGGCCTTCAGCCATGCTCTTGTTCTTACTAGCTTTCTTCTATACGAATGCTCTCGCGTGTGCTTTTCTCGCTTATTCTAAATTAATTCCTGTTTGTAAATGCTATGAAATTCGGCGCGGTCGCACACCCGCACACCATGTGATACTTAAGAATAGTGAGCTGCTGCCTCCCCGAACATGAGTTTGTTTAGTGCACTGTATAATTAAATTTGTGATCAACAACTTGGCCCTCTCGTCAAGACGCCGCCTTCGTTTCGCCACTGCTTTCAAGTGTACCAGTTTTGAAATGTACCGCGAAGCATTGTGCACGTGTCTGTGAATGAATGAATGTGCTTTCAGCTACCCATTTTGTATTTGAAAATTTCTCCTACGTTACCTCCATATTCATAAAGGGCAGAAACAATTTTAATACGGGCAGTAATTATATGATTTGATACATTTTTGTACAAGGTGTGGGCTTAATTTGGTCTCCCCAAATTTATTTGCTCGTCGTTTTTCTGAATAGATTATGATTTTAAAGTATCAAACCTCTGCTGTATGATTTCATGCTCCCCATCCCATGTTTAATTATCTATTCCTTTATTTTTTAACATTGATTTGTGTTTGTTAAAATGTTGGCTGCTCCGTTGAGGAGTGAGCAGTTAGATGAATTTCCGTTGCGCATGTACTGTGGCCACTCGTAAAGTAATTTAGAGGAGCAGTGAGCGTTTTGAACTACATTTGCAGATCTCGACTGCCCAGGACCTTGCTTATTTTAATAACAGGCTACTTTCAAAGTCTATAGGTAACATACATAGATACACACATTTTTATAGATGCAGGTAGGTGAAAAATACGGAAAGATTCAGGAGCGCATGTGTGTTTCATAAGCGGGAGTCTTTCCTCGAAGTAGTAGGACACACCTTCTAAACGCGCGTGAAGAGAACGCTGGTATGGCCATAGCCGAGTGGACCTCACCTGGTATTCTGTTCACGCAGCTTCAAGTGAGAGAGGCACCCGGGTGTAACACTGTTGCTGCCGCGCGGCTAAGAAAAGGTCGTGTATCCTCAAGGAAACAACCGAGGAGCTACTGTGTTACTAATGTGACGTTTGCATAACCGTGGTAATTACTACTCTGTACAATATAGCCACGTTTCGGACGAGATACATGTTTTGCTTAATTAAAGCCAGTTATCTCGCAGTTTATACTGTTTCTGGGGGAAAGAATTACGCGAGACCCCCTCCTACCTCACGCCACATTCGGTGAGATTTGTGTCGGCGGCCTCGCCCAGCCCCTTAAACTCGTCACGTAATTAATGGACCCCCTAAAGCGACAGCGGAGGTGTGTGACGCTGCTTGTGCAGCCTCGCCAGTGTGTGTAACGGGCTGGCCCCCCTGTACAGGGCGGTCGCCGGCGCCACCGTGGCTGCCGCGACCCACGCGCTGCCCGCCCACACTCTCTCCCCCGTAGCTCACAGTGTCGTTTACACTTCCCGTCCTGACACGTCTCTTTTTGCATCGCACGAAGAGCAGTCTGCGAATTTTCTCTTATCTCCGCTTTTTCGAAGAAAGAAAAACACTTATATTCTCACAGATAAGTTAGATATATGTACAATTATTAGTAATCTCTTTCTGTATATAGCAGGTGAACTAAACCGAACCCTAGTTTATACAGGTAATCATGTTACATTGTTGAAAAATAGTTTTCCGATGCTGTTACATGAAATGGTCCTCTATGACACTTATGGCACTTACAAAACGGAGATTAACTCAATAATTAAAGCTGTCTTGTGGATATGACGGGTATATAGCAGAATTCCAAAGTACTGTTCTCCATCTGTTAGCCCAGTTCTCCGCCATATTTGTAATTTGTCCTTCGGAATGGTCAGTTTCCTCACAGATTGAAGCACTCAGTAGTGAAACCATTTCATAAAAATTGAGAAAGGGATAATATAAAAATCTGTAGAGATATTTCTATCCCATCGGCTTTTTCTAAAGTTATTGAAAAGGCTATATATTCGAGGTGAACTGATCATTTCAGTTCACATATTTTGTTGTCAAACGACTGAAAATGGTATATTTTCGTTTCTCTGTCAGATATTTGATGGGTTGAATGAAAGGCTGCGAACATCAAGCGTCTTATTTTATTCAACAAAGGCTGATCACAGAGTATTGTTCCAGAAGCTTGGATATAACGGAATAAGGACGAGTAGCTCACAAATGGTTCACCTCTTACTCTAATAACAGACAGCGGAAGGCAATTCTCCGCAGTGTTGAAAATGGCTATGACGTACAGTCATAATTGGAACAGTTAAGAGTGTGGGATGCCCCAAGGGTCTGTTTTGGAACATCTGCTGTTTCTTATTTGTATACATGACACGCCTTCGAGTATGACACGAGATTGTAAAATAGTTTTGTTTGCAGATGATACCAGCTAGGTAGTGAAGGATGTAGAGATGGGTAGGTCCGAGATTTTAAAGGAGTCGGGTCCGGATCTGCATCCAGCTCGCGGACCTGCATCCAGGTTCCGTGTCCGCTGAACCCATATGGGTCCGGCTCTGCAGCCGGCCGGCCGGACGGACCGTGTCTGTCAGGTGGATCCGCCGCCACTGGACCTGCACTGGTACAGCCGCACAGCCGGCGGCCGAAGCGTATCTATCGAGCGAATCTTCTCTAACCGAGGATTCCAGTTGCGTTGCACAGGATTATGTACAAATTTATTAATATATAGTAATGATGTAAAAGATATACCAAGTTAACTGTGATTAGAATGTTTTATTGCCAGAAAATCACGAACACTGTCGCATTATAAAATCACAGTCATCATTTGCTATACATGACACCCAGATCACATTAGTATTTTTCTAATTATTTGTAGAAAACTAAAATCTTTGTGAACTAAGCTTACTGTAAAACATTTGGAAGATTGTGTTTTCATCAATGAAGTGAGCTGTCTTTTAATAGAAATTATTCTGATTATTTTGTGACACCCATCCATCAGCAGTTAAAAGACAAATCTGTTCCTCCCGTCAATAAATTTCGAATTTCCTCTTTTAATTCGTTGTGGATGGCAGGCAACAAACTGCAAGATACTGATTTTCTAATTGGTATCTTATATGATGGCCAAAGTAAATTCATTAGTTTTCGGAACTCTGGATCTTCTACAATTTTAAATGGATGGTATTCTTTTACAATCATTTTTGTCACTATTATCAATTTGCTTGGAACGATGAATCGTAATGAAATTTGATCTGATAAAGGGCTTGAATTCTGAACTGGATGGCACAGATTTAGGTAAAGAACTGTGATTAATTTTATTAGAATTGCTACTGCTATTGGTAAATTCTTCATTGCTAGGTAAATTTATTTCAAGTGTTTCACGTGTTTTTCCTCTTCATATGTCTGACGAGATTTCCTGTTCGAGTTCTTGGATTGTACGAGAGATCCAGACAGCAATATCGGCATTTAGCTTTATTATCTTTGACTGTAAATTGATACCAAACTTCACTGTTCTTCGGTGGTGGGATAATGAAATCTACGAGAACAAGAGAAAACTGTTATATGACACCTGGCCAGCACGGGCACACATACATGTGTGTATCACTAAAAAGCTTAATTCGTTCGGTAAACAAATCACTGGACCAAGTGGACCAAGATTAGTGTCCATAACATCGTATGCGATGGTCAAAATCGACATGCAATGTTTGCTTGACAGACATGAGTGCATTGCTTATTCCTTGTTGGCACGCTTTAAAACCATACCATAAAATACACAATAACCGTGAACTCAAATCTTACTATCAACGTTTTTTTTTTGGGGGGGGGGGGGGGGGCACAATCAATAGTTAGTGTTATTGGGAATAACCTTACAATAATAATATTCCGTTGAACAGTTGTGGAGTGAATGGCAACACAAATTCAGGAAATCGAACAAAATCATTATGTTTGTTGAACTGTTTCAGCCAAACATTTGTTAGTAGTGCGACACCTGTTAGAGGATGCAGCCCAAGGCCAGTACAGTCTCGGACAGAAAAACTACGCCTGCCTACCAGCCTCGCCTGTTGTGCAGCGAACTGCCAGGCCGGCGTCACACACAGCTGGCGGAATTCGGCGAGCAGGTAGCCGCCCACCGCCCACCGCCCAGCCACCCAGCAGGTCGCCTCACCCTGCTGTGTTTATGGCGGGATTCACATCCGGCGTGGGCTTTACAACTGTCTCCCTGCCACTCCGCCACTGCGTTTCCAACTCCGGCCGCGCCTGACCTGTTTTCTGGCCTGGACCCACAACCGATGCGTGTCCGAGGATGCGTGTCCGACCTGCACTCGGATGTAAATCCATCACTAGCGCAGCGGATGCGGGTCCAAGGAACCGTTTCCATCCGGACCTACCCATCTCTAGAAGGATGTCGTTTGTAATATTGCCACAGTTTCAAATAAAACAGTTCAATAGATAAGTTCATGACTGGTAGAAAATAAATTGTTGTTAAATAACAGTAAAACTTAGTTTTTACCATTTCTAACGCATAATTTAACGAAAGCTGACATTTTGATTACACATCACTTGCACAAAAACTAAATTCTGCTTCATTTAGCATTAGAACAGTATCTGAAATAAGTGATTTTTCAACACGAAAAGTAGTCTACTATGTTTATTTTCATTCCTTTATGACGTAGACTGCTATGCTTACTTTCATTCACTTATGTCGTACGGCGTTATTATTTGGACTAACTCGACTGATACAAAAAACACATTTCTGGCTCAGAAACGGGCGGTTCGAGCAATATGTGGTGTAAGTTCGCGAACGTTGTCTCGGCTCCTTTTCAGTAATCTGGAAATTCAGACATTAGCATCACAATACGTATTTTCTTTCATGTCGTATCTTGTTAACTATATCAGCTTATTGCCTTGAGTTAACAGCTTTTACTCGGTGAATACCAGACAGAAATCGAATCCGAATTTGGATGACATGTCGTTGACTGCTGTGTAGAAAGTTGTGCAGTATTTTGCAGCGTCCATTTTCAATAAGCTGCCACAAGGACTCAAGAATCTTAGTACTAACCCATGCGCTTTCAAATCTAAATTGAAGAGTTACCTCATGGCTCATTCGTTTTATTCTGTTGAGGAAGTCCTGGAAAAAAATTATCTAATTCCTTTTATTCGTTATTGATTCTTTTTAGTGAGGCTTAAGATTGTCATGTGCGTAGGAGTACTTTAAGTTTTCCTATTACTATTCTTGTGTTAAGCTTCATGTACTGACTTGGTCCATGACCATCTAATCTTATTCCTCAATTAGGTTCAAAATGTTTGTAGAGTCTATGGGACTTAACTACGGGGTCATCAGTCCCTAAACTTACAAAGTACCTATGAACTACTTACGAACTAGGACGGCACAAATATCCATGCCCCAGGGGGGGATTCGAACCCCCGACCGTAGCGGCCGTGCAGACCGTGACTGAAGCGCCTCAGTCCCCTCGGCCACCGCGGCCGGCTCTCAATTAGGTCCTGCGGAACGGAAAACCATATTATTATTATTATTATTATTATTATTATTATTATTATTGCTATTACAGGCACAGTGGGCAGTGCAAGAGAGTACCGAGGATGAGGAAGCAGATTGATGTTTTTTTTTCTGCAGCTGTCATCAACCAACAGTGATGAATGTGCGGATTCGTTATCGTGATGAGAGGGCCACGAATATTGTCTCGCCACATTTCAAGCAGTCTGCTTCCCACTTATTCTCTCAGGCGTTGCACCACATTAACTGTTTGACCTATGGCACAAAGTAATAATGACCAACCCTTTAAATTCAAAGCAAACTATCAGCGTGGTTTTGACATTTGACCGCAACTGACTCACATTTCTCAGTCTGGGAGAATCGGTGAGCAGAGGGACGAACTTGACGGCGCACTCCGAGGATCTCATGACATGACCCAACTAAAAAAAGTTACATTTCTTTGTAGCCTGTCTGATAGTCAGTCTTGATTGACTTGCAGAATTTCGTTGACGTTCCTGCCACGAGAGTTACCGATAGGCGTCGGAAGGGCGTCCTCAACGACGATTCTCTTTATCTTCTGTCGAGTAGCGTGAACCGTTCATAGCACTGAGTACGGCTTCGACACTCAGCACGCAGACTTCGTGCATCATTTGGAGGTCTCTGTTAACGTTTTCTTTAGTCTCATGCAGACGCCTTGTTCCTCTTAACTCTGCCACCTCGATATCGCCCGCTTCGTGACACAACGCTCCGCCAGTACAGAAACGAACAACAACAGATATACAGTAATGGAGCTTCAGGCGGTTGCACACACAGTCCTGCTGGTCCACGTTAAGAAGTCTCCCTGCGGGAAGTGCCGTTCCGATTCTCGCAGAAGGCACGCCTTCCTGTCCTTGTTAACACGGTGGGCCGCCACCCACTCCGGTAATAATGTTCGCAGGCACCTGGACAACGAGCCCGAAGAGCAGAAAACATATCTGTAATTCTATGCGTGCTGCCCACTGGCATATGACAAAATCTGTCCTAATGCACGAGTAAGTCCGATCCCTCCCGGGGATACAGATGCAGTTGCCAGTAAGTGGAAGTAATGCAGCAGCAGCACTGCCGTCGTATAGTGCGACCAGATGAAAATGTGAGCAGCACTGGAAGCGTGTCCCGGTAGCCGCAGTGGTTAAGCGACTGCTGACCCGAAGCGGGAAATCCTGCTTCGGATCCTGGTACAACACAAATTTTGCATTTCATTGCCCTGAAACAACTGAGATATTGAAATAATTATGATTCATTAATTTATGGCTCTGACATAAAAGTTCCGAGTTAACAAAAATTCTGAGAAATGGAATATTGCTACCAAAGCTTCTAACGTTAAATACAGTTACTTCTTGGAGTACAACGAAATCGTGATATTCATTTCATATATAGATTCACTGTTGCTGTATCAGGACAAAGAAGACTGGAGTTAGTTGTATACAATCATGCAACACATGCTACAGTACTTCGTGTCATTTACGTTGTATATTACAGGAATTAAATGAACTAAAATGACTGTCTATATGAAAAAAAAAAGAAAAAAAGAAAACTACACATCAATACACTGGTGTAAAGTTGTTTGACAGCGAAAAACGGGTGAAAATATCTCCTTTATACCTGGTTTCCCTCCTACTGGAGGGAAAACTACAAGCGTATCGGACAACGTCTCGGGCGTCATTTACGTGCGTGCATTTCCACAGAGACGTAGTGTTACAAATTTATAACTAGATAGTACCATTACTTTCAATCTGTTGATATTACATTTCACTCGTTAATCACATATCAATAAATTTCATCCTAAAAAAAGTAATTCTAACAATCAAAGACTTATCGTAGTTCATTGCGTTTGAATGTACTTTCAGTAATAATAAAGAACCAACAAAGACTAGAGACAGAGTTTCTTAAATGTTACAGTACGTCAAGGGAGAACCTTTAATTGACGAAGACAAAACAGCCCATTGTAGCTCCAATTTGTGTAAAGCAACGTACTATAAAAGCGCAGTTGTCGAAAGCAGGTGGCATCAAAAAATTACATACATTAACAATGGAAAATCCGATTGAAATATCAATAATGGAGGACAGATAACAAGGTACTCTAAAGATGCTCATTGAGCTACTGACAGGCACGAAAAGTAGACATTTTCAGCGATGGCCTTCTTCAGTGAAAGAAACACACACATTCACACAAACGCCCAGACAACTATACGCACACAACAACCAAGTTCGGCCACGTGTTTGTGTGTGTGTGTGTGTGTGAGTGGTGTTTGCATGTTTGCTCACATACATCCACAGCTCTATGACGTAACTGAATGCGCTTTTTGGAATAAGTGTTTCGCGTTTAAAAACTAACGCTTCTTCTTTGTTTCAGGTGAGTGCTGAACAATACATCTGGAACAGCTGCAGATGCGGTAAGTTACTGCTGCAGCGTGATTACCACATTATTACTTCCAAACAGCTGTCGCGTTTGATTGCCGAAACCATAAATTCTGTTCCGCGTATTAAGGGATCTCCCTGATTACGGTGATCATTTCTCGTTATGAAGGGGCGTAATTCTCCATTGAGTGCTCCTCAGATTTCGGGTAATGCCTTTCTTCGATCTAGAAGCAGAAGTAGCTCTGTCTTGAATACTCATGGGTCTCCCGATTTTAACAGAAGTTAACAAATTCTGTTGCGGGTGTCTCATCATAAACTTCGCAGCAATGTGATCCAGCACTTCATAATTCATGGCCTCCAAAGTGTTCACCTTAAGGATTTGGAGAAAGGAGGTGTCAACCAACAGAAAGGACCTTAGACTTCCAACAGCTTAATAAAGATTGCGTAAACGCTGCAAAGAAAGATACTACTCCTATGAAAAATTCATAGAAAGTTATGTCACAATCAAAATATCGTTAGATGAATCCGATAAACACCAATGACAGTTTGTTCGAAAATGCTGCTACACAGAAGTCCATTACTTATTATTTGACATATGTCTTAATTCAGTAATCATACTGAAGGATTAAAAATGAGTGCAACAAATTTTTATGCATTGTATAAGGTTTATGCCTTGATGAATGAGTCAGAAGCATGTAGAAAACAGTACTCAGCCTGTAGTTAAACATTAATTTCAGAGCAGCTGAAACATTTGTGGCAGAAATGCGTTATTGTGTAATAGCATACC
Organism: Locusta migratoria; assembly: GCA_026315105.1. Lineage (NCBI taxonomy): Eukaryota > Metazoa > Arthropoda > Insecta > Orthoptera > Acrididae > Locusta > Locusta migratoria. The sequence goes on from CM048748.1 coordinate 478,698,755, forward strand.
GAGCACTTTTATTGAGGTTTGTGATGGTCATTACTGGAAGATGAAAACTGCGGAGCGCGCGGTTGCTCGCCGTGGAGGTTCAAGTCCTCCCTGGGGCATGGGTGTGTGTGTTTGCCCGTAGGTTAGTTTACCTAGATTTACGTAGTTTGTAAGCTACGGACTGATGACCACGCAGTTTGGTCTGATAGATTTACAGACATTTGATTTTTGATGAAAACTGCCTTGGAACTGCAGCAGTAAAAATTATTTTTGAATGAATTATGTCTTGCAGTATCGACCAAAGGGGAGACATAGTACTCTAGTAAGAAGCGGTAGAGATATTGTTAAGTGATAAGCAAGTGGCCAAAAGTTATTATATTTATTCTTTTTATTTGTGTCAATTATCGTTGGTGTTTTTAAAAAAAAAAAAAAAAAAAAAAGACCACCGTGTTTTACTTCAGTGCACGTCTGTTACTATTGAATAAATACAAATCGTGTGACACGTAGTCCACTGCAGCAATGCTTATGGACCCAGATGTGCTAGTTTTTTTTTCGTAAGAGAACGATCGTGGAGAAGGCAGCGATCGACCGAAAGCCAATCGCAAGCAGGCGCCGCGCATCCTGGAGGAGAAGGAGTGACCGAAGATGCGCGCCCTCTACAAGCGGCTATATCTAGGCCGACATACGTCTGGATGGCCTGATAAACACACATAGAACTCCGTCGGTTACTATTCAGAACTCGGGCAGTTATTAGTGAGCTACGAAGTCACAAATAGGACAGTACTAAGTGGGACGCGACTACGATCTTAGCAGTCACTAGGTCTCAGCGCAGCTACCATCATACGGACGACGCCACGAGAAGCAAGAAGAGAGAAGAAACAGACATATATTTAAGTTATTATAAATTTTCAGTCAATAAAACTTTTATTATTAATCTGAATAGTAGTTACAGTTGATACCCATTCCTGCAGCAGTACCTTTACTGACAACTAGACCCAGACGGGAAAACAACAAAAGGCGACGAGGCCCAGCAAAGGGATGCAGTAGTTATAGCTGTGTGCTACAATTAAAAGGCGTCTACTTGCTGAAGATGCTAGACGTTCTGAATATAGGGAAGATAAATATTCCGCATTGTCTCTGAAAGCTAATGTTGGTAGTCAGAAGAACCGAAAAATGCAACTTGCCTAACGAGACGGAAGGAAAGAACAAACGAAGAAAGAAGCAACACAAAAAGGTAGTTGATGCATGCTATGCTCAGCCAAGCCAAGGCACCTACTTAGCTCTTTTGCCACCAATCTCAAGGACCTAGATCATGAGGACAGTGAGACCTATGTTCGGGAGAGCAACTCCGGTACACACTGCTTCTGAAGATGTGGCGGGTGCCGTATATCCGATTTCTGAGTCCCTCTGCACACGTTCCCCTCCTACTCGTCCTTTGACGTAAATGCTCTACAGTCTTCTAGACTGCCTAGTCACGAACACATTTTTGCCTGCCCGTGTCCACGTCTGAGTCGCAGATAACAACTGGTCATGCGCTTACACACATTTACTCGCCCTATGGCTCTGCTGATAACGGATCGTCTCGTCGGCGTCAAGTGCCTACCGATTTCTGACTTAACAATTCCATCAAGAAATGTCCATTTTTCTAAACGTTCCTGTTTGTTACATTAGTTATTATTCTAGATTTTTTTGAGGACCTGACATTGCTCGACGAGCTCAAAACGGAATTTTGCATGCTTCTAGTCCATAATTCCGTTCAAATGTTTGTAAAGCTTATGGGACTTAACTACGGGGTCATCAGTCCCTAAACTTACAAACTACTTATGAACTACTTACGAACTGGGACGGCATAAATATCCACGCCCGAGAGGGATTCGAACCCCCGACCGTAGCGGCCGTGCTGACCGTGACTGGAGCGCCTCAGTCACCTCGGCCACCGCGGCCGGCTCCATAATTCCGTTCTGCGTCGGAAGACTGTTAACTCACATCGTACGGCACAATCAGGTCGACAACCGGTTCTGGCCAATCACCGGCGTCGAAAACGGCGCTTCTAGTACAACGACAACTATACCCTATGTACACTGTACTATGGCCGCGTGTAGCTAATCCTACCGCTATGCTATGAGTTCAACTCGTCCGTGTATGCTGTAGCGTAGCTTCGTAGGTAAGGTTCTCGAACGCCTCTCATATAAGACGTGCGCCTTTGTAGAGCTCGCCTTTTTAAGTGCCCCACTCAATGCTCAGTCGAGGATCCCAGTGCCCTGGGTGGGGGCCGCGCATCCCCGCATCATTAACACGCTCTCCTGCCGCTCGGGAAACAAAACGCGCCCCTTACAATTGCCCGCCTGAATAAATGCGGCCGCATTGGGGCGGTAATGACCCCAATAAATCGCGCGCGGCCGAGCCTCGAGCGGCCAGTGTCGGCGACCGCATTGTGCGCGCCACGCATTGTAGCCGGCGCGGCAATGGCGGCGGCGACGGCGATTAATTCCCCGCGCAGCCGCGCAGCCCAATACTTGTTACGCCGTTAGCCCGCCTCGCTGCGCCCCTCAAACTGTATTAGTTTCGTAACGCCGGCGGCGAATCAATTGCGCCGCCACCTACGCCAAGTAGTTTACGTAACACTGGCTGATTACCTGCCGTTATCCGACAAATCCGACCAAAAAAAAAAGAAAAGGGGTTGCATTTCTATCTCTCCCACGTCCAGTTGTCGTAGTAACCTAAAACACACTCTCAGCTAAGACATATTCTGCCTTAAACTGAAAACCCCGTCATAGAAATCTCGAAAGGCCCGATCCGCTGCCATGTCATCCTCCGCCATAAGGCATCAAAGTATGCTATATGGATAGAGACGTAACTGAAGTCGTTACTTCTCAATACTAACACTTCTTTTTTCTTTGGCGAACTAGTATGTGGATTGCCAAGACCGCTTTGTTGAAACAACGAGGAGTGTTCAAATTAATAGGTACGAAACGTCTTAACAACTATACCGGTTGAAATTTGAATATGCCGTTTAGGAATAACGCAGTGCGACGTCTATAGACGTGTATCGTGCGCCGTCACCTCCTCCTAAAGAATTCAAGGCTGTGCCCTCAGAGGGCAAGGTGATGCTCACTTTTTTCGGCGTCTGTAGTTCGATATTCATCTAATTCTTCGACCACGGAAACACCTCTGAGCAACACCATCTAGAGACGAGGCCTTGCAACAGGCCGTTCTACGTCACCAGCTCACAGGCTGTTGGCTGGGGCACGCCCACCGCCGTCCAGTCAGATGGCGGCCGCGGCCTCCAAGTGTGACGCAGGCACGGCCTGCTGTAAGGCCTCGTCTCTAGGCGGTGTCGCTCAGAGACACTCTGTAGCCAACGCAGGTCGATCAAGAGCAAACCGCCTGTGCTGCTCACGGAAGGAGTGATTGTGCGCGGTGATAACGCGCGTCTCCAGCGTCACACAAACTTGAGCATCCGCCCTACAGCCCGACATGTCGTCCTCTAACTTCAATATGTTGGTCCGCTGAAAAAATTTGAAAAGTAAGCGCTTCGACGACGAACTGAAAGGTCGGTAGAGGATTGGCTCTTGTCACAGCCACAGGACTTCTGAGAACGGGGGGAAAGTTTTGCTCGGGCCTCTGGTGATTACTTTTGAATTGAGACTTCAGTTACATTCACAGTGTCCGTTCGTACCTTTTCATATTTTGTTTCAATTCACGACCACTTTAGCAGAAGTTGCTGCCATCCTCAGATGCTCTGTTACTTGTGTCATGTGGCTACTCAATCGGGCTCACATTTTGGGCTGAGTGCACACCGCTCACCAGCTAAGCTCGGCAGACCTGACGAATGCTAGTGCTATCCAAGCACGGCAGTGCCGTGACCTACGACAAGCGCTTTAAACCTGTGGCACATGATACCAGATTTTAGTGACATTAGCTCACAGAACGTGAACACCGTTATCGAGATATGAATGAGAGCTATTTCAAGTGGTACCGAGGCACTCTCATCTGATGTAGGCGATAACTGTAACTAATTATCTCGCCTTAATGTTTTGCATCACCTGACATTATATCTTTAGTAAAATATTCAAAAAACCACTTTGCCGTCTCTACCATACTTGACTGATATTAATTGATTGTAACTATCTTTGCGTTATTGATATTAATATTATTTTTACCTTTATTATCATTACAGTACTCATTAATGTACTGTTATTTTTCTGTAAATTGCTGAAAATGTATATGTAACTAACAAAAAACAATAAGGTATATAATACGTAAAATGGCAAATTATACAAATTTTTAATAATAGGCATCAGGTCCTCAAATACACAATAAGTAAATAAGAGCTCAACTTTGGTAATTTAGCACGAGCGGGTCTACTTACTGTGGTACGACTGTTCAGCTCAATATACTCCACTGGTCATAAAAAATGCAACAGCAACTGAGGTGAACAGAGAAAATTGACAAAATTAGACACCGTTTGAACGATCAGCATGAAACGTTGGAGATGTTTTATGATGGAAAAGAGTTTCATACAGTGAAGCTACCACATGAAACATGTCTGACGGTACCTTCGACACAGCATGAAAATTTGCCATTGTATGTAATTTTTCATACGTAGTGGAACGGAAGAATAATAAGGAGGACTAGCGTTCGACATCCTGTTAACATCGTGGTTATCAGAGACGGAGCCACGCTAGGCTAGCAATAGGGAAGGAAACGTGCCGTGCGTTTTCGAAGGAGCTGGACTGTTGTAGGGAAATCGTGGGAAACCTAAATGACCGAGCGCTGTAAAGTGCCTTGCTGTAGAGCGTGCTGTTACTCCCCGTAGGAGGTTCGAATCCTCACTGTGGTATGGGCGTGTGTTTCTTGTCCATAGGTTAAGTTAGATTAAGTAGTATGTACGGATAGGGACTGATAACGACAGTAATTATGTTCCATAGATTTACAAACATTTGAATTTGAAATATGTCAGTTGACGCCTCTCATCGTCGGTGGGACGTGCAGGGGGATCGACCGTTATCTTCATGGACAGCCCTCTTGGAGGTGAACAACACTTGCTGCAGGCTATTTCTGCCGCGGCTACAGTTGCAGTTGTAAACTCGCGACTGCCGGCCTGCCAGGGGGAGGGGGATGGGGGATCGCTTCCGACTTCCGCAGCCGTCGAGGAGCGGATCTGCCGCGAAAAAAACCTGTCGCGTCCGACGTGGCCGTGGATTCCGTAGGAAGCAGACGGCGCTGCCGCCCGTGGCACACGTCCGTGTACAACGCGCGGAGCACTCGCGGAGGAACGCACCCAAACCTCTCGTGCCCGGAAACCGTTTATTGCATTTCTCAACGTTCCAAAACACCTGTCGTACGGGGTGGCCGTTACAATATGAACACCATGCAGTGTACTACTTTTGGGTACCAGATAACACTAAGTGCACAACTGACGTACACAGTGTTTGCAGCGTTTTGCACGTTTCGTTCTGCCACGGTCGACGCAAATGATCGGTGAAATGAACGGCGTTTCAGGCTACCGAGAGGACAACTCGGTGGTTACTGGGAACACCTGTGAGGAAAACGGATGCATTGTTTGACGTTGCTAAAACGTTACTGACGAGTATGAAAGTTGCGCGAAACACGAAGTTAACAGCGACCAAAACGGTCCAACCCAGACTACATAACACTGCCACATGGAAAGACACTACAGGATTCAGCTTGAGAGCTGAGTGACACTATTCACTTGAGTGACACTATTCCCATAAAAACAGTGTGTCTCGCGCTTGACATTCATGTAGGGGTGCAATTGCTGAACCATTATACTCCACTGACAAGGCGGCTCAAGGGCAATCGGCCGGCACACCTCACGTCACGTGATCGCCCCCTCCACAATGCCTTTTCCCCCTCTCCCGACCCTTCTGCACGACCTTGAGCCGCCTCGTCAAAGTGAGCGGAGTATAATAACGGGCGACACTGCAATAGTGAAAGCAGGACCCTTGGTATCCGACAGTTTCTGTTACCACCCTCACCATCTACATCTACATAAGTACTCTGCAAGTGACACTGAAGTCGATGGCAGAGTGTTCATCGAACCGCTTCTATGATATTTCTCAACAGTTCCATTCTGTAATAGGTAGCGGAAAAAAGGAACACCTAAAACTTTCAGTTTTCGATATAATTTCTCCTATTTTATCGTAATGATTATGTCTTCCTATGTTCGCTTTCGGAAGAGAAAGTTGGTGAAAGAGATTTCGCAAATAGATCTCGCCGCAACAAATAACTCCTTTTTTGAATAATTTTGTAACGATACGTAACTGAATTTTTTTTTTTTTTTCGATCAGTGACGATTGTTGCCGAATTTCCCTCCTTCTTGAAATATTTTATGTGCGAAAATGTTATTTCGCTCGTCTTTCGTTTCTTCCGGCTTGTCGAGAGGACGGAGCCCCAATCATTCACTCTCTTGTTTGAGCGTTGTGACCATGTACGCAGACTGCTTTGTGATGTAAGTGCGAGAGCTGTTAAATTTTACTTTAAAATGTACACTCTTTTGTTAAGAGCCAGGTCTCCACTCTGTTTTCCTTTAATAATGTCCCATCCTTCCTTAATTATTCATTTAAGATTTTCAGCTCCTCCACATTCCGTCGTAACATGATGTTCAGACGCCATCACTTTCGCTTCGTGTATTGCCTTGATTAAATCTCTGTCAGTTACTTCAAATTATTACCTTTCTTCCTTTTAGAACCTGCATTCGTATTAACAGTTTCGCGAAGTCCTATACATTTTTTTCTGTTTGCTATTTGCTTTATCAAACTTTAGTACACGGTCCGTCAACAGTGACTTACGAGGCGAACAGTCTGAACATTATTTTACTGCGGAAAGTATCGTAAAGTGTATCTAAACCATTCATCAGCTTAACAGTTTCAGCTGCTGTGATCAAAATTTCTAGAAAGAAGCTACAATAGGTACTTTCCGTAAGTTTTCCCTGTAGCGTTATTTTTGTGTGTTGCCTCAACCTCAATCTATATTCTGCCATTTCATCTATTCAAACATTTCGTGTATTAATATCATCCACCCTTGTCAAAAATATTTAATCAGATTTTTATCCGATTTCTATTATGATCGAAATTTAAACAAAAATCCTGAATCTTTTAATCGCGGAGTGTAACGTTAATGCGTACAGGCAACAACACGAAAGTAATGATACAGTTTCCACCCAAACTAGTGCATCATTTCTGTGACAGTCTGCCCCTATATCAGGATAATACAAAAGGAGCTGCCCTTCTCTGAACAAAGTGCAGCAATACTCGAAAATGGGACGCACAAGTGTGGTGTAGGCAGTTTCTTTAGTAGAACTGTTGCATCTTCTAAATTTTCTGCCAATGAAATGTAGTCTTTGGGTCACTTTCCCTACAATATTTCCTATGAGTTGTTCGTAATTATTACTCCTTGGTGTTTATCATCGACAGTAATCTGTTTAATATGACTAACATACTACTAACAAACACGGTAATATTTGTAAATAGTCCCCACCGAGACGCACACACACACACACACTCAAAAACGTTTAGCGATGCTTTATACACCATCACAAAATTAACAAACATCTCCCTCTCGGAGGATGTTCTGGTACAAGATTGGATAACATTCTGTTGAAAACTGTAAAACAGTTTATAAATCTTTTCTTAATAGTAATGGCGGACCAGCTAGTGTCTAATAAGTAAATATTGTGTCTATGTTAGGTGATAATTTAGTTTGTACACCACATACCGTATATCCAATGTGGGGATTGGTTAGAGCAGTGTTTTTAAACATTTTCGAATATGCGACTCCCTTACAAGAACAAATATTCTCCCGTCCTCATGAAATGTAACAAAACTATGTTATCTCAAAATGAAACGAATGTAATCTTTTGCTCAGCTTTCTTTTAAATTGTTGGACGAGGATCGTTTTGTCCATTTTTGGGAATGGAGCACATTATACCATTTTTACCAGATTTCCGACAGAAATATATATTTTGCTTAAACGGTGTTTCGCATTTCAGGCGAGACTCAGACACTTACGCTCATTAAGAAAGGTACCAAAATTTGTAACTAAGTAGAATTTTTTCAAGTTTGTCACATTACTTATTGTATCAAATTCTTTTACATATCGTTTGGTTCCTGAAAACCGTTTTCAGGCTTTGCGCTTATTCATCATTAACTCACTATATAATAAAACAATTTGTGATTTGTTTAATTAATAATGAATGTTACTTAAGTCCGCAGTTTTAACACTAAATAAAGTGCACACACGATGGTCTTGAAACGGAGCCACAAGTAGAAGTCTGACTGACTGCGGTCGTGAGTACGAGCAGTCGGGCGTGGCTCGCCAACGCCGTGCCACTTGCTTTGTAGCTGCTGACTTAAAACTGCTACAGCGCCACGGGATGTGCTCCATCACGCGTGATCCTCCTCTAGAGAACTGTTCTTAGTAAATTTCTTTGTTTCAATACAAATGACCAACCTGTATAGTGAAGTACGCCAGACAAAAGTCTGCATCAAGCAGCGAAAGCAAGTAAACTATACGTGTTAGAGGTCTGCAAATCGCCGGTTTCGCTCGCTCGTACTCGGTCGAGTGCGCAACGCTCGGCGGTGGCGCGGCGAGAGTGTTACGCCAACACCTCCTAGAAGACATCTAGGAGGTGTTGGTTACGTTCGCAGCGAGCGTGTTGACACTCGAACGAGGCTGCGTGGGGCGGGGCGGGCACAGGCCGCACAACGTGGCCATGCCGCTGTACTCACAACGAAACCTACCCACGTGTCACTCTCCGATTTTTACCAAATTTGCACATTTTTAATACATGAAAAACTATGGGACACGTAACTTTTTAGCGGCGGAGAAACATATTTAAGGGATGAAACGGTCCCTCCAAAATTGTCGCTAAAATAGAAGCATGGCGATAACTTAGAGACTAGTGAAGCGATTTTAATGATTTTTGGTATGAAAGTATCTTTTGCTAAAGAACAAATTTCATAAACTTTGATTAAATCAAAACAATTTTTGAGCACAAAAAATTGGTCACTTTAGGGGTAGCTGCCCCCTAATTGTCACTTCCCTTGCAATGCACCTAGGCCGACCTCTTAAAAAAAAAATGTGTCCCACAGTTTTTCATGTATTATAAGATATCCAAATTTCATAAAAATCGGTGACACTTTGGTAGTTTTCCTTGTCACTGGCTGCGGCAGCGGCTCTGTGGCTCTGAGGTGTGAGCTGCTGTTGCGTCTGACGAACCCCCACTAACTAAAGAAACTTCAAATCAGTTATGCTGTAGACGTGTATTCCTGTACAGTAGCATGTAACCGCAATATCATTATACCGCAAACGAGACAAATAGGTTGTTTTCACCAACTACAACATCTGGAAGTAACGTAAAGGATCCAAAGAGAAACTACGGAACGAGCGACGTTTTCATTGCAATGCACAAAAGTGAATGCTACCGTACCAGGAAGTATACATGAAAAGTAACAACATTATCCCCAAACTATTCGTTGGTGGCATTGTAATTGCAATGTATTTTAAAATATCATTGACACGTTGTAGATCGAGTCGAGATATAAAATACCATCACTTCGTCGATAAGACGGCAAGTAACACCTACCACTAAACAGGCACTAACAGTCCACAAAATGGGAACAAGAAAGAAAGAAAGATACTGGAAAACTCATTTAGTACATGATCTTAGCACAGAAACTTTATATTAATCACGTATAATAACCTGTATGGTAAAGTATAAAATGCGAAACTGAATGGCTAATTCAACTGGATCGAGAGAACAGCTTTCGAAGCACCCGGGAAAGGAAACAATTCCAAATTTCGCAGTCAGGATTTATTCTCTAGCGTCTAGTTTGCTCCCGACGCTCGCCTTGGACTCGAGTGGCGCTGCGGTGGGCGACCGAGTGGCGAGCGGGCAGTGTGGACGGTCGGGCCGGTCGAGCGTGCGCCGCTCGAACGAGCGTGCAGGAAGTCGAGCGCAGCCACACGCCTTGCCGCAAGCTGCAGCACCGACACCTGTCGGCCTGTCATAGAACGACATGTATCACGCGATTCGAGCGAGCGACCGAGCGAGGTGCAGACCTCTAATACGTGTACATGACACGATCTGCTTAGCCGAATATCAAAAGCAAATGAAAAATAAATTAGATAAGATATCTGCATAGTGCAAAAACTGACAATTGACCGCGAATAATGAAAAATTTAAAGTCATTTATATAAGCACAAAAAGAAACATGCTAAATTTAATTTACGTGATACATCTGTCAAACCAACAGGCCTAAATTGAACTCAATACCTACGCATCAGAGTTAGGAACAACTTAAATTGCAATGAACACACACAAAATATTGTAGGAAAGGCGAACCAAAGAGCACTTAGAAGGTGCAAGAGTTCTACTAAAGAAACAGCCAACAAAACACCAGTGCGTCCATTTTTGGAGTATTGCTGCGCATTGTGGGATCCCCACCAAGTGGGACTGACGGACGATTTATAGAAAGTTCAGAGAAGAGCAACTCGTTTTGTATTATCGCGATATAGGGGTGAAAGTGTCAAGGACGAGTTGCAGTGGAAATCATTAAAAGAAAGGCAATATGCTATTTAGAGTATCCATTACGGATATTTCAGAACCCGTGATTGTTAATTGCAATATGATTTAAGAAAAATGCAACAAGTCACTTTTACTTGAAATGATGCTGTTTATTCCACGAATCGCCTTTCGAAGCTTTTCGGGTGCATCTTGAGATGGATCATGTTACAGTTTCATTTTAAGCGTCATGTTGGGTGCTGGCCCTGTGGTGAGAAGACGGAAACATACTTTAATAACTGGAATTGCACGTTGTTTACGTCGTGTTTTTTATTCGTAAGATTACGTGAAATTTATTGAGTTATTAAGGTATGCTTCCGTCTTCCCACCACAGAGCCAGCACCCAACATGACGCTCGAAATGATATTGTAACATGATCCATCTCAAGGTGCACCTGAAAAGCTTCGAAAACCGGTTCAGGAAATAAACAGCATCATTTCAAGTAAAAGATAGTGGTTGCATTTTTCTTAAACCATAAAGGCATTATTCGTTGCGGCGAGATTTATTTGAGAAATTTATTTCGCCAACTTTCTCTTCCGAATGCGAACATATTTTGTTAGCACCCACATACATAGGGAGACACGATTATCGCAAGAAAATAACGGAAATCAAACCGAAGAAGGAAAGATTCAGGTGTCCTTCTTTGCCGCGCGCTATTGGAGAATAGAACGGTAGAGAAACAACTTAAAACGTGGTTCGAAGCCTCTGGCACGCACTGCAGTGCGAGTTGCAGGGTATTCTGTAAATGTAGATGTTGCCAAGTGCTGTATCGAATCTCTGGAGCTTTCTCAGATGTTTAGTTCCACCCTGTATATACAGTTTGTGTGTCGGTTCGGATGGCATTATGAACACCGATCTGAATTCTGTTGTCGATTATCGAAGTGAGGGCCAGTGATGGCTGCCCACAAGTTTCTCTTCACCGGTATTCAAATCTGTAGCATCGGAATGGACCGCTACTGCAGCGTCATTCCCGCCTCAGTGCCAACGCCGGCAGCCTCGAGCCGCAGACGCAGACGCGCCTTTTCCGCAGACGTTCGCTGCTGCCGGCGGCCGCGGCGGCTTATTAGCGTGCTGTTTATTTATGAGGCGGGCGCACTTGCCCGGTAATTGGGTAAATACGTAAACACGGCGCGCCGGTCACCCGGCTAATTCCCGCCTTTGATGTCGCCGCCCGCCGCCGCGGGGTAATTCTGTATCGCGGCGCCCTCGACTTTCTGCCCTAAAGTACAGTCCCAGTTACACTCTGCCGGTGGTGGGCTTCTGTTGCCGGAAACGGCCGCCGACTCACGGGGTTGATCCAGCCGCGCCGCGAGGTAGCGGGCGCCGACCAGAGTAGCCGACGTCTTGCGAGGAGAGCGCGGGGCGTGGCTTAGGGGGCAATAGACTGCACAATACAATACACTACATGTAGTCGCAAAGCTGTAATTGTCACATTGCGACACACTTTAGGTTTTACTGTACTTTTATCATTTATCTCCAAATATCTCGAACAGAAAAATAATAAAAATATAAAAAAGGTAAGCTAGTATAAAATTAAATACGTAAAAAGTAAAATTACAGATATTATTTTATAAAATTCACCAAAATTAAATATGTGAAAATAATAATTGCTGGGGATGTTCAAATTAAAAGGTACCAAACGACGCGGTGGGTGTTATTGAAATCATTATTCATCCGTGTTCCTAGCTTTCATATGGCTTTGACCAAACCCACTCCTCTACCGTGTCTGAGTCGCAGTGCTTCCCTCGATGGACTTGCGTAGGCTACAGAGGGTCTGACAGCACACGTCGCTGTCAATGGTTTTTCCGTGCTCGAGCTATTCGAAAAGTCGGGGAGCGTCACTTCCTCTGCTTACAGCATAGCATCCATTTTTTTAGGGGCAGGTGACGAAGTTTGCTGATCGTCCCTACATGTCACACTGCGTTATCCCAAAGCGGCATATTCAAATTTGAACCGGTTTGGTTGTTACGACGTTTTGTACCTTTTCCTTTGAAAACCCCTCGTATAATACAATTATATATATTCTATTATATGTGACTTGCTTTTGGTACTCCTTACTAGTTTTTTGTCCGAAATATTTGTAAAATTTGACCTTAAAGGAAGACAGTGTGATTTTTATCTATATAATCTTTTGAACCATGTGCCGTATGTGATTCTTAACCATGCAGCAATTGCTACCTCACGCTCAGGAATGCGTGTACCAAATTTGGTTGAAATCGGTCCAATGGTTTAGGAGAAAATGAGCAGCATTGTCACAAAATGCAGCGTTTTTCGCGCATCTCATTGTTTATGACGTCATATCTCGTGAACTATATATCGTATGTGATTCTTGCACTTACGGCAACCGTCCTCATGGATTGAAGCTTGCGTGTACAAAATTTCATAAAGATTGGAACAAAATTGTAGATTGGTATGCAGCACGTACAAACATACGGACACACTGATTTATATATTAGACTAGCTGAAAACCCGGGCCGGCCGCGGTGGCCGAGGAGACTGAGGCGCTTCAGTCACAGTCTGCACGGCCACTACGGTCGGGGGTTCGAATCCCCCCTCGGGCATGGATATTTGTGCCGTCCTTAGTTGTAGGTAGTTCATAAGTAGTTTGTAAGTTTAGGGACTGATGACCCCGTAGTTAAGTCCCTTAAGCTTAACAAACATTTGAACATTTTTTGAAAACCCGGCGTTGCCCGGGTATTTATTATTTATTCCTACCATTTTTCGGGTGTATATTCAATTGTATAAGGGCTGTATGTAAAATCTCGTGGAATACAATTAGTAGTAAAGAAGTAATACATGGTGCGTGATGGGGCGGTTTTCCATGAACGTTATTGTATATGTGCTCATATCTCGTGAACTACCTCTCGTCCTGTCATACAGTTTAGAAGGTACACTCAAGTATAAGCGTGTATACTGTCTATAAAATTTCCTGGGGCTACAGTTTGTAGTGTATGAATTATAAATTGTAACGTCATCCGAATGCCGTAGCTTTAGTGCATGAACAGCGGAACGTTACTATTTATGTGCTCATATCTCATGAATTATGTGTCATACTGTGAAGCAATTTAGATCGTACATTCAACTATATGTGTGTATACTGTCTGTAAAATTTCCTGCGGCTACAATTTGTAGTGTGATTTGATTTGATTTTCTCAGCCAAAACAGTCTTGGTCCAACCCGCCACTGCGCGCACCGAAACTAAGTTTATTGTGCGGTATCGCTCCCTGTATATCTAGTAAAGCCAACTAATGCGTTTGAACAGTGCAAGGAGTCCCTTTACCAGTTCTTTATTAGACACAATTTCTTCGGGTCTGGTTGTCCCAAATGTTCTGTGCCTTTTACTGAAATATTCAAATGTTTGTAGAACTTATGGGACTTAACTACGGGGTCATCAGTCCCTAAGTTTGCAAACTACTTATGAACTAGTTAATACTAAGGACGGCACAAATATCCATGCCCGAGGGGGGATTCGAACCCCCGACCGTAGTGGCCGTGCAGACCGTGACTGGAGCGCCCAGTCTCCTCGGCCACCGCGGCCGGCGTGTGCCTTTTACTCTCCAATGCAATGCATTCGAAGATTAGATGTGATACAGTTTCATCACCGTCATCACAGATCCTACATTTAGGGTCCTCTTTTGTTATTCCCATTGTATGTAGGTGGTTTGTAGTGAACAAATTATAAATTGTAACGTCATACCGAATGCCGTAGTTTACTCCATAAACAGGGGAAAAGTAGTAAGCGAGAAACTTTTTTTCTTTCATCATTTTGCTAAGGGTGTCAGCGAGAAAAAGTTAAACAAAGGTTTGAAATTATGTTTAAAGTTTGTTGCAAGTCGTTAAGTACTCTTATTCTCATATAGCGTATTTATAAAGTCTCGCCGCATTATGAGGCAGTTTTCTGCGATTGCTATTGTTTACGACGTTATATCTCCTGAACCATGTGTCGTATGTGATTCGTACTCGTACGGCAATTGTTATCTCACGTAAGAAATATGTGTACCAAATTTGGTTGAAATCGGTCCAGTGGTTTAGGAGAAATTGAGCAGCATTGTCGCTAAATGCAGCAGTTTTAGACACATTTCTTTGTTTAGAACGTCATAGCTCGTGAACTGTATATCGTATGTGATTCTTACACTTACGGCGACCGTCCTCATGGATTGAAGCTTATGTGTAGAAAATATTATAAGTATTGGAACAATACTGTAGATTTGTATGCAACACGTACAAATATACGGACACTCTGCTTTATATATTAGATAACGATTATTAATTTACTATGATCGTTTTTTAGTAAATTGTTTATTTATAAAAGGGATTTTTCCCGGGATGTATCCATCCCTAGATGAAATGTCAACGTCAAAATATTCTTCAAATATTTGTAAAGCTTATGGTACTCAACTGCGGTGTCATCGGTCTTTAAATTACAAACTACTTATGAACTACCTTACACTAAAGGCAGCACAAACATCCATGCACGAGGGGAGATTCGAACCTCGGACGGGCAATGGTCTCGCGCATCAGAGCATAGCGCCTCAATGAGTTCGGCCGCTCCGCCGCGGCAAGCATTCTTCAAATCTCCATTAGAAGAAGCCACATGAACAACTACATAGTTACCAACTTTGAGAGTCAATCGAGATACTTTTAAACGAGAGTTACTCGATATTGCGTTCTGAACAAGTTTCACCGGACGTACAGTAGACGCCCTTCGCGGCATTTTGTTGTGGCGGCAAAAGGAGGTTCCGTCTGCTGCCCGGCAAACGACGTTTGGCGCTGAACGGCGCGACCCAAGAAAGGGGGAACAGCTCACCGACAGGCAAGCAGACCGTCTCAAACCGCCATTATTATTCCAAGTATCTTTGGAACTGTGCGAGGTATGCAAAAACACGGCACAGGTCCGAATAATTTTCTCCTCTACCATCCGCTTTATTCGGTTTTCAACTGTTTGTAACTTAACTGCGGTATCATCAGTCCCGTCCCTAAACTTACAAACTACTTATGAAGTACCTTACACTAAAGACGGCACAAACATCTATGCCCGAGCGGGGATTCCAACCCTCGACAGGGAACGGGCTCGCGCATCGTAGCATAGCGCCTCAATGCTCTCGGTCGTTCCGTCGCGGCTATTCGATTTTAGTTGCATATGAACGGTCGAGCCGTTATTTGCATTACATGTCCTTCTGTGGAAGCAGCATTGCAAAGAGCCCGCTTATAGTGTTACTAACCTAATGTGGGCTAAAACAGCCAACTTAACCTTGTAGCTGGCGTATGTAGAATCCTGTACTCTCTTGCGTGCATATAATATGCTATTTTTATTGGTAAAACATCATTTAAAATTGTCCTTATTGAAAATTACGATAAAGATCATAACTTGAGGGCTGCTTGCTTTCGTCATTATAGGTATTTTAGTAGCGAGTGTTACTATGTCCTGATAAGAAAAACAGTTGCATTAGACTGAAATGTATCGACCCTTCCGACTGATGAAACTTACTGACAAATGTAATAAAGTTCTCGATATGTCTTGGTCGCATTCATTTATTATGCGTTTCCCCATCGACATATATGTTTAAAAATAGTGAATACAATAAAAAGATTGGTAGACAATATACCGATACAGGTGTAGGACACATATGTATTTACGTCTTCATCTTGATGTTGACTAGACGTAACATGCGAAATTCAAATATTGAATATACACTGGAGGTGATGATTATTTCTTTATCCTGACCTGGAGGAAAACTAAACTGCATTTACAATGAGAAAATGACCATACTGTTTCGAAGATTGCATTTCTTTGGGTTGACCCGATATGGACCAGATCAGATAAACCTAAATATACGGCATTCGGCATAGCAATAGTATTGGCGTGTCGGTTTAGAACTGGTATATGCACATACCACTGAACCAACATTAGAAATTATATGAGAGTATGACACGCAGTCAGTGAGATACGGAGTGATAAACATTCAGGGTCTTGAAAATTCGAGTCACACGCATGAGGTTGTAATTTATTACGTCTTTACAACCAACTCAATACGCGACACAACTGACAGGCTGACTCCGTATATTACACTATACGATCTTGGAAATTATATTATTGTAGGACACAACTGAGGAAAATATGACTTCATAACGATTGAGCTGCATGGGAACGAAACTGAAATGGGTAGAGGGTAGCATAGAAGGCGATGGAGAGAGAGAGAGAGAGAGAGAGAGAGAGAGAGAGAGAGAGAGAGAGAGAGAGAGAAGGAGAGAGGGAAGGAGGAGGCAGCAATACGAGAGAGGACAAAATACTCGGGAAAAACCGCGAAGTAATTATTACGAAAGATTCAATGTAGAAAACCAGAACAAGCGGATGTGAGAGAGTCTTTGGAAGCAGCTGCCGGCCGCGGTGGCCGAGGGGACTGAGGCGCTCCAGTCAAGGTCTGCACGGCCACTACGGTCGGGGGTTCGAATCCTCCCTCGGGCATGGATATTTATACCGTCCTTAGTATTAGCTAGGTCATAAGTAGTTTGTAAGTTTAGGGACTGATGACCCCGTAGTCAAGTCCCATAGACTCTACAAACCTTTGAACATTTTCTTGGAAGCAGCTGGTCTCTTCTGAGCGAGCTTTGGCGCTGGTGGAGCGCTGAGCAGAGTGGAGGCCGCCGGCACGTCCTCTCAGCCTGCGTGGCCCCTGTTTGTCCTGAACGTAGGTGCGCTGCTCGCCAGTGCTTTCACAGGTACTGCGTTCCGTGTCGAGGCTCGACATCTGCGGAATGACAGTCTCGCGCGACTAAAGGTGTCATAATCAGTGGCGTAACAACTATTTCTTTAGAGGGGCAAGAAAACTTACTTACTGACTTCATCTTGGTGATTCGAGGACTTTGGTCTGGGGGCAGGAAAGGATTACGCGTCAAATTGCGCTCACGTCTCATTTACATGCAATAGCGACATTGAACGCCCCATGAGTACAGATGTTAGTAGTCACAGACTGATGAATAGGACGAAAGGGGAGGACAGAATGTAGTAGTAGTTGTTACATGATGCTCAGTGACAGGCAGAAATGGCTGCCATCAAAAATAGTGGTCGGGAAGAAACCGTGTCTTGCCCCGCATAAGTTTCAATTCAAGTTGGGAGCGACTGCCCCTCCTGCACCCCCCACCCCCGGGTTGTTACGCCATTCGTTCTAATTAGCATTGTTGGCAATCCATTATTACCATATTATACTTTATTCTCAGGGTGTCTCTTTTATTTCAGAGTTAATTTCTATTGATTATGCAGTGAAGTGTAGAGAGACAATCTGCAAGACAATTTCTTATTATTATTTTTCACCCAGAGTGAGAGAGAACGAGAAAGTTGGTACATGTGACCAAAGATAGAGAGAAGGAGATAATCATACTTTGATAGTAGTTGCAAATGAAGCAAATAATTTGTATGATGAAACAGTGGCGGAGTAAGAGGGGAGAACCGTCCCGAGCGTCTCGTCTTGGGGTCTCTCCAAATCTCAAACGTTACTTTGTAGACGTGTATTTCCAAGTGGATGGGGGACCTCGTTTTATTTTGCCGTCGCCCAAGGTTTGTCCGCTACTGTCACAAAGTTCCTATCGAAAGTTCACAGAAGAGTGTGACTGTATTGTACAAACTGTGTGCATTTCATCCGCTTTACGATACATATATGCAACATTTGTTTTATGGAACGCAATAGGTGAGGCATATTGGAGAAGTTAGTATTTCAATGGGATTGCATAGAATTTACATCAGTGTGGAAGGTATTGACGTAAAAAGTTACAAGTCTAACACGGTTAATTACATATTCTGAATTATTGTGTAGATTTTTGCTACTGGAATTATTTATTGCCACGTGTCGTGTCTGTCTGCGCGCGACCAATGCGGCGGTAACTGTAGCAGCCAGGTGCGGCACCAGCGTCGACTGCGGACGTAGCTGCGAGGCAGTCGAGGCGTGCGGCGTGGAGTGGCCGAAGACGGCGGTGACGCGGCCGGCCCCGGAAATAGCGCCTGCGGCGGGGGCGGCTGTAATACGGATGTGGGCCATTTATATCGGGACACAGCGCCGCCACCTGCGCACGCTGCAGACGCCTTCAATCAGCCGCTCGTCTAGAAACGCATATTCCGAGACCGCTGTTCAGTAGTTCACTCCAGATTACCGGTTTCCACAAACTTTTGGACATCTTCACATATGCAACTCTTTGTTAAAATAAAATATAATAACATAAATAAAACATCTTTTCATGCAACATTTACTACTGCGCAGTGCAATCCTGTCATGTCTCGATTTACAAGAATTTCGATCTGCTAGTCATTTATGTGATCTATAACGTGATATAAACTAGATGCGTCGTAATTTATATGGCGTTACAGATCTCAAAGTGACGAGCAGATCCAAATCCTTGTAAATCGAGACACAACACCATCCACCTGTGCAGTTGTAAATCAAGTATGGAGAGGTGCATTTCATATATGACAACGAACTTTGTCGAAAAGAGATCTGAAATAAAATACTGAACTGCTATCTTAGAATATATGTTTCTCAACAAATCACAATTTACATTGCTCGTTTGCTTTGAATAATGTCAAGAATATACAACTTTAAAACAGCGTCAGATACGCTCGATGGCATTTACTTTGAAATAAAAATAGATTATTCAAGACTATATGCATCCACAACACAATGTAAACATGGATAAGGCAGTTAAGTTAATCCTTTAAAGTATGACTTTTTCTTTGAATCTGTAAACAGTACCACGGTTAATGTATAGTACGCATATGCCGAGAAAAAGTTGAAAAAAAAAATTCCTTGTAATTATTATCCACTACTAACAACAAAAAGTTCATAGATTCTGAGCTATACAGAGCTTCCATGATGTACCCAATGCAGTAAATGTCAGTATTGTGCCTCTCATCTTTCCAGAAAGTAACTCTTAGTGCAACAGTAGTACATGAATGACAACTCTTACATGGCAAAGGAGAAATACTAAAGTAAACAAACGCACATGTTAGGAGTAATTCAATGCAGCTAACTGTCGAACTGATTCAGTAGCACTCTGCAATTTATAATTTCCAGGACGAGCTACTAGCATATGTAACACTTGGTATACAAGTAGCTACTAATGAATAAAATAAATGAATAAAATTTATATTAGTTTGAGAGATAATGGGGAAAATAAGGTATTAGCTACACTATGCATTAAAGGTGACAGTGCACTTTGTAAACGTATATGTTGTGAATTCACACACACACACAGACACATACACACAACACACACACACACACACACACACACACACACACACACACACACAATACGCGTCGTATTTCCTGGACTGTGTCGCTTCTAGAACTACAGCAATATTGTAACCTCACGGTAACGAAAATGTGCGCCAAATTTGAATGATTTCGTTCCAGTGGTTTAATACCAGATGCCCAACATTCTCACGCAATACACCAGCTTTTTCCATGCATTTCATTGCTTATAACATCATATCTCCCGAATTTTGTTTTGTGCGAGATAGTATTTAGAGCATATTGAACTTGTGTCGTTGATTCCTTCTTAGATAATCCCTCCACCTGTCAACAATGACGACCATGTACTCCAGTGTATTAATGTACAATAATGTTCATTACAGTAGTATTGTTGGCAGCCATACCCTATAGCTTATCCTCACATTCGTCACGGTGACAGGAGGATAAATTCTGTAAATATGAATCCATTAGAGCAGTTGAATCGGCTCTTAATACTTTGTAAAGGAATCTCTATTTGGTTTAAGGGCGTGAGGATTTAGTATGAGGTAATTGTAGAAGAAACTATTAATGAAAGAATTATGGTTGTTGATTGCAGTTTAATTGACATATTTTGGGCAGTCGCGGTTCACGCCCCGCGTTACTGGCGGGTTCAGTACAACCATTTGTAGTCAATGCTCGTAAAAACACAGCACAACATTAGGGCCAGTGGCAGCACCACCCCCTTTCAAAGTGTGCCTCGTTGACAGCCTGAGTACCGCGCGGGAGTAGCCGAGCGGTCTGGAGCGCCGCGTTACGGATCGCGCGGCCTCCCGTGTCGGAGGTTGGAGTCCTCCGTGGGGCATGGGTGTGTGTATTGTCCTTAGGTTAGTTTAACTTAGTTTAAGTAGTTTGTAATCTACGGACTGATGACGCAGTTTGGTCTGATAGATTTACAAACATTTGAAAGGAGCAACGCGTAAACATCAAGTCGTGCTACAGTTTGGGGAAGACTGCTACCGACACACGTGGAATGTTGGTGCAGGTGTACGGCAGGGAAGCCGTGGACGGACAGTGTGCGCACGAATGATCTAGACCCCAGAAGTGACTGAGGCAGTGCGACAAAAGCCGGCACAAGAGCGCCGACGTCTGCAAGCACACGGTGCTCACCGTCGTCGTCATTGATTCGGGTAAGCGGACGATCTGATCCCAATTTGGGGCGCAGGAGCTCACACACGAACGGAAAGGAAAGCGGACGGAGACTTCTGGGGCCGGCCGCGGTGGCCGAGCTGACTGCGGCGCGCCAGTCACGGTCTGCTCGGCCACTACGGTCGGGGGTTCGAATCCCCCCTCTTGCATGGATATTTGTGCCGTCCTTAGTATTAGCTAGTTCATAAGTAGTTTGTAAGTTTAGGGACTGATGACCCCGTAGTTAAGTCCCATAAGCTCTACAAACATTTGAACATTCTTTTTAGACTTCTGGTGACTTCATTTCCATGCGTGGCCAGATGCCATTGCTTCTGGACACCACCTTCACGGGAGACGATACCTGGTGCTACCAGTCGGATCCGGAATCAAAATGCAATCGACGTTACGTTGTTCACCGCTTTTCCCGCCACCAAAAGCAAGCCTCTGTAAAAATCCTAGGTGGGAACAGTGTGAACAACGTTCTTCGAGAAAAACGGCTCGTCCTCAAAGACATTTTTCCTACTGGTCATACCACTAATTTTGCATTTTACCAGTTCATTTTGAAACGATTGTTGCAGCGTGTCCGGGGGAACAGCAAGAGTTACACGCAACTGTGAAATGAGTGTCCCTCCGTGACATTGTCCCTGCAGACTGCGCCGCCCATGTGCGCCGATTCGTGGCGCAGAAGACGGCGACTGTTCTTGAACGCCCTGGTCCAGCTGCTGTACACTTACAACTGTTTCTCCGCTAACGGCCGGCCACGGACGGCAACGGTTTGCAGACCTGAATGCCATCAAAGGTTCTGCGACAGACGTTCTGCGATCGATTCCACAGGAGGGGCTTTGCTGATATTTTCCAAAGGCTGTACGGACGTTGTCAGAAATGTACTGGAGCGGGTGGCGACTGTGTTAGAGGGCAATAAAGATAATTTCTTGTTCTCTTTTGTTTTGTGTGTTGTTCGGAACGTTCTTGACGCGCCACTCCTGCGAAATGCGCCCCTGGCTTGTGGCAGGTCAGCGGCCTGCTCTTGTAGAAGCCAGATGGTCCCGAGTGGACCGTAGCCCGCCAGACGGCGCGATACAGCCCCGAGACGGAGCATCCTGTTCTCAACTCTCATCTATAAGTGCCTCCAACCGGTTTCATTTCTGTCTATACTGGCGGCTAGTTCAAGCAGACAGGAGGAAGACACAACATGAAAACGCTTATTCGACGGATTCTTTCTGATTTGCTTATCATGCCTTACCACTGGGAAGTAGTGCATCTTCGTCGCAGTGATTGCGTTTTTGTATCGTAAATATTATTCCAACTTGTGTTTACATAATAATTGTATGAAAATGTTACAGCTTCTGTTTTGGGGACTAATGAAGACTCTAAAGATAGTTTCAGCTATGACATTCATTGTAAACGCTCGTCGAATGATCTGTACCTAAAGACTACAAAACTGCACTGATCATACCGATATTCAAGAATAGAAATAACAGCAAATTTACATTATTCTGCCGTACAATGCCTGAACATTGCTGTTCGTTAGTCTCTCTAAAACTCGAGAACGGCTCAACCGACTGTGAGATTACCGCCTAATAGAAATACCGATAATCAATAGCATTTGATAATTAAACAGTATGAAGTTCACTGCAAACATTGACCATGCCAATGCACTAAATGTTACAAAATTTTAATCTTATTAATTATGGTAGCAATGTATGTACGCAGTTGGGTGACAACATTTATAGTTAGGCCAAAGGTAGAATTTCTCCGCGTTGAGATTTGCTGTGTGCTTGTAGCTGACGGGAGGCCAGCGAGCAGGCCGACGTTGGTGGCTTGTTCCAACTTAGGATTTTCCAGTTCGTTTCCGGTGAGGGGAGAGAGGGACAATGGCGAGTGCCAGGCACAGTGCAATGCACAAATATTGTAATACTACTGGCATTTGAAGTAATACGATGCAGTTAGGAACATTTAAGGCCCTCATTACAAAATAGCCTGTTGACAAATAAACTATACATTAGCTGATATAGTCACATCTGACGTAATATGTTTAATTGACAATGAAAAGTAATAAATTACCAATAAATACAAGACAGTTACACAACTAGCATGGCAATGTTTGTTTATAAAAATAATATATTAACAATTTCTCATTTTATTTTCAATTAATCTTTTGTATTTTATCTTGAAACATTCAGTTAAATCACTTATCTGTGGTATAAGAATGCACGATTATGATAAACAGTAAAAAGGATGTTTATACTAATATAAAAACGTAAGAAAATATTTGTTTAATGTGTAGTGTAATTATTTTGATTTTAAGTAAAGTTTTAGAAATGTATTGGCTGAGTGCTGTACGTTGGCAAATCGGTTAGAACAGTTCACATGGGGAAGTTGATGACGTAGGGGAAAAAACCCCGGCAGTTGAGCTTTTGGCGCGTGCACGCGCCTGGGCAGGAAGTGAGGACTCGGGACCACGTGGAGAACTGGCCGGGCGGCGTCGCTCTGCAATCAGTCGGCATGTGGATCTCGAGGTGGTGACTTGAGATTTGTATGTGGCAATCGCCACGTGTGGTTGCTCGTCGTAGACTGCACCAAGTTAAATCGAGTGCTACTGTGTGTTTGTGAATATTTAGCCGGTGGAACAAGGTGTGCATCGTATTGAATTAAAGTGACTGTGATTTGTTAATGTAACACGTGTCGTCGCATAGGCATGAACATAAACGGTGTTTGAGACAGCCACGTGGTGTGAAAACAATTCGCGACAAATATTCATTTTGTCTGGGGGCTCACGAGCTATAACTTTATTAGATAAATGTGCCGACGTACAGACGTATCAGCCACAGGGCTCTAAGATTGTGAAATAAACAACATAAAGTGAACTTTCACGTGTTTTCAAAAATAGTAGTTAGTACACCCTTTTCTCTCATAAACTTGATTTTATTATGAATTTGTTTTGTTAATTATATGCAGGGAAGGAAAGCTGTGAACGTGTGATATCATCCCCTAGAAAATGAGTCAAACAGTCGCAATAACAGTTCCAGTGTTTTTGCATGTTTAGGAATTTGGTTCGCAGCTGGTGGTTGTGAGTTTTTAGAAATTAATCTCTCCCTATTTTAAACTCTCACCCCGACCTTTACTTTCGCACGACTTGGCTAATTTTAGTATTGAAATCTTTGTGTAAGGCCAGGGATGGTTTAAACGGTGATAAAGTATGGAAAAGTGATCCGGAAAAGCGGAAAATCTGGAAAAACTGAAACAGCTTTTTCCAGTGTGCCATCAACACCGTTCGTCAAATTTCGATAAAATTTTGTACATTTCATGTTGAAAGCAAGAAGAAGATTCGCATCAAATAAAAATTTGTACAAGTCACCCGAAAATTAGGAAAATTTAAGAAAAACTGAAAGAGATTTTTTTTTTTTTTTCTATTAATATAAATCAATCGCCAGATGGTTGTAAGAGCATCACTTGGGTACGGCTTGACAGGACAAGCTTTGTATGAAAGAAAATTTTTCGAAGCTTCGTATCACCTCTTAATATAAATCATATTAATTTAAATCATATGTAATTTAGACGCACTAGCTTTATAAAAGCATCAGACTAAGTATCGGCTCGATAGTGGGCGGAAAGAGTGGGCAAATCACGCACACATGTCCAGCATGTGGAAGGTTTAAACGGTGATAAAATGGAGAAAATTTGCTAGGAAAATTTAGATTTAAAACATGTAAAATAATGACTTGGTTGTTATGTTGGGTACGTTCAGAAATATGCTTTGAAAGAGTAAAGTTCACTTTACACGATCTGAACCCGTATATGACTGTCAAAGATAAAAATGAATTGCTGTCCGTTAGCGTCGCTAAAACTCGAGAACCTGGAAATAATGTTCAAATGTTTGTCTAGCTTATGGGACTTAACTACGGGGTCATCAGTCCCTAAACTTACAAACTACTTTTCAATTACCTTATACTCAGGACGGCACAAATATCTATGCCCGAGGGGGCATTCGAACCCCCGACCGTAGTGGCCGTGCAAACCGTGACTGGCGCGCCTCAGTCCCCTCGGCCACCGCGTCAGGCGGGAAATAATTTTTATGTAGGATACATAGTTCACGTGATATGACGCCTTAAACGATGAGATGTTCGAAAAACTGCTGCATTAAGCGAAAATGCTGCTCATATTTTCCTAAACCACTGCACTGATTTCAACCAAATTTGGTACACATATTCCTTACCGGTGCGCCTCGGTTGCACAGTGGTAGAGTGCCAGACTACAAATCCAAGCCGGCCGCGGTGGCCGAGGTGACTGAGGCGCTCCAGTCACGGTCAGCACGGCCACTACGGTCGGGGGTTCGAATCCCCCCTCGGGCATGGATATTTGTGCCGTCCTAGTTTGTAAGTAGTTCATAAGTAGTTTGTAAGTTTAGGGACTGATGACCCCGTAGTTAAGTCCCATAAGCTTTACAAACATTTGAACATTTGAACAAATCCAAAGGTCGCGGGTTCGATTCCCGCCAGGTCCTAGGATTTTTATCAGTCACTTTCCACTTCTTTCACCTATGGCAGTATTGCTCATGTGAGAAATACCGAGTAGCACCGTGGTTCGGAACCCACGTTAAACTGTAGGTCCCCCTATAACTGGCTGGGTAAGTCAGTTCGAAGGTCGGAGGAAGGCAACGGCATACCACCTCCAAACAGGACCATGCCTAGTAAAGCACTGTGGTGTTCAAACCAATCTTTGGATTGTTGACTGCTATACCTTTTTTTTATTCCTTACCGTGAGGCAACAATTGCTGTAAGGGTAAGAACCACATACGACTCATGGTATAGATGTACGACGTCATAAACAATAGGACTCACAAGAAACTGCCATATCGTGTGATGAGACTTTATTCATACACTTAGCGACTTACAGCACACATTAAACATAATTTCAAACCTTTATTACACTTTATCTCGCTGATAACGACAGGAAAACGATTAAAGGAGAAAAGATTCTCGCTTACAACTTTTCCGCAGTTCATGGACTAAATTACGGCATTGGATATACGTTACAATTCATAATTTCTACAGTATTCACACATATAGCTGAATGTGCCTTCGAAAAGGGACATTTTATTAAAAAAAGGGAGATGGACAGAGATAGAAGAGATATGAGAAGTAGTTGAATAAAGAAATAAATAGCCGCGGTGGAGTAGCAGAGCGGTCTAAAGCGTCTCGCTGCGGAGCGCGCGGTTGCTCGCCGTGGAGGTTCGAGTCCTCCCTGGGGCATGGGTGTGTGTTTTGTCCTTAGGTTAGTTTACCTAGGTGTAAGTAGTTTGTAAGCTACGGACTGATGGCCACGCAGTTTAGTCCGATAGATTTACAAACATTTGAACATTTTTGAATAAATAAATACCCGTGCAACGCCGGGTTTTCAGCTAGTCTCGAATAAAACGATCTGCCGACAGTCAGTACTGATTCAGATAATATCGTGGTTGCGCTACACTGTAAACTCTCAATTCTCATGAAGTATTCTGTGCCATGGGATCTAAAAATCTTTCCGTATTGCTGGATTTTTGAAAGTTTTTGATACGGTTTCTGAAAAGAGGCTTCTAATCATACTGCGTGTGTATGAGCTATCGTCGGAGCTCGGAGCTGTGCAACAGCATTCGTGATTTCTGCCAGTTAAAGCACCTGAAGATGGCCAAGGGGTTATTGGCCGAAATATCGTGCGAAGGTACCAGTGGCATCAGGCTGTACGCCCGACAATATTGTAATCAAGAAATTCACCGGGAAAATTTTGAAGTACAGTTCACAATCTATATATAAGTAATTTAGGCGACATTTTCAGCAGCTTCCTTAAATTGGTTGCACATTATTCTTTCTTTTACAACAAGTAATGTCAAATGCAATATGATTTAGAAAACTCATCTTTATAGTGTGAAAAAAGGCAATTGTCCTTAAAGATTGAGAAGTGTAGGAACAGCCAGATGATTACTAAAAGGAATGCGTTGTAATTTTGACTAGAATTTTATAGTCGTTATGACTAAATTACGAAGTACTTTAGAACGATCAAATTGTGAGTAAGACTGTATTATCTCCTGAAGAAATGCTAAGAGGTTCAGTTGGGCTATCTAAAGATTTCAACCGTGGAAAGGCCATTTGTAGAGGAGAGTTCCAGTTCTGAATGACTTGTTGTTATGTTCTGGAAGAATAAGCACGTTCTTTTCTCACCAATTACCACAGCATAGAGGACGTATCACATGCCGTGATGCTAGAAATTTCTGTACAGATCTGACAGTTGCAATTTGTAGACGTATCTGTTGTGAACTCACACCTGATTTTCAAAGAAAGATGTGAAAAAACTGGTGGTATGAGGCTATCAAGGGAAGAAACCTCCTTCAGGACCTATGTAGCACCAGGAAAATCTTTCGATGATGTGGAACACTTATGACGGAGAAGCACGTTTCGTAGATGTCCACTTCTATGAACTGCAGCAAATCCCCTACAGCACAAAATCGTGTTGTGAAAAATGTGGTTTAGGTCATTGCGTCAATTATGTGAAGAATTATTTTGCTTTGTATCACTGAAAATTAACTGCCGTGACTGAGAATTGTTTTTTCTGAACCAGTGGTTTCATTACATGACCACGTTAGGAAATTGTGCGGAGAATTGAGTACTGTTGGCGCGCGTTTTATTAGACCGCCTGGACTGCGTGGTCTACTCGGATGTTTATTTTCTTTTTCGTTTATCGAATTTGTATGTTGTTCCGCACATTGCTTACGTGTAAATCCACTCACTGTGCAAGCAGCGTATCTTGTCTACGCCAAGTAAGCTGCAGACAGATCAAAGGAAAATGCTTTTTCATGACGTACTTTTGTCCAAAAAGCGTTTCTGGTAGTTAGAAATGACAAAATTAATCGTGAGTTTCTGGGTCAGTGTTTCAGAATTGCTAGAATTTTAATTCCAAGTGCCTCGAAGTTCTTTATTTAATTATTTGTACGTCACTATTAAGGAACCGAAAGTAAGAAGTTTAAGTACCAAAAATAATGAAGCCAGTATTTTTTTATATCTGACGGATAGGTGGAATACCATTCCTCGTTTCTCTGCCTTCAAATCTAGCGACATAGTTTCAAGAAGAATTTAATCCCATATTTCACTTCTTTCCGGGGTGAATTTTGATAAACAGTAAATTCATTTTTTAAAATAATTTTTTTGACTGATTCTTCCGTCGCTTCTTGGTAGAACATAATCAAATAAATTAAAAACACAATTTTGTGTGTGTTCTACAAGTTTATATTTGCTTACTTAACCGGTTTTCGGCTTATTAGGCCATCTTCAGAGTATTTACTGCTGTGGCAAAGCGGTTACCTAGTTTAGATAAACTAAACTCTAAACTATGTAACCTCTTTGCCACAGCAGTAAATACTCTGAAGATGGCCTAATAAGCCGAAAACCGGTTAAGTAAGCAAATATAAACTTGTAGAACACACACAAAATTGTGTGTGTTTTTTTTTTTTTTTTTTTTTTTTTTTTTTTTTATTCATTTTTTTAATTTTTAACTGAAAAGATAAATTCTATTTTTTGTGTATTTGGCTTAAAAAAGCCTTTCATAATAAACAAACTAATTATGAAATCTCTCTGAGGGAGGGGCACTTACGCCTTTATTTCTAAACTAAAAGTCAAATACCATTTTTCACAGATTTAGCCTTAAAATGTTTCAGTATATGTTAAGTACAGATTTATTTTCAAGTTTCCATCACTCATATACTTCATTTACGTACTTAAAGGGTGTATTTCTGCTGAGTTACGTAATTTTTAAATGTAATCTAGAATCCAAATATTGATTTTCGTAGTTCTTGTCTGAAATTTCCCTGTAGTATGAGATCTGGAAATTTTTATTTTATATCGTCAGTGGTCTGGGCTGAGCGCTGATGAGTCAGCGCTTTGTTGGGCCACAAGTAGCGACACTCACAGACGTAAATGTTGTTGCTGTTATTGGGGCTTTAGGGCGCTCAACATCGGGGTCATCAGCGCCCATACTAGAAAGAGATGAGTCTAACACCGCTAAATGGTGCAGGAGACAGGCAAGAGAAGAGACAATACGAAAAGGACGTACTCTCTTCCTCCTACATCATATGCATAATAAAGAAAGGTACAGTGGCACTAATAAGACACTAGACAAAACAGACAAATGGGGGACAAGGCTAAAAAGACGGCGGGCTAAACATGGAGGGATCAACCGAACGATTCAATCTATATTTTAGAACCGTCGACCTAAAACCTTTGGTAGGAGGTCGGCCAAAACACTAAATCGTAAAACACGTGCCACTGTCATTTTACTATCACTTAAAATGGAACGGAGGCCATCTGACAAACTGGCTTGTTCCCTCGCGGCATCATAGGAAACACAAGTAGTTAAAATATGCTGAACGGTTATCAGCACACCACAAGCATCACAAGTAGGGGCTCGTCGCCACAAAGAAGGAATCTATGCGTCAGTGGGCGGTGTCCTATTCGAAGTCTTGTTAAGCAGACTTCAGTACACCTGACAAGCTGTATGGATGTACGGCACGGCCGAACTGTGTCTTTTATTGACCGCAACTTATTATCCACGACGGCGAACCATTGTTGGTCCCAGAGGCGCATGACAGAGCTCCTAAGAAATGACAGCGAGGCACGGAGAGGGAGAGGACAGTCAGCTACGTTCGGACAGACTTAAACGTCTCCGTTGCACGTCCTGTCTAACATGGTGGCTGCCACGGAACCAATGTGGCAGATGGTTGCCAACTGATGCCAAAGTTGCTCCTAGACTGCTTCATAAAACTGACTCAGCTGAGCTTGTGGAGTATGTAGCATCGATCTCAGAAAGGAACCAAACTACTGGACACGATCTTTCCCTGCCACCCAAAATTTGCTTTCGTAAGGACGGTGGAAAATATCCAAGTTTGTTTTACTCGCGACTACCGAGTGAACTAAAAGTCTAGGTCGTTGCTGTTACCTGCCTTGCAGCCTGTCTTTTCGCTCATTCTGGTCTTTATGAAATGGGACCTATCAATGAGCCAAGTGAAAGTTACTAATTATAAACCGAATTATGTCTCATTACAATCCTACAAAGACACTGTATAGCTTTATGGCAGTACCATCTTAATGCACGCTCGCAGAAACGTAGGAAATCTTTTCGCATTTTAGCACACATTTGTTGGGTAATTGGCACAGTATATAAATTTTAATCTTCAGTTCATTTCAGTGTTTTCATTCTGTTTGTATATCTACATAAATATATTTATGACAGTACCATCTTAATGCACTCTCGCAGAAACGTAGGAAATCTTTTCGCATTTTTAGCACCCATTTGTTGGGTAATTGGCACCATAAATAAATTTTAATCTTCAGTTCATTTCAGTGTGTTTTCATTCTGTTTGTATATCTACATAAAAATCTTCCGCTGGAATGGAGGACGTCACAGCACCTGCACAGAGAGTTGCAGTAAGTCGATAATTTTTAATTTATGACACAGTGTTTGCAGTCGGGGTGGTATAGTGAAGTGTCGGTGGGTAATTTGTTTTCGCTCACAGCGTAAATGTTGCAGCTTTGTCATGCAAATCCAAACAGCTAATCAAGCCATCTGCTTTGGTCAGACCCGGTTGTAACATTTCCGCTACAGCCGCAAACGAATTACCGCGTGACCACTTTTGCAGTGGGTCGTGTTATTTGTTTTCGGCTCCTGCAGCGGTACGACAGTCGCTTCATCATTTTGCAGTTCCGTCTGCGGATGGAAAACGTTTGCCGGTTAGTTTCGCTGTTATCTCTTGTCTCTCTAATGTTGTCCTTGTGGTCTTTCTGCGAGATATATGTACGAGGCGCAGCCCAGACCGTGATGCATATGCCTCTCTTGCAACGTCTGCCACTGGAGCTTACCGATCATGTCCACACCGAGTATCACTCACAGAGAAACCTGTATCGAAGCGAGATACTTTAATTTGGATTTTCTCTGGCACGGATCCGCCACTGACAAACACTATTCAAAAACTGGTCGGGCGAGTTTGTTCCTGGCAGATTAAAGCGATGTGCCGGAACGGTATTCCAAACTGCGACCTTTGCCTTTTACGGGCGAGTGCTCCACCCACTGAGCTACCCTGGCATGCCTCACGGCCTCTCCTTCCAGCTCTACATCTGCAAATCCCTCGCTTCTAGCACTCCTGTAAGAAAGGATATTTTGCGGACATGGTCCTGGGGATATTACCAGAATCATTTCACGTGTGCAGATTGCTGATCACTTCTTTAGAGTTTCTAAGGAAATGTTTCGATGGTGGAGGGACGTGAGATATGTATCAACTGGGCAAGAAGTTTGCACAACATGCAGCAATGACTAATAGATAACAAGTCGTTTCACGCATTTATTGTCGGGCCTACGGTTCTTGTAACTTGCTAACCTCGTAAAGTTGTCCTTGCCAGCCGCCACTGCGGCGGTTTCAGCATGAAACGATGCAGGCTGTCCATTTCGTATCCGAAAATGCGAACAAATGATAATCAAATAAATATGGATGCTGCCATTTAACATTCACCGATTCAAATAATACCACAACTTTCTGGAACGTGATATTCAAGACGTTGTGAACAGCTGCGTTATAGGACGTGATGCCAGATCGGTGTAATACCGTATTGACTGGCATTATGTCAACACGCGGCAGGTGTCCTTGGCTGGCTGACCAGGACTCGTGGTTGTTCAGGCAGGAGCGCACGGGCTACGCTGGGTTTCCGGCCAGCGTGCCGCGGTAGCTCAGCTGTTTGGAAGCACCGTCCCCGTCACGCAATAGGAATTTGCGAACAGGATCTCCCCACTGCTTGCCTACTTCTGTTCGGTCACCACCAGTGCGTGTGTGTCACCATTTCTCATCGTCGTAACCCAAAGCTTTCGCTTCATGCGTTTTCGTACACTACTTCTAGTCTTTCCATCATGGAAGTGATAACAACAGCGAAAGGAAAACTGTGTCCTGTATCGCTATGGTATCCACAGAAAACTATTGAAGTACTTGGTGAGCACGAATTCCGAACATAGTATGTGCAAAGGCCATTTAAAAATTGTAAATTGTGAAATGGCGATTAAAATCAACATTCTTCTCCACCTGACGAAACGGACTTGGAGTTAAGGAAAAAATGCATAATTGCAGAAACATTGTTCATGAAGAAACGATAGTTCCCAGATTTTCATACAGGAATTTCAAGATCTCAAAGATAAAAGCTTCAAATGTTTAAATGTTTGCAACGCTATGGGACCAAATTGTAGTGGTTATGAGTCTATAGACTTACAAACAACGCAAAGTCATTTTTGCTGAGAACGACACACACACCATGCCAGAAGGAAGACTCAAACCTTCGACGGGGAGATAAATCGCACTATGCGGCAAGGCGTCTTAGAGCGCACGGCCACTCCCGCGTGGCGATAAAAGCTTAGAATTTGTTCCAAATGTTCCGAAATGTGAGATCTGGAACTTGCGTTTTTGTAAGACGAGAAGAGGAGCTATCGGAAAAACCCAGAACCCTCGGTCTTATTCGGAAGATTCAACTCAGTGAAGACTGTGAAAGTATTCTGGTTTTTGCTAAGCTTTAAAATGTTATTTGAAAACGATAAGTGTAAAAAAAAAAAAAAAAAAAAAAAAAAAACACACATTTTACCGGCATGTATAAATTTGCAAAGTAAACGTGCCGAATCTGGAGTCACATCAAATATGTCACACGAAAGTATTTACTTAAATTTGGGGAGTCTTATTTACGAAAATACACTTCTATCGGTTTTTCTAAACTTCTGGTAGGGAATGTACTCTTTATTTAATTTTTTAAGTCGACGAAACTGAAAGTTTACTTGGTGATATTTGTGGCATAATGTAGTTTTTCGTCCACTAATCGACAATGCCAGAAAAACAAGTAGAGATGAAGTAAGCTGGAAGTTCCGGATGGCTCGAAATTGCATGACGCCTTTGTATGTCTGAACATAAATTTTCACAAGACACAGAGTGCGAATCGAAACCCGTGACCATCAAAGCTGTTGCTGACGCCAACTAGACGTCTTTCACTCGATGTTTCGCTAGAAAGAATATAGTTTATTCTCTAGCATTTCCCTGCATTAGTTGCTCCCCTGCATTAGCCGCTCGGCTGCTGAACCGCGCCGCCGCCGGCTCTCCAGGGCTCGGCGCGGTGCGTGTTCGGCGGAAGTGCGGCCTGCGCGGGCCCCGCCCGCCATCGCCCTCGCCGCGTCGGGACGACAGCCGCAGCCGCAGCCGGGATCCGCTCCCCAAATAGCACAGCCGGGCCAGACGCAGCGACCTAGCTTCTTAAAGGCGACCCGCCGGCTCCACGAGCAGGCGCCACAACAAGTCCGAGGGGCTGAAGTGACACGGGAATGTCGGTGTCGCGACCCTGTCCAGCCAGGAGCCCCACGTTTCAAAATTAAATATCTCGGTAACGAACATCGACCGACGATTGCATGGAAAAGCATTTTTATTGTGAAAGGGACGAAATATGGAGGGAGCAGTGCGTGCCAGAGAAGTATGTGAGGCTAGTGAAGGAAGTGTGCAGAGGAGCAATGACACAGGTCGGAATGACAGAGGAGCCCCCAGTAAAAGTGAGGTTACACCAAGGGTCATAGCTGTTTGTCTTGATTATGGATGGGCTGGTGAAAGATGTGGAAAAGGAAGCGTCATGGAATATGATGTTTACGCATGATGTGGTTCTTTGTGAGCAGAGCATCGATATAGACTTGAAGAAAAGCTGGAGGATTGGAGGAAGGCACAAGAAGAAAGAGGGATGAAAATTAGCAGGACCAAATCAGAATATGTAGCACTGAAGGATGGGCAGATAAGGTCTTGCAAGATCTAGGAGGAGGAACTGAAATCGGTCTGTAAATTTAAATGCCTGGGGTCGTAGATACAGACGGGACGAGTACTGGAAAGCGAGATACAGCACCGAATAAACTGGTTGGATCAACTGGAGGAAAATGAGCCGAGTGTTGTGTGACAAGAGGGTGAGCAATGGGTTGAAAGGGAAAGTGTACAAGTCGGTGGTAAGGACTGCTGTGATATACGAGGCAGAGACAGGAAACGATGATGGAAGTGGCAGAAACGAGGATGCTGAGGCGGATGTGTGAGGTAATAAGAATGGACAGAATTAGAAATGAATTTGTTAGAGGAGTTGTGAAAGTGGGACCCATGGGAAAAAAGATACAAGAGGGTAGACTAAGGTGGTATGGACACTTGCAGAGAAAAGGGAAACAGTATATCGGAAACAGAGGTGAAGATAAAATGTTTGAAGGAGGGAGAAGGAGAGGAAGACCGAAGATGAGGTGTAGGGATAAGATAGCGGCGGCCTAAGGGAGAAAGGATGGAAGAAGAAAGAAGCAGTGAATAGAGAATTATGGAGGAGGAGGGTCCAGAAGAGCAACGCCGACCCTACTTGACGTAGGGCAAGGCTACGATGAAGAAGAAAAAGAAAGAAGAAGAAGATTGTGAAAGCTGTAAAAACTGTCTACCGAAGTTAAAAAAAAAAAAGTCAACAAACGGTACTGTAAGCGCCTTAAGGCTAGGTCCATTTATAGAGATTACAATAGCAATGTTGATGCTACGGTTAACAGTTCTGCTAAAGAAGAATTGCTAAACACAGCTCTCCGAAATTCCTTCACAACAGTGGGCAAATCAATTCGAATCAATAACAACCGCCAGTGCACGTAACTTAGATACCCTTGAAGTATTAAAACAACTTAAAACATATGCAAAGCAAGTCTCCTGGTCCAAACTGTATACCAGTTAGGTTCCTTTCAGAGTATGCTGATGCGATAACTCCATACCTAGCTGTCATGTGTAACCGCTCGCTCAGGAATAGTTCCGTACCAAAAGCTGGAAAGTTGCATAGGTCACTCCATTATTGAAGAAAGGCTATAGGAGTGATCCGCGAAATTACAGGCCTGTAGCAATGATGTTGGTTTGCAGGCAAGATTCTGGAACATATACTTTCCTCAAACATTGTTAACTACGTCGAAAGACAAGGACGTATTGATTATAGTAAACCTAAAACATAAAGATGGTACTTTTTGTTTAAATTCTGCTTGGAATCCGGCCCTGTCTCTCGTCAAAATCAGAGGGACGCAATTAATGCTGCCTCACTGTCGATATTTCTGATGTTGGTGATCGTTAGTTGTGATGGCTCTGCAGCTACTTGTACTCTGTGTCTTATTTTCCTTGTTTGCCCTTTCCAAGCTAAGGTATTAAATTCGCTTGCGCATTGCTTCCCGAGTGCAGTCGTGCCTTGGTAATGACAGGGTGTGCTCCAGTCGAAATATCGCCGGCGGTCGACGACGTTACTCGGCAGTAAATTGCTTCAACATTCACTACGCCGGGAAAAGTTAGGGTATCGCAGTGTTGTACCTGGTTCCCAGTATACCAAATTCTGTTTCATTTTCGAGTCAAATCGGACTAACGATTGTCTCATGTATGATCGAAACCGCTGGCCATTATAATAAAGTGTAAGGTACACGTACCAAATAAGGCCCGGTTCCTAATAAGGCCCACCCTCATGTTTTAGTATAGAAAGTTATAAAACAGCGCTAAATGTCGTTGCTAATCATAGTTTGCGACAACTAGTGGGTAAGGCAACAACTAGTTCCGCACACGCTCTCGTACGGCCACTTTACTTTCAGTTGTGATACGGCGCACAGCGAAGGAGGGCTGCTTTTTATTTGCACGGTACGTTTTATCTAATGCAATCGCTTCGGTCATGAAGCATTTGTATTGGTAAATATGTATATGTGAGCAGAAAATTGTGCTGTATTATGATAGTGGTATAATTCTCCCAATAAAACGATTCTTTTTAAAGAATGAAGACACACGCGTTTTAAACGGATGGTTCCCAATAAAGCCCATTATAGAAAATGTAATGATTAGACTTATGTTCCTATTTAACTTACGTTTAGGCAACTTACTGCTGTGAGAACAATGTTGGTTGCTGATTAAATTTAGTAATCTTAAGAGTTAGTAACCAGTAAGTAAGTTACCATATGTACTGTATGAATCGTTTGTAATAAAATGTCAATATAAAATTCTACGTATCATCTCATTCCACTTATTTCTAAAATAAAATTTCATTACAACTCTTTCAGTGCATTCCAACAGTTTTCCTGATATTTACCTGCCTCAGAATGTTAATATGAAATATATGTGGCTACGGGGCACATTAGGAACAGGGTCTCCTAACTGGGCCCACTTGCAGGCGTTAAACATTTTCTTTAAATTGATGATATTAATTACATAAACGTTCCATTGTAATTTATTTTTGAACTGAATATAGTTGTAGGATGTTGTACGTACGATCTCGGAATATTACCACTTACACATACCGAGTACAAAATGTCGAAACGTTAGGTGAGCCTTATTTGGTTCACGTATTTTATAATTTCTGCGAACTTGACTGATTTCTTCATATGAAGAAATATGGCGTTTTCTGAACAACTGATTCAATGACAAACTTCCCCTCCCCCCTCCCCCGTGTAAGCCAATCCTTGACTAATGCTGACTCTGAAATTCTGGACAGCGTCTGGTTCTCCGTGTAGTTTCCCAAAATGACTCGGTACGAATTTCATCAAGATTCCTACACTATTGCACCGTACTATTTCGGTAGCAGTGAGCTGTGAATTTCGCGGCTGTGCCACGTTTCGCCGGGACAGTATGGGACCAGCGGCGACCTGCGTCGTTGTGTTGCGGGGGACGTCCGGCGCCACCGCAGCCACTGTGCCAACGGAGGCTCCGTGTTCTGGAAGCGGCGGGCGGCCGAGGGTGTGATTGGGGATTGAATGAAACGGAGGGCGGGCGGTGGCGAGGCAGAGCACGGCTAAACGCGGCGCTGGCGTCAGGCGTGGCGCGCGGCCAGCGCCGCCAGGAATAGCGCGGGGCCGAGCCCGGCCGAGGGAGCGGCGGCGCGGCTGCCGGAGAGTCCAGATGTGGCGCCACTCTGAGTGCTCGGGGTGGCGCGCTAGCAGGGAACGGGGGTCATCACTGGAACTCACAAGCAAAGGCACCAAGTCTAGTTGCTCGAGATGCATTCAAGTTTGTTCCACGTATAATAAAAACACCTTTAGAATAGATTTCAGCCTGACTTCAATACAAGCAGTTTTATAAGCATTTCATCAGAAGGAACAATCTGTAAATATTACAACGATTTATAAAAAAGACGTAATACCACAAAAAACATTTACAGCAGGATACTATACATAAATGCCAGAACATTGATGTGGTGCCTTTGAGATGTGACCGTCCACAGTGTCCTACGACTGTTTCAGACCCTCCAGTCGGCGAGTTGATGGAAACAAGCACACTCGAGGAATGCCCACAGCCCGCAGGCACACGGCGGAATTACAATTTACTAGCACACACCGAAACAATGAAACGTTGAATGACAGCCGCACTTTTATTTTATAAAGCAAAAGGAAAAGAATAAACTTTTAATAAAACCTTACCAATACTAAAAGGTGGTTTGCAAACGAAACAGCCTACCGGTGGCGGACTACGGACTAAGGGGGGGGGCGGACCTCTCCGGACATATTTTCTTGCGGGGACTCCAAATACGTCGAAAGCTTTTTTTTTAAATTTTTTAAAATTTTATTTATTTATTTTTAGCACCCTTGGCCTTTCGTTCTGGGCCCCCAAATCTCGGTAGCTATTTCTCTTAAATCGTCCCGTACCTCTCGTCCTGTGACGTGGGGAAGGGGCTCGAAATATCAATAATTCCGTTTTTCTAGTGTTACACGTATTTACAAGTGGACAGGGGCCTCATTTCGAGCTGTCGCCACCCCAGGCCTCCAACAGCTTTGATCCGCCATTGCATCCTACTTAAAAGTTGCAACGGCTACGCTAGAACGAACATAAATTTTATCAACAGCCTAACGTCGCTTGGAAATAGACTGCAAAAAGAAAACAAATTACGTAGAACATGGTCACTGAGAGTGGCGTTCGTAGGTCGATTTTAAGACGCCAAGAACGCACTAGACAAGTAAAACTGACACTCCACGACGGGGCGAAACCTCAACTAATGGAATAGTGTTAAATGTGCTGAACGCTACACAGGCAGGATCTGCGGGAAGCCAGCAACGCACGAGGATGATCACGGCGCTCGCTGGTCCTCGAAAAGTGCGAAGGCTGCGAGTCTCGGCAGCAGCAGCGCCGGCGGCGTCTGCAGGGCAGGCCGCCTCCCTCCTCCCCTGAGCGAGCCCAGGGAGCTCCGATACGTCGCCACTCGCAGCCCTCTTTGAAATAAACCAAAGAGAGCCTCTGTCGTAGCACCAGAGACATACTCGTCATTTTGAAGCACTGCTCACTGGGATCTTTACCGACTGAACTAGTTTTCTACTGTTGGTTCCCCATCTCCTACTTTCGAAACTACGCGAGAGTTTTTGTACCAGCTTACAGGATGTTTCCATACATAAAGCTGTGAGGAGGTCCGTGAAGCGTGCACAGGTAGCTCAGTCGGTAGAGCCTTTTTCCGACTTAAGACTGAGGGCTCTGGTTTGAATGCCGTTCTTGCGCACAGTTTTACTCTACCATTCAGTTACCCTTTTCCTTTGTTGATCTAGCGCTCTCCCGTTGTCGACAATTTCCGCAACGGCACCTATAATGTACCGTAATGTGTAAAACTCTCGGACGTCGAAACATGAGCCTCGCGGGAAAGGCCGTGTGGTCTGCAGCGCCACGTCACGGATCGCGCGGCTTCTCCCGTTGAAGTTTCGACTCTCCCTTTCGAGCATGCATGAGCTGTCCTTGGGTTAGCTTAACATACTGTAAATAGTTTGTAGTCTACAGACTGGTGACCACAGTACTTCGGGCCCATATAATTGCAAACATTTGAATTTTCAAAGTTGGCGGATAAGAACGCCAGCTGTCTTGAGCTGACTTTTGCGCAGAAGCACACAAGAATGATTGAGTGATAAACGAAGAGAGCGGTAGAGTAACGTATGAAAATGAACTAAGTAATTGAGGATGTATTATTTAATTAATTTTTCTAATTATTATTTACAGTTTTATTTCATAAGTTAGTTAAGCTGTATATTGTGAAATTTAACTAGACATAGGAAGAAATTATTCAGTGTAAAAAGTCAATTACCTGTGTAAAATACGACCTGTTTTGGCATCTACATAACAGGTCATTGTAAAAGATAGCAACCAAGATAGTAACCAAGAGTTTCATTCAGTACAGTACTTACCTCGAGCTGCAATTCTGATGCTCTCGTTATTGTTTCAACTCTTGAAACGTTCAAGGGCCGAAAGTTCTGCGGCCGTCGATCCCTAGACCTACGAAGTAGTCGAAGTAGCTGCTACTGAGGACAACACACGCGCCTTTGTCCGAGGGAGGACTTGAAGCCCCGGTGCGTAACCCGCTGCCCCACCCCTCGCGGCCGTTCCCGCTCGTCTCCAGTTCCTCCCTACAATTCCTTAACGCGTTAATTCCTTTCTCTTTACTGTGATAAATGAAGCTCCTCTGCTTTTGATTGAATTTGCTTGTAACTCGACAACAACTGATTGTGTTGCTCTTTTCTTTTTCCGATTGCTACATTCGCTTCATTTGACGTATCATACGGTTTGCAAACCGCGAAAAACTTTACGTGATTGTGTGTCTATTATCGGTGTCAAAGCTCTTACAGGTAATCTGAATGATCAGATTTACTTGGGCATATACAGAACTTCATGGTGTACACGTTGAAATTTTCAAAAACTGACACTACAGGAAAACTTACATATACAAAGAGCTGTGGCACTGAATAAGATAGTGAGTGACAGATCTTTAGATCAATATAAGCAAGAAGTCACTGCAAGAGCAGTAGAAAACAGTGGAGAAACGTGACGTAGCCGCGCTCCCCCTCTCCTCCCCTCGTCTTCCCCGCACTCTCACAGTCACAAAAACTGACACAAACACAAATCAGCTGATACACTAAGAGATAAGAGGAGCACAAACAAAAGGCTCATGAAAAGTGACAGTTGGCAACACTAAACACCGTAAACAAATCCTCATTAAAACAGTACACAGTGAAGCGACGAAATAAATAGGTACATCAAGGACAAAAAATCCATCCATCTAAAGAATATCTCCACAGCCCCATGATGACGGATATGGAGTAACACCAAAAAACCATAAACAATACTTAAAAACTAATTAAAAATCGGAAACTTAATAGGTTAGAATTTAAGAAATTGTTGTAACACAGCAAAATATTTTAACTTTTCTGCAGTGAAACAGTATACAAACATTTATCATAGACCGATGACGATGCTTCAAAACTAAAGAAGCGAAACCCGTAATTGAAGTAGACCGAAATACACCCCCATAAATTTTCAAAAAAGTTCAAAACATGTTGTCCTATGAGCATTCACAATTTGACAGTTATTTACAGCTAGCCCACATAAAATATGTAGAAAGTTACACACAGCACCGCATGCAACTCTTACTCTCTGTGTCCCCGCAAGTGGTCAGTCGGGGTAACGACTGTTGCCTCTCTATAAGCAAGTAGTCTACGTCATCCGGTGTGAACTAATCGATAATGCCATCAGTCAGTGAGGCCATCTATCACATTTAGTGGATAGGCCGTTAACAGCGTGCGCCAGTGGTGACACACACACCGCTTAACGATCGATACCCCTAGTGACCTGCAGTACCCGCTAGGCCTGGTCCGGGACCGCCTGCAGGTGCGGTGGGAGCGAGCATCGGCGTCGGACGCCTCCCCAGACAACCACGCTCGTATGCCGACGCGCCAGTGTTGGCACACGCTGTAGACGGCTATTGTATCCGCCTGCAGCCGCTTGCCCTTTGTGCAGTGCATTAAATAAAAGTCGACACGACGAGTGGATACGATGTTGATACTGCACTTAGAGAAAAAGTGGCGCGGCCGAGCGCTCTAAGGCGCCTTGCAGCGGAAAGCGCGGTTGCTCGCCGTGAGAACTGTTCAAATTGAGTATACGGAATGATTACTTTTACTGATCAATAGCTCAAGCGATAGTAATGTGCCAAATGTCGATCTTTGCTGAAGCGCCCATCTTAGCTCGCGGTGTACCAAAAGGGCAGCAATGCAGGCACCGATTCTGCCATCCGTTCGGTCCTACAGATCGCGAATACTGTCTTTGAATACATTTTACACGCATGCTGTTCAAAGCTTATGGGATTTAACTGCAGGGTCATCAGTACCTAAACTTAAAACTACTTAGAAACTAACTTATACTGAAGACAACACAAACATCCAGCCGGCCGCGGTGGCCGAGGAGACTGAGGCGCTCCAGTCACGGTCTGCACGGCCACTACGGTCGGAGGTTCGAATCCCCCCTCGGGCATGGATATTTGTGCCGTCCTAGTTCGTAAGTAGTTCATAAGTAGTTTGTAAGTTTAGGGACTGATGACCCCGTAGTTAAGTCCCATAGACTAGACAAACATTTGAACATTTTTGAACAAACATCCATGCTCGAGGGAGGATTCGAATCCCAGACGGGGAACGGCCACGCGCATCGGACCATAGTTCCTCAATGCGATCGGCCACTCCGCCGCGGCACACGCTTGCTCGATGTTCCGACGTAGGTCTGCTAGAGTCACGAAGTTCCATCATATCCCACGCCCGCTCTATTGGAGACAAGCTGGGACACAGCGCTGGCCAGGGAAGTCCTTCACGCCTTCCGCAGCACGTTGTGGGCGACCATTATCCTGCTGGAGCAACGCTTGCGGGAATGGCAAAAGAACGCGTCTAGCGACCTGCACACGGCGACTGCATGGTCTGTGCTGCGTGGAGTCCACAACCTCGCCCATCATATGAGAATGTTCACCTGGCGACCGCAACCAACGTCTTGGTACAAACGATGCAGCGCGTCCAAATTGTGTGGCAGTTCTTCGAAAGGACGGTCCCGCCACTCGGAAAGCCGCAAACTGACTCGATCTAAGACTTGCCCAGCTGGGTTCGGGAGACGTGCGTACGTGCCCCTAGCGTGGCACGGCCGTAAACATCCGCGGTGTGACAGCCGCCTCGTCTCACTGGCGGGCCACCCTGGGCCATTACCAGAGCGTCCACTGCGCCGCAGACGGCACGTCCCAGGTGTTCAAGTGTTTGTAAATTGAAGGGACCTAGTCCCTAGGCTTACAAAATACTTAAGCCGACTTGTCCTGAGGACAGCACACAGCGGCGCGGGAGTAGCCGAACGGTCTGGAGCGCCACGTAATGGCTCGCGCGGCTTCCCGCGTCGGAGCTTCGAATCCCCCCTCGGGCATGGATGTCTGTGTTGTACTTAGGTTGGTTTGACTTAGTCTAAGTAGTTTCGAAGTCTATAGACTTGTGACCAAAGTAGTTTGGTCTCGTAAGAATTACAAACATTTGAACATTTTGACAAAACACACACACCCGTGTACGGAGGAGAACTCGAATGTCCGACGGCGAGCAACCGCGTGCTCCGCAGCAAGGTGCCTTAGAACGCCCGGCCATTCCATCGCGACAGAATAGTGACTATGAGCTCTCATGGATACTAGTAAGGTTCAAGAAAAACGTATTAACAACCTTCCATATAGATAACTATTCTGACACATTTAACATTTCTGTCAATTTAAGTTACAACCACCACTACTTGTAGGCTGAAAATCTTCTGTCAGAATATTTATTACCATTTTATGTAAGGTTTTAAGACAATCAGAATTAAAATTGAGAACTATATCTCGCATGCGTACAGGTGTGAAGCAACGGTGAAAAGATGAACTGTAAGAAAACGAAGTATGTTTGCTGGCAAGAAATAAATGTGAGAGCATAAGATTTAAAATCAAATGTCTGGCGCTTTCTACAAACCCTGGCAGTTCTTAGGAGAAGGATAAATCCACCACTGTACTGTTCGGTTTACGCGTAACATTTCACTGACAAATATCCGACACAAGGTTTGATCAAGTGATATCTCGCACGGGAATAAAAATATACATGAATCGTTTCTATCCGCAAGTTTTTGCTTGGAGACTTCATAGAGTTTAATTAAATCCGCGTATTTTTTAAAAGGATACAGTAACTCTTTTTAAAGTAAATACGTTTAGTATTTCTATGCAAACATTTTAAAAATCAGCGGCGTGAAACTGTGATGTCAAAGGCGGCAGACGGAATGGACTTCGCCCTGAATCGCTAATTCAAACGTACCGTAACATAACTTCGCGTAAAAATGTAATTAGCCACCAGTCGTTATTTCCAACGCGTTACGTTCAATTTAGAAAGATTTGCTTTGTAGACTTTAAAACGCACGATGTCACTGTAATTCTCTTCGAACGAACTTCCAACTAGTGTTAAGAAATTCGTAACGTGTTTTCTTTTTTTAATAGTTGCTTCTGCAACAGGCAGATAAAATGTTTGCACTGTTAACAAAACACTAGCTGGAAACTCTGTTTAGATACCGTAAAATATTTACGAACCTGTCAAGTGTGCTTCTTGGAAACGGAAACCTAAGTATCTACACATATACAAGACTGCGCTTGGGAAAATCGGGTTAGCTTTGTCCTATTTCCAGGCATTCCCAATCACGCTCCAATAAAAAACGAAGCGGGAGGCAAACTATTTTTCGAATGGACATCTACGAACCATAAACTGTCTTATCTTGTCCACACAGGTCGCACACACTAAATGACTGAGGCAGCACATCCACTCTGTGGCCTTTTGCGGGTGTTACTAATATCGATTCCCTCCTCGTGTATGCATCCAGTTGTAACAAACGTGACAGCACGTCTTTGAGTGCATGTTTGAAAAATCCTACACTTCACGCGCCGTTTTTGAAAGAAAGAAATAAATGCAGCACGATAAACTACGTTTAAAGTGGCGTTCTAGACTTGAAAAACTGCATTTCAGTGAACAGTGCATTATTTGCTAGCGACACAGCTGTCAGTGAGGAGAACGAAACAAAAAACGAGAATTGTAACATCGCAGTTAATACAAAGAAGAAACGAAATTGTTATATTTAGCCTTTAACAGAACAAAGCGAGCATAAGAATTAATGACGTAACGCTTAGACAAGTAATTAATTTAGTCTATTTAGGAGGTAGAATCACGCCAGACGAAAAACTTCAACAATATCAAAATAGAATTGCGTAGGCAAAGACAGCCTGTTACAACTAGAAGGTACAACAAATCTTCGTACAGGATCTAGTAATGAGACAACGTAATGAACATACTGAAAACGCCGTAAAACATCGCCGACACAGTTTCTTTCACTATAATTGTAGTGCTGTGAAACACTATTTCAAATTAGGATGTTCTCTCGCTTCTTACTTGGTTTGTCCCCTGTCAGTCATTTTCAACGCTTTTTGCACTTCTGCATATACCTCTACACTCCCCAACTCACATCACACCG
This sequence comes from Locusta migratoria, assembly GCA_026315105.1. Lineage (NCBI taxonomy): Eukaryota > Metazoa > Arthropoda > Insecta > Orthoptera > Acrididae > Locusta > Locusta migratoria. Next base: position 478,743,075 of record CM048748.1, read on the forward strand.
TGCGGTACTCTGTGTATCATTGTCATTTCCCTACTTTTCTCGGTCCAGTCGCGTATGCTTCCGTGTGGACCCTAATCCTTATAATTTTATCCTCGATGTCTTTTTGCGAGGTGTACAACCTCTGACAATGAAGTTCTGTGAATAGTCCTGTAGCATTAACGTAGATGAACTAAGACCTACTGGTACCTCCTTATCTCCTTTCGAAACAGTCATCTCCCATAACTATGCATCAGTCAGCTGTGCGATACAAGTCGCGGAAACTTTGGACGAAGTCTTCGTTTTGGAAGTTGTTCAAAAGCCTCGTCACGTTTCGTTTGATGTCAGGAATACCTTCAAATCTTTTTCCTTTCAGAGCAAGTTTGAGTGCAGGTAATATGAAAAAGTTTGGATGATTCATATGCGGCGAGTATGAAAGATTTAGGAGAATTATTAGTCGCTCTACAAGTTCTAGCACAAAACCGCTATGATCTTGGTAAAAATGTAAGCTTCTGCTTTAATGACTACGAAAAACCATCAGAACTCTTGGAAATTCTCTAAAGAATTGATATAGGTGAGAAAGATATCCGCTAGATAGAGAATTGACATTGGAATCATACAGCGCAGGTTAAATTTGATAACGAGGTCACAGACTTGATCAATATATGTAGAGGAGTCCGACAAGGATGCATACTGTCACCCCTGTTATTTAACTTATACTCTGAAAGTATTTTTACGAGGCACGTGATGATGTAGAAAAAGGCATAAAGCTTAACGAAGTGTTTATCAACAACATTCGGTATGCTGATGCCACGGTATTGATTGCTTATAATTTAGACGACCTTCAGCAACTTGTCAGCTTAGTAGGAGATTACAGTAGTACTCTAGGTCTGAAAAGTAATATCAAAAATACTAATTTTATTATTGCCACACGAGAGTCCAACCTACTTAGAGATCTAAATCTACAATTTCAAGGATCTGTAATACAAAGAGTCAGCAAGTTTAAATACCTCGGAACCTGGCTTTGTGAAGACTGGCGAACAGACTTGGAAATAAGATGTCGCATACAGAACGCACGAAACGCCTTCACAAAAGTTAAGAATATTCTTACAAGCACAGGCCTAGACCTGAATCTTAGAGCCCAGTTTGTAAGATGCTACATTTGGTCCGTACTTCTATGTGGCTCTGAACGATGGACACCAAATATGTCAACAACGAAGAAGTTAGAAGCCTTTGAATTGTGGATTTATCTCAGAATGCTTGAAATACCGTGGACTGCGAGAACAACCGACACCAAAGTTGTGGAACGAATGAACAAGGAGCTATAATTGTTGACAGTGCTGAAAATAAGAAAAACTGCACATATAGTGCGAAAGACCAAATATATCCTTCTACAGTTAATAATGGAAGGGAAGATCGAAGGGAAAAGAAGACAAGGACGAAGAAGAACATCCGGGTTGGACAATTACAGCAGTGGACAGGATTACGAAGTGTAGACCAGCTGCTTCACAGAAGAAAGATGAGCCATGTGGTCGCCAACATCCATTAATGAATAAACAGCAGCAGAAGGAGAAGAGTATGAAGGACGTCCGAGATACACTACAACGCTCGGTCACACACAGCCTATATCGACAAACATAGCCTGGCAACCTGTGGTCGATTCATTTCAGATCATCATTCTTTCTGCAAACTCCCAGATATTTTACGGAAGTGAGTATTCCAGTTATCGTTCTAGAAATGCGAAATCACATAATAAAGCAACCTTCTTCTTAAGCATTAGCAAAACGTTAAATAACTACCTTGTTAACTACGAGCTGCGACTTAAATATAGATAAGATTCGTTGGAATAATTTGCAGTATTCGAAACAATAAGGCAAAGCAGTCAGTTAACCGAAGATTTGTTTGAACAAAACAGTTCTTTACTAGGCACGGTCCTGTTTCGAGGTAAGTCGTTGCCGTCCTCCTGACGTACCCAGCCAGATGTAGGGGACCTGCAAGTTTATCGTGGATTCTGAATCACGGTACAACTGGCATTTTCACACCAACAACACTGCCGGACGTGAAATAAGTGTAATGTGTCAGATTAAATAATTCTCAGACGAAACGGGAATAGAACCCACGACCTTTGGATTGACATTCTGTCGCTCTGCAGCTCTGCCATCGAGACGCAAAACAATTTAAACATAAAAAATAATAATCTTCAACGTTGGAAAACGAATGTGTGGTTCTATTTAATACACTTTGTACAAATTCTCGTCTTGAAAATTTAGTTAATGCTCAAGTAACAAAGTTGGGCAAATGAGACATTCCACGCCTAGTGTGCCTCGAGCACGCACAGCCCGCGGCAATAGGCAGCACCGCGTCCTGAATACCTGCGGCTTCTCTGCTCGAGTTACGCGGTCTGGTCTCCACCGCTGTGACCTCGCCAACAAGTTGTTCAGAGTCGAGTTTCTGGACACGGTTAACGCCGCACGAATCACGTATTCCTCTCTTAGTGGTCTTTAATGTAAGGTGTTTCAGTGATACAGTAGAACAGAAAGAATGTCTAATTGCAGCGCATTTGATTTTCATTTGATGTGTATCCAAACCAAGGGACATCATATACTGTGTACACCGATGAGTCAGATCTATCTACTATCGATATAAAACCTCCAGGTTGAAATACACCTCTCAGTTAAAAATAAGCTAGAGGGACCTATTGTGATGGGGAGGAGAAAAACAACAATAAAATTACGATCCCTGAGTCGTGGCTTCGTATCACAGCACGTGTATTCCTTATTACAAGTGAGCTCTCGTAAGGTGACAGATGGCCACAGCTCCCTGCTATAAAAAATTAAATTAAAAAAAAAAAAAAAAAAAAAAAAAAAAAAACAAGAAAGAAAATGAATAATAAAACATGTAAATGTTATATGTAACGGAAATATATTGAAAGTTAAACGCAGGCAGAAGCCGAACTTATTTACTGAATAAGGCAAGTGGCACTTTACACAAAATGGGTAGAAAAACAACGTTGGTTTCTTATGATTCTACGTGCTGTGAGACCATCATTTATCCTAGGGATAATAAATTAAAACGGGAAGCATATACTGACAACAAACAGAATGAACGAACACTACTGGCTGTTTAGTTGGCAATGATGGATACGTGATGAATACTGTCACACTAAATTAGAGGTCTTATAGAATTGGGGAGTGATAATCGCTGCTGGACTTAACTACGGGGTCATCAGTCCCTAAACTTAAAAAATGTTCAAATGTTTGTATAGCTTATGGGACTTAACAATGGGGTCATCAGTCCCTAAACTTACACACTACTTATGAACTAGCTAATACTAAGGACGGCACACATATCCATGCCCAATGGGGTGATCGAACCCCCGACCGTAGTGGCCGTGCAGAACGTGACAGGCGCGCCACAAACCGCTCGGCCACTGCGGTCGGCGGTTATTTTGAATCGGCCTATTCCGGGAGAAACTGGAAGCAGCCAACAAAATAGTTACATGCCGGTGCGCAAGTATACGGTGCCACACGCCGTACCGAGTGCTGCGTGCGACCTTTGCTGTGGACTGCTGCGGTTGCTAAAGAAGACGCGAAATAAGTTGTCGACTCTCGCTATCTGTGTTCATCTTAATCGTGCAAGTTCCTGCTGTGACTTGGCAAGCCTGCGTCTGTGCTCTTCTAGAGGCACTGACGTACAGGTCATTGAATAGGCGGTTGATCAACAAGGAAGCTGCGCACCGCTTGTTCACTGCGACTGTGGACAGGTGAATTGAGGTCCCGACTGTCGTTACAGACGACTCCGCAATTATCCCTCCACACAGTGGACAAGTAGACGGGAGCAGAATTACGTTGCCGTTCAAGTTAACGAGACACGAAAGCGTACTATTCTGGCAGAGCACGCACTCGGCGAAAACTGCTCTAAACTCCAGCTAATCGCGAAACGGCCCCAAGTATTCGGCTTCGCCTGCGCGTCGGCTGATCTGGATATAAATTACAAGCGAACAGAGAGCTTCTGAACACTGCCTGAATTTACTACCAAGATCGAAATGCGCAAACGAAATAACTGAACGCTTCTGAAAACATCTCCAGAGTAGCGTATTAGCGATACTGAAGGAGAGGCTCGACAGACGACTGCCTCGCCAGCGGAGCTCCGGCGCTAGCCAGCTCGAAATACGAAAAAGCCATTCAAAGCTGTCTGTGCACCAATCACGGAGTCATTTCAAAAAGTTACCTATCGGTGAGAGAAGGCGCTCCCTCCAAGTCTCTCGCGGAGGGCCACAAGAAAACGGCGGTGTTCGACCTGTCACAGCTGTCGTCAGGGTGACGCTCTGTGTCAGGGCCTTCACCTGTTTGGCTGACGGTCAGGCGAGCAGCCCGTGTTTGCGTAAGAAATGTCCCCCTCGTACCACTGAAGCGACGGCGCGGCGCGGCGCTGCCGTTACACGACCTCGTGGCACAGTTCCCGGAAGGACGGCGGCGGCCCTTTGAAGCGAGCAGACTCGCAGAACGCGTACCCCGGTGCTCAGCTCAGCGCTCGCAGCCAAACATCGCGGAGAAACTGACGGCCAGAGTTAATTAGGGGAAGCAGCTGGGAAGGGCGAGAGCTCGCGCGGAACGGGCGGCCGCCTCACGAGGAGCGGCTGCAGGTGTCCGCGAGCGCTCTGGAGGGTACTCCAGAAACTGAAGAGTGCTGTGCCGAGTGCAGAACCCACGAACCGTTCAGCGACTGGGTGGGGCCTTTCCTCACCTGCTGATATGATGTCCTTGCACCGTAAAGGCGTCGGAACTTCTTCTCTTCGTAGGTGTTTCGTCGCCTTATTGAAGATTCATTAATTGAAAAGAGGACAGTAGGAAAATTACAGAACAAATAGGCTGAATTGTGGTGAAATCTGTATTCATAAATATATGACGAATGTGAGGTAGCCCTGTTGCATGTTTAATATTATATCACAAATAAGACTATTTTGCCACGAAACCGCCTTGCACCTTGCTGTGGGTCAAGGTATTACTAACAATAGTCAAGAAATAAGCACATTTTATACAGATACATTCGCAGTCCCTACAGAGAGAGCGGAGAGTGGTTGTATCAGAGAGAAAGTTGCTAGCCATGAAGTCGTAATACTATAACCAGAACAGCGACCAAACGGCCAAGCTTACCTCACTACAAACTGAATGGCAAGTGTGCCGGATGCTTCCCCTCGCCCATCATTGTAACAGACGCGGGCGGTGCTCAAAGTCACTCTAGACTGTCCGCGAGATGGATACTTCGAAGCTCTGCAACCGAATGGCGGTGCCCGGCTGTTCGCCTAACACGGCACCGCAGTGTGCTTCCTCCGTTCAAAAGTGGTCCCTGTAGCCAACCTTACAGGTAGGGAAAATGTTCAAATGTTTGTAAAGTCTATGGGACTTAACTACGCGGTCATCAGTCCCTAAACTTACAAACTACTTACGAACTAGCTAAGACTAAGGACGGAACAAATATCCATGCCCGAGTGGGGATTCGAACCCCCGACCGTAGTGGCCGTGCAGACCGTGACTGAAGCGCCTCAGTCCCCGCGGCCACCGCGGCCGGCTTACAGGTAGGGGAGAGAAACCAAGCTTACCCATTGCGGGTGGCATTGTGTCTCGGACACTCATATTGGGACACCTGTTTGTAGCGCGGGACAAAGCTGATATACCTCCGCCACGGCGTGGCTTCCGGTTGCTTTTAAATTTAACGGCTACAGGAAATTCTTCATTTTGAGCAATTTCTAGGTTAACCAACGGGGAATATACAAATTGCTCTGTCCCTTCCATTCGATTGTCGTCTAAGCAAGCAATCATTCTGTGAGGCTCATTGGTTGGTGAAAATTAATAAACCGTCCTAAATTAATCGTTTTAATGTTGCTACTTTTCAACTAAGGATCCGTCCGGTCTGTTATTGCTATCGGAGAGTTTGTAATTTTACTGGCAACTCGAATCCGTGGTCGGAATAACATATTTAATTTCATTTTGCTCTGATTCCTTTCTTATGGCACACCCGTTGGGGCCGCGCATTGTGTGCCCTCAGAACGTCTGCGCATTGTGTAGGACGTCGTAGGCTGGGCAGACTGGTGGAACAGCGCAGCAGCCAGCCGTGGCGGGTCTGACGCCGGACTGTGTGCTGGGCAGAGCGCACACAGGGCGGCCAATGTTGACGCCGGGCAACGGCAATCACGGCTGCAGCGGCGCCACTGGCCGGTGGCGGTGGCACTGCGGCTGAGCGGGAGGCTGTCAGACAGTCTCGCCTTCCAGGGAACAGCTCCTTGACACTCGTACTGCGAGATGGAAACAAGATGGTGGCGGCTCTCTCGTGTTCTGGCCAACTTTCTCCTGGGTATCGATGGGACCAGTGGAGTTTGGCCAAGGCATGGTGGAGGATCGAAAGTTTCGTACACTGGCTGCAGACAAATTACACTCCGTCACGACGATCATGTTTCCCAACGGCAGTGGCATTTTCAATAAGATACTTCGCCTTGTTAGAAGGCCACGAGCCGCGGCGGATTAGCCGTGTGTACTGGGGCGCCGTGCTGCGTGGGTGTTTGTGTTGTCCTTACCCTGGTTTAGGAACTGATGACCCCGTAGTTAAGTCAGGGGTGCAGGAACACGGTGGAAAGTGCCTGGATATTTGTGCCGTCCTTAGTATTAGTTAGTTCATAAGTAAGTTTAGGGACTGATGATCCAGTAGTTAAGTCCCAAAAGTTACACAAACATTTGAACATTATTTCCAGGTTCTCGAGTTTTAGCGACGCTAACGGACAACAATTCATTTTTATCTTTGACAGTCGTATACGGGTTCAGATCGTGTAAAGTGAACTTTACTCTTTCAAAGTATATTTCTGAACGTACCCAACATAACAACCATGTCATTATTTTACGTGTCTTAAATCTAAATCTTCCTAGCAAATTTTCTCTATTTTATCACCGTTTAAACCTTCCATGAACTTCCAATAATGTGACATGAACATTATCCTGGACTTGTGTGTGTGATTTGCCCACTCTTTCCGCTCACTATCGATCCGATACTTAGTCTGTATGATGCTTTTATGAAGCAAGTGGGTCTAAAATACATATGATTTAAATTAATATGATTTATATTAAGAGGTAAGTGATACGAAGCTTTCAAAAATTTTATTTCTTACAAACTTTGTCCTGTCAAGCCGTACTCAAGTGATGCTCTTACAACCATCTGGCGATTGATTTTTATTAATACGAAAAAAAAAATCGCTTTCAGTTTTTGTTAAATTTAACTACTTTTTGAGTGACTTGTTCAAATTTTTATTTGATGCGAATCTTCTTTTTGCTTTCAACATGAAATGTTTAAGGCGTCATATCACGTGAACTATGTATCCTACATAAACAGTATTTCCCGCCGGCCGCGGTCGCCGAGAGGACTGAGGCGCTCCAGTCACGGTCTGCTCGTCCACTCCGGTCGGGGGTTCGAATCCCTCCTCGGGCATGGATATTTGTGCCGTCCTTAGCATTAACTAGTTCATAAGTAGTTGGTAAGTTTAGGAACTGATGACCCCGTAGTTAAGTCCCATAAGCTATACAAATATTTGAAACATTTGTTACAATATTGCAGAACATAAACCATTTTTCGGTTTCAGATATACGACCTCGCTTTTAGGACACTGAGTTGAGAAAAATATGTAAGTCATCATGGTTGGTTGGTTGGTTGGTTGTTTGGGATAGGGGGACCAAACTACTGACGTTAACAGTCCAAATGTTTCAAATATCTGTGTAGCTTATGGGACTTAACTACGGGGTCATCAATTCCTAAACTTACAAACTATTTATGAACTAATTAATACTAAGGACGGCACAAATATCCATGTCCGAGGGGAGATTCGAACTCCCGACCGTAGTGGCCGTGCAGACCGTGACTGACGCGACGCAGTCCCCTCGGCCGCCGCGGCCGGCTCCAGAAGATGTACCACTGGTTTACAGCCCAGAAAAACAACACCAAACTAGATCCACAAAACATTCGCTAGTAGCGCTTACTGCATCGTCTACTGTCTGAATTCGTTTAGCGTCTAAACACGCTGCCACAAGATCTTGCACGAGTTTATAGTTCGGAGCTAGTACGCTAGGAGCGCTGCAGTACACGATTATCTATCTTGTTCACTTTCGTTCATCGTTTAAAAGGGCCTTAAGACCCGTCGCCGTTGTTATCCGTGCCAGAGGCCGTCATACTGCCATAATGCATATTAATCTGCTGCTCAGTATGTGTAAGGCGGCCAGTGAGTGGTTCCTTCAGCCCGTATGCACACGATGTTCGAACTCTTATGCGAATCGACGAAATGCCGTTATGAGGATAGCGGGTTAGGAGCTTAGCGGGTAGGGGCCTTATGTCAGTAGTATGTGAATCAAGACGCAAGGTTGGGTCTGACAGGAACCGTCTTAGGACTTTTAGTGTTTGTTTGTAAACCTACTGGACGAAACTGCTATAGTCATCAGTCCCTAGCCGTACAATCTAGTTAAACTAACTTACACTAAGGACGACGAACGCAGACATGCCCCAGGGGTCGTTCGAACCTCCTGCGATAACGACCAGCAGTCCGTTGTTTGACACCGCACACCGCGCGACTGACTGTTTGTCGTGAAGTTGTTATCACCAACGCGGTTCAGCTTCAAAATGTTCAAATGTTTGTAAATCTATCGGACCAAACTGCATGGTCATCAGTCCGTAGCTTACAAACTACTTAAAGTAAGGTAAACCAACCTGAGGACAACACACACATCCATGCCTCAGGGAGGATTGGAACCTTAAAAGCTGTGTGTGTGTTGTGGATGTTGAACCTATCGTTAAGTCAGACAACAAATTGTTCATTAACACAGCAATTTGGTTTAATTATGGCCCTGATATTGATGTATATACACCATATGAAACAGACACTAACTATACTCAAAATATTTGACTGCGAGAAAGATAATAAAAAACAACAAACCACTTTCTTAATGTTTGACTGCGAGAATTTTATGCAGATCAGTATCTGATTATCAAAATTCAGTATCCTAATCAATTGACTGCAGTGTTGCATAACAATCATTTACTAAAGCACAAATAACAAAATCTGTTTACCAAAATCAATGCTGCACCGTAAATCCACTAATAACTAATTATCAAATGAAGGAAGTAGGTTAATCTTCTAACTACGTAAATGAAACAGGAAAGAAAGGTCAACTTTGTTACTTATTTTTAATAATCACCATTACAGTACCTACATAATACAACTTTGCAACAATGCAATTACCATCATTCCAGCGGTGATAGTAATAAAAAATACAATATATATTACAAATACAATCAAATCAACTTGCTTGCACAGCAGCCTCTGCTCTACATCGGACCCATACACAGAACTCAACCGCACTCTAAGCAAGCTAAACCACAAGTCCCACTCACTCTCTGCGCGGGCTACAATACTATGCAATACATGATCTTTGCCAAAGATGAAACTTCACAGAGGTAAGTACACATATAGACACACACAGTAAAAGCAATATTATACATTTCCTTGCAAACAAGTTACTCGACACAAAACAGGAGACACAATATTAGACATTTTATTACAAAAATTTTGTTTATGGACACGTTTCAACCTCCGACGGCGAGCAACCGCGCGCTCCGCAGCGAGGCGCGTTAGACCACTCGGCTACTCCACCGCGGCTTTTCAGCTTCGCACGATGATGTAATTCAGTGTGCACTGCCAGCTAATTCATGTCTTCAGTCAAAACATGAATTCTAACTGCAGGGAACTCCGTATTTTGCGCTGTATTGTGCGAATAATCAGAATACACACATTTTCGTGCCAATTCCATCGCAGTGGACAAATATAAACAGTGAAATGCGTCGTTCTGGTGGAGTGAGGAGTGTGTCTTGACTCACGGGGTCACGTTGACACATTCCCGGGTCGTTAATATTGGACACTGCCTTCCGGGCAAGCGCTGCCCACGCAAACAGCAGTATGTCACCTGGCAACCGCAGCCCGCCAAACCTGCCAATTAGGATATGGTCACGAGGGCCACGTCACACATTACGAAATCCAGAAGGTAGGTTATAGGAAGCGCTAGTAAAACTTCGGTTCCACAAGGATTTGAATTTTCAGTTGTGCGATAGGTTTCGTGATTCCTGTCGGAAAGGCCACTTAACATAGTAACTGACGGAAAGTCAGGGAATTGTTATTCGGCACCCATTGTTCGTTATCTTCATAAATGACCAAGAGACGATGTGACCTTTTAAAAAAAAAAAAAAACACCTCTTTCTGGCATTGCTGATATTGGGATCTAACAAATCTTCAGTGGACTGATGACCTAGCTGTTTAGTCCCCTAAAAACCAACATAACAACATAACAAGTCTTCATCATACACGAGTGACGATTTTCTATATTACTTCTGTTCGAGGATGATCATATCGTATATCGGCTAATAAAGACACCAGAAGATCAAAAGTAGCTACAAAAGATTTACGTAAGGTATCAGCATGGTCCTAAAATTGGCAATTGACACTAAATAATGGAAAGTATGAAGTAATTCATATGAGTTAAAAAAGAAATTCGTTAAACTTCATCTACATGATAAATCAGTCAATTATCAAGGCAGTAAAAAAACTAAATACCGACAATTACGAACAAATTTTACTTGAGACGATACTTAGAAAATATCGTGGGGAAGAAGAAATAACCTCTACGTTTCATTGGCAGAACTGTGCGTCCTTACTACATATTGCTACATATTATGGAATCTTCAACAGATGCGACCGATGGTGAACATAGAAAAGGCTCAGAAAGTGGCAACTCGTTTTGTGTTATCGGCATATAGGGGAGACAGTGTCACGGAAATGATGCACGAGTTGGGGTGGAATTTATCAAACATTCGTTGCGGCGACATCTATTAGCGAAATTTCTTTCAACAACTCTCTTCTCCGAATGCGAACATCTTTTGTTAGCATCTAGCTACATATGGAAACGCGATCTTCATAATAAAACATCCAAAAAGGAAATATTCACGTGTTCCTTTTTCTCGGAACGGTAGAGAAATATTATGAAATCGGTTCGATGAACCCTCTTCCATGCGCTTAAATCTAAATTGCAGAGTAAATGTGTATATGTAGATATACAGCTATCTTATTACCTTACACGTGGATTAATGTTTCATATATTTGGTTTCAAGCATGTGATAAATCTAAATACTCTCATTATGGAACATAGGATGATGTGTGGTGATTTTGGATCCATTTGATGCAAAAACATGCTTTCAAAATGTTTCAAATGTTTGTATAGCTTATGGGACGTAACTACGGGGTCATCACTCCCTAAGCTTACAAACTACTTATGAACTAACTAAGGTCGGCACAAATATCAATGCCCGAGGGGGGTTCAAACCCCCGACCGTAGTGGCCGTGCAGACCGTGACTGGAGCGCCTCAGTCCCCTCGGCCACCACGGCCGACCAAAAATATGTTTTCACACTTCTCTTTGTTTATGTTGTCATACTTCTAAACTATGTGTCTTACAATGTGTCTTACAAAGATTCAATGATGTATATGCATAATGTCGTCAAAATGCAAATAAGTAATATATTAAATCGTCACGCGTCTATGTTGAAGATTTGCTATATCCCAATGTCAGCAATGCAAAAAATAGGCATTTTGGCTGGTAACTTGCACAAAAAGCAACGGCAGAAAGATAAACAGTTATGAACACACCACACTATCCAAATATATACTATTTATTACATTAAAGGTGCGATACAAAAGTGATGACACAAACAGCTAAAAAGCAGAAAAATTCAAGTGTTTGTTAATCTTAAGGGAGTTAACTGCGGGATCATCAGTCCCTAAACTAACAAACTACTAGTGAACTAGCTGATACTAAAGACGGCACAAACACCCATGCCCGCGGGGAACAGCCTCGCAGCATGGCGCCCCAATACACACGGCCATTCCGCCGCGGCTAAATGTCACAAACACACACACACGCACTCAGGCAGAGAGAAGAAGACAACTGCACTTCCATTTCCACCTGGAAACAAATGAATGTCCACTAGTATGCAGGACACTAACAAAATCTAGACAGCCTGTTTTCAGCAGAGTGGGAAGTTGATTGTGGCAGTAATAAACGTTCAGCATACATGTTTCGTTTGTGGGTGCCTGACGAAAACGCGCAGGAAGTATTATGTACCAAAACCTGCTGTAAACAACACACAATATAGACTAATACGTGAAAGTTACCTACAAATCAAAATTACTTTTCAACACACAAATTAAGCCTAACATATTAACACATCAAAAATAAAAGCAAAATTTCACACAGAAATTATTTGGTTACAAATGATAAAGCTACCAAAATTGGATGTTACAGAAGTGGTCCTACATGACTTGACATTGTAAGACCATACTGTAATCTAACAAAAATAAATAAATAAAATAACCATTGATGATGGCACAGGGGTGCCGAAACATGTTTCCGTAACCAGTGAAATAGTGTTTTGAACATCAGGCGGACCTTGTACCCAACATTGACAGACATTGTATGCACGTTTTCTTGACAAATCCGTGGCCAGATAATAGTAAGGTCTGGCACTATGTTTGGCCGTGTAGTATTGTGCTCTGCCGGCTGCCCGAGATGAACAAAATTAGTCCTTCTTTTGACGCAGGCAGCCTCAAACTTCCAGCAGCGGCCGTATTTCACTTTAATGGCCGCCAGTACTTACCTTCGGCGAGTTACGACAGTATTAATTTGAGATCGCGTTCAAGAGTGAAGTAGGGGCGCGGGCGAGTTGCGCGTATGTTTTGTGGCGGGCATGCGGGCCGCGCAAACAATGCCAGATTTAATGGCCTGTTTTATAACCGCCGGCCGGCCGCATTCAACTCACTCCCATTCTCGACTGCCGTCTAAATTGCCGTAAATTCGCTTTTTGTATCTGTTGTAAAAGGAGCGCCTTTCAGAGCCGGCATAATCCACTTGTTAAATTGAGCTCCGGGCTTGGCTGGAACCCTCTCTTCAAACTAATGATATCCACGATTTAATTTAAAAAAAGATTTATCTTGCATAATACTTCTGAGTACACCCATAATTAGTACCATTAAAATTTTCGTATAGCTTCAATCACTTAACGTCGATGTATGCATTTTTGCGGTAGTGATGTTGTGTGGTAGTGGCCATTGGGAAGATTGTATTAAAATAGAATTTGCTTTCTGGTGAGACAAAATAAATCGAATTAGCACAAATAGAAAGACTATCGATTACTTCAGTTGTGGGTACTTCACAAAATCTTGTAATATCTTCACTGCCATGCCGTTTGAAGTAGAATTTTCCACACTTTCTGGGAGAATAACATTACTATCAATAATGTGAATGTAACATTCCGTCCTTTCATATTATACCTTTTTACTCTGTATCGATATGGGTAAGATTTCCAAACGATAAAAGACATGTTATTAACATATAAATGATTTCTCAAAAGTCCTGTATACAGTAGCCTGTGACTGCGGAATTGAGCGTGCTTCACTCATCCTTGATGAATAATTGTAGCTGTTCGGTGAAACCTCGATTAAGTTACCCTCCGTCATGCACTGTACGTAAAAACTGCAGTGCCTCTTCAATTATGCAAAATTTTATCGACATCGAGCGACGGTATGACTTCACAAAATACGTATCTAATCCAAAATGGCTATGTCCATACAAAATTACCAGTTTGGTTTCTATCAATTTTTCAGCGTTACCTACCGGGTTCAATAGTGAATCTAAGCCATCAAGGGACCCTCCCAAACATACGAAAATATTTAATCAAACTAGATCCGGCGGTTTAGTATGAGTTCTGTGACGTAAAGGCGTACAAAATAGTTTAGTATATAAGGTTTTGTTCATGACGAAATAACGAGATTCTTGTGCATGCATCTCCCTGCTGCCCACAGCCTTTGAGCTTGCTTTCTTAGAGGGATTCGTTCTGCCGACTGGCAACTTAATTCAACACGATCTAGTCGCACCTCTTTGAAACGCGTATTGTTCACGTTTATATTTAGCTGAATTTTGGGGAAAAAATACAAAGGAACAAACACCTTACTTTAATGTGTCCTACAATCTGTACAAAGTGACATACACTATTCTAGTTTGTGGTGTTTGATTCATCAACTTTCCAAGTTTTGTTCTCAATGTGTACTCGGCAGCAGGAAGCGCACTGTGCTATTTGGCTTGTGGAAACTGAGTCGGTTATAACAGTGCAACATGGTTTTAGACTCCAATAAGATGGTGAACCACCTACATCAAAAACTATCCGTCACGGGCTAAAGTATATCAAGGAAACCGGTAGTGTTTTAAAAGCAAAATCCACAGGAAGTCTGAGAACTTCTGAAGATGTTGAACAGATTCGTGTTTCGTGTTTTCGGAGCCATTGGCCAAACTAAGTCTAAGTTAGGAGTGCCTAAAGGTATTGTGTGTGATGCCGTGCGTAGAAGACTTAAGTTGCGCACAGGCTAATTGCAACTGGTAAATGAAATAAAACCTATTGATAAAATCGAAAGGTATGAGTTTGCTGTTGAGTTTCTGCGCAGAATTAATAACAGCATTTTGAAAATTATATATATATTTGAAGCTGTTTTTCATATCAGAGCAAGAGTAAACCAACATAACTGCAGAAATTCGGGGGAAGAGTATCCACATGAAGTTATTCAGCATCAACGTGAATCTGTCGAAGTTAATGTGTGGTGCGTTTTAATGGAAAATCGCATGATCGATCCCTTCATGTTTATATGAAAAACAATAAACGTGGACATTTGCAGTGACATGTTGACAGAGTACGACTTTCCCCAAATGCAAGATGTTGAGGCGAAAGTGTTTTACCAACAAGAGGGGCGCCACCTCAGTACAGTAAGCGAGTGCGTGCAGCTCTCGATGAAGGTGGGGAGGCAGGGCTGGCCGAACACCATGGAGCCCACAGTTTTACATCTGCATGTAGTGGCATACTATGCAAATCACATTTAAGTGTCTGGCAGAGGGTTCATCGAGTCGCCCGGAAAAAAATAACATCTGAATCTCTCTGTTCGAGCTCTGATTTCTCGTACTTTATTCTGATGATCATTTCTACCTATATAGGTGGGAGTCAACAATATATTTTCGCGTTCTGAGGAGAATGTTGGTGATTGGAGATTCGTAAGTAGTCCACTCCGTAGCGATAAGCGCCGTTGTTGTAATGATTCCTATCCCAGGTCCTATATCGTTTCCGTCACGCTGTCTCCCCTGTATCGTGACAATACAAAACGAGCTGCTCTTCTTTGGACTCTTTCGAAATCCTCCGTCAAACCCACCTGATAAGGATCCCATACTGGACAGCAATACTCGATATGAGGACGGACAAATCTAGTGTATGCAGTCTCGTTAGTAGTTCTGTTGCATCTTTTAAAGGTTCTGGCAATAAAACGCAGTCTCTGGTTCGCCTCTCCTACGACATTATCTACGTGTTCTTTCCAGTTAGTAATTCCTAGGTACTTAGTCGAGTTTACGGCCTTCACTTTAGATTCATTTATCTTGCAAACAAAGTTTACCGGATTCCTTTTCGTACTCATGTGGAGGAATTCACACTTCTCTGTATATAGAGTCAATTGCCAATTTTAGACCATACTGATCCCACCGGACTTCTTCTTTTGGGGCCACATAAAAAATTTTTTGGGTACAGTCCAAGTATCAGAGGCATCTATCATTTATTATTATTATTAATTCTGTAAAATGAATAAAAATTTAATTTATTTAGCTGTTCTCACAAGGAAAAACTCTTCAAAATTTCAGTCGAAATTCATGGGACGAGTCCATTACCACCTGTTTATTATGTGCTTAAAACTCGACGAGTCACTACAGTGTGAGAATAATAGTATTTAAACTAGAGGACCCATGCGAATACTTCGCGCCGTTAGTGGAAAGACAAAAAGTTGGGAAAAAAATTGAGGTAAAGTTGAATGTTCACGCTTAGCTTTCTTGAGAATCAATCAATACAAGTATTTAAAAGCGCAAATGAAAGAGCTAGATCCGCTGAGTGTTGTTAGGTCAAAAAGAACGGTGTACCTTTTTAGAATCGAAGATATCGTAAAAAAAAAGTTTAAAATATTCAATTGAAGGGCAGAAGGAGACCGCATTTGAATAAAAATAAAGGGTGGAGGCTCTTAAGTTAATTTTGATATTTGATGACAAATCTGCGATTGAATATCTTTCGTTTAAAGCAAAAATGAAGGATATCGGTCGGATAGAATGACCTGACGGACTGACTTTAGTTTACAGCAAGGACATCCCCATAAGAAATATATAGAAGGAATTCGCGTTTGAGTGTAGAAAAAGGAAGGCGAGAGTTATGTAAATTCTGATACTTGATGACAAATTTGTGGATGAATATCTTTCGTTTAAAGCAAATTGAAGGAAATTAGCCGGGTAGTTAGGTCTGGCCGACTGACTTCAGTTTTCGTAGATTCTTTTAATATATACGATAACAAAATCAATTAACCGTTAGCTCGCTCGAAGTAGACGGCAATGAACCAGTTTTGGTAACTTCCGCATTTCCTTCCATGTTCTGCTGACAGTGGGTGGGGATTCATTGTTGCTGGGGACAAGCCCACCAAGAAGGAAAAAGAAATAAAAAAAAGTAGCACACGATTCTATCCTTTATTGACCTGTGCTGCAGTGTCTGAGGCTAAACTAAATCAGTCTATTTTTCTTTCAGTTATTCTAAATGAAAGTGCCATCCCCTAAAACAGTCCCTAAAAAAAGTAACAGTAATAATAATAATAATCCGAGAGCTGTGTAGAGTTGCTTCAACATGGAGGTGAGCTGAAATATAGTACAGCATGACGTATATAAAACCGGTACCCCTCACGTACGCCCGTAACCACCACTAGTTTTTCACTTAACTCATTCTTAACTTAACCTCAGACGTGATGGTACTACTTAAATGTGGGACACGCTGTAATCAGTTATTTTCACGTTCTGGCACAACGTTTTTCGAGAGGTACAGAAGCGAAAATAAAACAGGGATATATTTTGTTTTAGGAGTAGATGTATCTATAAATATAAGTGTATTTCTGGACTACTTTTATCAACTCCAACTAGACAGCCGTTAAGTGTAGGGTCCGGAAATTTTATTTCAGTCGATCAACAGTAAAGCCTCAGTTAACATTAATTTTTTTCTTCTCTTATATTTCCAAACTCGAAATATATGTTCAATTAATTGTCTGGTGTGGACAAAAAACCAGTTGTATGCCTGTTCATAAAGTCAAGTATGACCTGATGTAAAACCATAGCAGATATTTGTCCATTAAAATCGATCATCACACTTGAAAAATTAGTTCATACTTGTTTTGTAGTTATGGATAATTAACACATCACGAGGGACCAACACACGTGGCCAGCAATCCAAATTTTTCCGCACTGTAGTGCTTCACGCTAAGCTCAACAGCCGCCAAGTTCGTAGGCTTGCGATCGCGGTATTACTTGTGAAAAGAGGTAGATATCGGTGCGACTACTATTTCAAAAACTCTTCTATACTTTTAGCTCCATTTCACTCTCTGTGATGTATGGTCTAAAATGCATAGAACAGAGAGGTGCCCGCTATCGAACTTTTTCAATACACCATTTGTAAATCGAGTGCCAAATGACAAACGGAAGTAGACGTGTGATTTTAATCGGACTGGCGACTGGCTGTGCTCACGGCACGCCCTTCTCCGCTGGCCGGCGCCGCGCGGTCTCGGGCGCCCCCACGCAGCCTCGGAAGCCGCGGCCACTTTGAATGACAAAAGACGGCTGACCCGCCTCTGGCCGGAGCAGTGGAAGTGTGTGGTGGGGCGACCGCCGGCCGCGGCCGCCGCCATTGTCTGCGCTGAATATGCGGGGAGAGGGCAGGCCTTCTTCCCTCTGGGGCGACCTTGACGGCTGGACGGCCGCCCTGCGGAGGACGTCGCACACACCACAAAAAGTGCCACCTGGAAGCGCCGCCAATATCTGTTAAGGACAAATTCAAATGTTTGTAGAACTTATGGGACTTAACTACGGGGTCATCAGTCCCTAAGCTTACAAACTACTTATGAACTAGCTAAGACTAAGGACGGCAAAAATATCCATGCCCGAGGGGGGATTCGAACCCCCGACCGATGTGGCCGTGCACAGCATGACTGGAGCGCCTCAGTCTCATTTTTTTTTTTTTTTTTTTTTTTTTTTTGCTCTATGGGTAGTTCTGTTCATTGCGGACGCTGTTCGTATTTGTTCGTTGATGTTCGGTGTGTTGTTGGCTCAGCTTTTTTATTACAGAGGGCAGAGGGCGTTGAGCCCCCTGACCGGACGCGCTGAGCCACGGCGTCTCCTCGGCCACCGCGGCCGGCTGTCAAAGACAGGCCGAATAGCCTGTTTCGGTTACGGCCAGTTTCCGCCAAAATAATGGTTTCGACCGAATCTTTGGCCTGGCCGAAATTAGCTTTTTCGAACTTACTGATGAAGTTATATACTTTTTATACAACTATATATTTTTTGACGACGTTACAGCGTTCAATGAATGCAATAAATAGCAATTTGCGATTAGTTATGGCTTCACTGTACTAGGTTTAGATAGAATACCAAAGTGCGTCGAATGAAAATTTCTGCCCGGCCGGGATTCGAACCCGGGATCTCCTGCTTAGGGTTCGAATCCCGGCCGGGCACAAATTTTCATTCGATGCACTTTGGTATTCCATCTAAACCTAATACAGTAAAGCCATAACTGATAGCAAATTGCGATTTGTTTCATATCTTTCATTTACTGTTGAAGTGCTAGGACTCTCTCCTCCCGCGTAAAAATTATGGATATTCTTTGTTAAGCACAGAAGAACTCAATCGTACATTATTGTAATGTGCTGCGGTGAAGTAACCGAGCGGTCTAACGCGCCTCGCTGCGGAGCGCGCGGTAGCTCGCCGTCGGAGGTTCGAGCCCTCGCTGGAGTATGGGAGTGAGTGTTTGTCCTTAGGGTAGTTTACCTTAGTTTAAGTAGTTTTTAAGCTACGGGCTGATGACCAAGCTGTTTGGTCCGATAGATTTACAAACATTTGAACAATCTGAATATTTTATAGTGACGTACTATGTGTTAACAATTTAACTTAATCACTATTTGTACGTAATGGAACGAGTTATCATACTGTTATGGAGTTTTCTTGAAAGCGCCGAGTATTTTTTAATAACTAGTATGGGTTTAGGAAACATTAATCATACGGTACACCTTTCCCTGTTCCGTTTGCGTAAATTTATACTGACTACTATCATACTGTTAGTCAGAACTGTGACTTTACTTTTCGGTATAATTTCTGCAGGTTTGAATGTATCTGCCACGTATTCAGAAAAGCCAAAAAGGAGATATGCAAACTTGCTTGTCAATTGCAAAAAAAAAAAAAAAAAAAAAAAAAAAAAACAAAAAAAAAAAAAAACGGGAGTGAAACTGGCAATACAAAGCTAGCACTCTCAAGAACGAAATCGTAAAGGCTACTTATGGCAGCAAACAAATGATTACTTTCTGCGTATTTTGTGTTGTGGTTGTCATGTCGAGTCTCTGGCATTTCGTGGTATCTATTTGCAATGTTTGCTGTGTACCTGAAGACTAAAGTCTATCTCCCTATAATAAGGTATCCAGCACTGTGGAATTTGTGGTAGCTATACAGTAGTCTCATTAGTTTGCGTTGAACAGGATTACCTCGAACTATGGGCATTTCCGTGTAAAAAAAGAAGGAAATCGACATTGAAAAGAATACACATGTAAAAAAAAAATAATAATAATAATAAAAAAATAAATAAATAAATAAAAGTAATTTTTGAAAGAAAGTTTTTAAATAGTCGTTAACATTGCAAGCCTACAGGTTTTAAAGTCTTTTCACTATTTACATCCCGTTATAGTGTTTGAGTGCCTTTTTCTGCGAAGATAGAATGTACCCGCAGTTGTTGTAGTTGTTTATTTATTTATTATTTTTTTTATTTTTGATGACACTCGTATTTATGGGAAATTTGTAAGGTAGAAAATATCACAAAGAGGTGAAAAGAATCCAATTTGGAAGTAATTTAAAAAAAGTCGATTTGTCTAAACCTGTTCGCCTCCCATGTCATCCCCTACGGACTCCTGGGAGGGGATTTTCAAAAATGTCGAAAAAAATGGTGACTTGTGGCGTTACGTAAATATACAGAAGTTTTGACTCAACTACGCAAGATTCGGTTACGCTTTCGGTCACGAATCACGTTTCAATCGGACTCTACTATCTTATCAAGATCTTTGGGTAGGTTACGCAGTACGCAACGTAAAGTGACAGGTGAGAATGAAGACGAAGCATCTGGTCATGATATTTTGAGTTGGTATTCGGCGCGTGTTTACGTCGTCGGTTGATTACTTGCGAAATAGCTGATTTATATATTCAACAATGGAAATTGCAGGAAAGATTCAACAGTATGCTTGAGAAGGTTAGGTTGCTTACTCACCACGTAGACGTCCGATAAGGCGCTGAAAGGTACGCGTAACAGGTAACAACATTAAAGCTTTCGGCTTTTCAGGCCTTCGTCGGTTAGACACACACACACACACACACACACACACACACACACCCGGACACGACCGCCATCTCCGACCGCTGTGGCACATTTGATTTACTGTCAGAGTCGAAAATAACTGTTTTACAGACAGTACGTATCTTTCAGTGATTACTCAACCACTTCTTTTCAAATAAATATTAAATAAAGACCTTCACCAGATCGTGTACCTACCCGAAAGAAAAATCTATGTTGTACACAACGCCTGTTGGCTTTTGTCTCGGCTTTTTTTGCCGACATTTATTTGATGTTGCAACTGACGTTCCGCTTGCACGAAATCAGACTCGTATTGGACAACGTTGTGAAAAATTTCGCACTCCATCGCTGTCAGCCGCACGAGCTGGGCGAAACGTTTGATCAAACGCCGACAGAAAATCCCGAGACTGACGCCAACCGGCAACATGGCACCCAAATGGTCGTGAAAACTTCAACTACTCGGCACCTCAGAATTTGGTACACGTCTTTATACCATCTCCACTTACCATTGTCGCTAAGGTTGAATAGTTTCGACAGTCATTTACCTTATAATTGTCGATACCATTAGAAGAAGACACTTCAATGCCAACTGTATCATTCATTATTTCGTTTAGGGTCCATTTTCTGCAGTTGGAGAACTTTTCTTTTTGTTCCCATCGCCATTGTTATAATGTTGACTCTAGGAATAACATCCGGTAAATGATTTTGGGTTAGTGGTTTGTATGCGAGCATGAAGTATTAAACAGTGAAAATGATGTCTCTACAACCAACTACCAAATTACCCGAATAACGTCACAGCAAATTCTCCAAAAAAAGGTTCAAATGTTCGTAAATCTAAGGGACTTAACTACGTTCGTCATCAGTGCCTACGCTTACAAGAGTCACTAAGGACTCCACAAACACCTATGCCCGACGGAGGACTCGAACTTCCGACGCCGGCCTCAATGGCCTAGCGGTTTTCGGCGCGCCAGTCACGTCCTGCAGGGCCATTACGGTCGGGGTTCGAATCCCCCCTCGGGCACGGATATTTGTGCCTCCTTAGTAGTAGCTAGTCCATAAGTAGTTTGTAAGTTTAGGGACAGATGATCCCGTAGTTAAGTCCCATAAGCTCTACAAACATTTGAACATTTGATTTTGAACTTGCGACGGCAAGTAACCGAGCAATCCGCACATAGGCGCCTTAGAACGCTCGGACACTCCACCGCGGCGCAAATTCTTCTCTCTCCAAAATAGCTTCCTTACTTATAGGTTATATCGTACGAAATAATGCTGTGTTTGAGTGGAACTCTCAAAAAGAGTGCACAGTCATTCGCTATTTAACCACGTTGTTTGTCGCGTAAACAAAACCGTTTCACAGAGAAAGAGGAGACTTTTGAAAACCTAAACACGTTCATACTGGCTCGTGTTAGCGGTGGAATGTCAAGAGCTGCGAAAAAATGCGAGCCAGGAATTTTAGATTGCTCACAGTCCATAAAAAGCTCGGAGGTGTACACGGGAATATGAACCTGCATGTACTTGTTGAGCTTTGGTCCAATATTTATTCAGCCACCACAAACAATATATAAGTCCCACTCACCTGGCTCCCATAGTCTCTGTGAGTGGACATGAATACATCAAAAGCGTCATATGTGCAAACCGGTTTCGGAATAACTCCGTTCTTGAATGTCGGAGTCCATTTGTTAACGCTGTAGTGTTAACTGATGTTTGTATGTGACACGAGATGAATGATTCGACGGCATTCACAATAGCGATAGTAATGACCTACGCATGGTATAAAAGTGTCTGTATATTTGTTAATGTTTGTGTTCGACATCTCCTCGCAAATTACTACCACGATTTCAAGCAGACTTAGTACACAAAACCCATACTATCCGAAAACAATCGTCGTGGAAGCAAGAGCCAACTACGACAAATAGTTCGGGATATACGCCGCCACAAACAACGAAATTGGCGTAAAACTGCCGCGTCATGTGACGATCACCCACATCACCTTTTAAACTAATCGGCGTATTTCAACCAGATTTCTATATGAGGAACAAAGAAGACAAAAGAAAACTGATTGTGAGCCCGAGAGGGCAAGGGCTAGAGCCTTGCTACTTCCGAAGTAGTTAGGGGTGAGGCTAGATAGATTCAAACAGCACCGTTTGGGCACTAAGGAAAAGGTCAACGCTAGGAATAACACCATGCGTAAACTGACCATCATAAACTGCAACCCTCAAGTGCTTCGAACAACGCCGCGGCGAATTAGCCGTGTGCACATTTCAACATTTACTGCCTTATTTAAATCTGAGCCTGGAAAAGGTGAAAACCTAGTTTGTGGGGACTTGACAAGTGACTGTTCCCATTTGTATGTATTTTAACCAGTACTCGCTGACGCTGGCAATATGAACGGACCATCAATAACTGTCAACGAATTGTCGATAACAGAGTATTGCTGTGGAGCAGAGAATGATCCTCTGCCTGATGTTTCGTCTTCCCCTGTTGGAGTCATCTCCGGAGACTTTGGCAGACACTGGTTCACAGTGAAGTCAGAAGCGCTGTTTACGCGTAGCCACTCAACGGCCGATTTCCTGACGTCACGAGAGCGCTGCCCACGGCGCAGAGCGGCTCCGACCTTACGGTACGGAGCTTGTCTTGGAGTCTTTATTTAGCAGTGAGGCCCGTCATTTGTCTATTGTAAGTCCTTCTGCCTTTCTGTTTGTGTAGTTTTTGGGCTACTGGATTTCTAGGCCTCGTGTCTGTAACATTTGTTCAGTGTTGCTAGAACCACGGTGTCAGAGAAACGAATTTCACGGTTTCCATTTCGTGCTGCGTATTCTGTTACGGATGATTTATTCGTCTTGCATATTTGACAGTTACTATTTGTTCATTGTGATTTTCGTTGTTCCTGTATGTACTTGGTGACAAGGTCAAGGGATTTTATACATTTCTGTTGTGGAATCCGGTGAGATTACGTCTTTCGCGGTGTTTAAATATTCCCGTACCTTTCTTGTTGGTTTAAATATGATATCGATATGGTGTTTGTAAGTATTTTACTGACGCGATTTGTGAATGTATTTACGTATGGAAAGAAGTAGGCTCGTAAGGTTTCTACAGTGGAAGATTTAGAAACTGAACTAGGCACCGTTCTATTGAACTCTTTTGAGAGTACTAGTTTCTCCTGATGGCTGTTCTTAAATGGCTGAGTTCAGAGACTTTATGCCCGAGAGTTCCATCATGTTTTCTAATTACATGTACGTAAAAAATGAATTTCTACCTTCTTTCTTTGGCTCTGCAGTGAACTTGAAATCGACCGTTGCGTGAATACGTATAAGCAGAATCGCATAATAGGAAGTATTCGACAACCGCCCATTCAGTGGTCTATGTAGCTGTCACCGCGTGGGACGAGAAATTGACGCCTGGAAATCATGGCCGGGAGATGGCCGTAATGCCCTGAGGAACTATTTTAATGAAGTGCCTTCAACGGCACAGCGCGGCCCGGCGCGGCAGGTGGATCGCTGTCCCGTATCACAGCCTGCTCGTACCGGACGCCTGGGTATACAGCTGGCCGTGTTATTCAGTTCATTAACAAATGTTTGTACGCGGGAGCAGACGTTCTCCTGCAAGAGAGATTGCCGGGCCTCTACTCGAAGCGCCGGTTTGTGGCGACACGAAGAGAAGTGTCGACAGGGAGGGAGGGGGGCTGCGGTGGCTGTTAGCCGATTGCCGGGGGCGGGGTCGCGATACCGTCCATTATGACGGCGGCGTGGCGGCGGCGGCGGCGGTGGCCGTCACAATATTTGGCCCGCAGATGAGCCTCGTTTACACGGCCGCCAGGCTAAAATCAACAAACAATCAGGCGGAAGAGCAATGGAAAATTTCATTGGGGGCTCAATTGCTGCTGTATCACTGTATTAATACACAGACTTTTTTCCCAGAGTTGCCCGAGTATGTATTTGAGCACTTCCTGGGACAGTTGTCAGATAACTGCTTCTAAGTTTATGTCCACAATGTAATATGCTTTCTAGGCGATACTCGATGCTTTGCATAAATTAATGTTCCGAAGGCAGAGCCAGCAACAATTTCTACTTATCTTCAATTCTTTCAAAAATTGTTCAGTTGTTTGTAAATCTATGAGACTTAACTAATTGGTCATTAGTCCCTAGCTTACAAACTACTTAAACGAAGTTAAAATAACCTAAGGGCATCACATACACCCATGCTTGAGGGAGGACTGGATCCTCCGACGGCGAACGGCCGCGCGCACCGCAGCATGGCGCCTCAGTGCGCACGGCTATTCCGCCGCGGCGTTGGTGGCCTCGTTTTCGTGGGTGGTATAACCAAATGGTTCCAGTTTATTTTTAATTCTTTTTTAGGTCAACTCGAAATGATTTTTAACCAGATTGCCTCAGAGTGTCACGGATATGATAGACCCGTTGGGGTGGAGATCATTAAAAGAAAGGCGTTATTCGATGCAACGAGATTCATTTTCGAAATTTCGATCACCATCTTTCTCTTCCTAATGCGAACACATTTTTTGTTATCGCGTACCTACATAGGGGGACATGATCATCATAATAAAATAAGAAAAATAGGATCAAAATCTTGTGGTTTTAGGTGTTTCCATTTCCCGCGATATCAGAGAATGGAACGGTGTAGAAATATGATAAAAACGATTCGATGATCCCTCTGTCATGCACATCAGTGTGATTTGCCAAGTTTTTATGTAGTTGTAGATTCAGATGCGGTAAATATATTTATTGTTTTTAGTTAAAAAGTATACAAAGTCATGGCGTCCACCTTGCATGCGCATTCTAACATTTCCCCAAAGAATTTCAGTATCACAGATAACATTGATCTACGTATGACAGAAAAAGGCGAACTACGTCTTCTCTAGACAACTTCACAATTGCCGCCTTTCAACATCTTACATTTACTTTGATAGGTAAAGGTAAAGCAATCAACAATCCGAAGATGGTTTGAACACCACAGTGCTTCCTAGGCATAGTCCTGTTTGGAAGTGGTATGGCGTTGCCTTCATCCGACCTTCGAAATGACTTAACCAGACAATTATAGGGGGACCTACAGTTTACCGTGGATCCCGAACCACGGTGCTATTCGATATTTTTCACAGAGGTGAAAGAAGTGAAGAGTGAGAGATGAAAATCTTACGAACTGGCGGGGATCGAACCCACGACCTTTGGATGATAGTCTGACACTGTAACACTGTGCTATCGAGCCACACTACTTTTATATAACATACAAAATTACTAGTACTATCTTCGATGTTAAGTCGAAATAATTATATTTATAACAATACTATTATGAATAGGCACTGACATAAGTTAAAGTATGTGGTGAATTTCTTTAAATACAAATGTGCATATAAAAAAATAATTATTAATCTGGTAAGTAGGTATTTTGTATAGAGTATACTGTTAAATTTAGTAGTCTTTGTTTACATATTACGTTTAGAGAAATTTGCAAAATATTGCATCATTTATATCGAAATAACAGGTATTTTGTGAATCAGTGTCTTGAAATTGACCTAGTGAATAATAAGGTTTCATCTGCTTTTATGAAATATGGATTTGGGTGACAAGTAACTACTGACGCATTTTTCATTATGGATGTTTAGTTGTTTTTAACTAATACTAGTACTGATAGATGGGAAAGATATTATGATCATTATAAAAAAAATTACTTTCGACAAGTTTGTGATCTATAAAAACTATGCTGAAGTGAAATAACATTTTGATAATCGTTTTGATAGATGCTGCAATCGTATTCACTGATGTAAACATTTATTCCTATACATATTTTGACGTGTTTAGACAGGTTTTAAACACGATTTGTGTACTTCTGTTATTTTTCCCTTTTTACGTGTTGTTATACAGTCCATAACCTTCTTCCCCGTTTGTCCACTGCCTACTACCTCACACTCCACACAATTCGCAAGTAACACTCAAGTGCTACTCGATGTTCCAATATAGTTGGAATACCTTGTAGTCCACGGCAAAATATGTGACACGTATTCGTCAGGCCTATAAGGCCGTTGAAGTGGTGATAAGCAGCCAGAAGAAAACACGGTTGTTATCTTTCCGAGTACATATCATCGAAACATTAGGAGATTTAAAAAAATATTTAAATACCATTTCCATGATTGCTACCGTACTTTCTAACTGTGCAATCACACCTTCAAACATTCTGATATGTTTCGAAATCCTTCCGTCACATTACAATCTTTGAAAGGGTAAAAATGTTATGTGTAGTATCTGTAATAGTTTATTTAACAACAAATTCAACCATATATGATACAGTGTAATAGTCACATAGTTGCAAATACCATTAGATTTTCGCCTCCATGCCGTTTATTTCCGGAATCGGCAGCGACCGGGACCTTATTGTTTTAGGTACTTCCTTCACGAGCCCGCCTGTTATGGTTGCACTGTGAAATTGGAAGCAACGCATTTACCACGAACGACAAGCACCATATGGGGGCCAATAGCGCGTGTAGCAGTACACATACAAGAGTACTTCCAACTTATCTGAGACTGCTGCGATTTCGGGTAGTAACTTTATCCTCTGTTCGTTGAATTTATTCTTAAATCTACTATTATATTTACGTCACATAATTTTTTAACATTTCATGAACTGTGAGATAAGGACAGGATTAGAAAAATGTCAAAATGTTTGGACGTATCGTTTCAGAGAGACCTGAAATGATTAGTTCCACTTCTGTGGCGTTATATGACAGTTTCAGTTCCATCCTACACAATCCCTATGCAGCCATAACTCCTGCACAATGTGTCCTATTTTAATACAATTTTCCAGGTACATAGACTGGAATATCGTATACTGTCTGTGAAATGTATTGCGAATAGTCATGGTAGTAAACAAGTAATAAATTACAATCTCATGCTTGATGGTACGGATTTTCATGCATTTCATTGGGTATGAAGGCATATCTGCTGAACTGTGTGTCGTAGTATAATACAATTTCTAAGGCAAACCTCAGTGGTATAGGTGCAGAATGTCTGTTAAATGTCTCAACACTGGAGTTAGTAGTGTAGTAGTTAGTAGTTTTATATTAAAAGCAGAAAAGTTGTGACCGATAAACTTCCTTGGCTTTTATCATTTTGGTGCTGTTGTGTGAAAGAAAAGTATTCGGAAGGCTTTGAAATTAAGTGTAAATTTTGTTGCAAGTTGCCAAGAGCTCTCTTTCTCGAATAGTGGACGAGCAAAGGCGGCTCTTTCATTCGTCGCGTTGTGCGGCCGTATGTTTCGCTCTCATTGTTTATGACGTCATATGTCCTGAAGTATTTTCTGTAGGCAGCCTTCATCTCCACAGCTAAGTTTGGATGAAATTCGCTCTGTAGTTTAGGAAGAGATGTGAAACGTATACACATACACACATTCTTATAATAAGTATAGATTAGGAGAAGAAATCAGTTCAAAATGGACAGATTTAGCCAAAATAATATCCCAGAACATGTAAGTAGATGCCACCCTACTTACTACTTGTAAATAGTAACGAAAATGAAATACAAATGATTTACCAAAAATTAAACACTAAAGAAGACAATAATCTTTCTGAACTAAAGAATAAGTAAAGGTTAGGCAAACAGCAATGGAACTGTAGTAGTTTCTTTACAGCTTGTGGATGTTGACCAAGTCCTAGCATTCCATTGATAAAAAAATATTCATCTGTTCGTCAAGTTTATAAGCAGTATACGAAAGCTAAGACCACGATAAACTTATTTCACTTATTATATAAACAACACCTACGAAAAATGACAATGTATTCAAGAATCGGTAGGCTTCACCATAGCATAACACAAAGAACAACCTACAAATTATAACGCGACACCAAAACGAAAAGTATTATTTTGTAATTATTGTTTGTCGTTCACTGTAGACAGAAGTCTCGAGAAATAGCAATTACCTCACACTACTACAGGAAAGAAATATAACTGGAAATGACGCAAATAAGGAAGTTCAAATATTCAGATGTTTGTAAATCTATGGTACTCAACTGCGTGGTCATTAGTCAGTAGCTTACAAACTTCTTAAACTAAGATAAGCTAACCTAAGGACAACACAAACACCCATGCCCGACGGGGGACTCGAACCTCCGACAGCGAGCGGCCGCGCGCACCTGAGCACGGCGCCCCAGCCGGCCGCGGTGGCCGAGGAGACTGAGGCGCTTCAGTCACGGTCTGCACGGCCACTACGGTCCGGGGTTCGAATCCCCCCCTAGGGCATGGATATTTGTGCCGTCCTAGTTCGTAAGTAGTTGATAAGTAGTTTGCAAGTTTAGGGACTGATGACCCCGCAGTTAAGTCCCATAAGCTTTACAAACATTTGAACATTTTGAACGGCGCCCCAGCGCACGCGGCTAATCCGCCGCGGCAATAGGGAAGTAACTGTTTTGCAGTTTGTATGTATTAATAGATTAAATGCGGTGTCACGCTTAGCTTTTGTGGATATGCCACTAAGGATTACAGATATTTCACTACATAAGCGATCACCACGATTCAGCAGCTAGTAATACCCTCGATAAAAAGTTACATAGGAACGCAACCGCTCTAGTAGAAAGACCTCCAATAGCTTTATCGGTAGCCGTGGAAGCTATCCTTTAATATCGGAGGCTAATTTCATCGGCAAATAGAATTTTGAAGAGTTCTCTTTAGCAGCAGTAATTACAGACACAAGCAATCCCGGAAACGGTTAAGTACAGGTGGTCTCTTTTTGACATTGACTGAACTTGCGTTAATACTGTTCAGGAGTGCATTTTAATTGCCTTTCAGCCTGTACGTACCGCTGGCGCCGAAAATTCCTCGCCATTGGGAGGCGCGGCGATCAAAGCGAGCTATCGGGGCACTCACAGCAATGAAAAGCTCAAAAGCGTTCCGACGTCTCCCTCCGTAATAGAGTTTCTTGCGGTCTCTAAATACAGAAGACGTCTGACTGCTTTCTACAGACTGGATAAAAGGAAAGCGTTTCACCAATAGCACGGCGTTCCGCATGTTATTAAGTCGAACACTCTCAAGGACCGATACTTCCCTCAGCTATGAGATAAAACACTATCTGCAGAAAATGAAGTTGCTGTGTTGATAGCACTTTTTGCCGTGAATGATGTCTTGCAATGATTTTCTACATTTACTTGTCCCTTAGAGAGTAGCAATAACTCGAAACGTACTTTCGTTTGGTAAAATGCAGTACTTAGCTTGGCCATTGCACATTCATATTTGTTTACCGTTTTTCAGCTCGTAACGTCAGCATTTAGAACTACATCTGTTATTTCATAATGAATCCAATAATCCAGTAAGATCCGAAAACTGCCTTAAATAATTCACGGACAAAAATTGTTCTTATTTTCCTTCTCCATTGCTTCTACACACCTCTACAATGTTCAGTTTGGTTAAGGAACCAGTTACATTTTCATACTCTTACCATTATTCTGTAACAAGTAATAAAACAGCAAAATAAATCCTCATTTTCTTTTTTATGTGATTTAATTATTTGCTCACCATTTGTATTCTTATATACTGCCATTCATTCTAGGTGTTTCACCTCATCTCTTAGAATGACTGCTGTTAAAATAAGTGCTGTTTATCCTAATTACGTCTGTAGACTTAAACACGGTTGTACCGCGAAGTAATGTACAGAAATAAATGAAATTCCAGTAATTAGCGATAAAAGCAATAGAGAGAGTGCAATATTTTTGTCTAACTGGAGACATTTACTATTAGGAATCAACAGCTCATTGAATCAGGGTGAAAATGGGAAACCGTGTCATTACTTCCCTTCAACATGAGCAATATCTGTATGTGATTTGATGCAAGTCTATTCGTCACCCGTGAGTTTTACACCGCTCATATGCCACTGGACGGAAAGAAATTGATAAATCTCTGCCACTTCTGCCACTTAAAGCCGTCGTGTTACGGGTCGAAAATGTTAAAATGTTGGTAACGCTAACGGAGCAAATTGCTTAGCCGTCGGTCCTTGGACTTACAAACTAAAGGAATCAAAAAGCAATAATCTTACTCGGTGATTTATTGAACAATATTTGAAAAGTTCTCTCTGCCTTCACTGCGTGTAGCATTAAGTTATAATTTGGAAGGTACGTTCAGTAATATATGTGGGTACTTTCTGACAAACCTTACACAAAAGCAGATATTAATCCAGACGTAATAAATTTCAGGGTCAAGCCAAATAGAGTAGTTTTACTGTATGAACAGCAGAAACTTGGTAACCGAGGAACGTCTTTCAGTTCACGATTTGCAGGGTTGTCAGCAAGAAAGGTTTTGCAAACACGAGCCGTGTTTATTGTACCTCGTTAACTGCTGTCGTTCTGTAAGATGCGGCAGTTTTTCAGGCAAGTCACTGTTTATGACTTGACGTCTCCTGAACTGCGAGTCAAACTGTGATATAATTCCTAAACTACATTCAGTAGCATATGTGCATAATAGCTGTAAAATAAGTCGCGAATTCAGTTAATAGTGTAGAAGACAAAAACAGTAGCTTATTTCCGTAGTTTTACTGCACGAAAAGCAGAAAACAAGCGATAAACTTTACTCTCTCATCATTTTGTAGAGGTTGCGGCGACAAAAGCTTTAGTGAATGTATGAAATTGTGTTAGCTGAGTGTGCTCCTTCTCAAATAGTGTACGAATAAAGTGTGGTTACACACCCCTCACAGGGTACTGTACTTTTCCAATCGCACCCTCACGCCCTCGGAAGGTAGGTGAATTTTATCACCACGGTGATTGTTGTCTGACAGTAAGGAACGTGCGTGCCAAGTTTGATTGAAATCGGTTCAGTTGTTTAGGAGGAAATGTGAGGGAAAAAAAAAAAAAAAAAAAAAAAAAAAAAACCAGGAACTTACATCCTCTTTTGTAAATTGTATGGATTTATGGACACATTTATGCAATTAACTTGTCAACTAACAACTATGAAGTAAATTTGTTCGAAAAGCGAGAGAAGATAGCGAGTAAACAAGCAGAAATGGAGGAAACCAGAGCGAGATGTGTGGTGCGCTATAAGAGGCGCGGCTGGTACTCAGAGGGGAGCCGCCGCGGTCGCAGTTTGCTGTGCGATGTCGCCCGCATCCGGATGTTTGTGTGTGTGTGGGGGGGGGGGGGGGGGGCAGCCACTGTGCGGCGGGCAGCACCAAACCCAGCAGGTGAGGGACTGCGTCCTACACCTGCATCCGCAGCCGTTCCGCGCCAACCCCTCTCACTGTCGTGTAGCGGGTGTTACATGATGTACCGTTCTGTGTGCTATGCCAGAAAATGGCCATCGTGTACCATATAATCTCCATATTTTTTTCGTCGTGGTCTCCTCACGAGATGTAAATACGAGAAAGCTATAAATGCTTCGGGAAATGAAAATGACTTACACCTCTTACAATTTTCCGAATCACTCAAGATTTATTGTCGAAACAGTGCATAAGGAGCACGTGAAATCGTTGTAGTGACAGACGAACTGACCTGCCGGAAGACCCACACTGGTACGGGGTGTGGCCTTCGCAGGCAACGGGGAACATTATCTCGGGACAGATTGCTCGACGCCTGCTCGATCCGCTCACGTAGTTGCGCCACGGATGTGGGTGGTCTGGTCTCACACGCACTCCACTGCAAATGCGCCCGGAGACGCTACCAGACGAGGAAGCCGTCACAGAGCACGCCGAATTTCACGCGCGGTGGCTGTGTGCAGCAACAGTTCGTCAGTTTGCTGTTGAAAAATTGGCAAAAGAACGGGACTCACAACATTCTGTTGCGCTAATCGGCGTTCTCTCCATAAACACCAATGCAGAATGAGAGATGCGGCTTGTTCAACTCCAGATCGTAGGGCTTTGTGTCTGACGCAAATTTGTTGTACGAGATAGCGTTCACCAGGCTTTGTCGTATTCTCAAGAGACCAACACGTGAGGGCAGGCAGAACCTGGCTCACCATTCCAAGTTTCAAATCACCAGCTGACAGTGATCTTTAAGAACTTTGTGTGTACGTTTCCCACTCTCTCACGCTGAACCAATTGGGCGGCTCTGAATGAAATTTGGAAAGGCGAGTAGATTTTACTCTGAACTGACACAAGGCTACCTTTGAGAGGAGATGGACAAATTGAAGTTTGCAATAACTGCATAATCTAGCAAAAGTTACCGTTAATATTACATCACGTACGGTTAGAGGTAATAGGATAAAAGGGGGAGGAAGAGGCAGAAGTAGAGGGAGAAGAAGAATGGGAATGAGGAGGTCAAGAAACAGAGGAAGGAGGTAACGTTGTATGAAGAGAGGAGAGAAGGCGGCATTCACTAACGGAAGACTGCGAGAAACAAACACACGGGTAACGGCGGGTTTCGTCCGGTTGATAATAAAAATTAAATCTATTATTTTTCTTTTTTCTTAGAAATTGAAGTGTTACTGTTTTTTGCCTGTTGCTGTTGTTTAAAAGACTGAATGGGTAGAACGATTATCGGCTAATCATATTTATATTTCATCAATTTCACTATAAAATTTATGAGAAATTGTTGGCAAGCAGATTTGCTTCGAATGGTGCAGAATCGTGATTCTATTTCTCCGAAGCTACGTTTCGGTAAACAGTGATGCGATGAACTGAGGAGTACGTTTTAGCTTGCATTTTCATGGCTACTTCGCAATTTCAAGTCAACCATTAGTTTACTGCACACTCACACACAAAGCACATAAGGTATCTTAGATTCCTCTAATAAATCACAGAAACTACTAAACGGAAAAGACGTGGGGAAATGTGTTGTGGCTTAAAGTCAGCGACACTCGCCTGACGCACGAGAACGACCCTGAAGAAGGCAGCGGACGACCGGCAGCCAATCGCACGCCGGCACCTCGCCTCCTGGAGGGAGCAACCGAGAAGCGCGCCCTCTGCAAGCGGCTGTGTGTAGGCCGACATGCGTCTGGAAGGGCAGTCACTATGAGAGAACGCAACTAGCATCGTACAAGAAGACGCTGCCGCGAGAAGAGACAGGCAAACTAAGTTGAGTAACTGTGTATATGTTAGTAACTAAAACTTGTATTACTAATCAGTACAGCTGTTTTAGCTGTCCACGCATCCCACGCGTTCTGAACAGATTCTTTCCTGAAAGACAGGCCGACGAGGACAAAAGACATGGCGACGTGGTCGCGTGGTCTAAGTCACCATGCTACGGACTGATCGACTTCTCCCGCGGGAGATTCGTATCCTCCTTCGGCAATGAGTGTGTGTTTTGCCCTTACTGTAAGTTAGTTTAATTAGTTTCAAAGTCCACGAACTAATGACCATAGCATTTTGCTCCATTAGGATTACAAAGATTTCTTTAAACGGAAAAATTATAGGACATAGTGTTCAGTGCGAACACAAAACTGAGTTGTAGTTTCAGCTCTCTCTCGTTGCATTGCCCTTTCTATTTCATGCCGACGCTGTGAAGCTCTCTGTTTAACAGAGTTTGCTTAATACGGCAAAAAAATAAAAAAATAAAAAAAATAAAAAGAGAGGAACGCAGTTCGCGTTTACGGAAGAACATCCAATAATTAGTTTGCAGGTAGCTTCATTTCCTCTCGAATACTG
Organism: Locusta migratoria; assembly: GCA_026315105.1. Classification (NCBI taxonomy): domain Eukaryota; kingdom Metazoa; phylum Arthropoda; class Insecta; order Orthoptera; family Acrididae; genus Locusta; species Locusta migratoria. The sequence goes on from CM048748.1 coordinate 478,777,184, forward strand.
CGGTCGGCCGACAGAAAACAATTCGGTGAAACGAGAAGCGTCCTTCTGGCCTGCCGTTTACAAATGCAATGCGGTCAGACCGTGCTCCATACGCAATCAATGAAATCAAAACAAATACACTGGCCGGCCGCAAAAACATAAAGTGGAGTGGCGGCGGGGAGGCTTTTTTAAATTGGCCGACGGCGCGGGTTAAATCAATCTCGATAAGTGCGGTAATTGCGGAGATGGGTATCAGCGCTCTGTCAGCCGGCGGCTGGCAGGTGGCAGGAGGGAGGAGCAAGTGGACGTCCGCCTGGTTAACGCGGGGCCCACGTGCTGCCGCCACCGGTATGGCGATCACGAATACACGCTTCCAATGTGCGTTCACCGCGATGTCGCCAAACACAGATGCGACCATCATGATGATGTAAACAGAACTTGGATTAATCCGAAAAATGGCGTTTTGCCATTCGTGCACCCAAGTTCGTCGTTACGTACACCATCGCAGGCGCTCCTGTCTGTGATGCTGTGTAACCGCGGCCATGGTCTCCGAGCTGTTAGTCCAAACTATTCGTGCAGATGGTTGTTGTCTTGCAAACTTCCCATTCTGTTAACTCAGGGATCGAGACGTGGCTGCACGATCCGTTACAGCCATGCAGATAAGATGCCTGTCATCTCGACTGCTAGTGATACGAGAACATTAGGAACCAGCACGGCGTTCGGTATTGCCCTCCTGAACCCACCGATTCCATATTCTGCTAATAGTCATTGGATCACGGCCAATGCGAGCAGTAATATCGCGATACGATAAACCGCAATCGCGATAGGATACATTCCGATCTTCATGAAAGTCGGGAATGTGGTGGTACGCATTTCTCCTCCTTACACAAGGCATCACAACAACGTTTTTGCCGGTCAACTGCTGTGTATGAGAAATCGGTTTGGAAACTGTCGAGCCAACCTGGTGTGAATGCTCTGAAATAATTTGCATATGACAACATGTTCTTGCTGTCGGTTAAATTTCGAGTCTGTAGCACGTTATCGTCGTGGTGTAGGAATTTTAATGACCAGGAGTATAGGTCCATATTGGATAATAAAGAGAAAAAAGGTAAATAAAAGAAATATATAAGATGAATTTAAAAAGGCTATGTAACTAATAGAAAAGAACTCAGCAATAACAGCAGACACCATGAAAATAAAATATAATGTGCGAATAATGGCTGACCAGCGACGCAAATTATATGTAACGCCGATAGTCGTGCGGTAGTTTCAGTACGCAACTGTTGAGTATCCCACCGCTAGTCCTGTGATCAACGTGAAACAAGGGTGTAATATCGGAAGGTACAGAATGTATGTAATTTTTTGGTGCACCGAGATGAACAGGAAAGTGAAGAATACATTTGGTGGACTGTCAGTCGTGATAATTTCCAGCGATCTAGCGCACGTACTAGTCACTGTTGTCCTACATAGGCGCTGTCAAACGCAGCGCCCTCCTCTCAATGTTCACATATCTCTGTGTCTGCAGACGTCTATACCAATGTCTCCGCCTCTCGAGTGTATATCTGTGCACGTTGCCAGCCCATAACGCCCGTCACATCTGCGTATGTCCTACTGGAATACAGCTAGGCATTCCACGTCACTGCCGACTGCAAGGTGTCACCGGCAGAGCTACTGCGCCGAGCTTCATCTGTTCCCGAGATAACGCAAAGTGGCCGCCGGTGTGCTTCCACCCCGAGGTTATCTCGCCATTTGGAGCTCCACAATTGGACGCGTCTGCAAAGCCGAGAGCGATGCCTCGCCGGGGAGATGCTCCTCGCGACCGTAAACACGGCGCCTTGGGGAGTGGCGGGGAGGGGAGGGGAGGGGCGGTGCTTTTGTACTCGGGCTTCATCGAGCGGAAAGATGTGGACGACTGCGGCGGCGGCGGCTGCCAAGTGGCGGGCGGGAATATGTGCGGCGTCTAGATTAGGCCGGCTTAAGCAAATGGCGGCGCCGCCTTTAAATTAGGCGGAAAGGCGGCCGGCTGCGCAGCCGCGCGCCAAGATAGCGTGCGCGCTGTTTAAGGAGCCGTCTGGCAGATGCTATCTGCGAGTCATTTGATTCGCGCCGCGGGCGCGGCTGCCGCCACCTGCGCCTGGGGCGCAGTAGCGGGCGGCCGGGGCTGCAGGAAAGTGCCGAGCCAGCGAAACCTCTGCAGTCTCGCCCTCCAGCTGAGAAATGGAACTGAGACCACAAAATTTCTCGAATCGAGCGCGGAAGTCCGGTGTACTATACTATGTGTGGTATCACACTGCAGACTGCTAACGAAGATACGAGCTTATGGAATAGGTTCACAGATTTGTGACTGGCTGGAAGACTTCCCAAGTAATAGAATGCAGTACGTTGTTCTCGATGGCGAGTGTTCATTAGAGACGAGTGTATTTTATTTTCAGGTGTGCCCCAGGGGAGTGTGATAGGACCGCTATTATTTTCTATCCTTATAAATGATCTGATGGACAGAGTAACATGTAATTTGCGGCTGTTTGCTGATGATGCTGTGGTGTATGGTAAAGTGTCGTGTTTAATTCACTGTAATAGCATACAGGATGACTTTGACAAAATTTCTAGTTAATATGAAGGATGAAGAAAAATGTAAGGTGATGTACGTAAGTAGGGAAAAAAATCCCACAATTTTCGAATACAGCATTAGTAGTGAGCTTCTTGATGCAGCCACGTCGTTCAAATATCTAGGCGTAACATTGCAGAGTGATATGAAATGGAACGAACATGTAAGGACAGTTGTGAGTAAGGCAGGCAGCCGACTTCGGTTTATTGGGAGAATTTTGGGAAGATGTACTTCGTCTGTAAAGGAGACCACGTATAAAACGCTTGTACGACCATGTCTTGAGTATTGCTCAAGTATTTGGGACCCACAGAAGATCATTTTAAAGGAAGACATAGAAGCAGTTCCGATGCGAGCAACTAGGTTTGTTACTGGTAGGTTCGACCAAGGTGCGAGTGTCACGGAAATGCTCCGGGAACTCGACTGAGGATCGCTGGAGGAAAGACGACGTTCTTTTCGATAAATTCTGTCAAGGTTATTTAGAGGGCTGGAATTTGAAGCTGAGTGTAGAACGATCTTCCTGCCGCCTACTTACATTTCTGCGTAATTATCACAACGACAAGAGAATTTGGGGATCTTACAGAGGCATATAGACATTCTTTTTTTCCGTTGTTCTATTTGGGAGTTAAGGGCCTTAACTACGGGGTCATCAGTCCCTAAACTTACAAACTACTTGTGAACTACCTACAACTAAGGATGGCACAAATATCCATGCTCGAGGGGGGATTAGAACCCCCGACCGTAGTGGCCGTGCAGACCGTGTCTGAAGCGCCTCAGTCCTCTCGGCCACCGCGGCCGGCAGTTGAATAGAAAAAGAAAATGTCTACTATTGGTACAGTGTACCCTCCACCACGCACTTTACGGTGGATTGCGTTGTATATAGGTAGACGTACCAGAGATTTTTATAACTTTTTTAATCTTATATAAGTCGACACAAAGTTTTGAAGTAGTACACGTGTCTTTAAAAATAAATGTTCTACTTTTTGTAAGTCTATCCAACTCAACGGCTGGGTCATTAATCCGTAGTTGAAAAGCTACTTAAACTAAGGTAAACTAACCTAAGGAAAACACAAACACCCATTCCCGACGAGGGACTTGAACCCCCGACGGCAGCACTGCTCCCCAGTGCGCACGGTTAGTCCGCCGTGGCGTGTATTAGAACACTGGTTACCTACGATTTGCGCTGCGCCAGCACAAGTGAACATGACCAAGTGTCACCAACGAGATGCAAGGGCGTGGACCCAATGTATCCCGATATCCGGTTTATCAGAATCATTTTTATTTTTTCGCGGATATCTTGGGTACAGGGTTACTACTGTAGTACGATGCACTTTATGTATCGTTACAGTATTGGAATCTCAGGCAACAAAGAGATCGCCGGTCCTACTTTTTCAGTTACATTTACTGCGGTCATTGTTGATCTGTTCCCTACCAGTACTGTCATTCCTTAGCCGAGCGAGAGAAATGGCTTCGAAACGGGAGAAAGTGGTTTTTCCATGGACATAAAGTTGCAACCAGTAAACTGAATTGTCGAAGAAGAACTGTTAAAAAACATAGCCGCAGAATATAGTGTACGGACATCAACTTTATCAGACTGGATCAAGAAACGAAAATAGATTAAAGAGATCTACTTTAAGTGGTGAGCGGTTACTAAAGACAGTTTGCTGAATCGCAGTACAAGAATGAAAGCAGGAATTAAATACTGGATGAAACATTATTAAACTGGTTTAGGGAGAAAAAAAGAGACTGGAATTTCAATAGACGGTCCAATTGTGCAGGAAAAGACACTATAAGTTAAACTGCAAGCTACTGCATTGTGATCCTAGATTCACTGCCAGCCAAGTTTGGTTTTAAAGATGGAAATGTCGCAATGGAATTCGTCGGCTGTCAGTGACGCGTGAAACATTTTCGAGGGATGCAGTGGCTGCAGCTAAACTTTAGTAAATAATTTGAAGAAGTTGTCTACTCCGAAAACTTAATTTATAATGCCGACGAATCTACTTTTTTATGGAATGCTATCCACTAAGACGTTCGCTTTCAAAGTAGATGACTCGGCAGGGAGTTACTAGAAGTGTAAGGAATGAGTTAGAATTATAGTTTTTTTTTTTTCATTTACTATAAGGTTTCTGGATTATCAGGATTTTCGAAAATCCGGATTGCATCCGATCCCGTCTAGTCCGCATAGACGAGGTTCTTTTGTACTACGTGTGTGTGTTTGTGTGTGTGTGTGTGTGTGTGTGTGTGTGTGTACGTATGCGTACAGTATACGAAAGATAAGCTTGGCTTCGTTACAAAGTTGTGACCGGTACATATCATCTTTTGTTTACGTCTACCAATAACTTCAACAGGACGATGTCTCGAGATGTGTGTCTCAATGATAAATAAATAACGTAAGGTTTGTTAGAATATGAGCGTCTGTACAATGTGGTGTCACGAAATATTTTTATGCCGTGGGTTAATTTACGCCATAGCTGTTTATCAGCTGTATGAAGCACGCATGAGTGGAAGTTGGCAGCCTGTCGAGGTGATAAGTCACTTTGCCCGTGGTACGCTTGTCCTTCAATCTTGACTTGCCTCGTACCCTTGTTAGAACATAGTTGACGCTCAACGCATACTACTATACAGTAGAGGAAAGCTCTGACAAGGGAACGATTTTTAACTGCCAATGCAGAACGGAGGTTTGTTATATAGAAAGGATGATGCACGTGTAACTGTTATTCGGAATATTTGAAAACAAAAAATAGAAATCGGGTTTTAAAAACTTGTATATAAGTTGTTCACCTGGAAGAAGCCCGCCCATTAACATAAAGTTCGATCCTATGCACCAATACCGCGAGCACGAGGAGCGCTGAATTTGAAATCTTTGATAGGAACCCAAACTTCTTACAGGAACCCATATTTTTTATTGCAGATTTCGATTCTGACTGAAAAATGTGTCACTTTTATTGGAAACATTTTTTCGTTCCAGGATAGATGGCGCTGTAATCGTCAAAAATAGAAATGAGTAGAATATTGTTGAAAATGTTTACATCTCTCGAAAAAATATACATAAGACTCTTCTGTCGGTTTTAACACTTCCAGTTTCAGGGAACAGCCCGATAGTACTGCGAAAAGTCGTTTCCGAAGAAATTTTGCCTTCCGCGAACAGACAAGCACTCTTTTGACGAATTTTAAAAGAAATTTCTATGAACCCAGAGTACGAGGAAATTACATCTACCGTCTCTGCCACTGTTAACATCGTTGAACAATTGCGTTGACATGTGTACAGTCCGAATCACTGAAGATGAATGAACAGTCTGACCCCGGACTGAGAACATGATCGAGGTATGTGCTTCATTGGGTTGTGGAAAGCGTGGGGTGATGATGTCATTATCAAAAACATCAAATTTTGATTTTCCTAATGTGATGCGAATTTGTGTGATATATTACTATTTTCCAACAGTTTTCAGGTTAGTTTTATATTTGCTGATTACAGCACCATCTATCATGAAACGTATATAATGTTTCATACAAGTTACATATTGTTTTACGGAGAATGTAAATCTGCAATAAAAGATAGGAGTTCTCATTTAAGTTTTGAAAGTCACCCTCGCCTCCCACCCTCGGGGATGGTACCGGGGGAGAGGGGGGCTAGGTTTATGTAAACGGATGTCCCTTTTAGAGGGTAACAACTTTTTTACAATTTTTTTTTCAGTCCGAATTGAATTTTTCCAAATATTCCGAAAAATAGTTTAAAGTTCATCACCCTGTATTGAAGATGTGTAATTATAAGTACGTCTGTCACTCAAAGTGATTTCAGGGAAGTGATAGTTCCCATTCCGTTTTAACGATCCTTCGTGAGAAACATTGCTGGATTCGACAGTCATCTATGAAGAGTCCCAACTGGACGAATGCAGATGAGCTCCGTTAAGTTGCTGGCTCAGGTTTTAGCACTGGAGAGTACATCGCTGCAGCAGTGGGTCTGGAGGCCAGCTACAGCTAACGGCCGCACGCCCCGGCTGACGTTTATCTGCGCGCGTGCCACCTGCACCCCCCCCCCTTTCCCCCTCAGGCCGTGCGGCGGCTACATAGAGATTATTGGCCCGGCACGTGAAGCTGAAATATGGAGCTCTGGCGTGAGGCGCGTGCCCGAGTGTGACGTCACGATAGATAGCGGCCGGGTCGGGTCGTGAACAGCGCCCTGAGTAATCGACAGCACGTCTGCAGGTTGCAGGTAGCGCCGGAAACTCCTCAAATCGCAAATGGGACGTGGCGAGAAAAGCCATTCGTTCCGCGGAGATCTCGTCTCCGGCAGAGCGAGTTCCGTTAACTGCTGCCTCTCGGGGAGGGACGGAAACGACGAAAGAGGGTGTCGAGAAAAATGTACACGGCAGCAAAAAAGTACACTTGGAACGATGACGTTCATTTTTAACAGACGACGGCAGATCGCACCTGGGAGATAGTATATACTGATGAAGGTTTCAGAGTCTTCCGCCAACATGTAGTTTACTGACTTAGCTTCCAGAGTGCCACGTGTGTGGATATGTGCCCACAGAGTAAACTCCGTTTGGTTATATAAAACAAACGTGTACAGACACAGAAAAAATACTGATTGTACAAAAATCTACATCTATTCAACATCCTTTCTTCATACATTCTGAAATTTTTTAGGCACGCGTTTTTGTATTCCTTCTTCACAGAAGGTTGTCGCCTGTGTATTCGACCATGTGGTAACATGTTCTTTCAGCTCGTCATTATCGTTCGAGTGTTGACCACCGAGGACAAGTGTTAGGTGTAAGAAGAGGTGACAGTCAGTACGAGCGATGTCCGCCCTGTACGAAGGATGATCAGACACGTCCTTGTGAAATTCCCGTAAGAGTTAAAAGATGTCCAAAAGCTTGTAAAGCTTAAGGGACTGCGGGATCATCAGTCCCTAAAGTTACAAACTACTTGTGAACTACCTTATACTAAAGACGACACAAACAACCATGCCCGAGGAGGGGGGATTCGAACCCCCGACGGGGAACGGCCTCGCGCATCGTGGCATAGCGCCTCAATGGTGTCGGCCGCTCCGCCGCGGCCCCCGTAACAGTTGTTTGGTCACATCTGCGGTGTGATGTCGAGAATTGTCGTGGAGAAAAACAGCTGTTCACAGTAATCCTCGCCGCTTGTTCTTTATTGCGATTGATTGTTTCGCCTCCTGTTAAGAAATAAATCTGCAAAATTCCTTTCCTGTCTCAAAAAAAAAAAAAAAAACGTTTCATATGACTTTTCGAGGTGTCAAGATTTGCTTACGCTTATCCTCCGTTTGGGGATGAAATGTGCCTCGATTCCATTGATTGCCGTTTTGTTTGAGGGGTGTCGTACGATATGCAAGTTTCATGCCCCTGAATATCCGGCCCCTGAATATCCGAGAAAGAAAACCATCGCCTTCTTCCTTGTAGCATGTCAAAAACTTGGGTGCATTATTGCCCATCCGTCGTTTTTTGTATTGTTTACTAAGAATGTTGGGTACCCGAGGTGAGCAAAGTTTTCGAAACTTCAGTAAAAATTTCATGAGTTATTGATAGTGAGATCTGCGGAACTTTCATAGCAATGACACTAAGTGTAAACTTACGGTTGTGCTTGATCTTCTGTTAAATTGTGTCAACCACTTCATCAGTAACCACAGATGGGTGGGTGTTCGTTCTTCATCATGCACTTGATCATGTTCTTCAACGAACAGTCTGACCCAGCTACTAATCATTGAATCACTCATAGCATTTAGTCCGTAAACCTAGCAGATTTGGCAATGAAATTCCTTTGGTTTAACTTTCTTTGCATTTAGAAAACGAATCATAGATGTGATTTCACAAGTGTGGCATTTTGAATTACGGTTGTCATTATGAAGAATCCCTTCAAAGCACACGTCTGCAGCAGTGATCTGAAAACGGCGTACACGTCTTTTCATTCAGTCAGAGTAACTGCCGCGTATGCTCGGAACTGCGATCGTAGCTCTGTCGCCGATAGAAATACGACGCTCGTAATAAGAGGGGGTATTTGCACCTTCAAGACTTTGAACGGCTTGAACGTGTGAAGCAAACGGTGGCCGTGCCGCGAAGACTGCTGCAGACTGAGCGACTTGAGGAAGGGCACACATTTTGGCCTCCTATTGGCGAGATCGTCTATCCGGAGAATCGCTGCACAAACTAAGTGTGCCGCGTCTCCTGTGCAACGACGCTGGTTACAGTGGGCGGTGAACACTCTCACAGACGCACACCCCATCGCACCCATCCGCACAGCACAGAGTTCCGCCAGGATCGTCGTACTGCAGGGGCGATAGTGGAAGTTCGAACAGGTACTACAGCACAGATAAGAAGTCGAACTGTTTAAACATTTCGACAGCCCCGTGGGGTTGAAGTATATTCGACGACGAAGTTGAAAACTTGTGCTGGACCTCTTTGGGCTAGCTGCCGCTGCGCATGCTCGCTCCCCTTCCAGCCCGCTGATGGTCGAGGCGACCGCTGGCCCGCAGCGGGTTTAAATGCCGGTCCAGCACAAAATTTCAAGTCATCGTCATCATCATTAGAGACTGATTATGCCTTTCAGTGTTCAGTCTGGAGCGTAGTACCTCTAATAAAATTCCTCCATGATCCCCTATTCAATGCTAACATTGATGCCTCGTCTGATGTTAAGCTTTTTACTTCAAAATCATTTTTCACAGAATCTAAGTACTTTCTTCTTGGTCTACATCGACTCCTCTTACCCTCCGCTGCCGAGCTCATGAGTCTCTTATGTAACCTTGCTTCTCCCAAGCATGTAACATGACCTCACAATCTCAGCCTGTTCGTTCTGTTTCGTCAATGGTGTTCATTCCCAGTTTTTCTTTGATTTCCTCATTATGGACACCCTCCTGCCATTCTTCCCATCTATTAGTACCGGCAATCATTCTTGTTACTTTCATATCTGTAACCTCTGCCTTGTGAATAAAGCACTGGCCGCGGTGGCCGAGGGGATTGAGGCGCTCCAGTCACGGTCTGCACGGCCACTTCGGTCGGGGGTTCGAATCCCCCCTCGGGCATGGATATTTGTGCCGTCCTTAGGACTAGCTAGTTCATAAGTAGTTTGTAAGTTTAGGGACTGATGACGCCGTAGCTAAGTCAAAAAAAAAAAAAAAAAAAAAAAAAAAAAAAAAAAAAAAAAAAATCAAATGTTTGTTAGTCTATGGGACTTAACTACGGGGTTATCAGTCCCTAAACTTACAAACTACTTATGAACTACTTACGAACTAGGACGGCACAAATATCCGTGCCCGAGGGGGGATTCGAACCCCCGACCGTAGTGGCAGTGCATACCGTGACTGGAGCGCCTTAGTCTCCTCGGCCACCGCGGCCGGCTAGTTAAGTCCCACAGACTTTACAAACATTTGTGAATAAAGTGACCTGTATCCACACAACTTTCACTGCCATACAACAAAGTGGTCTAAAGATACACTGCCTTCTTGCAGAAGAGAGTAGATCTTAGCTGAGCACTCACTGAATTAGTTTTACTGCACCTCGATTGCAGTTCTTTCATTATCTTGCCATCCTGTGAGAAAATACATGTCAGGTACTTCCAACTGTCTACCTGTTCCAACTTTGTTCCTCCTATCTGGCACTCAATCTGTTTAAATCTCTTTCCAACAGACATTACTTTCGTTTTGGAGATGCTGATCTTCATATCATAATCCTTACACCTCTGATCGAGCTCTGAAATATTAGTTTGCAACCTTTCAATCGAATCTGCTAATATAACTAAGTCATCCGCATATGCGAGACTGCTTATTTCGTTTTCACCTATTTTAATTCCCCCCCCCCTGCCAGTCAACTGTTTTCAGCATATGATCCATGAATAGTATGAACAACAATGCTGACAGGTTACAGCCTTGTCTTACCCCTGAAACTACCCTGATCCATGAGCTTAATTTGTCGTCTACTCTAACTGCTGCCTGGCAGTCTACGTAAAGCCCTTTAATTGCCTCCTATATCATAATCTCGTAGAACTGACAATAGCTTTCATCCTAGGAACACGGTCATAAGCCTTTTCTAGATCTATGAAACACAGATACAATTCCCTGTTCCACTCATAGCAGTTTTCCATTATTTGTCGTAAGCTGAAGATCTGGTCCTGAAAGCCTCTGAGAGGCCTAAACCCACACTGATTTTCATATAACTTGTCCTCAATTAATACTCGCACTCTCCTTTGAACAATACCAGAAAATATTTTGCCTACAACGCTAATTAAACAGATACATCGACAGTTGTTACAATCTTTTCTGTTTCCGTGTTTGAAAATTGGCGTGATTACCGCTTTCGTCCAGTCAGACGGAACCTGTCCCGATTCCCACGCCTTCTCAATTATCCTGTGTAGCCATTTGAAACCTGACCTTCCACTATATTTAACGAGTTCCGGCTTAATTTCATCCACCCCTGCCGCTTTATTGCACTGACTCCTTCTTCCCTCCCTTTCTGCCTTGACTGTGTCATTCCACCAAGCTGTCTGGTTCTTCCTACCTTTACACACTACTGTTCCAAGACATTCTGTAGCTGCTTCCAGTAGTGTGTCCCTGTACCTTGAACATACCTCTTCCAGTGACTGTAAATCATTACATTCAACTAACTGGTACCTTTCCGAGATCATTGTTATGTATTTGTGCCTATTTTCCTTGTCTTGAAGCTTCTCCACTCTTATCCTTCTACATATGGACCTGACTTTCTGCTCTTTTGACCTCACAAAACCAATTTTACTGCAGACTAAATAGTGATGAGTATCATCAAAGAACCCCTGTCCTTGACTGTCTTCCTGAATTCCTGGTCTGTTATTATACAGTCAATGACAGATCTGGTTTCCCCTTCCCTCCCAAGTATACCGGTGAATGTCGTTATGCTTAAAGAAGGAGTTTGTGATAACTAAGCCAATACTGGAACAGAAATCCAAGAACTGTTTTCCGTTCCTGTTGGCCTCCATATCCTCTCCAAACTTACCCATAACCTTTTCATTACTTTCTGTTCTATCTCTTATCCTGTCGTTGAAATCAGCCATGAGCAAAACACTATCCTTATTCTTCACTCTAACAACTACATCACTAAGTGCATTGTAAAATCTGTCCATCACATCTTGATCTGTGTATACACACGGTGAATACACTGCCAAAATCCTAATTTTCTTGCTGGAGATGGCCAAATCTATCCACATCAGTCGTTCATTTACATACCTTATTGCTTTCCTGATGTAAAATCCTAATCCCCACTGTGCTCTTCCTACTTTGACTCCTGACAGGAAGACCTTGTATTCTCCGACTTCGTCCTCTTTCTCTCCCCTTACTCTAACGTCACTAACAGCTAGAACATCTAACCCCATCTTACTTGAAGCCTCCGCCAGCTCTACCTTTTTCCCATTGTAATCCCCATTGATATTAATAGCTCCCCATCTCATCCCTGATCGTTTGCCAAGTCGTATCTGAGGAGTCCCTGGTCTGTCAATTAGAGGTGGCACTCCATCACCTCCAAAGGTCCGAGGCATTTTGCTCTAATTGTTGCCAGCATGATATTTAAGTACCTGGGAAGCAGGTTGGTAGCCTTACTTGCCCAGAGCTCCACTGGGGTTTACCCATAACCGTCGAGGTACTAACCGGTGGATTTGGTAGTCTTTGCCGTCTGAGCACAAAGGTGGCCATGACTCAGAATATGTCCGAGATGCCCAACCTTATTCCAGAATAACTGGTATCCGATCTGTCAGGACTACTTACTTGGCCACTCATACGATGTCCGTGGTTCATGAACTATGACATGAATACAGGAACACACACCATGAACCACAGGAACACACACCGTGAACCCCAAGTTCGTCGTTGAATATATCTTAACCCCACGAAACGGTCGAAATATTTCAACATTGCGATTTCGTAAATTTATGGCCGTTACTAATAACTAATGGTGTCTGTTCTTTCGGACATCTCTGAAAAGAACAGAAGTGTTCAAACGTTCAAATGTTTGTATAGTCTATGGGACTTAACCACGGGGTCATCAGTCCCTAAACTTACAAACTACTTATCAACTACCTTATACTAAGGACGGCACAAATATCCATGCCCGAGGGGGGATTCGAACCCCCGACCGTAGTGGCCGTGCAGACCGTGACTGGAGCGCCTCAGTCCCCGCGGTCACCGCGGCCGGCTGAGAAGATTTGTCAACCGGAAGTGCCAAGATGATGTGTTGGCAACCGGTTACCAGCAATCGGACTGAGGGCAAGCTCACATCTAGCCCGACTTCCGTTCACGCCACGGCATCGACGTGTAGCTTTCGACGAGGTGTCGTCGCAGGCTCACTCGGGAGACGGAATGGCGGATCACGGTCTTCAGGGACGAAAGCAGATGCTGCCTGCAGGCGTATGGCGGTCGTTTGCGCGTACGATGCAGACATGCTGTCTCGTAGAGTGCTTTCGATCAAGGCTCACTGGCTCCTGCCCCGGTGATCATCGTGTGGGGGTGTCGTCAAAAAGTTCCTTAACTGTGGCGTCATCAGTCCCCAAACTAACAAGCTACTTACGAACTGACTTATACAAAAGACAGCACAAACTTCCCTGCCCGAGGGGGGATTCGAACCCCCGACGGGGAGCGGCCTAGCGCATCAAAGCATAGCGCCTCAACGCGCGCTCGGCCGCAACGCCGTAGCGAGTTGTCATCAGCTATCACCGCTGTTCACGTCTGACGTTCGTGGAGGGAACGCCGGCAAGCGCTCAGTGCGTGCAGATCATCAGCCGTCCTGCTAAACAGGGAGTGACGCGTTGTCGCAACGGGGTGATGCCCGTGCACTCAACGTGCTTTGAATTCTCTGGCCAGGAAGACCTCCGGCCTTTGGCCAGTTGATGACGTGTGTGATACGATGGGGTGACACGCGCGACTCGTCTCTCCTAAGCAGTTGCAGGACTACGTGGACGAGGCAAGCAGGCGTGCAGTAACCTGTATTCACCGACTGCAGGCAGAACCAGCGCCAGCACCAGGAGCAGTGCACGCGTCCTCGGCGCTGGAGGCTGCGCCGCGTGCTGGCGACTGAACGTAACAGCCTTCATCCGAAAGTGTCCTGTCTACGGGTGTGCAGGGCATTGAGAACTATCTTGACATGTCTCTACAGTTGATGGAAAATCAAACACAGTTCCGCATATTTAGGAAGCCAACAACGAGTGCTTCAATAATTCACTCGACATCTTGGCATCCTAGAAGATATAAGCAAAGCTTTTTGAAATCTGCTGTAACACGTATTTTTGAGCTCCCCCTTTCCGAAGAATCCATAAATAATTGCCATATCGCCCAGAAAAATGGTTACAGCACATCTGTGATCCACTAGCTATATAGGGAGGCTTGTAGAAGAGCAGAGGCATACCGCGACCGCGAAGTTAGTTGACGAGAAAATACGAACTGCGCTCCACTTCCTAGGACTTTTCACATGTAATATAGCGAAATTGTTTCGTAATACCAATGAAGCAAGCAGGAGTCAAATATAGGAAGCGTAGGGTTATTTACAACTTGTACAAAAACCAGACAGCGGTTGTCAGAGTTGAAGGGCATGAAAAGGATGCAGTGGTTTGAAAGGGAGTAAGACAGGGTTGTAGTCTTTCTCCATTGCTATTCAATTAGTACATTGAGCAAGCTATAAAGGAAAGCAAAGAGAAATTTGTTGAAGAAATTAAAGTTCAGAGTGAAGAATTAAAAACATTGCGTTTTGCCGACGACGTAGTAATTCTGTCAGATACAGCAAAGGGCCTGGAAGAGCAATTGAACGGAATGGACAGTGTACTGAAAAGTGCATATAAGATGAACGTTAACAAGAGCAAAACTAGGGTAATGGAGTGCAGTCTAAGAAAATCAGATGATGCTGAAGGAATTAGATTAGGTAACGAAGCAGTAAAGGAGGTAGATGAGTTTTGTTACTTGGTCAGTAAAATAACAAATGATGGTCGCAGTACAGAGGACATAAAATGCAGAATGGCAATGGGTAGAAAAGCGTTCTTGAAAAAAAGAAATTTGTTAATACCGAATATTGATTTAAACCTAAGGAAGTCCTTTCGGAAGGCATTTGTGTGGAGTGTTGCCTTGTATGGGAGTGAGACATGGACGATAAATAGTGCGGACAGGAAGAGGATTGACGCTTTTGAAATATGGTGCTACAGAAGAATGCTGAAGAATTGATGGGTGGATCGCGTAACTAATGAGGAGGTACTGAACAGAATTGGGGAGAAAAAGAATTTCTGGCATACCTTGACTAAAAGAAGGGATAGATTGGTAGGACACATTCTTAGACATCAAGGAATTGTGTATTTAGCGTTGGAGGGAAGTGTGTGGGGTAAAAATCGCTGAGGAAGACCAAGAGATGGATACAGTAAGCAGATTCAGACAGATGTAGGTTGCCGTTCTTACGTGGAGATGAAGAGGCTTGCTCAGGATAGCGTATTGTGGAGAGCTGCATCAAAACAGTCTCCGGACTGAAGACCACAACAACAACACCAATGTAAAAATTTTTTCTCGTGGAACAAATATTCAACAAATTCTACCATACAATGAGCAACCTATCAAACAGCCACACACAGGTTCGGGAGTCTCTAAGCTTGAATGTGTAGTCTGTCCAGCTGAGTATGTGGAACAGACAGGGAGGACATTCAGAACACGATTCAGTGAACATCTATTAACTTAAAAGGGGCAAATAAAGAAATGCTCTCCTTTTGCCGGCATTTAAAGGCTTCTGGCCATCAAGCTCCCTCCCTAGATAATTTAGAAATTTCGGATTGTGTCGAAAAGAACGGAAGTTAAACATCCTGGAAGAATTTGAGATATCTAAATGGATTTATTTTAAACCCCCTAGACTTGTAAACGATCAGTTGACCTCAATAGAAAGAAAAAAAAAAGAAAAAAAATTTCGATACCCTTATGGAAATTTTGAAGTACTATTTCTGTTATATACCTTGGCATCGCTTCAAATTTGTTTCACGTGATTTTGGGTATGTTATGTGAATGTTGTGCAATTTTTGAAATTAACGCCTACAGTGTTGGCGGAGCACTGCGCTCTATTGGCGGTTAGTGGCAGCACGCGTTTGAACGCTGCCCCAGGCAGTAGCGGTGCCAACACCGACGCTTGTCGTACGAATGAGCTGCAGACCTACTCCATGGTACAGGAGCATCAGATGATGTAAATCTAGGAATGAAAATTATTTCAATAGCCATTCATTTGAATATTGTATCAATATGTTTTTAACGGTCAATATTTCCGCAGATCAAGGGATTGCAATATTATTGTCTCTGTAAGATATCCTATGGCTACATTTTAATCTAAACTCCATCTACATCTACATAGATACTCGGGAAATGACATTTAAGTGCCTGGCAGAGCGTTCATTTACAACTTTCATAACTTTTCTCTACCATTCCATTCTCTAATAGCGCGCGGGAAGGAAGAACACCTAAATTGTTCCTATTTCGATCTGATTTCTCTTATTTTATTGGGATGGTCCTGTCTCCCTAAGTAGGTGGGTGCTAGCAAAATCTTTTCACATTCAAAAGTAAAAGTCGGTAATTGAAACTTCGCAAACAGATCAACCCGCAATGAATAACGTCTTTCTTTTAATGATTTTCACACCAATTCGTGCAACATTTCCGTGACACTTCCCCCCCCCCTCCCGTAACGTGATAAAACAAAACGAGCTGACCTTCTCTGAACCTTCTCAAAATCTTCTGTCAGTCCCACCTGGTGAGGATCCCACAATGGGCAACAGTACTCACAGAGTAGCTAAAAAATTTAGTATTGTACATTATTACAATTCCTTATTACCGATTTCAGCACTGTTTTATAGCTGAAAACAACTAAAAAAATTTTGAAATATTGTCATGTACATATTGTAAGTTGTGGTTCCCATTTCTTTGTCATATATGTGAAGACGCCCTAACCTGGCGAAAAGCGTCATTTAAATAAAAATTTTTGCAACCCAGGCATTTTTTATTGAAGAATTCGTACTAAAATGGGTGTTTCACAATGGATCGAGACCTCAGTATTGCTCGAGGTTTCGATCTGTAAACGTTATCTCATTACGTGTGCCGTATACACTGCCTCAACGGATGTGGTTGAGTGAATTGTAGAACCCTAAGACGGTCAACTAATTCTTATTTCCGGCCGGGCGCCTGCTCTAGCGCAGTTTGCGTATTACGCAAATGGACGGGGGAGGGCAGTGAAATCGCTTTCCAGCAAGTCGATGGAATCGTCGAGGAGCTATTTCCATTGCGAATGAAATTTGCGACGCCATCCTGAAGAACAAATGGGGAGCGGGCAGAGCTCCGGGGCTGGCGTGTGCAGTGGCAGCCGGTCGGAGATTGCGCGGCGGGGGGAGGCGGCCGCGCGGGCAGGGGCGCGGAAGGCGGAGGGGCAGGAGCGCGGGAGGCGGAGGGGCAGGAGCTGGGCCGCGTCTCTGGCGGCGCCTGGATGACGTTCATCAACATCTACACAAATACTCTTACATTGAAGTGCATGATGGAGGGTTTATCGATTCGCCGATCTTCCATCCTCTAATACCGCGCGAGGAAATCTTACCGTTTTCGACCTGATTTCCCTTTATTTTGTTATGATCAACATGTAAAGCAGGGTAGATGCTTGCTAACAAAACAGCTTCTCATTCGGAAGTCAAAGTTGGGCCGCGGTGGAGCGGCCGAGCGCATAGAGGCGGTATGCTCCGTTGTGCGAGGCTGTTCCCCGCCAGGGGTTCGAATCTCCCCTCGGGAACGGATGTAGAGCCGGAAGAAACTCGCTCGTTACTCGTAAGCGCGGCCGATGTTCGGGAGTAGCATACGGACCTAAAGTTTTATACTAAAACTTATATACTAAAATTTTGTACACTTGACCTTCACAACAAGAGGAAGACCACTGTTTACGTAACATTTTGTATGATGCGTGGCAGTGGATACTTTACAACAGATTTCGACATTGTTTGACCAGTGACAATGGATGTGTCCATGTACGTATATTTTAATGGAGAAATGTTCAAATGTTTGTAGTGTCTATGGGACTTAACTACAGGGTCATCAGTCCCTAAACTTACAAACTACTTATGAACTAACTTATACTAAGGACGGCACAAATATCCATGCCCGAGGGGGGATTCGAACCCCCGATCGTAGTGGCCGTGCAGACCGTGACTGGAGCGCCTCAATCCCCTCGGCCTCCGCGGCCGGCTTTTAATGGAGAAGAGTTTTATACTTGGCGATCCACCATAACGTTCATGGATGAGGGTACATGTTAAAATCCTTTCTTAATCAGCTTTATTATATTCTCTATTACAGAATATTGGATAATGCCATTACTTCTTACGAGAGTCAACAATAAAAGTATTCGATGATTGAAAAAACAACACTATGACAAAATAAGCTAGGATCATCAACAAGCGGCCGCAGTGGCAGAGCGGTGTGCGGCGCGCAAGTTGCAGTCTGAACGGCCACTACGATCGGGGGTTCGAATTCCCCCTCGCGCATGGATGTTTGTGTCGTCCTGAGTATAAGATAGTTCATAAGTAGTTTGTAAATTTAGGGACTGATGACCCGCAAGCTTAAAAAAATTTAAACATTTGAATTTAAACATCCGCCAGCGCTGTCAAACGGCGTGAGGCAGAGCTCTGGCACCTGCAGAACACTGCAAATGGCATGAGGCAGAGCTCTGGCACCTGCAAAACACTGCAAACAGCGTGAGGCAGAGCTGTGGCACCTGCAAACGGCGTGAGGCAGACCTCTGCACCTGCAAAACACTGCAAACGGCGTGAGGCACAGCTCTGGCACCTGCAAACGGCGTGAGGCAGAGCTCTGGCACCTGCAAAACACTGCAAACAGCATGAGGCACAGCTCTGGCATCTGCAAAACACTGCAAACAGCGTGAGGCAGAGCTCTGGCACCTGCAGAACACTGCGAACGGCGTGAGGCAGAGCTCTGGCACCTGCAAAACACTGCGAACGGCGTGAGGCAGAGCTCTGGCACCTGCAAACGGCGTGAGGCAGAGCTCTGGCACCTGAAAAACACTGCAAACGGCGTGAGGCAGAGCTCTGGCACCTGCAAACCACTGCGGACGGCGAGAGGCAGAGCTCTGGCACCTGCAGAACACTGTGAACGGCGTGAGGCAGAGTTCTGGCACCTGCAAACGGCGTGAGGCAGAGCTCTGGCACCTGCAAAACACTGCAAACAGCGTGAGGCACAGCTCTGGCATCTGCAAAACACTGCAAACAGCGTGAGGCAGAGCTCTGGCATCTGCAAAACACTGCAAACAGCGTGAGGCAGAGCTCTGGCACCTGCAAACGGCGTGAGGCAGAGCTCTGGCACCTGCAAAACACTGCAAACGGCGTGAGGCAGAGCTCTGGCACCAGCAAAACACTGCAAACAGCGTGAGGCAGAGCTCTGGCACCTGCAAAACACTGCAAACGGCGTGAGGCAAAGCTCTGGCACCTGCAAACCACTGCGGACGGCGAGAGGCAGAGCTCTGCAGGTAGCTCTGGCACCTGCAGAACACTGTGAACGGCGTGAGGCAGAGTTCTGTCACCTGCAAACGGCGTGAGGCAGAGCTCTGGCACCTGCAAACGGCGTGAGGCAGAGCTCTGGCACCTGCAGAACACTGCAAACGGCCTGAGGCAGCGCTCTGGCACCTGCAAAACACTGCAAACGGCGTGAGACAGAGCTCTGGCACCTGCAAACGGCGTGAGGCAGAGCTCTGGCACCTGCAAAACACTGCAAACGGCGTGAGGCAGAGCTCTGGCACCAGCAAAACACTGCAAACAGCGTGAGGCAGAGCTCTGGCACCTGCAAAACACTGCGAACGGCGTGAGGCAGAGCTCAGGCACCTGCAAAACACTGCAAACGGTGTGAGGCAGAGCTCTGGCATCTGCAAAACACTGCAAACGGCGTGAGACAGAGCTCTGGCATCTGCAAAACACTGCAAATGGCGTGAGGCAGAGCTCTGCCACCTGCAGAACACTGCGAACGGCGTGAGGCAGAGCACTGGCACCTGCAAAACACTGCGAACGGCGTGAGGCAGAGCTCTGGCACCTGCAAAACACTGCAAACGGTGTGAGGCAGAGCTCTGGCATCTGCAAAACACTGCAAACGGCGTGGGGCAGAGCTCTGGCACCTGCACACTGCAAATGGCGTGAGGCAGAGCTCTGGCACCTGCAAAACACTGAAAACGGCGTGAGGCAGACCTCTGGCTCCTGCAAAACACTGCAAACAGCGTGAGGCAGAGCTTTGGCACCTGCAAAACACTGCAAATGGCGTGAGGCAGAGCTCTGGCACCTGCAGAACACTGCAAACGGCGTGAGGCAGAGCTGTGGCACCTGCAAACGGCGTGAGGCAGACCTCTGGCACCTGCAAAACACTGCAAACGGCGTGAGGCACAGCTCTGGCACCTGCAAACGGCGTGAGGCAGAGCTCTGCCACCTGCAAAATACTGCAAACAGCGTGAGGCAGAGCTGTGGCACCTGCAAAACACTGCAAACAGCGTGAGGCAGAGCTCTGGCACCTGCAAAACACTGAAAACGGCGTGAGGCAGACCTCTGGCTCCTGCAAAACACTGCAAACGGCGTGAGGCAGAGCTTTGGCACCTGCAAAACACTGCAAACGGCGTGAGGCAGAGGTCTGGCACCTGCAAAACACTGCAAACGGTGTGAGGCAGAGGTCTGGCACCTGCAAAACACTGCAAACGGCGTGAGGCAGAGCTCTGGCATCTGCAAAACACTGCAAATGGCGTGAGGCAGAGCTCTGGCATCTGCAAAACACTGAAAACGGCATGAGGCAGACCTCTGACACCTGCAAAACACTGCAAACGGCGTGAGGCACAGCTCTGGCACCTGCAAACGGCGTGAGGCAGAGCTCTGGCACCTGCAAAATACTGCAAACAGCGTGAGGCAGAGCTGTGGCACCTGCAAAACACTGCAAACAGTTTGAGGCAGAAACGGCGTGAGGCAGACCTCTGGCTCCTGCAAAACACTGCAAACGGCGTGAGGCAGAGCTTTGGCACCTGCAAAACACTGCAAACGGCGTGAGGCAGAGGTCTGGCACCTGCAAAACACTGCAAACGGCGTGAGGCAGAGCTGTGGCACCTGCAAAACACTGCAAACGGCGTGAGGCAGAGGTCTGGCACCTGCAAAACACTGCAAACGGCGTGAGGCAGAGGTCTGGCACCTGCAAAACACTGCAAACGGCGTGAGGCAGAGCTTTGGCACCTGCAAAACACTGCAAACGGCGTGAGGCAGAGGTCTGGCACCTGCAAAACACTGCAAATGGCGTGAGGCAGAGCTGTGGCACCTGCAAAACACTGCAAACGGCGTGAGGCAGAGGTCTGGCACCTGCAAAACACTGCAAACGGCGTGAGGCAGAGGTCTGGCACCTGCAAAACACTGCAAACGGCGTGAGGCAGAGGTCTGGCACCTGCAAAACACTGCAAACGGCGTGAGGCAGAGCTTTGGCACCTGCAAAACACTGCAAACGGCGTGAGGCAGAGGTCTGGCACCTGCAAAACACTGCAAATGGCGTGAGGCAGAGCTGTGGCACCTGCAAAACACTGCAAACGGCGTGAGGCAGAGGTCTGGCACCTGCAAAACACTGCAAACGGCGTGAGGCAGAGGTCTGGCACCTGCAAAACACTGCAAACGGCGTGAGGCAGAGCTTTGGCACCTGCAAAACACTGCAAACGGCGTGAGGCAGAGCTCTGGCATCTGCAAAACACTGCAAATGGCGTGAGGCAGAGCTCTGGCATCTGCAAAACACTGAAAACGGCATGAGGCAGACCTCTGGCACCTGCAAAACACTGCAAACGGCGTAAGGCAGAGCGCTGGCACCTGCAAAACGCTGCAAACTGAGACGTACAGCGCTGTCTGCGGCGGAGGGCGGACTGCAGCCGAGCGCCACTGTAGCGATAGAGGTGTATCATCTCCACATAGTTCATATTTATGTTGAGCTTATGGGACTTAACTACGGGGTCATCAGTCCTTAAACTTACAAGGACGACACAAATATCCATGCCCGAGGGGGGATTCGAACCCCCGACCGTAGTGCTCGTGCTGAACGTGACTCGCACGCCGCAATGTGTTGGTAGATGTTGGTAGATAACTAATTAGATAAAAAATTAAGACATGGTTTTGAATAGTTGGTTTCATGCACACTAACTAAAATAACCGACTTGGTTTCCCATGAGATCTCACGACTTTTTATGGTGGAAGGATTTCTTCGCGAGACTTGCATTTTTGTACATTTTATGTTTTTGATGGGATATCACTTCTTTTTGTGAGTAGTTCTTTCCAGTAAAATTTTTTGTACATCAGTCCCGGATTTTCTTAAAACCCATTCCCTGTCCCTTTGGTTTCGTATCGTTTGGTTTGGTTTGATGCAATAGGATTTGGGACGTCTGGAAAGTCGATTATATTCTTATTCTTCAATTCTTTCATCGTGTACAGTACTACTACCTGTGGTGGGCAACTATAGGATTTGCAACAACTTAGTGCTGTATTTCGCATCAGTTTGTGAACTTCACAATATACGAAATTTGCCGATAAGGTACATTTTCCAGTATAAGTGATAGTAGTAGTTATTACTTTGTCCCGTATTTATTGAATGATCAGTTTATTTCATACAACAGTAATTCAAAAGTAGTTATTTTAGCGAATAAAAAGAGCCGTGCTTTATAGTGCACACGATTGTACAGTATGAAAATGATTACACGTAATTGCACAAATCTTTCTCCTAAAATCAGTACTATTAAAACTTATAAGTGTTAAAGAATAAGAGTAATTTCTTTCTTGAGAAAAAAAAATTCTGAGAGCGTTAATAGTAACTATGAAATAAAATAGGAATGTCTCTATTTTTCGTCAGTGTGGCTGATGGGCTGGTGGGATCACTTATTTGAAAAACGCTTCTAATGGTAAACGACGCAGAACTCAGTTTTTGAACAAGATCCTGAATGTGGCCTTTCCATGACAGCTTAGTATCTCTGTTAATGCCTAGAATTTGGAACCGTTCAGTCTCAATGTGCCCGTTCTGTGTAACTGAAATGTCAGTTTTTGTTGAATTGCATGTTAGAGACTGTAAAAACTGAATCTTGCTGTGATTAAGCGTCAATTTATGTTTTAGAAGCTACGAAGTTATGTCTTGAACTGCATTAATTAAAGTTACACTAATAATTGCCAACAAGTTATGGAAGGTAGGGAAAATGAGAAACAACATTGGGCACAGAACAGAACCCTATGGTACCCATAGGCAGATCCAAGGAGGGAGGAAGGGCGTTTGTCCCCCCCCCCCCTTCCCTAGCAGCTTTTTTATTTTTATCTTTTCATTTTTTTATTTTATTATTATTTTTTATTCTTGAACCCCAGAATGCGAAACCAGCATCCTACCACTGCGCTAACCCGTTCGATTGTAAGTGAAAAAGAGAAAGAAAAAGACTGAGTCTTCAAAACTGTGAGACTTTGATTGAGCGTGGGATAGAAAGAGGTGGCCGGTACTAGAGTCTTTCTACTGAGCCAGAGTTTAGCTGACGATGGGAATTCCTCCGTCGCTGCCCCCCCCCTCCCCCCCGCCTCTTAAACTTGCCAGTAGAGAGGCTGTATAGGGAGGCGGTGGCCATGCATGAAACCGCTGCTGATCGGCTGACAGCCCAGGACGCCATGTTTTTACCAGATTTGGCGGGCTTTCTATATGCCTGAATAGCTAGCTACATTGTGCATTTGTCCACTATAGTTGGTCTTTATCGCTTCTGTCAGGAATTTTACTGCTCTGTTTATTACAGGTTGAATTCCGGTAGGCACTGCTACACTTTTGCACCTCTTGTTTCGGTTCTATGTACGTAAATTAACGTGTTGTATGTCGGTCGTAGGCGATAACTTCAGAACTTGGCGGCAATTTTTAAGATTAAGTGTTGATTTGAAGTGGTTTATTTGGTGTTATTAACAATATAATCAGTAAGGACAGTGAAGAAAAATGCCTCCTTGTTTCTCTGCTGGCTGTAAAAACCAAAGCGAAGATAGTTAGATGATGCTTGTGTTCGCAATTAAAGAGGATATACGGAAAAAGTGGGCGGTGAAAGCGGGAACCGCAATGGTGACTTATGGAAACCAATCAATTATTCCTGTCTGCGTGAAGCAAATATATTATGCTTTCCCCGGCCAATGCACGGTTACGGCACCGCTTCATTGGCTGTGTGTTATTGGCTATTCACAATCTTACAATTGGTTAAAGGATGTAAGATGAAAAAGGAAGAGCGAAGGACTATTGATTCGCTGTGGGCATTCAGTTATCTATTTTGAGCCTGTTTCTGCTGTTTCAGAGAGATAGTATCGGTATTTTTCCGATTTTCTGTAGTACTGTGTTTCTAAAAGTATGCACAGAATGACGTTTTGGTATCTCCCAGCGTAGGAAAATGTCATAAGATCGACAAAAAGACACTTAAAATGTAATATATGTGAGCGATGGATATGCAGACAGAAAATCTGAAATGGTATCCTTTCTTTGAGATAAATTACATGAAATACCTCTCTTACTTCTTAATCAACTGGCAACTGTTGAGGTTTCCAGAACGTCGTAAAATATGATTCACGAGACTTATTTGCTTACAGATTTATTAGGCCTATATCAACATAGATGGAGGGCATTTCTTTTAACCACCTAATGATTAGTAAGCTAGAATATGTGCTTTGGGATAATGGGTTGAACTGATGACATATTTCAATCGTTAAGTGTCTGCATTTCTGCCCGGGTCGCTATGTAAGTGCAGATCACGCGCTGTCTGGTAAAAACATGACGGTGGCCACTCTCTCCCTATAGAGGCTCTCTACTTGCCAACACGCGCTGGTCAAGATGTACGTGCACGACTGTAAGGCCAGTAAAGTAGCCCTCATAACGGTGTGCCCTGTCCTTTGAAGGAACGGAATGGAACGTGCGAGTAAAGAAACACAGCAGCAGCGGCGGCAGCAGCGGTGTGTGCAGATGTCGGTGGCGCGGCGCTGCCCTGGTGGCCGCTAAATATACACAGCGCGGCGCCGCGCCGGGAGGGCACAGTGGCTGCACCGAGGACAGACGGCCGTTTCACGTCAGCACTCCACTGCGGGCGCGGCCGCAGTGTAGCCCATCTCATAGCCCGAGCGTTGACACTCCTGCATCTGCGTAGGTACTCTGCAAAACACACTTACGTGCCTGGCAGAGGGTTCATTAACCATGTAGGTGGGTGCTCGCAAAATATTTTCACGTTCAGAAGTAAAAGTCGGTGATTGAAATTTCGTAAATGGATCTCGCAGCAACGAATAACGATTTCCACCCCAATTCGTGCAACATTTCCGTGACGCTTTCCCCCCTGTTACGTAATAAAACAAAACGACCAGCCCTTCTCTGGACCTTCTCAGTCTCTTCCGTCAGTCCCACCTGGTGAGGGTCCCACAAGGGGCAACAGTACTCCAGGAGAGGACGTACAAGTGTGATGTAGGCAATCTCTTTGTTGGAGCTATTGCATTTTTGAAGCGTTCTGCCAATGAAACGTAACCTTTGATTCACCTTGTACACAATATTTTGTGTGTGTTCTCTGTAGTCTAACTTGTTCGTAATTGTAACTCCTAGGTATTTGGTAGAATTTACGACCTTAAGGTTTGACTGATTTATGGCGCAATTGAAGTTCAGCGGATTTCTTTCAGTGGTCATGTTTATTACTTCACACTTTTCTTTATTTAGTGTCAATTGCCAATTATCCCACAATGTAGAAATTTTGTCTAAATTGCTTTTTAGTTCCTTTTGATGCTCTGTTGACTTCACTACCCTATAAACGACAGCATCATCCGCGAACAGTCTAAGGGAGCTATTCAGATTGTCTCCTAAATCGTTTATAAACAAAAGGAAGAATAGGGGACCTATAATGCTTTCCTGGGGAGCGCCAGTTATCACTTCTGTTGTACTCGATGACTTTTCGTCAATTACTACGAACTGTGTCCTTTATGATAGGAAATCGTGAATCTAATCCCAGAATTGAGGCGACATTCCACAAGCACGCAATGTCAAATGTTTGTATAGTCTATGGGACAATCGGAATACAGTTCGGAATCTATCCTTTATCTGAAATGCTAGGCGTAAATTGTAACGTCAAAAACTGTGTTTAATCCGGCATTGTGGCGTATCTTAATGTTATTGTAGTGGGTCTCTTACGTTGTTTTGTACTGTGATAATCGGGTATTAACCTCCCACAAATTATGCTTACTGGTTCTGGCGTTCTTTAACAAGGTGATGAGTCTGTTCTGTGAAGTGACCTGCAAATGTGGTGCAGGCTTACGTGTGCTTCCGCTTTTCAGTGGTTTCTGTGTTCAAAATTTGCTCAGTTTTAGTGCCTTTGCTTCCTACATGAGTGATTTTAACCAGCTTTTGCATAGATGTAGTCTTTGGGGGTTACTGCAATGAGGGAAATAGTAGCCATCCGTATCCATATCCATAGTAAAATATTGGCAACTTTTTTTACATACTAAATAGTTCGTCTGTCTGTACTAACAGGTATTGTGTCTCATTACAATCGATATCACAACAAAGAAATCGTCACTTACACTGGTTTTTATACACAGGTAGGCCTACCTCACGATTATTATGTTTAATATTCTGAGTAATGGAAGAGGCACAACACATTTAATAAAATACACAAGTCAGTATTTTTCCTGTCCGATTTTTCGAACTTCAGTAAGCTAAAAGAGACAACTGCAGAGCAAGAGTGGCAGAAAATCACACATTGAAACGTCGAAAAAATACCGTACTTATGCAACCAAATGCACAAGAAGATGCGAATAAATCCTCCAAACTCGTTGTGATAAGCAATAAACTTCCCTAACCGTTGTAGTTATTCCATTATTTAAAGCTTGGAGCTTAAATGGTGTATGTATGCACGACATCAAATAAATACAGCGAAACTGTAATATTGCTTGTCAATGACACCAGGAAATATCACAAGTATGTAATAGAAATTTCGGGTACCTCACATATTCGTAAAGATTGTCTGGGAGTAGCAGTAACTGAGGACAGTACACAAGCCTCGCCACTTTCTTCTTTCCAGAAGTCTTTATTAATAACAACAGCTGCATTGTAGCACTACTTTCGAAGCAAAGAAATGTCGGTGGAATCCATTGAACTCCAGAGAATTGAAATCTAATATAGTCCAGACGCAGAATAGATTCTAACCTAACCTAACGTTCTCCTTAACCCGACCAAGCGACAAACTATATCGGATGCAGTGTGACGACGGCGTCTGACGACGGTCTGTCGGTCGGTCGTGAACGCAGCCAAACGTCGGCTCAGAACAGGCGACACTGTGCCAACATGCACACTATAACCTGTTGTATTTCCACCTTACGCGGTCGTCTTCATTAAATGATATTCCTCTGCATTTGCACCAAGCTGTCACTGATGACTGCAACTTCTCTACCTCTTCTTGCATCTCGGAAAGGAGACGGTCTTATAACTGGACCACTGATCTTTACCAAACACTCGCAGTTTCTTTCAGCCTGTGGGTCCCGACCCCCAACGAGGTACTTGCACCATAAACTAAATAGGCGTTCAATAATACAGTAACGTATGTCCAACTTAAATACGTTGGTTGCAACTTAAATAGTAGCAACTATTTAGTTGCAGTAGCTTCTCGACAGACTTGTACGAAAAAGCTCTGAATATGGTCGAGAGGTCAGCCCTCAGAAAACAAGAACAATGATCATTAGAAAACCAGAGCCCCTGCATGTCACTAAGATGGGCCAAGATCACTTTGAGCAAGTACAAAAATACACGTGCCTTGGCACTACAGTAAATGGCCAGTGGGATCTTTCTGTTGAGGTGAGAACTCGAATTGGAAAGAGCAGGGCTGTGATCGGTAAGATGAGTAACCTTTTCAAGAACCATGGCTTAGCTATGACGACGAAGATCAGACTTCTACTCTGCTACGTATTTTCCACCCTCTTCTGTGGCGCTGAAACAAGGACTTGCACACAAACGAGGGATAAGCGGTTGGAGGCTATTGAGCTGTGGCTGTACGAATACCATGTTACGAATACCATGGACAGCGCATATCACAAATGTCGAGGTTCTACAAAAAGTCAAGAAACAGAAAGAGTACAGTCTACCGTGAAAGAAAGAAAGATCCAATACCTGGCACACATGATGCGGAACAACAACAGGTATCATCTCCTCCTGACCTTCCTGCAAGGAAAAGTACAAGGCAACATAAGCGTTGTCGCCGGCCGCGGTGGCCGAGCGGTCTGCGGCGCGCCAGGCACAATCAGCACGGCCGCTACGGTCGGGGGTTCGAGTCCCCCCTCGGGCATGGATGTTTGTGTCGTCTTTAGTATGAGAGAGTGCATAAGTAGTTTGTAAGTTTAGGGGCTGATGACCCCGCAGTTAAGTCCCTTAAGCTTAGCAAACATTTGAAAATTTTCAAGCGTTGTCCGGAAAATAATAACTTGGCTTAAGACCATCAGAAGTGGACCTCTAAAACATCTAAAAAACTATTTAGAGCTGCAAGTGATACGAAAAGCATGGAAAGATGATTGTGACATCCGGAATGAATAGGAACCAGAAGAAGAAGACGAATAAGAATTTATTCGCAACCGATGCAAAAGCGTTACATGTTTGCATCTGTTACTGCCCTTCAGAATAGTCACCAGTGTTGTGTAGAACCCGTTGCCAGAGATGTGGAAGGCGTAGTATGCCGTTAGCAGAGACAATTCTGTTGATGGTGCGAATTGAGCCTGTGGAATCTCTGGATCAGTTCTGAAGAGAATGCCACGAAGTGGTTTCTTAGTCTTCGGAATCAAAGTCACAAGTACGTAAGTCCGGGGGGTATGGTGGATGGTTTAGTACTTGCCACTCTCATCGACCGAAGAGAGCAGCCACAGCTTGCGCTGTATGCGCCCGCGCATTGTCGTGCGAAATGACGGATGGGTGGCGCAGAAAGTGTCGCCGCTTCTTTCGCAAAGATGACGCCGTTAAGCTAGGCCGCTCGCTCACAAGTGACTGTGTTTCCCTACACTGTACGCACGCCGGTGACGTGGGAGGGGCGAGTCATCTAGCTCGGTCGTAAGGCAGCTTGTCAACAACGTGAGCTATCAGCGACAATAGGAGATTCCATTGCATAGTGTCCCCATAGCAGTGTTGCCACTATTTAAGTTCCAACCCTCCTATGTTTTATGTTAAAATTACACAGTGCCTTGAATGGGTCATATTTTGTTTTATAATACAGTGTGTTAATGATGAATAAGCACAAAATCTGAACCTATTTTCAGGAACCAATCAGGATACAATAAGTAATCCTGAAAAGTTCGAAAAAATACTACTTCTCTGTCTCGTAAGGAGAGACGAAAAAGATGGCGGATGAGGTTTGTTACTTGGTTAGTAAAATAGCATATGATGCTGGCAGTACAGACAATATAAACGCAGAATAAAAATCTGAAGAAAAGCATTTGTGAAGAAACGAAATTTCTTGACATCCAATATTAATTTAGATGTCAGGAAGTCCTTTCTGAAGGCAGGATACCGTTTGAATCATGCCTGTACAAATTCAATAATATTGTTTCACCCGTCTTGTATCGATATTTGGATGTAAAATGTTATATGAACTTCTTTGAGTAACTACGTCTATGGTTTACTCTGTTGTGTAACATCTCTGTCAAAGACTATGTATGTGAGAGTAGCTGAACAGAAAGGGAGAGTAGCAATAGCAGTACACATCAAAGAAACAGGAGATTCCATGAAAATGGAAGGCAACCTTAAAATTATACACAGAATCAGTAAAAAAAAAAAAAAAAAAAAAAAAAAGAGTATCATGGAAGAAATGGAGATCTTCATCCATAATACAAAATCTGGCGACAACATGCTTAACGCAATAACATAGTTCAAAAATTCCAAATTCTTCAATAGTCTAAAACCAGTTCTGTTAACAATAGTCTTAAAATGTGACATGGCAACCCAAAAATTACCAGACAACCAACATCAAAAATACCACTACAAATACAAACACAGAAATGGCGTAAAATACTCTCGGTGTTCTTTCCGCGTCAAACATGGGTAGAAGCCCAAGCTTTCGACTATATCCTCCATAGTCGTCGTCATGAGTCAGTTTTACCCCTGACGACGACTATGGAGGATATAGTCGAAAGCTTGGGCTCCTACCAATGTTTGACCGGCAAGAACACCGAGAGTATTTTACGCAAGAACTACGTCGCGAAAGACTTTGTACTAACACAGAAATTGTTCAGAACTCTTCTGCTATTTTAGGTTAATTCTGATGTAACAGATTTAAGATTTGTTAGTGCCAAAAAGTAAGCTACCAATCAGTTAATATTGAACTATCGCTACAAATCGCATCGATACTTCCGCCAAAACAAATCTGCCATCTTGTTGTAGATTCAGTGTTTACATGCCTGTGAACAGTTTGTGTGCGAAAGTGTGTGCTGCGACATAAACAGTGAAAACCGACAGTGTACAAGTGAAACACCATGCACCAGCAGCTTCACCAACGTAAGAAAGACGCAGACGATATTTGGGAACTCGAAAATCGCAAGTGTACAACTGACATGTAATGCCAGTGAAGCTGACGCCCATTTCGTACTCTCTGCACCACGCACTGGTGCTGACACGAGACATCAAGGCAAAGAGAAGCCATCTCCGCATTTCAGTTTATGGCCATTCACTGCCCTGCCTTCCAACTACCACCTCCAACAGACGAACTTTAGATTAGATACTCAAAGATAGATACTTTGATACTCAAAGAGAAAAAAATGACTATACGTCCCTAGTATTTATTATTGTGCTACGCCTTACGCCGCAATTCGGTACATTGGTTTGTGGTCAAACAATACGAACAATGCCATTCATATGGTGGCAGTTAATGGTTAAAATCATCATTTGTGTGACAATGTATATTATCTCGTGCTTCAAGAAAAACAATGGTAGTGTTAGGTATCCACTTCAATAGGAACTTTGATACTTCATTAACCGCAACCGGATTTTCTTTTGTATTTGTTTCAGTCTCTAAAACACACACACACACACACACACACACACACACACACACACACACACACACACACTTCTTTCTTCCCGTGGCTATTTCCGCATCGATTGTCACAAAGTGAGTTAGGGGTTCATCTCACAGTTTTCAGCCTACCTTTATATAACAGTGTTTTGTTTTCCAAAATAACAATATTTTTTAAAACAGAAAAAAGGAAAGAAAATGTGTCAAAAGCGCGTGCATGCATTCAAATTCCCAATTAATTACTTTTGTGTTTGCTTTACCTGGTAGCGTGCACTTTTGTTATTGTTCCGTTCACAGTTTGTCACTTGCTCAGCTACAGACGATATCAACGGTAATTTTAAATAAACTGAAAAGTAATTTGAATATTCAAAACTTCGCGCTGATAATTTACTTTCATATGCCAGAAAAAAGGTTTCGGGCACTTTTAACGCAGCGATTCTTCTGTTTCTCCCGGCGTATTTGAAAATCTTCCACGTGTGCACTGCCGGTGGACACTATAGACCGGCACTACACTCGTGGATATTTTGATTTTTAACGCAGTGTTTGTCGCACGACCGAAATTTCCAGTCATCACCAAGGACAGTAGTCTATACTCATTTCTGCAGCGTGTTCCATTTTATTCGTCACTAAGTGATAGTGAAAGGCTTCACTGCGTTGTTAATTGTCTGGCAGCACTTTTATTAACTTATTAATAATGGATAATGGAAAATGCAGTAAAAGGACTTTTCGTTTCGCTGTTTTTTTTTTCGGCCAGGTGTTGCATATAGGCCTACAGCATTTGCATTAAATTATGTTTTTATGTACTGTGTTTGATAGCGTGGCGCATACATATATATAATTTGTGCTGGTCCCACGTGTGAGAATGCAAGATACAGCTTACTATTTCCATAACTTTTGGTACATCTCAGCAGTAGAACAGTAAGAATTCGGTATACTCGCCTTAGAAGCAAACGTAATTACAGATAAAAAACTCGTTCCTATAAAGAAATCAGAATAATGTGTAAGAATATGTAAGCCATTAGACTACATACAAAATTGCTACTTGCCCACTACTAGGGGCGCTGCTGCCGTATGCCAACAATTTTTCACGAAAATGTATGTCGTGACCGGCTGTATCATTCCGTGGTGTAACCAGTTACCAGATGTTGGCATGGAAACTGTCCGTGCGTTCTGACATCAGTTTCGTCTTTATGGCATAGCTGCCAATACCAGCGACGTAACACTTGTTCTAATATATTCCCATTGTGAAGCAGTTTATCTAGATATGTTTGTATATCTTGCTACTAATATTTAGAGAACTTGAAGTTAAGTACCTACTTAGTTTAGTAACTCGTAATCATGAATTTAATTTATATCTGTGTAAAACGTAAGCTGTAGCTGCTGGCCAGTACGAATTGCGCTTGGCGGAACTTTTCGGTCACGTGCGGTCAGCCGTGTAGTTTTTTGTTTTATGGCCTTACGTGTTCTTAGTTAATTTAGTTTTAATTTAAATATATATTCATTTTTGAAAATTTATTAAGTTGTACTCTGTCTACAAGTTTGTAAACTTAATTACACTACTTTTGTTATAAGCAGGGGAAGGACATTATAGGTAAGAATAACATTCATGTCAGTAACAAAATACTATGTTAATAACTTAAATACTCTTGAATAACAGTGATACGCAGTTCATTGCAATTTTTAACATGAGACAGTATATTCCTCACTGTGTTGATTCTTTGTGGTGAATTTTTAAGTAAGTTGTGAACAGACAAAAATTTTCTGTTGGACACAACAGTGATATTAAAGGAATTTGTTTTCGTTGATCAAGAAATGATCTAGTACCAATTATTAGGGGTGACAATATGTTGCCTCCAGATGAAATTTTCTATTGAGGCAAAACTGAAGTTATTAGGAAAATACGAATGGCCGCATAGCATAAACTTTTGGTCAGTGACTTCTATGTTGTTGCTTTCACTTTGAATGAGTTTCATTGACGTCATGGGAACATTCCACTTCCGGTTCTGTCCTCTTCACGAATAAAGGGTTTGCTTCTGAAGCTCTGGTTTCAATGTGTTTCACCAAACAGTCAGCAGTTTCTTGTGAACCTTTAGATTCGGCCACTTCGTTCCGGCACTAAATGAATCTTGCCTTTGACGACTGTTGGTGACAAGCAGATGTTTTCGTATAAAGAGTATTGAATGAAAAATAAAGGAAATAAGCGATTCTCAACTACAGGACGCTGTAAGTTTGACTCTGGCGGTAAACATTAATCCAGATCTACTATGCGACAAACTTCTTGGCACACCAATACTGGAGGTCATGGTAAGCCATACTGGACCTAAAACAGCCACTTAAACAGACGAATATCTGTGGTTTGAACAAAACAAGTCAGCGCGTGAACACAACAGGACGGCCGCCACGTCTGGTGGAGGACTGCCAGCCGCAGCGCGTGTGCTGTCAGCAACGGAGCCACTGGCTGCTGCTGGGCGGCTGGCAACGTACACCGCCGCTGCGGTCAACAGAACCACTTATTCTCAACAAAATCGGGTAACTAACTTAAAAGGGAAAGTAAACAAAAGTGCAGTTACACCGCTTACGCTTTAAGGGACTCATAAGAGAACAGAGAGGCCTTGCTTCTCAGCCGCGTTTCTCGAGCAGTGCACTCTACCCGAGTGTTGCTCATGAACTGAAACTGAAGTGTGTGAAGAGGCGTAGAAACCGGACAGAGAGAACGGAGGGGCGGACGTGTGGAGGAGAGGAACGCGGCCAGCACGGGAGGAGCGCTGCGGCTTTGCCTCCCGTCGAATGAAGGCTCCCAGTTTGTGGCGGTGCGGGGACTGGGCTCTCGCCACAGACGCAGCGATCCCAGCAAGTTCCCGACACCCACACGGCCTTCCTGCTCCACCATTTCCTGAGCCTGCCGCTGAAAAGGAACCGAAGACCACCGAACGCACCGCTTCAAGTAGCGGGCGCAGCTTGTAACGTCCCGACCACTCCTGGCAGCTCTTAAAAATTAATATTTGAGCTTAACACATTAAATCATTCTGCTGTAGAATAATAAAAAGACTAAATATGTGACTTATCTTGACTCTAAAAGTAACATGATAGTCAAATCGTCCAAGAAAACATGATTTTCCTTAAAAGAGATTCGGGTTTCCGACAAACTAGTGATAACTTTTTAACTAAACAGTTATCATTGAGGAGTTAGTATTTAATTTCTCATAGCCTAGTTAGCCAAAACGTACGCCAAACTTCAGTGGCGGCTAATTTGATATGTAGGCTAAGCTCTTTCTTCACTAATCATAACAAAAGAACTGTCTCTTTACGACAGATACACATGCCTAAGCTGACACAACTCGCTCTTCTGACCGACTGACCTTTTTAACTGCTGTGCTCAGTTGCGTTTATAACATTACAAAATTGCACATACAATCATTCATTTCTTGTATTAAATATTATAAATAAATACATAATTAAGACATCAAATTGTGACAGGTTTATTTTTGACATAAACGAAGTTGATGACATTAGAATTTGTGTTTCGAACTTAGTATTTCCTAAGGAAAAGTTTAGTTCTGGTGCTTGAAATAACAGTTACGTAAAAGTATTTTCAATATCGTGGTGTGTGTTTACATTATGAATTAAGTGCAATTTAGAGAATTACTCAAAATTTGACGTGATTTCATAAGTAGTCCCCCATTAAACTAGACAGTAAATAAATAAATTTCATTTTCCTTGGTAATAAGTTTCGATTTTCACTCTGGTAGCTCTCGTCTAACATTACTATTAATTTTGTAGTTTAACAAAAATATTTAAAAAATAATATAAATCATAACTAATAAATATATTCTTAAATTTCGTTAGAGTCCTTCTTTTAACTCTCAACAAGACACAGAAATGTATCACAATTATGGGCGTAATCGTTACGTGTATTGGTATTTCCAACAGTGATACATGTAAATGTTTAAAGTCAGATATCAAACACTTGATCGTATGTGATTCACAAGCTTTGTCATGGTGGTTAATATATCGAAAAAATCCGTTAAAGTTCACTACTTCTATATACGGGTCAACGGTAATAATTAGTAACTACAAAAAGTGGTGTATTTCCACATAGTTGTTTGAAATTGCTGAAAAAATTGAAATCACGGAACTATTGACCGCATTTTAAAACACCAACAGTATAGAAAAATGCAACAGGAAATTCTTTGAGTTAAAATGGTGTATCCGAAAGCAAATAAAAAATAAATAAATAAATAAATAAAAGAATAAAATAAAAAAATAAAAATAAAAGTACATTGCCAACAATCTTTTATCAGAAAAAATGGAATAGTATTTAAAGAACAACAGAAAGACGACTCCACTGGAAATAAATAAATGTATGACACAGGACGACAGTTTGGTTTTTTAATGATCAGTCTCAAGTTCCATGTTTCCCTCTCTTAAATTAAATTTGTCAAAATAATAAATTAATATATTTTGTCAGTTGTTGAAAGTGCACAGAAACAAACGACATTGTTTCCAATTTTTAGTCGGTAAAATTGTTTCTTTAAGCATTTCACGTAATACCGCAGTCTAACATACAGAGTCGCGACAACTGTGAAAGTTTTTACCAAATGGCAGTTGCGACGGCACTAATGCTCCTAGTGGCAGAAAAGACGCCCTAAGAGTACCGTTTGTTCATTATACCTTTTCTTCGAAATTAACCAAATAGTTTCTGCATTTTTTGCGTACCATACATCAATAAAATATCTAGAGACATAAATAATTGTCAAATAAATGTAAAATCACAGCCGAATTTCCCAGATTCCCTGATATACATAACAACTTATTCATAAGGTAAAATATACGGATGTTTGTCAAGGAGGTTAGAATACAGGGAAACGCACTTATGCCGGAAAAGTGAAGCCTGCCTCCGCCATATTGGTCAGCTTTGGAGAAGTTCAAAAAGTTCAAATGATGACTACGGAGTCATCAGTCCCTAAACTTACAAACTACTTATCAACTACCTTATACTAAGGACGGCACAAATTTCCATGCCCGAGGGGGATTCAAACCTCCGACCGTAGTGGCCGTGCAGACCGTGACTGGAGCGCCTCAGTCTCCTCGGCCACCGCGGCCGGCTTTGGAGAAGTGTTTGTATAGTAGAGCTAATGTTATTCATTACTTAAAACAGAAATAACCCGTGCGATATGGTGAGTGTTTATTGATATTTATTCAAGAAAACATATAGTTTGAAAGTACATACTTCGCACTGTCTGTCAGCCCAGTGCATTAACAGAAAGAGGGTCGACTTAACGCATAGTTTTAACGGAGAAATAACAATCCAGCACCGACTGAGATGACGGACAGGCTCCAACTGACGTATGTGCTCTGCATAGATAATGCCACCTCCCTTTATTCTAACCTCTTTGATGTTTGTGGCGTATTCCGCTGAAAGTAACAGGATGTAAACATACGAGAAACAAAAATTTCTGTAACCGTATGATCTTACATGATAGGCACTTTCTCTGACGTATGGAGCCTAATTTTGACACTTCAGTCGTCTTTCGTATTATTGCATATACTCTTGACTGTATTTACTTTCGCTCATAAGACGAATGTCTGGAAGATTCCCGGCGCTCGTGGACTGCTTTCTGCTTTGCGGGACGCTTGGGGCGCTGCTGTCGTAACGTGTAACAGAATACAGTGCGAGTGTCCTCAGTGTGCATGTCAGACGGTGCTGATACCTCCCACCGTCAACATTTCTATATTCTGTCTTAATGCCTTTGTAAGTCGTATAATTTACGTCTCTCTCCCAGGCGGGACCCGCAGACTCGGCCAGTCGCACGCCCGCCTGTTGCCTCCCTTTGTGCAGACGCGTCACAGCGGCGATACGCGCGCCACTGCACGCCGGTGTGGAAGCCGAACGGGCGGCGGGTTTGCTTCCCGCCGAGCCGTCGCCCTCTCTTCACCGCCCATCAGCAAGCATCACTCCCTCTGGCCCCCCAAAGTCACTCCGTAACAGGGGCGACCAATGACAGGTCAGGCAATTTGTTTCCCTCCAGCTCTGCAACGTGTGTAGGAATACGTGAAATGTCGCCACATATTTTTTCACATTCTCAGAGCGTCAGTGTTACACGGAAACATTGGCTGAACACCCAGCGTTGCAAGGCCAGATTTACATCTCTTCACGCTGCTTCAGTAGGAGCAGTTCCCTCGCCTGTCACATTTTCTTCCTTTTTTCGTGTGTCAGAACACGATTCATTGTTTGAACACGTAGTCTTCCTTTTGAACGGATAGAACCAAAACTAATTTTCTTAGCCAACAAATTGGTCTCTTCGTGGGTAGTAGGAAATTTCACTCCCCCTCGAATATACCTTGGCTAATTTTCATCTTTTATCATATTTTCATTAGAAAAATATCATTGAAATCGCTTCACGAATGTCTGAGCTAGCCCATTTTTTTTTCCATCTTAGTCCCAATTTTAACGGCGCTTAAAACAATAAGTGACCCTTAGTTTTTCATATACAAATTTCTGAGAACTCGGAGAGAGAACTTCTGTAGGTTATGCTAAAAATGAAAGACACACACACACACACACCACACACACACACACACACACACACACGCACACGCGTGCCCGAAGGAGGACTTGAGCCTCCGATGGGAGCGGTCTCGAAATCCGTGATAAGGCACCTTGGACAACGCGGCCAGACAAGCCATTTGAAGAGCACTTAAAAGGATAAGGAACACCAGGACACTCACTCTCGGATGAATACGAATAATAATGATAACGAAAACAGCAAAGGAGCAGTAGACGGGGCGGTTAGTATTCTTCATTTGTAGGTTCATTTTCCACCAGTAACAGCATTAGTTTCAGAAGCTTACGCCAGCGCCGTTATCTTGTTCCTTCGAGTGTCGACTGAATTCCCTTGGCTCTGAGCGACTTGGGAAACTTGTTGTCACAAGCAGGCGACTGAACTCTGCAGCGACCAGCGACGCCGGCGAGCTTGTAGCTCATCTCCTAGAGGGCGCCTTTCTTAATCCAAAAGTATTTATTTACATATTTTAACAAATTCCATTTAATGGTTACAAGCTATACACTTATTTTCCGTCGGACGCCTTTATACCGTCATTTCATTTTGTAAGTGTTAACGTCTAACGTTTAATCAGATTACGTTCATTCCCTTTCAGTTTTCTTAGAAATAAAAAAAGAAGTAATTTTCTTTTTAAACCATACAGCAAGTAAATCTGTTTGACAATGGCGTATTTGCACAAGACATTGGGACTTGGTATCAGCTCTCGAAAGAGGGTAGCAACTGATCAGAAATTTGAGGTAATACAATCTAAATCTAAAACACTGTGAATCATAATTACAAGAAAAAGATAAATGACGAAGTATTCCATAAGAAATAACAAGGACAATTTAAAAATTGTGGCGCACACTATTGATCGATGAACTGTGTACTGAGAAATGAGACAAAATGAACACTTTTTTCAGAGATATTAAACTGAAGGAGAGACATTGAATTCAAATTTGTGCCATGGCCGGGATTCGAACCTGGGACTTCCTACTTACTTGGCAGGTGCAATGACGACTAAGCTACCGTGAGTTACGCGATATGGCGACTGACGAGGCTGTCTTAAGCCACGTCTCCATCCACAACAGCCGCGGTGGAGCGGCCGAGAGCATTGACGCGCTATGCTCTTATGAGCGTGGCCGTTCGAATCCCCCCTCGGGCATGGATATTTGTGCCGTCTTTAGTATAAGCTAGTTCATAAGTAGTTTGTAAGTTTAGGGAATGATGACTCTGTAGAGTCCCATAAGTTTTACAAACATTTATGCTTTCATACCTCCAGAACACAAGGCAGAATTGAGGAGGGAGATGAGGCATAAGAGTGTGCAATCGCTTAAGTCAGGGCACCTTAGTCATCATAGCACCTGTCTAGTAAGTAGGAGGTCTCGGGTTCGAATTCTGGACTTGGCACAAATTTTAATTCAATGACTCCCCTTCAGTTTAATATCTTTGATATATATTGAGACAAAATATATCCCTGAACGATAATATACTACTTGATATTTTTTCTTGCATTCACTTGCGTCTCGCTGTTCTATTTATTCTTTTATTCTAGTTGGGTAGACACTGGACTCGTATTCATATGAACGGTGGTTGAAATCCACCTCTGGCCACCCAGATTTACGTATTCCGTGATTTCCTTAAATCACTGCAGGCAAATGCCGGGATGGTTCCTTTGAAAGGGCATGGTCGATTTCCTTTCACAGCCTCACCCAAACATTCCGGGCGTAAGCTCCGTCGCTAATGACCACGCTGTCGGTGGGACGTTAGACTCCAATCTTCTTCCCTTCCTAGTTGGGTAGTTGCGTGCGAAGTGAGACACTGCTGTGGCCACTATAGCCCACGTCACGTACGAAGGCGCCACTGTTTTCAGCTGTTCTGTGCATCCCCCTCCCAAAATGCAGAGGCAGCCAATAATGTTCATTCTCTAGGCGTGTGACTGGCTGCGAGTTTCGCAGGCTCAAATTGTGGCTCCTCCCCGCCCCCACTATCACTCCGTCTCTATGTGCGGAAGCGCCTTCCTGCATGACACCGACTATAGACACTCGACCTGGAGGTCGCGGTTGATCGCTGCCTGCAGGGAGGTGGGAAGGGAGCTCCTGCAGCTGTGCTTCTAGACTCTCCCAGGATGGTCACCTGGTCTGTCTGCTGACGGCGTGGCGAGGACCCAGGAGGTTGTCAGCCTGTTTGGTCGTGGCAACGGGCTGGTTTGTGGCGCGGTGAATGCTTCGACTGCGACGCTTGCTGGAGTCGTCCTGTTCAGGTGTGCTATGATTTGTGGCAGCTCTTCCTACAGTTACGGTCGCTCCGCGGCACCCTCCCTCAGCCTGCTCGTCGTGCAGATCTGCCCTGGCGGCGCCACGCGGCGCCTATTTCTGCAGCGGCAGCGGCAGCAGCGGGAACAAAGCGTTCTCATCGCGCCCCCTCTGCCGCCACCGCGCCGGGACAATACGGCCGGCTGCAGCCCGCGTGAATTTCGCCAGAATTGTCTCGCGCCGGAAACACTGTAATTGTGCCGCGGCGCCTCGGGATCGAATGAAAACTGTGAGCTGGCGCACCTCTGCCAGCTGTGTGGAGAACCGCTCCACCGTCAAGGACGACCTCCTCCACTCGTGGCTGTGTACTGTAGCGTGTTGGAAACTGCAACGAGCAAGTCGAGTCAAACACGCTGCAGGGTACCCATACAATTTTAATTACCGCTTGAAAAATTGTTTTTTGTGTGTTTTGTAGGATGGCTGGCTTAGAGCCTTAAGGTACCAGGTGTTTAGAAATTTTGTAGCTGGTAGGACACGTCACAAGTGGAATGGGTGTGAAAACATAGCAGATGGTAAACCATTCTGCATTACTGTGAGAAATAGCGCCAATCCTACCCAGCAACGTTCTCATTTGCTGCCCCCCCCCCCTCCCACATGTATGTAAGGTCCCCTCTACTTTTCTTCAGTAACAAAAATTAGATAAACTAATGTATAGAAATTGATATGATTTATTGTAAATATTACGTTTACAGTAAGTTTTATTAAGGTGTGTCTTGTTTGTTTAGAGAGGCGTCAATTATGTAAAACCAACGAATAACTCTGTTGGAGAAGTGGCGCTTCCCGCCAAAAGTGAGAGTACGCGGGAACGGCACTGCGAGGTGTCAGGCGGTTCAGGGAGGGAGTTCCGCACGGCAGGCCAGCACGACTGGAGTTGGGAAGACTAACGGTCATGTTGCAATGGAATGTTTATAACAAGGAGCAGTGTGGTACATGTCGTTTGTTGTTTCGCGGCGTAACAATAAATTTAGAAACAACTGGCATCCCGACTTTTTGAAATATCAACTACGAGCCTAGTCTCCAGTTCCATAGCTTCCACAGCACATCACTTCAAGATAAGAAGATCCACGACCTGTGCTCTGCTTCTGAGTGA
The DNA here is from genome assembly GCA_026315105.1 of Locusta migratoria. Classification (NCBI taxonomy): domain Eukaryota; kingdom Metazoa; phylum Arthropoda; class Insecta; order Orthoptera; family Acrididae; genus Locusta; species Locusta migratoria. The sequence continues at coordinate 478,817,755 of CM048748.1, forward strand.
GGACATCAGATATAACGAAGAAGCCAGGTTAGTGACCAGAAAACTTTTATTGACGATGCAGGTAGTTGTAGGGCCCTCACGTGCAGTGCTACGCGATTAAATCTCGCGACATTGGCACGAGTGCGGTAGCAGTAACGCCTAGGAAGTGTTAGAGTGAGAGAAAGCGACAGAAATTAGGTGAAGGCCAACTGACTTTTGTCTAAAGCTGTTTCCACGTATCTCTGATCTCTTAAACCCCACCGTAGTTTGCACGTACATGTCTGCATCTCCGCGATGCATTACAATAGACCACGTGGGCAAATGCGGCAGAATAATATTTATATAGTGAATATATGATTTGTTTGGTTAATTCAACCAAATACACCCCTCAAAACAATTAGAGAATCAGGTGAGATATCACACGGATTATACATATTTTAACTACGTCATTGAGATATCGGCTACAGCTGTAATTCGTACCGTATTTTGCTGCCTGAACTATTTACCTGACATTTACATGGCGTTCACATAGAACGAGACACCACACAGTCAAAAAGTCAGTCTAGTTCCTCTCTAATATGGCAAGTGATCTCCTCGGACGGCCAGTACAGTTGCACAGCTGCGTGGCACGGACAGTTTCAATCAGCTCTTGAGGGATATATAGCCATTCTCCCATGAGTGTAATAACCAGCTCTCCTACCGTTGTGGGAGGTGCCCCGTCTGCCAAGTGCACCCGAGACATACTTAACCGAGTTCACGAGTAAGTCCGGAGGAGAAGCGGGCTGTTCCAGTCTTTCTGTTCCCTAAGCTTCAAGCATATTGTCCGCCAGTGCAGCTCTTTGGGGTCGAGCTTTATCGTCTAGCAAAAGGAACCCATCTCCTACGGCACCACGATACAGCACAACAAAAGGTCGACGAATCTTGTCTCTATACCTCTGACCTGTCAAAGTGCCATTCTGAACAACATATAAGTCCGTACGTCCTCCTATACTGACTCCTGCCCGCACCAATCGTCCACCGCTGTGATATGGCGATGTTCCCTGAACATAAACAGGGTTGTTCCGAGTTCAACGTTCTCTCCACATGAGAGAACGACGATTGTCCACTTGAGCGCAATACCTTGACTCATCTGTGAACAGAACCCTGCGCCATTCGTGATGACTCCAATCCTAATGTTTCTCCGGGCCAAAATGTGTCGTGCTTTCAATGGTATACACACCATAGACCTCCGTGTGTAGACGCCACATTCCGAAGGCGATTTCGCACTGTTGGCGTTGATATTACGCGTCCTGTTGCTGCTAGGAATGTGTGCTGCAGCTGAATTGCATTTATCGACCTGTCTCACAGACGACCTAAGCCTTGCCTTCCTTCGACCATTACTGTTGTCTGAAATCGCGTCCAGGTCGTGGAAACCACACTTCTGGACACTCCCTCCAGTGGCTGCAGCCGCCGCCCTCTGTGTCTGTCCCGCTTCCCACATTCTGATGGATCCCCGTGCCATAGCTGCGGGTCAGTCACGTTGTTGTTGCAATCCACCAGCTGCTCGCTACACTACCTCAACCCAGCGGCTTCTGTAATTCGTTTAGTAAACACCAGGCACCCCTGCAACAACTTGCAACACGTCCACTGGATGTGTGGTCGTGTCCCATTAACCTAAAGTGTTTATGCACCATTAATATTGCCTATCAGTATGTTTATTATTTTTGTTCTGTTTATTAATGATCAATGCTCCATGTGTTCATGTGAATGTGGAAGTTTGTTTTTAATACTGACTGTCTGCCGCGCAATGGCTTACAGTCGCCGTCTCGCAGCTTAGACTTCGTTTACTTTAATTAAGAACACGTGGATTAGTTTATCGTCTGCGCTGGCGTCTGCTGGGTGGCCAGAGACAAGCTTACTTGGTAAGATGGCGAAGTGGCCGTGTTCTTAGTGTGGTTCCAACTTAATCTTGAACGAAAGAGGTGACAAGAGACATTTCTGAGGGCCGTTGAAGAGGGTATTTTCTTCCTCAGGTAGAGAGGGTTGGTAGACACTATGCTCTGAACGTGCTCTGTATGGTTTTTTTCGCGCGCTGGGTGGTGGGGAAGGTTTTGGCGTGGCCTTAGGACTGCACTTTGCTTTCTTTGTGATCACACAGTCTTGGTTTATCAGGGATAGTTTTCTTGAGTAATTCACGGACGGAAAGAGCAGACGTTGAATTTTGTGATAAATGTGCGAAGGCCTGACGAACGCGGCCGTTAACGCGTCGTGCATACACCCAGGTACGAAGCGTAAGCGTTAGCTCTGCGGCATAGCAAACCCTACAGCAAGTTTAGTTTCACGAGAAATGTGTGTAACACATACCACAATTTGACGTGTGTGGCAGAAAGTTGGTTTGGATCCCTTCCGCCTTCAGAAGGTTCAAGCCCTTAAGACAGACGAATTCTCACGTCGATTTGAATTCTTTCAGTAGTTTTTTGCAAAAGTGTGCCACTCAACCAGAATTTCCGAACTGTGTAAATTTCCCGTATGAGAGGGTATGTTCATCAGCCACAATCAACACGAGTAGGCGAGGGCAACGCCACCTTTCTTGGTGACCAGTATTTAGGCCGACTTGGTCGGCCCACAGATGTTCCCCCGCCGACTCACCGCAAACATACGTCTCTCTTTCTTACGAGAAACCCACTCATTGGGAGACAGCAAAAGCTGCGCCATGACAATGGTGGATCTGCGCACTGTGCGCATGCAGTGGACGAAAGCCTCAGAGAAAACGGGACAGGAGGCATGACGTGCGCGTTCCCCCTTTTGACGACCATTATCGTCTTCTTCTGTTGCCCTCTGAAATCTGTTGTCTACGAAACACCCATTGAGACTGATGAAGAGCTGAAAGTGGGAATTATCTACATCTATATCTACATGGGATACTATTAACTGCCTGGCAGAGGGTTCATTGAACCATCTTTACACTATTCATCTACCATACCATTCTCGAATAGCGCGCGGGACGAAAGAACATCTGAATCTCCCCATATTTTATTCTGATAATCATTTTAACTATGTAGGTGGGAATCAACAATATATTCTCGCATATGTAGAAGTAAGTTGGCGATTGGAGTTTCGTAAGTAGCCTACGCCGCAGCGATAAGCGCCGTCGTTGTAATGATTGTCATCACAGATCCTGTATCATTTCCGTAACGCTGTCTCCCCTAGGCGGCCCTTCTTTCGACTCTTTCGATGTCTTCCGTCAAATCCACTTGATAACGATCCCACACTGGGCAGCAATACTCCAAATAAGAACGGACAAGCGTGATATATGCAATGCCTTAGTAGATCTGTTGCATCTTTTAAGTGTTGTGGCAATAGAACGCAGTCTCTGGTTCGCCTTTTCCACGACATTACCTACGTGTTCTTTCCAGTTTAAGTCTAAAGTAATAGCAATTCCTAGGTATTTAGTGGATTTTACGGCCTTCATATTCGATTGATTGATCTTGTGCACAAAGTTTAATAGATTTCTTTTCGTACTCATATGGACGACTTCACACTTCTCATTATTTAGATTCAGTTGCCTATTTTTACACCATACTGATATGTTATTTAGATCGTTTTGCACTTGGTTTTGATGTTATTCTTGGTTTTTAGGAGACTAAAGAGCTATGTCATCAGTCCCCTTGGTTTTGATCTTCAGATGATTTTACTAGACGGTTGATGACGGTGTCATCCGCAAATAACATAAGAGAGCTACTTAGATTTTCTCCCAAATCATTTTTGGAAATAAGGAACAGCAGAGGACCAATAACACTACACTGTGGAACGCCGGATTTCACCTCTGTTTTAGTCGATGCCTTATCATCGATTACTACAAGGTGTGTCCTTTCTGACAGGAAATCCCCTATCCAATCACAAATCTGGGGCAATATTCCATAACCACGCAATTTTATTAAAAGTCGTTTGTGAGGTACTGTGTCAAAAGCCTTCTAGAAATATAGAAACAGGGAATCAATAGATGTAGTTGTGTTTCACATGATCCATATTTTCGAATTCCGTGTTGACCTTGGGTCAATAGATCACTATGACAGACTCTGACGGAATATTCACTTTGCCAAGAGTGTTAGAAAGAGTGCGACAATCACTGCAGCGTCGCTGCACGGCGCGCATGCGAGCAGTAGCAAGTACTACAGAGCACTGTGTGTGGTGCGTGTTCTTGTCAGTGTAAGTTTAAGTAGTTCAAAAGTATATGGAACGATGACCATAGCTGTTTGGTCCAATAGGTTTACAAACATTTAACGTTTCAAGTGCTGCAATGTTTAGTTTGAAAGAGCAGTTTCCATCAAAAGAGTCTGAGTTACTGCTCCGTTTTTGACGATCAAGCTTTCGACGAGACGTTAAAGATTCTTTTTTTTTTTTTTATTCAAATATTCAAATAGCTTATGGGACTTAACTACGGGATCATCAGTCCATAAACTTACAAACAACTTACGAACTAGCTAATACTAAGGACGGCACAAATATCCATGCCCGAGGGGGCATTCGAGCCCCGACCGTAGTGGCCGTGCAGACCGTGACTGGAGCGCCTCAGTCCCCTCGGCCACCGCTGCCGGCCATTTTTTTCATTAATGTACTATTTATGAACATTAACAAGACGGGGAGGATGCGTTTCAGCGTTTTGTTGTTAACTATTCAAAAGTAACAACATAGGAAAGAAAATTACCTTCACTATCATAAATTCCTGTAATTCTATTCGCAAGTTCCGGTTCTTTCAAATCTCGGTACCAGAAGCTTTGAAAATCATAATATTTCCGTCTTTCTACCAGATGCATTGTGTTCTTTAGTGAATCTTGTTTGCTACTAAATAGGCACTGGAAACGATAAAATATTTTTAGGCCAATTTATCACACTAGTGATGTCTTGATTATACGAAAGGAGACTCGTGCGACGCTGTCGTTGTGGTCTTAAGTCCACCAAGCCCCCACCACGCCGCAGCAGAGATGCGAGCCAACTGTCCCCGAATTGAAGGAGCTGATCGCCGCTATTTGCAGGAAGAATCCTAGTAATGGGCATCTGATTTGTAGTGTATGGGACGCAATAGCAGCAAAATAAAGCACAAAATAAACGCATGTTTATTTTAAAAAACTACTGATTATTGCAGACTGTTTAAAAAGTATTCTTAAATGAATGAAGTTTCCTAATTTTCGAAATATATCTGTATAGAGACACGAAATTTTAAGAATGTAAGACTCTTTTCTGAAAAGGTGGAGCGATTTTACATCGATATATTTGCACAAGATGATTCCGTGAAACTCGTAAAGTAGCAGAGACTGCGATTATTATTTAATCCACGTAATTTTCTGTCAGGTCCTGTTTAGACTTTTTGCTGACTACTCTGTACGTTTTTCACTTTTATTTTTGTACACCACATTTTTGTATACATTCCTTTCCATATTACATAGAATTTTTCTTTCGACTTCCTCGAATTTGAGTATGAAGAATTATAATAACCCATACAACTTCAAATAGGCATATCATCCCACATTACTTTTTAACAGAGATAGTACTCTTGAAAATGGTAGAGTATGCAACAATCGATCAAATAATGACCGTTTACGAAGTACAATCACCTCCTGCTAAGTGTTTAAAAGCAATTATTCGTCCTATCTCTGCATCATACTGATATATATGATTAAAAATCTAAATATCTTTAATATCTTCAGTACGCCCAGTTTTCATTCAGCTCAACTTAGTATTTTTAGCAATTAATATGCAAAATATAAGTACTTGAGATGCAAGAAAGTACTTTTCTAACTATTAGAGAATCATTTGCAAGAGAGAACCTAAAGAAAAACAAACGCTCATGATTTATTATTTCTGCTTGGAAATACTATACGGTATGACTGATCTGTGAAATGTAATATTGCTTCCGTCTTCGTCTTTGCTTTTGTTCTTACTGATGTAATTAAAAGCAGACACGAACGAACCGCGTCTATGAAGGTTTTCCCTGCAGATGGCGGCTTCTGTGAGCACGCGACACTAGCGCCAGCGGGCGGTATACTTCTTATTTAGTAGGTCTGTGACGTCCGCAGACTGGTTTGATGCAGCTCTCCACGCTACCCTGTCCGGTGCAAGCCTCTTCATCTGAGAATACGTACGGCAACCTACATCCTTTTCAATCTGCTTACATTATTCATCCCTCCGTTTCCCTCTACGATTTTTACCCCACACACTTCGTGATAACATTCAAAAACTGGTAAATTCTCCACAAGGTACAAGAGTTATCTCGATGACAATTTTAGGTGTGTCAGCATCGTATGTCGTAGCCACACATGCCCTTCACCTTATCTCCTACCTTTTGTCTCAAGCCCTGTGCGTTTTCATCCTGTCAAACCTTAACTACCACGTAGTCGTTTATAGCCGCTTAAATATACTGCTACATCGCTTCAGGGCAATACGATAAGAAAGTGATACAGAAGATGAATTTTCTTGAAAATATTACTGCATTGTTGTTTAACACATATAAATCATACTCTACTAACAATTTTTTTGTTTCTTTTTCAGGTAAATACAATGGATCATCTCTCGACCAACAACCATCCTGACCACGTACAGGTTAGAGATAATTTAAATATAAAATATGCTCAAGTGCGCTGTTGATGTCTTGCACCCAACCTCTGAACATTAATAAGGTACCAATAATCAGTCAATGCACTTTTCGCCAAAAGACATGAACAGTATACAAGTTATATTTCCTATAAAACGTTGTTAACTACTGGATGTTGCAGTTTTTGTCCTTGTTCTTCTCTGATTTATTAGATTGTCTTGAGCTATGATCAGGGACATTTTTGAGAATTTCTTCGCCTATTCATAATTGGTGACTGGCAGGCATGTCGTACGGTACAAAGGCGATGTTAGCGTCCGTTTGAAACGTAATAAAGATAGTACGTCGTATCACTATAAACTTCAAACGAACCGAATAAATAGACAAAGCTGCAAACTCGTATTCCTTGACGACGCAAGAGTGTTCATTTACTGATGTTTGGGCATATTTAGGCTAAAATGCGTACTGTTTAAGCTCCTAGTGACTACTAAATTAATTTTTCAATTTTATGATAACCGACCCCGCTGTATCTTCCTATACAGTAAATGACAACTTCTCCGGCTACAACGTAAAGATCAAGTTCCGCACACGATTATTCAGTAACTGACTCTACAGTCGCGGTGGAGTGGCCGAGCGCTCTAAGGCGCCTCGTTGCGGAGTGCGCGGTTGTTCGCCGTCGGAAGTTCGAATCCCACCTTGGGAACGCGCGTGTGTGTTGTCCTTGGCAGAAGATAGTTTATGAGCCCCGGGTCTAGTAACCACAAAAGTGCCTCGGATTTGCAAACATCTGAATTCGTGGCTCCGCAGCCGTCGTGAGTGCAGTGGCCCAGCACTGCCCACCCTGCCAGCGATGCCGCCGGCCGCTCTTCCCGTCCAGGCCCGCCCAGCGCGAGGCACGCTCTCTGCGTGCACTTCTTAACTGCGCTGTCCCACGCGTCTTTTTATTCCTTTGGGCATTTATTCGTCACTAGCATACACGGCAGTGCTTCGCGTGTGCTAATATGCGTGGGTTATACAGCCTACTCTAAGGCGGCCAACCGTCCCGCATTCTGCGGGCCAGTCCCGCATTGGGATGATAACTGAAAATCTCCCGCAAAATGGCCGAAGCGTCCCGCTCTCCAGCAGTTTTAGAATTATTGGTCTAACAAGGAGATTACGAGTAAATAATAATACGTGCATTTTTCATACAAATTACCGTTAGATATTAACATTATGTAGGTTATTCGAACACGAGGGAAAAAAAAAGAAATAAAAATATAAATTAGTTTCGAAGGAATCGAACCACCGACTCTATGATTGAGAGAGTAGAACGCTACACCAACAGATGGTGCAACTGTTTTAATTATTGGTACTTAGGTGTACCTGCAAAACTTCAAAGTAGATTTCCTCGAGAATCTTTGAGAGTTCCGTCGAATGGCTTTGACTGATTGTTATTTAAGTCCTATACTTCACGTACCGCAAATATGAAAAAAAAAAAAAAATCTAAAATTCGACACCCATGTGGTCTCCTTATAAGAGCACAAGCCGAAACTATTTGTCTACGTCACGCTATGCCATACTCCTTGCAAGTCAACTTCACAATTCATCATCTGGGAATAAATGACAGTCTTCTTACATGAAGTATAAAAGAAAGAAAACCGATACATATCATGTGACTATTTCAAAATGACAAATCTAGCACTGGAAGTTTGGAATTGTTGCTACATTTGGTGATAGGATGACTTAATAAAAAATATTCTGTTTTTGGCACATTTTCATCTGTCCCTTCTTCAGTACGTTTCAGTAAGTGTAATGTATTATACGAGGCGCGTCCAGAAAGTAAGTTCCGTTTGGTTATATAAAACGAACGGGCACAGATACAGAAAAAATATTTATTGTACAAAAATCTACAACTGTTAAACTACTTTTCTACATAGCTTCCAAAATTTTGTAGGCAATTGTCATAGCATTGCACAAGGTTTTGTGTCCCTGTTTCATAGAATGTTGCCGCCTGTGTATTCAAGCATGTGGTAATATGTTCTTTCAGCTCGTCATCATCTTTGAAGTGTTGTCCACCAAGAACATATTTTAGGTGTAAGAAGGAGATTACTGGCAAAAGTTTTATTTTTATTTATTTTATTTTATTTCTTTATTTTTTCTCAAGATAATGCCTGACCTCATACTCCTAATGTGACCAAACATTTCTTACGGAAATTTCAATGGGACCTGTTTGATCATCCTCCATACAGCTCGGACCTCTCTCCTAGCGACTGTCATCTCTTCTTATACCTAAAATCTGTCCTTGGAGGTGAACACTTCAACGATGATAAAGAGCTGTTACCACATGGTTGAATACACAGGCGGCAACCTTCTGTGAAGGATGCATGCAAAAACTTGTAGTCCAAGATGGCGGCCAAGATCACATCACAGTGTTTATCGAAAATCGTTACGTGGATAGGAAGGGAACAACTATCACGAAGCACAAGAGATCAGCCCTTGCTGGTCTATGTAATTGCTTTAGGAAGGATGCCCATCAAACAACCGCAAATTAGTAAGAAACTGTGGTGTCGCACAAGTACAAAGTGCGCGCCACCTACTTTCGCCGCGCGCCGCCATGCACGCACGGCGCGGCGTTCTAACGACGTCAGCCACGAGCGCCCTCTGCCACAACTCCGCTCGTGGCCAACACTGAACGACATCGTTCACTTGGGACTGAGATAGCAACCAGTTAAGACTTCGGAATCAGAAAGGCACCAGTGAAGACTTGGTTATCAGTTAGGCACTAGGCAGGCCTCTAGCTCAACTATGTATCAGCATTCTGTGTACTGAACTAAGTAAAAGTTAAGTATTGTATAAATTCTGTGCAATATATATCTCGTTCTAATTTACTCTAGTGTTTATAGTTTCTGGCTGCTCCCCTCCGTACCTGCTTCCCTCCGTACCTACACCAGCGTGCTATCTTTATTCCTGTGTCGGTCTCATTCCACTCGGCCACCGACACCTACGACGGAAAAGAGACATAAAAGCGGCGACGAGGCTGGGACACAAAAGAAACCAATTCCTGGTTGGTCTGGAAACTTTCCCCTCCAGGCTTGTGGATGCCCACTCACTGAGACGAGTACAATATATACTACAAAGTGTGTGCACTCAGTTTTGGTAACGTAATAACGTGATAACGTGCAGATCATGTTGCATACAAAATTAGATGTACATATACTTGGGACATAACGAAAGTCATCTGTAAAGCTACGTTCATGTACCCTAATTACGCTACTACATTTGCAGTCATTTGTATGATAGAGACAGCTTCGCTAGAATACAGGTTTCATAAGAAGACGTCAATGAAGAAATGGATTTAATTGGGGTATTTTTCGTCTCAGCTGCTGGATACAGCCTACATCATACACTCCTTTCTGTAGTGTGTCCGTCCATCACCTATGCCTGTTTCTTACCTTAACACTTGCCACTGTTTTCACTTAGTCCACGACCTCCTCGCTCCCCTCTTTCTGTCTGGCTAACTCTGCCTCGTCGTTGCCCTCGTCCTTCACTTCCTCCTTCTACTCCCCTCTATCCCCATATCCACCCCCGGACCTCTGTCATTACCTCCCCTGCTCTCTGCCACTGTTCTCCTGTCTTTTCTTTCTGTTCATACCTTTCCTCCCGTGTATATGAAAAATTGCAATGCTTGCTAAATTCATGGTGATCAATCAAAATGTGTCAAAGTCTGTAGTAAGATATCTTCAATCATGCATCGTAAGAAATCTTTTGTAGACACTGATGTTTATCTTCAGATCAAGTGTGCAAAATTTCGTCAAGATAGAAATGGAACTGTAGACTGTAGTACCCTCCGATATGCACCACACAAATTATACGGAGACAGTGTCGTGCCCCTTGTTTTTAAACTCGAGTGTGTAAAATTTTATCGCAGTCGGGTGGACGGTATGGCAGTACATAAAACACGAATCCAATCCGAAGTGGCGATGCCCCTTTTTTTCGATTTTCAGCTGTTCGTTTGGGTTTTCCCTATTTTTCCAAACGGGAAAACAAAACAAAATACCATTCAATTCGGTGAGCCATTTTTTAATTTTAGCGAGAGTAACGAGCAAAAATTAATTTTTGTATATCTAGATAATAAACAGTAAAATAACAATAAAATTAAATACTCGAAAAAAAAAACGGTTATACCTTACTACAAATGTCGTATGGGTTTTAATATGAAGGAAACGTCCTACATCGAATGTAACTACAATTTTGTAGTGTTCGGTGACCTCGTGCAAGTCTTTCGATTCCACGTCGCTTCAAAGCTTTAAATGTCCCACACCTACCCCAGTTAGCCAATCGAGAAAAAGGGACCTACAGATTAAAGTATATTCAGAATCACAAGTGTTTCTAGCGATTGCTCACTTCGTTAAGAGATGGACACTAGAATAAAACTCAAAGTGAAATAATATGTCATCCCAGCGTGATTCGAAACTGTAACCTCTGCACCAGATAGCTTTGCCGCTAGCCCAGATTTCAATTTGAAGAACCAAGATAAAAAGTTTTTATTTGCAATAAAAATAATATTAAGCTTATTGATCGAAATAAAACTAGCATATCTTTAAAGTTCGACTAAATCGCATATACATGGCAAAGTTTGAATAAGATAGTTGATTGTTTTCGTAGTTTATCGAGGACAATCAAAGTGACACAGAATTTTTTATATACTGCGTATGTCCACAAAGTAGGTTCCATTTGGTTATATAAGACAAACGTGTACATATTCAGGAAAAAAATTATTGTACAAAAATCTACAACTGTTAAACTACTTTTCAATATAGCTTCCGAAATTTTGTAGACACTTGTCATAGCGTGGCACAAGTTTTTGTATGCCTTCTTCATAGAAGGTTGCAGCCTGCGTATTCAGTCCCGTGGTAACATGTTAGTTCAGCTCGTCATCATCGCTGAAGTGTTGATCACCAAGAACAGATTTTAGCTGTAGGAAGAGATGAAAGTCACTAGGAGCGAGGTCCGGGCTGTACGGAGGATGATCAGAAACGTCCCAGTGAAATTCCCGTAAGAGTTTTTTGGTCACATTCGTCGTGTGAGAAAGATCAGTAATCCTCAGCGCTTGTTCTGTATTGCGCGATGCAGTTTCTTAATAGTCTCTCAGTAACAATGTACGCGGTAAAAAATCAATCAACAAAATGACTTTTCTGTCCGCAAAAACGGGGCATATGACGTTTCGAGGTGTCAAGATTTGCTTAGGCTTAAACTTCGTTTGGGGATGAAGTGTGCGTCCATTCCATTGGCGTTTTGTTTCAGAGGTGTCGTACGATACCCATGTTTCATCCCCCATGACTTTCCGAGAAAGAAAATCGACGCCTTCATCATTGTAGCGGGTCAAAAACTGAAGTGCACTGCCCATCCGTTGTTTTTCGTGTTGTTCAGTAAAAATTTTGAGTAACCAACGTGAGCAAACTTACCGAAATTTCAGTTTTTCAGTAACAATTTCATGAATTAGTTAAATTCCATAGAAAGTGAAAATTTACGGTTGTGCTAAAACTTGTCTTCATTTGTGTGAACCAGTTCATCAGTAACCACAGACGGGCGCCCACTTGACCACATCCTTCATTGAATAGTCTGAACCATCTTCTAACCGTTGAACCACTCATAGCATTTTTCCCCGTATACCTCATAAGTATGCCGATGAATTTCCTTTGGTTTAACTTTCTTTGTATTTAGAAAACGATTCACAAATCGAATTTCAAACGTGCGGAATTTTTAATTTTTTTTTCACCGTAAAAATACGCGACTCGTGACTTCTGGTCAATCCTCAGCGATAATATAGTCTCTTTCGTTCTGATGTTCAAATGTCTGTAACGCTTATGGGACTTAACCGCGGGGCCATCAGTCCCTAAACTTACAAACTAGTTATGAGCTAACGTATACTACAGACGACACACACATCCACGCCCGAGGGAGCATTGGAACCACCGACGCGGGAGGCCGCGCGCTCCGCAACGTGGCGCTCCAGACCGCTCGCCGGCCGCGGTGGCCGACGGGACTGAGGCGCTCCAGTCACGCTCTGCACGGCCACTACGGTCGGGGGTTCGAATCCCCCCTCGGGCATGGATATTTGTGCCGTCCTTAGCATTAGTTGGTTCATAAGGGACTGATTACCCCGTAGTTAACTCCCATAAGCTACCAAAACTACTCCCTCGCGGCTTGTGGGTTGCGTCTTTCGTTATTAGTATTAATGTGAAAGCTTTGTGCTCCTGAACACCGATGATTTGACTTCATGAGTAGAACTCAATAGTGTATATTTGTGGTGGCATTATTTTACATTTTTAAAGGCCTGTTTTGTGGAACCAACTAAGGAATATTTCTTATGAAGTGTATAACGAACTATCCCTTTACTTTTTTTTAAAAAAAAGAAGTAACTTACTTTAGAAGTTGTTGCTATGGTATCTAAAGAAGCCAAGTTATGACTGATTTATCTCGCTGAACCGCACCCCAGTTTCCACATGTTAATGGTAAATATGGCAATACGAATTTTACAATTATCCTCATAACTAACGTTTCCATGCAAGAGAAATGTTATAGAACTCTGGACATTATTCCTGAGTTGTATCCCTAAATCAGCACCCATGTCAGGAATTCCTCGAGGCATTGTTCCCTTTGACAGACAGAAGCCTTCAAATGCCGTTAATTTGTTTGGAACTACAGGACAATAGTTTGCTATCAAGTAGCTATTTTGTAACTCTAAGGAATTACAGATTAATTTTAACTTTCTTTATCAGTATTCATCTGTAACGTAAAATAAATTACTGCAATATTACATGTTTTCTGCAATTTGACTCACAATATTACTTTAGCTTACATCTACCTGTATATTACTAATTGTTTTTTTTTTTTTTCTCTTTGCTGCACAAACAGGAATTTTGTGACACACTAGACATGGTGGCTCTTGGTCTCTGTCGGCGAAGAGTTACAGTTCTTTTAAAGAAGCAGACAGAGCGCTTTCGCGAATAGACATTTTTGTCATCATTACACAGCTACACATTGAGCCGAGTACTGGCGCGCGTGACGTCAGCTGGCTCACGAGCACAGTGAGCGCTCGCGCGCGCCCCTGCTCGCCTGCGCTGCGCTGCCTCGTGGACTGGGAGCGAGTCGCAGGCGCGGCGCGGCGTCTCGTGCAAACATTGCGGGGCTCGGCTGAGGGTGTTCGCTGTTGACACGGGCCGTGGACGCCGCTCTGTTTTATTTACGAAAGGACAGCCGCCGCCCGCAGGACCTGGCTCTCCCCCCCTCCCTCTCCATCCCTCTCTGGAGTATGAAAAGCGAGATGGGCCCTGGCCGGCTTACGTTTGCTCCACAACCGTACCAGCTTTGCCAGCGGTTGCCCGCGTAATATTACACCAACTCCCGCGTTTACACATCTTACGCCGGTGTACGGCGGTATCGCAGTGACCTGCTAATCCTCCCATATTTGCGGCAGCCTAATTCTGGATTAGTGTAAACAGTTCAAATTAAGCGTTCGATGGAATGATGGAATGGAGGGTGCGATTTAACGTGCCTTCGCCGATGTGGACATTAAGGTTCGTCCAGTCACATTCTGGCATGCTGCGTCTCGTAATACCGCGACACAGCCTCGCTGGGAAGGCCGCCGTCTAGGGAGCAGCAAGTGTGTGCACCGTACAATAATTACGGGTTTAGTAACATAAAACGTATTTAATGTCAAAATTACAGAGTTCCTTCTGTAACATTAATTATGAATTGAATAGATCGTAGAGTGTTTTATAATGTAGTGTATTAACGGCGAGTGAATAAGCGCAAAGTTTGAAATTGTTTTCAAAAATCAAATTTTTGTAGAGCTTATGGGACTTAACTGAGGGGTCATCAGTCCCTAAACTTACAAACTACTTATGAACTAAGTAATACTAAGGACGGCACAAATATCCATGCCCGAGGGGGGTTTGGAACCCTCGACGCAGTGGCCGTGCAGACCGTGACTGGAGCGCCTCAGTCCCCTCACCCACCGCGGCCGGCAACAGATTTTTGCTACTGTTCGTGTGGATGTTTGAGGGGGGGTTGGGGGGTGAAAAATGTTCAGATGTTTGTAGAACTTATGGGACTTAACTACGGGGTCATCAGTCCCTAAGCTTACAAACTACTTGTGAACTAGCTAAGACTAAGAACGGCAGAAATATCCATGCCCGAGGGGGGATTCGAACCCCCGACCGTAGTGGCCGTGCAGACCGTGACTGGAGTGCCTCAGTCCCCTCGGCCACCGCGGCCGGCGGTTGGGGGGTGAAAGCGGTGGCCAGCGTATTTTTATATGTAAGGGTCGCCAAAACATTTTTACTTGAAGAAAGAGGGTCGCGTATTCCAAAAGGTTGAAAAACAATGATTTATACCAAATAAACAGTTCCGAGTAGAGTCCGTCTAGAAAAAAAGAAAGAAAAGTGGTGAACAGTGCATCTGAAAACAAAATTAGATGAATAGAAACTCAAATATTGCTGCGTTTCCTCATGAGTTTGAGGTGTATTGTTTGCAGACAATTGATTTGCGTCTTCATCTTTCCCTTCTTTGTCATCAATCTCAATAAGTAAGGGAAGAGTTGATTATATTTTCTTTTCAGGTTTCAAAAGATTTTGAGGAACTGATGAGTACTGCGAAAAATTTCTAAGTGAAATA
Source organism: Locusta migratoria (assembly GCA_026315105.1). Taxonomy (NCBI): domain Eukaryota; kingdom Metazoa; phylum Arthropoda; class Insecta; order Orthoptera; family Acrididae; genus Locusta; species Locusta migratoria. Next base: position 478,832,960 of record CM048748.1, read on the forward strand.
GAACTTACGTCGTTGTATGAACAAATATTCAGTTATTGGGACCAACCTGGCCGCGGTGGAGTGTCCGGTCGGTCTGAGGCGCCTTGCTGCGGAGAGCGCGTTTGCTCGCCGTCGCAATTTTCTGTCCGCCAAGGAGCATAGGTGTGTGTTGTCCTTAGTGTAAATTAGTTTAAATATTTTGTAAGTATAGGGACTGACGATCATAGCAGTTCGCTCCAGTAGATACACAATCATTTGAACACTTGAATTTTTGGACCAACCTCTAGTGGTTATTACTTCCTAGACTTACAAAATACTTAAACTAGCTTATGCTAACGACAACACACACACACACATTGTGTATTGTATATATATATATATATATATATATATATATATATATATATATATATATATATATATATATATATATATATATGTGTGTGTGTGTGTGTGTGTGCGCGCGCGCATGTGCATGCCCGATGGAGGACTCGAACCTCCGACGGGGAGCAGAGGCGCACTCCGCAGAAAGGCGCCTGAAAGTGCACGGCTACTCCTGCAAGGCCCCTCGTCATATAGCAGCTGTTGAATCATCCTCGCTGCCATTTGCTGAGTACTCGTCCCGGTCTAGTTGTCAGGAAAGGTACGGTGCAGGATGCGTAGCTAGAACAACACAACTTCTATTGACTGAAGAATGCAATGCTCTTCTCTCTCCTCGCGTCGCCGTAGTCGCGCCTGTCGGCCTGGACTCAGCCGCTGCCTTCTCCACGGTCGTTCTCCTGCGTCTGGCGTGTGGCGCTGACGTTGCGGCACAACAGCAGCGATATATAGAAACGTATTCAAATGCATGTAAGCAAATAAATTATTTCATGTACTACAGTAGTCTGACAGGAACCGTTATTTTAATATTACAGCACATTCTCCTCAGTTAGTATAGTATCGAAAAACATAATATTGATGTGCCCTTCTTGCACGTGGTTTCAACAGTGCTACATTTCAGCGATTCCGAACTAATTCCTGTCTACACTAACCGGTGAGAAGCTTTTTCTATTACTCACACGTGAGTTTTCGCGAAAATTACCATTTCAAAAATTCTTTAACTTCTTTTTAACCGTGACTCGTCAGTTTTGAAGTTATTTCCGAGGATCCGAATGACTCGATTGTTTTTGTGATTTGGGTCTCGCACGTTGGACGACGCTTTGTACTGTCGGTAGTCCTCACTAATATAAGGTACTTGTCACGGGATCACTCCATGTTTCAAAAGTAGCTCTGCCGCAAGCAGAGTGCCAAGAAACGCCCTGAGCTTGGGAGCTACAGTAGCGTCAGCACTCTTAGGGCAGCGTCGCGTGGTTCGTGCGCGACGTAGCATGCGGCGCAGTCGCGCGCCACGATGCTGTCCAGCGCTTCCGCAACTTGAACGAGCCTCTGCAGGCGGAGTGGAGCACGCGCTCGGAGTGGGGTTAGGAACTGGGCCGGGTCATTTTAAAGCCACCATCCCGCCATTCACAAGTAGCGGTTTAGGAAAATCTCGCGAAGCCGACATCTAGGTGGCCGGTACCCGGTTTAAACCGCTACTCTCCCAATGTCTTCCCCTTGCTCTGTGGATAGAAATAATTGAGTCATAATGGAACGCAACTTACGGATTATAAATATCATTATAAATAGCAATTTATAGCCGGCCGCTCGGCCGAGTGGTCTGCGGCGCGCCAGTCACAGTCTGCACGGCCGCTACGGTCGGGGGTTCGAATCTCCCTTCGGGCATGGATGTTTATGTCGTCTTTAGTATAAGGTAGTTCATAAGTATATGAGTGCATGTTATCGCGGCGATATTCATTAATGAAATCTTCTCTGGTTACAAGCCGCGTCATGTGGTTTACCGCCTACGAGCTTTCGACAGAGAACTCCTCTGATGACTGTAGTAGTTTGTAAGTTTAGGGACTGATGATCCCGCAGTTAAGTCCCTTAAGCTGAAGAAACATTTGAAAATTTTTTGAGCAATTTATAAACCATGAGACTGTTTTTCGTCTCAAAGACATAAAAGTAAAAGGTGAAACACTGAATTAAAACTCGGCCGGGAATCGAACCTGAACGTTGATGATTACTAGGCAGACGTCTTACCACTAGACCACCGCACCACTAATGATTAACGCGCCTCGGAATATTGACATGTTCGAGACGAAAAACAGTCTCAGGGTTTATAAATTTCTGTTTATAATGATATATACATCTTCTTAGCCTGAGGTTTAAAGCAGGATTGTTCCATTATGTCCTTGCCGAGGTGCTATTGCGCTGCATGAAGAGCCGTGGCAGCTTTGGCAATATTTCGAGGAACACAGAAGCTGAATTATAGTTTGTGTCGTGGAGGGAAGTCGTACAGACACTATTCCGAGGCACCTTAATCACTAGTGGTGCGGTGGGCTAGTGGTAAGACGTCTGCCTAGGAAGCATGGAGGTCCTGTTCGATTCCCGGCCGTATTACAAATTTTAATTCAATGCTTCACCTTTAAACTATGAAGGAAATTCATAAAAATCACCTACATGTACATTTCTGAATGAAAAGTACCATTTTTAATTTCTACTACAGCGTATTTTCATTTCGTTAACCAGTTTTCGGCTAACGAGGCCAGCATCAGACCCCTTTCGTCAAATCAACTTCAGTAAACAACACTGACGGTCAGATTGGCCTATCGCCTAATTCATGATGAGGTACAGTATATTACTAGAAGGAAATAAATATGTTGCACAGAAGGTACCGGTTAATAGGGCCGTCTGAGACCCTACGGAATCGTGAATTTAGTATTGGAGGGAATTTGGACCTTTACACTGAAGAGGCTTGTTAGACGAGTAATCAGGTTCAAACGACTGTAGGTCGCAGCTCTTATTCACAAATGGTTACTGAGGATACAATAGCGTGAAGGGCTGTGGGACACCATTCTTGTGTCTAAAGATAACAACACCGTCAAAACCGAAGCTTCGAAGCGGACGAAGTGGCCTTTAAATCGTGTCTCACCCCGTGTGACGTGCTTATGTCTCCTTCCACTAACAAAAGGTAAGTAAAGTGCAGGACGTTTATGGATCACCTCTGGCTCTAGATGGTCGTTTCAACAGGTACTGATGCAGTAATGTAATTTTGTTACTGCCTTTTCGCAAGATTTGTGGGAACGAATATTGTACAATTGTCTTATTTAAAGCTGACGTCAGAAAAAAAGTGGAAGCATGACAACGCCTTAACACGTCTCTTCTCGATCACCTGTGAGTCTGCGTCGTGTCGTCCTAACGTTGAATTAGCAGTCATATCACAAGTTCGGCTGGTCTGTTAAATACTCAGTTCCAAACACTGTACTATTTGTTCATTTTTATGTCACAAAACAACCCGAGAGGAAGATGAGTAGAGAGGAGTCTTAGAAAATCTGTACGATAGGCTGCCTCACTTCCAAGCTTCATATTAATAGCATAGCAACCGAATAACTGCAGCGAAAGGTGGGCCTGCATTCTAGAATCAAAGAGACACTAATGTTGTTACTACATCGTAGTTCACCCCTCCAAATTGCTAAAGCTGTGTCGCGGAAGGCAGTAATTGTTTTAAAAGCATTTACTCAAAACACATTCCGCAGCAACTAACGTTTTATGCTGCATTACCTTCATTACACAGAATTGCAATCACTGGCGTAATTACTCTGACTGATCTGCAAGTGTAAAACAATTCGAAACTAACAAATGGCTCTGGGCGAAGAGCATGAAGCTACTCGCGCGCCACAAAATGTCGAAGGTCGCATTTATTTCAGCCGCACGCTTACACCGCTGGCTGGAACGCCACGCGTCTTTTTCCCATTAATTAAAGTCTGGTTTTCTCTCTATTTCGTTTTAAAAGAGATAACAACAGTATTTAAGTAGAGGATCCCTGCTACTTGGAAACAAAGTAACTACAGTCAGATGAAGCGGGAAGCAATGAGATCGTTGGTCTCTTAAAGGAGGTTACGAGTATTAAACATAGCCCATCCACTGATTTCTTCTTCTTCTTCTTCATTTCAGCCTTTTACCACGTCAGGTTGGGTCGGTGTTGTTTTGTTGGATTCTATTCTTACATTAGTGTCCATCCGACGCTTCTTGTACCTTCAAAGGGTTCTTTCATAGATAGTCTATTACCTCGTCTTTCCATCTCAGTTATGATCCTTCTGTTTTCGTTGGTTCTTTGATTCTTACATGTTCAACTCTTCTCTTGAAGTAGTAATTACTTCTCCTCTGCATATGACCATAAAATCTTACCATAATTTCTTGTATCTTCTTTCCCATGGGCCCCAATTTCTACCATTTGAAGCACCTCCACTCATCCACCTTAATCTTCTTATTTCTACGTCCTGCACCTTTCTCTCTTGGGATTTTGTCAGTGGACAAGTTTCTGCAATATAGTGTAACGCAGGCCTCACCACAGACTTATGCAGCTTTCATTTCATTCTGCATCTAACCCTCATATCAAACAATTCTCCACTGAATATCCTCCACCCACCGGTTATGGTATATATTATTTCAGACTCCAGCCCTCAATGACTTTTATGTAGGAGCCTAGGTATTTAAACTTCTTGGCAAGTGTTAGTATTTATCCTTGCATCCTTTGTATACATATAGCATGTTTTAACCCTACTAATCTAGCTTAGTACACTTGAGTAAGAAACCGAGCGAGGTGGCGTAGTGGTAAAACACTGGACTCGCATTGAGGAGGATGGTGGATCAAACCCACCACCAGCCATCCAGATTTAGGTTTTCCGCCAGTTTTCTAAATCACTCCAGGCAAATGCGTGGATGGTTGCTTTCAAAGGGCGCGGCCGATTTCCTTCCCCATCCTTATCCAACAGTCCGGGCGTTAGCTCCGTCTCTAATGACCAAGTTGTCGACAGGGCAGTTAGAAACCGACCTAGGGGCCTGTAAGAGGACGTCAGAGAGTTCGGTGGAGAAGGAAGTGGATGAAAGACAAAGGGGAAAGGAGACTGATAGAGAGTCGCGTGATTAGGGGAAGGAGGAAAGTCAGAGAGCGAATGGTGGGAGGGCGAGGGGTGGACAAGATGCAGGACCCCAGCCCCGCACGGGAAATTATGCGTCGCATGCTCCGGATTGTGTAACAGTCTGATCTTTATGCAGAATACGCACATACGTAAATTGTAGGCAGTCCGTGCTGGCTTTACAATAAACAGTTATTTTCTGTGAAATGATGTTCTCGCTTCCTTGACTTCCTATTCTTCCAAGTTATAGCAACGCAATGCAGGTTACTGATTTGATTTATGCGTTTTCTCGGTGAGTCAGTGTTCGGAAGAATACTTATGTTTTCGTTCACATCATATCATGCTTGAGCACATCGGAGCATGTCGGGCTCAACTGTTGCTTCATACTAACCAATATTTATGGAACTATCGCTAATTCTATGAAGTTCACAGATCAGAGGAAAGCAGTGAAGGCGGTACAGTTTTACCGTAATCATGGAACCTAGGTTTCTGATGGCCGCGGTCCTCAACATAGGACTACAGCTGACCCCGTTAAGATGCCCAGGCCATACCCTCCGGTCGCAAGTACAGACTATTTATTTATTAGTAAGTAGTTGGCTCGCAGTTGGGTTTGAAAACAGTTGCATTTCTTCTAGGAACATGTTAGTAGAGTCCTTTTATATTTTACAACGTAGTGCTGTCCGTCCTTGTAAAACACATCTACCTGTTACTTCAACGATGTTAGTCGAAAATCTGGTCTCCGCTCTCTGCTGTAAAAGTCCCTATAACGGTTCAATTACGTTGGCGACTTTACTGTGGAAGGGAGACGTCTGATAATTTTCTGATGCTGAAAAGAGTGCGCGTGAACCCCTTTGGTCGTGTTTGCGGACGCATTATCAGTTCATAATATGGCAGTGTTCGTTAGCAACATGTTCGTCACGGTAGTTTCTTGTGAAGATACTAAGATATTCATTTACACTTATGTGATCAGTGACGGGAACAACAGAAACAGACGAATACTGCGATATACACGTCAAAATCTTAACGGAAGTCCCCCATGCTTAATTGTAAGAAGCAGGCCTAACGTAAGCTCGTTTTGCAGTTTTCTATACATAAACCCGCTTGTTTGTAGGAAGCAATGTAGGCGATGGTTCGTCGCACCATACCTCACACTTCCAGCCATCACTTGTCCACGATGTATGATCGTGGCACGACTTCCTGCGCAGCTTTTCGTCGTTAAGGGATTAGCAAATCCAGCCCTTCTATTAGTTTTAAACTGTAGCCGTAATGTTTGTATCGAAACAGTATAACTCAAGTGGGTACTCAGGTTTGCAGTCGCTTTCGCAGTGGCAGTTTTCTAGATGTCTGGCCAAAGTCGTTCTTAGTGCTTGGCTCTAGTGGCAGTTACCTTCGGTTTTCGCCCAATATTCTCTCCGTCAATGATGTTTTGCAATTTTTTGTGTACGGTCATCTGGGAGGATCCTGTCGCCGATGAAACATTAAACTGTGCAGCCGTTTCCGCCGCATCTAGTCGGTCTCTTGGGAAGTTTGGGAGGTCACGCATACCATCAGTCACTTGTGATGACTGCCGCAGAACAAGACGGGAAATATACTGCGAGCTAACTCCAAGACTGTGCACGGCGCAGGACGCACACATTGGTGGAAACTTGCAGCAATATATAGTACAACATCTTACAATAAAGTTCGCTGAATAGTCCTGTAATATTAACGAAGATGAACTGTGAACTACAGTTACCTTGTTGTCCTTCGAAACAGTCACCTCGAATAACTTTGCACTGTTCATCTTTGCGATACGTGTCCTGTATACTTTGCAAGAAATCTTCCTTTCGGTGGTGTTGAAAGAACGCCTTATCACGTTACGTTGGATGTCAGGAAAATCCCCCGGTCTCTTTCAAAGCGAGTACCAGGAGGATTGAGATTAGGCGATAGCGTTGGTGCTGACGTTGCACGGCGGGTGGGTGCTCGTTGTCGCGAGCAAAATATCAGGAATCGTGTTGCACGTACCGGGGCCGTACCTTGCGCAGGTGTTGCGTGAAACCGAAAAAGATTCAACGTCGTTCTCTGTCTGGTAGAAACTCCTTGCGGATAATACCTTGACTACCGGAAAAGTTGGTGAGCATCGTTTTGATGCGTGATTTTTCGGCTTTCACTTTTTTCCGACGAGGCGATTGTAGGAAACGATTCCGTGCTTTGCCGTTTCGTTTCAGGGTTATACCGGAGACAGCAGGTTTCATCCTCACTGAGAATACGGTCGAAGAAATTGGGTGTCGCATCCGCCGTTTCGACAAAATCTTGTGAAGCGTCTAAACGTGCCTGCTTCTAATCGGCAGTCAAGTGATTTGGCAAAAGATGACGTTTTCCTCTTCCGTAACTTCATGTATACGATATACACTGTGAAATCCTACATCCCGTGAAGAAAAGCAGAAAGATCACATTGCTGGAAATATTGGAAATCAAAAATATTTCACTCAGGATGCCAGTTTAGTATTAAACGTTCAGATGCAGTTCCTCCTTACACCCCTACAGAAAAAGTTTTTTTTTCCAAGTTTCCCTTTCAAAAAATGTCTGTTTTGATCTTTTACACATACTTATTATATTTTTATATAAATGGTAATAACTTTCATAAATATGTACTTTTAATGAACTTTCCTGAGAAGTATCAATTTTCTGTAAATCGTAATATGTTTGTAACATCGTTGAAAACTTGATACCACAGTCAGTTGTCACCTGATGATGACCTAAGAAGCCGAAAGCCGGTTCGTGCCGAATAAAAAAGTTTTGCAGAACATCAGGAAGTTGTTCCTTTTCGATGTTATTATCATATTCTGCCAAGCACCGACGGAAAAATCAATTAATTCTGCCTAAGTATTTGTCGCACGAATTTACGGTTAATCCACCGTTCGTCCGCTATCAAGCGTACAGCGTTCTTGTCCTGACACTATAGTTGTATGTATCACTGACTACGCTAGGGGGACTGTCAGAAACGCTTTCCCTGGGCTCTTCGAAAACCATTCGTCCACGCACTTCACGGACAGTGCTCAATCCCCATAAACACCTACCAGCATCGCATGCGTCCCTCTAGGTGTCTCGCCGAGCTTAAAACAAACCTTCGGGTTTCCCCTTTGCCCGGCCCCTGTCCAGCTCTCAGTTCAGAACCGGCGCAGTAACCGAGCGCTCCGTCCGACACACGCGCTGCCCAGTGGACCCGGTGGGGTCGGCCAGTTCTGCCTTCACTCACCGAACTCTGTTGCCGGAGGTAGTACATTAAATTATTCTTATACACACCTCGTAATTTCTAATTATGTAAATAACGTAAAAGTTGTTGCTTAAAACAGCTGTTTCCTGCGCTCATACTTATTGTCCTAAAAATGTAATTTCTGATTTTCTATGAGTTATGTTGGTATTATACTTCTCAGATCCAAAATATCATGAGAAATGTCATCCTGTATATCTAAACATAACATATGAATTATGATTTTGACTAAAACCATGTGAACTTCGTATTTCCAAACTAATATATATTAATCTACGGTAATTAATTGTTAAAATATGCTACTGTTACAAATAAGTTCTTTACTATATCTTTTATGTGCTTAGGAACTAAGATATTTAACTGCTACTAGTAGTTTGTCTAGAAGAAATAAATATTTTCAGAACAGTTAAATTGAACACTTATAAACTTACTGTTTGTTGTAGTTTAAGTGATATTACCATTTTTACACATTTTGTATTTCTAATGTATTTTAATATACTTCATTGTAAGAAATTATAATTAAACTGGCATTATATTGTATCTCTACATATAAGTCTGTTGCATGGAATATATTTTAAATCAGAATCGTAATTTTCCATGATTCTAGCAAACAATGTATCTGACTGTTTCCTGTTATACGAAGAGTACCTTTATGTTTGTGTAGCTAAATATTTAATTATACTTTTTACATGACTAAGTATATTTTGTTTGTTATTTATTTACAAGAAAGATACATGGAAAATAGAAAAAAATTCAAATCAGAATTGTAGCTTCTATGTTTTCAGCAAAGTAATGTATCCATTTTTCTTATAATGAAGAGTACGTTTATGTTAATGTAGGTAAAAGTTAAATTATACTTCTTATATTATCAAGTACATTTTGTATGTAATGAATTTTACATAATTAACCATGTTACAATTCAATGATTCTTTGTATAATTCTAAACATATGTATTTCTTTATTATTGTAATTAATTTAAAAATAAGTATACAGCATCTGCTGTGTAAATGCTGCAGACTTGTCACAACACAGTTCCACCTCCACGGGGTGGGGCATGGGCAACGGCGCACCGGTCCTCTGTACCAAATATGTCTGGACGACCGGTGTGGCGGCTAAGAGACCGTTGTGGAAGACCGACCCGCTATATTACACAGGCAGCGGGTCCATAATCGCAGGCAGCAGTGGGCCTCGCCACTCGCCACTCTGCCGCTGCCGCTGCCACCCCACACGTCGGTGACGTGGCCAGCGCGCGGGTGGCCGGCGCGTGACGTCACCGCGCCCGCTGAGCGAACCGCTCCAAATTCCTCCGGCCGCCCGGCAAGCCGCCAGATGCCGGCGCGGCCGACGCTTTGCCACCTGGCCGGCTGCTTGGCTGCTGCTGCCTCCTGATCCTTCAATGGCGCCAGAGGTAGAGCTCATGAGGCTCAAACGTGCGTCGCATCAAAAACAAGTAGTAGCGATCGCGAAAACTAGTTCATTTTTGGGAAGTACTTCATCGATTATTGTTCCTTTTTAGGAATCCTTGCTCTCTACCTGTTCACCGTTCCTTTTTTACTTAGGTACCTTCGTTAGCGCAGGGATAGAGTGCCAGACTACAAATCGAAACGTTGCGGTTCGGTCCCCGCCACTTCCTACGATTTGTATCTGTCACTTTCCACTTCTTTCACCTCTGGCAGTGTTGCTGATTTGAAAAATATCGAGTAGCACCGTGGTTCGGAACCCACGTTAAACTGTAGTTCCCCCTATAACTGGCTGGTTAACTCAGTTCGAAGGTCGGAGAAGCCAATGTCATACCACCTTAAAACACTACCATTCCTAGTAAAGCACTCCGGTATTCAATCTTCGGATTATTGACTGCTTTACTTTACCATCCAGTAACAGATAATCAAAGTAGAAACTTAAGCACCTTGTAAAAACTGTACAATCAAATGGGTTCAAATGTCTGTAAATCTGTCGGACCAAACAGCGTGGTCATCAGTCATCAGTCCGTAGCTTACAAACTACTTAAACCTAGGTAAACTAACCTACGGACAAACACACACACACCCATGCCCCAGGGAGGACTCGAACCTCCACGGTGAGCAACAACTGAAAAATAATAAACTGGAGAGCAACATTAAGCAAAACACATTGGCTGATTTATTTTTATCATCGAAGAATGTTCCTGCATCTATTGTGCCATCTAATGTTGCTATTTTGCCTTTAATTTTTAACTTATTGGCAGAGTTTACATGTTGCTTTAATTAAGTATTGACGAGTTTTACAGCATTCAGTTTTTACACTCAGAAAATAACATCATAAAACGTAATTACACGACATAAATGAGAAAAGAAAATAACAAAGTGCGAAGTTCGTAATTGCTTTATTAAAGTAACGTGTGAATCCTTCAAATAACTTCATGTAAAAACGAATGACAAAATCCACGGAAGATGGCACAATAAGTGGCGAAACATGATTTGGTTGTAAAATTAAATCAAACAAGGTGTCTTGCATAAAGCGGGGTTCCTCTCCAGTTTATCATAGCAAGCACAAAAAAAAAAAATAAATAAATAAATAAATAAATAAATAAATAAATAAATAAATAAAAACCAGAATATGATAAACTGAACAATTTACGGGATGAAAAGGAAATACGACATTGTTGCTGTCTACATCTTTCAAATTAATCCAATATTCATAACAAATTTTAAATTATTTTATGCAAAATAAACTTAAAAATTGCAGCCTCCTTAGCGTCACCTATCGGATAGGGTGGAAAGGGAAAAATCTATATATAATCACTCGTACACAACATTTTAGAAAAATGATTGGAAGCTAAGTGGGGAACTAAATATTAAATAAAGAAGATTAAATCTAATAATGTAAGAATAATAATAATAAAAGACTTGGGAAAATTGTCTTCTACGGTTCATAAAAAAGAAGCAAATTTCCCCTTAAGAGGCTTGTAAAACGTACATATTACACGGAATGCAATTATTATGCTCGATAAGTTATAAAATTATAATATAGGTACTTGAAAAATATCAATTACTGGTGATGGACGCTGAACGGAATACGCGAAGAACCAGTAGTTCAAAGTTCAAAAAGACTGTGAAAACAATGAGACTGGGCGACCGCGATGTACAAAAGGGACGGCGGCTCGATACCGAGTAGCGACCTGGAACTGAAACATGGGGACCGGAACGGGACCGGCCCCCTGCCTACAAGGTCGCCGCAACCGTTCCGGAGGGGGAACGACAGTCGCTGGAAGTCGCCGCAGACTTTCCGGCGTTCCGTACCGAGACCGTCGAATGGGACCGACTAGCAGTAGTGAATGGCGATCTGCCGTTCCTCGTTTTGTAGTTCCTCGGTCCTTCCGTCACTTTTATGAACCATTCGTTTGGGACCGTTCGTTGGCGAACAACCCACCTCTAGTACGTACACCCCCTGCCGGGTAGGTGATGTACGGTGCTCAGAATGAAAATGTCACGCTGGACCGGGATGTGCGATCATATGCCTTGTCTTCACAATATCCTTTCTTCCAGGTGTCCTAGTATTAGTAGTTCGGCAGGTAGGAGAGGAGATACTGATGGAACTAATGTGAGGACGTTCCGTGAGGCGTGCACAAGTAGTTTAGCGCGAAAGACAAAGGTCCTGGGTTCAAATCTTAGTCTGGCACAGAGTTTTAACCTGTCACGAAGTTTCAAGAGAAATAGTGACTGCATATCCGCCCTAATCCCATTTACCTTAACCGAATCCACCGAGCGAAGTGGCTGTAGCAGTGGTAAGACACTGGACTCGCATTCGGGAGGACGCCGGTTCAAATCCACCTACCGCCATCCAGATTTAGGTTTACCGCGATTCCAGCAAATGTGTTGATGGTTGCTTTGAAACGACACGTCCAATTTACTTTCGCACCCTTCCTCAAACAATTTGAGCGTGGCTTCCGACTCTAATGACAACACTGTCGACGGTACGTTAAACCTTAACGATTTCCCAAATGGGAAGTCTCATGGATCTAGCTCTAACCAACCACTAAAAACTGCAGCGGAAGTCAGATATTGGAATAAATACAGCAAGTAACTGGGGACGTAGGATGAAAGTTTGTTGCAGGAGAGAAGTTCGTCACGAAACGCATCGAACCAGTTCAATGAGTGAACAGTTAATAAAGCTTGTAATGAGGCTCATGAGTGTAATTGTGTTCATATCAGATGGGAAATGTCATTTATTTACTAAACTAAGCATCACTCATATAGCAGTTAGAGATCAGACATGGAGTGCATCGTGTCAAAAGCCACAAATTAAAATAAATAAATAAAAATAAAAAAATGAAAAAGTAAATAATTGAAATAAATAATATATTTATTGTACACTACCTTTTCATTAGGAACAATCACTTTGTAACAGTCGACCTAGTAAATAATTGAAATAAATAATATATTTATTGTTCACTACCTTTTCATTAGGAACAATCACTTTGTAACAGTCGACCTCGGTGTACATTGGCAAACTTGTTTTTCATTTTCTTCCCTATAGACGAAACTGAAGATTGGCAAATGTATGGGATTCTACAACATACCGAAATATGTCGTTCCGTGATGTGATACCATCGTCCTTTACTTTATACAATAATATATGACTCTTCTAGGCCCTTAGTAGACCGGTTCATGACTCTGCTGAGCAGTTAGTACGTCGGCTTTGCATATTCAAAATTCCGTTTTCTTCTAAGACTACTGTATTACATCACATTTTCATCCTATTACTTTATTACACTTATCTCATTTACATCCACTACATGACCATAACTTATTGGTAATGAACTGTAGATTAAAACTTAAGAGACTTCAGAAACGTAGAAAAGTTAGGAGGTGGAACCTGGACAAACTGAAGGAACCTGAGGTGGTTGAGGGTTTGAGAGGGAGCATTAGGATAGGATTGGCTGAAACGGGGGAAAGTAATGGAGTAGAAGAAGAATGGGTAGCTCTGAGAGATAGAGTAGTGGAAGCAGCAGAGGATCATATAGTCAGAAGGACAAGGCCTAACAGACATCCCTGGATAGCACAGGATATACTGGACTTAATTGATGAAAGGAGAAAATATAAAAATGCATCAAGTGAAACAGACAAAAGGGACTAAAAGCGTCTGAAAGATAAGATTGACAGGAAGTGCAGAATTTCTACGCAGTAGTGGCTAGAGGACAAATGCAGAACCATAGAAGAATGTATAACCAGGTGAAAGATAGATACCACTTACTGTAAAATAAAAGAGATATTTGGAGACAAGGAAAGCAGCCGTATGAATATCAAGAACTCAGACGGAAAACCAGTACTATGCAAAGAGGGGAAAACTGAAATGTGGAAGGAATATATAGAAGGCCTGTACAAAGGAAATAAACTTCAAGGTTATATTCTAGAAATGGAAGTGGAGGAAGAGGAGATAGGAGATACGAAACTGCGACAAGAATTTGACAGAGGGCTGAAAGATTTGAGTCGAAACAAGGCCCCTGAAATGCTGATATCCTTAAGAGAGCCAGTCATGAAGAAATTGTTCCACCTGGTATGCAAGATGTATGAGACAGGGGAAATACCCTCAAACTTCAAGCAGAATAAAGTAATTCAAATTCCAAAGAAAGCAAGTGGAGACAAATGTAAAAATTACAGAACTATCAGTATAATAAGTCATATTTGCAAAATACTAACACGAATTATATACAGATAAATGGAAAAACTTGTGGAATCCAACCTTGGGGAAGATCAGTTTGGATTTAGGAGACACGGAAGAACACGGGAGGCAATACACACATTACGACTTATCTTAGAAGATAGGCTAAGGAAAGGCTAACCTACGTTTTTAGCATTTGTAGGTTTGGAGAAATCTTTCGACAACGTCGACTGGAATACACTCTTTGAAATTCTGTAGGTAACAGGGGTAAAATATAGGGAGTGAAGAGTTATATTCAACTTACACAAAATCCAGACAGCAGTTATTAGAGTATAAGGGCAAGAAAGAGACGAAGGAGTTCGAAAGGGAGTAAGACAGGGTTGTAGCCTTTCCCCAATGTTGTTCAATCTGTACATTGAGCAAGTAGTGAAGGAATGCAAGGCGAAATCTGGAGAGGAAATTAATGTTCAGGGAGAAGAAATATAAAATTTGCGATTTGCTGATGACATAGTAATTATGTCAGAGACCGCAAAGGATCTGTAAGAGCAATTGAATTGAATGGACAGTGTCTTGAAAAGATCAACAGCAACAAGAGTGAAACAAGGATAATGGAATGTATCGTCAGAAAATCAGGCCATGGTGAAGGAAATAGATTAGGTAATGAGACAATAAAAGTAGTAGATGAGTTTTCTTATTTGGCTGGCAAGACAACTTCTCATGGAAGAAGTAAAGAAGATAAAAAATGCAGAATGGCTATGGGAAGAAAAGCGTTTCTAAATAAGCGAAATTTGTTGAAGTGCAATATTAATTTAAATATTAGGAAGTCCTTTCTGAAAGCATTTGTTTGGAGTGTAGCATTGTACGGGAGTCAAACGTGGACGATAAGGAGTTTAGACAGAAAGATGATGGAAGCTTTTGAAGTGTGGTGCTACAGACGAATGATGATGATTGGATGGGTAGATCACGTAACTAATGAGGAGGTGCTTAACCGAATTGGAGAGAAAAGGAGAGTCTGGCATATCCTGACTGTGAGAAGGTATAGGTTGGTGGGACACATTCTGAGACATCAAGGAATCGTCAACTTAGGATTAGAGAGAAGTGTGTGGGGTAAAAATCGTAGAGGGAGACCGAAGGACGAATACAGTGAGCAGATTGAAATGTTCAAATGTTTGTAGAGCTTATGGAACTTAACTACGGGGTCATCAGTCCCTAAACTTACAAACTACTTATGAACTAGCTAATACTAAGGACGGCACAAATATCCATGCCCGAGGGGGGATTTGAACCCCTGACCGTAATGGCCGTGCAGACTGAGACTGGCGCGCCGCAGACGGCTCGGCCACTACGGCCGGCTAAGCAGATTCAAAAGGATGTAGGTTGCCGAACGTATTCTCAGATGAAGAGACTTGCACAGGACAGGGTAGCGTGGAGAGCTGCATCAAACCAGTCTGCGGACTGAAGACCACAACAACAACAAGAAACATGGTTTATTCAAATATGCATATATTAACAACTTAGTTTACGAGTTATAGCATAATCTCTGGACTTGATATTCAGTGTTATTACACAATACTCTGAGTAAACATAGGGCACAATTAAGGTAAGTAACTTAAACTTTTACTTTTATATGAACGTAATTCTTTGTATAGTTTCTTACTTTATCAGAATAGCGTATTAATATTTCTCATTTTGTTACTTTTCAAGAAAGCTTTATATTCGGTGTACCTCTTGACCTTTTAGTTCCGTGATTCTACTTCGAATTTTCTGTAATATTTTTACTTGTATATTAATCTGTTACTGTTTTCTGTACAGATACCCGCAAGAGGCCAATAATTTCCTGTAACCGGTTGTGAATAAATCGGGAACCCTGCAACTGATGTCTGTTTCGCGTTAAACCTATAAACCATACACACCCATGCCCGAGGGTAACTCGAACTTTCGACGGAAAACGGCCGCACAGTACCCAGCAAGGTGCCCGAGCGGCTAATGTTAATGTTCGTATTATAAATGCGAATGTGTCTTAGGTAAAAAGAAATGGATAACCGCAGAGTGAGAGACTACAAGTGCTCCAGCTGATTCTAATAGTAGATATAATTGGCACTTAATCAACACATGTATAATTTTCATCGAGAGAGGGGGGTGAATTAGTTAAATAGAGAGCACTTGCTACGCAAGGTGATGATTTTTGTTGCATGGCCTGTCGCTTCTTTTTTATTCCCCAAACAGATGATAATCAACTATCTTTTTAAATTAATTTAATTTTGTACCTTACCATTAAACAGGATTATTACAGGACATTACAACTTAATTGGTCACAGTACATTACTTCAGTACGATGCTTTATGAGTCCTTTTCTTACACTGGATTAACAGCGGACCTGTTCCCGCTCGCTCACGCTAAGAACAACAACACGCGTGAATACCCTCCCTCACAATTCCGTGAAATAAAGGCGACCCCGGTAGGTATAAATTCCCTGCAAATCCAATATTAGCGTCCGGACCGGGCGCGGAAAGAGAAGATGCGCGCCTCGCGAGATTTTTCTCGCCGACGCAGAACTCTGAAAAGGCTTTATTAGTGAGCAGAGTGCCACCTGCAGGGCCAATCCCTGCAGTATGAGCGTCGCGCTGCTATTGCACCCCTTGGCTGCTTCTCACTAAAAAAAGAAAGGAAAATCAGAAGACAGCGTGGCACTGTAAAGGTGAATTACAACAGGAGCGCTCGTGATTGAGAACATTCAGTGGCATAAGGAAATTAGGAACGAAATGGTAGTTTTAATTACGCCAACCCGTTTTTTTCAGACTATTATTGCGTGAAAATTAAAAACACAGTTTTGTGTTTGTTCTACATGTTTGTTTATTATGTGAATCTATTTTCAGCTTCTTAGACCATCATCAGACTTCACCGAAGTTTAATCAAAGAACATGCGTTGTCAATAGACCATAAGAGATATTGCATGCATAGAACAAATTATCATATTATATTCCGTAGGTCCAGCAGCGTGGTAAAGGTCAGTAAGTGACATAATAATAATAATTAACCAAAATGCTGCTATTTACTAATATTTATTTCATCACGACTGTCTCGATTCCTCGTCCTGGCTGTTAACTGTCAAAATAAAAAATAAAAATTGAAGTACCAAGCAAATTTGACAGCCTATATACAGACGCTTAGAAGTCAGATGCATGTCAGGCCATCTAGACATAACCGGGACAGGGTAGCGTGGAGAGCTGCATCAAACCAGTCTGCGGACTGAAGACCACAACAACAACAACAACAACAACATACTATTTCTGTTTATCACAAGTTTTATTCTCTTAGGAAAGGCGTTTGACAACATGCAGTGTTGCTAGATGTTTGAAAAAAATGTTCAAATGTTTGTAAATCTATCGGACCAAACTGCGTGGTCATCAGTCCGTATCTTACAAACTACTTCCTAGGTAAACCTAGGTAAACTAACCTACGGGCACACACACCCATGCCCCAGGAAGGACTCGAACCTCCACGGCGAGCAACCGCGCGCTCCGCAGCGAGACGCTTTAGACCGCTCGGCTACTCCACCGCGGCTAGATGTTTGACTTATCAGAGAAAAGCAGGTATAAACAGTAAGGTTGGTTATTATGTGAAACAAATTAACTATCAACAATCAATAGTGGATGCAACAATAGAAATTTTTAGGTAAACTGAGGAAGCTCTGCAGCAGATGGACTATTATTGTAGGCAGCGACAGTTATCCCTTGACATAAACAAATATAGCGTATCGCAAATGTGTTAGAGGTCCCTTTATTTTATCATTACACAGTTTCAGAATAATCACTGAGAACAGTTAGTTCCATAATGTATCTGGAGCGGTGTGTACTGAGTGATACGAAATGGAACTTATTAATCGGGGTAAGGCAAATGCTAGACTGAGAGTCATTGGAGCGTCCATCCCCGCACTAAAGGCATCTAGTCGAATACATTTGAGCTTTTCTGAAGGAATTAGTTTAGAAATCGAAACAGTAAAAGTTACCTGAACAGTTGTCATTTGAACAGTAAAGTAACATATGATGGACAGGAGAGAATCCCATTTGGGACTGGTCAGAGTGTTGAGGCCAGGTGTAGGCCCTGCTGTGTAGGGGGGGGGGGGATGTTCCCCACTGGCCTCCGCCGACCAACATCCCCCAGGTCTCGGAGTGGTCTGCAAAGCCTAGACTGACACTTTAACATAGTTTATATGGGATTGCAAAACCGGATTTCATAAACACATTTTCCAATTCCGTTTCAGTTGGTCATGTAAAGGCTAGAAAATTGATTTTGCAAATTCACTTTTATAAAGCAGTTTCCCACTTCCTCAACTGATTTTAGTGCCCGGGTAAGCGCAACCGGTTTTGAAACTTGTTTGGCTTGTCAAGTTGCATCTATATTTAAGACGTTTCGGTAAATTTTAAGAAACTGATTTCTTCTGTAGTGAAATAGAAGTATAAAGACAAATTGCGATTGTGATTGCTAAAATCAGGAACTGAATCAGCTGTTTCCCTGGCGGCATATTGACTGGGCTAGGAAATCCGATTCACGCTTTAACAAGTAAAAAAGACACCGAAAAACGCTTTACGAAATTCGGCTTTAGTTTTCCGGAAGATATGTTCCATGTAAATGTACTGTTTGTGGCGCAATCAACGCTACGGAGACTTCGGTCTGTGTCTGGCCAACTCCAAGGCGGCCGAGTATTCTACCCTGCAGAACACTGTCCTAATGGTTTCCGATACGTTGTTTCTTTCTCTATGAGGCCACTCTCAGCTCACCCTAAAACTTGCTCGGAAGAAAATTAATTTAAATTATCTCTTGTAATTAAATAACAGAGTTCATCAAGACGGGAGAAAGTAGTCACTGGCGGAGAGCAAGTCTTCAGCACAATCTTCCAACCTCTTTTAATTTTCTTCTGCTTTACTCTCACTCTTATTACTAGGGGCGTATGCACCTATGGTACCGAGCGAGGTGGCGCAGTGGTAACACACTAGACTCACATTCGGGAGGACTGAGGTTCAAATCCACCTCCGACAATCCTGATTTAGGTTTTCCGTGATTTCCCTAACTGACTCCAGGCAAATGGCAGGATGGTTCCTTTCAAAGGGCACAACCGATCCCCAAGCTTACCCAAACAATCCGAGTGTAAGCTCCGCCTCTAATGAGCACGCTGTCCATGGAGCCTCAAGCACTAATCTTCCTTTCCTCCTTCCTGCACTTATGGTCCTATTTGCACTAGATAGCGCATATTGCATGAGGGGCCGTAGTTTATTACTGCCCTTACATCTCAGAGTAGATAATTTCCTACGCAGTTTCAGCACACAGGTCGCAGATTCTTAATGTCTGAAGCTGATAGGCTGCGAAAATGATTTAAGGCCTTAAACTGCGAATTCCTTCATAAAACATGTGATGTCAGTGTATTTTAAATTTATTCTTTCAACGTTTACACACACTCAGCGAAATCCAACAAATCTAAGTGGTACTTCACAATAAATGATAGTGCAATGATAATAAATGTGCAAGTTTAGTAATGCTCCGTGACGAGACCAGCTGCTACACGTCAACTGTTGGAGATCGGCACTGGACTGTGCTCGGCCAGGCGTGGCTACTAGTAGCTGCCACTCTCTTTTCTGGTTTCAAACGAACCATCTAGATTAGTCGCTAGTATTTTGTTTATATAAATTACAATGAACAAGGTACCAAATGGGTTCAAATGAAAGCGTATTAACAGAAATGTGTTTCATTGAAATTACGTTATTATCTAATGTTTACTTCCTTCAGTTTTAATAAATGAAATGCAGGAATGTTAGCACCGTGAGGGGAGGCGGCAGCCAATCACATCACGCCTGTGCTACACTGCCGTGCTCTCTCACCGTCCGTACATGATATGTGCCATCTGTTATGCTTTTCCCACCGCTTCCATCGATTACATCTTGTTATTTGGTTTCTACAAGTCCAAACTAAGATACGAAAACTCTTGAATACTATTATTAAACCAATAAAGATATAAGACTTGTCAGAACTGCAACAGGACAAACGCGAACGACGAATTAAGGGTGTCAGTCACTGGTCTCGTTCACCCTGCAGATACGCTGCTAACCAAATCACGGAACAGTCGCTTCCTATACCGAGAGGACACATACGGCTGGCAAGTAAATACTGAGTGTGATTATCGGCGGTCACTCACAACTCATCCTTTCATTTTCCGGTTTTCCTGAATATTCTTAACTTTTGGGCACCAGTATACTCAGCACAATATTTCTAATTCTCGACATCGCTATTGCTAAAAGTGTGTTCCTTTCGGGCTGCATCGGTTAAGTGCCCTGGTGCAGTTTTGCGGAGGTGTCGGACCCTACCGCCGGACAGTAGGGATGGGCTATGAGCGCTCTCGAGAATCGCGCGACACTAAGGCGGATTCTCGAGAAGTTGTCGACAGCGCTGCGTTCTCTGGAGGCTGAGCGAGACTACTCTACAAAGAAGCATTGCGACACAGCAGGGTAGTAATAGAATGTTACGCAAGAGACAAAAATCATAGGACTATTATTAAAACGAGTATCTTACACGAAATAAGAACTTCATTGTTACCAAAAACAAATATGCATTCCGCATGTATTTATACTTACATGAAACATGATGATACATCTGAAAACTCCTTACATACATTTAATAATTGTAGAAAAAATTCGGCAGAGCTTACAGTGTTAGCCAGCGTTACGTGCCTAAGCTTCCGTCTTTATTTCAGCTTAAACGCTGGTACTTTTTGAACACAGCCACCACAGTTTAAAACACTGAATGTTGGTTGTCATTCTGTTCAGAATTTTGGATAGTATTAATTTTCAGGCATTTTGTCTGTTATTGCAGACAAATTAAAAATTAGTTTTCCGATACTGGCTCACTGTTTCACGTACTATCCAACCTTTTTACCGAATTTTCGTTTAACGTAGTTTGAATGGATAACGTACTCAATAGCTCGTTATTTTGACTGAGTTGTATTAAAATAAGACTGCACTTTAGTATCCGTGAACGTTTCTGTTTAATTGCTAGGATTATTGCGTAAGTTTAAATGTCTCGTCATATGTACGGAGCTTTCAGCAGACGCCTCCATCCTCCTCCTACTGCCAGCTCCGTGACTTTGGTTTTCGTGAATCCAGAGCCCGTCCTTCAATGACACTCACAGCGAGCTGCGAGCGTTTGATGGCGTGGCGTGGCGTGTCGTGCTGCCCAGTCGACCGCCGGACAGCAGCGCCGCTTCTCGAGAACTGGTCGAGCGCCGGCAGCCCGCGGTCTCTCCCCTACCGGACGGGGCGGAGGCGGCTCCAGCACGGCGTGACGTCACGGCCAGAGGTGTCGGCAGAGGTGGCGCCGCGGTTATCCAATATGTCGGCGCTGTCCGGGCAGATTGAGGCGCGGTGAAATATGGCGCCATCCGCCGCGCCGTGTTTACTGCGGGGATCCCCGCAATCAGCCGCTGATGGCCGCTCTCGCCTCCTTATCCGCGCCTGTTTTCCCGCCGCGGGGGCAATTTTTCACTCCGGCGGGCCGCGCACCTGCCGAGTGCCAGAGGGAGGCGGCGTTCCTCAGCCCCGCGACAACGCGGGCCTCGCTCATGGCGGCGGTGGGACAGCCGCAGCGCGCTCTGCTGGGCGACTGTCGGGACAGGCGTGGGACGCGGCAGCTCGTGCTCAGGCTGTTCACTGTTCACTGTGTGTCATATCCAGCACAGAACAGCTGTTCAATCGTAGCCCAATCACGCGAATTACTCAGTATACAAATACGGAGTACACATCTACGTGTTCAGCAAGGACTGTAATACGTGTAGATACTAGTTTGTTATCAAGGAGCACATTATTAAGACTAAATGTGCACTTTTTACGAAAATATATTCTTCTGACAATGTAAAATTTTTGTCACGCGAGAAACGTTTTTGTTAATGAAGCTGGGTTAGCACAATTTGCGAACGAAATTTTAAGAATGAATCACATATTCATCTGTTATAACGTGGAATGTTGTCGGAGTTTTCTCACATGAGATAGGCCTACTTGTTTTTAGCCGGCCGCGGTGGCCGAGGGAACCGAGGCGCTCCAGTCACGATCTGCACGGACAGTACGGTCGGAGGTTGGAATCCCCCCTCGGGCATGGATATTTGTGCCGTCCTTAGGATAAGCTAGTTGATAAGTAGTTTGTAAGTTTAAGGACTGATGACCCCGTAGTTAAGTCCCATAAGCTCTACAAACATTTGAACAACTTGTTGTTAAATATGACACCCAATAATCTGCTCATAAGCGTTAGGACATGCGATTTTTGTTACAAGAAACAGGCTGCTAGGTATGTAAGTATTCAGTTATTAATTTTCCTGTCGTGTCTACGTACACTAAATCTGAAACCGCTTCTTAAATAGGCCAACAGGTTTGGATAGAAGCAATTCTTCAGTTGGCCTACCTGGTATTGCAGCAATTATTATTTTGTGATAGAAACTGTGAAGTCTTGGGATGCACTTCATTTGGAACTAACATCATAAGGCCTTACTAATAGACCCTGTTTAGAAACATTATTTTGCGATGTACCTGTTTACAACTGTAAATATACACTCCAAAAAAATGGATAAAACACGCAGCTGAATCCACTAGTGTTTCATTTCTATATCGTAAATGAAAACATTCCTCTTACATCACTCTCGTCACTACATAAAACTGTCACACTCACTATTTTTCTGAAGGAAGTTACTCGTCAATAAAATGTTTTTACTTACATTAACTTCTTAGATTCCCCCGTATTTCTAAAAGACTACGTAAAAAGGAACTTGTTTTTGTCTTCTAAGTAACAAAAAATGTTGTCATGTTTATTATAAACCGCAGTAAAACGTAACCTTAATAGGAGTTACTCAGCACGAAGTATGCTAGAGAACTCACTTCAGAAATCTGAGCATGTCCTCCGGTCGTGAGAAACTTCTGTAGTTTCGTTCACATGAAATTGGAGAATGTTCTCTGCTGTGAGCATCTTCCGCCACCCTGTTACTCACGATAAAAAGTACTCGGCTGAAGTATATTCTCCAAAAATGTTCAAATGTTTGTTAAGCTTATGGGACTTAACTACGGGGTCATCAGTCCCTAAACTTACAAACTACTTATGAACTACCTTATACTAAAGACGGCACAAATATCCATGCCCGAGGGGGGATTTGAACCCCCGACCGTAGTGGCCGTGCAGACCGTGACTGGAGCGCCTCAGTCTCCTCGGCCACCGCGGCCGGCGTGTATTCTCCGACTCACTTTATTCAAGTGAACCTGAGTATGTTCTCTGGAATTCAGAGTATAAATTCATACGGCCCGACATTTACAACCAAAAAAACCTGGACACTTGTGTTAGGGAGGGGAGGAGGGGGCCATGCTCCGCTTCCAACGTCAGTAGAAACGCAGAGCAGGAAGCGCAAATGTGTGTTTTGACCAGCTATGAAAGTAGCCATTTGAACGACGGGTGTAATTCTCATTACGTTCATTTTACATCTCAAGTAGTGAAAAACAAGACACATAGAAAATACTACGTCAGTTAGACAGCCCACACCAGTTGACAGAAGGCGTCGACGAGCGTCCGCCAACAGTCTGCCAGGAGGCCGCGTGCCAACTTATCGTTCCCGCCCACACAGGGTGCTTACTTGACAGTTGTCCTTCTGAAACCGGAATAAGCTTACGATGGTGCAGCAACTGAAATTCGAATAGCCAGAAAATATGTTCATATTGTGAACTGGCAACGAAAACATATCTGCTTAGACATAAATATAAGTATTCATATGGTGTCTGTTGTTTCTACATGTGCGAAACAACAGACACCGTACCAATAATTGTAAAATATGCCACCAACAGGCAGTTGACAATTTAAATGGATACGCATTCCTTGCAGAGATCCATTGTAGGCTGCGAGCGAGAGGACTCAATGGGCAGGTAGCTACACGGTGAGAGGGGGGCGTGCCTGGACAGCCTGCTCGGTTGAGGCGACCGCTGGCTGAAGTGGGAAACCCGGGTTTGAATCCCAGTCCACCATCAATTTTCAACCTCGCCATTGAATTTATTTCAACGCCCTGAGACGGTCGAAATGTTTCAGTATGTTGAATTCCTATAAATAAAATTGATTGCTTTCACAATTAAAAAAATATGTTCATTTTACAATAGCTGCACGTCACTACGGGGGAGTGCGGCAGTTGCAGTCAGAACCGGGGAGTCAACGACTCAACGGAAGAGTGCCTGCCACGCGCAACGTTTGCTACTGAAAGGACTCTAACGAGGAGACCGTACGGGTATAGGGTTTTAGAATTTCTTAATATTTATGGTGCCTGAAGTTCAGAACTTAAATAACAAGCAGCCAGAGCCATTCGTCGCAACTCTCAAAAATTTTCGAGAACATCGACATTGAAATTTTGCAATATGAACTTAAGTACCAGGAATTAAAAAGTTTGCAGCAGCTGTCGGTTTAGCTCAGGTGTAGCGTATATGGCCGAAGATTCGAATCCCACCTGGTGTATATATATCGCTTTCAGTTATATAAAACATTTTAGGATTTCTAGTTGCACGTGTTGCTTCAGTTTTTGTTTATGTGTATGTAGACGAGTTGAAAACCTGGTCGTCACGAAAAGAGTGG
Source organism: Locusta migratoria (assembly GCA_026315105.1). Lineage (NCBI taxonomy): Eukaryota > Metazoa > Arthropoda > Insecta > Orthoptera > Acrididae > Locusta > Locusta migratoria. The sequence continues at coordinate 478,857,464 of CM048748.1, forward strand.
TTGAGTAGGGCAGGTTCTTGGAAAGCCATTAGTAGTTACGGAGATGTCTTTCCAAATACAGTGCCGTAGCTCTTCACAAACTGAAGAATCAAAAACTTCCGCTGTCAACTAACAGTGAAGCCAATACTGTAAATAATGTAACTTACGTTTTTTATTGACTATCATTATCAACAACTTTCCATAAAATATAGAAAATTACGTGCACTTTTCATAAAAATTACCATTAGATATTAAAATTGTTTAAGTATTCGAACTAAATGGAAAAAAAATCTGCGATGACTGGATTCGAACCACCGACCCCAGGATGGGAAGGCCACAACGTTACCACCTAAGGTACACGAAGACTTGCGGCGACGGCTTTAATTATTGCTAGTTAGTACTTACGTGTACTCTGCGAAACTTTAAAGTCGATTTTCTCGAAAATTTTTGAGAGTTGCGTCGAATAGCTTTGGCTGATTGTCATTTAAATTCTAAACTTCACGTACCATAAATTTAAAGAAATCCTATAATCCGACACCCATGTGGTCTCTTTGTAAGAGAAGCGTAGCAGAACTGTCTGTTAGAATAGGGCTCTGTGCCGTCACAAGCACATCCAAGCTAAGTATTACTTTCCTGTACAATAAAAGCGCCCGGAAAGAAAGAACACCTAAATCGTTCCGTTTTCGATTTGATTTCTCTTATTTTATTGGGATGGTCATGTCTCCCTAAGTAGGCGGGTGCTAGCAAAATATTTTCATATTCAGAAGTAAAAGTCGGTGATTGAAATTTGGTGAATAGATCTCGCCGCAACGAATAACGTCTTTCTTTTAATGATTTTCACTTCAAATCTCTACCGTTCCATTCTCTAATAGCGCGCGGGAAGAAAGAACACCTAAATCGTTCCGTTTTCGATTTGATTTCTCTTATTTTATTGGGATGGTCATGTCTCTCTATGTAGATAGGTTTTAGCAAAATATTTTCACATTCAGAAGTAAAAGTCGGCGATTGAAATTCGGTGAATAGATCTCGCCGCAACGAATAACGTCTTTCTTTCAATGATTTCCACCTCAAATCGTGCAACATTTCCGTGACGCTTTCCTCCTTGTAACGTGATAAGATAAAACGAGCTGCCCTTCTCTGAACCTTGTCAATGTCTTTCGTCAGTCCCACCTGGTGAGGGTCCCACACTGGGCAACAGTACTCAAGGAAAGACGTATAAGTGTGATGTAGGTAGTCTCTTTGGTCGAGCTGTTGCATCTTCGAAACATTCTGCCAATGAAACGTAACCTTTAGTTCGCCTTCACCACAATATTTTCTATGTGTTCTCTCCAGTCTACGTTGTTCGTAATTGTAACTCCGAGGTATTGGGTAAAATTCACGACCTTGACTGATTTATCGCGTAACTGAAATTCTTTTAGTGGTCATGTGTATTACTTCACACTTTTCATTATTTAGTGTTAATTACCAATTTTCGTACCACGTAGAAATTTGGTCTAAATCGCTTTGCAGTTGCATTTGGTCCCCTGTTGACGTCACTAACCGATAAACGACAGCATCATCCGCGAACAGTCTAAGGGAGCTATTCAGATTGTGTCCTAAATCGTTTATAAACACAAGGAAGAGTAGGGGACCTATAACGCTTCCCTGTGGAACGCCAGATATCACTTCTGTTTTACTCGATGACTTACCGTCAATTACAACGAACTGTGTCCTTTCTGATAGGAAATCGTGAATCCAATCGCACAGTTGGGAAGATACTCCATAAGCACGCAATTTCATAAGAAACCGCTGGTGAGGTACAGTGTCAAATGCCTTCCGGAAATCCAGAAATGTCGAATCGATATGATTTCCCTTGTCGATGGCACTTATCACTTCATGTGAATAAAGAACAAGCTGTGTTTCGCAAGAGCGGTACCTTCTGAATCCGTGTTGACTATTGGTAAAAAGGTTGTTCTCTTCGAAGTAGTTCATAATGTCCGAACAAAGTTGTTGTGGTCTTCAGTCCGGAGACTGGTTTGATGCAGCTCTCCACAATACCCTATCCTGAACAAGCCTCTTCATCTCCACATAAGAGCGACAACCTACATCTGTCTGAATCTGCTTACTGTATCCATCTCTTGGTCTTCCCCTGCACTTTTTTCCCCATAAACTTCCCTCCAACGCTAAATTCACAATTCCTTGATGTCTAAGAATGTGTCTTACCAATCTATCCCTTCTTTTAGTCAAGGTATGCCAGAAATTTCTTTTCTCCTCAATTCTGTTCAGTACCTCCTCATTAGTTACGCGATCCACCCACCTAATCTTCAGCATTCTTCTGTAGCACCATATTTCAAAAGCCTCAATCCTCTACCTGTCCACACTGTTTATCGTCCACGTCTCACTCCCATACAAGGCAACACTCCATACAAATGCCTTCAGAAAGGACTTCCTTAGGCTTAAATCAATATTCGATGTTAACAAATTTCTCTTTTTCAAGAACGCTTTTCTACCCATTGCCATTCTGCATTTTATATCCTCTGTACTGCGACCATCATTCGTTATTTTACTGCCCAAGTAACAAAATTCATCTACCTCCTTTAATGCTTCATTTCCCAATCTAATTGCTTCAGCATCACCTGATTTTCTTACAGTGAAGTATATGTTCCAAAATCTTACTGCAAATCGACGTCAATGATATTTGCCTGTAATTTTGGGAATCACTCCTATTGCCTTTCTTGAATATTGGAGTTGGGAATGAAACTTTCGCTGGGTGATGGGTTGTATATGATAGCTAAGTATGGAGCTACTGCACCAGCATACTCCGTCCCCCTGTAAAGCGTGCCTTACAGACGCTGGCCGCCTGTCCTCTGCCTGCGCTGCGTCTAGAGTGCTCCGGCACTGAGTCGAGCTGGCGGCCGCGTGCGGATGTTTGTTGGGAGCGCGCAGCGCAGCGCCGCTTACACTTTACGGCCGGCAGTCGACAGACGCCCGGCCGCTGCCTGATGTCGACACTGGCGGCGGGCGTTCGTCGCCCCAGAAATAGCAGCCGCGGCCGCGGTCCAGGCGGTGTAGGCGGCTGCTCCTGGCGCCGTAGCACGGCGAGGCCTCGCAGACGACCGCCGAGCGCCGGGACCGCGGAGGCCGAGGCGCGGCTCTGTGCGGCCCAGCCGGCGCATCAATTTCTGCGGAGCCGCCATTATTGGCCACTCGATTTTGAATTCTGCCTATCTGTCTCCCTCTGCACGAGAGCAGCGGGCCCACCGCTGAAAGCACCCTTGTCGGAAAATATGCATTAATTTTATTTAATGGGCCAGACAGAAAGACAGATTGCTGATCGTTTCAGTCGGTGATATATAGGCGCGCGCCCGTACTTCCGGTCGGCGTTCTCTGCCGCGGAGTGAGGACAATGCGAGGTGCGGGTGCCGAGCAACCGACCCATTACCGACGCGGCGGGTAATGCCTTATAAACGATTTGAACAAAAATCTATTGGATTCAACTTGCGTATGCATGAGACAGGCGAAATAATCTCGGACTACAAGAAGAATGTATACGGAGAGTGAATGGTCTGCATTGGTTGTTTCTACTTCTAAATACAAATCTTCACAGATTTAGCTTTACAAATGTTTTACTAATCAAGTATATTGATACAGATTCCCGCCCCCTATTGCTCCACTGATGGTACAATTCAAAAAATTCCAAAACACTTTTTTTTTTTTTTTTTTTTTTTTTTAATTCTAACCATAGTCCCAGATCAAAATTTTTCACATTTCTAGCATCAAAGTAGTCTTAGTACCACCCTTAAGAGATGTTCCCTTATTTCACCCACTTAATGGTTGAATTTCTAAAAATTCCAATCAAAAATCAAATCCGAAATTTTATATTTCTTACTTCAAAATTGCATGAATAGCAACATAGTTACAAAAAACGGTTCATCCCCTATTTCACCCCCTTATGGGTGGCAATATCGAAAAATCGCTGATCCCTGTGGTGTAAGATGAACAACACCTTCAGATTTCAAGTTTCTATCGTCTGTAGATTCACTTTTCAGATCCTTTTTCTGTTTTTCAGAAACGGATCGAGAACGCAAATTTTTTTCTTACTCTTCGGCATCTTTCTTAATAATTTTAGTTTTCAAACTGCAATATACGCTTATTTTTCTTTATTCGTACGCTTGGTGCAGTAAAACAGCTGTGCATCACGTTTCGCAGTATACAACGAGTATGCTATTATAGTGTCAAAAGTCATCGCTAGTCTTCAGTCAAAATTTTATATTATCTGACGAATTTCAATCAGTATATCTTCCATCCTCTTATCTCTATCGACACGGAACTGCTATTGTGTACAACGGGAGACTTCGTTCTACAACAACACAGGAAGATCGTTCGTCTCCATTGCATGGTATTTGCTGAAGAGCAAAATATTGACACCCACACGTATAATTTTGTATAAGTCGGTAACATACAACTCCTATGCCTTTCACCCCCTTCTCAATCCTCTACCACCATAGTGCACAATGGGAGACTGATACCTACTACCACATACAAACACTATTCGTTCCCGATGTGTAGTTTTGACTGCAGAGTGAAATACATGCATGAGCACGTCAACTTTTATTGATATAATAAGATAATTCCAGTTCCAAAGAAACCAAATGCAGACAGGCGTGAAAACAACAGAAGTATCAGTTTACTGATTTATGTGTGCATACAACTAACAATAATTATTTACAGACGAATGGAAAAACTGGTAGAATGTCATTTCGGGGAAGATCAGTTTGAATGTAAGAGAAGTGTTCGAACACGTGAGGCGATACACTCATTACGAAAAGGGAAACCTACGCTTTTAGCAATTACAGATTTGGAGAAAGTGTTTGATGTTCTCGACTGGAATACACTAATATAATTTTGAAGTTACTGAGGGTGAAATATGGTGAAGAAAATGTGAGATTCATCTAGCAAGATGACCAGACGGGAATTATAAGAGTCAAAAAATGTTCAAATGTTTGTAAGTCTATCGGACCAAACTACGTGGTCATCAGTCCGTAGCTTACAAACTACTTAAACCTAAGTTAACTAACCTAAGGACAAACACACACACACCCATGCCCCAGGGAGGACTCGAACCTCCACGGCGAGCAACCGCGCGCTCCGCAGCGTGACGCTTTAGACCGCTCGGCTACTCCACCGCAACTTATAAGAGTCGACTGGCATGAAAAGAACGTAGCGGTTGGGAAGGAAGTAAGACAGGATTGAAGCCTTTCCCCAATTTTATTCAATCTGTGTATTGGAGAAGCTGTGAAAGAATGCAAGGAGAAATTTCGAGGCGTTAAAGTTGAGGGAGGAGAAATAAAAACCTTATAGTTTCCTGATGGCATTGTAATTCTGTCAGAGACAGCAAAGGACCTGGAAGAGCATTTAAAAAGAATGGACATTGTCTTGAAAGCAGGTAAGAACATGAACATTAACAAGACGGAAACAAGGGTATTAGAATATAGTCTAAGAAGGTCAGGCGATGCTGAAGCAATTAGATTACGCAAGGAGGCAATATTAGTATTAACGATGTTTTGTTATTTGAATAGCAAAATAATACGTGATGGCCGAAGTAAAGAACGTATAATATCAGAACTGCTGTGGCGAGAAAAGCGTTTCTGAAGAATCGAAATTTTCTTTCTGAACGCATTTGTCTGGAGTATAACATTGTATGGGAGTGAAACGTGGACGTTAAGGAGTTCAGATAGAAAGATGACTGAAGCTTTTAAAATAAGGTGTTACTGACTAATGCTGAAGATTAGATCGGTACATCGCGTAAGTAATGAGAAGCTACTTAACAGAATTGGGGGAAAAAAGATGAGTTTGACATATCTTTACTGAGAGAAGGGATCCATTGGTGGGACGTATTGTGATACATCAGGGAATGGCCAAATTAGCATCGGAGGGAAGTGTGTGGGGTAAAAATCGTAGAGGGAGACCTAGGCACGAATACTGTAAGCAGATTGAAATTGATGTTGGTTGTCGTTCTTATGATGGGATGAAGAGGCTTGCACAAGACAGGGTAACGTGGAGATCTGCATCAAACCAACCTTTGGACTGATGTCCACAACAGCAAGAACAACGATGCGTTTTATTGGAAGGATATCGTATCACTATTGACTGTGATTTTATGCAGTTATCAGCAACGTGCCGCAAGACACCTTAGACCGCTCGGCTACTCCACGCGACTCTTTTTTTTCCCCGCTTGGTCCTTGCAACTATCCCTTGCATGCACCTATCACGACTTTGCTTAGTTATATATCAGGTATCAAACTGCTCATCTTCAACAATGTGACGCGCTAATATTCAGAGCTGCTTCACAGTTTTTCACGCATATGTTATTTACTTACAGCTACGCGTTTACTTTCCAGACTAGTAGCTAACGAATAGATTATGTCGGTATATAGGCCCATAAACTAGTGAAATAGTTCATTAACTGCCTTCGAACGTTGTAAACAATACTTTTAGACAGCAGTAATAAAATAAAATCAATTCAAATTGTCCTTAAGATTCGAAGTTTCGAAGTGAGTAAATTGTTTAAGGAATTCATACATGCCTAAAAGTGAAACTAACCACCGTAAATGAACATTACTTAATTAATTTATTTTTTCGTTCAAATGTTTGTTAAGCTTATGGGACTTAACTACGGGGTCATCAGTCCCTAAACTTACAAACTACTTAGAAACTAACTAATACTAAGGACGGCACAAATATCCATGCCCGAGGGGGGATTCGAACCCCCGACCATAGTGGCCGTGCAGACCGTGACTGGAGCGCCTCAGTCCCCTCGGCCACCGCGGCCAGCTATTTTTCTTTTTTTCTTTTTTTCCGTATCGCAATTCTCTCCCCTGTCAGCGTCCTTATGCTCTTTTCTAGCTGCTACCATTAATTGCGCCACAAAGCTCCTCCACTCGAAATACTCACTGAATGGCCAACCGTTTGGCGGTATGTGCTCACGACCCAGCCGGCCGGTAGCAATGCGGCTGCGGAGCTGCATGAAGTGGCCGGCAGTTTGGCGCGGCACTTTGGCTGTCTCAGTCGCCGCTGTCAGGCTATTCGCCCACTTCTGCCGGCAGTGCAGGCGTGACAACAGTGCCCAGAAGCAGAGGGTCCCGCATTACTGCGGGCAGGAGGCCCACGCCGTGCGCCATTTCTGAACTCCCAGAGCATTTTCCAATATCGGTTATCGCCAGTGGAGGCGACACATTTCGCGCAGATCAATGGAAGTTACAGTGAGGAATAAATGACACGGTGAACTGTTTGCTAATGTGGAACTCCATTTATGCAATTGAGAATTACGTTTCAGAACGTCGAAACTAATCACGTAAAAGATTAAATTTGTGTATTATAGTAGCCCTTACTTAACTAGCACTTCTACTGTGAAAGTTTTTTTTTTTAAATTAATTACATTCGCACTTCTTGGTGACAGTAAGGCCAAATGACAGAAAGACCTTTCAATAAAGTGTCTTCCGAAAGTCCCCACAATAAAGCGCCCACTGAGAAACAATGCAAAATATATCGTGAATTACGTTTGTCAACTGCCACTTACTTATCAGTGATATATAGAAGAAGTCCCCCCCCCCCCCGCCCCCCTCTCCCAGTAAAAAATAATAATCGGAACTTGCGTTTCCTATTGCCGTGCCGTCGCAGCACGACACACTACTTCCATCTCCTTTCAGCAAATAGCAGCCTATTATTATTGTGTAGGTAATATGATTGCAACTGTTACGCTATAATATATCTTGTACGATACTTCAGACTAAGTAACCTTCTTGATGAGCTGAATTGCATACGTCACCTTCCGATCCACAGACAGAATTTAAATTATATTCAAACATGTCCCCTGCGTCACACACGTGATTGGTCTGTGGATAGAGTCACTTGTCAGCTAGACTTTCTCCAGAAGCATCTGGAGATTACATTGAAGGTGACAAATGAATTTTATAACGGCGCATATGTAAATTACTATTTCTGTGTAAACGTATAAGGGCAAATAATACAGTATTGAAATACGATCTGTCTGCACTTGATAAGGGAACGATCTCCGACACCGCCAAGCAATTCCGTTCATGTTTTTAAGGTCGCCCGTGTATGAGCAAAAATGGAGGACTGTAAGATATTTTGGTTCACAACCTCTCAAATTTCGAGAAAACCACCTTTCATTTTCATAACGGTAAGTGGACGCAAAAGTACCTAGATGATAGATAATTGTGAATTGAGCATTTTCAGTCAACTCATAGAACTTTAGTATATGTGCATGACTAATTGTAGATAACAGTACTGCGATGAGCCAGAAATTGGTGACCACAAACCTGCTATGGATATCATACCGTCCAGACGATACCAACGTCACCCGATGGGGAATGACTTCCATTCACACACGCGGACAGGTTGTGATGGCACGAGCTTTTCGGAAATTGTTGGACTCGACGGGTATCGGAGGAGTGCTGTGCTGAACATCATGTATCGAGCAAGCTGCGCAACCGAGATGGAAGCACGTCCACAAGTGTCGAGGCTGGGCGTGTACCACTCATTACGGAAGTCGGACGTCGTAGGCTCCAGGACAGGCGGCGAATTGGGACGGAAGTGACGTCAGAATTTATGCTGGCCAGAGTACAAGTGTGTCTGAACGCAGAGTGCACCCAACTGTCGAGCGATGGGTCACCAGCCGACAGCCGTTAAAGGAGCGAGTGTTAACATCGCGAAATCGGCAACTGCGACTGAAAAGGGGAACGCGACCGCCGTCGGTGGTGGCTGGAGCAGGCTGGCGGCGGCTCAGGTGGGGATCTCTCAGAGGGCGTCCGTGGGGCCGGCACGCCAGCCAGCCAGCCAGCCAGCAGGTAACGCAAACTGGCGGCAGGCTGCTGTACCCGCCACTGCTACCCAATAAGAGCTCCGCCGGTTTAACACAATTTATTCAGACATTCAAGTCTGCACACAGCTAAACAATTTAATTCGCACTGGTTCTTGCATACTTAAATAGGCACTCAGCAGAAAGTCTGATAATAGAGAGGCGTTTTAATCAGTGACAAAGTTCATAAACCCCAAAAAGGCAAACATAACTTTCTGTAGCATAGCGAAGAGTCCAATTCGGTGATGAAGACTTCAGTCAGCGTCTGATTCCTTTTCAAAGAACCGTGCACGGTCTAACGTATCCTCGATCCGAGGCAGAGTCGTAGACACTTTCCAGGCGAGACGAGACCTGCTAGAACTGGTTCTACGGCACGCTTACATCGATAGGATGGGCCAGTCGTAGCGTTTGTTGACAGCAGTTGTCACTTTGGTGGCGAAGGAAGCGCCGTCCGGATGGCTGGCACCGGCAGTGGTGTGCTAGCGCGGCAGACGACGCGCTCTCTCGCCGCCGCAGTGGATTTGGTTGTCTGGCTCGAATAGGGGGACTCAGCTACTGAGGTTATCAGTCCCCCGTTGAGGAGGGGGAGGAGAGGATAGGAAAGGAGGGTAGGGGGAAAGGAAGTGCAGTCCGGGGAGTAAAGAAGGGAGGAAGACTGCATTCGCTCGGGGCCCCATGCTCGCCACGCACGTACTCACGACAGAAACGTGAGCCCCCTGCGGGGGTAGTGGCTTTCGTGGTGCGGCGTCAGCGATGCCCGCTGACTGCCTCGGTTGTGCGGCGGCGGATGCGACACACCCGAGGACACCCCTGCAAGACTATCATGTTCCCCAATGGTTGAGCCATTTTTCAGTAACGTAATGCCCCATATCACAGAGCCTGGGCTGGTTCGAGAAACATACTGCCAATAGGCGCGCTGCTCACAACCCCTCCCCCCAGATATGAACGCGATCCAACGTATCTGGAATGGCCGCATGGTTCAAGGCGCGGACTGGCTCTCTCGATTGGGTGTGTGTGTGGTGTTGTGCTCAGCATAAGTCAGGTTAAGTAAACTCAGGCCACTAAAATTACTACAGCACGTAGATGAAGTGATACAGACGCCAAATTTAACCGACAGGAAGAAGGTGCTGTGATCAGCAAATGATTAGCTTTTCAGAGGATTCACACAACGTTCTGATATATGTATAGTTTATGGGACTTAACTACAACGTTCTGACATGACGATAGTTTGCAACCGATTTCTCATGCACAAACAGCAGTTGACCGGCGTTGGCTGGTGAAACGTTGTTGTGATGCCTCGTGTAAGGAGGAGAAATGCTTACCATCACGTTTCCGACTTTGATAAAGGTCGGATTGTAGCATATCGCGACTGCGGTTTATCGTATCGCGACATTGCTGCTCGCGTTGATCGCGATCCAATGACTGTTAGCAGAATATGGAATCGGTGGTTTCAGCAGAGCAATACGCAACGCCGTGCTGGACCCAAACGGTCTCGTATCACTAGCAGTAGAGATGACAGGCATCTTATCCGCATGGTTGTAACGGATCGTGCAGCCATGTCTCGATCCCTTAGTCAACAGATGGGGACGTCTGCAAGACAACAACCATCTACACGAACAGTTCGACGACGGTTGCAGCACCATGGACTATGAGCTCGGATTCAAAGGCTGCCCTTGACGCTACATCACATACAGCAGCGCCTGCGATGGTGCACGAATGGCAAAACGTCATGAATCCCGGTTCTGTTTACTGCATCATGATGGTCGCATCCATGTTTGGCGACATCGCGGTGAATGCTCATTGGAAGCGAGTATTTGTCATCGCCATACTATCGTATCACCCGGCTTGATTCTATGGGGTGCTACACGTCTCGGTCAGCTCTTGTTCGCATCGACGGCACTTTGAACAGTGGCCGTTATATTTCAGATGTGTTACGACCCGTAGCACTACACTTCATTCGAATCCTGCGAAACGCTGCTTTTCAGCAGGATAATGCACGACCGCATGTTGTAGTCCTGTACGGGCCTTTCTGGATACGGAAAATGTTCGACTGCTGCCGTGGCCAGCACATTCTCCAGATATCTCACCAATTGAAAACGTCTGGTCAATGGTGGCCGAGGAACTGGCTCGTCAAAATACGCCAGTAACCACTCTTGATGAACTGTGGTATTGTGTTGAAGCTACATGGGCATCTGTACCTGTACACGCCATCCAAGCTCTATTTGACTCAATGATCAGGCGTATCAAATTCGTTATTACGGCCAGATGCGGTTGTTCTGGGTACTGATTTCTCAGGATCTATGCACCCAAATTGCGTGAAAATGTAATCACATGTCAGTTCTAGTATAATACATTGTCCAATGAATACCCGTTTATCATCTGCATTTCTAATTGGTGTAGCAATTTTAATAGCCAGTAGTGTAGTTCGTAAGTCTCGGGACTGATGCCCATAGCAGCCTGGTGCTGTAGGTTTACAAACACTTGAACACTTCTCGGACGTTATTTATCGGGGCATCAGAGCTCATATAGGGAGTCACTTGCCTTCTGTGAGCAGTCATGGTCCCAACTCCCTGAAGGAAGCGACCTACCAGGACGTCGTGGTTTCGATGGTGAGAGGCATGCCGCTGTTACTTGGCCGAAATGTGGACATACCATCTGTTAGGTCGGACGTCATAATGTCGACTCCCAGCGGTGTAGTCTCTAATTTATTACAACGAATATGTAGACTCGTTCATTTTGATGATTAATCAGGTTTAACAGTTTCTCGTATACCGAACTAAGATAGTACGATTTTCGACATTAATTACACTGTAAGTTACTCCGATCCGCATGTTTTCCAAAGGGACACCAGGAATTATTTCTGAGAACAGACACTTTAGTCCTTAGGTGCACAGTCATATTGCGGGAGTGGCAGTGCGCTGCGGAGTGAGCGCCTGCTCCCCGTCGGAGGTTCCAGTCCTTCTTCGAGCACGTGTTGTGTGTGCGTTCTCCCAATCACAAGTTGCTTTAATTAGTTTCCCAGTTTAGAGTCGAGCACAGTAGTTTGGTCCCATAGATTTACAAATATCTGAACTTTTCTCATTTTTTTAGTTTTAGTTTTCCATTCGCTCGTAAGTAACGGTGTTACAAGTCTTCTAGAGAATTATAAATACCGAACCAATGTCAGATCGTCTCTCAGTGGGCACGCAGTATAAAATAAACAGCCTCTGTACGTCGGCCCAAGGTGTACAGCACCACAGCTAGACAGTCGCGGATCTCTAAGTGGGAAAAAGTGCAGCTCAAGCGATTGTGGCAAGAAGACAGTTAAATATGTTCAAATGTTTGTAAATCTATCGGACCGAACTGCGAGGTCATCAGTCCGTAGCTTACAAACTACTTAGACTAAGGTAAACTAACCTAAGGAAAACACACACACCCATGCCCCAGGGAGGACTCGAACCTCCGAAGGCGAGCAACCGCGCGTTCCGCAGCTAGGCGCCTTGACCGCTCGGCTACTCCACTGCGGCGCAAAAAGATAGAGACAGAAGGTTGGAACGGTAAAAACTGAGAAGTATTGGTGAATTTTCTAATACAAATATGAAAGCGTGATTAAAGTAATGTTACATTCTGTTAATGATGGCCTATAATATAAAAATGTCAGTGCAGTGTAATACACACAGATCACGGCAACAGTGTTTCATTCGTTTCGTCGAAGAACGTCAGAAGATCGGATGTTAACTTCAACCTGATATGCTCAAGTACGAAAGGAACTATAATTGTATACGAGTTGCAGGAGTTTTTGTAATGAATTTCAAATATTATAATACATTCAAATCTAGATAGTAACTTTGCATTTTTGGAGTCTACATCTCTTTGTAAACGCCACGTTCGCCTTGTCCCTGCTACTATGCCTTCCGTGAACTTGTCATGAATTTTTTTAAATTGCTTGTCATGTATCGAACTATACTTTACAGAAAGTTACAAGTTAACATTGACTGTTCCTCAGCTCTGTATACACGGACACATTACGTATACACTTTATTTACATATGGTAAGGTATTTTATTCCGATATTCGTTAGAATTGTAATTTATTTGAGATACAGTACGACGTTTTCCTGTCTGAATTCTTTACTCGAGTTTTAGATCGCGATTAATTACAGTGTGGCACCATGGGGCCACCCTAACAGTGAAGAAGTGATCCCCGCTGCCCGCTAATGCGGCGTGTCAACACCTCGGCCGGGTGGCATGGATAGTGTCAGGTTATGAATGAGCTCTTGAGGGGTATTTGGCCATTCTTCCCTAAGTGCGATATCCAGCTCTGTAAGCGTCGCGGGAGGTTCTGGTCTGGCTGCAATGCGTCTCCCAAGTGCATCCCAGACATGGTCAGTCGGCTGAAGTCCGGTGAACACGATGGCTTCAAGCACGTTGTCCAACTGTGCACTTCTGTGGGTAGCGTTATCGTCCACCAGCGGAAGGCACAATAACAAGTCCAAGGATCTCTGAGCGGTTACAGCGCGTTTTTGAAGTATATAGATATCCGTACATCCTCAAATACTGAGTCTTGCACACATCATTCGTTCATCACCGTGATTTGATTATTGTTCAGGTAAGTGACGATGTTCTTGCGTTGCAGTTTTCGCCGGCCGCAGTGGCCGAGCGGTCTGCGGCGCGCCATTCACAATCTGCACGGCCGCTACGGTCGGGGGTTCGAATCCCCCTCGGGCATGGATGTATGTGTTGTCCTTAGTATAAGGCTGTTCATAAGTAGTTTATAAGTTTAGGGACTGATGACTCCGCAGTGAAGTCCCTTAAGCTTAACAAACATTTGAACATTTGAAGCAACTTTCTGTTATTCCCACAACAGTAGAGTCGCACCCGGTGACGCGGCAGTCCGGGTAACTCCGTCACCCCTGCGCACCCTCTGGAATTATTCTGCGCTCGCAGAATGCAAGACGGAATTGAAATCTTTGAGTGTAGCAATTACAGGCTATGCTATAAATGGGCCTAGATATCATCTTTTGCTGTGTCACCTACACCGTATTTAAAAAATCTTTTGAGTTTCATTAATACGGTACGTCGATGCGCTTTCATATTAAATAAACAGTCGTGATAAAAATTATGGGAGTGCATTTTTTCCCAGTGACTTTTAAAATCAGCTTAGGGGAGATTGGAATTTTAGTGGAATATGTTTTATGAAGTAAATCACTGTTGTTCATACCTGTCATTGTTCAAGACTGTATGCCTTCTTAATTTAGTTTTCTAAATGCACATTAAAGTACGTAATCGTAAGCAACGAATATCATTCCTTAGATATTTTCTCAAATCTATTTTGCGTTACTGTTTTCCATCATTTGTATTGTTTTCAAAAGTAAGGACAAATATATTTTGTAATAAAAAATCTTACCTATACTTTTTTAACACCGTTCCCGATAACCCGGCATTTTCACAAACTCGGCCAACCTTCGGTCCACATTAGACTGAGTTTTCGGGACTCTACAGTATCTCGATCGCCTTAATATTGTTGCCTCCACTTCGTAGGACTGACAGAAAGACTTGGAACGACTTTAGTTCATTTCGCCGACGACAATACTTTAGAAAATAGATATCCCTCGTGATCCCGTACTGTTTTGACGAGTTTATTGTGAAGTTGTCGTTACGGCTTTGCATCTGTCATTAAGAGCGGACGTTCCGAAGTGTTAAAGTATAACTAACCAACGTAAAATATTACTTGTTATTTGTAACATTTTTCTCATACTGCTTAGCATTCTCTGCAAATCGAAATGAGAGATTTCCGGACTAGTTTTCGATAAGATGCTGTAATTTATAGCTCCACAAAAGCACTACGAATTCGCCGGTCCACTCCAAGTACTAATTGAGGGCACGACGGTTTGGCGGTATGTTCGTGCGATCCAGCCGCTTGGCAGCGCTGCAGTCGCAAAGTGTGCGGAGACCCCCTGGTGGGAGGGGACTGTGACGGAGCGGCGGCAGACGGCAGGCCATGAATACTGCGCCTCTGCCTGTACTTACCGCACACGCCGCGCCGCGCCGGCGGGAATTTTTAATTTCCAGCAGCGCACAGCGCAGTCCCAGCGTGCACACGACGCGCCTCATCCATTAGTCAGACGCGCCCCTCTATTCCTAGCTCGCTACACGGTCGACCGCATTATGCACTTCACTCACTCACGCACGCTCTCACACACACACACACACACACACGTATTTTATCTCGATAACGGACATACATAATGTAAGTTTCCATTTAAATAGTACATTTTGCAGGAATATATCTATCTGCAAATCACATTTAAGGGCCTGGTAGAGCCTTCATTGAACCACCTTTATACTATTTACCTCCCATTCCATTCTCGAATAGCGCGCGGGAAGAAAGGACACCCGAATCTCTCCGTTCGAGCTCTGAATTCTCGTATTTTATTGTGATGATCATTTCTACCTATGTACGTGGGAGCCAACAAAATATTTTCGCATTCGGAAGAGAATCTTGGTGATTGGAGTTTCGTAAGTAGCCCACGCCGCAGCGATAAGCGGCGTTGTTTTAATGATTCCCATCCCAGATCCTGTATCATTTCCGTTACGCTGTCTCCCCTGTATCGTGACAATACAATACGAGCTGCCCTTCTTTGGACTCTTTCGATGTCCTACGTCAAACCCACCTGATAAGGATCCCACATTGGGCGGCAATACTCCAAAAAAGGACGGACAAGCGCAGTGTATACTGTTTCTTTAGTAGTTCTGTTGCATCTTTTAAGAGTTCTACCAATAGAACGCAGTGTCCGGTTCGCCTTTCCGACGACGTTGTCTACGTGTTCTTTCCAGTTTAAGTCTGAAGTAATAGTAATTCCCAGGAATTTTGTGGAGTTTACGGCCTTCACTTTTGACTGATTTATCTCGTAAACTAAGTTTAACGGATTTCTTTTCGTACTCATGTGGACGAATTCACGCTTCTCATTATTTAGAATAAATTGTCAACTTTTACATCATCGTGTACAGTTGGTTTTGATCTTCAGATGATTTTACTAGACGGTAAATGACGGCGACATCTACAAACAACCTAAGAGAGCTGTTTAGATTTTCTCCAAAATGTTTATGTAAATACGGAACAGCAGAGGACGAATAACACTACCCTGCGGAATGCCCAATATCACCTCTATTTTTTTTTTTTTTAATTTTTTTTTTTTTTTTTGCCTAATAATCAGCCACACTGATAGCATTGTCATTGGTTAGCTTTAAAACCAAGAAGGTACAGATTTTGCCGAGGTTTGGGCAACTCAGTAGATAGTCGTCCGTTTGGGCATTCTCAGAGTCGCACAGAGGTTTTCCATCCACGTAGCCCCATCGGGCAATGTTATACTTTTAATTTGAGATCCCAGTCCTCAGACTGTTGAGAGCCTTCGAGGTTGTCAAGGAGTTATTACTTCCGCCCGCAAGTTCTTCTTTCATCTCCAAGTTAGCGTTAGATGTTGCTTCCTTCCATAGATGAAGTCTCCTCTCTTCGGCGGATACGTCGATTAGTTCTGACGTCCAAAGGAAGCTTTTCCTTGAGTGAAACCGCCCAGGCTCATATGGGTGACCGTGGAGAGGGTGGCGGTTATATGACTTTCCCAGTATAAAAAATTGTATGTTGAAATTAACAGTTGGACATGAAAATGTTATTGCGGGCGATAGATTTTTACCCAAATCAGGCAATGTTCACGTCTCATAGTGGGTATCAGTTGAACATTCCAATAGTGGTGTACAAGACATCAGTTCATAAGCTGTTGCATGAGTTCCAGAATGATATCTTTACTGTAAATGTGGAGTGGGCGCTGATACGCAACTGCGTGATGTATTGAAAGTGGCGACGTAGCCGTGAAGCGTGCTGGTATAGCTCAGTTGGGAGCTCACTTATTGGCCATTTTGTTCTTGAGACCAGTGGCGTTTCTAGGATTTTGGTCTGGGGGGAGGGGGGAGGCGGCTGACTTCTTTATTAAAAAAGCTTTATATTAGGGCCCCATAGACCCCCCCACCCCGTGGGTTCACCACTGCTTCGGACCAGTTACACAAAATGTTTTTACTTGCATTAATAATTCTAGGCCGCATTATTGACTAGCATACGGAAGGATATGGGTTCAAATCCCCGTCTCCATTTGTTCATATATAGGTGTTCAGTGTTATCCCTGAATAGCTCCAGGTACGTGCCGACATGGTTCCTTACGAAAGGGCGATGGCTATTCCCTTCTCCACCCATAAGAAAAACAATTCAAGTTTCTGCTTCGTATGTAATCACAACGCTGCCGACGGGACGCTGTATGTAATCTTTCATTACCTACAGAAAACGTCCGCTATTAAAGATATTTTTATGTAAGTCGATTAAATAAATACATAATGACAGACCAAAACGTAGCGCCTTACGCCTCACCAATGATATTCGAAATAATATATCAATAACGACTGTTGTACCCATCCCTACTACATGAAATAATATTTTTATCACACTGTGATCATCACAGAGTGAGACATTTAAACTGTTTCTAGGAATATTTGTAAAAATACGATTCGAATTTTAAAAAGTTGTAACAGAATATGTTCACCTGGAAGAGGGCCATGCATTAACATGGAGCTCGACTCTCCTGCACGACCCGAGGGGGCGGTAGGGCGGGGGCCATTTTAAATTCCCTGTGAAAAATGTGTAATTTCTGTATGAAACATTTTGTTCGTTTCATGATTGTTTGCCCTGTATTCAGCAGAAACAAAGGAGAGTTGAAAATTGTTGAGAAACGGTAATATCTCGAACAAAAACACTTCGCACTCTTTCTCTAGGTTTAACACTTGTAGTTTCAGTAAACAGTTGAACAATACAGGAACATACCTATCAGGGAAGAGATTACCATGTACGTTTGACGACTTTCTTTGACATTCCTATGAGCCTGATGTCTACTCTCTCTGCAACTGTTAACAGCGTGGAACGATTCCGCAGAGATGCGTACTGACCGAATCACTGACTGAGAGCGTACCGTCTGCTTCTTTCAATTGTGAGATGTGTCATGTTATAGCATTGTCAAAAATATCAAAAACAGTACTTTGATTTTCCTAATTTGATGTAAATTTTTGTGATATTACAGTTTTTCAGCAACATTCGACAGATTTCTGTTTTTGACGATTTATTTTTTCCAGATATTGCGAAAAAAAGTGTCCAATGCCTTATCCGGAATACGCAATTTTAATGAAATATAGGAGTAATTTTCAGTATTTTAAAAAGCAGGTACATTCATTAAGTTAAACCAAGATAAAACGTTGATAGAAATTGAGGTATTATAGTTAAGACTAAAGTTATAGGTTTGAAGGAAAGGAAGGGAGTAAAATCGTATGGCTTTAAAAGCATCATTCATTAACATCGTTTTAAACAAGTGACAATAAATAAGACCTTGGTTATTTTCAGTAATCTGTACAATACGGAAATAATTATTAGCAACATTTTTCTTATCGGACCTAATTAGCACAGCTGTTATAAAATATATCCCATTATCAAAATCAACCACGAATCTGTACCCTGCTGGGATTTGCAGATCGTGTTCTCCTTTTAAATGTCTGAAATGAATATGAATCAAATGAAAGATGCGAAACGCGGTTGGCAAGAAACACTAACCTCAGTTTCATTTCGTTGCGAAGTCATAATACAGCTGCAGCAAAGTAAATCGGGGTGGAACCTTGCCGAAGGTTCCTTTTCGCGATCATCAACACTTACGGTAATAAAAAAAAGAATGTTCAAATGTCTGTAAATCTATTGGACCAAACTGCGTGGTCATCAGTCCGTAGCTTACAAACTACTTAAACCTAGGTAAACTAACGTAAGGACAAACACACCCACACACCCATGCCCCAGGGAGGAGTCGAACCTCCACGGCGAGCAACCGCGCGCTCCGCAGCGAGACGACTTAGACCGTTCGGCTACTCCACCGCGGCACTTACGGTAATAAGTTCAATAAGACATTTAACTGCGTTAGTAGAGGTAGTTGAGTGACAGTTCTCGGATATGGCTAGTCATAGCAACGAGTCTTTTGGTGGCACTATGGACGACGATATTAATGTTTGCTGTCCTTGTATTACTGTTTGAGACCTATGTGTCCCATGTGTCAGAACGGGGCTGTTCGCTTTTATTTTTGTCACGGCCATGAGAGATAAGAAGCAACAAAAATTTGACACGCAGTGATTGCACTTAGGTTTTTAGTGCTGTTGGTGTTACACCGAGCTAGCTGGCGCCGTGGTTAACACACTGGGGTTCGTATTCAAGGCGACGGCGGTACGAATCCACCCATCTGCGTATAACCAGATTTCGGTTTTCCACGATTTCGCTTACATCGCTTCAGGCAAACGCCGGGATGGCACGGCCGATTTCATTCCCCACACTTACCAAAACTATCCGAAAGCTGACGGTAAAACATGATCTTCTTTGATTCTCTCTGGTACTACGAAATTCGCGAAAGATAAACGGGAAGGAATACTCTAGTGGCCCAATGTAAGCAAGAGCTTCTTTTAAACATGACGCGCTGTACCGTCTGCGGAACGATGGAGGAAGTATTCGTCGTCGCTGCTTGGCAGTGCCCCCTCACTCGCCTTTACGGTTCGCTTCTCTCTGATGGGACGTCTTTCTTTGTGCAGTCTGCAGCTGCAGTTTTACTGAGGAGCATTCCGAAGCTATCGCACTCCCTAAACAAACTCGCTATAAATCGTACAGTTTTTCTTACCATTTCCCCTCTCAATCTCTTTCGTTTACCTAACGCTGTAAGTGACAGAAAATACCCGGGAACTGTTAGAACAAGTTTAATGTATGCGGTCTTTTGCAGTTTTTATTACAGTTCATTAGAATTATTTAATTAAATATTAGGCTGACATTGCCTTTCGCACCACTATGAACTACGTGCGTGCGTCGTCGCACTTTGGAGCACTCCGTGTAGATAGTAAGGATATTTTTCAGTTGTAGATCACGCAACTGGCCGAACGCAGAAAATATTGCTAAACACTGCTACATCATTACGTTTGTTGCCGAATATTACAGTACGTGTATTTACATGAATGAAAGTTGCAAATCTTTTGCAATAAGCTCTAATTGTCTTTGTATCTCCCAACGGTTCGTTCCGCGTTTCGAAATACGTCATCCTACTGATGATGATTTCGTGTGGCATTTTTGGCCGTTAGACCCCAACTGGGATCGTTTTCAGCCTGCCCGGTGCAAGTTCTTGGGCGATTTGCGCGTCGATGAAATGACGATGAGGACAACAAAACACGCAGTCCCCGAGTGGAGAGCACGTCTGATCGAGGTCGGGGGACAGGGAGTGAGAGAGCGCGCGTCCTTCCCGCGGCTGTCCAGGTCTGCCAGAGCGAGTCCCACGTGGCCACTCAGCTGGCTGGCTGCTGGTCGGTGGCGGCTTCTGTGGAGGCTCCGAGGCGGCGGACCTCGTCGGCACAGCCGTGCCGCCGGCCGCGGTGGCCGAGGGCACTGAGGCGCTTCAGTCACGGTCTGCACGGCCACTACGGTCGGGTGTTCGAATCCCCCCTCGGGCATGGATATTTGTGCCGTCCTTAGTCTTAGCTAGTTCATAAGTAGTTTGTAAGTTTATGGACTGATGACCCCGTAGTTAAGTCCCATAGACTAGACGAGACAAACAGCCGAGCCCCCACCAGTAGCCGGATCGACAAGCTTATTGGACTTAACTGCGGGGTCATCAGCCCCTAAACTCACAAAATACTTATGAAGAAGCTTATACTAAGGACGAAACAAACATCCTTGCCCGAGGGGGGATTCGAACCCCGACGGGGAACGGCCTCGCGTATCGGAGCACTGCGCATCAACGCGCTCGGCCGCTCCGCCACGGGATGATACCCTCACGTTGCTTGTGGAAATTACGTGAAAAGTCTTTTAATAGTTCTCTGGCAGTGTTACTGATGTGAAAAATATCGAGTAACACCGTGGTTCGGAACCCACGTTAAACTGTAGGGCCCCCTATAAGTGGCTGGGTAAGTCTGTCTGAAGTTTGGAGGAAGGCAACGGCATACCAACTCCAAACGGGACAATGCCTAGTAAAGCACTGTGGTATTCAAACCAACCTTCGGTTTGGTGACTGCTTTATATTTTCTTTTACAATATTATTCTCCTGTTGCGTCTTTTATGACGTTTAGTGTATACGTTGCCCCTAGATATGCTCAAGTTACCTGATAAAGCCACATGCAAATTCGTGAAGTACTTTTACCAGGCGTTCACTGAAAACACTTGAAACTGAAATATCTTTCTTTCCGTTACCCTATCTTCACGAAATCATGGCTATATGTCGACGCAAACTTCGCTCAAGTTTCCTACGAAAAACAAAATAAAATTTAAGTAGTTTTGAAAATTGATGTACGCGACGACAGACGTACATTTAAACTACTATTATTCCTAAGCTCTACACTGAATTGCCGACTAGGAGTGGCAAAATCTCGAGCGACAGTCTCTTGCCGATCTTGTAGACCCTACACCGCCAGGCATCAGCAAGAGTACGTGTTACCGGGTATTAGGGGTAGAGTTGGACGCTGCAGTCTGCAACAGGAATTCAAAATGTCTAAGTTATTGTTGTACAACTTGTGAATATATGTTTTCATGCGCAATAAAGATAAGTGAAACGTTGTTTTTGTGTTCTTTAATCCATTTTCATGTACTCATAGGATCGTGGTGATGCTCAACTGTGCCTGATACGTGTGTTCCCCTTAATGTCAGTCGCCGCTGTATGAAGCGTCGCCCTCAAACCACAGCTCCGGAGGCAGGACGTGACGCGCGCCCCCTCGGCTACCTGCCGCTTCCGCCGCGCCTGCCCGTCGCCTCCAAAATGTTCAAATTAAATGTTTGTAAATGTATCGGACCAAACTGCATGGTCATCAGTCCGTAGCTTACAGACTACTTAAACCTAGGTAAACTAACCTAAGGACAACACACACACCCATGCCCCTGGGAGGACTCGAGCCTCCACGGCGAGCACCCGCGCGCTCCGCAGCGAGACGCTTTAGGCCGCTCGGCCACTCCACCGCGGCTGCCCGTCGCTTCCCTCCTCTGGAGCTGGAGTCTCCTTTTGTGGCGGGCTTCTTTTGTTGGGCGGGCAGCCAGCAGCCCGCAGCCCGGCAAATTGATGGCGGGTCGCGGACCAATGCATCACCCCGCGGGCCGCCATTAATTGCCGAGAGCCGCCGCCTCTGCACACGAGCGGCCGCAGCCGTCAACACGCGAGCTGGCCGTGTAGGAGGGAGACACACTGCACGAAATCAAAACTGATACACTCTCTTGCAATGATGTATCAACCAGGGGGGAGGGGGCACTTGAAAGTCTGGTGCGGCAAGACACCCCCAGGAATTTTGATAGCAGCCATTGTTGCCTCTGACTGTCTTGTAACAACTACTACATTCTGTCCTCTCCTTCCTGTCCTCTCCAGACCCAAGTCCTGGATTCGCCAAAACGAAACCAGTAAGTAGGTTCTCTTGCCCCTCCTCTAAAGAATTAGTTCGTACGCGTTTGCCCGCATCACAATTCTCCAATTCAGTCAACATTTCCAGGATTACGTTTTCACCCTACAGTGGACTGTGCACTGATATCAAACTTCGCATTACTAATTGTGTATCCACGTAGTCTTATCTGTGGCACTGGCTCCACAGATAGCCACGCACACAATTATTTGCACTGAGTAATCCAAGGCCTAATATGGGACAAGAAAACACCTATAAATATAAAACAGTAATCTACAACATGTACCCCATACTGGTGTATGGTCGTGAAACGTGCCCAATGAAAGGTAAGGACGTCTGTAGAATTCAGGCTGCGAAGATAAGATATACGCAGAGCACGTTTGCAAACACGTCCAGGGACAGACTTCGGAAGGCTCAAGTCGAAATCTTACAAGACAAAATAACCTCGCAGCTAATGAGACGTTTTCAATATGTACGTCCCGCAGACGATGATAGTTTACCAAAGAAGTTAATAAACCAAACCTCAGAGGTCAAAGACCAAGTGGAAACTGTTCAAATGTATGTGAGCTCTTTTGCAACAAAACTACGTGGTCATGAGTCACTAGACTTACACACTAATTACTTGAGTAACTTAAACTGACTTACGCTAAGGACAACACAAACACCCACGTCAGAGGGAGGAATCGAACCCCCGAACGTACCGGCCGTGCAGACTGTGACTAGTGAGCCGCAGACCGCTCGGCCACTGCGGCTGGAAAGACCAAGTGGACAACCAGAACTCAGGTACAAGGACGTAATGAAATCTGACGTCAAACAGTTGATGAATGACAGCATCACGATAGCGTCACCCGATAGAAATGGAGACGTGTTACTGCTTAATCTCGTTGCTGTGTGAAAACGTCTGATACAAGTTGATTCTTAAGTATAAAAGGCGAATAAAAAATTATATCGAAAATAGAAGTAATAAATCACACCTTTAATGTAATAGAAAAACTGGTCATACACACTAATGCTCCTATAGGAAACTTTTCTCCAAAATTAAAAAACTTCTAAGCAAATTACTTCGACTTTTTGGCAGCTCACGTCAAACCATAACTGCACCTGTACTAAGTGCTATTAAATGAATTGAATTTCTGACGTGACAATGCGATTATCATTTCTACATGAAAACTAAACCATCTAGATCCCTAAAGTATCTTTATGTATTACGATGTTTCGGCAACTGCCGTGATTCTGTTATCTGTTATTAAGGTGAAAGAAATTTTAAGAGTGGCAGCTGTTTATTTTACAACTTGAAACACAAAAAATGTAAATATATTTACATATTGGGAGAAAAATTACTAATTATTAATTAAAACGGTCAATTTACCTGAAACGTCTTACGGAACTCGCAGTTGAGATCTATACATGGTTACATTTCAGAGATCTACGCTATGCAGCGAAAATGACATTTCCACTTATTCAAATGTTCAAATGTTTGATAAGCTCAAAGGACTCAAATG
Source organism: Locusta migratoria (assembly GCA_026315105.1). Classification (NCBI taxonomy): domain Eukaryota; kingdom Metazoa; phylum Arthropoda; class Insecta; order Orthoptera; family Acrididae; genus Locusta; species Locusta migratoria. Next base: position 478,881,270 of record CM048748.1, read on the forward strand.
TGGAGTCATCAGTCCATAAACTTACAAACTACTTATGAACTAGCTTATACTATAGACGACACAAACATCCATGCCCGAGTGGGGATTCGAGCCCCCGACCGTAGCGACAGTGCAGACTGTGACTGGCGCGCCGCAGACCCCTCGGCCGCTGCGGCGGGCTCCACTTATTCCTTCCTTTTAGCATCAGCAACACGATTCGACATATTTTTTCCCTTACAGGCAACATCAGAATTAAACCAGGACATTAACGTTTCGATGAGCAATGGTGTGTCTAGTGGCTCCGAATAAGAAAAGCCTTTTCGGGATAAACAGATTAACTAATAACGTCATAGTTCACCATTTGTCCTAGTAGATGTTCTAATTTTTCATAAAGAAACAAAATTTGCGGAAGTGGTAGAAAAATATCTGTTTAAAACTTTACGACTGCGTAGTAACTTTATTCTTCTCTTTTTATTTTTCAGGTAATACAGACCACTACCAGAGCTAACACAGGAGAGTTATACCGACTTCCTCGAGTACGCAAGTAAGCCTTCGATAGCGAACATTACTAAATATTTGAGTATATTGGTGATCAACCGAAGAGAGAGCTCCGATCTCATTTATGGTACATTGCTACTAATTTTAACCGCTTTCCTATCCTGACCGTATCAGGAAACAATCATTTCCTGTCAACTGATTTCCGCTATGACGTGTGTTTCCCTTCTAGTATCGCATATTTGAGTCCATTCTGTGTAAACTTGGTGTAATCGGTAATTAGAATAATTGAAGCAATTGACAATTGTTAGCTAACCGGTGACAAACAACAAGTGGTGTTGCACTGCCGCTGACGTGGCGCATGTGAATTCGGTACAGCTTTAGGAGAGTAGCTTTCGGCGCACAAGTGAGGCTGACGACGCCAGATGTCCGACGCTTCTGCGCGCGTCCACGCAGGCGGCGCTGCTGCTGCTGCTGCTGCATCAGGACACACCACCCCACGCCTGCCCGGCCTGGCCGCACAGCGCTGCAGCGCGTCACTTGTCTCCCCATCACACAGACAAGTACTCAGTTCGAGGCAGATCCGGTGGCAGGAGGAGGAGGAGACAGGGGCACCCGATCCTTCGGCGCAGGTAACAGTGTGGCAAATGTCCGCCGTGGCAAGTGTCCGCCGTGGCTAGTGTCCGGACACCAAACGACCAGCACTCGCGCGCAGGCAGTGTCTGCTTTGGTCGCTGAAGACCGCGATCCGCTATTCGACCTCCCGAGGGATCCTCCCGCGGTAGCAGTCGAGCCGTGCATTCGACGTGCCCCTAGTGCCACTGCCATTAGCCGGCTGGGAACACTTAGTCCTGACACTAGCTCCAGCACTCAGACTGCCTGCTCTGCCCTCACAACAGACGGACGTCTGCGCTGCGTGGACGTCCGCAGCCTCGTCCGCCGGTGTGAGGCTGCCACGTGACCAGCGCAGCCGGACTGACCCGCCGCGTCCGCCGTGTGCTGCTGCTGACCGTCCCGCCACTCGCCAGCCTCCAGTTAACTACTCCTGCACCGTCCAGTTGGCTGTAGGAGGCAACGGTGCGCGCGCCTGCCGTAAACACGCCCTACTAAAGGGCACACAAAGATGGTGGTCAGTCACCTGTGTCCCAAAGCTGTCTGTTACAAGAACATCCACTGTCCGACTGGTGGCATCTTCAGTCATCGAAGCAAAATCGACGTTGCCTTTCCAGGGGCACTACTTTATCCGGCAACGTTTGTTAAAATAGTACACTAGGTATCTCATTTTAATTTTTACCGGCCGGTTTGTCTGGAGCGGCAGAATTCTGCGAAACAAGTGTCTGTGGCCTTCATATTCTACGTCTTTAATAGCACTGTTCAATAGTAACTAGTAAAGGTTGCACTGTTTGAATGGGGTCATGGAATGGTTATCTCGAAACGACCTTGAACGCTGTTTACAAGGTCAATACCAAGTCAAGTTCAGTTTTTGTAAAAAGTAACCCGTATTTTTATTCCATATTAAAAAACTGGAAAAGGCCTTGAAAATTTTTTCCCGATTTCGTTTTTTTTTTTTTTTTTTTTTTTTTTTTTTTTTTTTTTTTTTTTCTCGTCATATCAGTAACCGAGAAACTTACAACTTACTGACAAAAAACCATAGTTTTTCGAAAAATATTTTCGCTACAAGACATGCGTATTTTCTGACGTAGGATACTATTAGAGAATAATAAGTAGACATTACCATTTGGAAAAAAAAAAAAAAAAAAAAAAAAACCCTTGATATGGATTTCGATTGGAAACAGGTTTCAAGCTTGTCTCGAGATAACTATTCCATGTTCCCCTTCAAAGCTTGCAACTCTTACTAGAGGTTTTTTTTTAATTTTACTTTTATCCTTCTTCTTCTACTAATTATTATTATTTTATATAAATTGACACACATGCTTGGAATGACATGGGGTTTTATTAGGACGAAAGGAAAAAAAAAATATGTTAAAAATGATCGACAGATGGTGCATCATCTGATCAAAAAATTAATAATTAGCATAACAAATTGAGACAAAGCAAAGATGATGTTCTTTACAAGAACTGCTCAATATGTTCACCATCATTCCTCAACAATAGCAGTGGTCGAGGAATAATGTTATGAACAGCAGTGTAAAGCATGTCCGGAGTTATGGTGAGACATTCGCGTCGGATGTCGTTCAGAATGTCGGTCGATCACGATACACTTGCGACTTCAGGTAACCCCAAAGCCAATAATTACACGGACTGAGGTCTGGGGACCTGGGAGGCCAAGCATGACGAAAGTGGCGCCTGAGCACACAGTCATCACCAAACGACGCGCACAAGAGATCTATCACGCGTCTCGCAATATGGGGTGGAGCGCACATCCTGCATAAAAATCGTACTTTCCAGCAGGTGTTCATCAGCCAGGTTGGGGGTGATGCGATTCTGTAACATATCGGCGTATCTCTCAACCGTCACGGTAGCAGTTACATAACAAGAATCACGCACTTTCTCGAAGGAAAAATGCCCTATAATGGTAGGTGTGGTAACTGCAACCCTTACTGTGACTTTCTCGTCGTGCAATGGAGTTTCCATGACAATTCTAGTATTTTCGGTAGCGCAAATTCAGCATTTGTGGGCGTTTAGACACCCTCGGAGCGTGAAATGAGCTTCGTCGGTCCGTAACACGTTACTCAACCAACATCTTCATCTTCCGCCATCTTTTGAAACGCCCACATCGCAAATGCCCTGCGCTTCACTATCGCCAGGTAACAGTTAATGATGCCGATAGATTTTGTAAGGTTACGCCTAAGTGCCAAGCAAACAGTAGCGTATGGAATGCCGTTGCGAAGTGCGACTGGACGAGCGCTGACTTCCCCGTGCATAAACCAACCCGTTACAGTCTCTATTTCTTCCTGAACTGTCTCAGGTCGGCCAGTACGGGATCTATCGTCTAAACAACCCATGGCTTCGAACTTCGAAATCATTGTCGCCACAGCTGCATTTGTCGACAGACCTTTCCCCGTTCGAATCTCCTTCGTATGGCGATAGGATCGTAACGCTGAACTAGCACATTTCCCATTCTGATAACACAGCTTCACTAAAGCGCCTTTTCAGGTAACGTCAACATGTTGCGACTGCTGCTGCATCTGATTCTCTCTCTCATTACATTTCCTTTTATAGACGATTTCCATGAGCAGTCACCGACGTTTTTCTGTGCAGCGGTATCTGTCGGATTTTTTTTGAACTTGTTATTCGAAGGATGTGTGTCCATTTTTACCTCTTTATCTACATTATTCCGTGATTTATTAAGTTTTCAAATTTATACTGATATTTTGATCCCCAGTATATCGGCCGGAATAAATTGAAATGGGGCACCCGGTATAACTATTTAGGTGCGAATGGTAATTAAAATGGCGTGTAAATATAGCAAGTAACTTGGGGAAGTACTTTTTGAGAGATTTGTTAATACCGTTAAGGAAGCACTTGTCTTTATAGAGTGGTATACATTTACACGAACAGCCATCTGTTGGTAGTTTTATGCCCTCTTTTTAGCTTAAATATTTCCCCACGCCAGTTCAAGTAAGTACGTCAAGTTTTACCTCTGTATGTACATCATTTCACAAAGCGGTGACTTCTGAAATGTGGATGGACTCCCGACCTGTGGCTCACTCTGCAGCAAGAAAGGATACCCTGCAGGAGTAATCTCGTTAAAAGAAGCGCCGCAGACGACGTGCCGGCTTCGGCGAGCAGCCGCGGCAGGAGGCGGAATACGAATGATGGGAATCTGGGGCGCGCGCGCCTGAGTCAGCGGCCACTGTGCGCGGCTGTACGGGAGGGCCGGCCCTCACTGCACACACGTGCGGCTCACCCGGCCACTCTATATAATCAGCCGGCGGGGAGCGGCCCGCACCCGCACAGCGCACCGCTCGCGGAATTATATTTTAGTGCGCGGCCACTTTGCGAGATGGCGCCGTAAAATACTCGAATTCTGCGCCGGCCCACAATGGCGGCGCTTCCGCTTCCGCCGCGCCACGCCGGCCCTTGAACGCCGGCCAGCGCTTCTGCCGCCACCCTAAATTTATGGTTTGCAACCCCCCACCCCCTCCTGCCGGTCGAGGGTCCCCGCTATTGGCTGCCGGGACAATTTATGCCAAGTGTTGCATTTTCCGAGCGCCGCGCGCATCGCTAATTGCGCCACCACTGTTGCGGCACTTTTATTTATTTATTTATTTTTTTTCGTGGTTCGTCGTCTGCGCTGTAGAAATTGTGCACCACTGTTCATTCCGCCTTTCCTGACCCACAGAAGAGCAAAAATAGGGCGTAGCGCAGGGCTGCACAACATGCGACTCGCGGGCCAAGTGTGGCTTGTTTCGTCTTTCAATGTGGCCCGCGGCGAGGGTCCCACATTTACTTTAGAATTCTATGATATTTAGAGGAATCTATTACGATAACACATCTAGCTATCGTGTAAAAGTTCATTGACTTATTAGGAATCCGAGGGTCTGCTACATCTTTGATAAAGTAGATACTACAGTTGCAGACTGTCATTTCATAAGGAGAAAAAATGGAAAAGGAAGTCCACCTGCTTTCATCTTCGCAGCGCAGCACACAACGCAAATGTTGAAATGTTAGTAAATCTGTTGGGCTCAACTGCCGGGTTATTAGTCGATAGCTTACAAACTACTTACACTGAGGTAAACTTGCCTAAGGACAACACACACAGCCGAACTCGAGCGGAGACTCCAGCCCCCCACGGCGAACGGCCGCGCGCGCCGCAGCACGGCGTCCCTCTGAGCGCGGCGGCGACCACAACTCGTCAACACCGGCACACGTCACCCTGACACACCACACAACAGCACTGGCGGACCATACAGCAGCACTGGCACACGACACTACTGTACACACACACAACGCGGCAACCCTTTTACAGAACAATGGAACACTGAATTACAACACTGCAGCACTTGCATACAACACTGTAGCACTGACACACAGCGTTTAGACACTACCACACTATTCCATAACCCTTGCACAAAACAACTAAACTCTGGAATACAACACAGAACCACTGACAGGCAACACAGCAACACTAACATACAACACGGTAACTCTGGCTATGCAGTTCTGCAATAATTAGACTCGGCACTAGAGGGAAGGAGCACGCAAAGTGGACCAAGGATGCAGTACTGGGATTCAATCGAGATTGATTCTGAACTAACAGCTTTAATATCAGACTGCTCATAAACATTACAATTGAGTACGGGATAATGGAGGACTTCTAAATGTTTGTAAAAATTGTGGGACTTAACTGCTTATCATCAGTCCCTAAACATACAAACTACTAAAGATGGGACAAACATCCGTGCCCGAGGGGGGATTCGAAACCCCGACATGGGAGGCCCCGCGATCCGAAATGTGGCGCTTCAGACCGCTAGGCTACTCCCGCGCGCGGCAAGGGGGGGGGGGGGGGGGGGCTACACTCACCGCAGAATTCTGAAACGCATAGTCATTCTTAAACAATTATCATTAAGATTATGACAAATTTACTTTGAACGTTTATGTCTTACGTTCATTTGGCGCAACAACTAGGCATACAGTCTTAGATAATAGTGATTACCTAAAAGAAATTGAAGTGTTCGACTCAAGTTTCCTTTCAGGCATATTTCGTAAGCCAAAATCTACACTTGTACTCCACAGGCCATGGAGGTTACTTTGAGATCCTCATTTTATCTTCATGTTCCTCTAACGAGACATACATATGAGAAAGCAGCACATCGGTAGACTCTTATAGAACCGCACACTCTTAGAACTTAGACAACAGACTAGGCCTGTCGGTGATGCATAACCACATTGATGAGCAGCTTTCAAGTGTTGACCAAACGAGTATTGTTTTCGATGTACAAGTTCAAAGTCACCTACTGAAGTTTTCTGTGGGCATACAGTTTTGGAAAATTGGAGAAATATTTTTGGAATGCGTATTAGTAACCAAATCTGAGTGTATGTGGAAGCAAAGAGTGGCGGTCATTTCATGAAAGGAAGAGAACGAGTGATTACCTTAATTTTTACGCTGAAACAATTTTATTCTGTAATTAGATAGAAATGTATTTAAAAAGTAATTCACAGATCAAAGTTAGTGTAACTAAATGACCAAACTGCTTCAGCCATTAGTCGTTAGACTTACACAATACTTATACTATGCTGAGAACAACACACACATCCGTGGACAAAGGGGGACTCGAACCTCCGGTGGTAGTGGTTATGTTATCTATGACGTGACGGCTTAGATCATACGGTCATCCTCGAGCAGCAGTTCCTTCTTTTTAGTATTACTTGCTCAAAATCTGGGAGAGAAAGAAGTGACTCATTCTGGGCACCCACTGTATCAAGCACCCACACCTCACCTTATGCATGGACGAAGCCTACTTTCCAATCAAATAGCTGCAACATAAAAGTGTTTTCCACGCATTGAAGACTTATATAAAAACACGTCAGTCTTGTTAGGATATATTACATTTACATTAAATTTGATGTCTCATCAATGTTAAAAAGTTTTCAGGAGATCTTAACTTGAATCGCAATAATGCTGCCACTAAACGTGTACAGCATAACCTTGTGAGCAAAGACACTATCGCAGCACTGTTGCTCATTGCGTTTCATTAGAGAACTTGCCATCATCTCTCATAATAAACTGAGCAATGATATCATCTTTAAACGTAACATTATCATGATCCTACCACTGCAGATCTGACCAAAGAACAAAATAAATAGATGAAAAAGAAAGAAAGAAAAAGAATAAAAAAGTGAATAAAACCGGGTTTCATAAGGCAGAATAACTGAATGTAAGGTAGGCTCCTTGTGTGCAAAAACGTCTTTCATTACAGCTTTGCTTTTGTCGGAGATTGTGGGACTCTCAATGACATTTCATTCTACTTCTCATAAATATCTCCCCATTTTTCCCGAAAGTGTCATGATTTCCGTTGGTTTCGTTAGGCATCAACATATATTCATTAGTTAATAATAAAGAGGTTGTGATTTTCCCTGTTGTGCTGTTTGTCTCTCACTCAGCTATTTGATAGCTTAGGTAGATGGGTTTAGAATGTACCACTAATGTAGTTTAACTTCTCCATGTCAGACGTCGCTATATGCCACTGTAACAAAGCGCTATGACAAATTACCCTTCAGCATATGTGCTAGTGGAGCATTGTGGTGTGCCGGCCGCAGTGGCCGAGCTGACTGCGGCGCGTCAGTCACGGTCTGCACGGCCTCTACGGTTGGGGGTTCGAATCCCCCCTCGGGCATGGATATTTGTGCCGTCCTTAGTGTTAGCTAGTTCATAAGTAGTTTGTAAGTTTAGGGACTGATGACCCCATAGTTCCATAAGCTTTCCAAACATCTGAACATTTTGATTAGCATTGTTGTGTGTCAGTGCGGTAGTATTGCATGCAGTCTGATATGCCAGCTCTGCCATATGTTATTCCAGTGTTCCAGTGTTGTATGTCAGTAGTGCACTGTTGTACATCCGTGTTGGACTGTTGCAGTGTTGTGTGCCTGAGTTGCAGGGTTGTATGCCAGTACTGCACGGTTGAACATCAGTTTCGCCCTGTCGCAGTGTTGAGTGCCAGTGTTGCATGTGCGACTGTCGCAGTGCAGTATTGAGTGTTGTGTAACAGAGTGGCGGCGGCCGCGCTGCTCGCGCCGCGCGTTGCGTTGGTCCGCGTCCCACTTGGCGCTGGCCGCGCGCTCAGAATAGGCGCGGCTGCGCGTCCGGAAGTCGGCGGCAGGTGCGTGGGCGGCGGCGGTGGGCGGCGCGCCAGACGAACGCTGGATCCGCCGATAGCGTCACCGCTCTCGTTCCCGTGTCACACGAGCTGCCAGCGCTGCTCAGAGAGTAACGTGGCCTGCCAAGTGGCGCGTTCAGACTTCTAAGTCTTATGTTGGAATACATGTCTTGTACAGTTTAAAGTCTGCAGCGTGCTTCAGTTTTTATTTTATTTATTTATTTATTTATTATTTTTTTGAATAATTTAAAAGTTTGACATGTTTTAGTATATGTCGGTTATTTCTTTTATTACAAACAAATGAAGTGAAGACATCAATTTTCTTAATTCAATAATTTATTTATGTTTCTGAGAAATAAGGAAACGTGGAGTGTAGGAGAGATGGTATAACTCCTACAACTGCTGGAGTATGCTCTTGATTTTAATAATTAAAAAAAAAAAAAAAAAAAAAAAAAAAAAAAAAAAAAAACAAAAAAAAAAAAAAAAACTTCAAATGTCTGTAAATCTATCGGACCAAACTGCGTAGTCATCAGTCCGTAGCTAACAAACTACTTAAACGTAGGTAAACTGACCTAAGGACAAACACACACACCCATGCCCCAGGGAGGACTCGAACCTCCACGGCGAGCAACCGCACGCTCCGCAGCGATACGCCTTAGACCGCTCGGCTACTCCACCGCGGCAATTGTTTTTTCTTTTAACAACAAAATTTACCATCAGAAAGATGGATTGGCAAAGGGCAATTCCTTAGTAGGAACTGTAGCAGATATATTTGTCAACTACATTGCAGGCAGATTTTTTAAAGAGAATCCTGACATGCCAACTAAATTATCTATTACAAGAGATATGTGGACGATACTCTATTGCTTTTCAGAGGTTCAAAAGAAGAAGTTGATACTCTAGCTTTTACTTTAGGCAACTTGCATCCAAAATTATACTTCACTGTAGAACGTTAAACTGAAAAAGAATCAATTTTCTTGACCTCAACATCTCTAATAATAATGGTAAACATTACTTCGCTATATATAAGAAGCCAACAGCAACAGATCGTGTAATCAGTGCCACTTCATGTCACCCATGGAAATATAAAAGAGTCTTTTATTGTTCTGTGATTATTTAAACTCCCTTTATCTGATTGATGAAATTCTAAAAGAAACTGGTCTTTTGAAACAAACAGCTAAATCTGACGATAACAATCCAGAGAGCATTAATGTTTTGTTTAATAAACTTAAACATAAGTCTTCACAATTTCCAGCTCCAGCAGACAAGATATTTATCAAAATGACATACATGGATAACTTATCTGACAAAAACAACAAATTAATCAAAAATACTGATGTAGCACTGGCATTTACCACTTCAACTTCCTTCATAATAAGAGCTTAGGCATACTGTTGGTAATAATGAAGGCAAATTTCTTAGCTGTTGTATAAGGCCCAATGCAGTAACGTAATAAACAGTAAATCGGCCAGATAAATAGCAATTTTCTCATTCGTTTTAAAGAACACACAACTGGTGTATCACTAATAAATCGATGTTTGGCCAACAACTACTGCAAAACAAACATTCTGAAGGCCTCATGGAAACGAATCTTAAAGTCTTACACTAGGCACCTAAAGGGCTCTTATTAAATGCCCTTGAACAAAGGGTAAGAAATTTTTTTGCATCATAAAAGAACAACCATTGATATTATTAAATGAGCAATTGGATTTTAGGGAGAAACATTTTACTACCTTTTTGAAGACCTGCTATAACGCATATTAGCTCTTGTGCCACCTTTCCTTTTACATTTTTTATTTGTTATTTTACGCTTGACTTGTTGCTACTGTAATAATTTTTGACTGCTGTACACATATCTGCTCTTTTGCTACACTTTGTCTTACATTTTGTTATTAGTTATTTTATGTTCGAACTGTCCATCGTGACAGTTCGAAATACTAGAATTTGTTACATAGCACTTATATTTTAACACCTTGACAACTTTACTGTTTTGATTGGTAACCAATAGTAAACTTCAAATGCTGCTATCACCTGCTACATATGGCATCGGCGAGTTTTGATGCGTTCTACCCTTGTCCGTGCTAACACCGATCCTCGCTGCTAACGTGGCTCGTCTCCCCTGGCCGTGATGTCTCCGGCGCGACGTCTGCTACGTGCTGCCGGCTGCAGTGGCCGAGCGGTCTGCGGCGTGCCAGTCACGGTCTGCACGACCGCTAACAGGAGCGCCTGCGATGGTGTACGCAACGACGAACCTGGGTGCACGAATAGCAAACCGTCATTTTTTGGATGAATCCAGGTTCATTTTAAGCATCATAATGGTCGCATCCGTGTTTGGCGACATCGAGGAGAACGCACATTGAAAGCGTGTATTTGTCATCGCCATACTGGCGTATCACCCGGCGTGATGGTATGTGGTGCCAATGGTTACACGTCTCGGTCACCTCTAGTTCGCATCGACGGCACTTTGAACAGCGGCCGTAACATTTTAGAAGTGTTACCACCCATGGCTCGACCCGTCATTCGATCGTTGCGAAACCCTACATTTCAGCAGGATAATGCACGACCGCATGTTGCAGGTCCTGTACGGGTCTTCGTGGATACGGAAAATGTTCGACTGCTGCTCTGGCCAGCACATTCTCCAGTCTCTCACCAACTGAAAACGTCTCGTCAATGGTGGCCGAGCAACTGGCTCGTCACAATAAGCCAGTCACTACTCTTGATGAACTGTGGTATCGTTTTGAAGCTGCATGGGCATCTTTACCTGTACACGCAATCTAAGCTCTGTTTGACTGAATGCCTAGGCGTGTCAAGGCAGTGATTACGGCCAGAGGTGGTTGTTCTGGGCACTGATTTCTCAGGATCTATGCACCCAAATTGCGAAAATGTAATCACATGTCAGTTTTAGTATAACATATTTGTACAATGAATAGCCGTTTATCATCTTCATGATAATCAATTTTAATGGCCGATAGTGTATAATGTTGTATCTGTTTCCATCTGTAACACATTGTCCTTTATTGTATTTTACAGAGGTCTGAAGATGATCTAATCTTAGATCGAAACCCGTTACCTGTAGTAATAAGTTGTCAAATTTTGCAAACTACTCTGTCATTTTAATCTCTAAAACACTTGAAATGTTGACACTGGTATACGTCCTCTCAGCCGAAAACTGAAAACAATGTTTACCAGTGGTAGAAGCTCCTCCAAGATGCCAGTGAGGAGCCTCGCTCTGCTCTCCACGGTCATCAGTCCGTCAGCAACGAATGGTAATGTCGAAGCTGTGAAGAGAACTGTTTTGGAAAATCTTCGCATTACCGTAAGGTTGTTGCCATATCGGTCGGCGCGTGCCATGCAATTTTTTCGGATGGTCTGGGCAAGAGAGGTGCGTCAGCGGAGCTTGTTTCAAAGCATCTGAATCTTCTTTAGAGGAACCATCGCATCAGCATCGCTCAGCAGTTCTTGAATGACGTCATTAATGATCCTGACTTCCTCAAAAGGGTCATAAAGGATGACGAAACACGGGTTTACAGTTATGACTCTGAAACCAAAGCCCAGTCGTCGGGAAAGTGGACTCATCCCGAAGGGCCTGCCCAAAAAAAGCACGCCAAGCTCGATGAAATATATATTTTAATTACCGTCGTGAAGTGCATGACGAGAAAATAGTGGACTTTCTATTACTATTTTCTTCTTTGAGGGACTGTTCCTTTCATTTTCTCTTGTTGGAATCAGCCAGTTCCCCATCGTTCAATAATTGTGGAATCCCCGATTGTTATCATTGTTCCCAGGATACTTTCTTGTTGCAAAACTTCCTTTGGATGTGGGTTAACCTGCTTTTGTTTCGTTTTCCGTTTTAGAATTAGAAACTAGTCCTTATCGGGAGATCCTGTTTTGTTTTCTCTCTTTGGTTACGGCGTGTGATTTGGAGGGGTTGAAGTAGTTGTAGGAGAAAAAAAAAATCGCCTCAAGGTCGTACAGTCAATAAGGAGCATTACGTTGATGTTATGCCCCGTTTGCGAGAAGCAATACCCAAGAAAACACCTGGAATTTTGCAAAATAATGCACCTGCTCGTTCATCGTTGCTTGTGATAGATTATTTGGCCAAAAACAATACGACGGTCATTCGTCAACTAGCATATTCGAATGATCAAAAGTCTGTAAATCTAAGGGACCTAATTGCTACGCTTGATCAGTCCCTAGGCTGCCTAGGCTAACAAACTACTTTAACTAACGATAAGGCAACACACACACACACACACACACACACACACACACGCCAATAATGCTCGAGGGAGGACTCAAACCTCCGACGGCGCCTTAGAGCGCTCGGCCAGCGCCCCGCGACCGCCACCGCATTGACCGGCTTTGGTCCCCTGCCACTTTTTCCTGTTCCGAAAACTGAAGAGACACATGATAGGACGAAGATTCGCAACGTCTGACTAAATAAACAGTGCATCGTTGGAAGTACTCAAGGCTGTACCGAAAGGTGCTTAATAGAAGTGCTTTGACGTTTGGAAGAACCTTTGGCAGGAATCAGTTGTATCTGAGTGGAATTATTTTAAAGGGGACAACATGAATATTGCTGTGTAAATAAATATGTTTGCTTAAAGGTACAAAGTCACGTTACTCTTTTAACACACCTGTTAAAACGAGTACTCACGGTGGGTGCCCGTTGTTGCTTCATTAACGCCGCGATATCAAGCTCAACGGTCGACAGTTTCTAGAGCAAGGAACATGACACCCGTGCAAATGAAGTATGCAACGTGTCGTCATCTACCGTGGCTGCTGCGTGCGCTAGGAGGATCTGGACGAGTGCCATCAGCCGGTTCACCAGGGAGTGCGTTTAGCGGAAGCGTGGTTAAAACCAGCGAACACGTGTACCGGTTTTACCGCTGATGCTGTTTCCGAGAAGGCGACAGTCGAGGACTGCTCTGCAGCCAGGTTGGCAGCTAAATTCAGCCGAGGTGTTGAGTCAGCAGGCAACAGGGCGGCGGTGACCTAGACCAGTAATCGGCGTCACCTCAGCAGCTGACGTCGCGCCTGTCGTAGCCGATGCATTCTTTGCGTTTTGTTTGTAGCATTTCACATGCGTGGGACACTGTTACCCGAATGTTTGCTACCGAGTTATGCGACAGGCTGGCGCTATGAAACAGGGACGACTAGCGTCTGGCGTCACGTCGCGCACGCTTCGACTGATTGGTTGGGTCGGGAAGAAAATCAACCGTGCCCTTTCAAAGGAACCCGGTCGACATTTGCTCGCAGTGATTGAGGGAAATCACGGAACACCTAAATTCGTGGCCGGTGGTGGGCTTTAACCTCCGTGCTCCCTAATGCGAGTCCAGTTTTCACCGTTGCGTCACCTCGCTCAGTAGAATGGCGTTATATTAATTGGTAAATGATAACGGGTTTTCGCAATGACTCTCATATATTTATTGTGCGACATACGAGTCCATGGCATTTCGAATAATTACAATTTTATATCTTTTTCTGTGTATTTATTTCATTGTTATATCAGTTTATTTTAATTATTGTATTTATTTTATATTGATATTGTTTCTCACATTCAATTTTAAATTATTTTCCTCTTTAAGGTGGAATATTTTTTATGCTTTTCAGGAATATTTGGTATATCATCATCTCGTTCTTGTTTTGTTATTCTTTTGGTGAATTTGTAATAATTCCGTAAAACTTTGTCGCACCTTTGAGGGGGGGAGGGGGGTTGGCCATCTGTCCAATTAATTTGTTATGGACGATGGGCAATCGCTTATAATGTTTACTTAGATGATAAGGTAAGAATAATGAAGGTGAATAAGTATGTATTCCAATGCTTATCTTGTGTTGTGATGAATGATATTTAAGATCCGAGGATGTCAGATGAAACTGATTAAACTGCTGTCTCACCCGCTTTTCATAATAAATGGCAATCGTTTGTTTCCTATAACAGACACGGTGTTCTTTCTTTTGGACTTATAACGAATCTTCTACCTGTAAATAACCCTTTGAAGAAGAACGTACGTAGTAAATATTCTGTATAACGTACCACATGTGGTGCTTACTTGCTCTCTGCCCCCTGACCCCCCACCTCCTCCTGAAATAATGAATACAAAGAAATAAGTAAGTATGGTAACTGAATTGTCTTAATGAATGATGCGTCAATTCATCACCGTGGTAAACAGTCATACCTCCCCGTATTGGTGAGGGGAGGACGGTGTAACTGCCGTTACGTTCGCACCAGTCTTCTAAAAAGCTACATTTTTTATGATTTAATGTGAAGAATGTAAGGCTTGACCTCTGTAAAGTCACAGGGGGTTCGGCGCAAATCATCCTCTGAATATGAGCAGCAAAACGTACACAAAACATCATGCGGTGACTACATAAAGCCGCGGCGGAGCGGCCGAGCGCATTGAGGCGCCATGCTACGATGCGCGAGGTTGTTCCCCATCGGGGGTTCGAATCCCCCCTCATGCATGGATGTTTGTGCCGTCTTTAGTATAAGCTAGTTCATAAGTAATTTGTAAGTTTAGGGACTGATGACCCCGCAGTTAAGTCCCTTAAGCTTAACAAACATTTGACTACATAAAGTACTTATCTTTATCAATAAAATTCTTCCGGGTATGACATCGCGTCGTCATTTTATAAACTGTACCGACGTTTCGGCCACTGTTGCAGGCGGCCTTCATCAGGGTCGGTGTCTGACTGCTGAATGTACGATCGCTTGGGGTTCATATATCAGCGGATGAGGGAGACGAAGGGGGGACGTTGGTTTTCCTTTATTGGTGGTTATATTATTGCACGCAATTGGTGGAAAGGGGCGTTGATGATTGGTGTTTTAATGGCTAGGTTTTCATATGAGGTTGCAACTTCCAATCATGTGAAAAACTAGCCATTAAAACACCAATCATCAACGCCCCTTTCCACCAATTGGTGCAATAATATAACCACCAATAAAGGAAAACCAACGTCCCCCCCTTAGTCCCCCTCATCCACTGATATATAAACCCCAAGCGATCGTACATTCAGCAGTCAGACACCGACCCTGATGAAGGCCGCCTGCAACAGTGGCCGAAACGTCGGTACAGTTTATAAAATGACGACGCGATGTCATACCCGGAAGAATGTTACTGATAGTGACAACAGTCGCGGAAGCCTATGTTTGCGTTTACTTATCTTTACATTAATCTTGGCCTCCGTCTCCCCCCCCCCCCCCCCCAAAAAAAAAAAGAAATGATATTTCGCCACTGACACAGATACACTACACACCAACCGTCACAAACTCAAACTCAGAACCAAAATGCACTGAATATATCGTATGTAACATCTCATAATGAGCTGCTAGGTAGTTTGGAACCGGTTATGGTGTAATAAATACTTTGCATCAATAAACGCCATTGGGTGCAATATTCTGACACTTCTGTAAATGATAATTCCTGTGCCGATGCACAAATACGTGCAATCTCTTCCCCGGACTACAGATAACGCTTCGAGCAAGTGGGAATGGACCCTAATGGACAGCAGGAACTACAATCCCATAAGTTGAAACTTCCGGCAGCACGAGAGCGGTGTTTGGGTAGCCTAACTGATTAAGGCGACCGCTGCCCCAGAGCGGGAAAGGCCCGGGTTCGAGTCCCGGTAGGCACTAATTTTCAACTTCACCACTGAATGTAATTCAGTCTCCTGAAACAGCCGAAATATTAAATTATTTCTACTTCATTTGCTGGTCCTGTACAATAAGAGGCAATATGGTTGCCCGTCCAGCAACAGAGCACTGCGTATTCCGAAGTTGACAAGTGCGAGTCGTCTCAGCTCTAGCGATCCGTGGAGCTTCAGCTTTGTGTTCACATCGGCACATCAAAGCAATATAATACAGGATGAGTCCAGAAACATTGCGTATCAACTCATCGTGTCATTTCCTCTGAAAACTCTTTATTCGAACACTTGGAAACGGTAGGAACTGCTTCAGTACTGGAGTGGTTACGCTGGCATTTTCCAAACCTAAACGACCAGCGTTGGAATTCAACTGGAGTCAAGGTTTCTATTATTATTCTTACCCCGGATACTGCTAGGATTTTCACTTCTTTCACCCCTGGCCGGTTACCGATGTGATAAATGCGAAGAAGTGCCGTAGTTGGGAGTTATCCTTAAACTGTGGTTCGTTTTATAACTGGCTGGTGACTGAGTTCGAAGGTTGCAGGAAGGCTACGTCATACCACCTCCAAACGTCGACTAGTGAAGCACTGTGGTGTTCAGACAAATCTTCCGATTGTTCACTCCTTCACCTTTTACTTAGACCTGTGCAGGCTATATTTTAATGTTAAATTCGCTACAAATTGTGCAGTTCTAAGCTTTTCTTGGTTCGACATTATTTCAAAAAGTATCATGTTATGAAGTAATAAAATGGTAGAAATATTGGGAATATTTGTGTCCTTTAGTAATTAGTTCGACCTCTATCTGGTGTGTCTACAGTTTCCAACTAAGGGAAAAGTATCGCGCTCAAGGGCTTACACATATATATCAATTAGCTAATACGTTTCTGTTAGTTCGGAACTATACACACATCGGGTGACGGTTGATGTAATTAAAATACACACATACATATTCAATACTGTTACTATAATCATTTGTATCTTTTCATTCATAAAATGCAACAACCAGTTGCATCTCGTAATTTATTTGTGAGGACCGGTTTTGGGCTCTCGAATGTCGTTCTTCTGGTATCTATACTGGAAACCAGGTGCCTGTTAGTATTACAGCACAGTATGCATAACGTACAAAAGTCGCTTACAGAAATCTGACATTGTGAGTATAGAAATATACTCACACTTTGAGATTTCTGTAACCGACTTTTGTACGTTATGTATATTTACTGTAATACTAACATGTAGTACTTTTCCTGTATAGATACCTGAATAAGGGCACTCCAGCGCCGGAAACCAGTCGACGCAAATAAATTACGAGATGCAACTGGTTGCTGCATTTTATGAATTAACGCCTTAGAAGTTGCTGCCATGGATAAAATACTCCACTTATTTGTATCATTCATAGAGATATCTGTAGGCACCTTTTGAAAGAATATTGATCCTTGAGAAGTCTAAACCTGCACAGTTTTTACTGAATTGCGGTTTAAAATCCTATCTGCACAAATGTTCAAATGTTTGTTAAGCTTATGGGACGTAACTACGGGGTCATCAGTCCCTAAACTTACAAACTACTTATGAACTACCTTATACTAAAGACGGCACAAATATCCATGCCCGAGGGGGGATTCGAACCCCCGACCGTAGTGGCCGTGCAGACCATGACTGAAGCGCCTCAGTCTCCTCGGCAACCGCGGCCGGCCTATCTGCACAACTTAAAATATATACACACTCTTGACTGCAGTTATATTCGAACAATCGTATTTTGAACTCGTAAGCCGTCATCCTATCCACTTTTTTCCCGTTTGTTCAGTCCTTTGCGTAATTTGTTTCTCTTTATTCTATGGTCATCTTTGTGTCTTTGAATCTGTTTTTTTTTTCCCTTTTTTGTGTCTTTTATTTTTATTAGTAATTCTTGAGACCGCAACGTCCTGTTCTGAAACAGTTTTTTCGTGCTGCAATAACGATAAAAATAATTTAAAAAATAAAAATGAGACGACCAGTTACATTGCACTGAATTTCGAAATATGCTGTATCCTATTACATTGTCTCTGTTTGCCAACGTGAACACCAAGATGAAGCTGCACAGAGTTCTGGACACTGGCACTCGAGAAATGGCGCATGCGCAGTGCTCTGTCCTGGACTCTAAATTATAAAGGCCAGCACTGTTTCTGGCCTCTGACTATGCCTCCCGTGTGTCCCGGGACGCTTCCTTCGCCGCGCGCGTTTCTTTCCTCGACAGTACTCTCCCAGCGACCACTGAGGCGAGCGGGCCTGGCCGACACCACACAGAGAGAAGGCCGCAGCGCTCCCGAGGCCACCGGGAGAGACAGACAGCCCCGGCGCAGTCGCAAGCGAGGCAGTCCCGAGCCACTACCGGCGCGAGCGCTAGCCGATCCGCCGGCCGCTGGGGCACGGCCCACTGCGCCACAGCGGGCAGCGCTGAGCTGGCGCCGGCGCCGGCTGGGGACTGCCTCGCTTCGTGGCACGACGACTGCGCTGCGGCCTGTCTCTCTCGTCGGCCACGGCGCTCCCGTGTGACGTCACGCAGACTAGGTGGCGGACTGGCTGGCTGCTACGGCCGCAGCGGCCACTCGGCCAGCTACGCGACCGCGACCTCGTCTGCGTGACGTCACACGCGCGCGGCCTTGCCTGCAGGTGGTGCTGGTGCTGGCAGGTGCCGGCGCAGGCGTGCGCGCTGGGCCGTGCTTCCCCGTCCGCCGCAGGGCTGTCCACGCCGCAGGCACACGCCGACACAGCCGCAGCGGCACTAGCGCGACGCCGAAACTCGTATACTGTCTGCTTTCGTACTTCTTTTTTATTTTTTCAAATTTGCGAAATTCAGTCAAAACAATTAGCGGGGCAATTGTGATATATATGTTCTGCAGTACTGTTTGTTTGTAAATCTATCGGACCAAACTTCGTGGTCATCAGTGCGTAGCTAACAAACTACTTAAACTAAGGTAAACTAACCTAAGAACAACACACACACACCCATGCCCCAGGGAGGACTCGAACCTCCGACGGCGAGCAACCGCGTCATCGACAGAATGAACTAAAACGAATTGGAGACAATACCAATACGGCAAAGGAATAGCTGTATTAACAGAAAGTCGCTGATACGGGCTCATTGTTGCCTTACCAAACAAGTAGTGACGTTCAGACCAGGTAGTGCAATGCAACAACAGCGTGACGTGCCCGAAGCTATGGGCTAAAGTCTCGACCAGCGGCATGGGGAGCGTCGCGGTGCGTCCGTAGCAGCCTAGGTTGGCAGTGTAGTGCCAGTGGCGGCTAACTTTGATTTTACGAATGTGTCATGATTTTAAAGGTTGTGATTAGTCAGGAACCCAAGAGTACAGCTTCAACTGTTCCGAATGAACAAGTGAATATCATAATTCTTACGAATAAGGCATGATATTAAAGGATGTGGTTAAGCAGAAACCTAAGATTACAGCTTCAACTGTTGTCAGCGAATGTTATGATTTGTACGAACATGTCATTATTGTAACGGATGTGGGAAGCAGGATCCGAATAGTACAGATTAAATTCGAATACTGTGATTCATTTCGAAAATAAAATAATTGAAACGTGATGTTAACACATTCATTTTCACATCTTGTAGACACTGTGTGCCGCCATTCATCCCAGCATCCACAGCGACTGTTGCCAACAGCGCCGCACCACGTCACGTAAATACGTTAGGCCATGCCCCTGATGGAGACTTTTATTGAAGCTATATCATAGAGATCTATAGGAAGGATGGACAGACACAGAGGGAGGTGACCGCAGCTATTGGGGTGTCCCAAAGTGTAATGTACAGGGCCTCTGTGTCAAGTCACAAAACAGGAACCGTTAAAAAACAAGAAGCCGAGGTCGTCCACGGGTATCACCAGCTAGAGATGACCGTTGTCTCTGGTTAACAGCCTGTCGAGACAGAAAGCTGAGTGCAGCTGAGCGGCAACGTTTCCCCCAAGCAGTAATAGGACGCGCGAGATCAACACAAACAGTCCGACGATGTCTGTGCTGTGTGTCCCGTTAAAACCGCGACACCGTTTAACCCACGGGAAATGGGCGGAGGAACATCCGGGTGCAGTCGTAACACAGTGTCGAGCCGAACAATCATCGTTCCGAATGTCGAACACGGAGCAATCCTGCTTATGTGCAGGGAATATCACGGCGGTGGACGAATGGCGTTGGCAGGAATCAGTACGATCCTCTGCCTCGTTCAGAATGGAACTTTGACTGCTCAGAGGCAGAAGGACGAGGTCCTTCCAGATGCTGCTGCCACGGCAGATGGGTTGCTCCTGTTGGCGGCAGAGCTGCACTGGCGGACGACATGCTGGAAGCCGCGGGCATTCAGCGACCTGCGTGGCTGAGTGGCCAGCTCGTCCACCGGCCGCGAATCCCGCTGAGCGCGTCTGGGGCACTCGGGAGACGCACTGCAGCCAGACCAGACGGGCAAAATGTCCCTCCACAGCTGATCGACAACCTCGTACTGTCGATGTCACGCAACTGCACTGGCCGTCTAGCGTAGTCTCATGGTGCTTTGCTCTAAATAAACGCCATGTAAACCTCAAGTAAAGAGATGAGACAGAAAAATATAGTACTCTATCACACACAAATTACAGGAAGGTAGGAAGCTCGGAGTTTAACGTCCCGTCAGCAGCGTGGTCATTAGAGGCGGAGCCTACGCCCGGACTGTTTGGGTAAGGATGTGGAAGGAAATCGGCTGTGCCCTTTGGAAAGTAACCACCCCCGCATTTGCCTGCAGTAATTTAGGGAAATCCCGGAAAACCTAGATCTGGATGGCCGGAGGTGATTTGAACCACCGTCCTTTCACAGCGCCACCCCGCTCTTTCCACGCATTACACTTTAACCAATACGTGAATAAAATGGGTTGTTGTTGTTGTTGTTGTGGTCTTCAGTCCGGAGACTGGTTTGATGCAGCTCTCCACAATACCCTATCCTGAGCAAGCCTCTTCATCTCCGGTTACCATATGTATATTGTGTATTATGTCTCACCTGATCACCAAATTTTTTTGACCATATATTTTTGATTTCTGGGGATACAAAATACAAATCGATAACTGGAAGAGAAACTTGTCTACAAACAAACAAACATAAAAATAAAAAAATAATAATAATAAAATAAAAATAAAAAAACTTAGGGAACTATTAAGTTGGAGTTTATAACTCGAAATATTGAACTCCTGATCATCAACATTTTCGTTATAGATTCTGAGACGCTTCGAGACTCCTTTAAAAAGCTATTTTTGAAATTGATCAAATTGAAATAGGGTGGAGAGCTGCATCAAACCAGTCTCCGGACTGAAGACCATAGCAACAACAAATTGAAATGTTTTTAAATCTTTGTTTATTAGGCCCTACGCTTACAAACTACTCACACTAAATTAAACTAACGTAAGGACTACAGACTCACCGATGCCCGAGGGAGGACACGTACCTCCGACGGCAAGCACGAGCGTTCTCCGCATCAAGGCGCTTGCCCACTCAACAGCGGCGAAATTTATCACATTTATTAAAGAACTTTCAATGGTTGACGTAATACGATCCAACATTACGAACAAAATGTTTACACAACCGCTGAACCGATTTCGATGACATTTGAATCCTGCATAATTGACACGTATGGCATCTTCAATCAATGGTTTAGTCAAGGTGTAACAAACTGAGTTTCTTTTCGTAATTAATAACAGTTTTATTTTCATCTCGATAAAGAAAGACATTATTTACCGTCATTATTCGCACATTTAAACCTGAAAATTGGGGACTTTTCTTTTATCCTGACGATCCTGACCATAACTTAAAATTGATCTGCAAAATTATTGTACTTTCGATGGTCTGTGGCACGTAAGCAAGGACATGAACTCGAACAGCGCAGCGGGTAATAGCTAATGCTAACGACTGAGTTGAAATGTTTGAAAACCTAGTGCACCAGACTGCTATGGTCATCAGTTCCTAGACTTACAGACTACTTCAACTATCCTAAGGACGACAGAAACACCCATGCCCCAGGGAGGACTCGAACCTCCGACTGCGAGCAACGCGCGCTCCGCAGCAAGGCGGCTTAGAGCGCTCGACCACCCCACCGCGGCGACGAATAAGTAGATACATAATCGGATTGGGAAAAATAAAGGAGGAGATCTACTGATATTCCACAACTTACCAAATTATCTCTTCGGTAATGGAGGGATATATATATATATCCCTCCATTACCGAACAGATATATATATATGTGTGTGTGTGTGTGTGTGTGTGTGTGTGTGTGTGTTTGTATGCTCGAAAGTTGTGTGACGGCGGGAGGGGTAGGGGGAGGTTATTATTGGACGGGGTGACTAAGGAATGACTGCAGTTATTTATTTATTTAGCGTACGGCTATACAGCTGTGAATGTTGAAATGTTTGTTACGTTTATGGGACTTAACTGCGGGGTCATCAGTCCCTAAAGTTACAAACTACTTGGAAACTACCTTACACTAAAGACAACACAAATATTCATGTCCGAGTGTGGATTCGAACTCCCGACGGGGAACTGACTCGCGCATCGGAGTGCTGCGCCTCAATGCGCTCGGCCACTCGGCCGCGGATATACTGCTGTACTGTAGCTAACTAACAATAATGAATTGTATAATTTTACAAGATTTACAAAACAATCATTAATTGTATAATTTTACAAACTGCAAGAAATATACAACTAAATCTACAAAAAATCTCAGTTCTCGATTCATCAAGGATGCGTCTGTATCTTCAAGGAAATCCTTTAGATTTCAGTTGTAAGGTCTTCTGCCACAGCTTGTTACAACGTCTTTGATGGTCTGGTGTTCATTTCCACTGCTGCAGTGAGAGTATGAATCCTTTGCCCATTGGTGTAGACTTGCGGGTACTGTTAATTGTTTCCAGACAGAACCTGGTAATTCCATACTGCCAGTTCTCGTGTCTGGTCTTTGATATTCGTCACGGGCAATATTATTCGATATTTCAGTCGACTTTCTGTTGAGGTTTCAAGTAACTGTGTTATAACAATTCCGCCAGTAGGAGAGCTGCCTGGATTTTAGTCGGCTTATTCAGAGAGCGGACACATTAGAGTGGATTGGAAGCTCGCGGAGTTTCAGAAATTTTTGGTATTCATTGAGGAGGGCATCCCTCTTCGAAGATCTGGCGGTTCGACGTGACGTACAGGTGCTAAACTGTGAACGGGACGAGATTGGATGCAGCGTGGATAAGGTAAGCAGGTTGAAACAGATGCTTCTTGCCGTAATTACGTAGAGTCTGACCAGATTAAAAGAGATGCTTGTTGTAGGAATTAAATGACGTGTCTTGTAATTGTTGCAAGTTATTCCAACGTCCTGCTGGGGAAGCCCTGTGCTGAGCCGTTGCTGTGCACATCCGGCTGCTCACAAAGCTGGGGAAGCCTCGTGACCCCCCCTCCCCCCCCCCCCCCCCCCCCCACTGCTCGTTCCCGTGGCGTGGCGTGACTCCGAGTGCAACGCGCGCGTGGGAGAACTCCCAGGCCTGCGAACGCGTCGCTTGCCGCAGGAGAATACGAATCACAACTTGAACAAGTATAGCGCTGGATCAGCATCAGATATTCTAGCTCTGAACTTTTTATGGGGACTTCTTTGCAAGGTGGGAGTTTTACAACTTACTCGCGGTGTCGTGCTATAAGTTAACAATGGTTAAATGGAGTAAAGAGTGTCTGATTTGTAAGTACGCCACATTACGCCTGTATAGAATGGTTAAAAATAGTCTAGAAGTAAGGGTGTTGCGAGGTAGGGTGTGCTAAGAAATTTCTCTCTTGTTTTTCTTGTTGTTCTTCGCTTGGTGTTTACATAAAATGACTAAACTCCATCTGGTGTGTTGTCTACCCATACTTCTTCTATCAGTGCATTGATATTTGCGAACTTCCAGTGAGGTCTTTTAGCACATATAGTGTTTACGTATTCCGCTTATTTCCCTGTATTTTTTTTCCATTTGGATTAAATATTGCTAGCAGCGGTGAAGTAGCCGAGCGGTCTAAGGCGCTTCGCTGCGGAGCGCGCGGTTGCTCGCAGTCGGAGGTTCGAGTCCTTCCTGGGGCATGGGTGTGTGCGTGTGTTGTCCTTAGGTTAGTTTACCTAGGTTGAAGTAGTTCGTAAGCTGTGGACTGATGACCACGCAGTTTGGTCCGATAATTTTACAAACATTTGAACATTTGAAATATTGCTAAATATTTCCTGATATCCCCCTATCTTACGATAATCTCTTCTACACCCTTCCACTCTTCTTAGAAACCTCATTTCTTGCCTGCGGTCGCCTGAACCACTTGGCTACCGGCGCACGTGTCGCGCGAGTGGCATGTTACGGCTCTAGTGCCTGCTTATGCTTGGCATTCGCTTGCTCTGTACGGTATCTGCGATGAAATAATGAGACGGAACTCAACTAGCGACATAGAACCAAACGCGGTCCCACGTCGGCAAAGGGCGGATGTCCCCGAAGAAAGATTTTAAAAGTTGATTCAAGTTTCATTATTCAGAACTGTTTTAGATCTTGGTGGTTATATGCCTTGAAATACAATCACTTTCGTATAACGTTACGTTACAAACTGAGGCTACGTGATGCAACTATAGTCAAGCATCGGAAGGTCGTCTTCACTGCCCAGTACCAGAATTAGGTCATGAGCATATAAAAAGTACTTGTAGCCTTCAGTCTCTAAACGTATTCGTTTTTATTCAGCAATTCCATTTACTGATTACATTTCTTATTCATATACTGCGGAGTGTTGCTTGTGGTACCCGGTGTGTCCAACGACTCTGACATACCTATTTCCGCGCGTATAACAGTTCCGGTATTCATGTATGCATTCTTTATACCTTAAAATGGGTTTTCCGACTTATGCTGATTGCATACAATGCACATTTGTCTGTTTATTTATAAGTTATACTTGGTAGTTTTGCAAATGTCAATTCAAAAGTTTCTTCTTTTCATTTTGTATATATAGACCAGATTAGAAACTTAACTTTTCGTGTAAGTTATATGTTTATAAATTTGGTATATGATTCCGTGGAGAAATCTGTCATTATAAATGCACTGGGAGAAGAAATGTAACTAGATCATACAAGAGATATGCGGTACTGCCGTAACAGGGAATTTCTCATCTTACGCAGCAGACGGAGAAACCTTATTACGAGGGTTGTTCAGTAAATAGTGCCCCACATTTCGTTTCTCAGAACACGTTTATTGTTAAGAGTCAATATTCAGCGCCAATATATGTCAACGTCTTAGTCTCCATCGCGTTCCTTGGCCGTACGCGAACGTTGTGGGAGGCGATGCCTTCCCTGCTGTTAGAAGCTCTCCTCCTGTAGGGGTGGCCACGACTTACACTCTCGTCATCTTCAAAGTGTGTCGTTCAAATGTTTGTGAAGTCTATGGGACTTAACTACTGGGTCATCAGTCCCTAAACTTACAAACTACTTATGAACTAGCTAATCCTAATGACGGCACAAATATCCATGCCCGAGGGGGAATTCGAACCCCCGACCGTAGTGGCCGTGCAGACCGTGATTGGAGCGCCTCAATCCCCTCGGCCACCGCGGCCGGCCTTCAAAGTGTGTTCACCATAGAGAATCTTTAAGCGGCGTACCAGGTCTAGACTGCACGGTAGATCTGGTAAAGATGTCCAACCGAGTTTTCGGTGTGTTATCGTAGGCGTGCGTTATCGTGTTGCAGCCAAATTTTTGCTCCATCCTTTTCCGAACGAACACGTCCGAAACGGTTCTTGGGTTTGTTCGGAGTCTTTCCGTATGCCTCTGAATTGACGATTGACCCTCTTGGTATCACATCCACGAGAATGGCGCCATCACAGTCCCAAAAGACTGCCACAATTTTTTTCGGCAAAGGGGGATTGTCATGAATTTCTTCTTTTGCGTTGAATGAAGATGATGCCACCGCAGTGACTGCCTCTTTGTTTCCGACGCAAGAAATTAAATAAGTGTACACCGCTTGTGGCGTAAATCGTATGTAGACGCCATTTTGACGCTTTACTACACCTCTGCCATCTTTCGGAACGCTTCGAAACTTTATCGGCGGACACAACAAACTTGAGGTGTAAAGGATCGTCAACCACATTTGTTTATGTGTATTAATGGCTTTAAAACGCAGGGCATTACTCACTAAACGACCCTCCTATAATTTCTTTTAATAGCTACTGAGAAACGTCGCCACATAAACAGAATACTTTTTATCAAGTTTGTTTTTTTGTTCGGCCATTTTCCACAACAGCGCCGAAATATTTGGTCTTTACTTGCTTTATTATTGTTTTCAGACGCGTTTTCCTTCTTACACCAAGGTATAGTCAGTGAGTTATAAACAAGATTATGTTCTTTCGGGTTTGTATTTTGCAGCTCTTCACATATGGTGATAGTTTGAGGTCGCAAATTTATATTACATATTTATTGTGGAATTTTTCTTTTTTGATCGTGGCATTTTTCTGTTTGATAGCATTAGCAGCTACATCTGTGAGATAAATAAGTAACACGTTCAAAAATGTGTAACTATTGCAGCTGTGAGGCACACAGATAAATAAAACTTTCGAAAAGTAACTGATGCCCAAATATTACACAAGTAGAACTATTGTGCGACTTCAGACCGTGGCCGCATGCGAAGAAGAGCTAAAAGAAAAGTCCTAAAGAAGATAAACTTTTATAGGATGTCTTATAGTAAAAGAAGAAACCCGTCTGCAAAAAAAAAAAAAAAAAAAAAAAGAGCCAAAATTCAGAAATAAATCTACGGTTTTCTTTCCAATAGGGACTGATTACCTAGTTGTTCAAATGTTTGTTAAGCTTAAGGGACTTAACTACGGGGTCATCAGTCCCTAAACTTACAAACTACTTATGAACTACCTACAACTAAGGACGGCACAAATATCCATGCCCGAAGGGGGATTCGAACCCCCGACCGTAGTGGCCGTGCAGACCGTGACTGAAGCACCTCAGTCCCCTCGGCCGCCGCGGCCGGCTTACCTAATTGTTTAGTCCCCTAAAATCAACCCAACAATATTTCCAACACGGATAGTACTTTTTACTGCATTCATCATCATGTGACTGACAGTTTCGTTCAGACTTTGTTGTAGACAGAAAAAATCGATTCGCTGCTTCGTTTGCAATTTAATCAGCCTCGACATCAGCCAGTCAGGTCGTCGCGTGCGCAAACCCAAAAACGGCCTGCCGGAGGCCGTGCTGCTGAACGCGCTCGCCTGGCCGGTGGCAGCCGAGCACACAAACAAACAAGCGAAACAAGCGAACGCGGGCTGCGGGGCCGCCGAGGCAGCAGCGCGGAGAACGCGCAGGGGCCGACTGCGTGCTGAGTGCGACACTCCAGGCTCATCTCTAAACGCGAAATGCTTCTGCTGTTTCCTCATAAACAGACTCGTTTGAGACCGTGGATGTCATGTGAAACAACTTGTTGGCTGCGGTGGAGTGGAGGACGAATCTTAGGGATTAACATCCCGTCGACAGCATCGTCATTAGAGACGGAGCCCACGCTCGAATTGTTGGGAAAGGATGGGGCATGAAACCGGCCGTGCCCTTGAAAGGAACCATCCCGGCATTTGCCAGGAGTGATTTAGAGAAATCACGCGATGGAGTGGCCGAGCGCTGTAATGCACCTTGCTGCGGAGCGTGCGGTTGTTCTCCGCCGGAGGTTTCAGTCTTCCCTTTGGCATGGGTGTGTGTGGTGTCCTTAGTTTACGTAGTTCGTCAGCATAGGGACTGATAATCACAGAAGTTAAGTCCAAATGTTCAAATGCTTGCAAATCTATAGGACCAAACTGCGTGGTCATCAGTCCGTAGCTTACAAACTACTTAAACCTAGGTAAACAAACCTAACGACAAACACACACACCCATGCCCCAGGGAGGACTCGAACCTCCACGGCGAGCAACCGCGCGCTCCGCAGCGAGACGCTTTAGACCGCTCGGCTGAAGTTAAGTCCCTTAGATTTTCAAACGTGTGCAGTTTTTGGAATTACTTGTTGGTGTCGAACAGTAACCAGACACAACTGATTTCCTTTTACTTTATTTTAAAAGTACCATTACCGGTTTCGTATTTTGTATTTATCTACATATATTAGAATGGTTTGAAGATGTAAACAAATGCTGTATTGTTTACTGTTGATTGAAGAAAAAGGGAAAACAAGTGCTCCAGATGAACAATACAAATAAGTTTCGTCCTTAAGCAAGGCAACCAACATAATCAATGTTTTTACACATACAAAAATGCAAAATCTGTATAGTCTACGACAAATGAACAGTAAGTGATACACCAGATGTTTAGATCTTGAAAGCATTATACCATCCGAAGATGAATGTTACTTTCGAAACTGGTAATGGTACTTTTTAAATAAAGTAAAATAAAACCAATCGTGGCTGCATGCTGTTCCACGCCAACAAGTTAAAATGCTCTTTTGCAGATGAATTTAAAGAGCCCTTTGGACACATTTGACCCTGATTGGTGTGATGTTCGATTTATCGTTTTTGTTAAAAAGGCCAGTACGAATAACGAGTACATTCACAGACTGACGACACCGAATCGATTTGAAAGATCTCAATATCTTGGATTTCATTCTTTGCTGCATTATAAGTGCATTAGATGTATTTAACTAAATGTTTCTTCAGTGGATTACAATGTGGCATTATCTCTATATATATACAAGACAATGTCCCGACTGACGGACTGATTGACTGGCTGACTGATTGACTGAGTCATCATTGCCCAGCCCAAACCACTGAAGACAGAAACTTGATATTTGTAGAGGGTGTTGATCTTACTCTCTAGGCGTTTTTTAAGAAGCGATTCCTCGATATTCCATCCGTAAGTCGGTGAAATAGGGGATGAAACGTTTTTTGAAAATACGTTACTATTTAGGAAATATTGAAGCTAGAACTACAAAATTTCGGATTTTAATTCTAGGTTCGAATTTAAAAGACACCTGTTTCGCCATTTTTTTCAAATTCAGCCAATAAGGGGGTAAAATAGGTGACGCAAAAAATTGATTTTCAAAAACATCCTGCTGTTAACTCAAATTTTAAGATACAACTACGAAACTTAGGGTATGGAATCATGGTCAGGATTAAAAAAACACTCGTTTCAATATTATTGAAAATTCAACAAGTAAGAGGGTGAAACAGGGGATAATAAATTCTTTTTGAAAACACATTGCTATTAAGTAATTTTGAAGCTAGATTTGAAAAAATTGATATTTGTATTGTTGGTTAAAATCTAAAAAATACATGTTTTGGTATTTTTGAAAATTCAACCACCAAGGGGGTTAAATTGAAGAGGGGATTTTTTCGAAAATCTGTTGCTATTTAGACAATTTTGTTGATAGAACTACAAAAAGTTTCGGATATGGATTTGGGGTTCGAAATTTAAAAGACACGTGCTTTGGTATTTTTCGAAATTCGACCAATAAGTAGGAGAAATACGTGATGCAAAAATCGATTTTCAAAAATATGTCGCTGTTAACTCAAATTTCAAGCTGTAACTACGAAACGTAGGATATCGACTCTTGATAAGGATTAAAAAGACAAGAGTTTCGATAGTTTTGGAAATTTATAAACTAAGGGTTTAAAATAGGGGATCAAAAATTCTTTTCGAAAACACATTGTTGTCAAAAGAATTATGAAGCTATAGCTGCAAACATTGGTATTTGCATTGTCCGTTAGAATTTTAAAAATTCGTGTTTCGGTATTTTTGGTAATTCACCCATCAAGTGTTAAATTGGAGAGGGGATGTTTTTCGAAAATCTTTTGCTATTAAGACAATTTTGAAGCTACAACCACATAAATTGGTATATGTTTTTTTGGTCTGAATTAAAAAGATACGTTTTTCGGTATTTTCAGAAAATTAATCGTTTAGGGGGTTTATTAGGGGATGAAACGTTTTTTGAAATTACGTTGCTACTAAGCCAATTTGGAACCCAGAATTACAAAAAATGATATTTGCATACTTGGTTGGAATTTAAAAGACGAATGTTGGGATATTTTTCGAAATTCAACTATTAAGGAGTGCCATAGGGGGTCATAAGTAGTAAAGTCAAATGTTTGTAAATCTTAAGAGACTTAACTAGGTCCTCAGTCCTTTAGCCCGAGGGGCGAATCGAACCCCAGACGGCGCACAGCATCGCGCACCGTAGCATGACGCCTCAGTACACGATATAGGGGAGACAGCGTCCCGGAAATGATACAGGATTTGGGGTGGGAATCATTACAACAACGGCGCTTATCGCTGCGGCGTGGGCTACTTACGAAACTCAAATCGCCCACATTCTCCTCCGAATGCGAAAATATATTGTTGACTCCCACGTACATAGGTAGAAATGATCATCAGAATAAAATACGAGAAATAAGAGCTCGAACGGAGAGATTCAGGTGTTCTTTCTTCCCGCGCGCTATTGGAGAATGGAATGGGAGATAAGTAGTATAATGGTGGTTCGATGAACCCTCTGCCAGGCACTTAAATTTGATCTGCAGAGTATCCCATGTAGCTGTAGATGAATATGCGCGGCCATTGTGCCGTGGCTACAAGTAGCATCACAACATTTCATTATGACAGTAGTTAAGCTGTATCTATGAAATTTATATTAAGAGGGAGAAACAACTGGTGCAGTCCAATCAGCCTACGCATGCGAAGCAGCGGGCAGTAAGTTAGTTATATGTATTTCGTCTTCTTAAGAAATCGAAACGTGTTTGCATCTTCAGTTTGCATCCTCTCCTTTGTAGTGACAGAATAAAAACCAAATAACTCAACTGAAAATCGCACAAAAGGAAATGCAGGGTTCCTCAGCAAAAAAAAAAAAAAAAAAAAAAAAAAAAAAAAAAAAAAAATAAAAAATAAAAAATAAAAAAATAAATAAATAAATTAAATAAAATAAAAAAATAAAAAATTAATAATAATAATAACAAACAAATAAATAAAAGAACCACCCACAAATATGGCAGATACGGGATCACATCACTAAGTTGTAATTGGATGGTGGCGTCTGCAGTATGGCCTCTCAGCTCGGTATTGGGTTGCGGCTCGACGTCCGGCGCGATGGACCAGTTGACAGGCGCGTTCCCCGGAGTGGTGCTATTGAAGAGAGCCACCACTCCACGACGGAGGGCCACACTGCCACTGCGGAGACACGAGGCCACGGCTGTCGCGGTCGTGGCCGGCACCACAGTGCACTCTCTTCTGCCGACGTCCGCCCACACCTGAGACCATTCCGCTAGTGGGTGCCGCACTTCCAGTTTATGTACAGCAGGTCGTTCCAGAAGAGCCGCGTACGGGCGTCGTTACCCAAGATGTAGCTCCCGACGAGGTACAAGTCCCGGGCGAAGGACACCTTGCGAGCGCGGTCCAGAGGTCCAGCAGCGCCGGCCACCAGCGCGCGCTCTTTCGCGGAGACTCCACTGAGCCCGCACCGCCGAGTTCTGTTCCGAGGAAGCACGTCGCACCCCGTACCTTAAGAATTTGAAGGCGCCGTAACAGCCAATATTCCGCTTGTGATATCGCCGTGCCCATCAGCTTGGCAGCCGCGGAGGATTAGCCGCGCGTACTTGAGCGCCTTGTTGCGGTGCGCGCGGCCGTCCGCCGCCCAGGGTTCGATTCCCCACTCGGGCAAGGGTGTTTGTGTTGCCCTTAGTTTAGTTTACCTTAGGTTAAGTAATTTGTAAGCTAGGGACTAATAACCAAGCTGTTAAGTTAAAAAAAAAAAAGCATTCGAACATTAGCTTGGCTACACTCGTAAGTTGGGCACAATTAAACACACACTGAAGAATACAACTTCCTAGGAGCAACTATCACACGCGGTCTAAGGCGCTTCTCTGCGGAGCGCGAGGTTGCTCGTCGTCGGAGGTTTCAATCCACCCTGGGGCATGGATGTGTGTGTTGTCCTTAGGTTAGTTTAC
Source organism: Locusta migratoria (assembly GCA_026315105.1). Taxonomy (NCBI): domain Eukaryota; kingdom Metazoa; phylum Arthropoda; class Insecta; order Orthoptera; family Acrididae; genus Locusta; species Locusta migratoria. The sequence continues at coordinate 478,913,102 of CM048748.1, forward strand.
CTTAGTTTAAGTAGTTTGTAAGCTACGGACTCATGACCACGCAGTTTGGTCCGATAGATTTACAAACATTTTGAACTGTCACACAAGATGGCAAAAAAGACAAGGAAATTAATGCAAGAATAAATACTGGGAAGTGTAGTATAGCGGTATTAAATGGTATCCTATGGGGCAACGAAGGAAAACCACTCTGTGGTATGGGCATTCAAAATGGATGTCAAAGGAAATAGTACTATAGAGAATTATGGAATGGGAGCCACCAGGAAGAAAGAAGAGAGGGAGACCGCCAACTATATGGATCCAAGGAATTCAGGCGTCTATCCGGAAAAGGAATATAGAGGAAAACTTATGGGCAAATGGAGAATGAAAATGGAATAATGTTCAATAAATAATAATGTAATATATATTCTAAGGGGTATCTGGAAGATTTAAACTAAATTACATTGTAAAACCGGATAATAATAATAAACGATCTCGTGAATGTCATATTTTAATGAAATAAATCGTAATTTGCGATCTGTTATGGCTTCCCTGTACTAGGTTTAGATGGAATACCAACGTGCGGCGAATGAAGATATGTGCCCGGCCGGGATTCGAACCCGGGATCTCCTGTTTACTAGGCAGGAGAATATATATATATATATATATATATATATATATATATATATATATGTAAGCCGAGGCTGGGCTTCTGAAGACAATTAATTGTGTCTGGATACCTCATGGTGTGTTCTCCCTGATGCGTGAATACAGTATTGTGGCTGCGAGAATTAAGGAACAAAGTTTGTGGTAATAGGAAAGAGCCTGAGAGGCGAATGGAGATTAGGGTGTGGCGGGAGACGTGCAGGGAAGAGACCTCTGCAGTCGGGCTGGTCACTGTGTCCTCGGTGGCATAGTGGTCAACGCGTCTGCCTAGTAAGCAGGAGATTCCGGGTTCGAATTTTCATTCGCCGCACGTTGGTATTCCATCTAAGCCTAGTACAGTGAAGCCATAACAGTTCGCAAATTGCGATTTATTTCATTAAAATGATCACTGTAACGTCGTCAAAAATATATATAAATGTCATATTTGTTGCATAAGTGGGAAATCGTGAGTAGTCTGCTACTTAACTACGACAGAGTACAAAAGCCCACTTAAGATTTTCAATCCGATTACAAGACAACGGACCTGTGACCTGCGCTGCGACAATGTCTGAGAAGACATGAGAGTAGTGATACACTCTATATTAAAATTTGTCTTCTGTGGCGTTGACACGATTTAGGAAAATGGGTCAGAACAGGTAAGCAGTGTTATTTAAGCTGGAAGCTACAAAAATTTTGATTTGTCTACGTCACGAAACATCTCTTGCGTATCAGTTGAAAAATGTTCAAATGTTTGTAAATCTATCGGACCAAACTGCGTGGTCATCAGTCCGTAGTTTACAAACTACTTAAACCTAGGTAAAAAAACCTAAGGACAACACACACATCCGTGCCCCAGGGAGGACTCGAACCTTCTACGGCGAACAACCGCGCGCTCTGCAGCGAGGCGCCTTAGAGCGCTCGGCTACTCCACCGCAGCTTACGTAACAGTTGCTTTAAAATTTTTACAAACTAACATCCCACTCGTGATTCCTGAACCGCAGTAAAGTCATATGGCCGCGACGAAATAGCCATGCGCACTGAGGCGCCGTAATGCGGTGCGCGCGGCCGTTCGCCGTCGGAGGTTCGAGCCCTCCTTCGGGCATGGCTGTGAGTCTGTTATCCTTATTCTAAGTTAGTTTAAGTAGTTTAGAACTGTACGGACTTACAACAATAGCAGTTTGGTCCAGTGGGTTTACAAACATGTAGTTAGAAAGTGGAAATATTTAGGTGTTTCCTTTTCGCGGTCTTTATTTGAGATTGGTGCAGCAGGGAAATAGTACGACAGCGGGTGGACGAACTGTGTGCCAGACACTTGAAAGCGATTAGCGGAGTAAACGTGCAGCTCGGTTACTAACTGCCGGCTTGGTGCTCGGGTAGGATGGTGCAAGTTGCGCGGCTACAGGGTGGGGAGGGCTGGCAGCGCGTCGCGTGTTTGCCGGGGCGCCTGATGGACGGCAGGCGGCTGAGCGCGCGCCAGCGCCGTGTCCGCCGTCTGCAGCAGAGGGGTGGCAGCAGGTAGCAGGTAGCAGCCGGCAGCAGGCAGGCAGCCGCGCGGCCGTCCTTACCGTACCGGTCAGCCGTTGACAGCCTCTCACACGGCAGCCACCCTCCTTTCACGGTGAGAATATACCTTGTCTTAACTCGACGTACTCGCATATGCTGGAATCTCACATGTTTTCGTTTCATGTAGAGCGGAATCCACGCTCTCTCGAGTATGGACAAGCATATAGGGGCGTCAATTAATTACGCGAGATGTTTTTGGAGTTTTTCGATTCCCCACCCCCCACCCCACTGATGGCATGTTCCTAGATTTGCACACACATCCCTCCCCAAACCCACGTAAGATTTTTCAAAATGCGTATTTTAGTGTAAATGTGTACTAACTTATACTAAAGGCAGCACAAACATCCATGCCCAAGGGAGGATTCGAACCTCCGACGGTAACGGTCTCGAGCATCGCAGCATAGCGCCTCAATGCACTCGACCACTCCGCAGCGGCCTAAGGAAGAAAAGAAGAGTCAACCATATTGAATGTCAACTATTAAAAATAAATCAATCTTTGACATCGATTTTATGAAAATTAACCAAATTTACTCCATGTAACCAAGTTGTGATAAACCTATGTACCTCAGTTATACTGCTGAGCTAAGTTTTTGTTATTTCATATAGTTTGGTTCTATTAATTTCTAGATTGGCCAATCTCATTCTATCTTACGTTGATTTTGTAATATTTGTTGTAAACATTTGAAAATGGCGTCGTAGTACGTTGAAACAGGTCGTGCGTATGATAAATGGAAAAGTCACTCTTGGCTTATCAGAATATTCTTCACATTTCTCGCAAATAAATTCACCCTAGACAGTTGTACTCCTGGCCGGCAATATGTCGGATTATACAATTAGTGTGAAAACGGTAATCTGTGTTTCATTACGTTTGCTTTATTTAACAAAACTCAATTTGCTATTTTTCAGTAGCTGTGACTTGTATATTCTTTTCCTTTTCCTTTTCCTTCTCCTGCACATGCAGGGTTGGCTCAGTGTTAATTCGGATTGGTCACGTTAATATTTTCGGGGTGGCCGGATGCCCTTCCTGTCGCCACGCAATGCCCCCCGCGAGAAAATGTCTGCGTATATGTGTCAAAGTATAAAGCGTTATGAAATGTTTGCGAATCGAGTAACTGAGGCGGGACTTGGGGATCAGCCCGGTATTCACCTAGGGGGATGTGGAAAACCACCTAAAAACCACATCCAGGCTGGATGGCACTCCGACCACTTTATTATTATTATTATTATTATTATTATTATGGCTTTTGGTTACAGTGACCATACAGCCAGTGGTTATTACAGTGGTATTATTACAATAGAATTGAAATTCTTCCAATGTATGTCACAATATTAATAGGTATAAAAGTAGAAAATTCATATGTACAAGTCATAAAACTCTACATATTTAACAGTACGAGTGACATATGTAAGACAACGAAAGTGTAAACAGCATAAGACCAAATGAGAGGTGCAAAGGCATATAAAAGTCAAAATATAATATAAAATAACTTACGCAGTTTCAAGCTGTGCATGTCGAAGTTAAACACACCAGCTCTTAAATTAGAGCTGTATGCCGATGCTTCAAGGTAGTCCTTCAGTGAACTGTTCTTAAACTTGTCGAATCCATGAAGATGGACAGTGACACTTGTGGGGAGGGGATAACCCCTCGCAACCAGCGTTCTGTAGAATACACTTTGTACGGCCGTGTACTTGGTGCATGCCAGTACAATATGGTTGAGATCCGCCACTACCTTTGGATCTTTGTCGCAATGACCAGAAGCGATGGTTTTCAAACGGTGTAGGTGGGCAGGGTAACATCCATGTCCCTGTCTCATCCAAATGATAGACGTTGCATGACGTCTAGCAAGCGTCATCGATGAAAACCATGGCCGAGAGGAGACATTTGGTTGTATAGCTGCCAGGTGTCCTACCTTAAACGCGTGAGAGAGGTGCCATTCTTGGTCCCAAGTGCGATAGGCAGCTTTCCGAATCGTCGATCGGAAGTCTGTATATGGAATCGGCGTGGGGCAGTGTTGTCCTTCCGTAATACTTCTCTTGGCAAGGCGGTCTACTGTTTCGTTATGGTGTATACCTTGATGTCCTTTAATCCAAAGCAAGGGGATGTCTATGCCCACTGTCTGTGCATTTGTTATGGCCACCTAGACGTCCAATATATATCTATTCGTTTGTTTGTCAAACGTCGGATGTTTTAATTTTTGCAGCATGCTTTGAGAGTCCGCGAGGATCAATATAGACTCAAATGTTCTTGTGCCGTAATAAATGGCCTCCCTGATGGCCAGTAACTCTGCCGTGTAAATAGATGACGCTGGAAGAAAGCGCAAACATTCGGTAGGTGCCGTTGGAGGAGCAAAAGAAGGCGTATCCCACCCCTGCTTTAGTTTTGGAGCCGTCAGTATAGATGTGAACATGCTGTGGCCAGTTGCGGAGAAGAAACTGTTCCACGTCGACAGTGATGTTGGTCCCCGTTGTGTAGTCGGGTGGCAAGTGTGTCACCGGGACTGGGTTGAAAATCAGATGATACGAATAACGGAAGCAAGGAAGTTTGGCGTCCTGTATGATGAGTGGGAAGAGGTGTCTCCATTTCTCATAGCTGCGAACCAGTAAAGGAACTCGGGTCATGCCTCTTCTGTGATGCATTTCTGTAAGTCTTCAAAATTGGCGCTTCGTTTTGAGAGAGGCACAATCAAATATTGACTCTCGGCTGAGGAGGAAAATATCGGACATTTCAGACGCTTCCACTAGCAAGGCGTTGGTGGGTATTGACTTCATACCTCCGAGAACAAGACGAAGCATTCTGTACTGGAGGACATCTAAATTGCGCAGGGCCAACTGCGCTGCGCCGGCCGCGGTCGCCCAGGGGACTGAGGCACTCCAGTCACGGTCTGCACGGCCACTACGGTCGGGGGTTCGAATGCCCCCTCGGGCATGGATATTTGTGCCGTCCTTAGGGTTAGCTAGTTCATAAGTAGTTTGTAAGTTTAGGGACTGATAACCCCGCAGTTAAGTCCCATAAGCTGTACAAACATTTGAACATTTGAACATTGCGCTGCAGTGGCGTAGACGATACTGCCATAATCTGAAACAGAGCGGATCAAGACCTTATATAGAGTCAGGAGTGCCGTCGCGTCGGCTCCACACCAAACTCTGGCAAGCATGTACAGGATATTTGCAGTAGTGTCCAAGAGATACTCAAAATGGCGCGTACACGTCAGTTTGCTGTCGAAATAAACACCAAGGAACTTAGCATATGACCGAACAGGCAGTTTGTATGGATCGAGCTGAAGGACTGTAGAGACATAATTCTGTCGTTTCCTCGTGAATATCACCACAGTAGATTTTTCGGGCGAGAGCGTGAGCCCGTGTTCTAACTCCAATTCAGCCAGTTTTTCACATGCACTAGTACGCCATATGTTTGTCACCCAAAAGCACGACGAGTGGGCGTATGTACAAATGTCGTCCGCGTACTGAAGAACTTAGATAGTAGGGTGAAAGATAGTCTAAGTCGGCAACATACAAGGCGTATAATATCGCACCTTGCGGGAGGCCACGGGAAACAATTCGTGGGCCATGAAACACATTGTCCTGGTCACGCATATAAACAGTGCGGCAACAAAGTAATCTGTATATAATTCTTAACCTCTTTAGCGGGAGAGCAAAAGTTGCAATTTATTTATAAGTTTATGTATCAAAACATTGTCATAAGCCCCCGAAAAATCAAGAAAGAGAGCCGTCAAATGCCCATTTGTCAGGAACGTTTTTTCGATGTCCATAGCAAGAGATGTTATATTATCATAAATGGTCTTCCCCTTGCGAAAACCGTATTGTGTCCGCGGGAACAGGTCGTGATGCTCTAACCACCTTTCTAACAGGACCTTGAGGAGACGTTCAAAGGTATTACACACACATGACGACAATGCAATCGGGAGATACGACGTCGCCCGACTCGGGTCTTTTCCAAGTTTCAGTATAGGAACCAATACCTGAGTGGTCCAGTCGGTTGGAACATACCCCTCTGTCAAGATGTCATTAAAGATAATCAAAAGAATAAGTTTTGCATCATCAGACAAATTGCCTATCATGGAGTAATGGATCTGGTCATGCCCGGGTGATGCGTCGGTCGTGGGTGGCAGCGCACTATTGAGTTCAGCGAGGGAGAACGGTGAGGTGAGATCATCTTGATCTTCAACGGCGACATTTGTCGTGGGATCAATGGGTTCTTGCATGCCCGTAGGCACAGACAAATATGTTACTCTGTGCCGTAGGAGGTGCTACAATGTCGGCAAACTCGTCAATCCAGATCTGCAACCGCTTGGGCTCCGACCCCCCTTGTTAACCCGCCGGGTGGATTCGTACCGGGGCCGGTACGCCTAAGCAGTGCGTTAGAGAGCACGGCTAACCGAGCGGCTCAGTTAAGACTTGTATATATAGTATAAATAATACAAAATATAAATAATGCAAAGTCTTGACTGGTGGAAGAAAAACCTATTTCGCAACAAAACCTGTAAAATTAAATCTTTTTAAGGTGCACGTCTGTATCCTTTGATTCGTCATCTCCTAGCGATAAAACTACAGAAGTTGTGGAAGAGTATGAAAGACCATTTTGAATACCTCAAATCTAAGGTAGGGTTAGTGACTGCCCGTCATTCAGGAGACCATAAATGTACCACAGCAGCAGTGTTTCCTTGGAGTAGTGCTACGGTAAAAAATGTCCGTTGTGAACGCGCGTGAAAAGGACGCTCCTTTGGCCGAAGCCGAGCGAGCGGCCTGTCCTGGTCTTCTGTTGACGCGGCTTGCGTGAGAGGCGCGCGGGTGGCAGCGCTGGTGCGTCTGAGCGAACGACGGACCGGCTGCTGCGTTACTCTGCCGTGTTTGGACAACTGCGATTGTGCGTTACTCAGCGATGATGAGGACAACAGCTTTACCGGCGCGTTCAGCTGGCCAGCACTGGCGAGTCAGCTGCGTCGATTGAACTGCAGCAACGGCGAGTATAGAAAGGGACGGGCAGAGGAGCTACGTAGTTCCGAATGTCGCTTCGAGGGGAAGGCCTCACACACGGCTCAGATTTTCCACGCCATTTGAGAAGACCCAAAAACTTAGCATTCTTACATATTTCGGGTCTACACCCCTCCGTTTTCGAGAAAATCAGCCTTAAACGGTATGAGGAGTAATCGACTTAAAATTGATGGGATCAATAGGTAACTTATGCAGAGCATTTTCCATCATGACGTATGGGGTTCACAACAGCATACTTTTCCAGAAATTGAGGCAAGACAATTTCACAACTGCCTCTAATGCACACACATGGTAAACGGTTTTTGCCGATAGCAGTGATAACGCGACGAACCAGGTAACTTGCTATCTAGTAGACTTGCACATAATAATTCGCGATCGGGAGTGCTCACTTTAGTTCGCGGCTCTGCCGCCAACTAGTTCGTTTTTTAGTTCGACCGCTCCCAGTGACGGCTGAGCGGCGTGGTCTGCGCATGCAGGTGGAGGGAGAAGTTCCCCCACCTAGCTGCTTCCTGCGCTTGCTGCTTGAGCCGCTAACGATATCACGCAAACCAAACGAAACAGTTTGTGGATAATTTCTCGCGATTAAGTTTAGAGTTATCTCTATATCTTGGCATTATGCAATTTATTAGATATTACAGGGTGCAGAATACTTCAAAACATAAATTTTGTAGCACTGAACTATGTAATCTAGCAGGCAAACGCTCACCTCGAAATGGCTCTCATCAGCAGAAAGCAAACACGTGATTCTTAATTCTACTACGTGCCCAGCGGTCTTCGAAAAGAATCCTACGAAGTAAGAAGCGAGATACGTTTGGCATAATAGTTTGCGACTAGTGATGCATGTTTTAGTTCGCGACTGATCGCACATATTTTAGTTCGCCACCGATCGCGCATATTTTAGTTCGCGACCGATCGCGCATATTTTAGTTTGCGACCGATCTCGCATATTTTAGTTCGCGACCGGTAGCTCTCCTTTTAGTTCACAGCTCAGTCGCGAAGTAGGTCGCTCTTTTCAAAAGTTCTTCCGCTCGTTTTGACTTTTGCTACCGCTACTAAAAGAGCTCTTTCTTTTGTTATGACAGCTTTTTTATATAATGATCAGTGTTGCCCAAGCGCTCTTCCGAACTAGTTCGTTCGCGAACTACACAAGACTGCTATTTACTAGTGGTTGACTATATTCTACGTTCAGGGTAATTTGTGAAATATTACATCATTTACATCGCCGTAACAGGTGTTTTGTGAATCAGTGTCTTTAAATTCACCCATTGAATAAGAAGGTTTCATCTGTTTCCCAAATACAGATTTTGGTGATATACACGATAAACTCTCCTAACTTTTCACTTTTTTTAGTACATTTTGATGTGGATAGATAAACTAAACATTTTGATCAGACTACAGAACTTTCTCTGTGGTATGTTGTACACAATGAAAGAAGGAATATAATTTTCACATCATATTTTCTTTGCTTCATAAAATTTTTAATAGTGGCCGAAGTATTCGTGCAAATGGTGCAACATCGGCACGAACGAAATGTTATGAAAATAGGAAGATATGCACGCCTGCATTATCTTCGACCACCTGACGTTAAAGCTACTATGTTAGAAAAAGTTCGCTCTATTTTTCTGATACGATTTTTTCCCCTGCAGATTGGCCCTTAGTAAAGTGAACACTTCAGAGGCATGCCTTACCGATAGTTTTTCTTTTAGAATCTCCCTTACACCATTTGGTAAGAAAACTGGCTGGAATTGCAATATACGCGCCCTTTTAACATTTTTATCATATCTCAATTTCCCTGAAAATTCATTTTCACGTTCTCAAAATTAATTATATATAAAATTAATATATATATATATATATATATATATATATATATATATTTGTGTGTGTGTGTGTGTGTGTGTGTGTGTGTGTGTGTGTGTGTCAGAGACAATAGCCATCTTTTTTGATCCTGCAATCAATATCAATTCATATTCACAGAATGTATGACATTAACTGTGAATGGGTAAAGTTGAAACTATATACCCAGCTGGGATTCAATCCCGGGCCACCTCATTGCTAGACGGTTGTGCTTACTGCTGTACCACTGGGGACACAAGTGCGCGGTTTCTGTAGCTCGCCTCCTGCCAGATACTAATTCTCAACTTTTCCCTGCCCGCTATTATGGTCCGCGCATAGATGTGGAGCGACAGGCAAGGCACGCAGGGGAGGAACTACGGCGGAGCCTGCAGGAGAACCGTTGGTGGCCCTGGGGCAGACTCGCGCCCAGAGAATGAACGCTAGCGGCTGCCAGTGCGGCAGTGGAGGGGGTGCGCGGAACGGCAGGAAACGGCACCGCCGTCCTACGTGACTCACACTACAGTCGAACTCACACCGATCGTTTTCTAGACTGCGGGGCCAGTGCTAGGCCCTTACTCTTAGGGGAATCAGGATGAAAAACAAAAAGCATGTTGTGAGTAATATTGGCCAGGGAAAAGTTGAGCAATTGTATCAGTCGGGAGGCGAGCTAGAGTAGTCCGTGCAGTTGCGAGGATCGCGGTGGCGCAGTGCCGTTACTGCCTAGCGAGCAGGAGGCCCACGCTCGAATGCCGGCTCAGTGCGTAATTTCAACTTTACCCACTGGCAGTCCAGTCAGTTCCGAGGACAAAGTTGACCGTCTGACTCGAGCTGCTGGTGTCGCCGTGCACCGGCTGACCTGCAGCGCCGGTGGCTGCTGGCAGGGCCGCCGCCCACACCCCTCACCCTCGCCTATTGTGCGCGGCGCCACACACATCGGGACAGGCGGAGCATAAACAAGTTACGAATGGAAGGGCAACAGCGCCGTGTTTGCCCCGGCCGATCAGCTCGCGCTCCGCAAGCGCCTTCCGCTTCTGACGCAGCAGTGCCACTGTACAGGCGCAGTACAGTGCTACAAAAACAGTCAACTAGCTGCAGGTACTCTGAAATTAAGAACAATTCTCATTCCAGACAATAACCTTACACGGTTCATCCTGGTTCATTAAAACTGTCCGCTTGACTATATATATGAGGGCGTGGAGTGGGCTGAGCTACCTCGCCAGTATTGCACTGCCCTCATGCTAATCACGGCCCATCATCACAGCCTGTAGAGTCGCGCAGGATAAGGTGAACGATGCGCAGAGACGAGTCTTCGTCAGTCCCCTCCACTGCCGCCTGCCGGCCAGAGAGCTGGTTGGGCGCTGCCCGCCCCTCCCGCCGGCCGCCACCCCACCACACGCACTCCCAGCAGTCTGCGCATCTACCGGCCAATTTATCCTGTGTGTACTCCACCCCGTCTCCTACGTTCCGTGACGTGAGGCGTGCCAGGACAGCTCACTCGGTTGACTGCTTGCCCACAAATGTCAGATCACTTATTCAAATTCTGATACGTCATAAAGTTTTCAATCTGCATGGAAGTTTCGTATCAGCTTATACTCCACATCAAAGTGACGATATCAATCAATCCAAATTTTCCCATTTCTAGCAGCAAAATAGTTTTGGTAGTACCCTTAAAAGATTTTACCTTATTTCACCCACTTAATGGTTGAATTTCCAAAAAATATCGAAACATGTGTTGTTAAAGTTCCAGTCTAAAACCTACATCCGAATTTTGTATTTCTTGATTCAAAATTGCCTGAATGGCGACGTATTTTGAAAATAATGATCATGCCCTATTTCACTTACTCTCTTAGGGATGGGAATATGGAAAAATCGCTGATGCCTACTGCATCAGGAACAACGTCTCCAAGTTACAAGTTTCTATCGTCTGTAGATGCACTTTAAAGCGCCGTTTTGTGTCTTTTAGAAACGGATGGAGAACACCAAATTTCGTCCTACCGCTATGGCACTTTTCTTGATAGTTTTACTTTTCAAACTGCAATATGCACTTTTTTTTTATTCGTACGCTCGATGCAGAAAAAGAACTGAAGAATGTGCATCACGTTTCGCTGAATGTAACCTCTTTGTTATTATAGTGTCAGAAGTCATCGCTGGTTTTCAGTCCAAATTTTATGAAAGCTGACGATTTTTAACCGCTATATCTTCCACCCTGTTACAGCTTTCGACACGGAACTCCTATGCTGTACAACGGGAGACTTTGTAATACTACAACACAGAGAGATCGTTCGTCTCCACCGTGTAGTTTTTGCTGAAGAGCAAAATATTGACACCTACAAGTAGAATTTCATATAAGCCGGTAACTGTCAGCTCCCATATCTTCCACCTCCTTATCGATATCAAGCCTCTACCACTATAGTGCACAATGGGAGACTGGTGCGTACTACCACTATTCGTTTGCTATGTGCAGTTTTGGCTAAAGATTGAAGTATAAGCACAAACATCTTAATTTTTATATAAAGATAATTACAGATATCACTTAAAATTAAATTTCTCTCGATACTGTCTGCCATAATTCGCTGTAGTTTTGTTTTATTTTATTAATAAAAAAAGTAGTGCATTTTCACGGAAACGTCTCTATGAATGTGTTGTGACGCTAATTCTGGACTCTCGTGCGAATTAACTGAGCTACCGGCACTATTACCGAAGGTTCCTTTGGCTGCTAAGGAGGAGTGTATGACGGGGCCCCTCGAATTCTCGTCGTACGGTGAGGCCGCAAGTAGACTTGGCGTTTCCCGGAAGGGATCGACATTAATGGTCACGTTTCTGGCGCGCCGAGACCCGCGGATTTCACGCCCTTTGATTTTTCACGTGGGAGTGGTTGAAAGGCGAGGCCTACAGAGGAACCACAATGGGCGATCCGATCATTTGGACGCGAATGGCGGAGGCGGCCTTCAAAGAACAGCGCGTGCGCGTTCAAGCAGGGCTGCCTTCTGCGAAAATCAACTTGACCGTTCCTCTATGATATTTCTGGACTTACATTCTGACTGCCATCACTCTGTAAGTGCACTTGTTAGAAGGGGTAGTTATTAGATTTAAGTTATATACCCTACTGCCTCGTAAATTGCTTCAAATTCCTTCGGAAATACTTTACATCTCAGTAAACTCGAAATCGCGGGGAGAAAAGGTTAGAATGGCACGAAGAGAATTTTCAGTTTTGTTGCTAATATCTACTTCATTTTCCGGTCATATATGTATGTATGTATGTATGTGTGTGTGTGTGTGTGTGCGTGTGTGTGTGTAGTCACGGTTGAAATAAGATAATGTATGTATATATGACACCAAATCTGTGTGTTATTTAGAATGATTAAGTGAACGACTAAATCGTGTGACATTCGAACGTGAAGTAGTGCAGCATAAAATTCTGCTATGCGTCTGTATAGAAGCGCCTTATGTAATCGATAAAACTGCGAGAGCAATATAGTGTGTATATAAAAAATTAAAGTCATGTTAGGTGATGGTACTAGGCGAAAGTAAATGAATAGAATAAGGAACTATAATTTTCTTCCAAATGTTTCCTTCATAGATTCATATTGTTCATAGATAATGTGTTCAAAACAATAGACTAGCAGGCTGAAATTAAAATACGCGGAAAGAAAATAAGCAGTCTCGCATATTTGGGTGACATAGTTGTGATGGTAGATTCGATTGAAAAGTTAGAATCTAATATTTAAGAGCTGGATAAGAGATGTTACAGTTATGGTCTTAAGATCAGCGTCTTCAAACCAAAGTAATGTCGGTGGCAAAGATATTTAAACAGACTGAGTGCCAGATAGAAGAAAAAAAGTTAGAACAGGTGGGCATTTTCAATTAATTAGGATGTATTTTCTCACAGAATGGCGACATAGTTAAGGAACTGGAATGAAGGTGTAGCAAAGCTAATGCAGTGAACCCTCACGTATGATCTACTATCTTCTACGAGGAAGAAGTCAGTACGAAGAGGAAGTTAGTATTGCACCGTCTGATCTTTCGAGCAACTTTGCTGTAGGGGAGTGAAAGCTGGATGGATACAGGTTACTTTATCAGTGTGGATGAACTTATTGATATGAAAGTAGCAGGGATGAATGCAGTTACTAGTAGATGGGAACAATTGCAGGAGGTGTCCATAATGAGGAAATCGAAGATAAACTGGAAATGAACACCATGGATGAAACAGTTAAAGGAAACAGGCTGAGATGTTCAAAAATATTCAGATGTTTGTAAATCTATCGGACCAAACTCGTGGTCATCAGTCCGTAGCTTCCAAACTACTTAAACCTAAATAAACTAACCTAAGGGCAACACAAACTCCCATGCCCCAGGGAGGACTCGAACCTCTACGGTGAGCAACCGCGCGCTCCGCAGCGAGACGCTTTAGACCGCTCGGCTACTCCACCGCGGCAGGCTGAGATGGTGGAGCATGTTAAACACGTAGGAAAAGCAAGTTTACTAAGAGACTCATAGTGTCGGCGATAGAGGGTAAGAGGAGGTAGACCAAGAAGAAAGTACTTGAATTGAGTCATAATGATCTTCATGTAACATGCTTAACATCAGACGAGGCATCAAATTTAACATTGAGTATCACGGACGAATTTTATTAGGGGGAATTTGCTCTAGACTGAACGCAGAAAAGCATAATCAGTCTCTAATGATGATGATTTGTCGCCGGCCGCGGTGGCCGAGGGGGACTGAGGCGCTTCAGTCACGGTCTGCACGGCCACTACGGTCGGGCGTTCGAATCCCCCCTCGGGCATGAATATTTGTGCCGTCTTTAGTATAATGTAGTTTATGAGTAGTTTGTAAGTTTAGGGACTGATGACCCGTAGTTAAGTTCCATAAGCTATACAAACATTTGAACATTTGAATTTGATGATTTGTCCCTAATTTAGAAACTTTTAATACGGGTCCTAGATTATCTATTTCTGTCCCGTTAAGATTTTACTGGGGATACTGGTGCCTACATAAATGAAAGAAATCATTTCCAACAAACTATTAACTTTTAACGAAATCGTACAGAACGGCATGCTCCGATCAGCCAGAGTTTGATGATCATCTATTAACGAGTCCGTCTGTCCATCTTTCGCTTCAGTAGCGGCGACAACGTGTCTTTGCAGTGGAAGCAATAAGGCTTGGCTCAGCAGGAAGGAGTTGGCACCACACGTGAGTGAATGAATTGCCGTGATGAGCTCCTGCTCAGCGCTCAAGCGCGTCACAGCGCCCGCGAGTAGACGCGCGTGCGCCGCAGGTGGCAGGTGGCTCTGCTTGCAAAGTGTCCAGGATACACATACAGCGGCCACCGTCCCTCATCAAGCGCATGCTGGCCAACCGTGGCTTCGGGACTGATGACCAAGCAGCCAACCGACGCTTCACGGTTACGGATGTGAGCAACCATTTTTCGCAAGTATGGCTGTCTTATTCGAGAAATGTTGTGCCACTTGGCTGCCGAAACACCTGACACCCGAGCGGACCCCAACAGCACTGACATCTCTGAGCGTTCATTTGCTAGTGCTGAAACAACAAAATGTTGAGTGGAAAATGCAGTGCCAGTAGCATACATGTAGATTACACCTACAAACACTTTAAATAATATTTGAAAGTAAAGTAAAGCAGTTAAAAATCCGAAAATTGGTTTGAAAACCACAGTCCTTTAGTAGGCATGGTAAAATTTATATGCCACTAAAACGTTGTAAAATAGAATATGCTTGAAGTGTGTCTAATTTCCATACAAAACAACGTAAAGAAAATCGTTTGTAAATAAAGTAATTCATACATGGTCCTCCACTCTGTGTTCACAATTTTCAAATGTTTGTAAAGCTTACGGGATTTAACTGCGGGGTCATTAGTCTCTAAACTTATTAACTACTTATAAACTAGCTTATACTAAAGACGACACAAACATCCGTGCCCGACGGGGAACGGCCTCGCGCACCGTAGCATAGCACCTCAATGCGCGCGGCCGCTCCACCGCGGCTCCACTCTGTGGCCTAGTACTGCAGCAGTATTTCAGTTCAATGAAAATAAGGGGGAAAATCGCGCGGCTCTGTTGTATTTAAAAACTTTATTTTTCATTAACGTATTCGAAGCTCATGGCGCATATTCAGATCTGAGATCAAGTTGATTCATCAATTGCCGCAGACGGAGACTGAAAATGAGTCACTGCAAAATAAAAATTTTAAATGCAACGCAGACGCGTGTTTTTGCTTTCAATGAAATTAATTTATCTTTCATGCCACTGACGGTGTTGTGTGTGCAATAGAGGCGAAATGCATACGGCAAACAAAATTACTATATTATTCGCAGTTCCTGGAGATGGACAAATACAATTTACTAGGTGATTTTAATGTCGTGGTTCTGGGACGAACACACTGGGAACTGGAGTGTTTGCAAACGCGTGCGCCAGAGGCGGTGGTGTGCTTGCTGGCGCTGCCCCATAAATCTGCGCCGCGCTGATTGGACGGCCGGGAGGCGCGCGGCCTGACGTTCCTATTAGGGGCGCGCACCCCAAGCCACCCCACACCCCACACCACGCCTCCTGGCCGCCGCCGGGGGGGGGGGGGGATGATGTCGTCTTCTGGCGCCGCGCCGGGCAGTGGCAGGAGGACTGGACAGGCGTGACGAATGCAGTCCAGAGCGGCTTATCCACCGCACCCGCACTGCTGTGTCAGGTAAATGTTCACAGTCGCCAATATCGCTACTGCTAAATAATCCGGGCTAATGTGCAGTGGCCAGGTGGTTTGATTATGGAAACCATGTCTCTGCCCCATCTGTAAACTGTCCAAATGTTCAAAATAAGTCGAGTTCAAATAACCGAAAGGGAGGGACGGACAAATCAATAAACGAGGCGTTCATTTTCGATGCTTTAAATACTTACTGAATTTCACTTCACAACATAAAAAAATTAAATGTTTCTTATGCTTATCGGACTAAACTGCTGGATTATCACTACCTATACTTACAAACTACTTATATACTAACTTATAACAAACACAACACAAACATCCATGTCCGAGAGGGGATTCCAACCCCCGACGGGGAACGGCCTCTGTACCTGAATGTGCTCAGTTCACAACATATATACAGTTATGCACAAGTCCCTATTATGAAAGCGAATTCCGTATTTTTTTAATTTTTTTTTTTTATTTCATTTTGTTTAGAGACTTCCATCTAATACACTACTGGCCATAAATTGCTACACCAAGAAGAAATGCAGATGATAAAAGGGTATTCATTGGACAAATATATTATGCAAGAACTGACATGCGATTGCATTTTCACGCAATTTGGGTGCATAGATCCTGAGAAATCAGTACACATAACAACCACCTCTGGCCATAATAACAGCCTTGATACGCCTGGGCATTGAGTCAAACAGAGCTTGGATGGCGTGTACAGGTACAGATGCCCATGCAGCTACAACACCATACCACATTCCTCAAGAGTAGAGACTGGTGTATTGTGACGAGCCAGTTGCTCAGCCACCATTGACCAGACATTTTCAGTTGGTGAGAGATCTGGAGAATGTGCTGGCCAGGGCAGCAATCGAACATTTTCCGTATGCAGAAAGGCCAGTAAGGGACCTGCAACATGCGGTCGTCCATTATCGTGCTGAAATGTAGTGTTTCGTAGGGATCGAATTAAGGGCAGAACCACGGGTCGTGGTGACCGAGACGTGTAACCAATTGCACTCCATACCATCACGCCAGGTGATACGCCAGTATAGCGATGACGAATACACGCTTCCAATGTCCGTTCACCGCAATGTCGCCAAACACAGATGCGACCATCATGATGCTGTAAACAGAACCTAGATTCATCCGAAAAAATAACGTTTTGCCATTCGTGCACCCAGGTTCGTCGTTGCGTACACCATTGCATGCAATCCTGTCTATGATGCAGCGTCAAAGGTAACCGCAGCCATGGTCTTCGAGCTGATAGTCCATGCTGCTGCAAACTGTTTGTGCAGATGGTTGTTATCTTGCGAAAGTCCATATCTGTTCACTCAAGGATCGATACTTGACTGCACGATCCGTTACAGCCATGCGGATAAGATGCTGATAGTCCATGCTGCTGCAAAGTGTTCGTGCAGATGGTTGTTATCTTGCGAAAGTCCATATCTGTTCACTCAAGGATCGATACTTGACTGCACGATCCGTTACAGCCATGCGGATAAGATGCCTGTCATCTCCACCGCTCGACTGCTAGTGATACGAGGCCTTTGGGATCCAGCACGGCGTTCCGTATTATCCTCTTGCACCGACCGAATCCATATTCTCCTAATAGTCATTGGATCGGTTCCAACGCGACCGGCAGTGTCACGATACGGTAAACCGCAATTGCGATATGCTACAATCCGACCTTTATCAAAATCGGAAACGTGATGATACGCATTTCTTCTCCTTACACGAGGTATCACAACAACGTTTCACCAGCCAACGCCGGTCAACTGCTGTTTGTGCATGAGAAATCGGTTGGAAACTTTCGTCATGTCAGAACATTGTAGTTAAGTCCCATAAACTATACATATATCAGAACGTTGTAGGTGTCGCCACCGGCGCCAACCTTGTGTGAATGCTCTGAAAAGCTAATCATTTGCATATAACAGCATCTTCTTCCTGTCGGATAAATTTCGCGTCTGTAGTACTTCTTCTTCGTGGTGTAGCAATTTTAATGACCAAGAGTGTATTTTCCAATGAAATTTAGATAGTTGTGACAGCTGACAATAAATATTCACTTTTATCTGCTCAGAGGGCCCAGAAGCATACGACAATAAGAGATGGCTTTGCCACACTTTTTGTAACTGGAATTCGTTTTCAAAAAATTGTCAAATATTTTTAAGCCTCAGAGACCACACTGCTGAGGTCATGAGTGTTTACACTTACGAGAGGTGTTCAAATGAAAAGGTGCAAAGTATCTTAACATCAAAATCGGTTAAAATATAGATTGGCACTATAAGCTAATGTTGTGTTTACCTAGCGACGCGAAGCTTGCGTCATCACCTTGCCCTAAGAAATTCAAGCCTGCGCCCTCAGCAGGCAAGATGATGATCAGCATCTTTCTAGAGGTCCGATTGATCATCTAATTTGTCGAGCACGGCAAAATCATTAACAGTGATTTGTACTTGAGTCACTCCGTGGCCTATCTAAGTCCAAATTCAAATTTTCAAATGTTTGTAAATCTAAGGGTGTTAAACTTATGGGATAGTCCAAAGGCTTACAAACTACTGAAGCTGATAAATAAATATTTTTATTTTTGATAGCAGTCACTTTATTTGTTAGTGTTTAACATAGCACAACGGATTGCGAATATTTTTTGTCAGCATCAAGCGCTTTTTACACCTACAAAAATTCTTATGTTACCTCTAATTTACTTATCTAAAAGTGTCTTTGTTATTATTGGTGGTTGGGGAGGGTAGTGGATGGCCATTAACTAAGACTAACACAGAAAGTCATTGGTAGCAGAAATGTTGTGGTCTTCAGTCCGGAGACTGGTTTGATGCAGCTGTCCACCCTACGCTATCCTGAGCAAGCCTTTTCATCTCCTCATAAGAAAGGCAACCCACATCCACTTGAATCTGTTTACTATACGCTTCTCTTGGTCTCCCTCTGCGATTTTTACCCCACACACTTCCCTCTAATGCTAAATTTACGATCCCTCGATGTCTTAAGAATGTGTCCAACCAAGCGATCCCTTCTTTTAGTCAAGGTATGCCAAAAATTCCTATTCTCATCAATTCTGTTCAGCACCTCTTCATTAGTTATGCGATCTACCCACCTAATCATCAGAATTCTTCTGTAGCACCACATTTCAAAAGCTTCTATTCTCTTCCTGTCCGCACTGCTTATCGTCCATGTTTCACTCCCGTACAAAGCAACACTCCACACAAATGCCTTCAGAAAAGGCTTCCTTACACTTAAATTAATATTCGATGTTAGCAAATTTCTCTTTTTCAAAAATGCTTTTTTTCCCATTGCCATTCTGAATTTTATATCCCCTGTATTGCGACCGTCATATGTTATTTTACTTCCCAAGTAACAAAACTCATCTACCACCTTCATTATTTCATTACCTAATCTAATTCCTTCAGCATCGCCTGATTTTCTAAGACCGATAGCAGAAATACGAATATTTATTTATTGTTTCACACAGTCACCGTTTATGATCTTAGCCGTCATGACTACAATTGATTACTTAAACTAACTTAAATTAACTTACAGTAACAACGACACACACACACACACACACCCATGCCCATAGGAGGACTCGAACAATAGAACACGTTAATGAAATTGTTGTGCTCGGCACTCCAATGATCAAATTTGTATAAAGTGAGTACTCTTGAGTGTCGTTTCGTACCTTTTCACTTGAACACTCATCGTACAAACTACTGATCCTACCTTATTGCAATGACAGCACAAACACACACCCATACCTGATGGATGAGTCGAACGTTTTACACGAACAGATCGACCATAGTTATTCGTAAGCAGGTTAAAAATATCTAACATGTACGCTCTGACGGGAGCGGACGCGCATCCGTGACAAGATGCCTCAGACCGCGCGGCCGTCAACTGTAAACTGTGCCCTACATACCTCAAGAGGCCAAACGAGAAACGACCAGCCGCCGAGCCATCGTGCGCGGCTGGGAAGGGGGCTTGGTCGCGACCACGTGTGGTGGCCAGAGCCGCCGCTCAGCCAGGCAGCCAGCCGAGTGCCAGCCGAGGTCGACGGTGCTTGGCTGTAGGTCATCCGAGGACGTCCTCTTGTCTTCATTCCCATCTCTGGTGGATAGTCTCTTAAATGACTTAGTGGTTTCTTTGAATGTTGGGCTCACACGTGGTCCACTTCTGACTGCAACCAAATTTATTTTTTCTTTCTTTTTTGGCATGCTCTCGTACAGAGGAGTGATGTTACATGTTTTGAATTGTTCGATTGCCAATTTTCGTTGACGGATGCTGTTATCTACTGTTGATATCGTTCCGTGATGGAATACAGTAATACTTCTTATGCAGCACAGGAATGCAGATGTTCACTTTCACACCCTGCTCCTTACTGAGATTGGTGGGGTGGTTACCAGTCTCTCAGTACCGACTTGGATGGTTCCAGCTTGTGACTGACAGTACCAGACTTCTATGGGAATGTGATGGAGCAGTGGCTGAGAAGCACCCTCCGCAACAGCTCATCTGTCAACTTCTCCCTTTCTGCAATCGCCGTTGTGCTCTTCTGGGTGTAGCGATGTAGCTTTCACACGGTTAAAAAAAAATACTTTCTCCAAAGTGAGTCTCTGTACAATGCGTCAAACCTCCATGCATCTCTAACTCACCACATTGCTTTAAACGAGTTTTTGTCTTCGTAGACTGATGCAACACAGAATTATAATCCCGATAGGGGCCAAGTAGCCGATAGTACTACCTTCGCACACAGGATAGTTACTTGACAATACCATACACTCTAGTGCAAATCAATCAATTTCCTTCCATTCTGGCACAACTATCAAGGAAATTTAATCCTCGACTAGACTCCACGCTCCACCTTTCGAACGGGGAGATAGAATCAACACTGCATATAAATGACCATATTTGCTTACGAGAAAGTAATCCAGACGAAATGTATGGCATATACTCTGAGGTAGGCTGATCGAAAGGTAGGAAAACCGTAGATTTCTGCTGAAAGAGAAGCCGGCTACCAACAACAATGCATCTCGAGCTTACAATTACTGGTAAACCAGGTGCGTTGCTTCTACTACATTGTGTCGGCTCACCTTTCCACTGATGTTTTACAGAAGAAGACAACAAGTTCGATAGCATGAGCCAATTTCTAACCGTAAACTTTAAAACTGCGTGCCACTATCGAATTACATCTCGAATGTTGTTGTGAATTAAATAACGCAGCTGTCCTATTACCTCCATATTTGATATCAGCCTGGAAAGCTTGCACGGATCGTAGAATGATTAACGCGATCGGTGGCGACAGACGGGAGCCGGGTCGGCACAAATTTTGATGTTACCGGTGAACTGTAAGCCGATGCTGATTCTCAGTCACAAATGCAGCCACATTGTTGCAATGTCTCGTGTCAGACGGATAAACATCTGAAAGTATGAAACTTCGTGGGAGATTAAAACTGTATTCTGGACTGGGATTCGAACGTGGGACCGTTGCCTTTCACGTGCAAGCGCTCTACCGGCTGATCTATCTTGACACGCTTCATGCCCCGTCCTCACAATTTCCACCAGTACATAGCGTACTACTTTTAAAACTCCACAAAAGTTCTGTGAAACATGCAACACTAGCACTCCTGACTAATCTACCGATAATTTTTGCATCAGATGACACTCCACTGCGGAGTGAAAATATCATTCTGTTGGACGCTACGGTTGGATAATTGGTGTATTTAAAGGCGATTCAGCAAGAATTTAAAAGGTAATAATTGTGGGAGATGACAGATAACGAAATTTAACGCCGATTTTAGTCACCCTTAGCATGGGTTGAATTTAGACGTACGCTACATTACGTTATCGCTCGGTGAAGACAAGCCCCGTCAGGAACTGCAGGTCGTTTTCATCCGACGCAACGAGCTCGGGAAGACAGTTCGCAAGTTCCGCCTCCGCAGAGCGGAAATTACCCTTCAGGGCCCTCCGTGGCTCCGCTCTGAAGACGTGACAGGTGGCGACCCCGCCAGGATGTCTCCGGAACACTGCTTGCGAGTCGCTGGAGAGCTGCTCGCAGGAGAGCAGTCTAGTTGTAAGCGTCACGGGTGCGAGTAGTCCAGCACATCCTGATGCTGACCAAACGAAGCAAAATTACGTTTTACAAAAGAAAACCGCCTTTTTCTTATTGTGATGTTCTTTCTTAGCTTTCACGAGCTCCATGGTGCTCAAGTGTCGCTAGTATACACAAGCAGTTCCACAGAAAAAGTGCCTGATGTGAACTGATATTCAAGGCAGTGTTTGTATGTTGCAGTCTTATTTTAGTCTACCTTCTCTTCCCTCTGTCCATGCCCCTTTCCCCTCTGTCCACTTCCATATCCTTCCTGCCTCTGCTTCCCCCGCCTCTATCAGTCCATATCCTCCACCTGCTTCCGCCACCACCTCTTCTCCTCTTCTTCCCCGCTCCCTCCATCTCCATGTCTTCTTTCCGTCTGACCAACGGACCCACGATGCCACACGTGATTCCAGTAAAATTACGTATGCATCACAGACGAACATTAGTCTACGTCCTTCTACCCCTTCATCCTGTTCACCTCTTCCTCCCATCTCCTTCGATTCATCTGCTCCTGTTGCTTGTTAGTCAATCACTTCCTCTCCCCGATCAAACCTGTGTCAATCTTCTCCTCTCCCTGCTCTCTGTTCATCTTCTGATGTCTTCACCCGTGTCCTCGCAGTCCTATTTTTCCTACCCCAGTCTCAACTGTCTACGGGTTCAGGAAAGGGTGTCGAAGTGTATTGTAAGGTACCCTCCACCAAACAACAAAGGGAATTTTATGCTGTCGGTAACCCTCACTTTTGTAGGTAAGTGTCCAAAATTTATTCAAAGTCGAACTAAAACTGTAGGCTGCTATCGTAGTCAGTTGTAAAGTATCCTTCGCCATGCAACGAACAGAATTTAATGCAGATAATGACTTTCTCCTTTTGTTGTAGGTCAATTGTGCAATATTTCATCAACCTTGGAACAAAACTGTAGACTTGTAAGCAATTCAGACACACAAAGGAATCACCTCATATAAAAACAAGGAAGAAAAGGTGATGAAGAGGAAGTCAAGACAAGTCAATAGAAAACTGCAAACGAATATTTTTATTTTATTTTTATTTTTTTTTATTTTTTTTTTTTTTTTTTTTTTTTTTTTTTCAGAAGAATTCTGACAGTCAACAATTACAGTTGCTTGCACGAAGATTGTCGCAGTCTTCTGGAGATCGGAAATCGTGTTGAAATGCCGTGCTTCCGTCAGAATTTTCAGTTTGCTGAATCGCCAGAAGTCACACTGAGCCAAAGCTATCGAATGAGCTGAGTTATGAAGCGCAGCCATGCCTTTTCTGGCCAATATATAGCGTACGATCTTGCTTTTCCGCGTCGAAGAACTTATTGTGTATAGAAGACCATTTCCTTGGATGCGAGAAAGAATCCTCGCCGTCTAAACGAGTGAAACACCCATCAATGAGAGTTCGTAATTTGGAGCAAGTTGTTCTGGAATCAAGGAAAACTGTGAGCAGCACCTTGACATGACTGTTCTGCTTCCGCACTTTCTTTTCGGCTTCGGACATTCTGGACCTTTCCGTTTCGAGTTCTGGTGCTTGTAAATGGCTTATACTGAAAACACTTTCTTTCATCATCAGTTACGACGCATGAAAAGGAGTCGGAAGCTCCTTCGGCCGATAGTTTCATGTCCTGCAATGTTTTTGATCGTCCGGTTGTAGCACAAAGCGACAAAAAATCTTTTTGTACCCAAAATACTTTAGTCACAATGCGATGAACGGTTGTCTTAGAAAATCCAGTTGTAACCGACCGCCATGTTGTTATATCGGATGCTGAGCCTTCTATACCGCACTGCTTCTCTGCCCGCTGAAATTACTCCACGCCAAAAAGAACGCTTTTTACCTTACGTACTGCGGCTAGCACGTGAACGAGTGCACCTAGACCTACACATTTACTCTGAAAATCACATTTAAGTCCTTAGCAGAGGGCTCATCGAAGCATTGCATTCTCTAAGAGCGCGCTGGAGAAAGGAACACCTAAATCTCTCAGTTTTTGGCGTGATTTGTATCATTTTGTTATGATGATCGTAACTCCTGTATGTAGCTGGGTGCTGCCAATATATGTTCGCATTCGGAGGAGAATGTTGATTAAAGAAATTTACAAACAGATGAAATGTTGCTATATTTGTACTTAGACTACTTAGACTTACAATCGACTCAAACTAACTTGAAACTATCCTAAGGACAACATAAACACCCATGACCGACGAAGGACTCGAATCTCCGACACAGCCGTCCTGTTTGATAAGTATAGTTAGTAGCCGCGTGGTCTAAGACATCATGCTACGGACTGTGCGATCGCTCCCGCCGGAGGTTGGAGTCCTCCCTCGGGCGTGTGTGTGTGTGTGTGTGTGTGTGTGTGTGTGTGTGTGGGTGTGGGTGTGTTGTCCTTAGTGTAAGTTAGTTTAAGTAGTTTGTACGTCTAAGGACTTAGCAGTTTGGTTCAATAAGTTTACAAACATTTGAACATTTTAAATTTATAATTAATAGGAAAATAAACAGCCTACATCCTACCGGATGTTTATTACAGCACCGCATAAGACTGTGGAGTAAAAGTAAATAGTTTAAGAACTACTCGGGTTTTGGTTACGACGCTAGACACTGATTCCTACGTCGCCTACATAATTATGTAGTTTTTAAACTGTAGACAGTCGGCATTTGGACGTTAAGCCATTTGTCACTTAAATAAACAGTTTACTGTAGACAGTCGGCATTTGGACGTTAAGCCATTTGTCACTTAAATAAACAGTTTGTAACCTACTTGCAGTGGCTGTTCACTTCGACAACACAATATACAGTTTCGTCCACCGTGGTCGACTGGGGAATTCTCTAGAAAAAAAAGTAAACTGAAATGCAATTCAAGCTTTTACAGACATGTGGAAATTTTGCGCAGCGATTACTTTTAAAGAAATGAAATTGGGTACCTGCTATTGATTGGTGAGTTCATCCGACGCAACAGCAACCGCGCCCTGTGTAAATGAATGGGGTGACAGTCGCGACCCTGCGGGCTGCTTGTGGCGGCTCCGGCACGCCGAAGAGAACCGCGTCCAGAAACGGCGAGCGAGCGGCCGATTGTGGAACGGCTGTAGCGACCGCAGGCGCGGGCCTGGAAATACTGACTGCGCCGTCTGTGTAAAATTTAACGCTTCATTCTGTAACTGACGTTTCCGTTAGCTAATTATTACGGTCGGGAACATCAAACATTCTGCGGGCACATTTTTGCCTCGAACAGACAAAAACTGAAAAGCTTACTTTTCAGGAACATTACTGTCAGTACAAGACCTGATACAAAGTAGCGGGAGAAACTATTATTACAAGTTTCTGCCCTCCTATCGTATTCTTTGTATATACAGTCGTAATATCAACGTTCCATTTCAATGAATGGACAGTACTTTGCACCTATTTCCAAGGAGAAACCGTTACTAAGTTTTGTGTTCCAACTTCGTCGCCGCTTTTGTGTCCCAGCCTCGTCGTAGGTGTCGGTGGCCGAGTGGAATGAGACCGACACGCTGGTGCAGGTACGGAGGGGAGCAGCCAGAAACTATAAACACTCAAGTAAATTAGAAAGAGATATATTGCACAGAATGTAACAATACTTAACTTTTACATAGTACTGCAGAATGTTGATACATGGTTGTTAGCGGCCTGCCTAGTGCCTGTACAATCGTAAAGTCTTCAATGGTGCCTATCTGCTTACGAAGGTCCTAACTCGTTGCTATCTCAGTCCGAAGTGCCCGGTGTCTTTCCGTGGTGGCCACGAGCGGCGTTGTCGCAGAGGGCGCTCGTGGCTGTCGTCGTGAGAACGCCGCGCCGTGCGTGCATGGCGGCGCGCGGCGAAAGCAGGTGGCGCGCACTTTGTACTTGTGCGACACCACACCCCTCCACCCCAAACCGCCGCGCCGTCGTGGCGTAGGGCTGAGGGCCACGGCGACGGCACTAGGAGGAGGGCCTGGGCGGGGGCGTTACTGGTGGGACGGGCGTCGTAGCTGAGGCCGGGATCGAGACGCCGTCCGCGCCCCGGCATCCGCCTTGAGATCCTCCAGGGAACC
Source organism: Locusta migratoria (assembly GCA_026315105.1). Taxonomy (NCBI): domain Eukaryota; kingdom Metazoa; phylum Arthropoda; class Insecta; order Orthoptera; family Acrididae; genus Locusta; species Locusta migratoria. The sequence continues at coordinate 478,938,963 of CM048748.1, forward strand.
CGCCGAAACCTGGGGAAGGGCGCCCGCCCCCGCCCAGAGGGAGCAGGTCATCTTCTTCTGAGGTGCGTGGCCCAAGCTGGGGGGGGGGGGGGGCCCGCACGGTCCCGGAGTCCCTCTCGGTGACGCTGTCATCTGCGGCGGCGACAGTGGCGGCGTCGCGTCGATCTCCATCGGGACGATCTCGCAGTCCGGGGACGAACGATGTGGTTGTGCTCCCTGGCGGTGAACTGGGTCTGGAATCAAGAAACCAGAGACAGGATCGCGCGGCCTATGCAGGCGCAATTGGTTTGCGTGGCGCCGCAGCTCCGACCCTGTGGAAGAACGTACAACATACATATTGCGCCCGAGCACGCGCTGAATGGTGCCCGGCATCCATAGTTTCTTCTTGTTTCCAGCAAACACCCTGTACAGCACCGGCGTGGAAACCTGAAAACGCGTAGCGCCATACGAACCGACCCGGTGCGTGGGAGGCTGCAGCAGGTGAAGGAGAGTGCGGTGACGGCGGCCGTGTAGCAGCTCGGCAGGAGACGGGCCGTCACGTGGCATGCATCGATACGTAGACAGGAAAATTTGAAGAGCTTGCTGTCTGGAGTGCTGACCTTTCATCTTCTCCATGTGAGACTTGAATGTTCGAACGAAACGTTCTGCTTCACCATTGGACTGAGGGTGAAAAGGTGCGGTGGTGATACGCTGAATACCATTCACACGACAAAACTGTTGAAATTCCGCACTAACAAACTGAGGTCCATTGTCACTGACGATAGTTTCAGGCAAGCCTCCGATGCAAAACACTGATGTTAAGGCACTGATTGTACTAGAAGCTGTCGTTGAGTTCATGGCAATCACAAAAGGAAACTTGCTGAAAGCCTCTACAACAATTAACCAGCGCGTATTCCAGAAAGGTCCGGCAAAGTCAATATGTAAACGTTGCCATGGTCCCTTGGGGCGTGGCCAGTCTGAGAAACGTTGCGGTGGAGCCGCCTGATGCTCCGCACAAACTGTACACTGTGATGTCATGCTCTCTATCTGAGCGTCCATACCAACCCAGGTACAATGACGTCTGGCCAATTGCTTTGTCCTAACAATGCCCAAATGTCCTTGATGCAGGAGGCGTAACACTTCTCGTTGCAGGGAACGAGGAACAATCACTCTTGCTTGGTCGTTGTCGGTATGCAACAACAGTACACCCTGACTTAAAGATAATGCATGACGTTGTGCAAAATAACGTCGAACCAGAGGCCGATCAATGTCTTTGGCTCTGGCAGGCCACCCTGAGCGAACAAAACGTGCTACCACACTTAGGTCTGCATCCGCAGCTGTTTCCTGTGCAACCTGACGAGAGTTCAAAGGAAAGTCTGCGACAGCGGAAGCATCTCTGGAATCTATCTGACAACATGCCATTTCCGAAGAATCAAACGACACATCCTGGCCAACCGGAAGTCGGGAAAGTGTGTCCGCGTTGGCGTGTTTAGTGGTAGGTCGGTACAAAATCTCATACTGATAATTAGACAATATCAAGGACCATCTCTGAAGCTTTTGTGCCGTTCGTGGCGGAATGGGCTTTGTGGGTGAGAACAACGACGTGAGAGGCTTGGGTCTGTCAACAAATAGAATTTTCTGCCATAGAGATAATGATGAAACTTTGTGACGCCGTAAATGATTGCTAAGGCCTCCTTTTCTATCTGACTGTAATTCTGTTGCGTCGGCGTCAGTAGCTTGGATGCAAAGGCAATAGGACGATCATGACATCCAATACGATGTGACAGAACTGCGCCCACACCGTACGACGAGGCGTCAACTGCTAACACTACAGGCTTCTGTGGGTCAAAGGGAATCAAACATGCATCACTGAGTAGTGCAGACTTTAAGTTGTCAAAGGCAACCTGGCAATCTTTGGACCAAACAAAAGAACATTCTTCCTACGTAAGTGATGCAGTGGAGCTGCAATCTGAGAGGCATTGGGAATAAATCTGAAATAATAGTTAAGCTTTCCCATCACTGCCTGCAATCCGTGCACATTCTTAGGAGGAGGCAAGTCTTTGATTGCTCGAAGATGTGACTGTAAGGGATGAATTCCTTGGGCGTTAATCACATGGCCTAGGTACTCTATTTCAGTTTGAAAAAACGAACACTTTGCTTTATTACAACGTAGACCTGCTGCAGTCAAAACTTTGACAAGGCACTCCAGGTTTGCTAAATGTTCTTCAACTGTACGTCCGGATACCACAATATCATCTAAATAGTTCGAGCAACAAGGTACCGAAACTGTCAGCTGTTCCAGAAAGCGCTGAAAAATAGCGGGGGCGGAAGAACTGCCAAAGGGTAGGCGTTGAAATTTAAAAAGGCCCATGTGAGTATTAATGACGAAAAACTTTTTTGACTCGTCATCAAGTGGAATCTGTAAGTATGCCTCTGCTAAATCAATCTTGGAAAAGAAACGAGACTGTCCTAATTTGTCCATCAGTTCCTCAGGTCTGGGCAGAGGGTAAGTGTCTACAATTGTTTGACTGTTCACTGTTGATTTGAAGTCCGCACAGAGACGAAGTTTTCCTGACGGCTTGGGTATAATTACTAAAGGCGAGGCCCACTGACTCGCAGAAACAGGAGAAATCACCCCACTATCTTGCCAACGTTTAAGTTCTTCGGCAACTGTATCACGCAAGGCGATAGGCACTGGTCTAGCTTTACGAAATTTTGGAACTGCAGATTCTTTTAAAGTTACATGTGCCACGAAGTCTTTTGCACAACCTAGTTCCGGCGAAAACAAGTCACTATATTTGTCACACAATGCATTGATTTTATCCTGAGGCATTATTGACGAAATTTGAAGCACATCTCTTTGAATTGATAAACCAAACAAGTCAAAAGCATCTAGTCCAAAAATGTTCTGTGTCGATTTGGCCTGAAGAACTACAAAAGCAACTGTTTTTGTTATACCTTGGAAAGAGGCTGGCAGGCTACATGTTCCTACCACGGGAATATTTTGACCTGTGTACGCTGTTAGCACTTGCTGTGACGGCGACAATTTTGGCGAACCCAGAAGTTCATAAGTGTCTTTATTAATTAATGTAACAGCGGAACCAGTATCAAGCTGAAATTGCACAGTCTTATTTTCTATGGAGAGATTTACAAAAAGTTTGTGCTTCTGGCGCACGACAGGTGTGCGAATGTGGGCAACGTCTGCTACGGTTTGTGTGCTGCGTATGCGCGGGCCGCGTAGTGAAGGAAGCGGCTCATACTCGGCACACAGCGGATTAACCACACTGTCACTAGATGACACTACCGCCGGATCGGGGTCCGCGCAATGCGAGGCTACTGCACTAAAATTACTTTGAGTAGCTACACCAATTCTACTGTCACTAGCTACACAGTACTGGGCACTATTACAAGGAGCAGTTGCAGAAGGCACTATTTTCACGACAGGAATGCACTGTTCATAGTCATTTTGCTTGTCCCGAACCCTTTTCCGTTGCACTGTTTTACGCGCTCGTCGGCGCTTGCTACGTGGTGCACTATATAGATTTGCCATAGGCGCAGAACTACGTTCTTGCAATTGAGATCCAAGGAAAGCAGTGTTAAATTCCACAGCCCGTATAACATTTACAGAATGAACTGTTCTCGCACTCCGCGAAGCACTGTTTCTAACGTTACTGTTCTTTGAGTTTTTAATTTGCATACACACAGACTGCACATGTCCCAATTTGCCACATTGATAACAGGTTGCGTTACGACTAGGGCAATGAGCACGCTTGTGGCGAGACACACACTGGGGGCAAGATTTACGTACATTTTTCTGAAATGAGCGTTGGCGCCCGTTATTCAAATTACTGTTTCTAACACGACGGGGCGACCTTTGCGTCGCACTTTTACTCTGGCTACTGTTCACTGTCTGTTCAGCACGGCCGGTAGAAAAATAAGAATCACTAGTGCTATACTGAGAACTACGGCTAGGAAAGCGTCCGTTGCGGCGCACTGAATTTACACTATGGCTTTGCATTTCTACATCAGCTAAGTCAAAAGTATCATGCGCTTCTATAAGCTGCAGTACACTGTCTAAGGAGGGGTCAGACTGTTTCAGAATTGCTGCTCTAATTCTGGGGTCCTGAATATTCTGCGTAATCGCATCCCTCAACATCACGTCACTATACGAAAGTCCACAAGAGCAAGTAAATTTACATTGGCGGTTTAAGCCCTTCAATTCCGTGATCCATTCTTGGTGTGACTGCTGCGGTAATTTTTTAAGTCTGAAAAATCGGTACCGAGCCGCAGCTACGAGAACTTTTCTCTCATAATGAGCATTTAGTGCCTCTACTATTTGTTCAAAGTCTACATCACGAAGAGATGCGTGCGGGAATAGTTTTTGCAGTAACACGAAAGTTTTGGGGCCCACCACAGACAATAAAAGATGCTTAACAGTCTGACCTGTAAGTTGATGAGCCGCGACGAGTTCTTGAAACTGTGCGAAATAGTCGCTCCATTCTTCCTCACGTTCGTTGTATTGGCGAAACGTAGGAAGTGTTGCGGCGGCAGGTGTGGGCTGCTGAAGCGGCGGCTGTTGTTGTTGGTTAGCTGCCTGCGCTGTGAGCTGGGACACCGCCTGGAGGAGTTGCGTTGTTTGCGCCGTCTGTAACTGAATAATTTCCATTAAGTTTGGGGTCGGGGTAGTGGCCATGCTGACCGATTAGGCGCCGCGCATACAAGTAAATTATAACAAAACACAAATGCAATATGAAAAAGGACGCTCTGCAACAAAAAGTCCACAAACACGTAACTGAAAATGTTCCCCCAAAAATCTTATAATAAGGGTGGGAGGGCGGGAGCAATTTTTGCGTGCTCCGACTGCTGCTGTCTGGCTGTTGTAAGCGGGCTGGTCCAAGGTTCTATCACTCCTCGTCGCCACTTTTGTCTCCCATCCTCGTCGCCACTTTTGTGTTCCAACTTCGTCGCCGCTTTTGTGTCCCAGCCTCGTCGTAGGTGTCGGTGGCCGAGTGGAATGAGACCGACACGCTGGTGCAGGTACGGTGGGGAGCAGCCAGAAACTATAAACACTAGAGTAAATTAGAAAGAGATATATTGCACAGAATGTAACAATACTTAACTTTTACATAGTACTGCAGAATGTTGATACATGGTTGTTAGAGGCCTGCCTAGAGCCTGTACAATCGTAAAGTCTTCAATGGTGCCTATCTGCTTACGAAGGTCCTAACTCGTTGCTATCTCAGTCCGAAGTGCCCGGTGTCTTTCCGTGGTGGCCACGAGCGGCGTTGTCGCAGAGGGCGCTCGTGGCTGTCGTCGTGAGAACGCCGCGCCGTGCGTGCATGGCGGCGCGCGGCGAAAGCAGGTGGCGCGCACTTTGTACTTGTGCGACACCACACTAAGATCACTTGGTACCAAGTAAGCTGCTTTGTATGCGTGTTAGCATGCCAAGTGAGTATTCCATATTTAAATTTTTCGAATTTAATTTCGTGGAAAAGGTATATGCGTTATCTGCCTAGTAAGTGTCTTATGTAAGTACCAACGAAATGGTGTTTTTATTTTTATTTTATTTTATTTTTTTACATTTTCTTCATTGATTTATTATTTGATACCAAAACTCACTTGCCACAGTGATGGACACATTTGAAATGATGAATCTATTGGGAAAAAAAAAAAAAAAAAGTTTGTGAATTACCTTTTTCTATTCACTCTTTAACACGTAGATAATACCTACTGCGAAAAATATAGTGCTAGTGGCCACCAGGTCTCACGAGGACATAATCGCCACCGTTGCTTGTGACCTGTTGCTAAATATCCAAAAGGGATGTCGGTATATTTCCGTGGATGTTCGGCGTTCATCGGCCTAAAGCTGTGACAGTGTTGAACTGGTCCCCTCACTCCGGCAGAGAGATTGTAACCACTGGCGCCGATGCCGGAAGCGTTCGACACCGTTCCGCACCATCGCCTGATGAGCAACGTGCAAAGATATGCAGTACCAAACAAGATGCCAACAGAGAGCAGCGTATCGTTCTCAAAGGAGACGAGTCTTCAGCCGTTACAGCTATCTCAAACGTGTCCCAGGAGGGTGTTACAGGACCGTCGCTTATGCACGACGCTTGGAACTTAAATAGTGGCAACTATTTATTCACAAACGCTACAAAGCGTTACATGTTGGTATTTGTTACTGTCTTTCAAAGTAGACACAGTGGGAATTGCTTATCGGTGATGGGTAGGCACCTAATGGAAGAACAACACTCCTCTTGGAACATCAATGATAGTTTGAGGGTATTACAGTACCAAGATAAAGGATGGTTGGTCTCTATTTTGGAAGAGATACAGATATTCTTCGCACAAAAGAAAGGGTCGAACAACGTATTAAATGAAAAGACGGAATTGTCCAAAGGACATCCGTGGGCCCATTTTAATAATGACCTTCTTGAAAAATAGGAAAATTTGTATGGCAATTATAGATCTTCAACTATGTAGTCATGCTTCAGAACTTTTTACCACCGTCTTCAACAATTTATTGGAATCCACTCGATCCCTTCCGTTGGAGTCACGCCGTCAGCCATTTTTCAATTGTAGCTGCTCATTGATTATCGCTGAAACAACTATGCCAGTAGCCGAAAGTTCATAGCGGTTCTTTACATTATTGCATGACAATGATCAAATGTTTGTATAGCTTATGGGACTTAACTACGGGGTCATCAGTCCCTAAACTTACAAATTACCTACGAACTAGCTACCACTAAGGACGGCACAAGTATCAATGCCCGAGGGGGGATTCGAACCCCCGACCGTAGTGGCCGTGCAGACCATGACTGGAGCGCCTCAGGGCCGGCGGATGACAATGCACCGATTCTGCATATATATTAAGGCAGACGTTGCATAAGTATTGATTCATTTTAAGTAAGTTGTTCTAGAAAGGATAATTGTTTCGTGTGTTGCCATCTTAATTTTCAAGTTGTAGTTTACGTTCTTTCCTTATTTCTCATAGGACGTGAGGATGGGATAATGTAGGTTCTGAAACATTTCATTCTGACAATTTTACATATCTGACAATTGGCGCGAGAATTGGCTAGATAGAGATAGATTGTGTATAACCCGTTTCCAAAAAAAAAAAAATGTTTGTTAAGCTTATGGGACTTAACTACGGGGTCATCAGTCCCTAAACTTACAAACTACTTATGAACTACTTACGAACTAGGACAGCACAAATATCCATGCCCGAGGAGGGATTCGAACCCCCGACCGTAGTGGCAGTGCAGACCGTGACTGAAGCGCCTCAGTCCCCTCGGCCACCGCGGCCGGCTAACCCGTTTCCAGCTATGTGGAAGGCGTAGTATATCCTCAGCAGAGACTGTTCTGTTGATGGTGCGAATGGAGCATTCTACTGCCTGTGAAATCTGTGGAACAGTTCTGAACCGAATGCCACTAAGAGGTTCCCTCATCTTCGGAATCAAATGAAAGTCACAAGGATTTGAGTCCGGGGAGTATGGTGGATGGGAGAGTACTTCCCTGTGGCATCGACCGAACAGAGCAGCCACAGCTTGCGCTGTATGCGCCCGCGCATTGTCGTGCAAAACGATGGGTGGGCAATGCCGATTCCCCACACGACTCTTGAAGATCTTGATGGTACTGTCGCGTTGTATGACCTCTGGCACATTCAATCTTGATCCAGCCCCGTTGTTTTTGTCTCGAAAACATAGTGTCATGCTTTCGTTAGACCGCTCGGTCACAAGTGACTATTTCTCTCGATTGTGTGCACGCCAGTGACTTGGGACGGGCGAGTCCATTTGCTCGGAGGTAAAGTACGTATGTCAACGACGTGTGCCCTCAGCGTCAATACTAGATTCCATTGCATAGTGTCTCCACATCAGCGTTGCCACTATTTAAGTTTCATCCATCGTGTAAATGACCTCGTAGATAACATCGGAATTTCAGTGAGATGAAACAGCAATTTTGTCAAGAAGTCCCAACACTGTGAAAGGGTAACTAACTGAAATATGATCTGCAGCGTATAGACGCGTGCAAGGAACGGCAGTTGAGCCTCAACATACACAAATGTAATGTGCTGCGTTTACATATAAATAAAGATCTTTTATTATATAATTACGCAAGTGCAGGACAAAACACTGGAAACATTTACTTCCGTAAAATGTCGCAAAGTAGACACAAGGAGTGGTTTCAAATAAAATCAGTCTTGCTGAGGCAGATGCCAGACAGATTGATTGGAATAGTTCTGAGTAGCAGCAGTGCGTCGACCAGGGCAGCAGTGAGGAAAGTGTGGCCTGGCCGGCGCTTGCGTGCTGAAACTAGTAATTCTGAATAGTAAAACACCATGACAAGTTTAGAATTTCGTATCTACTCAGTTTAAAAATACGTACAAATCGCCTCCCAGACAATACGTAAAGCAAACTCCAAAGTTTTATTCATATCTTGATGAAATTTTGCAGAAGTGACCTAGAAAACAATAGGAGCAGGTCTTTGTACGAATTATTTCATACGGTGCGTTGTTCTGAGTCGCTTCGAGGCCTTTTAACAGATAAGAATGTACGTTTGTAGATATGTAAACACAGACTGCGCCAGGAAGCTGCGGACTCAGGAGAAGGGTGGGCTGCGGCAGGGCGAAGAGGAGGTGAACAGGGCTGCGGGTGGACAGAGGGAGAAGTGCAGCTGAGGCAGGGCACTATGTTAAACATGTGCTCTTTCAGTAACCAGTGAAAGAAACTGGGATCGGAAAATTGCAGGCGACAGTAAATTAAGATACTGTTATGTTATGGATTCTTTAATTGTGTAAGTTACCTCACAGAAGACGTCACTTTCAGTACATTTTGCTGCTCTTGTAGGCACGTGCTGTGTGCCTTCCTTTACTTGAACACAATAATTGAAAATACGACTGAGAAGTCCTTTTCTTGTGTTCATTCTGCGCTTTTGGATTTCGGTCTTCAGCCAGCCCATGGATAGTAATCCAGTAAGGTGATTACGGTGAGAAATGACTCCAGGATTCGTTGTGTTGAGATACTATGGCACAGGCCGTACGGAATTTGTATGCGCTCCGTCATGCTGAAAGAGCTCGTGTTGCCAAAGGGATATCCTGCATGTATTCTGGTAACACATTTCGAAAGAAAGTCAAGATACCGCCTGCCATTAAGACGGTTGTCTGAAACAGCTAACCCAATGAGTTGGTCATGCCAGGCGGAACGGCCGAGTGCATTGAGGCGCTATGCTACTGTGCGCGGGGCCGTTCCCCGTCGGAGGTTGGAAACACCCCTCGCGCAAGGATGTTTGTTCTGTCTTTAATATAAGTTAGTTCATACGTAGTTTGTAAGTTTAGGGACTGATGACCCCGCAGTTAAGTCCCATAAGGTTTACAAACATTTGAACATTAATTTTTTTTAATTGGTCATCAATGATACTGCACCACACGTTGCCCGGGAAACGCACACAATTAAAGAAATCAAATGATAACCGTACGGTATCTTAACTTATTGTACTTGCACTTTTCAAGTTCCCAGTTGTTTTCATTGGTTATTAGGAACATGTTAAAGAAAGGCGTGGATTTATTGGATGTTTGAGGTTCAGAATCATTGGTAGTATCACCAATCAAAGCATGTAGCTCCCCTCATTCTGTATAAATACTGTGGGAGCGTCAGATTTTCAGATAATCCGTTTACGAACTACATAGGACACACGGTTTACGAGATATGACGTCATAAACAGTAGGAGTTGCAAAAACTACCACATAATGCGACGAGAGTTTATTCACGCACTGTATGAGATGACAGTACTTAGCGACTTGCAAGCAACTTTGAACATAATTTCGAACCTTCATTAATCTTTTGCACGCTGACAACGACATCAAAATGATGAAAGGGAAAATTTTCTCTGTTATTACATTTCCGCTGTTCATGGCGCAAAACTACGGCTTTCGGTATGACGTTACAGTTTATAATTTCTACACTACGGATTGTGGTCGTAGGGAATTTTACAGATAGTATACACACGTACAGCTGAATACAAATTGTATGACAGTACGACAAATATTTCATGAGATATAAGGAGATAAACAGTAACGTTCATGGAAAACCGCCCCAACACACATCAGGTTCTAATTTATTACTTCTTCAGTACTAACTGTATTCGTAAGAGATTATACAGTCATAAAGCAGTTATTCAAGTGAATATATACCAGGAAAATTACACAATTGTACAACACATAATTCAGTAAATATGAGGTCAAATATACAGCACGGCTGCCGGCCGCGGGGACTGAAGCGCTCCATTCACGGTCTGCACGGCCACTACGGTCGGGGGTTCGAATCCCCCCTCGGGCATGGATATTTGTGCCGTCCTTAGTATAAGGTAGTTCATAAATAGTTTGTAAGTTTAGGGACTGATGACCCCGTAGTCAAGTCCCATAAGCTGTACAAACATTTGAAATTTTTTTTTTTTTTTTTTTTTTTTTTTTTTTTTTTTTTTTTTTACAGCACGGCTAAAAACATTTCACATCATGCACCATGTTTTATTAGTACCAAGTCTCGCACGGACGACTTACCAAAGAATTTATTCCTAGTAACCTGTGGACAAGTAAGCAGAAGTATTGTTTAGAATCTACTTTTAAATGAAATGGGTTTCATTTGTATTTTTTATTTTGATTACTATCTTTCTGTGTTTGGCTGCTGCACTTATAATTTTGTATATTATACAGGACCATCTTATTTCTAATATTTCTCCCGTGAATATAAAGTGTTTTTAGAGAAAAGGGAGGCAGACATAGAGGGAATGGGTAGGAGGAGTACTAACTGTAGGCTTGAATAAATACCCGGCCGTCGCCGGGTTTTCACCTGCTGGATAGTAAAACCAAGAAAATCGGACTCTTGTTTATTGGAAGTGGCTTAATTCCCGCTGCTCCGCACGCGTAGACTGGATGGTCTGCGTTCGTTGTTTCTACTTCTAAATATAAATTTTCGCAGATTTAGCATTAAAAATGATTTCCTGATCAAGTATTTTGGTACAACTTGCCCCCCCCCTCCTCCCCGTAATGCACCAGCGATAGCAGAATTCAAAACATCCCGAAACAATTTTTTTTTTTAAATTCTAACCAAGGGTCCGAATTCACATTTTCACATTTCTAGCATCAAAATATTGTTAGTAGCACCCTTAAAAGGTTTTCCCTTATTTCACCCGCTTAATGGTTGAAATTCCAAAAATATCGAAACATGTGTTTTTAAAGTTCCAATCATAAACCTAAATCTGAAGTTTTGTATTCCTTGCTTGAAAATGGCCTGAGTAGCAACGTATTTTGAAAACAACATTCATCCTCCATTTCAGTTACTCTCTTAGGGATGGGAATATGGAAGAATCACTGATGCCTACAGTCTAAGAAAAACAAAGTCTAGAAGTTTAAAGTTTATATCGTCTGTAGATTCACTTTTCAACGCCGCTTTCTGTCTTGTAGAAACGGATAGTCGACGCTAATTTCTTCCTTCCGCTATGGTAACTTTCTTGGTAGTTTTACTTTTCAAACTGCAATATGCACTTATTTTTCTTTATTCGTACGCTTGTTGCAGAAAACCAACTGAAGAATTTACATCACGTTTTGCTGTATATAACCTCTTTGCTATTCTGGTGTCAAAAGTCATCGCTGGTCTTCAGTCCGGATTTTGTAAAAGCTGACGATTTTTAACCGCTATATCTTCCACTCTGTTATAGCTATCGACAAGGAGCTGGTATTGTGTACAACGCGAGACTCTGTTTACAACAACAAAGAGAGATCGTCCGTCTCCATTGTGTAGTTTTCGCTGAAAGGCAAAATATTAACACGTACACGTAGATTTTATATAAGTCGGTAAGTTTCAAGTGCCATATCTTCCCCCCATCCCTTTATCGTTATCGACAATCTATCACCTATTACTACATACACACACTATTCTTTTGCGCCGGCCGCGGTGGCCGAGGGGACTGAGGTCACGGTCTGCACTGGATCACTACGGTCGGGGGTTCGAATCCCCACTCGGGCATGGATATTTGTGCCGTCCTTAGGATTAGCTAGTTCATAAGTAGTTTGTAGGTTTAGGGACTGATGACCCCGTAGTTAAGTCCCATAAGCTTAACAAACATTTGAACAGTTTTTATTCTTTTGCGTAAAAAAAAGTAAATTAAAAAAATGTTGAATGTTTGTAAAGCTTAAGGGACTTAACTGCACGGTCATGATTCCCTAAATATACAAAGTACTTACGAATTACCTCATACTAAAGACGACGCAAACATCCATGCCCGAGGGGGGATTCGAACCTCCGACGGCGGACTGCCGCGCGCACACGGCTATTCGTTTGCGATGTGTAGTTTTGGCTGCAGAGCGAAATACAGGCAGGAACACCTCAGTTTTTATGTACGTTAATGTTTGTCCCTGCCTTCCTCTTGGTTATTTGAACTCCTATTATTTTGAACGTATGAGCACGGAACTTTTTGTTAGGTGACTTGAAGATTGAAATGATCGGAAGTCGACAGTAGTTTTCTTTCTTCTCCTTATGTTGAGAATTCTGACAGCGAGTTGTCCTCTGCGAGTGTTGGAGCAGAGCAGTGCTGGTGACGTAGCGCGCGCCCGCCTGCCGCCTTTTCAGCGGCGGCCTTTTAAACTTTAAGGCCGGTGGGCGCGTCTTTGAGCGCGGGCATTCACGGCGAGCATTCAGCGCTGGCGCCGGGCACTCAGCTACTGCACACTGCAGGGCCCGACAGGCTGCTCCCCGCAAGCATGTGCGCAACTGTAGGCGTGTATCTCTAACTTCGGTCAGTTGTAGAATTTTCCGACACGTCTTATCTTCGAGTATAAAGACTTTTATCAGGGTGGGTTTCGGAAAAGGTGATCGTCTGAAACCCAGTTCGCACTCTTCGCCCACGAGACTCAGAGGACCATAGGCACGGGTTCCCAGAGAGATGCCGTGTTTCTTCACGTCTTATAGGCGTTTGATACAGTTCCCCACAGTAGTTTAATGAGCAAAGTAATATCATACGGACCGTCAGACGGATTGTGTGATTAAATTGAGGAGTTCCTAGATAACACAATGCACCATGTCTTTCGCAATGGAGAGAAGTCTTCCGCAGTAACACTCATGTCAGGTGTACCACAGGGGATTGTCGTAGTACCGTTGCTATTCACACTCTACACATATAAAAATGAATGTTTGTCTGTATGTCCTCTATGTGTTTATAAACCATTCATTAGATTGCAGTGAACGTTTGGTGAACTGTTCACCGTACGACCACGAAGGTTTCTGATCCAAAAACAAAAGAGCACGACACATAGCTCAGGAGATATGACGTCTTAAATAATGCGAGGCCACCGCGTGAGAATACCCAGATTTATGCGTCAATTATTGGAAAATGGGAGTACTTAGGGACTTGCAACAAAGTTTGCATGTCTTTTCGGACGTTTATGAAGCTTTTTGCAACTGACTCCCCCCCCCCCCCCCCCCACAAAATGATGAAAGGAAAAGAAGCCTGCCGCTCACAACAGTTTCGCTGTAGATGCCGTAAAACTGTCACACCAGGCACGAACTTTTAAACAAAATAGTTGCAAGAAACTGCCACATAATGCGACGAGACTTATTCACTCACTGACAGTACGTAGCGATTTCGAACCAACTTTAAACATAATTTCAAACTTTTTTGAACATTTTCTTGCTGACAACTATAGCAAAATATGAAAGGAAAACAGTGTCTCGCCTCGCGTTCTACTTTTCCGCTGTTCATCGAATAAAACTACGGCATTTGGTATAAGGATACAATTTATAATTGCTTCACTACAAATTGTGATCGCAGGAAATTTTGCAGATATTATACCCACATATAGCTAAATGTATCTTCGAAATTGCATTACATTACGACACGTATTTCATGAGATATAAAAAACATAAACAGCAACGTTCATAGAAAACCACCATATTACGCTTCAAGTTTAAACCTATTACTTCTTTACTACTAATTATATTCCCAATAGATTTTACAGACACACAGCACTTATACAAATATATACCTAAAAATTATTCAGTTTTACAATGTGTAACTCAATTTATTTATTTACTTATTTAATGGTCAGACATTTGATACATAGTCATTAGTCTTCTAACTTCCCAATACAATTGACCACCTGACATCCCGTCACAATATTGCAGTCTTTACAGCTTCTTAGATGCTCCCAGTTCATAAGACACTTCGGTGAGAGTAAGATTCCAATGCTGTGCATGTGTTCCGCAAGGCAGTCGTGGCCAGTAATTCTTCTAAATGCTGCCACAGTTTCCCTTCGTGGGTGTTTGGGAAGTGCGTTCTTCTCTTCTAACAGTAGAAGCCATGTTTTTCCTTGCCCTTGTGTTGTCGAGTGGTCATAGACCTTCTTCTTGAAACTGTTGTTGATGATTTTTTTAATGGAGATGCATGATAATTTTGGGCAATTTCTTTGAGAAATCTTGGTTCCTTTTTTGATTAAGAAGTCTGCCATTTCATTCCTATGTATACCTGTATGAGCTGGTATCCATTAAAAAACTATTTCAGTTCCAGCATTAGTGATTGAGGCAATAGAGGAGTTTATTTCATTTATGCAAGCACTTAGAGGTGTTTGGAAGGCTACAATTGGCTGTATTGCAGAAGTTGAATCACAAAATATAACAACTATTTTGTGACCTTTGGATACGGACAAAATGTTTTAGTGCCAGGTTTATTGCCTCCAACTCACCATCGAAGTGGGAGTAATACTGCCCTAAAGCTTTGTAAAAACAAAACATTTTACTGTAAACTTCAGCACCAGAGATACCATTTGCTTCAGAAAAGGATCAATCTGTATATGTATGTAACAATTCAGTTTGTGTGTAGTTACCATTTATCATTTATAGAGCCATATTTTAAGAAGTTCTTTATTCGTTTCTGTCTTAACAACCTTTTCATTCAGTTGAAGTCTGAATATGACTGGGCATAGTTTAAGTGAACTGACCGGGGCAGTGAAGTCTTCTTTACTGATTGGTGGACAGTGGTCTTGTCTTACTGCATCAATACATTGCATAAAGCCTTTCTATGTTTTCCGCCGGTTAGCATGATGTTGGTAGTTGCTCCAATATGTGCCATTGGGTAATCTGGTTAATTTTTCATATTGGAGTAGTGCCAGTCTCATAATTCCTGATTTTAGAGGCGCAATGCCAGTCACTGCTTGAAGAGCCGAAATTGGTGTTGTTTCTACTGCTCCTGTAAGCAGGCGCAGAGCTTGATTTTGAAGAACCTCCAATTTAGATACATTCGCTGGGAGTAATACGTCACATCCATACAGAATACTGGGTTTTATATAAATTTTATAGGTAGAGTTCACAACTTCAAGAGAGCTGCCCCACTTTTTTCCAGCTAATCTCTTAAGGATGTCAAATTTTTTCTTGACCATTTCAGCGGTATTTTGTATGTGGTTCACCCATGTCATTTTTTGCTCCAGAGAGATGCCAAGGTACTTTGGATCGTCACACTAAGTTACTTGTTTATTTTGATACTGTAAATTTATATTAGGGATTGAATGAGCCGGCGAGAAAACTTGAAAGAATGTCTTTTCGGTGTTAACTGTCATCAAATTTTCTTTTGACTAGTTTGCTAGTGTAGTCAGGGCTTCATTCATTTTCAGCGTAAGTTGGTCAATTTTCCTCTTTGGCAGTAAGATCCACATGGCCTAATCGTCAGCATAAAGAGCTGTTTTAATGCCCCCGACTTTTTCTAACTCTCCTGGTTAGTCGTTAATCATGATATTAAATAGTGTTGGGCTGATACCACCTCCTTATGGTACTCCTTTTTTAGTTGGTTATAACCTGACATAACGTTATTAATCCTACTAGCACAGTATCGCTGGTGGATAAACAAATACAGCCATTTCGGTATTTAACCAGTGATGCCATAAATTCGCAGTTTATCTAGTAGTTTTAGTCTCCACACAGTGTCATATGCACCCTTAAAACCAACAAAAACGGCCAAAGTTGTACTGCTGTTATCCAAGGCGTCTGTAATTCCTGACTGAAGCGGATCAGTTGTTGCTTTGTTGGTCGATGTTTGCGGAAGCCAGCTTGCTGAGCCCAAGAATCTCATGAGTTTCAAGATAGTATGAAAGTCTGTTATTAACCATTATTTCCATTGTCCTGGAGAGAGTTGAAGTGAAACAGGTCGATAATTAGCAAAAAAGTTTCCTCATTTCTTTGGCTTTAAGATTGGTACTATGACAGCATTCTTCCATGCAGCTGGGACTCCTTCATTCCAACTTTTATTAAAGAGAGTGCATACAGTGTGTTGTGCGTCTGGCCCGAGATTTTTTAGAAACTCTGCAAAGATCATGTCGCAGCCAGGGCTCTTCTTACTTTTTAGTGAATTTAGTGCTCATTGAAGTTCATGAATTGTGAAATCAGCATTAAAAATCTCCTCACTTTGATTCTGTCATGCTGTCTTAATATCACTTCTGAATTTTTTTCCTTTTATCTCATTTCTTTTGCCAATGGATGATTCTTAGTGAAAAACGTGTTGTAAGCTGTAGCTAGATCTTTGTCATCATATATGATCTTCCTCCCACCTGGGTTGGTTCTTTATAAGCTCCAGGTTCACTATCTAAGCTAGATAAAAATTTAAAGACCTTCCTTGTTTCATTCCTGTAATTGAGTACACTAATATATTTTGAGAAGCGATTCTTTTTGGCCTGTATTAATTCCTTTCTCATAACTCAAATGTTCAAATGTTTGTAAATCTATCGGACCAAACTGCGTGGTCATCAGTACGTAGCTCACAAACTACTTAAACCTAGGTAAACTAACCTAAGGACAAACACACACACCCATGCCCCAGAGAGGACTCAAACCTCCACGGCGAGCAACCGCGCGCTCAGCAGCGAGACGCTTTAGACCGCTCGGCTACTCCATTCTCATAACTGAGGATTTTCTTTTCCATTCAATAACGTCCAGGACATCTTTAGTTGCTTCTGCCTGTCTTCTTGCTTCTTCGGCCTTTCTTTAATTTTTCCAAGCGTTTATTCCAGAATGGTTAATACTTATATGGTTTTCCCTTAGGAATATGTCGTTTTGCGCTTAGAAGTATTACTTCGCAAATTTTCCCATTAAATTTATCAGGAGACAATTCCTGTAACGTGAAATTAGCAGATGCCAGTTCGTTATCTAGTTCTTCTCTGAAGGCATCCCAATAGGCCCTTTTAAAATTCCAGCTGCATTTTACTTGATTCTTTGGCACAAAACGTGTTTCACTACAAATAATCATGCGGTGTCCAGTTCCAACTCCAGTAGTAATGTTATTTGATGTTCTTGTACTGGTATCAGAAGAAACCATTGCCAGGTATGGGTTTGTTGCTGTGCCATTGTAGTGGAGATAACTTGGGGAATCTAATGTTGAATAGACCAGTTCTGTATTATTTGACGCAATAAAGTCTTGTACTGCTTTTCCTGCTCCATTTTCATCATTGTAACCAATTGTGCAGAAATGATCATTAAAGTCTCCATCTATTACAGTTTTATTTTCTATATTTCTGGCATTTGTATTTATAATATTGTTAGGCGGATTGTAGATACCATATTTGCTTCTGAAACCATACATCAACTTTTACTATTTCAGCAAGATCTTCTCCATCATTCATATCTTTAATTATTACAAACTTGTTTGTTATGTCCTTTTGTCTGCCCACAAGTATGCCACTTGCAACCTGGCGGTATTTAGGTAAGATATGTATCTGGTATTCCTTGAAATTGTGGTATGTTAGAGTTTCTGTAGAAACATTAGCTTCTAATATTATAAAGATATTGATCTTGAAATCATTTAGAATTTTTAGCGATTCTACTTTCTTTGGCTGGAATATCCCTCCTGCAATCCATTGCAGTATATTTAAGGTGTACTAGTACGTCCGACTGGGGGACTGTTTTACGTCCGGATTGATTCCCACTGAGAAGTTCCATCGTGAGCTTCACTGTACGCCATTTAGCGTTACCCGGAGTGACCTCGTGGAGGCGGCATACGTTACACCCCATGTATAACTCAATAAATATGGGATCGTGTAGATTTTATATGCCATTTGTATTTTGATTGCTATCTTTTTTTGTTCGGACACTGCACGTATAATTTCGTACATTATGCAAGACAGCGTTATTTCTTATATAATCTCCGATAAATATAGCATGCTTTTAGAAAAGAGTAGATGGACAGAGTGAAGGGTTAGAAGTACTAACTCAAGGCAAGAATAAATAAATAAATAAATACCCGAAAAACGCCGGGTTTTTAGCTAGTATGTATGTAAATGACCTTGTGGATAACATCGGAGGCGCTTCGGTCACGGTCTCCACGGCCACTACGGTCGGGGGTTCGAATCCCCCCTCGAGCATGGATATTTGTGCCGTCCTTAGTCTTAGTTAGTTCATAAGTACTTTGTAAGTTTAGGGACTGATAACCCCGTAGTTAAGTCCCATAGACTATACAAACATTTGAATATTTGATAACATCGGAAGTTTATTGAGGCTTTTTGCGGATGATGCTATAGTGTATAGAGCGGTTACATTATTGGAAAATTGTATTGAAATGCAGGGGGATCTGCAACGAGTTCACGCATGGTAATGGGAATGGCTATTGAATCTCAATGTAGAGAAATGTGATGTACTACGAATACATAGAAAGAAAGATTCTTTATCATTTTGCTGCACTATAGCAGATCAGCAACTGGAAGAAGTTAATTCCACAAATTATCTGGGAGTAGGCATTAGGAGTGATTTAAAATGGAACGACAATACGAGACTGAAATAGAACGGAGAGTCGATAGTGGTACTCAAGATACCCTCCGCCACACACCGTCAGGTGGCTTGAGGAGTATGGATGTAGTTGTAGACGTGACGTGGACTCTAAAGTAGAACTGGAAGGAATTGCAGGGCTGTCCATTACTTCGTATAAGAGTAGGAGCGGTTGGAGGTCTCTCGTGAACAGCGCGCTGCCAAGCGTTCCAGATATGGTCAGTGACGTTCGTGCCTCGAGAGCCTGGCGACCGCGGGGGCCCGGGAGGCACTCCGCAGGACTGGGGCATGTGCGGGCAGTCGCCGAACTCACTGCTGTCAAGCTGCTGCCAGCTGGCAGTTCTAGTGCTGGGCAAGGTGCCGCGCGATGACTGTTCGTTTCCAATTACTTCTCTACGTAATTGACCAAATATCTTCTGTAAGTTTTGCGTTCCAAAAGTGGCCGAGCGCATTGAGGCTCTATGCTCCGACGCGTCAGACCGTTCCCCGTCAGGGGTTCGAACTCTCCCTCTGGCATGGATCTTTATACTGTCTTTAGTATAAGTTAGTTTAGAAGTAGTTTGTAAGTTTAGGAACTGACGACCTCGCAGTTAAGTCACATAAGGTTAACAAACATTTGAACATTAAAAAAAATTGAAACCCCGGTTCCTGTACACTGTTTTAATCTGCCAGTAAAGTTTTACGGATAATACTAGTTTATGGCTGGTTGTTGTTGTGGTCTCAGTCCGCAGACTGGTTAGATGCAGTTCTTCACGCTACCCTGTCCTCTACAAGCAAAAAGTGTTCAAATGTTTGTAGAGCTTATGGGACTTAACTACGGGGACATCAGTCCCTAAACTTACAAACTATGTATGAACTAGCTGATACTAAAGACGGCACAAACATCCATGCCGTAGAGGGGATTCGAACCGCCAACCGCAGCGGCCGTGCAGACCGTTACTGGCGCGCCGTAGACCGCTCGGCTACTGCAACCGGCTGTCGTGTGCAAGCTTCTTCATCTGAGATTACGTTCGGCAGCCTACATCCTTTTGAATCTGCTTACTGTATTCGTCCCTCGGTCTCCCTGTACGATTTTTATCCCAAATACTTTCCTATAATGCTAAGTTGACAATTCCTTGATGTCTCAGAACTTCTCCCACCAATCTAATCCATCTCTGAGTCAGGATATGCCAGAAACTCCTTTTCTCCTCTGTTGAGCACCTCCTGATTAGTTACGTGATCTACCCA
Source organism: Locusta migratoria (assembly GCA_026315105.1). Classification (NCBI taxonomy): domain Eukaryota; kingdom Metazoa; phylum Arthropoda; class Insecta; order Orthoptera; family Acrididae; genus Locusta; species Locusta migratoria. The sequence goes on from CM048748.1 coordinate 478,958,960, forward strand.
TCTAATCTTCATCATTCGCCTGTAGCACCACATTTCGAAAGCTTCTTTGATGTTTTTGTCTCAACTCCTTACCCTCCAGGTTTCACTCCAATACAATGCTACATTCCAGGACTTCCTAACATATAAACTAATATTGGTTGTCAACATATTTCGCTTCTTCAAAAACGCTTTTCTTCTCACAGCCATTCTGCATTTTATATCTTCCATACCTTTACTTCGGCCATCAGAAGTCATCTTGCTACCCAAGTAACAAAACTCATCTACTACTTTTACGTAATCTAATTTTCTGACACTACATTCCATTATCCTTGCTTTACTATTGTTGACATTCATATTGTACCCTCTTTTCAAGGCATTGTCCATTCTTTTCTATTGCTCTTCCAGATCCTTTGCGGTCTCTGAGAGAATACTATGTCATTGGCAAACCGCAAGGTTTTCATTCACTCTCCTTGGACTTCAATTCCTTCTCCAAATTTCTCCTTGCATTCCTTCACAGCTTGCTCAATACTGGGAAAAGGCTACAACACTGTTTTACTTCCTTCCAAACCACTGCGACCCTTTCATGCCCTTCGACTCTAATAATTGCTCTCTGGTTTTTGTATAAGTTGCTCCCTATATTGTAGCCCAGCTACCTTCAGAAACTGAAAAAGCGTATTCCGGTCAACATTGTTAAAATCTTTCTGCTGATCAAGAAAGGCTAAAAACGTAGGTTTGCCTTCGCTCAATACATCCCTCGCGTGTTCCTACATTTATCCTTAATCCAAAGTGCCCTTCCACCAGAGTTTGCATCTGCCTGTAAATAATTCGCGTTGGTCCACCGGCCAGCAGGTGCTGGGTCTGGTGACGCGCGGTCAGCCGGCAGGTCGGGCGTTCGCACCCCTGCCCCGCCGATGCGCTAGCCGGCCGGCCTCGTCTGCCCCGTTATCACATTACGTCACTGAAGAAAAAAGCGGCCATGATGCATGCACGCTCGCGCGCAAACTCGATTCCCGGCGCCGGCATTAGGTAAATTACGCCTTGTCACGGCCCGGGCGAGCTGACAATCAATTTGGCGCCGCTCCGCCGGCTTAGGCCCGGCCCGGCAGCGCTGCCCGCTCGACCGCGGCGCACGGCGCGAAATGAACCTGCAGCTGCCGGCAACTGGCGGACATCGACGTAGCAGGTGTTTGTCCGAACGTGAGCCAACTAACGTCTCCAAAACGACTAATGTTTTCTTCTTCTTATTCGTGCAAGAGACGTAATAAAACATCTACATATTAATTTTAAAAACAATTATGCCCAGAAGAGCGTTTCGTTGTGCCGACATTAACTCCTCAAAGGTAAAGTGTGAGGGACTGACCGGGCAGAGAGGGTGGAATTATTTTGATAGCCCCATTTGCTTAGGTTTACGTTAGACGTTGCTATGCCACTGCGTAATGCTTCAAAAACTCCCGCGCTGTCCAGCTTTCGTTGTGCCCAGTAGCCAAGGCTTCGGACGGGTCCATCCACACGTGTCTTACCGCATCCTTCCAGCGTTCTACCGTTGTTCTGCAGTCACTCTCCGTCTCAGCTGATGTGAGAAAACTGTTTCTAGATTTAAGCCCCTGTGCTGCTGGCTCCATCGCATGGAGTGGGTGCTACTTGGAGACTGTAGATTTTGTCTCTCTTAATATGCTGTCTGTTCTGGAGGTGCAATACCGGCAAGATGACACACTTTATTTACACGGGTCGGCTGCAAACATCCTGTAACTGTTCTGGCAGATTCACTGAGGGTGACGTCGACTTGTTTGGCGTCTGCTGACCTGCACCAAACTGGGCTAGCGTATTCGCCAGCGGCGAGGGCTGACGTTGTTACAACCTTTGGTCTTGCGCCCTATGTCGAACCCGTCGGTCATCTCAGAATGTTGTTCCGACCACAAACTTTCAGTTTTGTATTAAGGCAATGTTGTTCAAAGTCAGAGCTCGGTCTAAAGTAACGGCTAAGTATTTAGGGTTTTTGTAGTGTTCCAAGTCAACACCCCTTCAAAATCCAGAGACATCAAGACAAAAAGTTATCTTCATAATAGCCCCGTCGGGGGTTAAAATCCCCCCTCAGGCATGGATGTTTGTACCGTTTTAAGCATAAGGTAGTCGATAAGTACTTTGTAAGTTTAGGGACTGATTACCCCGCAGTTAAGTCCCTTAAGCTTAACAAACATTTGAACATTTTTTGATAATGGCACCTCTGTTGGTATGACAGTCAGCTACCTTCTGACAACACCTTGTGCGTGGGCACGGCAAAATATTCAAGAATCGGAACTCTCAATTTTATTGCATACTGTAGTTCGCGTCAGGTAAGAATGCGCTTGCGCGTGAAGAGGTCGAGCGACATGGTAGACGTTGAGGGCAGGAGCTGCGGCCGAGCGCCAGCTCCTGTCCACCGACAACGGAGTCTGGGGAAATCCCGGGGCTGGCCACGCGCCTAGAGAACGAATACTACTGGCTGCCCGTGCGCTAGCGGAGGGGGATGTGTAGAACGGCTGACAACTGGCCACCTTCCTCCGTGAAGCAGGCTATAGCAACCGGCCCGGCTTCTCGTGCAGAGAACAGCATATATACGACGTCCTACTGACGGCTCGCGAACTCTTTGCGAAGCGTGTCTCTCGCAGTGCAAAGGTAAACGAACTTCCCTCTATTTAGAACTTCCGTTCCCCCCACTCAAACGCCTTATTTCGGCGTCATGTCAATATTACACAACGGCACGTCTTAACCGCTATTCAGTCTGAATGACGAATCAGATGAATATCGTATTATGAATCAGTAAACGTATTTTCACATCTGCGGTAAAATTCATGTCACAGAATATATAGTTTTTTCCTAAGAAAAGTTATTGCTCTATTTCGCTAATTTTTGCTCGCCACACTCACCCACTACCACGCACTGTAATGAATTGTACACTTAAACCTTCGCATCAATCACACCACCCAATAGCGAAAACTGTATAACAATATAAAAAAGAGTTTTTGAGTTTATCGAGGTGAGACAGATTGATGCGGCTTCAAGACTGTGTTTTATGGTTTGTATACTTATCTATAAATAGATATGATATGATTAGAAAGAATTCATACCATACTTATAAAATCCTCAGCAAGTTTATTTCATATTTACGTACTAATATCACGTTTATATTTGTACAATAGGAACGACAGCCGCGGCGCAGTGCCCGTGCGCTCTGAGTCGCATTGCTGAGGAGCGCTCATCTGCTCCCAGTCGGTAGTTTGAGTCCTCCTTCGGGCATGGCTGTGCGTGTCGTCTTGAATTTAGTGTCCGGACACTTGCCATGTCTGACATTTGCCACACTGTTACCTGCTCTGAAGGGTCGGGTGCCCCTGTCTCCACCTCCTCCCCCTCCTACCACCCTACACTGGTCGCTTCCGCATTTCGTGGTGTGACCGTCAGTATGGAAGTTATTACAACGGACGGGCAGGCCTCTTGCCCATTACAATGGTTACGCGATAATAGGTGTGGATGTGCTTCGCCGAAAACAGGATCATTGCAAGAGAAAGCTGCTTACGAAAAACGGAGACGTATTGAAAGTAGAGAACATCTGTGAGGACAGCCTAACGATGCGACCTTTATTAGCTGCAAAAATAAAAAGACTGTATCACAACTCAGTATCCGTAAATCGGGCGGTGGTGTTCCAGGTTCCGCTGAATAGGTGAGGAGTCCACTGTACGGAGGAAGCGGGGGCTGTGCGGCGTGGACTGCGCAGTTTTTTAGGGTAAAGGGCTTTAGGGAAATACTAAACGGACTGTCTCAAAGGGTGCAGGTCGATTACAGGAGAAATTTAGATCTGGGAACTATCGATATAACAGTTGTAAATTGTCGTAGCTGTGTCGGGAAAGTACCAGAACTCCAAGCGTTAATAGAAAGCACCGAAACACACATGATTAGAGGTAGCGAAAGTTGGCTTAAGCCGGCAATAAGTTCAGCAGAAGTTTTTGCAAAAGATATGACTGTGTTCAGAAAAGATAGGTTAAACAAAATAGGTGGAGGCGTGTTTGTCGCCGTCAAAAGTAGTCTATCAAGTAGACTCGCACTCGAAAATCGTAAAAAGTTAATTATAGCGCCCCGACTCTGACGATACAATAGCAGGAAGGTTCAAAGAAAACCTGTGTGTAAGTGCAAAAACGTACCCGACTCACACAATAATAATAGGCGGTGATTTTAATTTACCCTCAATCTGTTGGCGAAATTATATGATCAAATCAGGAGGTACGCATAAAACATCGCGCGAAATTGTACTCAACGCATTCTCTGAGAGTTACTTCAAACAATCAATTCATGAGCCAATTAGAATTGTAAATGGATGTGAAAACACAGTTGATCTCTTAGCAACAAATAATCCTGAGCTCATAACGAACATCAAAACGGATCCCGGTATTAGTGACCACAGAGCTGTCGTAGCAAGATTGAATATCGAAGTCCCAAAGCTACAAAAAAAAAAAAAAAAAAAAAAAAAAAAAAAAAAAAAAAAAAAAAAAAAAAAAAAAAAAAAAAAAAAAATGGTCGAAAAGTATATTTGTTCAGGAAAACAGAAATACAATACAATGCTTCTTGAAAGGCAGTTTCCACTCATTCCAAAAACTAAACGTAAGTGTGGACCAGATGTGCCTCCAATTCAAAGAAGTAGTATCGACAGCAATTGACAGTTTTATACCATATAAATTAATAAAAGAAGGAAATGATCCTCCTTAGTACACAAAACAGGTCAGGAGAATGTTGCAAAAACAACGAAAAAGGCATGCAAAATTTAAACGAACACAAAATCCCCAGGATTGGCTATCCTACACAGAAGCTCGAAAATTAGAGTGGACTTCAAAGCGAGATGCCTACAATATTTTTCACAACGAAACTCTCTGTCGAAATTTGACTGAAAACCTAGAGAGATTTAGGGCAGATGTTAAATATACCTGTGGCAAAATACAAACAATGCCCTCACTACGCGACAATAATGGCTAATCCTGCCGATGATAGCGCTACTAAAGCAGAGTTACTAAACATAGCTTTTCGAAACTCATTCACCAAAGAAGACGAAACCAATATTCCAGATTCGAATTGCAAACAGAGGCCACAATGAGTAACGTTGAAGTAGATACCGGCGGAGTACTTATATCACGTAACAAGAACAGGTCTTCTAGTCCAAACTATATACAAATTAGATTTCTATTTCATTATGCTGAAGTGATAGCTCCTTACTTAACAGCCATATACAACCGCTCGCTCAAAGAAGGATCTGTAACAAAAGACTGGAAACTTGCAAAGGTCACACCTATATTCAAGAAAGGCAGTAGGAGTAACCCACTAAACTACAGGCCTATTTCATCGACGTCAATTTGTAACAGGGTTTTTTTTAACATATCCTGTATTCAAATATTATGCATTACCTCGAACACAATGATCTATTGATCCAGGCCCAACACGGATGTAGAAAATATCGTTCATGCGCAACACAACTAGTTCTTTACTCACAAGGAGTGATGAGTGCTATCGACAACGGATCTCCAATTGATTCTTCATTTCCAGAAAGCTTTTCACAGCGTACCTCACAAACGACTTTTAACCAAATTCCTTGGTTATGGAATATCGCCCCAGATTTGTGACTGGATAGGGGATTACTTGTCGGAGAGGACACAGTTTGTAGTAATAGATGGTAAGGCATCGACTAAAATAGAGGTGATATGCGGCATTCCAAAGGGTTGTGTTATTGGTCCTCTGCTGCTCCTTATATACATAAATGATTTGGGGAAAATTCTGAGCAGGTGACGCCGTCATTTATCGTCTAGTAAAATCATCTGACGATCAAAACCAACTGCAGAACTCTAAATAGGATATCAGTATAGTGTAAAAATTGGCAATTGACTCTAATTAATGAGAAATGTGAAGTCGTCCACATGAGTATGAAAAGAAATCCGTTAAACTTTGTTTACAAGATTAAGAAATCAAAAGTGAAGACCGTAAACTCCACTAAATACCTAGGAATTACTATTACTTCACACTTACACTGGAAAGAACACGTAGATGATGTCGCGGGAAAGGCGAACCAGACACTGTGTTTTATTGGCAGAACCCTTAAAAGATGCAACAGAACTACTAAAGAAACTGCATACACTACGCTTGTCCGTCGTTTTTAGGAGTATTGCTGGGTTTGATGGGAGATCGAAAGAGTCCAAAGAAGGGCAGCTCGTTTTGTATTTTCACGGAAATGATACGGGATCGCCGGCCGCGGTGGCCGAGGGGACTAAGGCGCTCCAGTCACGGTCTGCACGGCCACTACGGTCGGGTGTTCGAATCCCCCCCTCGAGCATGAATATTTGCGCCGTCCTAGTTGGTAAGTAGTTCATATGTAGTTTGTAAGTTTAGGGACTGATGACCCCATAGTTAAGTCCCATAGACTATACAAACATTTGAACATTTGATACGGGATCTGGGATGGGAATCATTACAACAACGGCGCTTATTGCTGCGGCGTGGGCTACTTACGAAACTCAAATCGCCAACATTCTCATCCGAATGCGAAAATATATTGTTGACTCCCACTTTCATAGGTAGAAAAGATCATCCGATCAGAATAAAATGCCAGAAATCAGAGCTCGAACAGAGAGATTCAAGTGTTCTTTCTTCCCGCGCCCTATTCGAGAATGGAATGGGAGATAAATAGTATAAAGGCGGTTCGATGAACCCTCTTCCAGGCACTTGAATGTTATTTGCAGACTATCCCATCTAGAAGTAGATGTAGAAATAGTGATGAAACTAACTAGTCCCAGTTCGGTTCACTAGCGTTTAATCAATACGCAGTGAAATTTGACTCAGAGTTACATATACCGCTTTTCAATTTGCAATTTCCCATGTAGGTAAAAGCTTCTGTAGTTGACACATTAAGAGAAGTTTTTTCAACCTTGTGATATTATGGCTACCGTCAAAAATTGTGAGTTTTAATATTATTTACTGTAGCTTCAGAGCCGCAACTAGCTCCTAAAAATCTCATTTTTGTTAAACTGATAAGGTACACTTTAGGTTTTAAAAAGAATCTGACCTCTTAAATAGCACCTAAAATAGACACCCTAAAACAGATATGCTCCTAAGGTTGACAAGTTCGGCTGCTATAGTGTTGAAACAATTCCAATATGTCCAAAATTAGACAAGGATAGAAATACTTTACAGCAGATGTAGATCTCATGAAGTACATTTAGCTGTAGTCCTTAAAAATTAAAATTATCTTTTATCATGCCAGTAAAAGCTATCGAAACAAGCCAAGGAGCTTACGATTAAAAAATAACTGTTATAACATAATATCATAAATGTATTAGACATATTTTTCTTATGCATTAGAAACTTTTCGAAAACATATTTGATCATTTCGTCTGCAACATCAATTATGTGATAGGGTGATTTGCTTTGCATTAGCAAGGGGATCTACTTCTATGGTATGTTTGCAGCAGTTCTCATTTAGAATTCTGGAATATTTACTTCGTCTCCTTTGGTGAAATAATTTCGGAAAACTTCATTATTTAATAACTCCACTTAGTGACACTGTCATCAGTAGCATTACCGTCGCTATCGCGCAGTAAAGGCACGGACTGAATCTTTCAGCTGGTGTAGATAACATAGGACCAGAATCTGTTTGGATTTTCCGCCACATTTCTACAAAGAGTTTCGTCGTGAAAACTATTAAACGAATTTCGCACTGAAAGCCGCACTAAATTTCGAGCTTCAGTAAAACTTCGGCAATGTTGGGGATTTTGCATTCGTCTAAGTTTTCTACAACAATTTTCTGTTTTGGTTTGTGTACCATGGCGGATCAGTTCGGTATCTTACTAATTTATTTGGTAGGAATGCCTCGAGTGCTGTTGGTAGTATTTCTCTGAATGTAAGCCACTGTCTTCACTGACATAGTTAATTTAGAAAAAAAGTAGACTATCTCCTAGGAAGATATCAACCGATTTTTTTTATTTTTTTTAACAGAAGTATTTAGCGTTTAGTTTTGGTAAATATCTTTGTTACGGATTTGAGATCGCTACAACTTTGCGTTTACTTATCCCTGTATCCGTCGTGATGCTCAGACGTATTTGTGAGTAAGAGTTCAAGAGTGTTTTCGAAACCATATACAATTTGAATGGGCTCTGGAACCAATAGTTCAAAGTAATTAAAAAAATTAGAACAAATTCGGAAGCTGTATCTACCACTCTGTCTGAAGGTGTATTTTGGTCAACGTACGGATGGTAGATTTAAGTCACTGCCAACTATAATTGTATGAGTAGTGCACCTATTTGTAATGAGAGTCACGTTTTCTATGAACTGTTCAGCGCCATCATCATGTGTGTGCGAGGGTCGGTAAACGGAGTCAGTTATTAATTTATTTCGGTTGTCGAGTTATTTTGTACTGCAGATCATAGGAAATATGGCTTTTCCTTTAAAAAACTAGGGTATTTCCTCTGCGTCTCAGTAGATACCAAAGCTACACAATGTAGAACAACAGTGTACATTACAATCATAGTATTCTATATTCCTTCATTTCCTAATTTCAAATATTTTAAAACTATTTGTCGATTTTAGATGACCAGTCAAACATAGACGCTCTTATCTCCATTTTCTATAAATATTTTCTGTCACTGTTTTGAACATTGTCCCAAAACACTTTATTAATTAATGTTTCGCCGCACGAGAGTAAATTTATGAAGTGTATCGTCCTTCTATCCTCTTTTTTGTCATGAAATTGTAGCAATTAATATATGTACAAATGGAGTGATGACCCTTGAATGATCAAAGAACATTCGAATTATGTTTATATCGTTCCTTTCGTATTCCTTCCATGGCGATGGACTGTTTCTATCGCAATCAGGGAGTGTGGAAGAAAGCTACCGTACAGACGGAGGGAGAATGGATCCATATTTGTGGTTGGAAGAATTAATTATACACTGACATAGGCGACGGTATTGCTTCGTTTCCCAAAAGTTATAAATATTTCTATATCGGGATATTTAAAAGAAGCTGTACATTTCGGCGAGATATCGAAGAAAAAGATCTCTTTCGTATTGGCTGTATCGAGTAAGATATGGAGACGGAGGTTTGGAAGCAAACAGCTGGAGTACGGGGAAGGGCGTCCCTTGCCTGAGGGTCGCTAATCCGACTACCTGGCGAAATGTCCGGCGTGGCAAGAGTTCGGCATTCGCTAGCACTCCAAGTGACAGCATTACAGTTACAGAAGAATCACACGATACAAACGTTTCGCTCTTTCTCCACTTGGCCGGGACACTTTCGTTCTAGGAACCAAACATAAATGTTTACGTATATGTTAATAAATATCTTGATCCGATTGCTACCAAACTTCACAAGGTGACCCACTGGACTAAATGCAGACTTCCTGAAGGTCTCCACAAAATTTCTGAAGCCCTCTTGGAATCTATAGGAGGAAAGCGTGAATACACACATCCATTTTTATAGACAAACACTAGTCTTAGTACCCAGTGATCCTACGGTATGTACATTTATGTATGTGGTGTCTACCAGAAATAAAAATTAGCACACCCTCTTTCATTTTTCAAATTCACTCGAGATTACTGTTGAGCCAGTACATACGGAGTGCACGAGATGAATACATTCAAAACGAAGTGACACTGAGGTCGAAACATTTATTAAAATCAAAGCACATAGAAGAGAGATATCCCTTTCACAAATTTCCTTAAACCCTCACACACTGATTGCAGCCACTGGGCGTGGAAAAGACTTGCTGTAGGCCAAGTCGCAAAATACATACAAGAGTAAGAATACAAGTAGTAACCAGTCCTCAGAGAGAGTTTAAGACGAAAGGTAAGAAACTAGCCATGAGTTCGCGCACGCCGCGGCGAAGCGGCCGAGCGCATTGAGGCGCTACGCTACGAAGCACGAGGCCGTTCTCCCTCGAACATGGCTGTTTGTGCCGTCTTTAGTATAAACTAGTTCATAAGTAGTTTGTAAGTTTAGGGACTGATAAAAATGTTCAAATGTTTGTTAAGCTTATGGGACTTAACTACGGGGTCATCAGTCCCTAACCTTACAAACTACTTATGAACTACTTACGAACTAGGACGGCACAAATATGCATGCCCGAGAGGGCATTCGAACCCCCGACGGTAGTGGCCGAGCAGACCGTGACTGGAGCGCCTTAAGGTGGGTTGTCCAAGGCGCGATTGCTGCCTGCGGCTGCGATGGATCGGCTCGTGACGTCAGAGGCTGGCTCCTCGCGCATGCGCACTTTGAGTTTGGAGTGCGGCGCGCGGCTGATGCGGCGACAATCGCAGGACTGCACCAGTGAGCAGTGTTGCGATGGGAGTCGGACGACTCAAGGCAGCGGCAGAAAGATGTCGAGACAAGCGGACCGAAGAAAAACGGATATGAACCGCTAATGAGTTCGTCTCGCCATTAAGCTATTGCCTTTGTACGTTGAACAGATTTAGATTTCATGGCAATATAGTGACATATATAATAGTAGACTGAAAATTTTCGGAGTAATAAAAGAGAAATGAAGGTTGGAAAAGGTTGTATTGGCCTCTAGGGTTTTGGAAATACAATATGTGACCGGTGATAACTAATTTTTTTGTTTAGGTGATCCCACAGGTATAAGGAAATGCGTAACAACGTTCATGTAATATTTTCATTGATTTCATTCATACCAATACAGTCCGTTTTGTGGCGCGCCGTAAAAATTATCTTAGTTTATATGAACAAAGATAAATTTTGTGGTGTACCATTTAGATTCAAATGTCTCTTGTATGGTATGGCTGACATCTTCGATATTTTAAAATCTTTTTGTTTGCCATATTCCCTGGAAGATGAAATAAATTATAATAAATCAGCAAACAGTCTTACAACTGTTGTTGATACAATTAACAAGCTACAGAAAAATCTTTTGTTTGGTATGTGTTTGCTGTTTTTGATCTCCCTTGGAAAAATTTTCAACTGTACGTTTTCGAACACTGGGACTTATTTCAAAGGCAATACAGAAGAGACGAGAGAGAATCAGGCTGCATCAGGACTTTCAGATAAACACACTCCTGGTCTTATAAACAGCGCCGCAATCGAAAATAAGAAAATAAAAGAACAATAACCTTAGCGTCACTGCGTTTTACTTTTATTTATTTTTTCAGTTCCACTGATAGATTTGTTGAAACGGTTCTAGGATTTTCTCTGTATGCCACTCTCTGCAAGTTCCAATTCATGTGCAAACTGGCTGACATTTAATCTAAACTCAAGTATGAATTTCGTGTCGTCATTTAAAAGGTGCCTGTTAATAAAAATGTTTTAACAGCTTTCATGGTCATGTCACAAAAACAGAATATAAAGAAAACCTTAACTGTTAAAATCTGCAGTGACACAGTGAAGTACACGGCATTGTGATGAAATAAAGAACCAAAACTTCCATCCCTTTGGAGAAGACTCACACAGCTCCATGACGTCGCAAGTAGAATTAGCAAAAAAAGCTGCCATTGATGAAGGTTCACAAATAAAGAAGCGAAACGCCTGTCATTTAGTTGCAATATACGGAAATAAACCACCATAAATATTAAATACTGTTTAATTAATACCTCGTTTCATCATTAAAAAAAACTATAGTTCTCTCTCTAATGATTGTGTAAAACATGAATTCCTTTCCAGGCTATCATTTAAAAAAAAAGGGTTCAATATCTTCAACACTTTATAAGATGTGATGATTGTTGCCTCCGCACAATTCAGGTTGCACATTGAGAGAATTGGCGCGCTAGTCGCGACGCTCCCGTACCGTAGATATACGAGCCAAAATCTCGAAAACGGAGACAGGTATCGTCCTGCTCTCAACTTTAAAAATAATTTCGAATTATTGGCTTCATTTCATCCGCAACAACGTATGACCTAAAATGAACAATACGCAAAGTAGTCAGCGACTACATTTTTCGTTGCAAACACTTCAAGTTTAATGCAATAGGTTACTTAAAAATTAACTATCTGAAAAACTATGAGGAATTTTGAGAAAATAGAAACTTCGTTATCAAGATGGAGTATGAAACTACAAGATATGCAAAAAACAAATTTTTTTGCCTGTTAGTTTCCTCGAACTCGACAGAGATGTAATAAAAAGTGATAAAAACACGCACTACCGAAAGTAGCGCTTTTTAATTTTTTAAAGGAAAACGAGAATCTGTAACGAAAAACTAAGTGTGAGAACTGATGTAGCTTTGCTTCCTTAACATGCAGTATTTTTTACAGCAAAAAATCGGAAATTTTATTTTTGTCGTGAATTTCGTGAGTCGCCGACCAGGAGCCGCGCCTTTGTAAACGGCAACGGCTGCCGTCGTGCTCGCGACTCTCCGCCGTCTGCCATGGCCGGAAAAAGGAGGGGGGCCGAGCCGCAATCGCAGTTAACAGCCGCGCCTTGGACAACCCACCTTTAGTCCCCTCGGCCACCGCGGCCGGCCGCGACCACGAGGGATGCAAAGTACGTCGTATCGGTGATCATGTCGAGTCCGGCGCGGAAATCTAGCACAAACTGCTAGTTCCCAAGGTAATGGGAAGCACGTGTCACTAAACGACGGTAACTGCCACTCACTGATCTCTCGGTATCGACACCTCCAGCAACTGCAACGGAATGGGCTTGGGAACTGCTCTCCAGGCTATTTAAAGAAGTGACCAATGCATTCATATGCACCTCCGCGGTTGGCGAAAAGGCCCCTGTAGCCAACCTAGCAGGGGAGGGAGGACTCACCGTTACCTATCTTGTGGCCGCCGGCAGCGGCGGAGTTCCAACCGTCACGTTGGCTGGCCTGAACTGGCGCGGATTCTCAAAAATCGTCTCCCCCCACCACCACGTGCTACAGCGACGGTTTGAAACTACGGCCGAAGGGAAACTAAACAAGATTTCGCCATCCTGGTCATTTTCTGTGGTAATTAAATGTACAGTGCCAAAGTTATGCTGATCTCTCCAACCGATGCTCCTCTGTACAGACAATACATCGGTACTGTCTGTGGGCCTGGGAAAAATAGTTTTATGCCTATAATCGTGCGATCTACATGTGCATCTACGTGAGATAACAAATCTCACTTAAATGCCTGGCAGACGGTTCATCGAACCGACTTTATGCTATTTATCTCCCATTACATTCTCGAATATCGCGCGAGAAGAAAGAACACCTGAATCTCTCCGTTCGAGCTCTGATTTGTAGTAATTTATTTCGGTGATCATTATTACCTATGTAAGTGGAAGTCAACAATTTACTTTCGCATTTGGAGGAGAATGTTTGCGTTTGGATTTTCGTAAGTAGCTCACGCCGCAGCGATAAGCGCCGTTGTTGTAATGATTCCCATCCCAAATCCTGTATAATTTCCGTAAATCTGGGTCCCCTGCATCGTGACAATACAAAACGAGCTGCCCTTCTTCGGACTCTTTTGATGTCTTCCGTGAAACCCACCTGATAAGGATCCCACACTGCACAGCAATACTACCAAAAAGGAGGAACAAACGTAGTGTATGCAGTCTCTCTAGTAGTTCTGTTGCACCTTTTAATGGTTCTACCAATAAAACGCAGTCTCTGGTTCGCCTTTCCCACGACATTATCTACGTGTTCTTTTCAGTTTAAGTCTGATGTAATAGTAATTCCTGGGTATTTAGTGGAGTTTACGGCCTTCACTTTTGATTGATTGACCTTGTGAACAAAGTTTAACAGATTTCTTTTCGGACTCATGTGGACGACTTAACAAATGTCAGTATTTAGAGTCAATTGCCAATTTTTACACCATAGTGATATCTTATTCACATCGTTCTGAAGTTGGTTTTGATCTTCAGATGACTTTATTAGACCGTAAATGACGGTGTCATCTGCAGACAACCTAATAGAGCTGCTTAGATTTTCTGTCAAATCGTTTATGTAAATAAGGAACAGCTGAGGACCAATGACAATACCCTGTCGAACGCCGGATATCAAGTCTGTTTTAGTCGATACCTTACCATCGATTACTACAAACTGTGTCCTCTCTGACAGGATATCTTCTATCGAGTCGCAAATTTTGGGCGATATACGATAACCATACAATTTTATTAAAAGCCGTTTGTGAGGTACGGTGTCAAAAGCCTTCTGGAAATCAAGAAATAGGGAACTAGTTTGAGAACCCTTGTCGATAGCAATCATCACGTGATGTAAGTAAAGAGCTAGTTGTGTTTCGTGTGAATGATGCGATGGTTTCGAAACCCGGCCGGGCCTCGGATTTTCTTCAGTTTGCGTTTTAACCCATCCTTCATCTCTGAACGATGTGAGGAGTCGCCAGAAACGACCGTGGTTCGCATTCCACGTTAAGCTGTAGGTCTCCTTTCCCCGGTTGGGTAATCGGGGTAGGCTAGGGCACACAAGTCACCGAAGCGGCGTCCAATTGAAAGACTTGCACCAAGCCAATGAGGCACACTAAATTATCATTATTATGTGATGAAGTTTTAATGATTATGAAATAACTACTTAAACCGGTCTGAGCGTGTCATCAGTAAACTAGGGATTTCATCTGGATTCAGAAATTGTGATTAAATTTCACGTATTATTTTTATAACTCACTCTTCCTTTGTCTGACAGATTGTGTGGCTCTGTCAGTTGTCTTTTAGTGTTACTGGAACTGAGTGCATTAGAGCTGCCCCTGAAGTGACCGCAGACACGACTATACGGCGGTCGCGCCGGGTGCAGACAGAAAGCTGGCGCGGCAGCAGAAGTGGCCGCAGCCGCAGCAGCGCTCATTAAGCGCGCGCCTGCGCCGCATTACCGCAGCGAGGCCGGGCTAGGCACGCTTGGCTAGGCTAGGCTAGGTTAGGCGCGGCAGGGCACGGCTAGGCGGGTTATTCCGCTCCGCCAGCCGCGATCCGCCGCCGACTGGCAGCATGCCGAGCGCTTTCTGGTGCGTCAGCGTGAACCGCGCTGGTGCACAGTAGCGGGAACGAAAATGGCCGATGTTTACTGCAGCGGCCTGCCTGCGCCCGGGGACCTCCATTAACTAATTTGGTCCCTCGCGCAGTGACGTTACGTGACTCGACAGCCTCGAACCGCTTACGCTTTTACTGGCTAGAACGGGACTAGGCAATATGCGCGAACGAGATCGACAACTGTCTACGGTGCTGAAAACTGTCGTGCAGCGGGGACAGAAGCCTAGTGTGATGTGTAATTGAGGACTCTTCTGTGCCTCGATAGCACAGTGGTAGAGTGCCAGACTACAAATCCAAAGGTCGCTTGTTCGATCTCCATCAGGTCCTAGGAATTTAATCTGTCACTTTCCACTTCTTTCACGTCTGGCAGTGTTGTGTATGTGAAAAATATCGAGTAGCACCGCGGTTTGGAATCCACGTCAAACTGTAGGTCCCCTTATAACTCACCGGGCAAGTCAGTTCGAAGGTTGGAGGAAGGCGACGGCATACCACCTCCGAATGGAACCGTGCCTAGTAAAGCACTGTCGTGTTCGAGCCAATCTTCAGATTGTTGACTGCTTTACTTACTTACTTACTTAACATTTTTCGTGACGAGGAGAATCTGGACTCCCTAGTTCTGGATCAGCAGAACTTGGTAGAAGTCATTTGCCTTTGGGTCATATATGTTTTTTTTTTTTTTTTTTTTTTTTTCTGGTTGCAGCAAACCTCAACAGTCGAATAATATAAAATGTCATGTATTGCCTGTAGTCATTTATCTGTGATTGTTGTTAGACTGCGCAGAGGATAAAATGGCCGGTAGATGCGCAGACGGCTGGCCGAGTGTGGGGAGCGCGGCAGTGGTTGGGGTAGCTCAGCTGCCGGAACGCTGGAGGGGAAGAGAAGCGCCCAGCCCACTGGCCGGCGCGGCAGGAGCAAGTGGACTGACGCGGATAAAGGCGTCAACTCACTCTGCGCTTGGGACGAAAACTCGTCTCTGCACATCGTCCACCGTATTCTGCGTGGACTCTATCCTTGTTGTGCCACAAGTAAATATCAGTAATAAGAACAGTACTGAGTCGAGCCAAAAATTTGTTAGCAATATCTCTAAATACATCCTGGCTGTTTTTTCAAAGTCAGTATTTGGGTTTTGAACAAGCACGTTTGAGAGATAAAGTAAAGGTCCCTAACTGCACTAGTGATACTCGCACGTCTCCAAAACTCCTCCGTTAGAGGCCTCTGCGTGCACCATGGCCTACTGCACACTGAGCTGCCAGTGCTCCAGTCGGGCCGGCCGCGGTGGCCGAGGTGACTGAGGCGCTCCAGTCACGGTCTGCACGGCCACTACGGTCGGGGGTTCGAATCCCCCCTCGGGCATGCATATTTGTGCCGTCTTTAGTCTTACATAGTTCATAAGTAGTTTGTAAGGTTAGGGACTGATGACCCCGTCGTTAAGTCCCATAAGTTGTACAAACATTTGAACATTTGCTCCAGTCGGGATCAGTAGGGACGTGCAGTGAGCCCCTGAAGTTGCGTTTTGTGACGCTGTTTGTATACTGAAGCGTCAAATGGGTTGGGGATTGGTAATTAATCCTGGTAAAGAATTGCATTCATTTGAGACAACTTCAAAAGTGCCATTAACCTGACATTCTACACTGATATTACGTAATGTGCAAATATGCCACGCAATCAACTTGCTCTCATTCACTGTGTGTTTTTCAGGTTTTCAAGTTGCTCAGAGCATTTTATTGAAATATACCATGTACATTTATAGATAAGATTTCTGTATTGTGTATGACATTTACAATTACTTCCACAGTGTCACATACAGCACGATTGCAGGGAAACGATCTACACCAGCTCATTGAGGGGTACATATTGTTCCTGTAACCATTCGTTCATACAGATATGTTTGTTCGAGCCCAAATACTTTCAAGTAACATGATACTACAGAATACAATGTCTTGGATCTTGAAAACTTTTGTGCTACTCTAGTCTCTTTCCCTGTTTTTACAATCATAATACTGCCATGTCAATAAATAGCAGCTACTACAGCGTCCAACACATGCCACTCTCAGTGCCACTCGGAACATAAATTGATTTGTGATGGCTAGTATGGCGCCACCACCACATCATCGAATCAGCTGTCCTCGTGTGTGCCTGAGCTCTCTGAAACGCCTGTATTGGGGTTCGGTGGGTGGTGCTTCCCTTGTCCTCTTCAGGCTCCCCACTTCTCCTACTTGCCACAGCAGCTGCCGACTGCCGCTTGGTTATCCCTGGAGCTGATGCACTCTTCGTTCTTACAAGAGTGTCTGTGCAGTGTACTGAGCGTGTTACGTCCTGTAGGGACTGATGATCCCGTAGTCAAGTCCCATAAGCTTAACAAACATTTGAATATTTTCTTACGTCCTGCGGGCCGAAGAGAATAAGCAGTGGGGACTGATGACCTAGCTGTTTAGTCCCCTCAAAAGGCAACAACAACCACAACAACACGCAGTGGTATGTCCTAAGGATATAGAAAACAGCAGTCAGACCTAGATGGCTTGGGTGGAAATCAAAAACATTGGAAAGACAAATATTACTAACTCCACATGAAGACTTTGCAGTAACTAGATATTATACAAAGAAACAGATCCTTGGCAATGGATTGCGAGCGGTTGAACATCCTGCAGACGTTGCTAAGTATGAGATATCCCCTTCCTAAGTTACCAAAGAGATTGGTCTTTATAAAGTCAGAATTAAGTTTCTAAAGACCATTGGACAATCTTTAAGTCTTAGCTATGTTGGTAATATACTATTATTATTATTATTATTATTGTGTAGCATTCTGCCTAGTGGCAGGTCCATGTCTTCGTACAGAGAATTGCCACCAGTCTTCAGCTTCTTCCTTCAGTCTGTTGTATCTCCTTCCATCTTTCGTGTCGTCCAGATGTTGAATTATTCTTCTTCCTCGCCCTTTGTTTCCTCTAATTTTCCCTTCGATGACAACGTGTAGGAATCCATCGTGTCTAAGTACGTGTCCAATCCAGTTGGCCTTTCTCTGTAGAATTGTATGCAGAATACTTCTCTTCCCTCCTACTCTTCTCAGTATATAATCATTTTTCATTGATCTTTTCCATTCTCCTCCAGCAGCACATTTCAAAGCTCTCTAATTATTTTTTCTCCTTCTTCTCACGGTCCAGGTCTCTGCTCTATACAGTGCAATGCTCCAAATGTAGCACTTTTCCAGTTTCTTCGAGTTTCTCGACTTGCTGGTCAGCAGAGCCCTCTTCTTGTTGAAAGCAACTTTGGCCTCGGCGATTCTCGCTCGGATTTCGTTGGTGCAGTGCGCATCCTTTGTGATAAAACATTCCAGGTACTTGAACTGATTAACATTTTCCAGTTCCCGATTGTCAACAATTATCTTCAGGTGTTTCTCACGTTTTAAAATTCGCAACAGTTTTGATTTTTCTGTATTGATTTCCTTATTATATATTATAAGGCCTAGAATAGAAACGTTCATTTTCTTTCGTCTTTCTCTTTGGCCATGTACCCACACATGCAGGGTCGGCGCTTTGTTAAACCCATATTTGGTGTGTGTCAATGTTTACTGAGTGGCCAGATGCCCTTCCTGCCGCCACACCTTCCTGCGCTCCTTCGCAGCTCTAGCCCACACCATCCCTTATTCTCCTGCACTCCTTCGCTACTCTATCCCACACCGCTCCTCATCCTCCTGCGTTCCTTCGCTACTCTGTCCTACACCATCCCTCATTCTCCTCCACTCCTTCGCTACTCTATCCCACACCATCCCTCATCCTCCTGCGCTCCTTCGCTACTCTATCCTACACCATCCCTCATTCTCCTGAACTCCTTCGCTACTCTATCCCACACCATCCCTCATCCTTCTGCACTCCTCCGCTAGTCTATCCCACACCATCCCTCATCCTCCTGCACTCCTTTGCTACTCTATCCCACACCATCCTCATCCTCCTGCGCTCCTTTGCTACTCTATCCCATACCGGCCTTCATCCTCCTGCGCTCCTTCGCTACTCTAACCCACACCATCCCTCATCCTCCTGCACTCCGTCGCTACTCTATCCCACACCTCCCTTCATCCTCCTGTGCTCCTTTGCTACTCTATCCCACACCGCCCTTCATCCTTCTGTGCTCCTTTGCTACTCTACCCCACACCATCCCTCATCCTCCTGCGCTCCTTTGCTACTCTATCCCATACCGCCCTTCATCCTCTTGCGCTCCTTCGCTACTCTAACCCACACCATCCCTCATCCTCCTGCACTCCATCGCTACTCTATCCCACACCTCCCTTCATCCTCCTGTGCTCCTTTGCTACTCTATCCCACACCGCCCTTCATCCTCCTGCGCTCCTTCGCTACTCTATTCCACACCATCCCTCATCCTCCTGCACTCCTTCGCTACTCTAACCCACACCATCCTCATCCTCCTGCGCTCCTTTGCTACTCTATCCCATACCGCCCTTCATCTTCCTGCGCTCCTTCGCTACTATAACCCACACCATCCCTCATCCACCTGCGCTCCTTTGCTACTCTATCCCACACCGCCCTTCATCCTTCTGTGCTCCTTTGCTACTCTACCCCACACCATCTCTCATCCTCCTGCGCTCTTTCGCTACTCTATCCCACACCATCCCTCATCCTCCTGCGCTCCTTCGCTACTTTATCCCACACCGCCCTTCATCCTTCTGTGCTCCTTTGCTACTCTACCCCACACCATCCCTCATCCTCCTGTGCTCTTTCGCTACTCTATCCCACACTATCCCTCATCCTCCTGCGCTCCTTCGCTACTTTATCCCATACCATCCCTCATCCTCCTATGCTCCTTCGCTACTCTATCCCACACCATCCCTCATCCTCCTGCGCTCTTTCGCTACTCTAACCAGCATTATCCCTCATCCTCCTGTGCTCCTTCGCTACTCTATCCCACACCATCGCTCATCCTCCTGCGCTCCATCGCTACTTTATCCCACACCATCCCTCATCCTCCTAGGCTCCTTCGCTACTCTATCCCACACCATCCCTCATCCTCCTGCGCTCTTTCGCTACTCTAACCCACATTATCCCTCATTCTCCTGCACTCCTTCGCTACTCTATCCCACACCATCCTTCATCCTCCTGCGCTCCTGCGCTACTCTATCCCACACCATCCCTCGTCCCCCTGCACTCCTTTGCTACTCTATCCCACACCATCCTCATCCTCCTGCGCTCCTTTGCTACTCTATCCCACACCATCCCTCATCCTCCTGCACTCCTTCGCTACTCTAACCCACACCTTCCCTCGTCCCCCTGCACTTCTTCGCTACTCTATCCCACACCATCCCTCATCCTCCTACGCTCCTTCGCTACTCTATCCCACACCATCCTCATCCTCCTGCGCTCCTTCGCTACTCTAACCCACACCTTCCCTCGTCCCCCTGCACTTCTTCGCTACTCTATCCCACACCATCCCTCATCCTCCTGCACTCCTTCGCTACTCTAACCCACACCTTCCCTCGTCCCCCTGCACTTCTTCGCTACTCTATCCCACACCATCCCTCATCCTCCTACGCTCCTTCGCTACTCTATCCCACACCATCCTCATCCTCCTGCGCTCCTTCGCTACTCTAACCCACACCTTCCCTCGTCCCCCTGCACTTCTTCGCTACTCTATCCCACACCATCCTCATCCCCCTGCACTCCTTTGCTACTCTATCCCACACCATCCTCATCATCCTGCGCTCCTTTGCTACTCTATCCCACACCATCCTCATCCTCCTGCGCTCCTTCGCTACTCTAACCCACACCTTCCCTCGTCCCCCTGCACTCCTTCACTACTCTATCCCACACCATCCCTCATCCTCCTGCGCTCCTTTGCTACTCTATCCCACACCGCCCTTCATCCTTCTGTGCTCCTTTGCTACTCTACCCCACACCATCCCTCATCCTCCTGTGCTCTTTCGCTACTCTATCCCACACTATCCCTCATCCTCCTGCGCTCCTTCGCTACTTTATCCCATACCATCCCTCATCCTCCTATGCTCCTTCGCTACTCTATCCCACACCATCCCTCATCCTCCTGCGCTCTTTCGCTACTCTAACCAGCATTATCCCTCATCCTCCTGCGCTCCTTCGCTACTCTATCCCACACCATCCCTCATCCTCCTGCGCTCTTTCGCTACTCTAACCCACATTATCCCTCATTCTCCTGCACTCCTTCGCTACTCTATCCCACACCATCCCTCATCCTCCTGCGCTCCTGCGCTACTCTATCCCACACCATCCCTCATCCTCCTGCACTCCTTTGCTACTCTATCCCACACCATCCTCATCCTCCTGCGCTCCTTTGCTACTCTATCCCATACCGCCCTTCATCCTCCTGCGCTCCTTCGCTACTCTAACCCACACCATCCCTCATCCTCCTGCACTCCGTCGCTACTCTATCCCACACCTCCCTTCATCCTCCTGTGCTCCTTTGCTACTCTATCCCACACCGCCCTTCATCCTTCTGTGCTCCTTTGCTACTCTACCCCACACCATCCCTCATCCTCCTGTGCTCCTTTGCTACTCTATCCCATACCGCCCTTCATCCTCCTGCGCTCCTTCGCTACTGTAACCCACACCATCCCTCATCCTCCTGCACTCCGTCGCTACTCTATCCCACAACTCCCTTCATCCTCCTGTGCTCCTTCGCTACTCTATCCCACACCATCCCTCATCCTCCTGCACTCCTTCGCTACTCTAACCCACACCATCCTCATCCTCCTGCGCTCCTTTGCTACTGTATCCCATACCGCCCTTCATCCTCCTGCGCTCCTTCGCTACTGTAACCCACACCATCCCTCATCCTCCTGCACTCCGTCGCTACTCTATCCCACAACTCCCTTCATCCTCCTGTGCTCCTTCGCTACTCTATCCCACACCATCCCTCATCCTCCAGCGCTCATTTTCTACTCTATCCCACTCCCTCGTCATCCTCCTGCACTCCTTTGCTACTCTATCCCACACCGCCCCTCATCCTCCTGTGCTCCTTCGCTACTCTATTCCACACCATCCTTCATCCTCCTGCGATCCTTCGCTACTCCATCCTACACCATCCCTCATCCTCCAGCACTCCTTCGCCACTCTAACCCACACCTTCCCTCATCCTCCTGCACTCTTTCGCTACTCTATCCCACACCATCCCTCATCCTCCTGCGCTCCTTCGCTACTTTATCCCACACCATCCCTCATCCTCCTACGCTCCTTCGCTACTCTATCCCACACCATCCCTCATCCTCCTGCGCTCTTTCGCTACTCTATCCCACACCATCCCTCATCCTCCTGCGCTCTTTCGCTACTCTAACCCACATTATCCCTCATCCTCCTGTGCTCCTTCTCTACTCTATCCCACACCATCCTTCATCCTCCTGCGTTCCTTCGCTACTCTATCCCACACCATCCCTCATCTTCCTGCGCTCCTTTGCTGCTCTATCCCATACCATCACTCATCCCCCCGTGCTTCCTTGTCTCCCACCCTACTCACCCCTGTTGGGTCCTCTGCACAGCACCATTTTAATATGTAGAGATGAAGGCAGCTCGTTTTGCACTATCGCAATAAGTGGGAGAGATTATCACAGAAATGATGCACGAGTTGGAGTAGAAATCATTAAAAGAAAGGCGTTACTTGTTTCAACCAAATCTATTTGCGAAATTTCTTTCGCCAACTTTCTCTTCTGAATGCGAACATATTTTATTAACACCTGCCTATTTGGGAATACATCATCATGAAAATAAAATAACAGAAATCAGATCCAAAACGGAAAGTTTTTGGTGTTCCTGTTTTCCGCCAGCTATTAGACTATGGAACCGTAGAGAAACATCATCAAAGCGGTTCGATGAACCCTGTGCCATACATTTCAATGTGGCTTCAGAGTATATATGTAGATAAACCATCTAATGTTTATGTCCGTGATTGTGTTTGACGAGTGCGTCCACCGCACAAGAACGACAACCGCACTTGTAATTTTATCAGTGTCTCCGTCTGTGTCTTCATGTCTGGTCCAGTGTTCTTCAATGTGCTTTTAACGCGACCGTGTCACACGTTCCAAATCTACAACTAGTTTTTAATAAGCTGTTCCATTTTGTATTCACCAAAAAATCTTTCTGGTTAATATTTTTATATTTTCGTGATTTTATC
Organism: Locusta migratoria; assembly: GCA_026315105.1. Lineage (NCBI taxonomy): Eukaryota > Metazoa > Arthropoda > Insecta > Orthoptera > Acrididae > Locusta > Locusta migratoria. The sequence continues at coordinate 478,982,034 of CM048748.1, forward strand.
TCCATGTCAATGTCTTTAAAACAAGCTCCGTGTCCACTTTGTTAAAAAAAAAAAACTAGGCTGAAGAGCAGTATAGGAGGCTGACTACGTATGCAGTTAGCTTAAGAATACAATAAAGAAAAATAATCTACCGAGGAGCACGATTGTACTGTCCTTAACAAGTACTGCGCCAAATGGTTTTCAGAAGCAAAAGAATAACTCGTGTACTCTACTGCCTCGAATCATAGCTTTTTGGAAGCAATGCGAGAGGAGCGAGAGCTAGTTTTTTTGAACTCGATTCAGAACCTGTGTGTGTTTAATTAGTGGGAAGGGGAAAAATGCTGAGATGTTTAATGCTTGACTTTTGTACCTGCTACTCTGAAGTCTTTATACCGGTCGGTGGAAACTTAATGAAGTGCCTTCGTGAAGACGGCGCGTCCCCTGAATGCGTCTCGTGCTCCGCTTTCCCTGCCGCCGCCGCCGCCTCGGAGCGCGCGGTAAGCGGATCAACAAGTGTCGGCCGCGGCAGTAACAAGCCTTCCACCCCCGGCCCACCCTCGGCTCCGCTCCGCTCGCTCTGCTTTCACCCCACTGCGGGCCTTTCTTACTCCGCAGCCAGCCGCGTTTTCAGAAATCTGCCCTAATGATCGCCGAACGCCAGCCCCGCCGACCGGAGCCGCCGCTCTTACATTTTTCTGCCATTCAGTGAATTCGAAATTTTTTCTCTCGGGCGCGCGCGGCGGCCGTTCTTTCCGTATAATGTAGGTTATTATCATCAGCGGCATAACACGTGTTCCTCTCGCGGCCCGTCGGAGCGGTGGAAAAATTTCCAATTCAATTTGTGCGCACGCCCCGGCGGACGGGCGTGGCTTCAGAGCCGCTGCCCTCGCAGGCGGCAATTTCCGCCAATCAGGAGCCGGCCACTCAGCAGCTCACACTGTGCCAAATACGGCGGGTACTTGGCTGAGTTAGCAGAACGCGCCTACGACGACAGGCCGGGAATGAATGTTCATTAACACTGCTATACACAATAGCCATATATACAGTTCTGGCCATTAAAATTGCTACACCAACAAGAAATGCAGATGTTAAACGGGTATTCATTGGACAAGTATATTATACTACAACTGGCATGAGATTACCTTTTCACACTAGATCCAGATAAATCAGTACCCAGAAAACGGCCATCCAGATTTGGTTTTTTCGTGATTTCCCTACATCACTCCGGACTCCACGCAAATGCCGGGTTGGTTCCTTTCAAAGGGCGGACGGCCAAATTCCTTCTCCATCCCTACTCAAAAATCCGAGCGTGAACTTTTCTAATGACCACACTGTCGACGCGACTTTAAAGTCTAAATATCTTACTGCCTTCTTTTGAGTATAAGAGACCTATCGCAACAACCAAGGATTCAATTGATGAAAGAATATGAAACCAACCGAACAAGCATAGAAATTGAGTATTTTTTGGCATATCTGAAAATTTCTTGTTATAATTATTTCCTTTACAGTCTACACACTAAAATGTTAACGCGGTGAGTTTACTATTTGTGATAGAAATGCAATATTTGCAACAATATGACAGGTAGAGCCGGCACAAACCCAGCGACGAACATAGTTTTTTTTTTTTCAGCAGATATCTTCAGATGCAACATGATTTGCTTCACCAAAAAGCTGACGTCGACGTGTTTCTTTCAAAATATTTTCATCAAATTCTGGTAAAGTTTTAAGACTTGTCTGTTCAGTCTTGGGAAGAAGAGGATATTTGAGCTGCACCCAATTAGCTCGTTTAAGCACACAAAGTAGTAAGGTGTCATGAAATGAACTTGAAACTTTAATGAAACCATCTTCTACTTAACTAATTAATGATTAAAACTTTATAGTTGAAAAACCTGCTCATGTCATGCCAAAGCATTTTGTACCACAAACCGAAGAAATTCTGAAGTCGTGACTGATTTGAGTTAATGATTATTTTTTTATTGCTTGATAATGAAAACATTTGTTCTCCATTTTACTTACGCTTCACATTCCTTAGAATCATGTTACTTCAAAATTCATGGAACGCTTATTAGAAGACGGGACAATATAGGTCCCGTATTTACTCTGTCGGGACAACGGGACACTTGGGCTAAATAGGGGACGATCCCGTAAAATACGGGAGTTGTGGTCGCCCTAAAGCAGTAGTTAGGACTTTGGGTGGATGGCAGAGTGTGTGCTGGGGAAGCGGCCCACTGGAACCGGCGAGAGGCGGCTGCTGGCTGCTAGGGTGTCGCGGCTCGGGTGTCGGTGATCGGGTTGCGGGCGGCCGGGCATCGGCGACACTCTACACTACACTACACTGGGAGGCCGGGGGCGCGGCCGTTCTGCGGGGCCCGCTGTCGCGTCAAGGCTGGTCTGCGCGACACACTCGCTGCATGAAGTGCTTTCGTGTATGTCTGTAGACACGGCACCAATCGTATACACTTCAGTTTCGTTCTTTTGTCAGTGCAGTAGTCGCCGTAAAATGAAAGTTTTGGTAGCTGTAAGAGTTGTGGCGGAGATATTGCTTCTCTGTGTGAAGTCGATGCATTAGACTAAACATAACAAGAATAATAAACGTGTTTGGGTACGTGAATGGAAAAAAAAAGACGTTCTCGGTTGCTCAAAGACCTTGCTGAAAGAAATTGTGGTAGAAGACCCTAGAAGTTATTTTAATCAATTTACAATGTTACCAGAGCAGTTCACGTACCTTTCAAACAGATGTAGTAATGCAATAAAGAAACAAGATATTGTTATTCCTGAAGCATTGTTACCAGAACTGAAATTACAAATTACATTACGTTTCTTGTCAAGTAGAGATTCGTAGCCGATCGCGGTGGCCGAGGGGACTGAGGCGCTCCAGTCACAGTCTGCACGGCCACTACGGTCTGGGGTTCGAGTCCCACCTCGGGCATGGATATTTGTGCCGTCCTTAGTATTAGCTAGTTTGTAAGTAGTTTGTAAGTTTAGGGACTGATGATCCCGTAGTTAAGTCCCATAGACTTTACAAACATTTGAACATTTTTTAGAGATTCATATTTTTTGTGTCCCGGCCTCGACGCCGCTTTTGTGTCTCGTTTCCGTCGTAGGTGTCGGTGGCCGAGTGGAATAAGACCGACACAGGAATAAAGATAGCACGCTGGTGCAGGTACGGAGGGGAGCAGCCAGAAACTAGAAACACTAGAGTAAATTAGAACGAGATATATATTGCACAGAATTTATACAATACGTAACTTTTACATAGTTCAGTACGGCAGAATGCTGATACATAGTTGAGCTAGAGGCCTGCCTATTGCCTGTCCGATAGCAAAGTCTTCACTGGTGCCTATCTCCGAAGGTCTTAACTGGTTCTTATCTCAGTCCCAAGTGAACGATGTCGTTCAGTGGTAGCCGCGAGCGGAGTTGCAGCAGAGGGCGCTCGTGGCTATCGTAAGAACGCCGCGCCGTGCCGTGCGAAAGTAGGTGGCGCGCACTTTGTACTTGTGCGACACCACAATATTCGTCTCTACAGTACCTGTAACGTGTTCCGAAATCAATTGCCGTAGTTCCTGTATATACGTATTTCGAATTGACTGTATTTAGTCTGAAATTCACTAATCGTTAACCCATCAATATTTAATTCACAATAACTGCTTCAAGAACACCAACACGCCACTGCTTATTCCTGAAATTTTCATCGTTAAAATCCCACAAACACCTATGCATCGCACATATGGACTATATATATTTCTTTCGGTCTGCACGGCCACTACGGTCGGGGGTTCGAATGCCCCCTAGGGCATAGATATTTGTGCCGTCCTAGTTCGTAAGTAGTTTGTAAGTTTAGGGACTGATGACCCCGTAGTTAAGTCCCATAAGCTTAACAAACATTTGAACATTTTTATATATTTCTTTTTCCCCTTTATGTTGTATTTTGTTCTGTTTTGGCTATAACTCAACCTGAAAAGTCGCACATTTAGTTTCGCCAAAGTTGGGCTGTGCCGAAACTGTTTAGTTTCGCCAACGAGTTGCGCGTACGCCTGCCCCGCATGCGCACTGGCCAGTAGCGAAGTTTCATGAAACGTAGTGTCGTCGTGTAACCTAGCCTTTAGGCACGCGCTTGCGCACAGTGCTCTTGTTAATGTTCATTTTATACGCTCTCTTCAACACACTGACCATTCGATTCAACTGCTCTTCCAGGTCCTTTGCTGTCTCTGACAGAAATACAATTTCATCAGCAAAACGCGACGTTTTTATTTCTTCACCCTGAACTTTAATCGCTATTTCAAATTTTTCTTTGCTTTCCTTCACTGCCTGCTCGATGTACAAATTGAATAACATCGGAGAAAGGCTACTCCCTTCCCAACTATTGCTTCCCTTTCATGCCCTTCGAGTCTAATAACTGCGGACTAGCTTTTGTACAAGTTGTAAATAACTCCCCTTTCCCTGTATTTTACCCCTGCTGACTTCAGAATTTGAAAGAGTGTATTCTACTCAACATTGTCAAACGCTTCCTCCAAACCTACAAAAGCTAAAAATGTAGTTTTGTCTTTCCTTAATCTATCTTCTAAGATAAGACGTAAAGTGAGTATTGCCTTCCAGGTTCCGACGTTTCTCCTGAATCCAAACTGATCATCCCCAAGGTCAGCTTCTACCAACTTTTCCATTCTCCTGTAGATAATTCGTGTTAAAATTTTGCAACCATGACTCATCAAACTGATGATTCTGTAATTTTCACACCTATCTGCGCCTGATTTCTTTGGAATTGGGATTATTACATTTTTCTTAAAGTCTGAGGGTATTTCGCCTGTCTCATACATCTTACACACCAGTTCAAATAGTTTTGTCATGGTTGGCTCTCCCGGAGATTTTAGTAGCTCTGAGGGTATGTCATCTACTCCCGGGGTCTTGTTACGACCTAGGTCTTTCAGGGCTCTCTCAAATTCATATCTCATTATATTATCTCCTATTTCACCTTGATCTACTTCCTCTTTCCTTCCCATAACATTGTCTCTAAGTTCACTTCCTTTGTAGAGCTGCTATACGTACTCTTTTCACCTTTCAGCTTTCCCTTCTTTGCTGAGAACTGGTTTCCCATCCGAGTTCTTGATATTCATAGAGTTGTTTTTCTTGTGCTCAAATGTCTCTTTTATTTTCCTGTAGGCAATGTCTACTTTTCCCCTTCTTATACATTCTTCTACAGATTTGCATTTGCCTTCTAGCCACTACTGCTTAGCCATTTTGCACTTCCTGTCAATCTCATTTCTTAGTCGTCTGTAGTCTATCCAAGGATTTTTTGTAGGTCTTGCCTTTCTACCTATTTTGTTCTCTGCAGCCTTCACTATTTCATCTCTCAATGCTACCCATTCCTCTTCTACTGTTTTATTTCCCCCTGTTTCTGTAAATTGTTGCCTAAAGCTCCCTCTGAAATTCTCCAGAACTTCACGTTCCTTCAATTTATCTAGGTCCCATCTCCTTATTTTCCTACCTTTCTGCAGTTTTTTCACTTTCAGGCTACAGTTCATGACCAACAAATTATGGTCAGAGTCTATATCTGCCCTGGGTGTATCTTACAGTTTAAAACCTGGTTCCGGAATCTGTGTCTTACCGTTATAAAATCTATCTGATACCTTCCGGTGTCTCCTGGTCTCTTCCATGTATACAACCTTCTTTTGTGATTCTTAAACCAAGTATTTGTTATGATTAAATCATGTTCAGTGCAAAATTCTACCAGGCGACTTCCTCTTTCATTCCCTCTGACCAGACCATATTCACCAACTATTTTTCCTTCTCTTCCTTTTCCTACTACCGAATTTCAGTCTCCCATAACAATTAAGTTTTCCTTTCCCTTAACTGTCTGAATAATTTCCATTAGCTCCTCATCTATTTCTTCAATCTCCTCATTATCGGCAGAGCTAGTTGGCATATAAACCTGTACTACTGTTGTCGGTGTTGGCTTCGTATCTATCTTGGCAATGATAATGCGATCACTGTGCTGCTCATAGTAGTTTACCCGCATTCCTATTTTCTTATTCATCCTTTCTACGAGAAATCAGAGCTCGAACGGAGAGATTCAGGTGTTCTTTCTTCCCGCGCGCTATTCGAGAATGGAATGGCAGTTAAATGTCTATTGCAGAGTATCCTATGTAAATGTAAAATAGCCATAGTCCAGTGTGACGACTAATTTAAGCGTCGTGAGCACTAACAACTACACTATTATTATTAATGATAGAAATTCAGGCATAGACGTTAAAATATAAAATCTGTATTTATGATATTGCACATTGATTTCGTTCGTAGAATGAACATGCTCAGTGCAGTTTCAGGTCTATGTGACTCAGTTAGAATGCTTAATTTTTAATTAAAATACATAAAATGACATGACAGTGTGTGTATTATATATTCAAGTTAAATTTGAGACAGAGTCTACTGTGAAATCCATTGCTCAACGTTTTCACTTAATAAGGAGAGTACTTTCAGGATGTAAATGACTTACTTCAACAAAAAGGGTAACAATTACTTGCCACAACCATTTCTTTTAATTTAAAACGAGTCATTGTTCAAAAACATCCCTAAAATACATATACTTTTAATACGTTTTCTGCTTACAGCAGCAGTAGATGATTTAGGTCTCATTAGTTACTTAAAATAAGTTAATTTATTACAATCATTTTCATAGAATGTAGAGAAACGCGTATGATTTGCACCTGGTTTTAGCTAGTCTTACACCTTTTATGTCATGAATTTGCTACTTCTTTACAGTATTTTATAAAAATTACGTATCGGGTGACAACCAGATAAAAAAAAGAATTGCAGAAGAATGATTTTACTACTGCATTTTTAAATTTATTTACCAATATTATGTGAGCTGCGTTAATCATTTGCTACTGCTAGTAAATATTTAAGCAGATGTTCCATAGAAAAAGCAGCGGCGTCGGAAACACTGGCTCCAGTAGTGTAAATTGTTCTTTCGTAACTCGGTAGGCGGTAGGGTGTAGTGTGGTGTTACATAATCATCGACTGCTGGCAGTGCTACCGCCGAGGTCGCCAGTGATTCGTCGTTCTTGTGTCTGCTTCGTGAGATCGAGTCACAGAGGAAATACATCATACTTTTTTCCGAGATCAGCATATATCGATGTCGACGTTGGCTCATGAATTTTATGGCCTTCTTCCAATTGATGGTCCATGGCTCGCGTCCAATCTCCTGTTGACCATTCACTGTCCTTCCTTCGGGTACTGTACGTTCACTAACATCCCTCACATGTTCTTTGGCTAGACAGCTGCATTTCTCTCCCCTTCACAGAGAAATCAATACCTAAGTTGTTCTCTAACAATAGGTACAATACCCCATACAATAAAACATTCCAATAAATATTTCTCGGAGTATGTTCATTTAGAGGCTAAACTGTCTGATGCCTGTTCTTAGTAGCCAATCTACACCGTGGTGGAGTGTCCGAGCGCTCTAAGGCGCCTTGCTGCGGAGCTCGCGGTTGCTCGCCGTCGGAGATTCGAGTCTTCCTTGGGGAATGGGTGTGTTTGATGTCCTTATAAGAATTTAGTTGAAGTAGTTTGTAAGTCTAGGGGCTCATAACCGCAATAATTATGTCCCAGAGATTTACAAGAATTCCAACATTTTTTCCAATACCCTGAAGAAAACATTTCTTTCACTGCACTTGTCACACCGTGATATAATTTCGGCAAATATTTAATCACCGTACCTCCTCTTCTGCTACAGCCCCTCCACATCCACCGTGAAGAAAAAGCACACGTCTTTAACAGCTGAAAAATCATTAGTTTCAGTTGGTTCATTCCGTTCTACTTGCAAACAAAACAAAGTAACGACGGGCAAGCGAGAAATGAACTGGTGACTGCAGGTTCAACATACAGTCGTGTACAGTTTCCTACTCGTATAACAAGCGTTATAAACTGCACCAACTCCGCCGCGTGTGAACAGTCTAAACTCTAGCCAAGTTAACTGCATGCTTCTCAGCAGGGATGGGTGAACTCGACTTTACGCAAACCCGTGTTAAATGAGTTGAAATTCTGCATAACCCGAGTTGCCGAACGCGAGATAGAACTAAAATTCTGAGATGATGTTTGACTTCCTTTGTTTCGTTTACATTTACATGGATTAATATCCGGTTCAGTTAACCAAATTGAGTTGATAGACAATTTTGAAAGCATTCGATAAACGAATTTAGTGTGTCTCATCCGCGTCTGCTCTGTTTGAAATGAACGGATATTTGGGCTGACACTGTGTTCACTTTCTTGTCTTGTTCCTGGAATTGATGGACAATGATTAGTGAATCAATACTACGGGCAATAAATAATGTAGGCATCAAAATTCTCCGCGGTGGAGTAGCCGAGCGGTCTAAAGCACCTCGCTACGGAGCGCGCGGTTGCTCGCCGTGGAGGTTCGAGTCCTCCCTGGGGCATGGGTGTGTGTGTTTGTCCGTAGGTTAATTTACCTAGGTTTAAGTAGTTTGTAAGCTACGGACTGATGACCACGCAGTTTGGTCCGATAGATTTACAAATATTTAACTTTTTTATTAAAATTCAGAAGATAACGCGTTTTAATTAAACTGGCTAAAAGCATGAACTTATTGGAACAAGCGAAGTTTAACTTCAAACGATAGTCGGTAATAACAATTTGACCATTAACATTCATTGATTACAACTGCAGACTGTAGCGCACGTTGTTCACTTTAATAATTAAAATTTTAAGTTTTTACAAAATATTTGTGACAATGGAAAACAAGGTTTATTCGTCGTTGCCGAAACCAGGCCTCCGTTCTCGAAAGCGTCACATAGATTTTAATGGCATTTTATGAGGCCACTAGCTTATACGACCGTGCTTCGCAACGGTTTTTGAAGGAGGGCCTGCGTGTATCATGGCTTTTTAGAGTTCCGGACCTCAGTCAGTAAAAATAGAATCCTTGTTGGATCGCTCTGTCAGTAAACTCAGTTGTCCTAGCCAAGATGACAAATGTAAGCTAAAGTCATTGTCCGAAATGATGTATCTTGATAAAGTTGTCAAATGTAAAAAAAAAGTCATTGTCCAAAACGATGTATCTTCATACAGTTTTTGATACAAAAGGTGAAACGTGCCAAAATAAGCAGAGAAATGTCGTTAAGTATTTAATATTAAAAGTTCACCACTGTACATAACAAGAGCCTTGCTTTGTCACTAAAATTAGTAAATAAGGTCCGTGTGAACTACTGGTTACTCCCTGCTACAAAGCCTTGTTCCGTGGCCCAAACTGAGAACAGACTCGTTTCAAATTACTTCAATAACAGGAAGTTAATACTACAGTGGTCAATATACATAGCAGCTCACATTAATAACCAAGCCATCACAATTAAAGTTATCTTAGAAAGGTGGCTAAGAAAACATTTATGGCGCAACGGAATATAGACGTAAGAAAATTTGCATCTGAGCTTGTTCTCAGCACTTGTGAAACAATATTAAATAAAAGATGGAAGATGCTCTAAAACTACAAGTCATAGGCAACTTACGGAATATGCTGAACTTAAACTTGTTTATTCAGCTAGAAAACAAGCAAAATGGGGAACAATTTTGTTAATACAAGAAAATACATCTCTTACATGGATTAATACGGACGGTGCCCAGCCTAAATTATACATGATGTAACGCTACTGGAGGGAAGGATTCAAAAACAACACTCGTTCTTTCACACACACGCAATGCCACAGCGAAACTCACCAAAATCAGCATGCTGAGACGTGGCGGAAGCAGGCGCCGCTATCGTCGGCGAAATTAAGCAAGTCGGAGGTAGCACTAAACACAATATGCAAAAACACTTTGAAGCTGGCTCTGGTCTCTCGTGCCTGTTTTGAGATGGTGCGTGTGTATAGCAAGTTAAATTACATCTGAACAGAAAACGCGAGCAAACACGCTAACGGCGACACACGGCTACGTTACATGAACGCACTCCGCTGAAGGTGAAGTGGTTGAAAGTCGGATTCATTATACAAAATCACGGTGGATTTTTAAGTTGCAGTCTGTTAGAAACCGAGCTAGATACTGGTTTTATAAGAGAAGTGGCGTGAACTCAGGCGACTAGCTGCATATCCCGGAAGTCGGAACTCGGACACACGTGGTTCCGAAAACCGATAAAATTGATTAAACTCAGTTTCCCAAATATAAAGAAAGTTAACTACAGCATGCAACCCATAGAAATGTTTAGAATAATATAAGGAAGCGAATGAAATCCAGCTACACGCGATAGGGGGCGATTACAGAGACGGATGAAGTCCAGTCTCAGAAAAACCACAAAAAAGGGGAAAAATTACAAGTCGGAAAAATAAAATAAGAATTACGGCATGCAACCCATAGAAATGTTTAGAATTATATAAGGAAGTTATTAAAGGAGGTTGTACAAGAGAGAATTACCGACAAATCAGAGTGCGAACTACAAGTCGGAGAAGAAACAGAGAAATTAAAATAGGCGGGGAGAGAAGATAGCGAAATATTAGTGGAAATCAGAAGGATACTCGCATAGTTACTTGCCTGATGGGCATGGAACAAACAAGAGTGGAAGCTGAAGGCTTTGTTCTATGAACCAACGACGTGGAACACATATCACTCACGGAAGGAAACGATGAGAATAATTTTACATGCACTGTATAAAATGAACATATCACCTATTAGAAATCGGTCCCCACAAAGGTAGAAATTATTTACACAGAATTCATACACCGCCACATGATCACAAAAGGTTTTAACATCCAAAGTCGTTATCAAACTGCAACTAGAATCACACACACCGCGTCTATCTACCGGAAATCACTGAATTCAAAATCGAGAACACATTTCCGCACACGATCGGATAAAACATGAAAAAAAAAAGAAAGATTCTAAGTTCACGAATCTAAGTTAAACGTGCTAGTCAATGAAATGCTACCATCTCGCGGATACCAGAGGAGAACCAACCTTACCTCGCCAGACGCCCAGCATAGAATGAAGATCCAGCGGTCATGAGGCGGGAAACTGTACCGGTCGCGGGAAGCCACCGGAAACTGGAAAATCCACGAAAACGGCGGTGGTGGGGGACGGACAGCGATACTCGCGCTTGAGGGAAAGGTTCGCTAACTAGCCCGCAACCAATGCGTGTGGAAACCTCTGCGGTAGCATGAGCAGCTATCGACTCTGAGCCAGAGAGAACGATGCAAAGCGAGCTATCACTCCCCACATTCAAACAGCCACAGATTCTCGCACACACTTAAAAGTAAAACAATTGCGCATCCTCACAGGGACAGTGGCGTAGCGGAGATGCCGTACTTATGCCACATTAATTAATATAATAATAAATTATTAACACAACAAAATAAGAAAAACCTAGCAATATTAACTAATATTTTAATACATGAAACAAAAATGCTATTCCTCACGCCTTGAAAAGAGTGGGGTTCAAGTTTTAACAAAATGATAATCTAGCGACATTAAGTAAATTATAACTTTACAGAAACTATACCGAAAAATATATGGAAGACGACAGACGGTCGTCTTTCAACATACAAAGCGAAATCAGTAACACTATGTTCAACGTTTGCTGGTATTCGCAGAGATAAGATTGCTTAATTCTGTCACAGACGTTAGCTGCCTTGTTGTACTACCCCATACTCATTATGCAGCAGCGGTGTTTATCAGTTCTTTGGTGCACTACAGCGCCTCTACCGCTTGTTTGCTGTATTACGCAATCCATACTTCATGTATTACCTACATTTAAAACAATTTCCCCGAGTCCACTTTAATGAAACGAAGTTGACCCATGCAAATCTGTGAAGTAGTTTAGGAGATTAGGTATTTTTAATAGATGAACAGACAGTTACTGAAAACAACTTAAGATTGCGTTGTATCTTTTTTCCGTGATCTGATTTTGATGAAATCATGCCTATATGTTGCCCAAATCTTAGCTCAAATTTCCTGTGAAAACCGCATGAAGATGTGTGTCTCTGTCCTTATTTTTAGCAGAAAACTCATGCAATGAATACGTGCTTTAATGTGTACTTCTTTCTTTTTTCAGGTGAGACGGGAGTTCGAATCCTCGCCCTAATGCTGCCATATGCAAGTGAGTCATAAATAATTCGAATAGCAGCTTTCATCCGTTAACACATTCGGTAATGGAGTGAGCAGAAATATAGTTGACGAGTTCTTTAGAAGTACCTGTTGTCTGGCCTGTTTCAAACTGCCATTGTAGAAGTATATTTTGCAGTAGAAGGTCGTATACATAACCTTTGAAAATCAATTATTTTTATTTTATTCCATATGGACTGCGGGCATAATTTCGCACCTAGTATTCTTTTATATGGACGCAGCCAATGTGTTTTTGTGTGTACGTATGCGATGGCTAGAAAACAAGGTGGGGATTTCGCTTGCCTTCACACTGTTTTGTATGTTTCTCAGAAGTAGTTATGGTGATTTGTTTAGCATGCTTTCTACCCGTGGTAAAGGAAGTGTGTTGTTCTTATGTTCTCTTAATTCCTGTTCTGCTGTACAGAATCAGAGAACTGGATAATATTTGATATTACTTGCTGGAGAGTTATAAGTCCATACATGGATGCGACATGTAAAAATCAGCTTCGGACGTCTTTGTATAATCAACAGTGCGGAGTTGGTCACGTCTGGGACGGAAGTAAAGGCGTCAGGTGTGATCGAATTGAGTATGCAGTAGTTCCATGTAATTTATGATTACTACATGAAGATGGGTCAAGTTGAAAAAGTGTGCCCAGCAGGGATTCTATCTAACCTGTCTCCTGCTAGCTGACCCCGCGCCACCGACGACCCTGGCTCGCTTTCCCACAAACACAAACTCCCAACGTTTCCCTGCCCACTATTACTCAAACTCGCGGATTTCTGAAAGTGATTCCCGTACTGGTAACACCCTAGCAGTGCCTCCGCAATGAGGAAAGGCTTATTATATTCTTTCGGACATGTCCAAATATGGATATTTGTATCCATAAAATTTGATCGAGGATAAGCGGAACACCGTCGTGACTGATTAACTCATTAAGTATTTTACTTACATCATTACAAAACACTGTAAGAATACTAGATGGTAACACGCTAACGTGTATGAATGTTAGAACGGTGATCTCAAAAGTGTGTGTGTGTGTGTGTGTGTGTGTGAGAGAGAGAGAGAGAGAGAGAGAGAGAGAGAGAGAGAGAGAGAGAGAGAAAGAAAGGGGGGGAGGCTAGAAACCGTAATGACAGTTATAAAATAATTTAATAATGAAGTCCAAAGTGTCATGAAATTTTGTTGTTATTTAATAATTCCCTGGTGACTTTAACTGTTTTCCTAATGGTTAGCGCTTGCGGTTATTTATTATAAAAACGAATACGACGCATGGCTGCAAACTGTACTGCTAATTAATTAGAGCGAATGTAGTAAATTAATTAATTTATGATAACATTTTGCTAGTAGAGAGCAAGGAAAAAAGAAGCGACGTATTGTAGCAGACAGATTGAAAGCTCTGGCAGCAGCATCGCAGGTGAGGCGTGTGTGTCACATGGAAAACGCTCGAGTTGAGTTGTGATCTGACGATCGTGTTCGTAGACAGGCGGAGCAGCCAGCTACCGAACTAGGGAAGATTGCAGTGCTCGTGAAGAAAGAAAATGTTTCAAATAAGATGTTTTCCTCTGTAACGTACAAAATGATAAGTGAAATGAATGTTTATTTGAATAGGAAAACGGACGTAAGGAAGTGAACTCTTTCTGAGAATCTAAAACCGTTTATTTACTTACTAGCTACACCTGGCCACGCTTTGTTTTCAGTTATTACAGGTTAAATCAAAATGAAATAAAAGTTAACACATTTCTAACATGCCAGCTTCATAATGTTTTAGACTAGCAATCAGATATAATTCCTACACTCCCTGCTCTACTCATCTTTGCCCCTGTACTCGTTGCACTCCCTTTGTCGATATCACACATATTCTCTCATCTGCTCCAGCCCTCTTCCTGTCTTTGTCCCCCCTCTCATCTCTCTTCGTCCACTGATCCTCCTCCTCTCCTCCCTGTCCGTCTTCATTTCACCATCGCGCTCTCTCTGTTCGTCTCTTCCTCCCCGCTCTCAACTGCATTTCCTTTCCCCTTATTCTCCCACCTGCTCCGGCCCTCTTCCTGTCCTTGTCCTCCCCTCACATCCCTCTTCGTCCACCTGATCCTTCTCCTCTCCTCCCTGTCCCTCTTCATTTCACCATCGCGCTCTCTCTGTTCGTCTCTGCCTCCCCGCTCTCAACTGCATTTCCTTTCCCCTTATTCTCCTACCTGCTCCAGCCCTCTTCCTGTCCTTGTCCTCCCCTCTCATCTCTCTTCGTCCACCTGATCCTTCTCCTCTCCTCCCTGTCCCTCTTCATTCCACCATCGCGCTTTCTCTGTTCTTCTCTTCCTCCCCGCTCTCAACTGCATTTCCTTTCCCCTTATTCTCCCACCTGCTCCGGCCCTCTTCCTGTCCTTGTCCTCCCCTCACATCCCTCTTCGCCCACCTGATCCTCCTCCTCTCCTCCCTGTCCCTCTTCATTTCACCATCGCGCTCTCTCTGTTCGTCTCTGCCTCCCCGCTCTCAACTGCATTTCCTTTCCCCTTATTCTCCTACCTGCTCCAGCCCTCTTCCTGTCCTTGTCCTCCCCTCTCATCTCTCTTCGTCCACCTGATCCTTCTCCTCTCCTCCCTGTCCCTCTTCATTTCACCATCGCGCTTTCTCTGTTCGTCTCTTCCTCCCCGCTCTCAACTGCATTTCCTTTCCCCTTATTCTCCCACCTGCTCCGGCCCTCTTCCTGTCCTTGTCCTCCCCTCACATCCCTCTTCGCCCACCTGATCCTCCTCCTCTCCTCCCTGTCCCTCTTCATTTCACCATCGCGCTCTCTCTTTTCGTCTCTGCCTCCCCGCTCTCAACTGCATTTCCTTTCCCCTTATTCTCCTACCTGCTCCAGCCCTCTTCCTATCCTTGTCCTCCCCTCTCATCTCTCTTCGTCCACCTGATCCTCCTCCTCTCCTCCCTGTCCCTCTTCATTTCACCATCGCGCTTTCTCTGTTCGTCTCTTCCTCCCCGCTCTCAACTGCATTTCCTTTCCCCTTATTCTCCCACCTGCTCCGGCCCTCTTCCTGTCCTTGTCCTCCCCTCACATCCCTCTTCGCCCACCTGATCCTCCTCCTCTCCTCCCTGTCCCTCTTCATTTCACCATCGCGCTCTCTCTGTTCGTCTCTGCCTCCCCGCTCTCAACTGCATTTCCTTTCCCCTTATTCTCCTACCTGCTCCAGCCCTCTTCCTGTCCTTGTCCTCCCCTCTCATCTCTCTTCGTCCACCTGATCCTTCTCCTCTCCTCCCTGTCCCTCTTCATTTCACCATCGCGCTCTCTCTGTTCCTCTCTTCCTCCCCGCTCTCAACTGCATTTCCTTCCCCTGCTCTATCCCCTTTTAATATTCTGTTGACAAGGGCCTTGTTTAGTGTTATGGTCAAAATCTTATATCTACGAAATTTCTTAACGAATGCTTTAAAATTTCGGCACATTGTGCAGGATTATCCCAAAGCAATCTGTAAAACCAGTAGGTTGTGTGCAATAACTTTACGCTAAAACAGTCCCAACTACCGCACGGCTCCTAACCACTTCGCGAAATTACGCAGAGTCCCCAAACAGCAAAACGCCACTCGGAGAGGATTTAATCGTGTCTTTCCTAGTGGTTTTTCCTTAGCCTCCCGTAGATTTAATACTATAGATCATAAAATTACTGATGTGAAAGTTGATATCTATGTCACTGATGTGCCAACAAATTTATAAGTAATTACGATCACCAGCCTAATTAAGCGTAATAGTGTTTAGATTCATTTAATGATCTGTAAATGTGTGAATGACTATATATATAGCACACAAAAGGGCAAACTCTTTGATCACTAAACATAACTCTATTATGAAAAGTTAGCCGGCCGCAGTGGCCGAGGTGTCTGCGGCGCTCCAATCACAGTCTGCAGGGCCGCTACGGTCGGGGGTTCGAATCCCCCCCTCGGGTAATGAAAAGTTATTTTCAAAATTAGATGATTTTATTTACAAATATAATAGCGAGATAGAGAGAAACAGATCCCACAGCAAACTAAACTGCTGTTGAGGTGTTGTGTTCAATACGCAACCGTGAATCTGACAGGTTTGTAAGAAATATTTGAATTGTAGGCCACAAACTGCTGCTTACATTAACAGTAGCAAACCTGTTGAGTTAATGGTTAGAGAAACTGTATACTCTGTTTTATGTGATACACTTTAGTAGCAAAACACTTTCCCTACTTTAACCGTGTACTTCCATGATCTGTAAATGTGTGAATGACTATATATATAGCACACAAAAGGGCAAACTCTTTGATCACTAAACATAACTCTATTATGAAAAGTTAGCCGGCCGCAGTGGCCGAGGTGTCTGCGGCGCTCCAATCACAGTCTGCAGGGCCGCTACGGTCGGGGGTTCGAATCCCCCCCTCGGGTAATGAAAAGTTATTTTCAAAATTAGATGATTTTATTTACAAATATAATAGCGAGATAGAGAGAAACAGATCCCACAGCAAACTAAACTGCTGTTGAGGTGTTGTGTTCAATACGCAACCGTGAATCTGACAGGTTTGTAAGAAATATTTGAATTGTAGGCCACAAACTGCTGCTTACATTAACAGTAGCAAACCTGTTGAGTTAATGGTTAGAGAAACTGTATACTCTGTTTTATGTGATACACTTTAGTAGCAAAACACTTTCCCTACTTTAACCGTGTACTTCCATGAAACAGAACTTTGTCTTACCATGCACGAAAGAGAAATGTAACCACAGCTCTGGTCAATTTTGTAGTCTAAATGAAGCAAATCTCTCCTTGTCTTCGTGTAATTAAATAATGCTGTTGTTTGCGGATGTTTGAAACATAAACCAGTACTTATCTTTAATTATTCCTATTAACTTTTCATAAAACTGTAGCATACAGACAATGATTTTTCCCAGTAACAATACGCGACTGCAGTGGGAGGATGTGGCAGTTGTACCCTCCACCACACACCGTGAACTGGCTTGCGGAGTATGTATGTAAATGTAAATGTACTGTGAATATCAACTTTTTTTCGTTCTTATTTTTTAAACATTAGTGTACAAATATGACGTCTTTTCTATTGGACATGTCGAAAAGAATACACTGCACTACTTGACATAAAAGGTAATGCAGTCAACAATCCAAAGATTGGTTTGAACATCACAGTGCTTTACTAGGAATGGCCCTATTTGGAAGTGGTATGCCGTTGCTTTCCTCCGACCTGACTTACCCAGCCAGTTATAGGGGGACCTACAGTTTAATGTTGGTATTTGTCGCATGAGCAATACTGCCAGAGGTCAAAGAAGTAGAAAGTGACAGATGAGAATCCTAGGACCTGGCGGGAATCGAACCCGCAACCTTTCGATTTGTAGTCTGCCACTCTACCCCTGTGGTACCGAGCCGCACTTGACATAAACAACCGTAAATCTAGGAATTACAAATAATTCAACAACTCGGCTTCTTCAGAGCGTTGAATTATATTGATCGGCGAAGTAGAAAATTTCTATCGGACCAGTACTGAAAACCAGATTTCCCACCTTGGGCCAGTGCTTGCCTTAACTTTTAGGCTAACCAGAAACGCGACTGTTTCTCCGCCAGTTCTTAACTTCACGCGCACTATTTGGGACACTACGATGTAGAGATATGCGTCACGTTCATGACTGGGAAAGAATGCGAACTGCATACCGACAGCGTCATAACGGTCAACACGACAACTGGCACGAAGCGAGAAATTCAGGTTCGAGTCCCGGTCTATCACAAATTTTCAACTTTGCAGTTGAATTTAATTCATAGCCATGAAACGTAAGAGCTACTTAACAAAGTTAATTGTCCCCAGGTTTTTTATTGGAAATTTTGATTAATTTGGCTTTCCAGAATCCGTAATTGTCTAGAAGCAAGTCCGCTGCGAATGTCAACAGCTGTAATGAAACTGTTGGTGGCCCCACCGCCATTTTGAAAAGAAACAGAAAAAAAGTAGAAATAGTACAGGTCGCAGTGCACAGCAAACAAAGAGACGCGCGGCTGAAAAGCGTGTTATTTATTCCGCGCAAAATAAATTACATCGTCTGGAGCGGCGATGCGTTGTCGGTTTGCACAACCGAATCACGACTGCAAAATAAGCCACCGTGCAATTACGCAATCCCAAACAGTGGCTGAGATCAGCAAGTGACCCGAATGCACATGTAATGGGCCACGCACGCGGTCTCTGCAACGAGCAGTCACTAACTGCAAAAATATTCTTTTCGGGACAAGTTAATTGCCTGTCAGAATGAATCCTGTTTTTCGATGATAAACGGTTTCACTACAACGCAGTTAGTTCAGAGGAAGCCCAATATGACGCTGCAGATGAGGCCGCTAGGGTCAAAGTAAGCAGAAAGCAAGTGGGAGACACCGTGTTAGTCTGTTCTTTTTTATAATCTATGCAAAATTCGGAACAAGTTGCTGGACTGCATGCTGAAAAAAAATGTATATTTCGGATAGCTTGAAAAAGTGCGTCTAATTTAGCTGCATCCAATTTGTGCATCAGTCAGTGAGTAAAAATAACAAGTGGTATTATGATTTTGGTCAGAAGGAGTAGACATAATAGCACGGGAAAGGCTACGGCTTCAAAGACCATTTTGTACTTTCTGGTTTATTTCCTTCTACCGTAATATTCCAAACTGTTGTAAAAAAGTAAGTATTAACGAGAGTATAACGTACGGAAGTTTCAATAGGATACAATTAAACTTTGGAAACACTACAAAAACAAATGTGACACCTCTTATAGGCCAGACAAATATTTTCAAGCTCTGGCTAGCAGATAGGTTTGCGTACAGCGAAGTAATATCTTCGAAAGGCTCTGCCGCGGTGGAGTAGTCGAGCGGTCTAAGGCGCCTTGCTGCTGAGTGCGCGGATGCTCGCCGTCGGAGGTTCGAGTCCTCCCAGGGGCATGGGGGTGTGTACTGCCCTTAGGTTAGTTTACCTTAGTTTAATTAGTTTTTAAGTTACGGACTGATGACTTCGCAGTTTGGTCCGATAGACTTACAAACATTTGAACAGGCTCTCAGGAGACAAAACTGGTCTATAAGAAATTTAAAAGGGTAAAAACCTGCGGTCTGGAGCGCGCGGACATTCCGCCTACGATTCCAAACCTTCCTCGGGCATGGGTGTGTGTCGTGCCCTTGGCGTAAGATATTTTAAATAGTTTGTAACTCTAGAGACTTATGATCAGAGTCGTTTTGTCCCTTAGGTCTACAAACATCTCAACACTTTATAGTAAAAACATGTTGCCGGTAAGAAACGGTTATGTAGATCTTCAACTCGCATCACTCGGTTAAATGAAATGTTGCCTCAGCGAGAGTTCCGTTTCTCCAGGAATCTTTGTGCGTTCGCAATAACAAAGTTCTGTGATAGCACGGCGTGGACGATGGTAATCGAACTCTGCAGTAATCAGCGGCGATAGTTGACAGTCTGGATGGAGTTGAGGCAGAGAATACTCACAACGGCGAAGCACACGTCATCTGAAGATGGTCGCTTGGTTCGTCGTCGATTAAATCAGCTTCTGGACAAAAGGGGTTTCTGCTCTAGCGTGGACATGAGAGTTATCTACATCAAGTGAATTCTAACAAACGGCGTTTCAGTGCGATTTATAAATGTATGAATAAGAATCTGGTATAATACGTGTGATCATGTGCAAGTATAATATCACCTCCAACGAAATATAGTACAACATTCAGCTGTTCGCAATGATGTTACGTGTTTCTGACTGTGAGGTCACCAAAATTGTGATCTGTCAATTATTGTTGGTTTTGCACCGCTGTTTACAGCGGAGTTCGAATCCCTTCGTACACGCTGTCATTTCACTGTCTTCTGTTTTTACGAACACACACTAGGGAACAGAAACTGTCGCCCATTGCAGTTCCGCCGATTTCTGGCAACATTTTAATTAAACGAGTTTCTTCAGGTGGGTAAGGCAGAAGCTTCTTGATATCTTCCATTTCCTCTTATTCTTTGTAGACCCCCCGATCTCGGCGTTTCGTCCTGTGGCTATTATCAATCAAGAAGGTGACGAGCATAGCTGTTAACGGACTGTGAGTCGTGTCGGGATAGCTCATTAGTAGAGCGCTTGCCCGTGAAAGGCAAAGGTTCGAGTACCGGTTCCGGCACACAATTTTAATCTGCCAGGAAGTTTCATATCAGTGCACACGCCGCTGCAGAGTGAAAAGTTTCATTCTGGAATAATTTACATTTTTAACAATATTGCTATCACTATTAGTTGACAACAGTAGTCTGTTCAGTTTGTGAACAGCTATGACACTGTTTTTGGAAGTTACTCCGTTTATACTAATGGTTTTCCAAGCTACTAACCTACTCAACTATCATTTTACGCGGCAACCAGGTTTTCAGCTTGACTACATAGACATAAACCAAAAGTCTCGCAACACGTGTAATTAGAGATCGCAAAATGTTTTATATAACTGAATTCGAAAACATCTGTTACATTGGGGTTCGAACCACGGTCTCTATAGAGCTGTGAGGCCAGAACACTACACAGACACAAGCTGCCAGTGCTTTAAATGTTAATACTTACGCTTACTTTGCAACACTTGAAAATCTTTTTTCTGGAGAATATTTGAGAGTTGCGTCGAATGGCTTTGGCTCATTATTATTTAACTTCTGAACTTCACGTACCATGAATATAAAATTCCAAAATCCTATGCCCATGTGGTCTCCTTGTGAGAGTTACATTTCCGTAGGTCTACTTGTAAGAGGCTGTACTACATTTTATTTCCGCCAGTGTAGCTACGACATTATTTTCCAAGAGGGTGAAGCTTTTTATATTTAAATCAATTTAAACTACATTCCTACCATTGTTAGTTTGGGAGCTACAACCCTTCAAAATTTCAGGGGCAGATACCACAAACGCTGCGCATAATGCAATGCGCCTTCTAAATGTGATGCGGCCGAGTTGTAACGTCGGCGGTGTCACGGAGCGAGAAGCTTCCTCGATGCGCTGTTAGACTGCCGACTGTCGCCGCACACTGCCGTATACCCGAAAGTGGGAGCCACACAAACAACCGGGGCTCAATATACCACAGTTACTGATGACGATGGCATACACGAACAACGAGTACGTTGACATGTTGCTGATGCTCGGCGAGTGCCGACACGATGCCCCTGAAGCAGCCACGGCGTATGCCGTGAGATATGCTAGGCGAAGGGCCCCGGCAGCCATTACGTTCTTACGTGCCGAACAACGATTTCGGGGAACAGGCAGCTTGGTAATGCGCCGCAGTAACAGACGAAGACCTGCAAGAAGTGAGGAGACGGAGGTGTTTGTTTTAGCTGCACTACACCACGATCCTCATGTCAGCTTACGAGCCGTTGCTGCAGTCGCTGGTGTCAGTCTCACATCTGTGTGGCGTATAGTACACGGCTACAGGTTTCACCCGTACCGCCTGTCACTGACCCAAGAGCTGCATGGGAACGATTTCCGCGCAAGAGTGACATTCTGTGAGTGGGCCATGCTTAATTTCATGCTGGAGTCTTTACAAAGCATTATGTTCTCTGATGAGTCCACGTTCACAAATTATGGTGCAGTGAATCGCCATAACATGCTCTAATGGACCGCAGACAATTCTCGGTGGGTACAACCTGTTGACCGTGAACGTAGGTGGTCTATCAACGTGTGGTGTTGATTCCTTGGGGATGAAATCATCGGTCCACACTACTTCCCAGGTACACTTACAGGTGAGTTATATCGCGCTTTTATAGCCGACATGTGTGTCTACAGACGAGAGCCCACATGTGGATGCAGCACGATGGTCACTCAGCCCATTCTGCGCGTGCTGTTGTGGAAGAACTATACAACAGGTTTGCAGGAAGATGGTTGGCGAGCTATGGCCCCATACATGGCCAGCGAGGTCGCCCGATTTAACACCAGTAGATTTCTTTTTGTGGGGATATCTAAAGGATCGTGTTTATGTCACTGAGCCCACATCCCCAGATGATCTAAAACGGCGCATCGAGGACGCTTGTCGCTCCGTCACACCGGCGATGTTACATCTCGTCTGCAATTCCTTTCGACGGCGCATTGCATTATGCATTGAGGAACATGGACACACATTTTAACATCTCATGTAAATCAACTTCCCACTGCCATAACATCCATCACCTACCACACAGCCATGTATTATGTACAGCGTGTGGTATCTGCCCCTGAAACTTTGAAGGGTTGTAGCTCCCAAACTAACAGTGATAGGAATGTAGTTTAAATTGATTTGAACGCAGCTGGTTTCAACGATTCCAATGCACGATACAAAAACTATTGTTGCATTTAAAAAATTATACTTTTGTGGTGTAACTCTTTGGAAAATGATACAATAAACTATGTTCATAGCTCCGCAGAAAGTGTAACATTTCTTGTGTTGACCCACCGCATTAAAATTTCCCGTCGCCTATTATTTTATAAGTTACGGAGGCAAACAGCCTGTACGCGGATTTATTTGTTTCCGGCTCTGTGAGTGGCTCGCTAACAGCTGTCGCGTCGCTGCCAGACGGCCCACTCGCGCTGAACGCGCGTATCAACACGGCGGCAGTGGCGGAGCGCGTGCCCCGCCTGCTGATGGCGCAGTGGCAGTGGCAGCGGCCGCGCGGGCAGGGGCGCGGCGCGGCGCCGCCATGAATAATGCACGCCGCGGCCCACATTAGCCGCCGCCGCCGCCGCTCTGTGTCATCTTTATGAAGCGGCCCGCCGTGACTGGCTGCGCTCTCCGGCCTGCTCTGTTTGCCTCCCCTCAGACGTCAGTACTTGGCTGCTGCGGCGTCAGAGAGCCCCATGTTGCACCGGAGTGACGTCGTCCCCCGGCGCTGCCGCCAGAATGGCAGCCAGAAATCGCACTGTGCGACAGCGCACTCCCCGCTTCTGTCTCCGACAACAGCTGTTCAGACGTAACAGCGAATGAGTTTCGCTCTTTCAGATTTCGGCGCGTAGCGATCTTGTAAACCTAGTCGTAACAACACATTGCTGTTGGCGACTCCATCCAGTGTCGCAGGATCTCCGGAAAATCGAAAGATCTTTCCGTCATTTTAATTAATCCAGAAGGTACGAAATTTAGAATGAATCTTCCGAAATTTGCTGAAATTTCCAGGGTATCTTTCGAATTTTCCACAAATCTTGGGTGAATCTCCCTAAAATTTCTGAATCTTACACACATTTCGAGTCAACCTTCAGACATTTAACGAATTTTCCAGAAATTTCGAATGACTATCGAAAGTTTCATGATATGTTTCAAAATTTGAAGTGAATCTTCCGAAATTTTCCGAATCTTCCAGTAATTTCGAATGAATCCTCCGAATATTTCCTAATTTTCCTCAAAGTTCGTATGAATCTTCCGTAATTTTCCAATCTTCCTTCGCCTATAACATATCTAACTAAATACCAAATGACAGTACCGCTGGATCCAGCAGCGACTCCACATTTTGCTCCGGACTGAGGAGGGGCCGAGTGTCTTCGCGCCAAAACAAGCAGTTGATTTTATAAAAAAACAGAAATAAAAAAAGTGCACATCACATTGACTTTTACTGCATGCCAATGTAAGCAGCTAATATTGCTTTTGACGCGTCGAAATGTCTGTGACATCATATATCCCCAACTACAAGCCGTACAGTGATACAATACATTCAGTGATATATGTACATTTACAGTGAATCATTCGGGCTTCCAGATCGCCTGTCACGAATCCTGTCGAATGTTTAAGGGACATAATCGAGAGAGAGAGGTCAGTTCGTGCATAGAATCCTGCACTTTCGCAGTTGTGGACGGTTATTCGGGCAGCACGTCATAGCATTCGTGGAGGACACTTCCCCATGAACCCAGTGACGAACAACATCGAAGATCCGTACACTCTGCCCTAGGGCACTCTTGTAGTGATGTTTACATTCGTCGGTGCCTTGACACCCGGCGAAACGCAGCGCTTAGCCTGTCAAGCAATAGTGAAACCAGTCAAAAATATTGTTTGCTAATTCACGAAAACGCAATTCGAGTTAATCACATTATACGCCTTACGATATCACCTACGTTGCAGCCCTGTTACATACCTGTCAGGTACTCGTGCGAGAAACGTACAAGATTATCCTTGAAACGAGAATCAATTGCAGTGATAGCGCTGGTTGCAAATCCATTTGAAATCTCTATTTTCAGCTGCAACAGAATACATTTTCAGTTACATTGTAGATTCTCATTTTGATGAGTGATGTTTTTATGTCGCACGACGCTAAACCATTATTAGAAAATGTTTCTTTTAAGGAACACGTGATACTCTTACTGCAGTCAAAGGCGACTTCGTGGAACTGCACACAGTGGGATCTCAGGTTACTTAATTAGCTTCCTCAAAGAAAAAAAATAGACTGATGACCCAGCGAATTAGGGACACTTCGCCGTAGAGCATCGTCATGTGCAAGAATTATTTGTAGCCGTGAAACTGCTTGCCTAGATATGAAGAAACACGCAAATTGTCGTCATGGTAAATTGTCGTATTAAAAAGTAAACAAGAAAACTCAATCCCAGAAGGTTGATATTAATTGTACAAGGAAGCCAACGAAACTAAAATAATTTAGAAGGTACTTTGTAACAGGTGTGCACAAAACAAAAATTGTGTGCGTACTTGATCATTTCTTTATGAGGAAGAGAGTAAATGTTTTCATAACAATATCTTTCATTTCTCTTCTTAAGTAAACGCTATACAAATTGCATGTGAAGTATGGTGTCTGAGCAAAGAACGGCGGCATGCCTGATCATTCACATGACTGGCGTTACAGGCCGTATTTTGAAATGACAAACAAATTTCCATCAGTTATTAAGTGACAGATAATTCCTTGCTTACATCTCGAGTGGAAGTTTATGATAAAGTGTGATGTAATAAGCTGATTTGAGAGCGGAATCGAAACTTATGTTCTTTTTCTTCATAGCATCCGTGCTGTAATTTTGTAAGGAACAGTAAGTCCGCAACACGACGTGGTATGGACTTCACTCATGTCTGACGTAGTGCAGAAGGCAACCCACACCATGAATCCTACAGGGATGTCCATGAAACCGTAAGACTACGAATGGGTGGGGATCTCTTCTAAACAGCACGTTGTAAGGCATCCCAGATGTGCTCAATAACGTTCTTTGTCTGGGGTGTTTGCTAACAAGCAGAGGTGTTTAAAATCTGAAGAGTTTTCCTGGAGCCAATAGGAAGCAATTATGGGCGTGTGGGGTGTCGAGCTGTCCTTCTGGAATTGTCGAAATCCGTCGGAATGCACAAGAGACACGAATGAAAGCAGGTGGTCAACCAGGATGCCTACGTTCGTGCCACCTGCCAGAGACGTATCAGGGCTCCAGATCATTCCAGCTTCACACTCCCCACACCATTACACAGCTACAAGCAGTCCTCTGCGCGGTGCACTCGATACAATTACAAATGACTCGTGACACCAAGCAACATGTTTCCGATCATCAACAGTCCAAAGTCGGTGATGAAGAGTCCCAGGCGAGTCATAAAGCTCTGCCTCGTGCAGTCATCAATTGTATACGAGTCGGCCTTCCGCTCCGAATGCCCGTATCCGTGGTGTTTCGCTGAATGGTTCGCACGCTGACACTTGCTGATGGGCCGGAACTGAAATTCGCTGCAATTTGCGGAAGGGTTGCACTTCTGTCACGTTGCCCACAGTCGTCGTTCGTCCCGTTCTTGCAGTATCTTTTTCCTGACGGCGGTGACGTCGGAGATTGGATAATTTATTGGATTCACAATATCCACAGTGCACTCGTGAAGTGGTCGTACTGGAAAATCCTCACTTTACTGCTACCTCGGAGATACTGTGCTCCACCTGCCGTGCACGGACTATGACACCACGCTGAGACTCGCTTAGATCGCGATACCCCGCCATTATAGCAGCAGTCACCGACCCAACACCTGACACCTGTTGTTTTATATCAGCGTTATCGACCGCAGTGCCATCCTCTGTTTACTCACAGTATATCTGTATCCATATACAGGTTTCTTTGGCTCTTCACGGCAGATGCAAGGTCTTCCCTCTCACATATTAAAATGGCCGACTGTCAGTATGAAACTAGCCTGTTATTAAAATAAGCTAGATCTCTGTCAGTTGAGATCTGCAAATCTAAGTTAAAACGCTTACTGCTGCTGTAAATTACTATACGAATGGCCACAGTACATGCGAAACGGAAATTTATGTAACTACTCACTCCTTACGGGAGCAACCAACGTTTTAACAAACACCAAATCACTGTTAAAGAATAAATGAATAGATAATTAAACATGTAGTGGGGAGCATGAAAAAGCAGAGGTTTGATACTTTAAAATCATAATCTATTCAGGAAAATGAACAAGCTACTAAATGTGGGAAGACCAAATTAAGCAGACACTTTGTACAAAAATGAATTAAATCATAATTACTGATCATAATGAAATTGTTTCTGCTCTTTATGAATATGGAGGTAACGTGGGAGGAAATTTTCAAATACACTATGGGTAGCTCAAAGCTCATTCGTTCATTCACAGACATGCGCATAAAGCTATGCGGTACATCACTCTCCGGAAACACTTAAAAGCAGCGGTGAAAAGAGGCGTCGGCGGCGTCTAGACGAGATGACGGATGTCTTGATCACTAATTTTAAGTACACTGTGCACTAGAAATACTCACGTTCAGGTAGGCAGCGGCTCACTATTCTTAAGTACCATGTGGCTTGCGACCACGTATTTAGAAACAGAATTTCTACATCTACATCTGCATGGGATACTCTGCAAAGCACATTTAAGTTCTGGGAGAGGGTTCATCGAACCACCGTTATACTATTTATCTCCCATTCCATTCTCGAATAGCGCGCGGGAAGAAAGAACACCTGAATCTCTCCGTTCGAGCTCTCATTTCTCGTATTTTATTCTGATGATCGTTTCTACCTATGTAAGTGGGAGTCACCAGTATATTTTCGCATTCGGGAAGAATATTGGCGATTGGAGTTTCCTAAGTAGCCCACGCCGCTGCGATAAGCGCCGTTGTTGTAATTTAATTAATTTAGAATAATCGAGTAAAACACGAGAATTCGTATAGAAGAAAGGCCGAAGTAATGACCGTTACGAAAACACGTGGTGCAATCGGTCATCCAAGACAGGAAAGACAGAATCAAATCAGAAAATATGAGAAATATTTAGCATACTTGCGGATATAGTAACGACGCGAAAAGTCGGTTAAAAACGCAAATAAATTCATACAAACTAAGTTTACACAAAGGCTGAAGGCCACACACGTGTATTCTAACTTGAGCAAAACCGGACACACAATCATCACTGGAATGAGAATGCAAATAATAAATTTACACTGAAATTACTCGATTTCTGTAAATTAAGAAACGCTTCGCCTCTCATAGCGAAAGAATTACTAAGGAGAACTATCACTGATAAATCAAGACTGTCTGATCACAAATATATCAAAGTCCTAACAGCATGCATGATTCAGCGGAGTACTTACTTCCACAGTCGTCGAAGCCAGAATGAAGAGTAAAGCTTTAAGTCCTCCGAAAAATCTCCCTCCGCCATACACCGGATGGAAAGCGCACTAAAACCGACGCAGAGTGCGTTCAGAGATTCAACCCTTGCTACCTGGCCAAGACAATTCCCTCTACATCCGCTCCCAGAGAGGTCTCCTGTCACCTCTTTCGTCCAAGATTAGGTTGGTACGACACTAAAAACACGGTCGCCTCGCCACCTTGCCAATTAAGCTTGTCTCTGGCCACCCAGCAGACGCTAGCGTAGACGACAAACGAAGCCATGCCTTCTTAACTACAACAAAACGAGGACAAAAGCTAGAGGCGGCGACTGTAAGCCATTGCACGGCAGTCAGCCAATATTATGAGCACACATTCACATTCACATGAACACACGAGTTCAATCACACGAGTGGAAATGTATATAAATGGGGAGGGGGGGCAAACGTATATAAACATTGGTCATTAATAAAAAGAATAAAATAATTAACACACAAATAGATGGCATTAATGTGCAGAAACACTTTAGGTTAATGAATCAATCAAAATGGAACACGACCACACATTCAGTGGATATAATAATAATTCAACGTCGAAAGTGGAAGAGGCGCCATCTGCTTTGCGTTCCTATGATAAAAAGTACAGACAGAAGCAACAAAGTTTCTTGAAATAGCACCCAGGGGACGAATAGTTTTAAATGGTTCATTTGCAGCACAAACGCACACCACCTGGGTACAATGCACAAAGTGCTGATAATCATGAGTGACAGAAAAATCCATTGTACTAACAAAGTCTGAACGTTGTCTGTCAGAGTAAAAACATGGCAAATTTTCGCCGTTATAACTGGATGTGGAAGAAGTTCCCCAATTTTTAATATCTTCATTCTGAGTAGGTACGACAAGGAAAAGAAAATCGAGAAAAAGAACAGAGAGAGGCGATGGGAATTAGATTGACGAAATGTAGAAATGATTGCTTGTCTGAAGGGCAATTTCACGGCGGTAGACTGTCTGATCATCTATTTATCTTCATGCATTACACTGTCAAACAAAAAATTTTGTCAATCTGTAGCTTCAAAATTTAATATATGAAATTGAAAATTGTCAGTATGTTTGATCGTACATCCGATTTCTATGAAACTTTATCAACGAATTGCTTGGACAGTTACAGACTTTACAACCATAAAGATATCACTGTACGACATATAGTTCAGGACATATGTCGTCATAAGCAATGAGATACGCGAGAAATGCGGCATCACGCGAAAATGTTGAACATCTCTTCTTCAACCACTGGATCCATTTCAACCAAATTAAGTGACAATTGCTGAATGGGTAAGAACCACCTACGACACATCTCACAGAAGATATGACGTCACAAACAATGAGTGGCATGATAAACCCGAGTACCAAGGCTATTCTATAAGAACAACTCATTGTTTAGAGTATTTCCCAAGAATCTCGAAAAGTTCTTGACCGACTTCCAACAAATGTTTACATGATACTGTTTTGTCCTCGTCGGCCTGTCTTTCGGGAAAGGATCTGCTCAGGGCGCGTGGGATGCGTGCACAGCTAAAACGGCTGTACAGATTAGTAACACAAGTTTTAATTACTAAGATATACAAAATACTCAACTCTGGTTCAGGAGAGAGACTCTGTTCTTGCGGCTGCGTCTTCTTGCACAATGCTGCGCTGAATGATGGTAACTGCCGAGTTCGGAGTGCCCTTCCAACGCATGTAGGACCAGATAAAGCTTCTTGCAAAGGGCGTGCTTCTCGGTAACTTCCTCCAATAGGCGCAGTGCCGCCGTGTGATTGGCTGCCAGTCATCCGCTGCTTTCTTCACGATCGTTTTCGTGCGTCTGGCGTGTGGCGCTGACTTACGTCACAACATCCCCCCCCCCAAAAAAAAAAAAAAAAAAAAAAAAAAAAAAAAAAAAAAAAAAACACCGGACCGTTGTCATGTAAGGAACTCGACAACGGGCGAGAAGGAAGGCTCGTGGACGTAGTGATGGACCGGAGTCTGTAGCGGCCATCTGGCCCGAGCTCGCAAGGGAACGTCCTTTGAGAAAACCTCCGAACGACCCACGTTCCCGGCCTGGGGGCCAGATGACGACGTAGACGGTGGAGTCGGTGTGAATGCTGCGTGGCGCGGCGGTCCAGGCCCAGGAGAGGCGGAGGCGCCGAGGGCTCCGTGGCGTCTCCATGAGGTTGGGCCGCGGTGCCGTGGAGGTCTGCTGCGGGGGCGGCGGGGCCGCGCGAATCTGCCGAGAGAAACGCAGAAGGATCACGGGGTACATGACGAGGGCGAATTTGGTTGCAGGGCGTGTGTACACCTCCGTCAGGTCCTGAAGTTTATAACATGGAAGCACCGAAATATTTGAGGATCTCACCTCACTCTCACCATCTGCGACAGCTGAAAGCTCTACAAAGGATCAGGGTGCGGTGTCGGCGGCCGTGCAGAAGCTCGGCAGGCGATGACCCTTCTCGTGGATGCGAGCGCTAGGAGGCGAGGAACAGCTGCAAAGCTACATTCCACGAGTGCGCCAAATGAAGTTGGAACATCTGTTACTTAAACGTCCAGACGAAGCGTTCCGCAGCGCCGTTTGAATGTGGGTGAAACAGTGCACTAGTGAAATCCTTAATTCCACTGCGTGCACAAAAGGAAAGAAATTTCGCGAGATGCGAACTGAGGACCGTTGTCAGAAACTACCAGTTCTGGGAGACCTTCTAGACAAAAAATTGAAGTTAACACCCTAATCGTGCTACTTGAAGTCGTAAGAAGACCTTACCACAATAAGCCACTTAGTGTTCCAGAAGGAGCCAGCAATGTCAATATGCACTCGTTGCCATGGTGAACCTGCTTTGGGCCACACAAAAATGTCTAAGGTGGGGCGGACTGGTTGGTAGCGCAGACTGAACATTGCGAGGTCATCTGTTCTATATGGGCGTTTATACTCTGGCAAGTACAGTGGCACCACGCCAATTGCTTGGTGCGAACCATTCCCCAATGTTCTTGGTGAAGTAAGGTCAATACTTCTTTTTGCAAACGTCGCCGAATCAACACACGCAATTGTCCACCGTCATTTGAAACTAGAATGACACGTCTGTGGACTGGAAGTTCATTTCTTCTAGCAAAATAGCAACGCACCAGTGAATTTTGAATGTCACATTGTGAGCGAGGCCACGTAGCGTAGAAAATTCGTAAATCGGGTTATGTTTCCATGGTCCGAGCAATTTTCCTATAGTCCAACAGGAAAGATAGCAACAAACTATCTTCCTGTGCATCTATCTGACAACAAGACGTCGTAGAAGCGTCGACATATGTATCAGGGCCAATCGGAAGACAGGAAAGTGCGTCGGCATTTCCATGGCGAGTTCTGGGTCTCGTATTGATACCGTGATACGAGCAATGCCCACCGTTGTAATTTGTTTGCCGTGAGAGTAGGAATCGGCTTGTCTGGATACAACAATGACTGAAAAGGCTTGTTACTAAATATTATTCTCCCATACAAATAGTGATAGAATTTCGTCACACCGTACACTATTGCTAAAGCTTCGTTCTCAATTTGAGAATAACGCCACTGTGCGTTTGTCAAAAGTTTGGATGCAAGCGATATCGGGCGCTCCGTGTCCCCGAGTCTGTATGAAAGCACCGCACCTAGCCCATACAATGACGCGTCAATTTGCTAAAGAACTAGTTTTTCCGCATCGAAGTGCACCAAACATAGATCACTGAGTAGTGCATCTTTTAACTGTTCAAATGTGCATTGGCATTCATCTGTCAAAACAAAACGAACATTTTTACAGCGTAGCCGATGCGAAGGGGCTGCAATTTGTGCTGCGTTGGCAATACACCTAATATAGTGAGTTAACTTTCCCAAGACGGACTGTGATTCTTTCACATCTTTTGGTGCTAGTAGGTCGCGAATGGCAAGCAAATGTGATTGCATGGGGTGCACACCTTGACTGTTTATCACGTGTCCTAGATACTGCAGTTCCGGTTTGAAAAAGTCACATCTAAGCTATACTTGAGACCTGCATCTGACAAAACTTGAAATAATTTTCTTAAATTTGCAATGTGGTCTTCTGGAGTACGGCCTGACACAAGTATGTCGCCCAAGCAGTTTGAACAACAAGGCACCCGAGCTCTATGCTGTACCAAATATCTTAGAAAAATTGTGGGTGCGGATGTACTGCCAAAAGGTAGACGCAAATATTTAGACAAGCTCAGATGAGTATTAACAACACAAATTTTCTGTGATTCTTCGTCGAGTGGCAGCTGAAGGTAGGCATTGAGCAAATCTATTTTTGAGAAGTATTTGCCTACACCTAATCTGTCCATTAAATCTTCTGGATAACAGTCTACAACTGTTTGTGGATTTACTTGTGGCCTTGAAATTAACACAAATGCGGATGCTACCTGAGGGCTTCGGCAAAATAACAAGCGGGCTCGCGCACTGGCTAACTTGTATTGGATCAGTTGCACCACTTTCTTGTAATGTGCGAAGTTCTTGTGCTACTTTGTAGCATAAAGCGAGCGGTACATCACGATATTTGCAAAATTTTGGTGTGGCATTTTTCTCTAGAGTAATGTGCGCAGCAAAATCCTTAGCTTTTTTTAGTCCTGCAGAAAATAAATCCGGAATGTCCTTCAGCAACCTGTCTGCACTGTCTTTAGCATCAAAAGTGTTCTTGCACAGCAAAACTAAAAATGGTCTCTCCTTCGTAAGGCTGAAGCATTTGAAATGTCACTGATCGCATTTGCTAACGGTATTCTGCAGGTTGTGAACACTGTCCTAGTACAGGAATTTCGTTGCCATTGTACACTGTTAACCGTGTTCTAGTTCAAGAAAGGCATGGCAATCCTAACTATTCATAAGTTTTGCGATTGAGCAATGCGAGTGTTGCACATGTGTCTAGTTGGAATTTTACAGAAATGTCATTCACACGCAAACTGATGTACATTTATCTGCCCTGGCAAACAACTTGTGCCACTTCCGTGTCCGTGATGTTACGAGAGGCAGCCACGGGTTTTAAAACTACTGCATTTATTGAATAAGTATTGTCTTGTCGTCATTTGGGCCGGGAAGGAAAATTCCGTTTCTTTTGCTGTAAGCAGACTGCTTGGATATGACATTTATTGCCGCATGCATAGCATTTCGCTGACCGGGACGGACAGTTCTTCCTTTGGTGCCGCGAGAAACATTTTGGGCAAGACGTAATGGGCAAGGCTCTGTGTCAATCAACTTGTTTACGCATAGCGCGGGCAGGAGGAACTGCACGTAGTCCGACCTTGCGTTCGCGGGAGCGTGACGACGCTACAGTGGAATTCAAAGTTTTCCACTGCTGCAGCACCTGAATCGTACTGCTCCAAAAACTGTTCTACTTTATGGAATGACGGTTCTGACATTTTTAGAATCTGTTCTCTAAGACTGTTGTCAGAAATTTTATAGACAATAGCGTCAAATAATTTCACATTCGAATAGCTCCACACGAATAGCTCCACACGAACGCTGAAATTTGTACTTTCTAGTAAGATCTTGAAGATCCGTTATCCACTGCCGGTATGTTTTGTTTTAAGCTTTCCTATACCGGAAGAACTGATACCTAGCGGCTACTACTTTGATTTGGTGTTCATAATATGACGTGAGGGCTTCTGTAACTGAATCATAAGAAATTTGAGAAGGCCCCGTGATGGGACAAGACGGAACGATGACGGGACAACACATGATAAGAAAACATATAGTTTGACAGTACCTTGTATCGTGTGAACTGTTGCTTAGGCTTCAAACTGTTGCAGCCATTCTGTCCATTCCTCTTGTGCTTCGTCGTACTGTCGGAATGGTGGAATTACTGGAGGTGGTAACTGCTGAAGTGGTACTTGCGTATTTTGTGGCACGGGTGCAACCAGAAGTTGTGGTACAGTAGACGACAAGGAAGCGTTTAGTAGACTCTGAAGCTGAAACATCTGCATCAACATCAACTGCTGTGCATCGAGCGCAGAGAGCTGCGGCGGAGTGGCAGGGATGCTTGTGTAGTGGGGGTTGATACTTTGCAAAAACAACATGACGAAACAATGCAAAAATTAAGAAATTGATGCTTTTCCCAGCAAGAAAAATGCAAAGATTATATACTGCAATCTCCGAGTCATGTAAGAAATTCACAAGCAGCGT
Source organism: Locusta migratoria (assembly GCA_026315105.1). Classification (NCBI taxonomy): domain Eukaryota; kingdom Metazoa; phylum Arthropoda; class Insecta; order Orthoptera; family Acrididae; genus Locusta; species Locusta migratoria. The sequence goes on from CM048748.1 coordinate 479,015,783, forward strand.
AGTGTCAGAGATTTCGTCGTCCACTGAAATTTAACATCTCGTCGCCATGTGTTTAGTCCTCGTTGCCATGTCTTTTGTCCTCGTCGGCTTGTCTTTTGGAAAAGGAACTGCTCAGGACGCGTGGGACGCGTGGACAACTAAAACAGCTGTACTGATTAGTAATACAGCTTTTATTTACTGTGGTGTACTAGATACTCAGACGGTCTGTTCTCACGACGGCGTCTTCTTGGACGACGCTAGCTGCCCTGATTCATAGGGACTGCCTAGTTCGGAGTGCCCTTCCAGACGCATGCCGGCCTACACACAGCCGCTTGCAGAGGGCGCGCTTCTCGGTCGCTCCCTCCAGGAGGCGCGGTGCCGGCGTGTGATTGGCTGCCGGTCGTCCGCTGCCTTCTTCAGGGTCGTTCTCGTGTGTCTGGCGTGTGGCGCTGACTTTACAGTGACAAACATTTGCACTGACATAGGGTGTATATTCTTTAAACAAGTTTACTACATGTATATAAAGTGTCGCATGGGTGTTTTTGTTATCCTTAGTATAAGTTACCTTAAGTTAGTCTAAGTAGTTTGTAAGCCTAGGGATTGATGACCAATGTAGTTAAGTCCCTTAGATTTGCAAACATTTTTATAAAATGTCCCTGTGTTATTTTATGTATTTGAATTGCACAGAAATACATTTTTGATGAAATTTTGCTCATTTGATTTTGAAAACAAGATGAAAGTCTCTTTATACACAAATTTTCGTATTCTGAACATCTGAGAGTAGTTAACGTAGTATGTGCACCTCACACAAACTACAGTTTTATTACCATCTTGATGAAACTTTTGCCGCGGCGAAGTGGCCCAGAGCATTGAGGCGCTATGCTACGATGTGCAAGGCCGTCTTTCCCCGTCGGTGGTTGGAATCCTCGTTCGGGTATGGATGTTTGTGTTGTTTTTAGTGTAAGTTAGTTTATAAGTAGTATGTAAGTTTAGGAACTGATGACCCTGCAGTTAACTTCCATAACCTTAACAAACATTTGAACATTTTGATGAAACTTTTACACACTTGACCTTGAAACTAAGAGGAAGGTCACTGTGTACATACAATTTAGTTTCGTACAAGACGGAGAGTGCTTTACTAACAAACGTAATACTTGTACGCATTTTTCTTCTTCTTTCTTTTTTCATTTCAACCGACTTTGGGATACGTTAGAGGAGTCATTCCTTAATGCCCTGTGTCTTTCAATATAGCCAGTATTGTTTCCTGCTTTCTGAAATTACTTTCTTTTTCAGAGATTTGAATTGTTCGTTGGTTTTGACCCTTGCTTGGAATCTCTATCAAGTCTTTGCTTATTTACTTTGCAGTTTTGTCGGTGAGCATAATTTCTGTGATTTGGAGTTATTTTAAATCTTTCTCCGTTTGCTTAAACAGCTTGTTTATTTATTTTGTTTGTTTGGGTTGCGGGGGGGGGGGGGGTGCAGTGAATTTTTTGTTCTGTCTACTTCAGTTCATTGTGAGAATGTGTCCATAAAAATCAGTTGTTTTCCTCATTGTGTCTGATATTTTTTCATTCGTTTGGTAGAGGTTTTCATTTCCAACGTGGATTAGTTTATTGTTTTGGAACTTGCGGCCAAGGATTTTTCTTAGAATGTTCGTTTCTTTGATTTCCGTCCTTTCAACTGGGCCAGGCGGGTAACGCACAGTGTTTCGGCTGCACACAGCGCTTGCGGTATTTTAATTGTAATCTTGAAAAATAAATTCCCGTACTTGAACATCAAAACGAGAAGAACAGATAAAGACGACAGGAGAGCAGATGGAGCAGTAGAGTGTGGAATAAATAAACACCCCCGTGAACGCCTGGTCATCAGCTAGTGGATAATAGCTCTGTAAGAAAAACACAGTGCACGGTACTGTTTTGCTTGATGTAATTCACCGGCGCGTCCTATGGTCGTAATAATTCCTGTTTTCACTCGACTATTCATTTCGAGCGGTCGGAGCCGCAGTGAAGCGCGACAGGTTTAGTTGGTACACATTCCTGCCTCTGCCATTGTGATAGCAACGACTACTTTGTTGGCCCATCAACATTAAGCACTCGCTGCAGTGACGTGCAGAAGTCTGTTGTTACCGGCGACCAGGCGCTTATCTTGCGCGGCTTTGTCAGCCGGCAGCTGGCGGCCGTGCCCACTGGCAGTGGCTGGCCCTGGGGAAAGCTCTGCCCCTCCCCCCTCCCCCACTCCCACGCAGATATTCTCACGCAAGCCTCCACCGCAACTCTGCCGCCGCTGGAAAATGATGGCGCGCAGTCGAGTGGAGGCAGGGAATCCTCTTACCTCACGCTGCGGCCTGATCCCGGCTCCGCTGTCGACTGCTACATTGTTCCCCTTACCTAAACGCCAGTATACCGTGCTGAAAATAGAAATAAGTACACGCTCTGACAGTTTTCTTGTTCCCTCGAGATTTCTTCCTGAAATAGTGAATGTGCAGTACACGAAACGATTTCATTTACAGATCAATACCTCAATCGGTACTAAGGAACAAGGTGCAAACTACGCAGTAACTCCAACGTTAATGCGTGGCGTAGCCACCAGGGGTCTAGAGCGGCCGCTGATTCTGGAATCCATTCGGTCGTAAAACTGGCGAATATCGTATAGGGTACAACACACCTACTCGAATTGTTCAGGAAGTTCTCCAACAGTTAAAGGAATGACGAGTCGCACGCGTCATCTGTCTCGCCGTGTCCCATACGTGTTAGCCTGGAGAAAAGTTCGTAGACCGTCTGCAAGAGCACGTCGACTTTAACGCACAGTGTTTGAGCAAGGATTGTCCTGTTGTAATAACACATCGTAGCCCTCCGCAAATATCAAAAATGAGCGAGACTTGTAACGTATCACAGCTGAGACGATAACGTGTGGGTTGGGGTGAGTGTGTCTTGGACGAAAGCACTCTCAATATTCGATTTCTCAAATCCAACAAAATTAAACGAAACGTATAGTCGTCAAAAAAAAAAAAAAAAAAAAAAAATGTCGACTTGCGTTTCCCTGAGTGAAAGTCTTCCAGAACTAACAATTTGAGTGTAAACCAGATGTAGTTTACATTCAAACAAGTAATATCGGCAACCACTGACAGATTTATACAAAAGAAAAAAAATTAATAAAAGAAAAAGCTGACCTGTCATGGTACAGCATTTCAAGTCTTTGCACACGCATAGGACCAAATTGGTATGATGTCCTCAGCAAACCGCCTTGGAGCACTCGGTCGCTACAGCGCGCCGTCGTGGTACACGACACAGGTTAGATCACTCTTGCAGAGGCAAAGAAATTATCATGCCAAATTTAAACGGACACAAAATCCTCAAGGCTGATCATCTTTTACAGAATATGGCACAGAATCCTATGAAATTCTGGTCGTATGTGAAGTATACTAGCGGCAAAACAACCAATAGCTTCACCACGCGATAACAGCGGTGATGCTACTGATGTCAGTTTTGGTAAAGTAGAACTGCTAAACGCAGCTACCCTAAATGCCTTCGCCAAAGAAGATGCAGCAAATACTCCAAAATTCGAAACAAGAACAGCTGCCAACATGCGTAATTTAGAAGTAGATATCCGTGGAGTATTAAAGCGACTTAAGTCTCCCCGTCCCGATTCTGTACCAATTAGGTTTTCTTGCACAGTATACTGATGTAATAGCTCCATACATAGCTGCCATATACACCTGCGCATTTAGTGAGAGATCCGTACCCATACACTCGAAAGCTAAAATGGTTACTTCAATATTCAAGAAAAGCAATAGGAGTAATCCGTCAAATTACAGGGCAATATCATTGATGTCAGCTTTCAGCATGATTTTAGAACTTATACTTTCCTCAAATATTATGAACTACCTGGAATAGACCGACCTATAGTCAACACGAATTCACGAAGTATCGTTCTTGTGAAACACAACCTGTACTATACTACTAAGTACATTTGTTTAAAAATTATAAATACAGAATTATACTTAATTTCTAGCCCGTTTCACTGAATGTGCAAGGCTTATGTATAACGTTTATTATATTTAAAATAATTTTAAGTGTCTGTTTTATAAAATACTTTGATGTGAAATAAATGTACACATATTTGATAGAAAACATGTTTTGCAATGTTATGTTGGCAGTAGCAGCATATTTGTAGTCTATGTGTGGCAAACACTTTCTGGTGTTGTGTGTGTATGTGATTAATCACGCTACGCTGGTCCTAATGAGAGAAACAAGTGATACACGAAGTGCCCATTGCCTCGAAAACTGCAGTAAACAACAGTACAACGTGATGGAGCCGACTTTTCAACGGTAGTAAATGAATAGTTACAAAAGTTCGATCTTAAAAGTTTGTTTGCAGTATGTCTCAGTATCATCAGTCATAATTACATCCAAGTAAGCCTTTTGAATCACCTTTCTATACTGCAGGGCACCACCTAACTAAGAACATTTCGCCACGAGGCAAAATTATAAACGAAATGCTGCAAAATTAGGGCATACACGATGTGAAACACAACCAGCTCTTTACTTACACGAAGTGATGAATGCTATCGACAAGGGTTCTCAAATTGGTTCCGTATTTCTAGATTTCCAGAAGGCTTTTCACACCGTACCTCACAAACGGCTTTTAATCAAATTGCGTTGTTATGGTATATCGCCCCAAGTTTGCGACTGGACAGGGGATTTCCTGTCAGAGAGGACACAGTTTGTAATAATCGATGGTAAAGCATCGACTAAAACAAGGGCGATATGGGCATTCCACAGGGTAGTGTTATTTGTCCTCTGCTACTACTTTTTTTAACGATTAAGGGGGGAAATCTAAGCAGCTGTCTTAGATTGTTTGCAGATGACGCCGTCATTTCCCGTCTAGTAAAATCATCTGAAAATAAAAACCAATTGCAGAACGATCTGAAAAAGTTATCACTATGGTGTAAAAATTGGCAATTTACTCTAAATAATTAGAGGTGTGACGTCGTCCACATGATTACGATAAGAAATCCGTTAAACTTCGTTTTCTAGATAAATCAATCAAAAGTGAAGGCCGTAAACTCCACAAAATACCTAGGAGTTACTATTACATCAGACTTAAACTGGAAAGAACACGTAGATAGTGTCGTGGGAAAGGCGAACCAGAGACTGCGTTTTATTAGCAGAACCCTTGAAAGATACAACAGAATTACTAAAGAAACTGCATACACTACGCTTGTCCGTTCTTTTGGGATTATTGCTGCCCAGTGTGGGATCGTTATCAAGTGGGTTTGACGGAGGACATCAAAAGAGTTCAAAGAAAGGCAGCTCGTTTCGTATTGTCACGATACAGGCGAGACAGCGTCATGGAAATGATACAGGATCTGGGATGGAAATCATTACAACAACGGCGGTTATCACTGCGGCTTGGTCTACTAACGAAACTCGCATCACCAACATTCTCCTCCGAATGCGAAAATATATTGTTGACTCCCACCTGTATAGGTAGAAATGATCATCAGAATAAAATACGAGAATCAGAGATCGAACTGAGGGATTCAGTTGTTCCCTCTTCCCCCGCGCTATTCGAGCATGGATTAGGAGATGAATAGTAAGAAGGCGGTTCGATGAACCCTCTGCCAGGCACTTAATTGTGATATACAATGTACCCATGTAGATGTAGATACTGGCGTCGACATTGCGCACTCTGCTGTGTGATGGTGTGTTACATAGAGCCTGAAGAAGTTGTTCATAAAATTTCCCTGTGTTGGGACGACGATTTCGTGATATTCGTTTCTTTCATTTTACATGAGTGTATATCAGTATTCTAATTTCGTGATTTAATTTGCAAAATCATTCATGTGACGCTTATTCCAACCCTCCCATTTCCACGGTAAGTATGTATATGGTTCCGGAAGATGTCAGTCAGAGTAATGACAGGTATCTGTTGATGTAGCACCTGTCCAGGTTTAAATCGTTCGTGCGTTCCGTACAGCTGTTGCAGCGCACGTCTATGAAAGGCAGGCGTGTCAGCCGCCCCCTGTTGTCGCATCGCATTAGTTCACGCCTGCAAACAGGCAACACGGCGGACACAGATGCAGCGCGGCATGCTGACATCGCACTTTCACAGGCAGCAGACGTCAATGGAATGCAAGCCCACGCTCTGGCAGAACCACAAATGCTGTCCTACAGAACAAACCATCGACGTGCACGTAGTTCCGGTTCTTTAAATTTACGAAACAGGGTCATTATCTTCCCTCCTGGTGCATCCATTTCAGTTTATGAAGGGTTTTCGTATTTCTCGCGTTTTGTTTGAAGTGCAAGAATGAAGATTAAGTTTTAACGTCCTGTCGACTGCGTGGTCATTAGGGACAGAGCTCGAGCTTCGATTATTATCTTAAGGATGCTGAAGAAAGTCGTCCGTGACCTTTCAGAGGAAACATCCCGGCATTTGCCTCCAATGATTTAGGGAAATCACGGAAAACCCGTGGCCTGAGGCGGGTCTCAACACCGCACGTTCGACTGTTTGCACCGAAACGATGGTCAAATTATTTTTATACTTTTAAACGTTTATAGCGCTCCGATTGACTTAACTTGATTGCAAGCATAAATACCCGTAACTTACTTCATTGCCTGGTTCTGCTCTGCATTTTAGTTTGTCTTTCTCTCTTTCAGTTCGCATCATGCTACATTCCACAATTTCAGGTAGTTTGGCTTGAAAGTTGCAAAGTTGACTTTACAGGTACCCGTAACATGCTGTATAGATTTTGGTGAATTTCTTATGACAGAAATGTTTTTCCTAATGAAGCAAAATGTCTGGATACGCTCATTATGCTCCAGTAAATTATTTGGTTGTCATAATTTCCAATATTTCTTTAATTCAGATGTGAAATATCTGAGCAACGATTTTGGTGAACCCCTCACACAATTATGCATCTCTTTTTATTTCAGTGGCTGTTTTCCCTACTCTTCATCTTCTCATATACTGATCTAGCAGAAGATTCTTTAATTTGTCTGTACAAGGCTAATCTTAAAAATTCGTATAACATTTCCATTAGCTATAAACGGAAACAAAAATCCCCCTTTTAACTTTAATGAAACAAAGAAATAAACAAGGCATCTTCTTTACGACTTTTTCTTTGTTGTTATTAGTTACACGAAGTACATGTTTAGTATTAAGCCCATGTTTAACATAAACAAACTCAAAACTATTAGGAAAATAAGACAGTTTGGTGGCATTTAAACTGTTATAAATAAATAAGGCAAACGTTTGCTCAAGTTATGTTTTCGGAAACGGGCTGGTGTTGGAGCAAATCAATGGTTGCAGCTGCAGCTTCTGTTATCAGATCCAGACGGGATGCACTTCGGTGAAAACAAATTTTGGGTCTCAGTTTATCACAACCAGACTATTTTTTTTATTCTCGTAGAGTAAGTTATAGCTTATTCTCGTGCTTTTTCTCAATTACAATGACATCTCAGGGTTTCAGACATTATTGTGATTGTCAAAAAACATTAGAGTTTAATTTCCTCGGTTGCACAGTAGTAGAGTGCCAGACTCTGAATCCGAAGGTCGCGGGTTCGATCCCCGCCAGGTCCCAGGATTTTTATCTATCACTTTCCACTTTATTCACCTCTGGCAGTATTGCTCATGTGAAAAATACCGAGTAGCATCGTGGGTCGGAACCCACGTTAAATTGTAGGTCCCCCTATAACTGGCTGGGTAAGTCAGTTCGAAGGTCAGAGGAAGGCAACGATATACCACCTCCACACAGGAAAAAAATGTTCAAATGTTTGTTAAGCTTATGGGACTTAACTCCGGGGTCATCAGTCACATAACTTACAAATTACTTATCAACTACCTTATACTAAAGACGGCACAAATATCCATGCCCGAGGGGGATTCGAACCCCCGACCGTAGTGGCCGTGCAGACCGCGAGTGGAGCGCCTCAATCTCCTCGGCCACCGCGGCCAGCCCACACAGGACCATGCGTAGTAAAGCACTGTGGTGTTCAGACCAATCTTCAGATTGTTGACTGCATTACATTATTTTCAGTAATCTGGTCATGGTGTAATTGGTATTAATTACTAGTAATAACATTACAGTGCTCTGACACTTTGAAACGAAGCATATACACGTCCACGTTCTCGATTCAGCAAATTTATATTTTTATTAGATATTTATACGTAAATATATTATATTTATTTATTATTATTGATATTATATTTATATATTTTAAATATATTTATATTTATGTATATATATTAGGTATTTATTTGTTGACTTATTACTTTTTTGTTATGACAAGTTTGATTGTCTCGGCATCTTGCTCCCCGCTTGTTGACCAAATATTAGTGATACAAGTTGCCGGCAGATTAAAGCTGTGGATTCAAACGTGGCACCTTTCCTTGTGCTCTGCCGGTTGAGCTACCTGTTGCATCGGTACGGACCCTTAATTAAACCAACTTTGTCTTAGATGATGACTTACTGCTGCTACATCAGCCTCGCTGCTCTCCATATCGTATTCTTTTATTTGTAAAAAAACTAAACTTTGACTTTCGAAGTCAGGGAATGTTTAAGTAGTGCGTAATCTAGTAAATAACTGACTACAACATGGGGGTTGCGATTTTACTAAAATTGTTTATTGCCCATTGCATGATTTCGTCTGGCGAGAACCACTAAATTCGTTAGACTCCGTCTGGTATGACAAGCTCGAGCCCCCAATATTGCTAACAGAATAGCAATATGAATATCTAATCATTTGGATAATGTTCCTAAAGTGATTGCTATTAAATTTCTGAGTTGCGACTACTGTTCAAAATCAAAACTCCAGAGCGGCGAATTCTCCGGCTATGTCTCGCTCTATTCCACTGCACTCGCAACACACGTCTGCCATCAACAGCCAACTGCTGCCGTAGAATCAATTCCCGCTGCCCTTTACATTCGATCCGTGATGTCATTTCAGTAATACGTCACATAACGACACTTAGTGATTCTCGTATTAGTGTTCAAAATGTTCAAATGTTTGTAAATCTATTGGACACAACGGCTGGGTTATTAGTCCGTAGCTTGCAAACTACTTAAACTAAAGTATCCTAAGGACATCACAAACGCCCATGCCCGTGGCGGGGAGGGGGGGGGGGGAGGGGACTCGAACACTCGACGGCGAACGGCCGCGCGCACCGCAGCACGGCGCCCCAATGCGCTCGGCTAATCCGCCGCGGATCGCAGTGGTGTACAAAACTTCTTAAATAATAATTGAAATGATGATATGACGGCGTCGTTAGATGCGTGCTAAGTTTCTAATACAAGTACGTACTTTACTGTCATTTCTAACACTGATAATATCCCCAAAATCTTAAGTATAAACAAATGAATATTATCAGTATGACAGATAAATAACTCTTTCGACCGTCGGTCAATGAATTTTTAAGTAATCACTAAGTGTTTTTCATGTAGATTTTTCAGTCCTCTTTCCAGTAAACTGTTCAGAATTACTGTGCTCATAAATGTAAACAACTTACGGTCGATAAACAAAATACTTTACACAAAGATAACATCTTAAAATAAACAAAAACAATATATTCTAAACAGATAATAATGTGTGTGTACGACTCCTACAATTTATCACTGCCTCACTGTTCATGTATCTGTCTTGTATTAATTGTTATTTACAAATGACTATTGTTCCTCCTTAAAAGCGCTTTATTATGAGCAATATAAACGTTGCAGATGGTTATACGAAACTTTGCGTCTCGATGAGACCTTTCATCTGAGCCCTCGCTCGTTTAGTTAGTTTAGCCTCTGTTTTTTTTTTTTTTTCAAGTGAATAAATACTAGCTTTCTGAATAACGTTTGATACAAAGTTAATATAAATGAGGTCAACACATCACTTGAACCGCGCTGTCCCCCGCTTTCATTTGCTTCTACGTGCTACTGGGTATCACTGATAGCGTAGTATCTAAAATTACAGACAGTTCCGGTTTTCGGCGGGAAAAGTGTGAGTCGGGCATGACGTCACGTCGGCCCGACACGTGGCCAAGAGCCCAGCAGCTCGTGACGTGCTCAGGAACCGCTGCTGTGGAACGCCTCTCTGGTGAGCATCCGTGGTCTGGTACGCTGCAATGAGGGTTGTCGGGCGAACCATTGGTACATGACACCATTAACCCTACTAGTACCAAGCCCTGGCAAAAAATGCCCGTACCTTTTTCTTTTAGTAAAAACGATAAGAAACATCATTCTTTGTTTTTGAGCCTTTTGTACATGTCTGTCACATAAAATACAACAGTGTACATTTCTATAGGTACAATTTTTGAAAATAAAATATGGAAATTTTATGTTGAAGGGCACATTTTGCCCTGTGTTGGTACTCCTTGTGATTATAATTGACTGTCTTCTCCACAATCACCAAAGCGAATCGAGAACAGTGGATGTGTCCTCCCCCTCTTCAGCCACCTGGGTACCAATATGGTAGAGTCAGAATAACGTCATCAAGATGGCGTCACTGCTATTTCCGGAGCATAATGGCCACCAGGGGTAGCCCAGGAACACGCAACCCACCTCCACCTATGACGAAATCAAACGTGGCGTCTACTAGCAAGTTGGAATTAAGAATTGTTCTCGGTTGTTTATAACGGTACTTACATCCAGCACGGCGTTCCTGCTGCTAGGGTCAATAACTTGACGTGACTCTGTCTTGCCCCGTTGTGATAGATTTTCCTCCCAAATTTACAGAGGGGGAGGGGAGCAGAGGTGATTGCGGTGCCGACATCTAGCGATAAAAATTATAAATTTATAGCACTAAAAGAAATTGTATACAAGGAAAAATCAAAGTTCTCGCTAGGCACCTCATGGAGCACATTATAGGTGGGGGAGGTGGAGCAAGGGGGCGTGGTGCTGGGTATTTTTGGTAGCCATCTTATATTGGAATCAGAATTACTTAAATGAATTTCACAGGATTTACAGCTCACTGTAACACCCGGGTAAATATGCCCTCGGTTGCTGCTCCGTGTAACCTAAAACACGACGGTGCTGCTGGGGTTGACGAGGAGAGGACGAGTGGCAACGCTGCCGTCCCGCCGGTGATGCGCACAGTGGTTGGCAGCCCGCGCTGCCCACTGCCCGCTACGGCCCTCAACTGCGGCCGCCTCGCGCTCATTACGCGCCGCGACTGCCGCCGGCACGGAACAAATTTCGCGAGAGGAGCTGAATGAGTGGCGTGGCGCAAGGCGGGCGCCGCGACGCCTAATTGTGACGAACGGCGCAGCGCGCGCCCAGTCGCGAGTCGCGAGGGGCGGCGGCGGAGGTTGGGCGCTCCTCCGGCCCACCGCGTCGTCGCGTCGTGACGGATGGACGCCGGCACGGCGCCTCGTTACCGCCACCGCGACCGCGCTGCCATCTGCCGGCAGGCCCAAAACCCGCGTCCGTAATTAAAACCCGACCCCCCCCCCCCCTTGTCGGCCGCCGCTGACACCTGCCAGCTAACGATGACAAATTCCGGCCCCGCCGCAGCGACACTCTTTGTAATCTGTTCCCTGCACTGGCTCCGACAGATTTCTTCCCTCGCGTTTCGGACTCCACTTCGCCTGTACGCGTCCGCGGTTGTTTCACGATACTGCTGCGGATTTACAACTTGTGACACAGCTACGAAAAATACGATTTTCTGTGTCCGACTTTCTCGGAGGAAACACGCAAATGTTTTTCGGAATGGCCGGCCGCGGTGGCCGAGGGGACTGAGGCGCTCCAGTCACGGTCTGCACGGCCACAACGGTTGGGGGTTCGAATTCCCCCTCGGGAATGGACGTTTGTGCCGTCCTTAGTCTTAGCTAGTTCGTAAGTAGTTTGTAAGCTTAGGGACTGATGACCCCGTAGTTAAGTCCCATAAGTTCTACAAACATTTGAACCTTTTTTTTTTTTTTTTTTTTTTTTTTTTTTTTTTTTTTTTTTTTTTTTTTTTTTTTTAGGAATGGCCGGACACTGCTACTACTGTCTAAATGCAAGAAATGTATCGGAATTAGGTAGTGTGAGTCATGTGCGGCAATGTGGGGCAGTCTGGGAGACATCTTGTTTTACTGCTGCTGTTTATTTAATGGCCCGCCACCTACTGGCGTAAGACGTCTGCTGTTCTCACACGAAGTAAGACAGTCGTGTGTGGAATCTCTTGTACAAGGGTTATTCCAAAAGTAACGTCCGGTTCGCCGTAAATATTTGAAATCGGCGCCAAGGACAAACGACGCAAGCGCGCAGACTCCCGTTAGACGCCGCCAGTATCGTTGCTACTGTGGCTGTCTGCTGTTGCTGGTGTCAGTCCACAACGTTTAAGGCAATCAGTCAGCCCGCCGATTGTGAAGTACGGGCGGTGATACGCTTTGGTCTGCCAGAAACATTTCAGCGGCAGAAATCCATCGGCCGGTTACTGACGTGTACGGTCGTAACGTAATGGGAGGCAGTAAAGTGCGCCAGTGGGCGCGAGCCTTTGATGAAGGGCGGGGAAATGTGCTCGATGCACCACGCTCCGGCCGACCGTGATTTCAGACGAGTCGGTCCACGCGGTTGACGACAAAATTCGTGACGATAGGCGATTCGCAACCTTAACGAGGTTTCTGGCGACAAGCGCTACGCCACAGATGACGAAGTGAAAGAAGCTGTTAAGGACTGGTTATCTTCGCAGGCGGCCGATTTCTTGTAATTCCGAAGCTTGTTGAAAGATATAACAAATGTCCAAATAAGCATGGAGATTATGAAGAAAAATAGAGAGAGACGGATAGGATGTCAATAAAACATTTGCGTTGGAATAAGTTTGATATTGGATGTTTTTGTTTCAACCCGACCTTAATTTTGGAATATCCCTCGTACACTCCTGGCCATTAAAATTGCTACACCACAAAGATGACGTGCTATAGACTCGAAAATTAACCGACAGGCAGAAGATGCTGTGATATGCAAATGATTAGCTTTTCAGAGCATTCACACACGGTTGGCACCTGTGGCGACACCTACAACGTGCTGACAAGAGGAAAGTTTCCAACAGATTTCTCATACACAAACTGCAGTTGACTGGCGTTGCCTGGTGAAACGTTGTTGTGATGCTCGTGTAAGGAGGAGTAATGCGTACCATCACGTTTCTGACTTTGATAAAGGCCGGATTGTAGCCCATCGCGATTTCGGTTTATCGTATCGCGACATTGCTGCTCGCGTTGGTCGCGATCCAATGACAGCAGATTATGGAATCGGTGGGTTCAGGAGGACAACACGGATCGGAGTGCTGGATCCCAAATGCCTCGTATCACTAGCAGTCGAGCTGCCAGGCATCTTATCCGAATGGCTGTAACGGATCGTGCAGCCACGTCTCGATCCGTGAGTCAACAGATGGGGATGTTCGCAAGATAATAACCATCTGCACGAACAGTTCGACGACGTTTGCAGTAGCATGGGCTATCAGCTCGGAAACCATGGCGGCGGTAACGCTTGACGCTGCATCACAGACAGGAGCGCCTGTGATGGTGTACGCAACGACGAACCTTGGTGCACAAATGGCAAAACGTCATTTTTTCGGATGAATCCAGGTTCTATTTACAGCATAATAATTGTCGTATCCGTGTTTGGCGACATCGCGATGAACGCACGTTTGGAAGCGTGTATTCGTCATCGCCATACTGGCATACCCCCCGGCGTGATGGCATGGGGTGCCATTGGTTGTACGTCTCACTCACCTGTTGTTTACATCGGCGGCACTTTGAACAGTGACCGTTACATTTCAGATGTGTTACGACCCGTGACTCTACCCTTCATTCCATCCCTGCGAAACCCTACATTTCAGTAGGATAATGCACGACCGGATGTTGCAGGTACTGTACTGACCTTTCTGGATATACCGAGCGAGGTGGCGCAGTGGTAACGCACTGGACTCGCATTCGGGAGGATGGTGGTTCAAATCCACCTCCGGCCATCCAGATTTAGGTTTTCCGTGATTTCCCTAAATCACTCCAGGCATATGCCGGGATGGTTCCTTTCAAAGGGCACGGCCGATTTCCTTCCTCATCTTAACCCAAAAACTCCGAGCGTTAGCTCCGTCTCTAATGGCCAAGCTGTCGACGGGACGTTAAACCCTAAACATCCATCCATCCACCTTTCTGGATACGGAAAATGTACGACTGCTGCCCTGGCCAGCACATTCTCCAGATCTCTCACCAATGGAAAGATCTGGTTAATGGTGGCCGAGCATCTTGATTAACCGTGGTATGATGTTGAAGCTGCATGGGCATATATACACGCCATCCAAGCTCTGTTTGACTCGATGCCCAGGTTTATCAAGGCCATTATTACGGCCAGAAGTGGTTGTTGTGGGTACCGATTTCTCAGGATTTATGCACCCAAATTTCGAGTAAATGTAATCATATGTCAAGTCTAGTATAATATATTTGTCTAATTAATAACCGTTTATCATCTGTATTTCTTGTTGGTGTAGCAATTTTAATGGCCAGTAGTGAATGTATCATGCGAGGGTTTGAAACCGGTGTGGGTTGCTACAATGTGTCCTATTGGTACTGAAACAGCCTGTTAGCATCAGTAGAAAACTGTGACACAGATCGCTTTGTCGAAACGAAGAGAGAGGTGGCGAACCGTTCACAGCGGTCGGTCTCCCCGCTGTGGCCGACGTGTCGCCACCCTCCGGACGCGTCGGATGCTGCCGCGCCGGCGCTGTGCTGTGGCATGAAGCGCGACCCGGCGGTAACAAGTGGCAGGCAGCAGCTGCGGTCGTTACGTTTTCCGCATGGCGGCAGTCGGGCGGCCGCGTAAAGCACGCGCGACTAATACGCCTGCGGCCATTACCGTCCATCAGCCGCCGCGCAGGCGCCGTCGCTGGCCTGCGATGGAGCGCCGCCTGACGGACGCGCCGATGAGGCTGCCGGCACGGCGGTCCGCAGCTCATTTCATCTGGGCGAGACAACCACTCCTCCAGGCTCGGCAACAGCTGTGCAGTGCGTGCACCGGTTGCCGCCAGATGACGGAGTTTGAGCACCGTCTGTCGTGGCTATTGCTCAGATGGGCGACCGTTCGGGTACGTCACGTGCTTTTCACAGATTTTTGCTTTTGACTTGCGACAGAGGGGCCAGATGAGATGGTGCTACGAAGTCCCTAATGGACTGTCATTTTCGCAATGTCCTGTGTTAAATTAAAAACCTGTCCGCGGTGTCTCGTGTACGGAGAGCGTGTCACACAGTTGACGGTGATCCGATCTTAAAGCTCGGCGGTCCCGTTGGTGCTCGTACAGATGAATAGGCAGTGGCCGGCACCGGGTTAAAAGTCTCTCCCATCGTTTGCAACGCGTTCACGGCACCACGCACACAACATACACTTACAAAGGGGCTCTCCATCGCGCCCTGCTCATATTTTGGGGTAGTATGGTGCTTCGTGTAGCCCGTCAAAAGCTGATCACTGACCGTCTTGAAAACAGGAAGAAAGTGTCCGGAAATACGAAAAACGGCAGCAGAGCAGAAATAATGAACATTCCAAATAGTACATATTGAACGAGAGCGTCGTGGTCTTGTGGTTGTAATGGTGAAATGTGAAGCCGAAGTTCCTGGTAAAAAAAAAAAAAAAAAAAAAAAAAAAAAAAACCTTCCCTAGGGGAAAAAGAGAGAGAGAGAGAGAGAGAGAGAGAGAGAGAAAATACTTTTTCACAAAATTATTATCCTCCTGTCTGTTTATTGACGTGTTTGTTCGCTATAACCAGTTTTCTATTGTACTCTAATGTCGGCGCTGCAACACCATCGATTAGGAGCTGAAAGGAGGTGCAAACGTTTCATCGAATGGTAACATGTCAATCTATTCCTAAAATGCTGAAAAGTTTGTAAACCTAATGGACGAAACTGCAATTGTCATTAGTCCCAAGAGTTACAAACTACTTAAACTAACTTACACTGAAAGTAGCCTGTTATTAAAATAAGCAAGATCTCGGGCAATTGAGATCCGCAAATGAAAGTTAAAACGAGTACTGCTGCTCTAAACTACTTTATGAGTGGCGACAGTACATGCGCAACGGAAATTTATTTAACTGCTCACTCCTTAAGGGAGCAGCCAACGTTTTAACAAACACAAAATCAACGTTAGAAATAAATGAATAGATAATTGAACATGGGATGGAGATAGAGCAGAGGTTTGATACTTTAAAATCATAATCTATTCAGAAAAATGAACAAGCAGCTAAATGTGGGGAGACCAAATTAAGCACACACCTTGTACAAAAGTGAATTAAATCATATTATTCCTGCCCATATTAATATTGTTTCTGCCCTTTATGAATATCGAGGCAATTTGCAAACACACAGTGGTTAACTGATAGCACATTCATTCATTCACAGACACGCGCATAAAGCTAGGAGGTACATTACAAAACTGGAACACTTGAAAGCTGCAGCGAAACGAAGCGTCGGCGGCGGCTCGATGAGATGGCGGGTGTCTTGATCACAAAATTAATTAAACTGTTCACTAATAGAACTCATGTTTGGGAGGCAGCGGATCACTGTTCTGAAGTACCATGTGGTGTGCGACCATGCAGAAATTTATAACATTTACAAACAGAAATTAATTCAGAATAAGCGAGTAAGGCACATGCATGAATTTGTTTACAAGAAAGCTAGTATTAACAAAAGCATGGTTGAAGCCCAAAGTAATGACCGTTACGAAAGCACGTGGTGCAATCCATCGTACAAGACAGGAAAGACGGAATCAAACAAGAAAATATGAGAAATATTTCGCATACTCCCAGCTGCAGCAACGACACGAAAAGTCACTTAAAACAGCAAGGAGATTCAAACACACCAAGTTTACACATGGGTTGAAGGCCACACAAGAGTATTCTAACTTGAGCAAAACCGGGCACACAATCATCACTGGAATTAAAATTCAAATAATAAATTTACACTGAATTTACTCGAGTTCTGTAAATTAAGAAACGCTTCGCCTCTCCTAGCGAAAGAATTATTCAAGAGAACTATCACTGAAGTACCAAGACTGCCTGTTCATAAATAAATCATAGTCTTAACAGTATGCCTTCCCCTCAGCATGTTTCGGCGGAGTACTTACTTCCTCAGTCGTCGGAACCAGAATGAAGAGTGAAGACTAAAGTAGTAAGGCTTCGGAAAAACATTCTCCCCACATACACCGTTGTAGAGCGCGCTAAAAGCGATGCAGAGTGCAGAGTGCTTCCTGGCCAAGACAATTCCCTCTACATCCGCTCCCAGAGAGGTCTCCTGTCACCTCTTTCTTCCAAGATTAGGTTGGTACTACACTAAGAACACGGCCACCTCGCCATCTTGCCAAGTAAGCTTGTCTCTGGCGAGCCAGCAGACGCCAGCGCAGACGACAAACGAAGCCACTCGTTCTTAACTACAGCAAAACGAGGCCTAACGCGGGAGGCGGCGACTGTAAGCCATTGCGCGGCAGTCAGTCAAAATGAAGAGCACACATTCACATTCACATGAACACACAAGTTCAATTACGCGGGTGGAAACACTTATAAATACGTGGCAAACGTTTATAAACATGGGGCACTGATCATTACTAAAGAGAATAAAATAATTCACACACAGATAGATAACATTAATGCTGCAGAAACACTTTATGTTAATGAATCCGTCAGAATGGAACACCACCACACATTCAGAGGACGTGTTTCAACGCTAAGGACAACACACTCGTACCCATACCAGGGAGAGGACTGGAACCTCCGCTGGGAACGGCCGCCCATTCGTAGCCTGACGCGTTAGACTCCGCGCAGTTCAGAGCGGCGACCAGTTCCTTCAGACAAACACCTCTGATGTACGAGTGTTGACTACATGGAAAGGTACGAAACGACTCTGTCAGTATAATTGAAGCCTTTATCGAAAAGCAGTGACCAGCGACCACACCAGAACTACCCGACCGCTTAACGAGACGAAGAATTGCCCGCCCCCAGAAGCCCTGTGGCTGCGACCAGAGCCGCGTCTGTCAGTCCGTTGTCCGCGTTGAAGCGCTCCCCTCTGAGATGATTTTAGCGGCCACCGCGCACATGTGCAGGCTGTAGGGCGGAAGCTCGAGCTGCTGCCACTCAAACGTGGCCAGAACACTTTGCGTGGCCCTGGAGACGTCATCAGGGAGCAGAATCACTCCCCCTGCGAGCGGTCCGGGCCGCTTGCTGTCGATGGACTCGCATAGGCCGCGGAGTGCCTCACAGTACACGTCACTATTATTATTTTTTCCGTGCTCGAGGAATTCGTTGAGTATCGGACCACGAATGTCCAAAAAGACGGTAAGCGTTATGTTGCCTGCTGAAGGAACAGCCATTTAGAAGGAGGTGACGACGTATGCTTCGCGTCTCTAGATGTCGCCCTAAGTTTTCCCAAAGTTTCATACTTAAATTTCAACCGGTTTGGTTGTTAGGACCTTTCGTTTCAACGGCCCTCGTCTTATACATGACACTGGTGACCGTATGGGCGTCACATAACAGGAATCTCTTGTCAGCTGCCACTAGGTCAGCGTCCGTCGCGCACGTATTCAATTGACGTCGCGTTTTTAGGTGTTTGTTTAGGCGTAGCGACCCCGTTCTACGGCGCGGTTTCCTCGTATCGAACCTACTGCTTCCAGTCCGTTCCGTACTACTTGTAGGTGTGCATGCGAGATATGTTTCCACCGGTACATGCCTTCATCGTGGCATAGTTTCCTCCCGTTTATCTGTTGTTTTGAGAGGTGAGCATTCTATGTGACATTTCGCCTTTGGTCACTATTCATCACATTTGCTTGTGACAATAATATGTTGTTACAACATTACTCATATTCTGTGAATAATGTGTAGTATGAAAATTGCCAGTGCTACAAAAGAGATAAATCAATGACATGACGAATAGTTCATAATGCAGTGACAAACATGAAATAAAAATTTTGTTCAGGAATGGGATTTCAACACAGGATCTTCTGTTTTCTAATCTTACTCAGCGACCCCAGAACCACAAGTGTGCAGCATCTGCTTCCTTGATGTGGCATATCATACGCTTGCAGTGTTCAGTTTTTATTTTGCTTCTTCTTATCATAGTTCCGTGAACTCTCTTCCTATTTTCGTGCTCGATCCCCAGTCACTTTTTGACGAGACCTGCAGTGCGCCATCCTTCCGTTCACTCTGAGGGTGTCAGGTAGGAAGTTTTTCCTTGCTTGCACAGACCGACAGTCCGCATGCTTCACCAAGGAAAAGTGCCGGCGAGCGCGGAGGACAGAAGAAACCTTTGCGACTAAGCGGCTCATCGTGCCGTTTGGTGTCTCCTAGCCATTGACGCTATGCCACTTTTCAGTCTGCCCTCCAGTTATTGCATAGTCGCACATGAATTGTGTAATCACAACGACGTAGCAGAGCGGTTTTCAACTAGTTTAAGTCCACTGCACTCTTGACATTAACAGCAATATCATTGTAAATGGAAATTTACAAACCCCGAGACTGTCAATGACATTAAAGATAAAGGTGAAGCAATTAATTAGAATTTGTGTTGCGGCCGGGAATCGAGCCCGCACCTCCCTGCTTTACTAGGCAGATGTCTTACCGCCAGACCATCGCATCGCTAGCGATCGAGGCGCCTCGGAACAGTATAAGCACGATTCTCTACATGTGACAAACTTGAATTCAGCTTCTGTGTTTCCATGAATTACTGCTCTCATATGTCCATTGCCAAGGAGCTATTCTGCTGCACGGAGAGCCCTGGCAGTAGTGGCAATATTTCATGGAACGCAGAAGCTGAATAGAGTTTGTGACGTTGAAGGAAGTCGTGCTTATACTGTATTTCCATTATCAGCATTACCAGCTAAGAAGATCATGAAGTTAGCCGGAAAATTTTTATGGACGGGTAACATATTGAAACTGGACTGCATCACGCTCATGAAACCGAGAATGGAAGGTGGACTGGGCCTAACTGACGTCGAACGGAAGGCCACAGCACTGTTTGTCAAGCGGACATTGCGAACGATATCTGACAATCCACAAACCCTGACGGCAAAACTGTTCCAAATGGTATGCCCGAAACTTATGAGCCCATCGATCGATATCAGTAGGATCAAGTATCATTTGAAGCATGTGCGGCAGTACTACCTCGAACTAAGCTACGCCCGTGAAGACAAGTTAACTCGCACAAGGCACAATAAAGCAAACACCATTGAAACCAAGTACCCTTCTTGCCACTAGAAAATCGTATGGAGGAATATCAGTCTTCAGCCACTAACAATGGAAGTAGCATCGACATGGTATCTAGTGGTGAATAACGCAGTGGACACCAACGAAAAATTGCATCGGATAGGATTGAAACAAACCGATAAATGTATTAAGTGTAGACTTGTCGACACATTAATACACCGTTTCACCTGCCGTGGACATTTAGAAAACTGTAAATGGGTCACTGATATACTTGCACAGTTATCAAACGGGTCGACAACACCCTATGGGCCTGAGTTATTAATAAATCAGGACAAAATGTTCTACCCCGCTGCAAAGAATAACACGGTGATGTGGCTATTAGCAAATTATGTCAATTATGTCTTCACACAACGCGGAGAAGATGACTTGACCAGTCTCCGTGCTTATATGCAAACAGAACTCTGGAAGCTACGAAAGACCGAGAATTTGCCAAAGTTCATTAGCAATAGAATGAATTGTTTTTCAGAAAGTAGGAGTCGGTTAGTACGCCACCCACAACTATCAATGTAGAGTATTGCATTGTTAAAGTTGAACAACAGTACATTCTGTGCATTGTTAAAGTTGAACAACAGTACATTCTGTGCTTCATGGAGGTAGTTTCGTTTCCATGGAGGAATGTTATGTTTTGCTAGTTTAAAATGGTTTTGTTATTTTACGTGCTTTCTTTCGTTCAAAGTCTTAATTTCATGAAGAAAAACAAACAGTATATACTGTAACTGTAGATTGTGGGTGGCAGATAGCACTCCTAATAATTTAAAAAAAGGAAAACCAATACGAGTTTTGTTTTGTTCAACTGTAGTAGTGTTGTAAAAAAAAAAAAAAAAAAAGTGATAAGACGCCTGCCTACAAAGCATGGGGCCGCATCACAAATTTTAATCCATTGCTTCACCTTTATCTTCACTGTCTTTAGCAAGATTTACGATTAGAAGTGTGGAGTGCGTCATTTGCAAGAACATGACAACTGTCTTTCTATACTGTTGGACAGAAAACATGACGTTATAACGGCCTTTCACTATGGTTATCAAACTTTTCGCATCCAAATGCCTCTCTTCGCCTGAACGTAATCACCCACTATTGATAGTGTGGCATGGGCTATCTGCTCTTCAAATTGCATGCACAGTAATCGCTCACTCTTTTTGCTCAACACGTGTACGACTCATACCGTTGTAATTACCATATACTCTGTTTTCATCCTTTTTGTGCCCACGGCTCTCTTGTCCTGGACATAAACTCCAAAAAATTTAATAGTGTCGCGTATTATCTGCTGATAAATATCCACAATTGGATCGTAAATCATTTGCCAGTCCCTTACTAATTCTCTTTCGTCGCTATTGGACAACAATGACGTTTTTGTCATGACGTATCAAACTAGTTTTCAAACTTTCAGCGTCCATACGGCTCTCTTCACCAGAACATGAACATCCATAATTCAAAGAATGTTCAAATGTTTGCAAACCCATTGGAACGAACTACCACGGTCATCAGTTCCTGGACTTACAAACTACTAGTACGGACTTACACTAAGGACGAGACACGCATCCATGCCTCAGGACGGACTCGAAGCTAAGGCGCCCAGTCCGTAGCATAATGCCTTAGACCATGCGACTACTCCCACGCGGCAGTCTGGCATCGATCATTTGCTCGTCATCTGTTAGCAAAGTAATAAATCTGCATGATTTTCGTCACTGTTTGACAGTAATATTCACATAACTACGTGGAACAGTGATTTTCAAACGTTTCGGCTGCATACGGCTCTCTCGTACAGACCGTGAATGCTCGCAGTTCAAAGTGTAGTACTGATTACTTGCTCGTCCCCTGTTAGCACACTAATCGCTTATCTCATTCCTCACTCGATAATATGAATCAATGTGTTGTAACTGCCTTACAAAGTGTTTTTAAACCGTTACGGGCCCACAGTTCTCCCGTTGCCTGCCGACTCTCTTTCATTACTATTGGACAAAAATCATCTTTCACAGTGGTTTTCGATCTCGAATCCTTCCGGCTCTCTCTACCTGCCCGTAGACACTGTAGCGGGGTGGCATTCGTCACTTGCTGGCGCAACAACCACTGTCCACGTGGCAGGAAGCACGTCGTTCTGACCAACTAGCAAAGTGGTTTTAACTCGGTTTGCCTCTACGGTTTCCTTGGTCTCGCCGTATATACCGACAGTTCTAAGTGTAGCAAGAATCAACAACTTTTCACATGCTTAAAAAAAATCCCATTCTGCCCTCTTCCTTTCCTACTGTATAGGAATCGTAGCGACGTAACATCCTAGCACAGTGGTTTTCGACGCTGGTCTGACCTGGACATGAACACCACAGATCCAGTTGTGGATTAAATAAACAAAATACAACAAAAACTAAGTGTTTGCGATTGCACTTTCACTTGCGTACATAAGCGTGGAAGCTAGCGTGGCTAAATATTGTGATATTTGCGGATTATCATTGTGAAAAGAATGGGGAATACACAGAAGAAAGTACCACAGCTTCTACCTATAATTTAGGCAGATTTAATTTTCGTCTAGAACCCCCTACTGAAGATGAGCCTGCAGTCGTGTGAAACTTACCGAAAAATAAAAATTGTCCAGGAAGCAACTGGTTGTATATTTATATGAAAATAAATTGCCGAAAAGTATAGGCCTACTGTCAATACATGATTGCCAACGCATTCAACGTATTCAACATATCATATTCACTCATGACCCTATATTTACTCGCAACGGCATCAAGAACGTAACTCATGTGTAGGCAGATAAAGATCTGCACTCTGCTGTGCTGCTGTGGAAACATTTTCTGCGACGATTGCAGTGTAGTTGTAGAATAATGTTACTGATAAGCAATCCATCAGACCAGTTGTTTCAGATAACAGTCTTAAATGAGTACTATAGCTTGATGTCCTCAAAATTATGATAAAAGAATACTTGGAGGTATCCCTTTGACAACACTAAGTCGTATGTACTTTTAGCACGACGCAGTTCCTACACATTCCTTACTCGCCGTGACACAGTACCTAACTGAAAAGTGTCGTAGTGGGGTGGGCTGCTCGCCGTCAAGTCGTGTCTTGGCTGTCGAAGTCGCCTCGGTCCCGATCGAACGCCGTGTCATACTCTGTCAGATTATTGGATAATGCAGTTCATCATCAAGATGAACTTTCGGTTTAATTAACGCTTCCTCCTGATGTCGAGATGCAGTCCGCTGTAATTAGATTCGGATCAGAGGATGAATTCTGGCAAGAGATGAAACGGGTAGTTATAAGTAACAAACGTTCAAAGTGAACGGCTGTGTGCGCATTTCTTATTCTATTAAAAGAGCTTACGGCAATCTTGAATATTTGGAGCTGTGATCGCTTTTGAAATTTTTGGTATGCTATGAAACACTAAAGAAAAAAAAAAAAAAAAAAAAAAAAAAAAAAAAAAAAAATGAATTTTCTCTCTTTCTACGCCGTAAACCGCGATGTACAAGAGTAGAAATATTTGGATAGCGGGGGAAAGGCAGTGAAATTCGATTTAAATGTTAACCTATTAAAGAAGACACGTTTTAAACGCAGAAATGTTATTTCGATTTTTGAATGGTTATCTTGCGTAAGTCAAACGTTTCGATGATATATTTTTACTTGTAGAAAGAGACTCTGCAAATATAATTTACTATAAAATCACCCATAAGACGGCAATTATATTTATAAAACTGAATTGATTGCAGTGGTGGAAGTACTGTTTCCATAACAAGTTCTAGTGTTGAGGCTCTCGCATCAAAAGTACCAAAATAAGTCGAAATAAAATGTAACTCATTCCATTGCTCATCAGCGTTGAAAGTGCTGTGTCCCTGTTCCGGATTTCTTTCTTTAATCTTGCGTAATTCCACTTGCTCTTCGAGTCACACACATTCGTTTTTACACATTAAACAGCAGTTGTTATCTGCTTGCATGTAATGTTATTCTATTAGGTCTCTTTTTTCAAATCATGGCCCAAATTTATACGCTCTATTCAGTCTCATCATCGTCTACAAAAGTTGTTTGTTCACGGCAGATGGGAGGTTTTCGTGGTGGCAAGCAGCTCTGTGTGCCTTTCTCGCGCAGGAAACTGTAATATTTGTGAGCGCATATGAAGTTTAGTGCTGTGTTGGTGGTGATGTGATGACAGGTAGACGAGGAAACAGCACAAGTGGGGAAATGTTGGTGGGGGGAGGGTGGAGAAAAACTTAACAACTTCAAGTGCCTCGTTGCAGAGAGGCTTAGAATTTAATCTAGGAGCCTAGAATAACGATACTTACAAGTCTGTTAACGTAAGACCCAGCAATGAAGACATGTACTTCAGTTTCTCTGCCTGTTTGGCTGGCTAAAGCTAAATGTCAAGTTTTTAATTTTGTTTGATTGTGTCTTTTTTTTCTGAAAGTAATTTTTAATATCGAAGAAATTTCGGATTTTGATTAATTTCGCTATAAATGTTTTTGTAACCACGATACTGTATAGAGTATGAAGAGAAACTCAGAAATCTAGCAATAAATGATTATTTTTTTGTATTGTTTTCATAAGTCCATTTTCCTATTCGAGGCGAGAGTGATGGACACATAAGATGACAGTGTAGTTCCGAATTTCACTGAATTCACTTTCTCTCTCTCTCTCTCTCTCTCTCTCTTTCACACACACACACACACACACATATATATATATATATATATATAACTTTTTTGTTTATTTATTTATTTTTTGTTCTAATAAAACCCCATGTCATTCCAAGCATGTGTGTCAATTTTTACTTTCTATGTACATTATTCCGTGATTTATTAAGTTTTCAAATTTATACTGACTTCTTGATCGCTCGGTACACACACACACACACACACACACACATAGAGAGAGAGAGTGAAAGAGACATACAGATAGAAAGAGAGGGAGGAAGTTGGAATCTCACATACGCCTCGAACTGCCAGTTACAAATGGCGAACAAAGAGAGGGTCGCTTAACGTGAAATGACTACACCCACGGCTGGAAGTGAGCGCCGCAATCTCAGCTTCCAGTGCTCACGTGGGGCCCTATCAGATTTCACGCCCCACTCATGAAGCTGTGCTGCTCTTACCTGCTCCTGGAAGCACGCCCTCACCAGCACACGGTGGGCTTCGCGTTGGCGTCAGCCGCCTCCCGCTCGTGGGCGGCTGCCTCAGCCACACTCCGCACTGACGTGTCGTCCCGATGAACCGCTTCAATAATTAGTCCGCAGCAACAGTTGTTAATTCATTTCTATGCACTACCCGCGGTTCGAGACCTGTGTCTCATCATCAGGTACATCTGCTAGTTACAATCAAATGAATAGTGACGTCTGTCACGTAATAAAATACCTGCCCAACTTCTTCACTGAAATGATTCAGTACAGAGGGAATATATGAACTTGTACTGAATCATTTTAGTAAAAATGTAGGCTAGCTATTTTATTACGTGGCAGACGTCACTATTTATTTGATTATAACTGGCAGATGCACCTGATGATGAGAGACATAGGTCTCGAAACTCGGGTAGTGCACAGAAATAAAATAGTTCAAAATTAACAACTGTTTTTGATCTCATTATTAAAGATGAAGAAGAACGGCTGTGGATGTTCCGAAGAAAGAAAATTGTGACTTCCATAACAGTCTGCTGCGTCCTCCGACAGATTTCTTATAACTCACTGGCGAAAACAACGGACCGAGGTGGACTGCAGTGGTAACACAATGGACTGGCATTGGGGAGCACGCGGTTCAAATCAAGCTCCGGCCATCCAGATTGAGTTTTCCCACGACTTACCTAAATTACTCAAGCTAAATGTTGGTACGGTTTCTTTGAGAGGGCACGGCCCATTTCCTTCTTCATCCTTACCCAAAAATTCCAAGTTTGCGCTCTGTCTATAATGACCAAGTCGTCAACGAGACGTTAAAACCTAAGCTTCCATCCAGGTGAAAACCTTTGCAGGAGCGCATACCACATGGTTGATGTCTGTCTTGAAGTGAATTCTGATACGAAAGTACGCATTACCTTACCGCCACTAACAGGTATTATTTCACTGTTTTTCAAATAACGATGCGTCAAAATTGATGACATTTAGCAGCAAGTATGATACTAAATGAAGAGCGGTGTGTTTTGTTGTAAAATACATAACAACAGTGGGCAATGTCTCCATATAAAATTTCTATATCAGAAAACAAAAAAGCATCATTAACTCAATGAATATAATAGAAGTACACACAGCTCTATTAGACAGACGGTCAAATTCGCACAAATTAGTTGTGTCTGACGCTACCTTTTTTCCTGCACAGAGCTCAGTTAGGTTATGAGAGACGAAAAATTACAAGAACACACGACGCTTGTAATTAACCGAAAGTGTAAATGATGTCACATCGGCAACTGCAAATGTTTTTTTTTTTTTGACATCAATGATAATACGTACTGAATCGCCAATCAGGTTAATGTACGCCTAGGAGACGGCATAAGAAGAGGTCAGAGATGCTTCTCGAAGAGTTATTAATATTCCCTCAGTCGCCGCAGTTACTTCAGAGCCCCCCCCCCCCCCCCCCACCATGCTGGATCTCGAGAGGTACGACCAACGGTACGCGACGGCTGGTGGAGTGACCTTCTGGAGCCGGCCGCGGTTGCCGCGGGGTCTGAGTCGCTCCAGTCACGGTCTGCACGGCCACTACGGTCGTGGGTTCGAATCCCCCCCTCGGGCATGGATATTTGTGCCGTCCTTAGTATAAGGTAGTGTCGTATTTAACGTGTGTCTGTATTATAATTTGTGTGATGCGAAAGAATATCATCCCGTTGCTGCGGTATAACGCATTCTGTGAAAGAAGCGTCTTTATGAAGCTATATCAGATAAATAACAAATTACAATAGGTTTTACAAGCGTAGTATACCTGAAAACCGACACGCCTGCTGAAGCGTAGGAATAGCGCCGGGCGCCGTGGCTCAGCGCGCCCGGTCAGAGGGCTCAACGCCCTCTGTAATAAAAAAGCTGAGCCAACAACAATTCGAACAAGAACGAACAACAGCGATCAGCGTCCGCAACGAAGAGAACTACCCATAGAAAAAAGAAATAGCGTAACGGATTGTGGCGTAGAGATTATGAGCGAAACAGGTTCGCGTCTTTGCACTTCCGATACATTTCTATTTTTTCCTTTTTTGTTTCCTTAACGTTTCTGGTTCTTTCTTGCTAATTTAAGTGCAATATCAGATATACGTTGTTATTTCTTTTTACGACAACGTATTAGCGTCGTGGTTAGAGTCACGAGCTGTGGAGGAAAAGAGATGAAATAACAGGTTTGCGTTTACACTCTCCCAGTTATTTTTAACCATTTAGTTTAATTATGCAACTTATTTGTTTATTTAATGCACTTATAATATTCGGTATTCGACATTACTTATTAGAAACAAGAAACAACTTTGACCGCGAGAGAATTTGTTGAGTTTTACAGTACCGTACGTAAGTCGGTTTTCGCCACGGTGTTTGAATTACGTTGCAGTTCAGTTCAGTGCTCGATTAGTTCAGTTATGGAAGCAGATGCAGCGTAGGAGGAACAGTATTTACGTACAATACTAAAAGCAAAAATTATCACAACGAGCATTGTCGAGCTGAGGCGTTGTCCCGCGTGTAGAACAAGTAAAATGTGTGGTCCGAACCTACTATCTCCGAATGTACAGAACAGAATATGTAAGGTAAATATGTGCAACGTGGAAAATGAGAATATAAGAGCAAGACGACTGGAGCTGGTGCAAATGATGTATTTCATCATTGACAATTGTTTTAAGAATTTTTGCCAAAAGTGATTTTGTCGTAAGTTTCGTTACTATTCTCAACCATTTTCAGATACGTGTACAGTCTTTGCGGTTGTTTAAGAAAAGAAGAAATACTATTTCTGTAAGAGTATTGCGTGTCACATTGCAAGCATAAGAAAGCATTTCGTTCCTTTTCCGACGGTGGCTAAGAGAGATAGCGCGTAATTTTACGCGCATTCATCTTTGTAAAGACAATGATGAATGCGCCAGTCCGCAAAGCGCTGCGGTCGGAAAGCAAATCGCGGTGAGCAGCACGTCGTGTTCCGTGGGGTGTGGCGGGTCGTTTCAGAGCGAGCAGTGGCTGTACAAGGCAGGCAGCGTGTCTCGCCTGCGCCACGGGACGGCTGTAGCGAGCCGCAGCCCGCGGGGCCTGCGGTGGGACCGGCTCCAGCAGCAGCAGCAGCAGCGGCAGCGCGTGCCACTGCCTGCTGCCTGCTGCCTGCTCTGCCCCCGTGACGAGGCCGCGCCGCTGCCTGCGTCTCCCACTGCTCCTCCTCACAGAAGCGACCGGGCCCCCGCACTTGAGGCCCGGCGCACACTTGACGCAGCAGAGGCAGAGGACAGGCAGAGGCGAGGCCTCCGTCCGTCTGTAACGCATGCTTTCTTATGGGGCAGACTGCCGCACGCTTAACGCAGCCGAGGCGGAGGGCAGGCGTTTCCTCGGTCACGCCTCTGTCCGGTTGTCCGAGGCGCACAGTTTTCCTCCGCCTCTGTTCCACCTCTGTCGCAAAGTGAAATTTCAAGTCATACGATATGCTTCGAAAAAATTGTTTTATGTAGACGATTATAAGCCTCATCCTTCTCTGTATTTAGTTTCTTTGTAACACTTTTACTTTTTGCGTAAAAAAATTAAAAACACTATTTTCCGATTTGTGCGTGTTTTGCGCTAACGCAGCTTCCACAATCGATCTTGCAGAAACTACTCGCTAGGAAAAAAAAAATATATATATTTTTTCTGTATCATATAGGCAAAAGCCACCGCATGACGTTGGGGAGGTTTTCTTTTCGTTATTGTGCACAGTTATTGTTATAATATAAATGAAGTACAACGCCGCGCATATTTTGAAGAGTTTGCAGTGAAAAAAGTAGTCGCTGGCTAGTTTGCGTTTGGTGCGTTTTACACCACGCATTACTTCGTATGAAATGTAGCTAACATATCGAAATTGTTTTTAACGCTTCAACGAGAGCCACACTTCTATCCGTTCTCGAGCAAATGTGACAGAGCTGAGGGGACGCGGTCGGCAGCTACGCGCGGACCTGTCTACAAAAGAGATGCCGAAAGCCGACCAGGAGTCTGTAAAAAAAAAAAAAAAAAAAAAAAAAAAAAAAAAAAAAAAAAAAAAAAAAAAAAAAAAAAAAAAAAATATATATATATATATATATATATATATATATATATATTCAAATGTTTGTTAAGCTTATGGGTCTTAACTACGGGGTCCTCAGTCCCTAAACTTACAAAGTACTTATCAACTAGCTTATCCTATGACGGCACAAATATCCATGCCCGAGGGGAGATTCGAACCCCGACCGTAGTGGCCGTGCAGACCGTGACTGGAGCACCTCAGTCTCCTCGGCCACCGCGGCCGGCTCAGGTGAACAATTTTCTTTTCTTATTGCGTCAGTGTAGCTTATGTTCTAAAGTTTAATTTCTTCAGAACGCTATTGCGTTTCAAGTTGCTGTGTTTTAACTGAGAAACGCACAGGGAGAGTTTCGCACTGTGGCGTTACGCGCAACGGGCTGAAGTAGGCCATCTCGTTTCAAACACGAGGAGAGGAATTGAAATTATGTTCGTACCGAGGCCGGCATTCTTTCCCGTTACCTCCTTCTCTCCAGACTGGCGCTTTAGAACGCTCGGCTAACTCAGCGTTGCAGACAAAGCGACTACACGCACTGCCGTCAAGCACGCCTCCCGCCACACCACAAACTTTAATTCTGCCTGCCTGAAGAAGTTATTTCACCACCGCCTAAGGAAAAAGGCGTGGTTTCCCCATCCACGTTCTACGCTGGGGTGTCATTCCAATGTGAATTTTCTATATACTGCACAGGAAATATTGAGGCAGGGTTGCAGTATGGCGCGTGGAGGCAGACGTGCTTGAGGACAGTCCGCGCGGTCGCTCTGGCCGCGACGCTGTAGTGGCTCAGAGGTCTGCCAGGCGCCGGGGCTCAGCGCGCCCGGTCACGGGGCTGAGCAGACGTTTCTTTTCTTTTCTATTTTTTCATTTTTTAAGAAAGAAAAAAGAAAAAGACTCATTGGCTCTCCTTATATTTAATACATTTGATATGACCAGAATTGTCTCAAGGACCTAAATTACACACCTGGCCATTAGAGTTGCTACACCACGAAGATGACGTGCTACAGACGCGAAATTTAACCGACAGGAATAAGATGCTGTGATATGAAAATGATTAACTTTTCAGAGCATTCACACAAGGTTGCCGGCGGTGGCGACAGCTACAACGTGCTGACACGAGGAAAGTTTCCAACCGATTTCTCAATCACAAACAGCAGTTGACTGGCGTTGTCTTGTGAAACGTTGTTGTGATGCCTCGTGTAAGGAGGAGAAATGCCTACCATCACGTTTTCGACTTTGATAAAGGTCGAATTGTAGCCCAAAACCATACCAAATGCACTCGTCAGAATTGGCATCAAGAGCTGCCCACAGCTGACACTGACATCTTCCGCCAGTCAGCCATCGCCTGTCGTCATCTGCGTTATCCTTCTTCTAATATCAATTTGCGAGATTCAGTTCAAACTAGTGATACTATAAAGGATGCATACGTGTCTCAATGGTTTTGCTCCTAGATTTGCTATTCCTGGGACGCTCTTGATGCAAGTTTCACGTCGCCGAACGGTAAGCCCCGTGGTTCTAGGCGCCATGTCATGGACTGCCCGGTCGCTTCCGTCGGAGGTTCGAGTCCTTCCTCGGGCCTGCGTGTGTGTGTTCTCCTTAGTGCAGGTTACTTTAAGTAGTTTGTGAGTCTACGAACTGATGGCCTTAGCAGTTTGGTCCCTTAGGTTTACAAACATTTGAACATTTCATCATTCGACAGGCAGCTTTGGATAGCTCTGGTCGAGAGTATTGTGTGTTTGTGGGGGGTGTAAATTACTGCAGAAGCGCGAGTGGTCATTGTGCGGGCTTTTAAAATCCATCACACTTGTATTGTCTGAATAATGATCCTGGCGTTCAAGTAATGAACCCAATACTGTACCATAAACATGTCAAAATCAGGACAGTGTTTTCAGACAAGGGTTTATCGTCGACGATAAACAGCCCCTTTCAGTGAAATCGAAGCTGTTGGTCCGGTAAATGGGAGTCAAGTTTTTCTGTCGATCTGCCGACATAATGTTTGCGGTTGCTTTACTGCATTGCATGTTTTACATACATTATAATTGTTTCGGCGACCACAAAGCTTGTTGTAATCAGTCGCTGGTTCTTCAACAAGACAGAAAACACGGTTCGAAATTTGCCTAACGAATTTCCGTGGTTATCCTGTTGATGTAAAACAATGACGCTCTTGCAAAAAAGTATTTCTTTAGAATTGTGACTGCTTACTAAATGACTTTGTTATATTTTTACGCTTACTTGACACTATCTCGTGAGAATTCTCATGTGCTACAAATTGTTTAGAGCAACCAGTTGTTAGCAGACTGAAAAGATAGTGCCTTTTGATGATGATACAAGTATTGTAGTCACAACTGAAAAAGAATAATTAGTTGATGAAATTGTAAATAATGTCATTCAGAAAATCA
Source organism: Locusta migratoria (assembly GCA_026315105.1). Taxonomy (NCBI): domain Eukaryota; kingdom Metazoa; phylum Arthropoda; class Insecta; order Orthoptera; family Acrididae; genus Locusta; species Locusta migratoria. The sequence goes on from CM048748.1 coordinate 479,047,515, forward strand.
TGAAGTTATCTGAAAATTAACTCTAGTTAAATTTCGACGAAATACAAATATACAGGTATGCCACGACACATTAATAAACATATACTTTGGGCAGAGATCTGTAGCTAAGAGCCGGCCGCGGTGGCCGAGGGGACTGAGGCGCTTCAGTCACGGTCTGCACGGCCACTACGGTCGGGGGTTCCAATCCCCCGTCGGGCATGGATATTTGTGCCGTCCTAGTTCGTAAGTAGTTCATAAGTAGTTTGTAAAGTTTAGGGACTGATGACCCCGTAGTTAAGTCCCATAAGATTTACAAACATTTTTGTAGCTAAGATACAATACTCAAAATATCCAGGCGTGTCCATTGATGAGAGAATGAATTGGGTTACTGCAAATTTGGCGATAGACATCTCAGTAAATAGGCATATGATGCCTATTTTCATTCACTTCTTACATGTTGTATCATATTTTGGGGTAATTCATCACCAGAAGCATTAATCGTTAAAAAAAAAACATTTAATCAGAATAATTGCTGGTGCCCACCCAAAATCATTCCTGCAGACATTTATTTGACGAACTGGGATCTTTCTCAGTATCCTCACAATATTTATTTTCACTTATGTAATTTGTCATTAATAACCAAATCCAATTGAAAAGTAATTACAACGTGCGTAACTACAACACTAGGAGAAACGATTATCTTCACAATTCGATGTTAAATGTAACTTTGGCCTAGAAAGGGGTGAATTATGATTTTACAAAAGTCTTTGGCCAATTACCGAAAGGCATCAAACATAATACAGATAGACATCTACAATTTACGGATAAATTAAAAGACTTTATGAATGAGAAAAAGTAAACATAATTTTTTTTTAAATAAGCCAAAAAAATAAAATGATGCATGTCTTCAAATATCATTTAAAGTATCCTTTACTAATGTGACACATTCAACACCATTACGAAATGCCGTATTCATCATCTATGAAACAAACACCAATCTAACCTAATTTTGACCGGTAATATAAAGTCTTCGTTTTGTTGACTACTTCATTCCACTCCAAACTATATCAATATAGTCGTCATAAATTGTCAAACATTCATCCAATTCATCGACTTGACTTCTCGAAGTAATTTAATGACTCTTTTGCGGAAATGACAACACTGTTCAAATAGTCACAAACGGCTTTTAATCAAACTGCGGGGTTATGGTGTATCGCCCCAAATTTGCCACTTAATAGGGAATTTCCTGTCAGAGAGAAAGGCAGTAGGAGTAACCTACTAAACTACAGGCATATTTCATTTATGTCAATTTGCAGCAGGGTTTTGGAACATGTCCTGTATTCAAATATTATGAATTTTCTCGAACAAAATGATCTACTGACCCAAGGTCAACACGGATTTAGAAAATATCGTTCATGCAAAACACAACTAGCTCTTTACTCACACCAAGTGATGAATGATAACGACTAGGGTTATCAAATCGATTCCGTATTTATTGATTTCCAGAAGGCTTTTGATACCGTACCTCACAAAAATTTTAATCAAATTGCGTGGTTATGATATCGCCTCAAGTTTGCGACTGGATAGGAGGGGATTTTCTGCCAGACAGCACGCAGTTTGTAGTAATCGATGGAAATGCATCGACTAAAACAGACGTGATATAGGGCATTCCACAGGGCAGTGGTATTGGTCCTCTGCTGTTCTTTATTTAAATAAACGATTCAGAGGAAAATCTAAGAAGCGCTCTTAGGTTGTTTGTAGATGACGCCGTCATTTACCATCTAGTAAAATCATCTGAAGATCAAAACCAATAGCAGAACTACCAGAATAAGGTACCACTATGGTGTAAAAGTTGGCAATTGACTAAATAATGAGAAGTGTGAAGTCGTCCACATGAAAAGAAATCCGTTAATCTTTGTTTACAAGATAAATAAATTAAAAATGAAGGCCGTAAACTCAACAAAATACCAAAGAATTACTATTACTTAAGACTTAAACTGCAAAGAACACGTAGATAATGTCGTGGGAAAGGCGAACCAGAGAGTGCGTTTTATTGGCAGAACCCTTAAAAAATGCATCAGAACTACTAAAGAAACTGTATACTGCATAGTTTCGTATTGTCACGATATAGGGGACACAGCGTAACGCAAATGATACAGGATCTGGGATGGGAATCATTAGAACAACGGCGGTTATCACTGCGGCGTGGGTTACTTACGAAACTCCAATCGCCAACATTGTTCTCCGAATGCGAAGATATATTGTTGACTTCCACTTACATAGGTAGAAATGATCATCAGAATAGAATACGAGAAGTCAGAGCTCTAACGGAGAGATTCAGGTGTTATTTCTTCCCGCGCGCTATTGGAGATTGGAATGGGAGATAAATAGTATAAAGGTGGTTCGATGAACTCTTTGCCAGGCACTTAAACGTGATTTGCAGAGTATCCCATGTAGATGTAGATGTTAGTAAACACAAGGAAGCAAAATGCTGATGTCATCGGTTCCTAGACTAACAAAGAACGTAAAGTAATTTAAACTAACTTATGCTAAGGACAACACGCAGACCCATAACCGAGGCAGGACTCGGGCCTCCGACTGAAGCGGCCACGCAATCTGTGACGTGGTACCCCAGACACGTGGCCATTCATGGGCCAGGGGACAACACTGTGTGTGTGTGTGTTTAATTAACTAAGGGGGTGTGAATTTCCAAACTGCGACTTTCCTCTGCTAATGTTCTACAAAGGGAGTGCCATGTTAGTGCTAGCCGTTTCTAAACCACGGTGTTCTGGTGGAGTAAGTGGCCTCAGAAGAGGCAGATTGTGGTTCTAACCACAGGCCTGGGACACACGCCCGTATGGCGCCAGTGATCACTGAACGAACGCAGCTGACGTCAAATCGTCGTAAGGACACCTTCACTGCCAGTCATCAAATATATATCCACAGGTGGGGTAAAACTTGATGACGACACGGTCAACAGCGCGGAAGGCGTGGCTTGTCGGCCCGATGCGCCAGTCACTTTTCATGCGTGCGATGCGATCGTTCTGGCGAATTATTCGGAAACTCGGCGTGGACAAATATACGGCGGAAGTATAATTTACTCGGCACTACATAAAATTGTTAATCCCATCACGTAATGGTAAATTGGAGCAAACATCTACATATCATTAGTTTTTCTGAACTCCAGGACAGCATGAATAATCACATATGCTGTATCACACATTTTAATGCCCACGTGCATGTAACATTAGTGTAATTAAAACAAATGATTTTTCATGTTAAATTTTAAAGCGGAACAACGTAAAACTATTCATTATTACGATTACTCTTTGGAATTATTTAAATTCTAATTTAATGACATTGTCTTTTTAGCCTTTAAAAAATACTGTTGTGGTCTTCAGTGCAAAGTCTGTTTTTGTTGCTAACCTGTCCTGTGCAAGCCTCCTCATCTGTGAATGACAAAGGCAGCCCACATCCTTCTGAACTTGCTTACCGTATTCATCTCAGGCCAACCCTCTGCAGTTAGTACCCCACTCACCTCCTCCATTGCTAAATCGACGCTGCCTCGATCTCTCAGAACGTGCCCCACCAATCGATCCTTTGTTTCAGCCCTGCCAGAATTTTCCCTTCGTCCCAATTCAGTTCAGGCGATCTACCCCTCTAATCTTTAGCATTCGTTTGTACCACCACATTGAAAATGATTCTATCATCTTCTTTTCTGAACTTATGGTCCACGTTTAACTCCGGAGACCAAGAAAATCTGCAACATGGTTTCCCAGTAGTTATAAGAGTTAAAGACTGTTTAGCCAAAGGCAAAAACAATGCCCGAGGCGAATAATTTAGCGTCAAAGAACAAAGCTCTGCGTATGTCCAAGTTCAGAAGTGTTGTTGTATTATCGCGATGTAGGGGAGAGAGTATTACGGAAATGATGTACGAGTTGGGATGAAAATCATTAAAAGAAAGGCGTTACTGGCTGCGGTGAGATCTATTTGCGAAATTTCTTTTACGAAATGTCTCTTCCGAATACGAGCTATTTTGTTAGTACTCACCTACATGAGGAGACACGATCAAAATAATGAAAGAAGAGAAATCAGATGGAAAACAGAAAGGTTGAGGTGTTCGTTATTCCCGCGACAGCAACTGTAGAAAACATTACAAAAGCGGTTCGGTGAACCTCTGCTATGCACTTGAATGTGACTTGCAGAGTATTTATGTAGATGTAGATGAGCTCTAGGGCTCAGTGGATCTTCAACTAGGTGTTTACATACTCAAATGGAACAAATATAATAGGCCCTGTATTTTGAGATTCATTGCAGTTCAACACATCGCATCATTTCTTTTGAAAACCATTTTGCTACCCCGTAGAACAATTGTAATATACGAATTCAACATTGGCAGAATTATCACAAACTATTTGAGTTCGGGATCCCGCCTTTTTTTTTAATTCGGGCACGCGAATACTATGTTCCTGGAGTATAAATTACTCTGACCGGACAATCTTTTTGCCCCGGATTGTACAACTAAATTAACAGCACAGTACATGTAAACTGCTACTAATGTTAGTTGTAAATAAGCTGCAAGACAGTAATGAGAGCAAAAGCGGTAGACAACTCCGAATTTCGTTTCTGACCTCGGGCCTCCTACCTTAATCTGTCCAGTGATGGATCACCTATGTTCTATTAAGTTTTTGGGCGTTCTTACATATCTCATCGAGTTAACATCAATTACTGTACGCACCGAGTAAGGTGGCGCAACTGTAAAGCACTGAAATTGCATTCTGGAGGGCGTGCTTCGAATCAACGTCCGGACATCCTCATTTAGATTTATCGCGATTTCCTTACATCGCTCCATGAAAAGGCTGGGTTGGTTCCTTTGAAAGGGCGCGGCCGACTTCCTCTCCCAACCTCACCGAAACAATCCGAGCGTCAGCTGCACGTGTAAAGACCAGGATGTCGATGGGACGTTAAACCCCGAAATCCGTTTCTTCTTACTTTTCCAATGAAGTAAAAGTGCACAGTAAACTGATTGCATTCCAGTTACCTACTTCAGCTGGTTTCTCCGATCCCAGGCGGTCAATCTGTGTTTTTTCGGTGAAGCATTCACACTGTTAGGAAAACATCCTGTAGCAGCAGCTACAAACGTATTTCTGCTAATATGTGTAGCAACATCAACATAAATATTCTACAAATCTCATTTAAGTGTATTACAGAGGGTTTATCGAACCACGTTCCTGATCTTTCTCTTGCCTTTCCCCTCTCTAATGGCGCGCGGGGAAATGGAAAACCTAAATATTTCCCTCTTCTATATGATTTCTCTTATAATTATCATCTATCCCTTTGAAGGTGGGTGCTACAAAATATGTTCGCATTTGGAAGAGAAAGTAGCTGAAAGAAATATCGGAAAAGAATCTCGCCCTAACGAATAACGCCGTTCTTTCAATGATATCCACCTGAACTTGTGCATCATTTCCATGAAACTCTCTCCCGTGTATCGCGATAACACAAAGTTCTCTGATTTTTTTCCTATTACCTCCGTCAGTCTTATCTGGTGACTACCTCATAATGGACAGCAATACAACAAAATTGGACACACAAGTGTAGTGTAGGCAGTTTCTTCAGTACAACTGTTCCATGTTCAGAGTGCTTTGGCAATGAGACGTAGCCTACGGTTCGACTTCCCTACAACACCTTCTGTGTGTTGTTTCCAATTTAGGTTGTTTTTCATGGTTATTCCTAGATATTTAGTTTAATTTTATTTTCCTTATGTATGACTTGACTTATTGTGTAAATACGTTTAATGGATTTGTTTTAGTGCTCATATTGATGACTTCACACTCGTCATTATTTACAATCAATTTCCATATTTTGCACCAAGTATCTAAATCATTTTGCAGCTGCTTTTGATCTTCTGATGACGTTACTAACCGACAAACGACAGCATCATCCGGGAGCAGTCTGAGAGAGCTGCGGACATTGTGTCCTAAATCGAGTATGGAGATAAAGAACAGTAGGGGCCCTATATCACATCCCTGTGGAACACCAGATATCACTTCCGTTCCACTCGATAACCTTCCGTGAATTACAACGAACTATCAGTTTTCTGATATGAACTCACAAATCCAATCAAACAAGTGTGTGGCGATATTCCAGAAGCACCCAATTTGATTAGAAGACACTTGTGAGGTACACTGTCAAATGCTACTCGGAAATCTAGAAATTTTGGATCGATGTGAGATTTACTGTCGGTAGCATTCTTAACTTCGTGTAAATAAATAGCTAGCTGTATTTCGCAAGGTGTTGACTATGGGGCAATAGGTCGTTCTCTTCGAGGTAGTTCATATCGTTTGAGGAAAGTATATGTGCTAAAATCCTACTGTACATCGACCTATTGATATAGGCCTTTAATTTTGCGAATCAGTCGTTATGAGTTTCTTAAATATTGGAGTGAACTGTGCAACGTTCCAGTCTTTCGGTACAGATTTTTCGCTCTGTGCGCGGTTGTTTATGATAGCTAGGTATGGGGTTCTTGCATCAGCGTACTCTGAAAGGAAACTAATTGGTGTACAATCAGGACTGGGAGACTTACTTTTGCTAAGTGATTTCAGGTCCTTTAATAGTCGAGGGGTGTCTGCTCCTAAATTACGTAGGCTGGCAGTTGTTCTTGATTCGAATTCTGGATTATTTGCTTCGTCTTCTTTGCTGCAGGAATTTCGGATCGCTGTAATTAGTAATTCTGGTTTAGCAGAGCTGTCATCTGTACCATTGCGAGCTTACACAGGAATTTTTTCAAACAAAACAAAATGGAATGAATTTAAAAGAGGGTACTGTTTTGTGCAGGGTGATGAAAGTATGCACTTGATATTCAGTTACTTACTTCAATTGGCTCGAGCCCCCTGTGCTACAGCATGCAATAATAATACAAATAAATGAGCCATTCACAGCCTGCGTTTCCTTCAAATCAAATGTTTGTAGAGCTTACGGGACTTGACTACTGGGCCATCAGTCCCTAAACTTACAAACTACTTATGAACTAGCTAAGACTACAGACGGCACAAATATCCATGCCCGAGGGGGGATTCGAACCCCCGACCGTAGTGGCCGTGCAGACCGTGACTGAAGCGCCTCAGTCCCCTCGGCCACCGCGGCCGGCTGCGTTTCCTTGGGGCTCCGTGAATGTACTATATATACTGGCTGCGTTGTGTCTAGGGGTACCAGCCACAATGTCCCCAAAATGGTTTATTATGGATAAATGCAAGCAGGCACAATAACAACGAACGACACGTTCACTCTGGCTAAACGGAAGTTTGTTTCACCTAATAGCCTGACTTCTTTAAGGCTGCCACACAGTTAAATGAAAACTCAACTGAATCTTTTCTAAGTCGGACAGTCGCTGAATAAAATTAAAGTACTGAAAAATTCCAAGTTCCACTATCACAGAATAAAGTTAGAGTCCACGAAGCACCACTGAAAATTATTCTATTCCTCAAAGCACCACAGAACAAAATTTCTAAGTTCCACATCTAACACTTCTCTGAAAATTCTTCAAGTGACTCCCCAGTCGTTCGCTGTAACGCACACGTGTTGTCTGTCTCAACAACACTAGCAGACTGCCCACATTAACCAAGATGGCCGCCTTAAATACCGTCGCTGGCTTATTCCGAAGTCAAATTAGTGCCTTATCTACAAAAAAAAAAAAAAAAAAAAAAAAAAAAAAAATAAATAAATAAATAAATAAAAAAAATAAATAAATAAATAAAAAAAATAAATAAATAAATAAAAAATAAATAAATAAAATGCCTCCTTTACATTTGATGACAGTATTTTGACAGAATTTTTCCGCTGAAACAGAGTATGGCATACATATCTTAGTTTCCACATAATTACTAAATTAAACTTTTCGGCTATGATTTTTATATATTTAAAACACAAATCATTCAACAAAGTATTGATATTGTTACATTAGCTCTTCACTTAAGTCTCATTTATGGTACTGCCGCTAATGCTACAGTTAGTTGTGGTTCGATGAACCTTCTGCCAGGCACTTAAATGTGATTTGTAGAGTATCCCATGTAGATGTAGATATAGTGTTGTTTATTTATTTAAAAACCACCTTTTATACCTGGCCTTTTATTCATATTCACTGAATATGCACAAAAAAACAAATATCATATATATTAATATAAATACAGATAATTAATCCCTGAGACGGATTTCAGTCTCTAATATGTCAAAGACATAAATTGTAAATCTGAAGCATTGAATTGAAATTTGTGATGTGGTCGGGAATCGCACCCAGACCTCCGTGCTTTTCTGTCGGGCCTCCTCTCCAGCCTTCAGCCGGCCCTGCGCTCACCAGTGCTCGCCTCCTTCGGCGTCGGCTTCAGATGCCACACAGCACAAAACATTCCTCTGCTGTAGGTACCAGTGTTGTATTGCAAAACAAATCAATTGCGTCTTCCCTTCAAATCATACGAAGCTAAAATGATGCTCTATGGAGTAAATAAGAACTGCCCACTCTTCGTGTAGCAAGAAGAAAAAAAAAAGCTTGTAATTCAAACAAATGAAATGGTATTCAATACGTAAGTGAAACCTTTAAAAAGTTTTGGAACAAAGTTCTGTATTTGGAGCGCTTTTGTACAACGTAATGCTGGTCGTTAATATAGAGTATGAAAACTTGTAAGGTAGGAGCTTTCCAGTTAATCGTATAATCAATAAACTGTCCGAGAAGCCATGTGTAGCTATTATGCCTGGCTTCAGGGTAATATTTCCAATCAGGGCGCAGTATGTCATGTACAGTAATGTTCAGTGCGGTGGTGCGGGTCACAAGAGCCAGTCTTCTTCTAGACCACGTCCAGATTTCAGACCACGTCTGATCTCGACAGACAAATGCGTGCGCTAACGTGTCCAGCAGCTGGCACCGAGTGCAGTACGGCGTGGCTTTTAATTTGATATTGTACATCTTTTCGCCAGTAGGGATGACATCATTTACAACGTCATACCAGGTGGATCTAACTTGCGTACTAAGTACTGAATTATGTATGTTTTTCCATATAGCAGTCCAGTTATAAAGCGGATATTTCAGCTCGATTGTATTCTGTGGCACTATGTCAGTGAATGTGCGATATAGTGATGCAGTATCGTAAGTCCGTTGATGTGCTCGTATATAGCCAACTTCTAAATAAAATTTTCTGGCGTGTTCCAGTTCCGGGTTGATACTGGCGAGGTTTACTGGCACAGCCGTATCCGCAGGTTCTAAGCGGACAAACAAATTTTTGGTGATCGTATTGTAATCGACCTGCAAAATTTTGATGGTTCTGCTGACAAATAGTGCCGTACCCTGCGCTTCCAAATTTTTGAGCCCGATGCCTCCCTTACTGCAGCTACGTGACCGTGTAGGAAAAGCAACATTAAAGATGTTGCCCCTCCACAAGTACCAACTCGCACTGGCTGTCATTTTCTGAGCAGTGGTGTTGGTGACAGGTAAAGTTGCAGCTACGTGGTACATTTTACTGTAGACATAACCATTAATGAATAAGGCTTTTTGAATGCGGTCTAAACTTCTTGTAGAATTATCCCATAGAGTCGCACGTATGATGTTAAGTTTTTCTTCCAGTTGAGCTGTACCATGATACGGGGTTAGCCGTGAGAATCAGTCCCAACTGTTTCCTGGTCTCTGTTATAGGAAGCCACGTGGATGTAATATAGTCTTTATGCGGTCCTAATAATAGCAACTGAGACTTCCGCTCGTTCACCCTGGCACCACAAGCATGAGTATACTCTTGAACTACCCACTTGGTGGTATCGAGTTCTTCGCTGGAGCTGACAAGGACGCTGACGTCGTCGGCGTAGGCTTGGCATACTGTTCTTGTATTGAAAATCTGTAACCCTTGCAAGTTGGTGTATAACGTTCGGAGGAGTGGTTCCACAGCTATCGCATACAGAGTCGTAGACAGTGGACATCCTTGTCGGATACCCCACTGCTGTGTAATAGATGGAGTGAGTTGACCATTAATATGGCATCTGAATGTCGTATGGCAGATGCAAACTACGGGGTCATCAGTCCCTAGACTGATGACCGTGCAGTCTAGTCCCCTCTAAACTATAATATCAGTTCCTAAACTTACAAACTACAAATATCCATGCCCGAGGGGGGATTCCAACTCCCGACCGTAGTAGCCGTGGAGACCGTGACTGGAGCGCCTCAGTCCCCTCGGCCACCGCGGCCGGCGCAGATGCAATGCGTTATGATTGAAATAAATCGATCGCTGAAGCCCATAGTCCTCATAACTTGAAATAAGAAATTGTGGTCGACTCTGTCAAACTTGTTAAGCTTATGGGACTTAACTACGGGGTCATCAGTCCCTAAACGCTTTATCGAAGTCGAGGAATTCCAGTGCCATTCTGCTTCTACATATCCAGGTGAGGTAAATTAAGTCTCTGTATTCGGCGAGTATTGTCAACATTGAACGCCCAGTAACCGCACTTTTCTGGTAATGACCAATAATCTTGCGAAGGAACGGTTTCATACTCTTGTTCAAGAGACGAGTCAATATTTTAAAATCCGTATTCAGAAGCGTGATTCGTCTAAAATTCTGCAGTCCGCCAGCATGCGGCGTTTTCGGGATGATAACGAGGATGCCTTCAGTGGAGTTCGAAGGAAAGTCATTGCCGGACATTAACTCGTTATACATTTCGGTGAGTTGAGGGCCGAGTAAATACCAAAAACCGGTCGTAGAATTCTATAGGCAGACCGTCTGAACCAGCAGCTTTGTTTCGCTCCGCTTCTGCGATAGCATCTGCAATTTCAGCACAAGTTATACTTTCCAGCAACTCTGCGTTATCCTCGTCCGCTATTCTTTGCGTGGTATTTGATAAAAACGACCGCAGTACGTTAAGTCCGTCGCCGATGCAGCGAAGAGGTTCGTAAAATAACTTGCAACGTATGCCTTGATTTCACCTTGATGTGTATACTCCTGTCCCTGCTCATCCGTAAGCTTGTGTACCATTTGTCGCCTGGCTCTTTTCGTTTCCTTTATTACGTGGAAGATGGAAACATTTTCGTGTGCTATGTCGTTGGCATTTCTGGCTCGTATCCTGATGCCCTCCAGGGATTGTCTCGTAAGCGCAACTATTTTTGCTTTAGACTTTTTGATTTTGATGACGTCCGCAGCCGTGGATGTCGGTTTGTTATATAAATCACGAAGTAGCGCAAAGAAGTATTCCAGTGATCGTTTCTTCCAATGCGCTCTGTCCTTAGCGAACTGAATAATACATTTTCTTAGTTGTGGTTTGGCGCACTCCAGCCACCATTCAATACGTCTGGCGTAACGCGGTATTCGCTGAAGACATCGTTGCCAGGTGTTGGAGAGAATCGTCATTAATGAGGGAGACATTAAGTTGCCACAGTCCGCGTCCCAAAAAGGTCTTCTGTGGTGTGTGTCTCAGGACTACTTGAAAGGCACCGTGTTCACTAAAACTTGGGGGCCACATCTCACAGGCCATAATACTGGTTTTAAAATCATCGCTGACATAAATTCTGTCGATTCTACTTTGAGACACACTGCTGATGTATGTGTACGCAACGGCGTGTGGCCGGAGATGTATCCAAGTGTCCGTGACTTGAAGACCACTAACAAGCTGTTGCAGCTCCTCGCAAAAGTTAAAATTTGGAGCTTGATCTTGCTTACGTAAAACACAATTGAAATCTCCAGCTAAAATTAGTTTGCATCATTGTCTCGTGAAGAGTGTGACTATTTCGTCTCGAAAAAAATCACATCTCTGTCGTCTATTGTTGCTTCCTGATGGCGCGTAAATATTGACAAGTAACAAATCTCGTATACTGATGGAGATTCCTCTACCCGAGCTTAAGAGGGCTTCTGTAGTAATCTGGATGCCTTCCTTACTTAAAATCGCGGTACCAGCTTCGGGTCCAATATTAATTATGGAGGTGTAACCAAATATCTGTCCTATTTTGGTGGAGACCACTTCTTGTACTAACGCGATATCTATTTCTGCAGCATGTAGGTAGTCCTTAAGGCATTGGAATTTGACGTCGGACTCTATTCTATTGATGTTTAAAGTGGCTAACTTAAAGTCTTGCATGATTGTAGGGGTTGCAATTAATCACCGACTTCGTCCGCCCAATTGATCTTTGGGAGGGACGGTGCAGTGTCCATAAGCGCGGAATCTTGCACATCGACGTTCATCAGAGTGTCCTCCGTCTCCGGGTATAAAGGTTGTGAACGGTCTTGCTCGTGAGATGGCTCATCATACCCATCCTTTTTGAGTATTTTCCTCACGCGCTGTGGTTTCGTGTCCAGTTCCTGAGTTTCGCCCTGACTTTGTGTCCTCAGTGGTCGTTTGGTTTTAGACGACTTCTGTTTTAGATTTCCTACTTCGCCGACTGAATTCTGCGGACATTCTAAATGTTTGTCATCACCACCACGGCTCCCTGTAGGCACTGAGACAGATTGTAACTGCTGCAACGTGGGTGGAGCTTCAGTGTAGTGATACATTCTCCGACTCCGTCGCGGAGGAGTGTTCCGGCACTCAAGTGTTGGGTGCGGGATCGTTTGATGCAGCAGCGGAGGGAACGGTGTGAGTCTCGGCCTACACGACTTCTTGTTTGGAAGTCTGCTCCTGGTGTTCGTCGCCGTGTTTGGAAAGATCAGCACTGTCCGTGTCTGAACCCGCAGACGGCGCTCGGTCAGTGGCAACTACCTAGCGAGGCAATTGTCGCGGTCTTGCTTGTGGACATGCTGCTGTCACGTGTTCTGACGATCCACAATGAGCTTATGTATGAGGTTGTCCGTCGTATGTGACAAGACCTTTGAACCCCTGTACTATGATATAGGACGGTATATGTTTATTCAAATCAGTCTTGACGATTTTGTCACGCCGTTGTCAACGTTAAAGTGCCTGAGACCTGTCCACTTTTCTCTTTGAATTTGGAGCACCGACCCGTAAAGGAAGAGGGCCTCTCGTATACGATCTAAGTTGACTTCAAACGGTAGGTTGTAAACACGTACCAACTTGAGGCCAAGTCCGGAGCAAGTTACTGTAACCTCACTAATTGCGCCATTTGAGTGAGCGAACGTTGCCTTTCCGTCAGTTCGAGTCATAGTTCGCAGGCAGATATCATCATTACGAACTTGCACATATACAGCATTGGCTACGAAATCGTAAGCAAAGCCTACAACGTCGTCGTCTTCTAGGTGAATCTTGTCATGTAACCAATCGTCGAGTTCCGAAATAGTCGGTCGCACGTATCCGTATTTAAATGCGAACTTCAGGGTGAGTGTTGGAACTAGAGTTTCCATACTACAGTGGGAGAGCAATACTCACAAGAACCGTCAACAGGCTGCGGCTCCGCCGGCGCGCACGCTGGCGTAAACAACCCAGCGGTGTGCACTCGACCGCGGGACTGCACTGCTAGACCACCGCATCCCTAGCGATTAGGGCGCCTCGGAACAGTCTAAGCACGATTTCCTTCACGTCACAAACTTTAATTCAGCTTCTATGTTTCATAGAATATTGCCAGTACTGCCGAGGTTCTCCATGCAGCGGAATAGCACCTCGGCAATGGACATATTGGAACATTGCTGTTTAAGGTTATATATCGATGTGTCCCCACAAAGGTGTCCCCTTACAGCAACGCTAGTGCATTCCTTTTGCGCCACTAGCCATTACGGCTGACGTCACTACCTGCGGTGTCTCGGGACCGCCGGATTGGCTGTGGCGCCTCAGACGGCCAGCTGTCAGGATCCCGATTACCGCTACTGGCGGACTATCTGATTGCGGGCGGCCTGTACCACTTGCTGTAGACAAGGGGGGGGGGGGGGGCGTAATCTCTTCTCCAAAGTCCGCAAGACGGGGGGGGGGGGCGCAACTTTTCTCCCCCCCCCCCCCCCAGCAGGCGGGCCTGGAATCTGCTTTCAGCAGGCAGTGCGCCGCGCCGGTGGCGCCGCAGTTGTGATGCGGCAGACAATTACATTAGAGGCCGCCCGCCCCCGGCCTCCCTCGGCCCCGCGGGTCAACTCGGCCGGAGTTTGTAATCCGTCAACTCGAGTTGGCGGCGGCGGCGGCGGCGGCTTACCAGGAGCTGCCGCCCTCGCTGCGCCCGCTCGGACCTTTCTTCGGCTTCGGCGGCCGGGATAATCCGGCAGCCAGGCGCCGGCGCGGCGCCGCCACCTGCACAGTGCACAGGCTGCAGGCGGCCGAAGTAAGAACCACCGCCGCACCCTGCTGTCGGAGAGCACGGAACGGCGGCTCTAGCGGATCTCAAGTACCGAGTATCGATCCGTGTAGTGTCCGAGAGCGGCAATGCATGCCCTCATTCTGGAGTCAGTCCTGTCGTATTGGCGACGAATACGGTCTTGGGAAATATTCTCCCCCCCTCCCCCCTACCTGCTAGACTTGCTCACTTAGTTTGCCAAAATATTATTACGTTGAATTTCGTCAATCCATTCATTGCAGTTGAATGGGAATTAATAATATAAGATTGGGGTATTGCTGCTAAAATTGGTGTTATTTACGGCTGTACAGTTTCTTGCAGCTGTTCGAAGAAATATTAATATTTACTTGCAACATTCACTGTTTTCTCTGCAACATAATCTTCTCTGTCATTTCGATAATGCGGTCCAAGATGTCATAATCTTCTTTCTCCCATAGTATTCATTACTGGTTTTCGTTTTTGCAGCCATAGTAACAGAATCAATTGCCGCTCAGTGGACATTAACAGTGGCTATTGGAGGTGACCGGTCCTGCACGCGAATGACCAGCATCTACTGAATCAAAATAAGCCAGTGAAAAAAAAAAATCGAATGCTTGTAACTCTAAGGCACGTACTGCTGCGGTTGTGAGTCCCTAGGCTTACAAAGTAGTTAAATGAACTTGCAGTAACTTATGCTGTGGACAACACACATACACATACACACGGCCCAAATAGGAATCAACCTCCGACGGCGAGCAGCCGCTCGCGCCGCAGCAAGGCGCCTCAAAGAGCGCCGCCCACGCCACCGCGGCAGTCTCTGCCTTTTTCTTTAGTATGGACGAAAAACAGCGACAAGTGCACCACGTTTTCTACCATTCCTAGAAGTATGACGTGTTCCATTTCAACACCAAACAATAGGATACACTTTAAATGTACGATTCAGTGAAAAAACGAAAACTGAATTGTTTTGTACTTATTTGCTTTCAACAGTTACGTGAAATATTTAAAACTGACTTTTGCTGTTCTCGTTGGCGGTGGCGGCTGGGCCTCCTTACCACGACTTGTTTGCGCTTGCTCCAACTCCAGCTGAGGCGACGGCCTGCTAACCTTCGTTATTTCAAATTTCTCTTCCAAGCTGAAAGCTGAGTAATTTGTTTCTAAAACATACTAACGTTGTTCTTTTTTCTTTGATTATAAACACCAAGAACATATGAATATGCACGTGAACACTAAAACACGGTAAGTAACTGATTACACTGTTAAGTGGCTCTAACAAAATGAGTATGTTGCAATCAAGAGACAAGCTACCTTCGGGTCACGTCACACTCTACGCAGCACCCCCTCCTAACCTTACGCGTGCTGAAAGGCTGCTCTCCCCCACATCTTTTCAAACAGTTAAATATTTCTTACAACGAAGAGTATAAATGCCATTTACCCTTAAAATAGCGACACATTTGCTAAAATGTCCACAGATATGTTGCAAGTAACAATAAGAATTATTTGTTGTTCACGAATCTGTTAAAAAGAAAATTGGGTTAAAAACATTGATTTCATTCGGCCTGCAACTCACTACCTTACACGGCGCAGCGAGGTTATGTGGAGAGCACGGAGTCCTTATTGTTCATCATCGCACATTTTGAAGCCTTGTTCAGTTGATGCGCCTTTATAGTTACAAGGTATCTTACCAAATATGACGTGTTTTTCATGAATCTTCGAAGCGTCAAAATCAATTAAGTAGGGCGGATTTTATCTTCATGGAGGATTTGCGCATGTTCAAATGTTTGTATAGTTTATGGGACTTAACTACGGGGTCATCAGTTCCTAAACTTACAAACTACTTATGAACTACCTACGAACTAGGACGGCACAAATATCCATGCCCGAGGGGGGATTCGAACCCCGACCGTGGTGGCCGTGCAGACCGTGACTGGAGCGCCTCAGTCTCCTCGGCCACCGCGGCCGGCGATTTGCGCTTGCGCTAGGCGATGTGCGCAGTAGCTCCATTGTCTTACTTCGGTACCATTCGTGCGTAACCGCCAGAGCTCGAGTAGCCAGGAGCTGGCGTCGCTACCAGCTCCAACGCCAATATTAAAAAAGGGCGTTTCCCCTCGTCCTTCCCCTACCGCGGGAGCGTCCATATGCTGCCTCCAGGTGGTTCAGAAGAGAATCTGAACCTCAGCCGCGCATGCGCATTGCAATTGTGCGGCCGCTGCCGCCTATTATTTTAGACTTCGGCGCTACGATTCGTATACGTGTCGTCTCCGCGACGGTAGAACGTTCCTCTTGCGATAAAAATACTTTTAATGTGAGTAGAAAATAATCTGATAGAAGAACGAAACGTAGAATGATAGTTTGAAAACACTTTTTATTTTATTTATTTTTACACCACGAGATTTTTCCGGGGTTCACAGATCCAGTGAAAACATAGGACGCGCCGTCAGTGAATGTTCGTGTGTACTGCTGTAGCCGTTTGGTAATGGAGTCTCCCACTTATTGGTCACGTAGCCGCTTCGTTTTACTCTTACGTGTAGCACCCAGATACTTTTTCTGATACTGCATTCAGTAGCGCGACAGTATGCGAATCAGTTGCTAAAACATCGCCCCTGAAAATGTCATCCACAGACGGTGAAGAAATCCCGGTTTTTAACGTGAAAGCCACCCAGTCCCGGCAGGCCGGCGCCATACAAGTGCGAAACGTGCGGCCGCTCGGGGCGGAGCAGCAGCGGGGCAGGCGAATTCCGCGGCATCTCGTTCCTCTGTTTCCAGAGTAGCCACTGTGGTGACCAAGTGATCGCTGGCTGTAACAACTGCTTTGTCAAATGCCGCGATCTTCCTGACTGACAAGTTCATGTACAGGCTTGTTGAAAAGACTAGCTCGAGCTACACCAACGTTTACTCCCATCTTCTCATCCGCCTCTCCCTCTGCTGTGCCTAACCTGCTACTACTTCTCTGTGTCTATTTCTGAATTAATGTTCCGGTAAGTATCATGTAAAAATTCGAACTTGGTACATTAACAACTTATCCAGATTTGTGGTGACTACCCTTCCCTATATACAGGGAGTCGGGAATTTCCTGTTACATATTTCGAGCATTTGTACAGCGGAATTTGATAAGGAATCCGTGTTCGGGAATGTCGTCCATTGACGGTATGAGCATTCTTCCCGTATTTCAGACGGACGTAATATGCACCATAACAAGAGCAAAATGCGTAGTAACGGATCTAAAATGCATATCTCAGTGCTTTGAACACGTCTTCATATTCGGTTGTCTTCTGTTTACACGTCTCTTATACTGCTCAAGTGCAGTGCTGATAGCTCTTAAAATATTCATTGTAGAGTCCGTATTTAGTGGATTCTTTTTTTCTTTTCTTGATTCACGCTACCTCCTCCAAAACTATGCAAAGCAAAAAGTACAAAGGATCAGTTTCACAGAGGAAAAAAAAAATAAAGAAAGCTCATAGGATCACTGGATGACATTACCACACGTCAGGTCCTTATCAAAATACACTCCTAGAAAATGAAAAAAAGAACACCATGAATTCGTCAAGCCAACAGAGCGTAGTTTTACTGACACGTTCTTGAGGATGTGTACAACACACGAGCACGCAGTCAGAACCATACGCACGTCAGTACAATCAGTGCATAACATCGACGCTAGCATAGTGTATACCTTCATTATGGAGCAATGCAGGGCGCAACTTTCTCATTAAGACGATCATGCATGCAATTTCCATCTGAGGCCTCAGTTGGACCAGATCTCGTGTCGGTCGTGTGAGGAGCGCCAAGATGACGTTTCATCCATCTGAAGACATGATCAATGGGGGACACATCTGGGGATAATGATGGGCAGGGTAGTTCACGTACACCTAGAAGAGCACCTTGGGTTGTACGGGATACGTGTGGACGTGCATTGTCGTGTTGCATAGGTACATCGCCTTTTGGTACATAACGGCTGCAAGACGGGGTGAATGATTGTTTCAGTGTACCGTGCACTGTTCAATTTTCTCACAACGACCACCAGAGGAGAACGGCCAGTGAATGACGTGGCTCCCCACACCTAGGTGCCAGGTGTCGGCCCCGTTTGCCTCTGTCGCGTACACTCCAGATTTTCGCACTCCCCTGCACGACACCAGACACGCATACGACCGTCATTGGCACCGAGGTAGCGGCGACTCTCATCGCTGAAGACGACACGTCTCCGTTCGTCCCTTCATTAGCGCCTACCATGACACCACTGGAGGCGGGCTGAACGATGTTGGGGCGTGAGCGGAGGACACTCTAACGGCACACATGATCGTGCATCATTGTAAGGGGAGCGATATTCTACACTCGCCATTCTCCTCTGGCGATCGTCTAGAGAACATTGAAGAGTGCACGGTACACTGAAACCATCAGTTAACCCGTCTTGCTGCCACTCATGCACGAACATGCTTCTCCCACCGGGCAATGCAGATCCACATGTATCTGGAACCTCCCAATGTGGTGTCTAGGTATACGTCAACTACCCTGGCCAGAACGATCCCCAGATCTCTACCCCATTGAGCATGTTTGGGGCCGCATGAAGCGTCATGTTGGGCGGCCTGCATGAGCGGCACGAAATCTGGCCCAACTGGGGCAGCAGGTGCAGACTGCACGGCATGCCATTCTATATAACCACATTCGGAACCTCTACGATCGTTGCCATGAGATAATAACATCTTGCATTGCTGCAAAAGGAGGGTATACACGTTACTGACGTCAACATCGGTGACTGAACTCACGTGCGTACGGCTCGGCGTGTGTGATCGTGTGTTGTATACAACCTCATGAATGTGTCAATAAAATTTCTCTCTGCGGGGTCGACGAACTCATGGTGTCCTTTTCTCATTTTCCAGGAGTGTATGTACTCAATCTCTTGTATAAGTCTCGGAATTTGCGAAAGGAATTTCCGAAAATCCTTTGTGTTTCAAAAATACATAGCGCGTCTCCTTCGAAATGCTCATCAGAGTGTGGTGTAAAAATTTGTTAAAGTAGGTATAGAATTTTTGGAGGTTTTTGGTAAAAACTTTTATCCTTTATACATTACGCCTACATGTGTATAAATGTCTTTCATATGTAAAGCGTACTTTTTTTGTGAACCCATGTGACAGCAGGTGTGTCAAAGAAACAACGGACGGATTTTAACGTTACGCGAGGATTTCGTCTCTTACTTTCTTTTTAATGACGGGGCGGCAATTTTGCAACTTTCCCAGGTTGGTATTTATGCTCGCTCCGACCCTGAGTGACGGCATAATTGCCCAGAATATGACATTAATTGTTAGAACGTTTGAAATGTAAGAGTTGCGCGTCGGTCGCCAGAGAAATCGTCTCGCGCCAAGTGCTGTACCAGGCGCCGTATAGATTAAGTGCGAGACGGAAACTGGAAAGGATGGAGGAGATAGAGACAGAGAGAGAGAGATAGATACAGAGACAGAGAGAGAGAGAGAGAGAGTGGGTGAAAGAGAGAGACGGCAGTGAGGGAGGAGGCGACGCGACAGACGTCGGCCGATTTATGCAACCTGGGGCGGCGGCGGGGGAAACATTTCTTCTTTCCGGCAAGTTTGCTTTATGTCTCAACTTGAGTCTGGCGGCGGCGGCGGCGGTTCCGCTTTTCTTTTCTGCGAACTTTTGTGCGTCGCATACATAATAGAATACAGTGTTTTATTACCGGGGAGAGCATTAAGACGCGGCTGCGCGCGGTCGCCGCCGTTGTCTGGGCTGGCTGTCGCTCACATTCAGTTCCGCGGAAAGCTGCGCGCCCGCCGTCTCCAGGGCCGCGGAGCCAAATTAAAGGAGAGCGAAGCCCGCGTGGGTCTGGCGGGCTCACCTGCCCCATCCGCCTGCACGATGCATTGCCATCGTCCACCGTCCACCGACTGTCGCTTCTCTTCCCTCCTGTCTGGCCCGCGCGTGCAGCACAGGTAGTAACACTGTCGTTACTCTTCCGAGGTTCGGTAGTCTTACCTTCAGTTCAGAATATCCAGGTGACACAACTGTCAAATGAAGATCCAGTCATAAAAAAATGTTCAAATGTTTGTAAGACTTAAGGGACTTAACTGCGGGTCATCAGTCCCTAAACGTACAAACTACTTACGAACTTCCTCATTATACTAAAGACGACACAAAAATCCATGCCCGATGCCGATTCGAAACCCGACGGCGGACTGCCGCGCGCACCGCAACACGGCGCTCCAGCACGCGCGGCTAATCCGCCGCGGCGATCCAGTCATAAACAGACGTAAATATGAAACAGAACAACGGTGTACGACATTTGACACATCGATTTCGGAATTGACGAAACTCTCACAACACCTGAGGATGGCGTTCAATAGCCGAAATAAGCTTATTCTGCCAACAACAATGTGCCAATAAAAGCTATCAGTTATTAATAGCAGTGTCCTGGATTGAAACTTTAAAGCCACGGTGGAGTAGCCGAGCGGTCTAAAGCGTCTCGTTGCGGAGCGCGTGGTTGCTCGCCGTGGAGGTTCGAGTCCTCCCTGGGGCATGGGTTTATGTGTTTGTCCGTAGGTTAGTTTACCTAGGGCTGATGACCACGCAGTTTGGTCCGAAAGATTTACAGACATTTGAACCTTTTTTGAAACTTTAAAATGTCATTAAAATAAATTTTTAATACGGTGGACCCCACACAAATCAAATTGTTGACTACCAGTATTTAATCATGTAGGAACGGTCCTATATGACCACCGAATGTAAGGATCAGGCAAAAACCTCTTAGGCCTAAATTTATGCATAATATAGTATTGAAATAGATGTTTTTTTTTTCACAGCAATAGAGAAATGAAAAACCCGATGATGAAGACGCAGACGTACTGAAACATGTTCTGCTGAAAAATAAAATAGTCTTTTGTGTATCATGCGGTTCTCATACCTAGAATTTCCACTGCAACACGGCAGTGATAAGAGCTGCAAATCGAGAAAATGATGCACATCCTTTAGCGCTGCCTGATTTTCTTAAACTACATCCCGTTGCCTCTGTTTCCCTCTTGTTAATATTCACCTTATCGCGTAACTAATGAGGAGGCGCTGAACAGAATTGTGAAGAAAAGGGATTTCTGGCATATGTTTACTAAAACAAGGAATATATTGGTAGGACACATTCTTAGACATCAATGAATCGTGAATTTAGCATTGGAGGGAAGTGTGTGGGGTAAAAATCGCAGGAGAAGACCAAGAGATGAATGCAGGAAGCAGATTCAGATGGATATTGGTTGCCGTTCTTGTGAGGAGATGAAGAGGCTTGCTCAGGATAGAGTAGGATGGAGAGCTGCATCAAATCAGTCTCCGGACTGAAAACCACAACAACAAGAACGAAACGATACCTTCCTATCAAGACACTGACCATTCCGTTCAAGTGCTGTTCCTGGTGTGCAAGAATTACATCGGCAAACCGCAAAACTTTTATTTCTTCTGTCTGAACTTTAGTTCCCTTTCAAAATTTCTTTTCGCTTTCCTTTACAGCTTTTTCACTGTACACATTGAATAACACTGGGAAAAAGGCTACAACCTGGACTTACTGCCGTCCGCATCAATGCTTTTAGTTCACATTCTTCACTCTTATAAACTGCTATCTGGTTCTTGTGCGAGTTCAATGTAAGTTTTCGTTTCGTACATTTTACCCCCGCTGACCTCGGTATTTGAAAGTGTGTATTAAAGCTAACATTGTCAAAAGATTTCCCCAACTCTACATAAGCTAAAAACTTAGGTTTGTATATTACAGCTAGCATTGACAAATGCTTTCTCCAAATCTACGCAAGCTAGAAGCTTAGATTTGCCTTTCCTTTACCTATCTGCTAAGAAAAGTGGTAAGGTGAGTATTGCTCCGTGCTTTTCAACACCTCTCATAAAATCACGTGGGGTTGCTCTCTTACAAGCACAAAATGGGGGACGTCTTGTTAAGGTAAGGGCAATATTGCAAGTGCCGTAGGTGTGAATGGTTTAAAGTCGCCCATTTGCCAAAATATTATCCCCCTGACATGAAGCTACTGTTGGGGACTGATCCGTGCCAAAACCCGCCATTCTCACACGCGAATTCGATTCGTGTGCCGCCAGCTCTGCGCTCAGGCGACGCGTCTCATGAGCAGTTCCGCAGGCAGCCGCTCCGCCTCATTCTGTCGCCTGACCACGTTTGAGGCGCCCGCGGTGGCGACGCCCTTCCGAACTGACTGATGCGCCTCAGACGCGCCGAAGGACACTCGAGACCTGTGTCCCGCTGGCGCTGGCGGCATTGGCGGCAGAACGCCGTTTCAGTTGGGTAACGGATGCAGTGCGGTGCGAAACGTTCTGCAATTTATGCGCTGCAGGTTTCCCAGACCTTCGCGTCGGGCCCTCGTTTTTTGACATATGCTCTGAGGGTCAGAAAAAAATTGAGTGCCCGACAAATCCGAAGTGACGTCATCAATCAAGTGATCGGAAAGTATGGTGGCCGACTACGAGTTCACTAAGCATTTGCACGAGAAGTTCATTTGTAATTAGGGTAAAAACAGCTTAAATAATACATTTCTAAAAAAAGAAAAAAAAGTTGTCAATTGATAAAAGCAGTGTGGTCCACGATCAAAATAAGTTCAAATGTTCAAATGTTTGTTCAGCTTAAGAGACTTAACTACGGGGTCATCAGTCCCTAAACTTACGAACTACTTATGAACTACTTACGAACCAGGACGGCACAAATATCCATGCCCGAGGGGGGATTCGAACCCCCGACCGTAATGGTCGTGCAGAACGCGTCTGGTGCGCTGCAGACCGCTCGGCCACCGCGGCCGGCCCTGTCTATCCATTACGGATTCGTTTTCGTGTAGCGTTATCTGCAAGAAGTCAAATCTCCTCAAGTATGTGTCGTACTATAGTGTGATCGCAGTGTCAGCACCAAATACCGTACTTCAGAATCGTCTCCTAGTTAAACTGCGTGACCCGGCCGCGGTGGATGAGGGGACTGCGACGCGCCAGTCACGGTCTGCACGGCCACTACGGTAGGGGGTTCGAATCTCCCCTCGGGCATGGATATTTGTTCCGTCCTAGTTCGTAAGCAGTTCATAAGTAGTTTGTAAGTTTAGGGACTGATGACCCCGTAGTTAAGTCCCATAAGCTATACAAACATTTGAACATTTTTTAAACTGCGTGTTTACGGAATATCGTCCCTCTTCTGGAGCTGAATATGTGATTTGGTATCATTAGGGACACCGCAATAGTAATTGATGTAAAGTGATCGATTAATTTGATCCGCTGAGCGTTCTTAGGCAAAAAATGAATTAAAATACTGTGTACCATAATTATTACAACCGAAGATACCGTAAAACAAACCGACCGAAATATTCACAGCAAGAACAGAAGGAAGTCGCGTTTGAGTATAAAGAAGGGACGAATATGTTTCGCGCCGCTTCAGAATAGCCGTGCTCACTAAGCCGTCTTGCTGCGGTGCGCGCGGTCTTTCGCCGTCGGGGGTTCGAATCTCCCCTCGGCCAAGGATGCTTGTGTTGTCCTTAACATAAATTACTTTACGATAGTTTAAGTAGTTTGTAAGCCTAGTGACTAATAACCGACTTGGTAAAGTCCCTTAGATTTACAAACGTTTGAATATATTTCGTTTCGATAAAAAAAGAAGGGAATCGCTGGAGTCAGGGTAGAGAGTTTCACGGAAAAGATGCAAGTGCTGAGGTGATATAATTGCAAAATTTCTTTCAATTTTCTCCTCCTAATGCGAACGTGTTTTGTTGCCACCCGCGTACACACGGAGACGGTATCGTCATAATAAAATAATAGAAATCAGATCGAAACCGGATTGTTTTGGGTGTTCGTTTGGCCCGAACGTTATTATAGAACTGGACGGAAGACGAGTATTGTGTGAGCGGTCCGATTAACTTTTTGGCAGACATTCGGTTGTGATTTGCAGCGTGAATGCAGAGGCCACCTTGTCGCCTACTCGTCCTCACATGTCCAACACTATAGTGGGTGTGAAGACGACGTCGCAAACAGTATGATCGAAACGGGTTATCAACAAATTTAATTGCTACGCTCTAGACTGTTTTGTTATCATCACTGAGACATCGCTGTTAGTTCAAATGTTTGTTAAGCTTAAGGGACTTAACTACGGGGTCATCAGTCCCTAAACTTACAAACTACTTATGAACTACCTACAACTAAGGACGGCACAAATATCCATGCCCGAGGGGGGATTCGAACCCCCGACCGTAGTGGCCGTGCAGACCGTGACTGAAGCGCCTCAATCCCCTCGGCCACCGCGGCCGGCTCGCTGTTAGTCCCACAGCGTTTCGTGTCAAAGGCCTGATCGGTCCGCTGTGACCTAAAACCACTGCTTACGCACCGCTAGTTTCGCGTCTATAAGCTGTCACACACGCGAACAGAGGCCCCTACGTCAGAAGTGCAGCTAGCTCACGGCTGCCCTCGATGATGATGATTTGGTGTGGCATTTTGGGCCGTTAGACCCCAGCTGGGATCGTGTACGGCCTGCCTGGTGCGAGTCTTTAAGTGACGCCACACGGGCGACTTGTATACCGACGATGATGACGAGGACGACACGACACCCGGTCCGCGCGTGGACAAGATTCACCCCGTCGGGGAATCGAACCCGGGCCCCTGCGTGCCGCTGCCGAGCCAACATGGCCGCCACTCGGGGCCACCAGCTGCGCTGCCGCGCCCGCGCGGAGCTCGACCAGCGTCCCGGAGTAGCACACGCCTTTTACTACCACTGCTCAGTGTGGCATTTCTCTGCATTAACAACCGACGAAATCGTCACCATAAACGACTGAACCAGTTTCAACTGTGCACCGTACCAGACTAATCTGATAGGAAACCGTACGACAAATTGCAAGTTAATTGACTCAATTTGTTAATACTAACAGGAATTCCAGCTTGGTGGTCATCTACATCTACATGGATGCTCACCAAATCACATTTAAGTCCCTGGTAGAAGGTTTATCGAACCACTTTTCTATTATTTATCTCCCACTCCATTCTCGAATAGCGCGTAGAAGAAAGAACACCCGAATCTCTCCGTTCGAGCTCTGATTTCTCGTATTTTATTCTGACGATCATTTCCACCAATGTAGGTGGGAGTCAACAGTCTATGTTCGCATTCGGAGGAGAATGTTTGCGATTGGAGTTTTGTAAGTAGCTCACGCCACAGCGATAAGCGCCGTTGTTGTAATGATAACCATCCCAGATCCTGTATCATTTCCGTGACGCTGTCTCCCCTGTATCATGACAATAGAAAACGAACTGCTCTTCCTTGGACTCTTTCGATGTCCTCCGTCGAACCCACGTGATAAGGATCCCATATTGGGCAGAAATACTGCAAAAAAGTAAGGACGAGCGAAGTGTATGAAGTTTCTTTAGTACTTCCGTCACATCTTTTATGGGTTCTGGAAATAAAACGCAGTCTCTGGTTCACCTTACCCACGATTTTATTTACTTGTTTTCCCAGTTTAAGTCTGAAGTAATCGTAATTGCTAGGTATTTAGTGGAGTTTACGGCCTTCACTTTTGATTAATTTATCTTGTAAACAAAGTTTAACGGATTTCTTTTCGTACTCATCTCGACGACTTCACAGTTCTCATCATTTAGAGTCAAAACAAACAATTTTGGTTTTGATCTTCAGATGATTTTACTAGACGGTAAATAACGGCGTCATCTGCAAACAACCTAAGAGAGCTGCTTAGATTTTCTCCCAAATAGTTTATGTAAATAAGGAACAGCAGAGGACCAATAACACTACCCTGCGGAACGCTCGATATCACTTCTCTTTCAGTCGTTGCTTTACCATCTATTACAGTCCAATTACAAACTGTGTCCTCTCTGACAGGAAATCACCTATCCAGCCGCAAATTAGGGGCGATATACCATAACCACTCAATTTGATTAAA
This sequence comes from Locusta migratoria, assembly GCA_026315105.1. Taxonomy (NCBI): domain Eukaryota; kingdom Metazoa; phylum Arthropoda; class Insecta; order Orthoptera; family Acrididae; genus Locusta; species Locusta migratoria. The sequence goes on from CM048748.1 coordinate 479,073,621, forward strand.
AGCCGTTTGTGAGGTACGGTGTGAAAAGCCTTCTGGAAATCAAGAAATATGATTCAAATATGTATTTAAAATGTCACATATAGATTTTATTCACCTGGTCCATCACCTCATACACATTTAAGAGTGAAATCGACGAAAGATATAAATAAAAAGGCCTCTCCAGTACATTTTTGCACTATTAACTTCTAAAATGCACTGGAGATTCCTTGTTCTTTATACGTTTTATTGATTCGACTGTTAAATGTTTTATGTTGGATACATGAGTCCAAAGGACTGAAATCTGCACTGGTACTGTTCAATCATGTGAACGAAAACGATTTGTGACATATTTAAATAAATTACTCATATCACACCACCAAGTTAGATATGTGTTATTTTTATTGAATATGTAATGCGCACCTGACATTTCGTGTTATTTCTTTTAACGGTAAACATCGTAAGTGACGTACATGTGTCCGCAGGACGTAAAACTACACTAAGGATGTTCGTTCAGTAAACGAAGTCGATGTGCTGTGTTTTTAAATAAATATTTTATATCATAACCACCAAGCCGAAGTTTCTGTTACTTCTAATACTATTGTAGTGGTTTAGACACAGACTTGTAATGGAGTGTCCATACATCAACTCTGTTTGCCTCTATTTGCTATATTAGTTTACGGTATAAGACACCCATCTTAGTGGAATATTTAAGTAAAAAATACAACGGAAATTAACCATGTAACCACTGACGAACAACTGCTTCATTGTGCGGTGGAATCCGATCCTGTTCACAGTAAGAGGGAAAGCTACCATTCTCATTCGAAACAATGCCTGCATTATATCCAGGTACCAGCGAGAATTTACGTTCTGGTAAGCGAAAATCAGTCCAATTACAGGCTTGCTTTCATATTGCACACGGCACCACAGTCTTAAAGTCGCCAACCACCTTTCAAAGTTCCATCCAGTGTGGGTTCTGGTCAGTCCGGTATCTACGGTTGTCGGAGGACTTCAATAGTGACATAAACGTTTTACCTTATTACTGCACAAGATGCCTTGCAAAAGTAGGATCTTGTAACTTTCCAATCATAACTGTTACGTCGACTCTGTTTACAGGAATCAGCTTGTTAGAAAATGCTGATGTTATTTGACACATCACAAGACTACCTTTCCATACAAAAACAGGAAAAATATGTCTTACATTGAGGCAAGCCGATTTCAAGGTGGCGCACATGTTAAGTACATACCGCAAAAGATAGGCCGCCTGACCCATAATTTACTGGAGAATTCAGCTTTACCATTTCAAGAAGAAATTTTTAAAGGAGTGGGTGTACTGCGACAATTTACCCACCCCATCCCTCCCCCCGCCTATTGTGATCTGAAGACAGTTTTGTAGACATATTTAACTTTAATGTCTCTGTTGTTATAAACCTTACATCTAAGCTACTCGGAAAGCCTAATCCTATTGACACTTTGGTTAATAAATCAATGAGTACTGGAAGCAACAGCTTGTTCAGTTCTGTGTCCAAGCTCTGGCCAGTCATTATGTGGTGCTGTACGTGAACACATGTTTCCCAAATCGCATGGAGTGGGGTGGGCTAAACGTGGAGGCGAGCGGAATCGACCACTACGACCTCTTCATCGCTCTAGTCCTCGACGCGTCGTGACGGCCAACCACTCAGTATTATTGCCAACTACTTTTGAGAGGTAGATTTTTTTTGTGGGTGTGGTGCAAAATAAAAGTAAGGAAGGGGTGACAAAGGACAGTATGCAAATGGATTGTTCACTTGATATGAAAGGATAGGCGTGGCTGACCGACCATCGATCAGTTAATGAACCCCATCAAAAATTTTGCTAAGGGGGCTAACTAATTTGAATGATTTGAATAAAGAAATTCGTTTTGGCCCGTTTTATTCTCTGAAGTCAAATTTTCGTTAGAGTTGAAAGCAAAAGTTCACATACAAATCAACACAGATCACAGTTAACGAACATTATTTACAAAACAGAATATAAATTCCTACAGCAAGTGACTGGTAAGTTGAGGATAGTTGTATCTGATACTAAACACTTGTGACAACCCACATTTAACAGGAAACCGTGGCGTAATCGAGAGGAATATTCCGATACCAGAGTTCTGTGACTTTGCCTAACGTTTTCAATAGTCCGAAAACGTGAACACCCCTTGAAATACTAGCAAATGCACGCGATACTGTACCAAAACTGTGCTGGCTGGTGATGTCAGCAACACGACGGCTGGGCGGCGGCTGCGAGTGTCGATAGCTGCAAGTCGCGGACCCGGAGATAATTCCGCTTCGTATTCCAGAAGAGGTATTTAACTAATATCAGCCAACTTCGACCCCGCTGAATCTTAGTGGATACGATCCCACTCGTTCGGCTATGTCGTTCCATTACAGACAATTTATGTTTGATATACGAATGTACTGTAGGCAGAGGAGACATCAGAACTGTGACAATCGCAATTAGGGTGTCAGTGCATCTAATATCAGGCAGACTAACCTTGATCTCGACTTGCCAATACTCAGCGCTATTAGCACAAGCTTTGGAGCAACTCCAACCGTTGCATCACAGACTCTAAGTACAGCTGCTCGATGACAAGTATAAACTGAGACCAGAAGAGAAGCGTTTGCTCTCCTCGGCTGCTCAAACACCAGTCTCCTTCTCTCTACTTCTAAAATCTCCGTCTGCTCTCTGCAAAGTCTCCAGGCTCCGCCTATCTCTATTGAAACGCCAATCCACAGAGAGGCGCCAAAGTACGGCCAATCCCGGCTTGCGTTCAGGAGTCGGACAGCCGAACCCCCTTACTATAAACAAGCAGCCAATGGCCAGCTCTCCCACGTTTCCATCGGTCGGGGCTCGCCCTTCCGTCCAGCGTTCTCACGGTAGCGGCGGATGGCCTTCAGGCACCCTCGAAAACACGGCCAGCAAGCTGTTCCCAGCAAGCGGCCAAACTCCCTCGCTATTGTACTGCTGCGGCGCCCGCCACCTTGTCGCCAGGGTCGTGCAGAGTCCCAGCGGGTGCCACCCTGGCGTTCGCCAACTCGGCGCCAGACGTCTCAGCTCTCCCCTCGCAAAGCACCGTACACCGCCCGTTGCTCCAGACGCTCTCGCCCAGACAACGCCAGTGTTGGTGGCGCCAGCCAGATGGCGGTAACGTGTGCGAAATTGATTGGAAGGCCCACCACTCGGTCCTACCGACTGTCGCCGTAAGGCGTCTCCCTGGAAGCGCTGCCCCTCTGAATAACAGTACCACCCAGCTCTGAATGCGTGTTTTTCCTCCTTGCTACAGGCCAGAATATTTCTCTTTCGCCACAAGTTATTAAATCGATAACCTACGAATAATGTAATAAAATAACAAAATTACATTGTCCTTTTACTGGCAACGTGGCAGTACTGAAATCTCTCTGTTTCATCGTCCTCGAGGCAAAATTCGTTCTTCCAACACTGTTCCATTCAAATAGACCACAGAATATGCAGAATTTTTGACAGCATAATAAAAAATTTATTTCCATGAAGATGGACATCAGGTCTCGGAAAATTACTGAAAACAATATGCCACTAGCAAAAAGTTGTGCAACTTGCATGTCTCGTTTTCAGTAGAGATCGTTTCATATTTTTGTGAAATTGGTTTTTTTCGTAAGTGGTCCCCAAGCATGTCAAAGACGCTGTACTGCGATGTCTGTGTGGTTACTGGTTCTCGCCGATAATCGACAGACAGAAAGGCTGTACAGCGTACGCTGCGACTGTGGCGTCATTGTTCACCGTGTGTTACGGCTTTTCCCCCTTTATTGTTATTCTGTGCCGCCTCTGCTGGCGGCAGGGTATCATCAGCATCAGCCCCGCTCTTCAGCCTACAGACTTTCACAATGGACACGACGAATAAATGAAATATAATGGAGATTAATACAGTCAAATTTAAAGTAGACACGGTGGAAGTTTGAAGATAACAAGATAGTTCCCAAAATAATTGCCACGGTGGCGTTAAAAGTTCATTGGTGGATACAGACACAGATACAGGTGCGGGGAACGGTGTGGAGGGGATGGAGGAGTGCAAAGTCTCTGCGGATCAGGAAGGGCCGGCCGCGGTGGCCGAGGGGACTGAGGCGCTCCACTAACGTTCTGCACGGCCACTACGGTCGGGGGTTCGAATCCCCCCTCGGCCATGTATATTTGTGCCGTCCTTAGGATTAGCTAGTTAATAAGTAGTTTGTAAGTTTAGGGACTGATGACCCTGTAGTTTAGTCCCATAAGCTATAAAAACATTTGAACATTTGATTTTTTTTTTATGAGGAAGGAGGAGGAGGCCAGGTGGGAGAAGGGAGAGGGAGAGGGTGGAGGAGGGGGCGTCGAATCTGTGGGGAGGGTTAGATTGGTAGGAGTGTAAGATATCGTGACAGAGGGAGCCGTCTGGAAGGGGCGGGTGGTGGACGTGACCCTGGGAGAGGATGTGGAGGCGGAGGCGTGGCAGACGCCCGGGACTGACGTGGATGGGGTAGGGCAGGGGGTAAGGGGGTCTGTTTTACGGGATATGTATAGGACGAGGTTTTGTTCGAGTAATTTTAGAATGTGAGGGAAAGGAATTAGATCACAGTATTACGGTAACGCCTGGTCTTGTTTTTAACTCGTGCCGTTGCGCGCGTCGTGGTTTCATTGAGAGTATACAATAGCAGGTGTAGAATCTGGTGTGTACTCGGCCACACGCATCATTACCGGCTTTACGAGCCTAGTTGCGTAACGCGCGACCTACAAATGTTACTCTCTGCGGTGGGGCGGCGCCGAGGCGTGAAACAGATTGTGGCTCCTCTGGACAACGCGCCAGCTGGCACCAGAGTGGGACAGGTGTCGCTAGTGGGAGCCTGTGGGAACCGTTTGTGAGGCAAGGGGCGCGCCGGAACAGGCATACGTGTGAGCGAAAGGGGGCCCCGGTCTGGCATCACGTTTAGGAAACGCCTCGACCTGACGTGTTTCATATGTACCCATTCTCTGACAAAAACGACGACGATAAGTATGGAATATCATTATTGTAACTGTGATAGTTTATCCACTAGTATACTCCTCTCGGCTTTCATATACTAGCGAGCGTGCCAGTGCATTCCCCTAATCTCTCTGTTCATCACTTTGCCCAACTATGCGCCTATTTTTCACAGTTCTCTTTTTTCTATTGGGCCTGTATTAGCTAGCTGAAAATTCGTCATTAGACGCGTATTTATTTATTCCGACGCTAGCTGCCAAATCCGGTCTTGTCCAGGTATCTACTAACATTTTGTGTTAGTCTATCTGGACTTCTGTCCTCTCTCTCTCTCTCTTTCCATTTCATTTTCTCCTTCCTTTTCTCTACATCAATTCCAAGAGCCACTCGTTTCAATCTCCTTCTCCCACTATCTCTGTCAAACCTTTCCCTCAATCACCCGTCATCTTCTCTCCCCTTTGTATGCTCAGATATGCTCAGACATACAGCGAGAGTTACATGTAGAATCTCTGCTTAGCACAGTGCTACACAAAAAATTGATCTAAGTTATAAAGGAAAAAATAACGTGTTCAGCTCACCTTTTATGTATTTACACTTCTGGCCGTTAAAATTGCTACACCACGAAGATAAAGTGTTGTTTGTTTGTTGTTGTGGTCTTCAGTCCGGAGACTGGTTTGATGCAGCTCTCCACAATACCCTATCTTGAGCAAGCCTCTTCATCCCCACATAAGAACGGCAACCTACATCTGTCTGAATCTGCTTACTGTATCCATCTCTTGGTCTTCCTCTACGATTTTTACCCCACACACTTCCCTCCAATGCTAAATTCACAAATCCTTGATGTCTAAGAATGTGTCCTACCAATCTATCCCTTCTTTTAGACAAGCTGTTCAGTATCTCCTCATTAGTTACGCGATCCACCTACCTAATCTTCAGCATTCTTCTGTAGCACCATATTTCAAAAGCCTCAATCCTCTTCCTGAACGCACTGTTTATCGTCCATGTCTCACTCCCATACAAGGCAACACTCCATACAAATGCCTTCAGAAAGGACATCCTTAGGCTTAAATCAATATTCGATGTTAACAAATTTCTCTTTTTCAAGGACGCTTTTCTACCCATTGCCATTCTGCATTTTATATCCTCTGAACTGCGACCATCAGTTGTTATTTTACTGCCCAAGTAACAAAACTCATCTACCTCCTTTATTGCTTCGTTTCCCAATCTAATTCCTTCAGCATCACCTGATTTTCTTACACTGCACTCCATTACCTTAGTTTTGCTCTTGTTAATGTTCATCTTATATGCACCTTTCAGCACACTGTCCATTCCGTTCAATTGCTCTTCCAGGTCCTTTGCTGTATCTGACAGAATTACTATGTCGTCGGCAAAACACAATGTTTTTAATTCTTCACCCTGAACTTTAATTCCTTTGCCAAATTTCTCCTTGCTTTCCTTTATAGCTTGCTCAATGTACAAATTGAATAACAATGGCGAAAGACTACAACCCTGTCTTACTCCCTTTCCAACCACTGCATCCCTTTCATGCCCTTCAACTCTGACAACCGCTGTCTGGTTTTTGTACAAGTTGTAAATAACCTTACGTTCCCTATATTTTACTCCTGCTTGCTTCAGAACTTGAAAGAGTTTATTCCAATCAACATTGTCAAAAGCCTTCTCCAAATCTACAAAAGCTAGAAATGTAGGTTTGCCTTTTCTTAATCTATCTTCTAGGATAAGCCGTAAAGTAGGTATTGCCTCCCGTGTTCCTAAATTTCTCCTGAACCCAAACTGATCTTCCCCAAGATCGGCTTCTACCAGCTTTTCCATCCTTCTGTATATAATTCGTGTTAATATTTTGCAACCATGACTTATTAAACTGATGGTTCTGCAGTTTTCACACCTGTCTGCACCTGCTTTCTTTGGAATGGGGATTATAACATTTTTCTTAAAGTCTGAGGGTACTTCGCCTGTCTCATATATCTTACACACCAGGTGAAACAGGTTTGTCATGGCTGGTTCTCCCAGAGACTTTAAGAGCTCTGAGGGAATATCATCTACTCCAGGGGCCTTGTTTCGACTTAGGTCTTTCAGGGCTCTGTCAAATTCTTCTCTCAGTACAGTATCTCCTATTTCATCTTTATCTACATCCTCTTCCGTTCCTACAATATTGTCTCGAAGTTCATTTCCTTTGTAGAGCCCCTCTATATACTCTTTCCACCTTTCAGCTTTCCCTTCTTTGCTGAGAACTGGTTTTCCATCAGTGTCCTTGATATTCATAGAGCTGTTTTTCTTATCTGCAAATGTTTCTTTTATTTTCCTGTAGGCTGTATCTATTTTTCCCCTATTTATACATTCTTCTACATCCTTGCATTTGCCTTCTAGCCACTCCTGCTTAGCCATTTTGCACTTCCTGTCAATCTCATTTCTTAGTCGCCAGTACTCAATTTTGCCTGTTTCATTTGCTGCATTTTTATATTTTATCCTTTCATCGATTAAATTTAGTATCTCCTGTGATACCCAAGGATTTTTTGTAGGTCTTGCCTTCCTACCTATTTTGTCCTCTGCTACCTTCACTATTTCATCTCTCAATTTTACCCGTTCTTCCTCTACTGTTTTATTTTCCCCTTTTTCTGTCAATTGTTGCCTAAAGCTCCCTCTGAAATTCTTAAGAATCCCAGGTTCCTTCAATTTATCCAGGTCCCATCTCCTTATTTTCATACCTTTTTGTAGTTTCTTCAGTTTCAGCCTACAGTTCATAACCAACAAGTTATGGTCAGAGTCTATATCTGCCCCTGGGTATGTCTTACACTGTAAAACCTCGTTCCGAAATCTATGTCTTACCATTATAAAATCTATCTGGTATCTCCCGGTATCTCCTGGTCTCTTCCACGTATAGAACCTTCTTTTGTCATTCTTGAACCAGGTGTTTGTTATAACTAAATTATGTTCTGTGCTAAATTCTACCAGGCGGCTTCCTCTTTCATTCCTTTTGCCCAGACCATATTCACCTACTATCTTCCCTTCCCTTACTTGTCCTACTACCGAATAAAGTGTTACAGAAGCGTAATTTAACCGACAGGAAGAAGCTGTTGTGATATGCAACTGTTTAGCTTTTCAGATCATCCACACAAGGTTGGCGCCAGTGACGGCACCTACAACGTGCTGACATGAGGAAAGTTACCAACCGATTTCTCATACACAAACAGCAGCTGACCGGCGTTGCCTGGTGAAACGTTGTTGTGATGCCTCGTGTAAGGAGGAGAAATGCGTATCATCACGTTTGCGACTTTCATAAAGGTCGGATTGTAACCCATCGCGACTGGTGTTTATCGTATCGCGACGTTGCTGCTCGCTTTGGTCGCGATCCAATGACTGTTAGTAGAATATGGAATCTGTGGGTTCAGAAGGGCAATACAGAACGCCATGCTGGATCCCAACGGCATTGCATCCATAGCAGTCGAGATGACGGGCATCTTATCCGCACGGCTGTAACGGATCGAGCAGCCACGTGTCGATCCCTGAGTCAACCGATGGGGACGTTTGCAAGACAACAATCATCTGCACGAACAGTTGGACGACGTTTGCAGCAGCATGGACTATCAGCTCGGAGACCATGGCTGCAGTTACCCTTGACGCTGCATCACAGACAGGATGGTCTGCAATGGTGTATGCAACGACGAACGTGGGTACACGAACGGCAAAACGTCACTTTTTCGGATGAACCCATGTTTTGTTTACAGCACCATGATGGTCGCATCTGTGTTAGGCGGCATCGCGGTGAACGCACATTGGGAAGCGTGTATTCGTATCACCCGACGTGATGGTATGGGGTGCTATAGGTTACACGTCTGGGTTACCTCGACATCGACGCATCGACGGCATTTTGGATAGTGGCTGTTACATTTCAGATGTGTTACGACCCGTGGTTATAATTTTCATTCGATCCCTGCGAAACCCTACATTTCAGCAGGAAAATGGACGACCGCATGTTGCAGATCCTGTACGGGGTTTTCTGGATGCGGGAAATGTTCGACTGCTGTCCTGGCCAGCACATTATACAGATCTCTCATCAACTGAAAACGTCTGGTCAATGATGGCCGACCAACTGGCTCGTCATAATACGCCTGTCGCTACTCCAGATGGCCGGCCGCGGTGGCCGAGGAGACTGAGGCGCTCCAGTCACGGTCTGCACGGCCACTACGGTCGGGGGTTCGAATCCCCCCTCGGGCATGGATATTTGTGCCGTCCTAGTTCGTAAGTAGTTCATAAGTAGTTTGTAAGTTTAGGGACTGATGACCCCGTAGTTAAGTCCCTTAAGCTTAACAAACATTTGAACATTTTTTTTTTTTTTTTTTTTTTTTTTTTTGCTACTCCAGATGAGCTGTGGTATCGTGTTGATGCTGCATGGGCACGTGTACCTGTACACGTCATCCAAGCTCTGTTTGACTCAATGCCCAGGGGTATCTAGGCCGTTATTACGGCCAGAGGTGGTTGTTCTGTGTACTGATTTTTCAGGAACTGTGCACCCAAATTGCGTGAAAATGTAATGACCTGTCAGTTCTAGTACGATATATTCGTCCAATGAATAAACGGATGTCTATCCTCTACATTTCTTGTTGGTGTAGCAATTTTAATGGCCAGTAGTGTATTTTTTCTATGTTCTTGTAGTCCACTTTGTCTTCCCTGGTCTGCCTCCATCTCTCTTTTCTTCTCCCATTTCCATGGACACATTCCTTTTCATTTAAAGGTCAAGTGTGCAAGATTGTGGGAAACGTATTGATGTAGTCACAGTAGGCACCCTCCGCCATGCGCCAGACCTCGCGGCCTGCTGCTGCACTACGCGTGGAGTCGCTCCGCCGGCTATTCCTGACGCCGGTCCAGCCGCCATCGCTCGCCCCCCGTCCTTCCGGCCCCGCAGACGCAGACGTAGTGCGCGCAGCCGCCGTGCGCCGGCGCGGCGCCACTGTCTGCGACCGCGGGCCTATGCGCGCTCAGGCTGGCGGCGTCCGCTCGCGAGGTTGCCTGGCCTCCACCCGCTGCCCCAGTAACGCACCCGATACCGCTGCACGGTTCGCCAGTCACTCGGGGCACTCTCATAACAGGACGAACAGTGCTGTCACAGCTCAGAAAAAAAGTCCGTCAGTTCCAAAAACGATCAAATAAAAATATATCGCTTTAGTCCCATGGCTGCAAAATACTAACACGAATTGTTTACAGGCGAATGAGAAAACTGATGGAGTTCGGCCTTAGGGAAGATCAATTTGATTTGCTTTTAGGAGAAATGTAGGAACACGCAAGGCAATATTCACATTACAACCTCTCTTAGAAGATAGAATAAGGAATACGCTCTAAAAAAAAAAAAAAAAAAAAAAAAAAAAAAAAAAAAAAAAAAAAAAAAAAAAAAAAAAATATATATATATATATATATATATATATATATATATATATATATATATATAATGTTCAAATGTTTGTACAGCTTATGGGACTTAACTACGGGGTCGTCAGTCCCTAAACTTACAAAATATTCATGAACTACCTAACACTAAGGACGGCACAAATATCCATGCCCGAGGGGGATTGGAACCACCGGCCGTAGTGTCCGTGCAGACCGTGACTGGCGCAACACAGTCCCCTCGGCCACCGCGGCCGGCAATACGCTCTTTCAAATTCTGTACGTAGCAGGGGTTAAATATAGGGAGAGAAGACTTATGTTCAACTTGTACAAAAATCAGACAGCAATTATTAGAGTCGAAGGTGATGTGAGGGTTGCAGTGGTTAGGAAGCGAGTAAGTCAGGTTTGTAGAATTTCCCCAAAGTTGTTCACTCAATACATTCATCAAGCTGTGAAGGAATGCAAGGAGAAGTTTGGAGCGGGATTTAGAGTGCAGGGAGAGGGAATAATAACTTTGTGATTTGCTGACGACATAATAATTCTCTCAGAGACACCAAAAGGCGTGGAAGAGCAATTAAACGGAATGGACAGTGTCTTGAAGCGAAGGTATAAGATGAACATTAACAAGAGTTAAAAAATGAGGTAATGGAATATAGTGTCATAATTTCAGACGATGCTGAAGGAATTAAATTAGGTGACGAGACAATAAAAGTAGTAGATGAGTTTTGTTATTTGGGTAGCAAGATCACTTCTGATGGCCGAAGTAAAGTAGATATAAAATGCAGTATATCTATGGGATGAAAAGCTTTCTTGAAGAAGCGAAATATGTCGACATCCAATATTAGTGTAAATGTTAGGAAGTCCTTTTTCAAAGAATTTGTCTGGAGTGTAACATTGTACGGGAGTGAAACGTAGACAATAATGAGTTCAGACAAAAAGATGATAGAAGGTTTCGAAATGTGGTGCTTCAGACAAATGAGAAACATTAGATGGGTAGATCACGTAAATAACGAAAAGGTGCTCGACATAATTGGGGAGAAAAGGAGTTTCTGGCATATCGTTACTAAGAAAAGGGATAGGTTGGTGGGGCACATTCTGAGACATCAAGGAATCGTCAACTTAGCAGTGGAAGGAAGTGTGTGGGGTAAAAATCGTAGAGGGAGACCGAGGGATGAATACAGTAAGCAGATTCAAAAAGATGTAGGTTGCCGTTGATATTCTCAGACGAAGAGTTTTGCACAGGACAGTCTGTGGACTGAAGACTACAATAACAAAACATATTACCATAATCGACTAGCGTCTGAAAAGTTTTGTGAAAGGTCTCGGTAAATATAGGATACGAAAGTCACAAACAAAATGCCTCCGCTGCCTTCCAAAGCAGTGGCCTTGCTCCGCTGTACACGACTGACGGCTGCTGTACCGTCGGCGCACGCTCCCTGGGGAGTCGCGCGTTGTCGGCTCTTCTCGACCACTCAGACCGCACTCTTCACGCACCATACACGTGCACCAGCACCACACGGGGCTCCGTCGCCGGTTTGCGAAATCTGAAGCGAGACTTCTGGGTAACGCGTGGCCCACATTGCTGCATTTTGCTCTCCATGTTGCAGCGAGACGAGTTCTTACCATAGACATACTAAATAAAAACCAGACAGCTCGCTGGCGCTAGTATCGCGTCCCCGCACTGAACGTGACGGAAGCCGCCATTTTCAGGGAAACAGTGCGTAAACATGGGTCCTTCGTGTGCTGCTTTTAATTGTAACAGTGAGAATGGAAGCAAAGACGAAGGCGGAAACAATGTTACATGTCACAGATCTGTAATGTATTGTATACCGTGTAGTATTTTCACGGAGAAATAATAAATCAGGAGCTTTGTTGTTATTTAGGTTTGCTCTTGCACATGGTTCTCTAAAACTGAGAAAAGTACTTTGTTGCATGTCAAGTACTTATGTTTTGAAACTTGAATTTTATTTGCATATAAATTACTGAAAATTCTAACACAATCAATGTACTAAGTTAGGCTGAATGAAGAATTAAGGCGTATAAGAGGTATTGAGATTTTTAACCATACATGTAAGTATGATGCAGAAGTAGGTCGAATAATTGCTTTTAGACATTTAACAGTCGGTGATTTTACTTCATAGATGGTCAAATATTTTATCGAATGTTGCATACTCATCCACTTTGAGAAGTACCATATCTATTAAAGAGTAATGTGCGAGAGAAATGCGTATTTAAAGTTCTGTTTGTTACTGTAATTATTCGAGGAAGTTGAAAGAAAAAATCTACGTAATATGGAAAGTGATGTAGACAAAAATGTGGTATACAAAAATAAGCGTGCAAAATGTACAGAGTAGTCGGCAAAAAGTAAACAGGTCCTGACAGAATATCACACTGATTAAATAATAATAGCAATCTCTACTACTTTACAAGTTTCATGTAATCATCTTATGCAAATATCTCGATGCATAACCGCTCCACCTTCTCAGAAAAGAGCTTTACATTCTTAAATTTCGTGTCCGTATGCAGACTTATTTCGGAAATTAGTAAAATTGATTCATTTAAGAATACATTTCGCGCAAAGATCACAAAGACAAGATAAGAGAAATTAGGGCTCGTACGGAGGCATATAGGCATTCTTTTTTTCCTCGTTCAATTTGGGAGAGGAATAGGAAAGGAAATGCCTAGTAGTGAGTGGTACAGTGTACCCTCCGCCACGCTCCTCACGGTGAATTGCGGAATATGTATGTAGATGTAGATGTACTTTTTAAACCGACTGCAATAGTCAGTATTTTTAAAACAAACCTGCTTTTACTTTGTGCTTAATTTTGCTCCTGTTTCGTCTCATAGACTTGAAATCGCGATCCCAGTACCGGGATTGTTTCCTTTAAGTGGCGGCGGTCTGCTGGCTCGCCTCTCACACTGGCCCTGGTAGCTGCCCGCAGCGGTAGCGGCCGCTTGTACGCAGGTCCAGCAGGGCGTGAGCGCGGGCACACCTCGCAGTCGCCGGCGCGGTCGTCAAATATGCGCCCACTCACCGTACCCTGTGCGCACTGCCAGAATCCGACATCCAGGCGGAGCACTTTCGATTTAGGACAAATGTAGCAACATATGAAGCAACACTCACATCGTGACTAATCCTGTCAAATTTTTGAGTCACGGATCACATTTAAAAAGTATAATCTTGGTCGTATATAAGGGGGGTCGGAAGCCCAAGGGGGCGTGTGGCCTTACAGAAATAATGATTATGAGGATGAACGCTGTATTTTTCTGATTTAATGTCAACAATAAAAGCTTGATCTCGGTAAAATATAACCAGCTTTATCTTCTGAATATGAGCAGCAAAACTGATGTAAAATATCATGTGGTGACTACTTAAAATTACGTAACTTATCCTAACACCAATCTTGCCCCTCCAACAAATTCGGTACTGAGTAGAATTCATTGTGAAAAACTGAATCTTATAAATTCGAAATATTGCAACATTTCCACCGTTTCTGAGAAATCCGGATTCCAATCCTGATCCACCAAAAATTTACAATTTCGCATTTGAATTTATTTCAGTGCGCTGAAACTGTAAAAATGTTTGAATATTTCGAATTCTTAGAATTACAACCATATTGTCAACCAATTGTGTCTTTTCTTTCGGACGTGTTCGAAAAGTAAAGATACCTGCACCATATCAAGAACGAAATTTTATGTCGCAGAAGTACACTGTTAGTGGTACATAAAATGACAATATTATTGCAGAAGCAAGATAATTTCACAATTCATACATAAAACATATTTGGTTAATCACTCTGATGTTTATTTTATACACTGACTTCTCATCACACAGAAGTTCACACACATAAGAAAACCGTAAACAAAACTGTAGTTACATAAAGCATTCGAAAAAATATTCAACCGAACAAGCTGTGCAGATCCACATTTTTTTCACACATGCGTAAACAGTATTTAACTTGGTTTGCGAACTAAAAAACTCTTTCAATTAGAAGTATGTGATACTATGTATTGTTCAATTTTGAATAGTTGCATCGGAATATCTTGTTCTTAATTGGGACGGGACATGTATTTTCATTTAGTAGAAATGTATGCAGAGAACTGTTATTCGCATAAATAAGTGGTTGAGGAAGGACATTTTCGTTTAAACGGACTGACGAAGTTCATGCTCGTTCTACGTCCTTTCTAAAATTCTGGAAACACACTTTGTAATATTTGTGCAGTTACTGATCTTTCCTTTCGAAAGCATGCACCTACAACGGTTTTGAAGCTGGAATGAAAGGAAATCTACACTCAGACGTATGTAATGGTCTGTAGTAAAAGTAGATAGCCTACTCCACCAAACGCTTGTGAGTGTAAAAGGCGGGGACGCCACTGCTAAGTGTAGCCGAATGCGACTGCGAATCAAACGCAGCTCCAGGTCTGGCCGATCAAATGCGGGTGTGACCTTCTCTCTGACAGCTGCAAGAGCAGCACAGGCCAAAGCATTTCATTTAGTAAGCAGCAATGGGCTGCAAAAATTTAATGCGAACGTAAACAATTACGGATAAGTGTCTCCTGCATGAGAAAATGCAAACAACAGTCTGCTTCAACGCAATACTTCTGAAGCATTCCCTGTTAATAGCGGTGCGAGGCGGGGCCGCGTGTTAGCTCTTACTCTGTTTGCGATTTTCTTCTCCCTTCTGCTCATATTTACCTTTGAAGACTGTGGGGAAAGAGCGTATTTACATACGGGGGTCTGATGGAAATCTTTTCAACTGTGCCCGACTCACGAAAGCAAATAAAAAAAAAATGCTTTTTTAGAGATGTTATATGCAAACGACACAGCTCCGATAAGAAACACAGAAGGTGAGTTACAGTACCTAACCGACAAGTCATCACATTAATGTGGAACTTTGGTTTTACCATTAGCCTCTAAAAGACTAAGATCATGTCACAGGTAACCAAAAATCATCCATCTATCAGCAATGACACCAGTCCTATGTCGATAGTTGATGACCTTATTTGGGATGTACAATATGAAACAACTTATTGTAAACATAAAGATGACGAACAGAATTACCAAAGCGTTGGATTTCATGTGTAGATTGAAAAACAAACAATAGAATTCTGCAATGAAAACTAAAATTTGAGTACACAGGAAACGTGTGTGACAAGTGGCGACTAGCTGTAAGCAATGGGGTCTCGCTTCTGTAGAACGAGCGCACATAAGAAGAAATCTGGAAGAGAACAAGGCGGAAGAAAATGTTTTCGTTTTTCATTCCATTTCACTTACTGCAAACAAGCGGCAGTCCCGATGTTTCCCTGGTGTGTATTTATTCGTTTCTCATGACGGTCCGTCTTCTTCTTCATTCCGTTCGTCACCTTCCATCTCACTCTGTATCCGTTGTAGTGTCGTTTTCATTCAGATTGTTCCTTATGACGTCATATCTCTTGCACTATGTAGCCTACAATAGTGTAAGTTTCCAGATTAGTAGAATGGATTATTAGTAGTCTGTTGCAGATCATTAACTACTCTCATTCTCAGACAGAGGAATAATGAATTTTCGTTATTGATGCGTCTCACGATCGCGTAGTTTTCATTATTTACGACGTCATATCACCTGTACTGTTTGTCTTATGTCGTGTGTCTCCCACAGCGATTGTTTCCTGGTGTTGAAATAGGTCCATAAGTTTAGGAGGGCATTTGGAAAATTGCTACATGTTCTATCAGTTTTTCCGCAAATTTAATTGTTTATTACTTCATAGCTCTTAGCTGATTGTTACCCTACCAACGATTGTTGTCTGATAGTATGAAAATGTTTGTAAAGCTTATGGGACTTAAGTAGGGGGTCATCTCTCCCTAAACTTACAAATTATTTATGAACTACCTTATACTAAAGACGGTACAAACATCCATGCCCGAGAGGGTATTCGAAGCCCCGACGGGGAACGGCCTCGCACATCGTAGCATAGCGCCTCAATGCGCTCGGCCGCTCCGCCGCGGCGTCTGATAGTAAACATGTTTTATCCATGATGGATGTGTTTAAACTCCGAGACTGTTTGTAATACAGGTCTGAGTGTAAAATCCGTTACCAGTGACGTTAAAGATCACATTATTTATTTATTTATGACACGACAGGTTTTATCCCTGTGCCCATCTTCAGGTGCTTAAAACATTCAGAATTTTTCATGTGCAGCGTGTTGTTGGATTTCAATTTAATATTGCATCCAAATGACCATTGTTCATGTTACGCACTTCTTACACCCTTCTACGAACACACTTTTCTTTGATTGCCTCTTTACTGTTATTTCTATTCTATTCACCTTTTTTGAGTACAATTTATCATTATCACTGCTCAAAAACGTGAAATCATACCATACAATTTTAGTGAGAATAGAAATTAGAGTAAGGAGCTTGTCAAAGGAAAGTCCGTTCGTAAAAGTGTGTAATAAGTGCGTCACATGAAGAATCGTGATTTGGATGTAATATTAAATTGAACTCCACCAACACGCTACACATGAAAAATTCTGAATGTTTGAAGCACCTGAAGATGAGCACAGGCCCGAAACCTGTCGTGTCATAAATAGTACGACCTTTAATGTGACTTGTAACGGAATTTTATTCTCAACCCTGTGATAGTAAGGAATACGTGCAGCATGTTTTCTTGAAACCTGACCAGTAGTTTCAGAGGAGATGTGGAACACATAGACACATAACTGGGAGATGTACATTGTCATCCGATATCTGGCGTCTGCAGGCTTTCCCGGCGTGTACTGCTGATGAAGGCCTCTCGGGACTCCAGCAGGGTGGCGGCGTTTATGTATCGCGACGTTTCGGGAAGTGTCGTATTTCCCATCTTCAGGCCAAGTGACGGGACCCGCAGAGAGCGGGGGTCTTCATACTCCGCTCCAGTGGACCACGGGCGGCTGCGGTGGGCTGCCGGCCGTTGCGTGGTGGTGGGGGTGGCGGCCGTCCGCGTTCGATCCCCGGTACGGCCATCCTGTCGGCCTGCGTCTGGGCCAAGCCTGGCGGATTGCCGCTACCTCGCGATTCCACGCTGGTACATCTCCGCTTACCAGGTTACCGGGTATCCTTGTTTCTACGGGCTATTTGACGACACTTTCCCAGATGCCAGATGATCGGCACAGCACCAGTTGAAAGTGTGATATCCGTTTATTCTGTGTTCTGCTACGATCGATTTCGCCGTGTGCCCTAGTCGTACACACCCGATATGATCCCCACAGCGTATCGAGATAGATCGCTGTGCTTGGCCGACATATTTTTTGCCGCATACACAAGGGATGCTGTAATGTACAGCTGTGTTAAGCCTTTGCGTGTCTTTAGCAGAACCTAGTAGCTCCCACGTCTTCCTTGGTGAACGGAAGACGTTTATAATATTGGATTTATCCAGAAGACGTCCAATCTTGACCGAGAGCGATCCCACGTACGGTAGGAACGCGAGTAATTTGTCTTCTTCCTCTTTTTCTGGTGTAGACACTGCTTTTTCTTCTTGACCTCCCTGTTGACCTGCGCTTCGCATTTTACCGCTGTACATCAGACGCCATCGACCTTTCTGACTTCTAAATATGCATTTTGACAAATTGTGTAAGTAAATTACCGTCAGACGTACACCATGCGTAGACAGTGAGATTTTTCATGCTTCGAAAATCAAGTGTGCAAAATTTCATCAAAATCTGTAAGCAACAGAAACACACACACTCATTGAAAAACGCTCTTTCACTTCTCAATTTTTTCCAATTTTTCCGGTAATTTCCCAAAACTTTTTTATTCTTAAGTACCATGATCTGAGAATTACAGACACATTAAAAAAAAAAATCCAAATCGGTTGAGCCGATCTGAAGTTACGTTGTGAGCAAGGGAAGAAGTGATTCATTTTTTATGTAAAGATACTATTATTATTACAGGAAGCATTACCACTGCCTACTACATAGCAAGGAATTAATAATGATGTATGTAAGAATGAATGTTCGTGTTTTATGCGGAGCCGTACGGTTCATCCGTTCACGTTGTAACATTTTTCACATAGGGCGTCCACTATTGAGAAGGGTATGGGGATACTTATACCAGCTCACAACGCGCAGTTCAGGAGATATGACGTCAAGAACAGTGAGACGCTTGAAAAACTAGCGCATTATGAATGACGTTCAAATTTTTTACTTCTTTGCTATTATACGTATCAGCAGCATATTTCTCAAACAGCATTCAATTGTGCCAGTAAATGTACCTCGCGACGTAAATGCTTGACTTGTTGAGGCCACAAACGTTTACAGTCCTCAACTGTGTTTTGAAACTTGCGTTTAGAGGGTTACGTTGTTATTTGGCAATTTTGTGCAGCGTCTGGTAACTCTGCATCGGCAATTGCAGCAATGAAGGGAGGAATCGTAGGGTTTAACGTCCCGTCGATAGCGTGGTCATTACAGACGGAGCTCACGCTCGGATTTTTGGTTAAGGATAGGGGAGGAGATCGGCCGTGCCCTTTCAGAGGAACGATCCCGCCATTTGCCCCGGAGTGGTTTATGGAAATCGTGGAAAACCTGAATCTGGATGGCCGAAGATGGATTTGAACCACCGTCCTCCCGAATGCGAGTCCAGTGCGTCGGCACTGCGTCTCCTCGCTCGGTTGCAACAATGGGCAACATCTGGATCGTGTCGAAAACAAGCAAGTGGACTCATTTAATGTCCATGCTGTTGGTTTCAAAGTATGCAGAGCAAAAGCAGGTAAGTTTCATATCAAATGTTTGCAGCACTTATGGGACTTAACTACGGGGTCATCAGCGCCTAAGCTTACAATCTACCCATGAAGTAGCTAAGACTAAAGACGGCGCAAATATCCATGCACGAGGGGGGATTCAAACCCCCGACCGTAGTGGCCGTGCAGGCCGTGACTGAAGCGCGTCAGTCCCCTCGGCCACTGCGGCCGGTGCAGGTAAGTTTGAACCAGGAAGATTGGTAGGAGCAGATGGATAAAGGGAGGAGAGATGAGGAGATAGACAGAGAGCGAGAGGAAGAGATAGAGGTAAAGAGAAGGATAGAGGTAAGCAGGGAAAAGCGGGAAGGACAGATGGAGTGTCTTAATATTGGAATAAGTATGTTTCCACCTGGCACAGGGGTACAAAAGCGAATAAAAATTTGAAACTTGAAAATTTTGCCAATCATCTCTTAGCTATTGCAGATCACAGAATGGAAATTACTGCTTTAGACTATTGGCAGAGCGATTACAAATGTGAGTGCTAATAGTTTTTATTAAACGCTTCCCGCAGGAAACAATGTTTTCGCCACAATTTCATGTGAGACGTCACGCCAGCCCACCATATCTACACATCGGCGTCCTCGCGCTCTGACCTACGGCCAGTGCTGGCACGCTTGGGCGGCCGCGCCCTCTGCACACACTGCGCCAGCGCGGCCAGCTGCAGCCGCCGTGGCGGCGGGATCCTGCGTCCCTGTCGCGTGGACGGGCCCGCCGGAGTGTCGCGCCCTCGACCCCTCGCCGGCCGGCCCCGCGCTCCCCTTTTATCGGAAGATGGCCAATTTTTCAACAATTGGAATTCGATCAAGTGCGTAATGACGCCCGGGGCGGCGCCGCCCACCTGCGAGCTGAGCGCGCCATCGCCGTTCCTCAAACGGCGGCCAGAAATAAAGGCGGGAGAATAATTCTGAAACATGAATGGCGGCCGCCGCGATAAAATTCGATTATCTTTGCGCCGCTGATGGCGCGAATGATTTATCGTTTAATCGCTTAATCTTTTCATCGCCCGCCGTATCCTTCCCCGGGAAGGAGGCGAGGCGAGCGCGGGCCTGGAGATTTATGGCTTCCATTGGAGCAGCGGGCGTCTGGCGGCCACGCGGAGGGGGGGAGGGAGGGAGGGAGGGGGAGGCAGGCACGGAGGGGAGAAGAAGTGCCACAGCGGCCGAAATTACCGGCCGCCGTCGCTAAGCGGCGCTGTAAAACTCACCGTTAAGGCACAATCGATTGTCGACGAACAGTGACCATAAATTTGCGTTTCTTTGTGTTTTCGTTTTTATCTCTCGAAAGAAATAAATTCTCGACGCCGTATTGCCGAGACACATTGGCTGTCACCTGGTCGACCGTCGAACCGTAACGGGGGACGAACCTCGGCCGGGGATCGGATTACTCGGGAATTGAGAAGTGACTGAAACTTATCTCCCTCCTCTATACAATCAAACGTGTTCCTCAAATGGGTATCCTGCTGAAATTCCACACACTGCGAAACTAAAATGTATGTCTCCTGTATTACTGCTCTCCACTATATTCCTTTCGACGGCTCTCTTTTACAGTAACTCTAATTAATCGATTGTTTTTATGTGCAACGTAAACTTACTCTACTGAAATTGATTTCGCAACAGATGTTTTCTTCTTCAATTGCGAGACGCCACAGTACATGTCTCTTGATGCTTTGTAAATAAATACAAAAAGTGTCTAGTGAAAAAAAAAAAAAAAATTAAAAAATACCTTAAATAGCAGTATGCTTAAGGCAACTTATAATTTGATCTTAATTTATTATTTTGATCACAGTAATTCTTTTTCATGATGTACATGGTAACTACGATATGGAAGGTGTTTCAGTAGGAATATTAAATATTTTAACCACTCCCAAGGTTCAACCAACAGCAAACGATAGTGTTAACACGAATCCAGGTCTCCCTTTCCCACCAATAGCTGAAATAAAGCAAACACTAATAAAGGAAGTCTCAGTCCCTTCACCCGTAACCGACACCTTCAATTACATGGTGGCAATAGTTACCACCACCAATGTGTAAGGTCCCAGTTTCTCTTCATTCAGCTATAAACATGACACCCAGAGATAGCCACTTGCAACATTGGCAGAAACGTCACTGGAATTTGGTATATTGCGTATGTGGTCCAATGCTCAGAATAATTTTATTGGCATTGACAACGGCCGCGGAAACCTTCCTTTACGCTAAACTTTAAGCCGGAAAATAAGATGAACAACATTGATTGGCTAATTTTGAGAAATTCGAGAGACAAGACCTTCTCCTTTACAACTCGACTTTACGGTGAGTTCTTACTTAACGAAAATAATTCACTTCTGAGTCCTACTTGAAATACAATAGCACTACAAAATAAATTTTCCTGGCGGAAATCATATTGTCGCGTTGAAATGGAAGTAGGCTTGACTTTGAAGGCAGGGGTTTCGATTGAACACAGCACTTACAATGAAAGCAAGTTTATTGCGAACTGAAACGTACACGCACCACTGACTGCCTCTCGGGCAGAATGCTCTGCTATTTATACACAGACAGAATGTACCAGAAATTAGAAGAATAGTTAACAAATAGAAATTACAATTAACATAAGAAAGATGTAGAACATTCTGGAATTGTTAATTACAAAGAAATAAATTTTTGCCGGTGGTCGGGATTGAACCGGCGATCTTCAGCACCGCAGTCGGTGACGCTATCACTTGCGCCACGCCGGCAGTCGGTTTACGTGGTGTCTCGCGGCATTGCTTCCTTTCCTGGAAAAACAGCGACCCGCTGTTACGTACCCTTTGGAGCAAGCTGTAATGTCTTGGATCTTGATCTTGTCATGGGTCCTCTGTACGGCAGCTCTGAAGAATCCTTCCTTTCTGCACGATTATCGACGACAGACGTTCCTGTCGTGGCTTCATCAGTGTCATTACTGTCCTTAGAGTCCTTGAACAAGAAGCTTACCTGCTCTTCAGCATCGTAGTAAGGCTTCATACGCAGGACGTGAACAATGTCTCTTCGTCTTTGTCGTTTCGACGACGGCTCATAATCCTCAACTTCGTATGTGACGTCTGACAGGCGGCGTATTACACGATACGGACCAAGGTATCGCTTCAATAACTGTTATGACAGTACAGTCGTCTCAGATTCACGGCCATGGAGCAGGAAAAACGGCGTGAAGCCTGTGGTGTCTTGTCTTGCGGTATTGTAAGCAAGTGTCACGACTGGCAGAATTGTATCCCAATCCTTTTGCTCAACTTCGACGTAAATCGACAGCATATCGGATAACGTCTTGTTGAAACGTTCCGTAAGACCATTTGTCTGGGAATGGCATGCAGTTCTCATTCTGTGGAAAATGTGACATTACCTCTGATACTAGTTTCGACTGGAGTACTTTTCCTCGATCAGATATCATCATACGTAGTGCTCCATGCTTCAAAGTAATGTCTTCTACAAGGAATTTTGCAATCTCTGGAGCTTCTGCAGTCGGCACAGGTTTGGTGACAGCGTAGCGTGTGAGGCAGTGCGTGCAGACTATTATCCATCGGTTACCGGTTGTCGACTTCTCGAAACTCCCTAAAAGATCGATCCCAACTCGGTAGAATGGAGCTGTTGCCGGCGGAATCGGTACGAGATGTAATGGAGGTAATTGCGGCACATGCTTCCGTCGCTGGCACTCTTTACAGTGACTCACATAGTGCTTGACAGATCGGTAGAGACCTTTACAGTAATACCTGCGTCTGATTCTGTCTAGGACCTTCACAAATCCCAGATGACCGGATATTGGAGGATCGTGGAAATATTTGAGAATAGGTGGCTGGCGATGAGCTGAAACGACCAGTAGCCATTTGGGGCGCAGTGGATCGTAGTTGCTCTTACACAATGTCCCGTTTATAAGTTGGAACTATTCACTGCTCGGTTCTCCTTTCTCCAAGGCCTCTATGGTTTTTAATAGTGCTGGATCTTCCCTGTGTTCAGCTGTGACGTCATCTAATTCAGTGTGGGATGAAATTTTATTCATGCTATTGTGTTCCACTAATGGATTTCTCGAAAGGCATTCGGCATCCTTGTGTTTCCGCCCGTTTTTTAATACCACTGTGACATCGTACTCTTGGAGTCTTAGTGTCCATCTTGCTATTCGACTTGATGGATCCTTCAAACTAGTCAGCCAACACAAAGAATGGTGGTCTGTCATGACGGTGAATGGTTTGCCGAATAAATACGGCCGGAACTTGTTGATAGCCCAGATAATTGCGAGACATTCTTTTTCAGTTGTAGAATATTTATCTCGGACTTTGAGAGTACTCCTGATGCATAGGCTATCACCTTTTTATCACCTTCCTGAACTTTTACAAGCACTGCACAAATCCCATAACCACTGGCGTCTGTATGAAATTCTGTTTTTGCATTCTCGTCGTACAAGGCTAGCACTGGTGCGGAAGTTAGAGCCTCCTTAAGTGCCAGGAAAGCTCTTTCTTTTGTCTCATCCCAGTATAACTTGGCGTCTCCCTGCAGAAGGTCTTGTAAAGGACGTGCCTTGTTACAAAATTCTTTTATGAAACGTCGGTAGTATGAGCACAGCCCGAGAAAACTTCTCACATCACGAATGTGCTGAGGAGTTGGAAATTCTGTGACTGCCCTTACTTTATCTGGATCAGGACGGACACCATCTCTGTTGATTAGGTGATTTTTATCTCCTTGGCGACGGAGAGGCACCTCTTTGGATTGAGGCGGAGACCTGCAGCCTGAACACACTTCAACACAGTTGACAGGCGACTTAGATTTTCTTCAAACGTTTTCGAGAAAACGACAATGTCATCTAAATAGCAAAGATACGTCGTACACTTAAGGTGTCGAAGCAAGTTGTCCATCATGCGTTCGATTGTGGCCGGAGCATTCATAATGCAAATGGAATTTCTTTGAATACATAGAGGCCGTCAGGTGTAATAAAAGCCGTCTTCTCCCTGTCGGCTTCTTCAACCTCGATTTGCCAGTAACCTGTCTGCATGTCCATAGTTGAGAAGTATGCAGCTCTTTTCATGCAGTCTAAGGTGTCGTCAAGGCGCGGCAGTGGGTAGATATCTTTCTTTGTGCTTTTGTTCAGTCGCCGATCGTCGACACAGAATCGCAACGTGCCATCCTTCTTCTTTACGAGGACCACGGGAGACGACCAAGGACTCTCCGAAGGTTGAATAATGTCATCGTGCAACATCTTCTCCACTTCCTCCCGAATTAACTGTCTTTCAGCTGGCGACACTCTATACGAACGCTGGCTAATTGGCGGATGATCCCCAGTATTGATACGGTGCTTTATCTTGGGCCGTTTCGTCTGACTGACTTGTAAATGCACCCGAAAATTGGCGTAGTATAGCTAATACCCGCTGGCCCTATTGGCAGTTCCACGTTTGTTTCCTCCAGCGCATTGTCTGCACTAACAGCAGAGCGTGGATCTTCATTGATGACGTTGAGCTCACCGTCCTGGATTGGTTCAGGTGTCCCGATGCACATTCCCTTGGGGATAAGTTGCGACTGATCGTGACAATTAGTGATCCAAATCTCTCCTCGACCTCCGGTAATGCTTATGATAGCCACTGGTAAGTAAATTTCTTTGGTGAGCCTTTGTACTATCAACAACCACTACACAGTTTAGTCGCTCATCTGTGTTTGTAAGTGCAACTCTTCTCATCGTGAACGGCGGGATCGTCACATTGTCAACGGCAAATAACTTCCCAGAAAATTCTGTATTACGTGTACCCGTCGGAACAACTTCCTCAGTTTGCAGCTCAGATCTTCCAGAGTCAATGTTAGTTTGGGATGCCTGAAGGAAGTCCCATCCGAGGATGACATTGTGACTGCATTGTGTTAACACGACAAATTCAAGCGGCTGGGTCCTTTTGTTGATGGTTATTCTTGCGACACAAGTTCCTGCTGGCTGGACGTACTTTCCATTCGCGACCTTCAGCACAGTTGCCCCCGTATCACAGAACATTGTCTTCTTTAGTGTGAGGCGGTAATTACCCGACAACACAGAGAATGACGCTCCTGAATCAACAAGTGCCCGGACAGGTTGACCGTCGATTGTGACGTCGATGAGATTTCCCGACATCTAGCGACTGTCGTGCATGGAGGATTTATATCTGCGGCGGCCTCACCTCCGAAGATAGTCACCTCGCAGGTGATTGCCTTGGATAGAACTGCTCTGATGGCTGACGTCTTCTTTGAGACGTATTAGCAAATGAAGCAGTTGTTGCTTGGTTTTTCCCCAAATGCTGCTGTTTAGTTGTCTACATTTTACGTACAGAAATTCTGGTGGAATTTCTCTTTTATTCTTCCGTAGAGTATCTACTAATGTGAATCAATGATTGGCGTACATTTTGTTACCCGGTGGTACAAATGTGAAATGATTGTCCATCGTCACGTTTCTGCCATTTTTTTCAATCGGTATAATCAATCGCAACAGCACGTTCTCTGTATCACTTGCTACTTGATATGGCCCAGGAGGCTGTTTGCCTGCATATACTTCCATATTTAGCGTATAAAAGGTTCTGGCATAACAGAGCGTATGTACCTTGATGCCATATTTTGCAGGCGTGTTTCCTATATACTGTCTGAATTTGAAACTTCCACGGACTGGTTCTAACATCTCGTCTATCGTTGTTAGTGCTTCGGCACTATAGCTCTTCTTGCAAATATCCTCAAATTCGTCAAAGTACATGTTACTTTCCATGTTTATACTAATTTATAATGCTTTGGTAATAATAAAGAAATCATTTATTCTATAAACGTGTCTTTTTCTATCACAAAGAGATGAAAAGGTGCAAGATCCCATTGTTAGAAAAAATCTGACACGGGAGTTATCGCGTGACAACAATATAGGCGAGCGACCGCGGGCTAGTCCGTGTAAACGACGGCTCTTACGTTGCCTAACCGGAGCCAAGGTGATGCAGCTGTTGCACAGGATAACCGGCGCCTCCAACGATGTCGCGTTGAAATGGAAGCAGGCTCGCCGATTGAACACAGCATTACACTGAAAGCAGGTTTATTGCGAACTGAAACCTACACGCAGCATTGACTGCCTCTCCAGCAGAGTGCTCTGCTATTTATACACAGACAGAATGTACCAGAAATTAGAAGAATAGTTAACATAAGAAACAAGTAGAAACTACAAGTGAACATAAGAAATATGTATAATATTCTGTAATTGTTGACTACAAAGAAATAAACTTTTGCCAGTGGCCGGGATTGAACCGGCGACCTTCAGTACCGCAATCGGTGACGCTATCCCCTGCACCACGCCGGTTGTCGGTTTATGTGGTGTCTCGCGGCAATATAAAGGTGACATCATAGGACCATTCGAAAAATTCAATGCATAGTCGCTATTATAAACTACACTCTTGACCATTAAAATACGAGGCGCGTCCAGAAAGTAAGTTCAGTTTGGTAATAAAGTGAAACTGTACACAGATACAGAAGAAATTTTTATTGCATAAAATTCTACAACTCTTAAATTACTTTTCCATATAACAGCCGAAATTTTGCAGGCATTTGTCATAGCGTGGCACCAGGTTTTGTATACCTTCTTTATAGAAATCTGCCGCCTGTGTGTTCAACCAGTTGGAAACTGTTTCAGCTCGTCGTCATTGGTGAAGGAAAGACTTGAGATGTAAGAACAGATGAAAGTCGCTAGGAGCGAGGTCAGGGCTATACGGGGGATGGTCAAATACGTCCCACTTCGTTCTTCATCGTGCACATCACTACGCCCGCCATTGAACTGTCGGACCCATCTTCTCACCATAGAATCACCCATCGCATTTGGTCCGTAAACATCGCAAATTTTGCCGATAGATTTCACTTTCCTTGCATTCAGAAACCGAATTTACCGACCTGATTTCACAGGCGGCGGGATTTTCAATCAACGCCGACATTTCAAACAAGCACAACAAAGCGTACGTAACTGACAGCGATCTCCAAATGGCGCACGTTCTTCTCCTTGATATTCATCGTCTACAGCGCATGTGCGGAACTGCAATCGCAGCGCTGCAGCGGAGAGAAATTGAAACGGAACTTACTTTCTGGAGGCGCCTCGTAATTGCTACGAAGATGACGTGCTACAGATGCGAAATTTAACCACAGGAAGAAGATCCTGTGATATGCAAGTGATTAGCTTTTCTGAGCATTCACACAAGGTGACACGAGGAAACTTTACAAACGATTTCTCATATAGCAACAGCGTTGCCTGATGAAACGTGGTCCTGTACGGGCCTTTCTGCATACGGGAAATGTTCGACTGCTGCCCTGGCAGCATATTCTTTAGATCTCTCACCAAGTGAAAACATCTGGTCAATGTTGGCCGAGCAACTGGCTTGTGACTACTTTTGATGAAATGTGGTATCGTGGTGAAGCTGCATGGGCATCTGTACCTGTGTACGCCATCGAAGCTGTGTTTGACTCAATGTCCGGGCGTATCGAGGCCGTTATTACGGCTTGAGGTGGTTGTTCTGGATACTGATTTCTCAGGATCTATGCACCCAAATTGCGTGAAAGGTAATCACATATCAGCTCTAGTATAATATATTTGTCCAATGAATGCATCTGCATTTCTTCTTGGTGTAGCAATGGCCGGTAGCGTGTAATATTGTACAGTATTTTTTCATTTGTTACATAAAACAGCCAAGACCGCATGTTATCTCTATTAAGAAGTCCAGTTTCAGTTCATTAAACTTCGATCGTCGGTACTTTCATTTTATTCACCACATCACAAAGAAGACCTTTTGAAATAGCAGTTTTAAAACAATATTATATTTCGCGTGTCAAACACGGATGCGACCATCATAATGCTGTAAACAGAACCTGGATTCATACGAAAAAATGACGTTTTGCCATTCGTGCAGCAATGTTCGTCGGTGCGTACACCATCGTAGGTGCTCCTGTCTGTGATGCAGCGTGAAGCGTAACCGCCGCCACGGTTTCCGAGCTGATAGTCCATGCTACTGTAAACATCGTCGAACTGCTCGTGCAGATGGTTGTTATCTTGCAAGCCTCCCCATCTGTTGACTCTGGGATCGAGACGTGGCTACACGATCCGTTACAACCATGCGGATAAGATGCCTGTCATCTCGACTGCTATGGATGCAATGCCGTTGGGATCCAGCAAGGCGTTCCGTATTGCCCTTCTGAAACCACAGATTTCATATTCTGCTAACAGTCATTGGATCGCGACCAACGCAAGCAGCAATGTCGTGATACCAAAAACCGCAATCGCGATAGGCTACAATCCGACCTTTACCAAAGTCTGAAACGTGATGGTACCCATTTCTCGTCCTTACACGAGGCATGACAACAACGTTTCACCAGTTGTCAGCTGCTGTTTGTGTATGAGAAATCGGTTGGAAAATTTCCTCCGCCCCCTCATCGAAAGCCGTGCGTCCAGTGGCCAGCAGAAGTGTCCACGAGACGCCGCTGATGCTGGTCCCTGGGTACAGAGCGTCCAGTGCCCCCCCCCCCCCTCCTGGAGCGCGGCGCAGAGTGCGACACGAGGCCGAGCGTCGGCGGCGGCGTCGGCGGCGGCGGCGGCGGCGGCTGCAACATTGATGCCGCCTCCGCGCCTACCCGCTACCTGCTGCCCGCTACCGGCCACCGGCTGCTGCCGGCTGCTGCCGGCTGCATTATTGACGGCCGCCGTGTCGGCGGCTGCTATTGGCAGCATCCGTCTGCCGGCCCGTCCACGCTGCCCACGTCACGCGCCGGCCTGCATGACTAGCGGGCACGGGCGCGCGTCTACCTGCTGCGGCTAATGCCTTCATTAGCGACGCGGCCCGGCGCCGTCGTGTTCGCACATTTCGTACAGCCGCTAACACACCGGCTACAGCACTCCTTGCGGCAACCGACGTCGACTCGCCCGCCATTTTAACAGTGGTCAAATCGATGAGACTCACCCAGGATACCATCCGTCATTTTCATATTTCTCTGTGGTTTGTTCATCAAAGTATTTGTTTATAAAAATTGTTCTCAATTTTCCTATTTCATTCTATAAATTGAAAAGTGCTCGACCGTTGTGGATTTTTAAAATTATTTTTTTATATGTTCGTAATCCTCACAACATGGTACTTATGAATTAAAATTTTATGTAATAAAAGTTTGGCGGATATCCACCGGTAAATTTCAAATTTCGAAAAAAACTGAAACCTTCTTTTTCACTGTGTCCGATATTTTCTATAGCATAAAAGAAAAGTTCAAATGTTTGTAAAAGTATGGGATTTATGGTTACTAGTCCCTAGCTTACAAACTACTTAAACCAAGTTAAACTGTCCTAAGAACTACACATGCACCCTCGCCCGAATGGGGACTCGGACCCCCGACGGTTGACGTCCGCGCGCACCGCAGCACGGCGCTTCAGTGAGCTCGGCTATTCCGCCGCGGATTCTACTGCATACCCATCTACAGTTTTGTTCTGATTTTCATCAAGTTTTGCACACTTGACCTTCGAAACGAGAGGAAACCCAACGTATACATAAAATGACAGAGAATATTTTACCTACGGAATTTGAGAAAATACATGGTTACGGGTAAGATGAATCAACAGCGTCTGTACTATACCAGTGAAATGCGTGCCCTGAACAGGAGAGGCCTAGCGGCCGGGCGCATTGAGGCGCTGTGCTCCGTTTCCCGTCGGGAGTTCGAATCCCCACTTTGGCAGCGATGTTTGTGTCGTCTTTATTAGCTCGCCGACCGATGTTCGAGTCTTCCCCGGGGCATGAGTGTGTGCGTTGTTCTTGGGTTAGTTTACCTTAGTTTAAGTAGTTTGTAACCTACGGACTGATGACCACGCAGTTTGTTCCCATAGATTTACAAACATTTGAACATTTTGAACGTCTTTACTATAAGCTAGTTCATAAGTAGCTTATAAGTTGTATGTACTGATGACCCCGCAGATACGTCCCATGAGCTTTACAATTTATTTTTCTTTTTTTTTTCGCATCCATGCGTGTAACGTGTGACAGAAGTTTATCATTACGACTATATATATAGGGTGTTACAAAAGGTACGGCCAAACTTACAGGAAACATACAAAGAAAGAAAATATGTTATGTGGACATGTGTCCGGAAACGCTTAATTTCCATGTTAGAGTTCATTTTAGTATTTCTCTTTGAATGTAAATTGAAATAATTCGTGCAGCTAAGTGTCAAAATACCTATTTGTTTCCTTAGTATACACTGTACTTCCTCGATTCACCGCCTGTTGGCCCAATTGAAGGAAGGTAACGTTGACTTCAGTACTTGTGTTGACATGCGACTCATTGCTCTACAGTACTAGCATCAAGCACATCAGTACGTAGCATCAACTGTTTAGTGTTGATCAGGAACGTGGTTTTGCAGTCCGTGCAATGTTTACAAATGCGGAGTTGGCAGATGCCCATTTGTTGTATGGATTAGCACGGGGCAATAGCCGTGGCGCGGTACGTTTGTATCGAGACAGATTTCCAGAACTAAGGTGTCCCGACAGGAAGCCGTTCGAAGCAACTTGTTCTCCAAAAATATCTCTGGAACTGAAACAGGTACTCAAGAACGAATTTCACGGTCGTGTATGGACTACCAGGGACTTATGTAAGTAAAAACTATGAAATAGTCATAAATATTAGCAAATATTACTTTCAACACAAACATAGGTTTTTCAAATGGATACCCTATGGTGTTTCTTATACATTCAATAGCACGAAAAATAACTGAAACAATGGCGCCACTTGCATCGCCATACATAATTTAGGTTCAGAGAAAATGCGATGTTAAGTTGGCGTTTGAAATAAATGTTGCAGACAGGCAGTGCGTTCGCAGACTCAAGCGTGACCTCGCTTCTGCTTCGTCGTACATTCCGCCTCCCCTGGGTCTGGCTGCAGTTGACAGTTATACAAAGATCAAAGCCTCACGCGTATACGAAACACCATTCCAATCGTACAAGGTAATCTGGAAGTCTCAGTCCCTTTCTTTCTCACCTCTGTATACTGCAAATGGACACTGTGTGCTGAACAGTAAGTCAAAGTGCGTTTCGAGTACCAGGAACGGTGGATCAATCTAATACGTATGAGGGCGTACGATCGAAGACATATCGTATGCTGTTTGTACATCGCGATTGCGTGCATTGTGAATACATCAGCTTTACTGCGTCAATTACCTCCTCCGACCGGGCCTGGAGCGGACTCGGTTGCCACGCTTCGCGGCTTACAGCAGACCGCAGGCCGCACACCGCGCCTGACGTCAGTGATGCGCTGACAGGGCAGGCGGCAGGTCACGCGGCGATGTCCGCGCCACAGCCACTTGCTCGTGGCCGAGCAGTCGGTTATTGCATTCGGCATTCAGTTTAGCTGCTTCTTTCTCTAACATCGCTGAAGAAGTATTTTTGTTATCTCCACAGTTGTGTACCATGGCGCACAATATTCGATGTACAAGGTGATCACATCCTAAAATAATCAGGAAAAAACATGGAACTATGTTGTAAGCATAATTATTATTATCTACCACGTGAAATGTATCACAAAAAATATTTTACATTACTTATAAAATTTCATTTCATTTGGGCCTGGAGCCTAGTGTATGTTTTTAAGCACATATTGATAATAAAAATGATACAAAAAGCTGCTTGATGTAATGAATGTTATTTAATGCTTTAATATACGCCAATAGGTCTATTTAGGCTCTGTATCAATCGTCAGGCTATCTACGGATTAATATTTTGCATTTAAATGATTAAGGTAAAGCTACTTAAATTCTTTTCATACTTACATCCACTTTGCTTCGTGGAAATGTAATTTTATTTCATTAGCTGTATATAATTGCCGTCCAAATATTTTTACATCGTATTTATATAACAGCACGCTTGTCGGATTATTAATTTATTATTGCTACATTTGTGATCCTCTAACTATGCTCTAATGTTCAAATGTTCGAATGTTTGTTAAGCTTAAGGGAGTTAACTGCGGGGTCATCAGTCATATGGACTACCTTATACTAAAGGTGGGGATTCGAACCCCAGATAGAGAACGGCGTCGCGCATCGGAGCATAGTGCCTCAATGCGCTCGGCCAGTCCGCGGCGGCTATGCTCTAGTGTTAGAATTTCTTTATTACTTTATATCGTAGAATCTGCGGTACGGTTCTGTGATCATTGTTATCTTTTGGTGCTGTGACTTTATCTCGAATCTAAAACTTCAATGAAGTTGTCTAGAGAATTTTTGTATTTAGTTCTGTTTGTTCCTTTAAAATTTCCTCAGGGCTTCTTTCGAATGTGTCTAAATTCTGATCTCTGCAGAAACTTCATGTGATAACCTTTTGGTTGCGTTTGTTGTACGATCAGCTTCGTAATTTTTAATTTCTAAGTGGATGAAGAGTGCTGAAAGATTTCTGTCTTAATTTCTCATATGTTCTCTGTATTGAATTTCTAATTTTCTACCTGTTTGTCCTATATAAAATTTCTCAGAGTCTTCACAATTAATTTTGTATTCGCCTGACTGCCGGTACACTGGTATTTTGATTTTCCTGTACCGGATGAAAGCTCTGATGTCCTTTTTAAATGGCGCCTGCGGCCCCGGCCGTTTTGCTGGCGCCCTCAGGAGGACTGGCTGGCAGCCGCAGGTCGGGCCAGGCATCGACCCCTGGGGGCCGCGGGCCGGCTCCCCAATCGCGCGGCCCGCTCTTTTATTCGACTGTAAAACGCCGCGGCCCGTTTGATGGCTGCTGGCGCAGTCCGCGCATTACGGCTCGTAAAAACATAATTAATCAGTCCGCGCGCGCGGCCTTCAGTGCCCGCCCGCCCGCCCGCCTTTGTTCCTCCTCGCGCTCTGCCGCCGCAAATTAATACAAAGCGGCGGCCGCCCAAATACCGCCCGGTCCCCAACCCGTCAAACCGTTTTGTCGGGCCCGATGCAGGAAAACACGGAAGGAATGTATTTAAATCATCACACGCCCCGCGTCACGAAACAAACGCCGCCGAAATGGCGTGCCTCGTATGTGCTGTTTTATATGCCGCACCTTGCGCGTTGCGACGAAATGACCAAGTGTTGTTTCTCGTGAGGGCACGAATGCCGAAATGAGCCTAGCAGACTGTGACGTCAGCGAGCGAAAAGCAGTATCGAAGATAGCAATGCCGTCTCCCGTCAGAGCTCCGACCCTCTGATGTTCGTCGCCGTCACCTCAGCCTTTCCCCACCACTACCCCATCACTCATCTGCCACAAGCGCGTCCTCTCTGAGCCTCCCTTCCGCCCGCGGTCCCCCCGCTGCTACCTCGCCTTTCCCTCTCAGCTCCGGTCTTCCTCTTCTCCTCGACCCTTGGATTTCGAGATCTTCAACTCTTCTTCCAACGCACTACTCCCTTCTTCTCTGCAATAGTCCACACCACGTTCTCCACCTTCTTGCATGTCCTTCCCTATGGGTCCACTTTCACTGTTTTCCTGGTGTACTCCTGTATCAGCCCACTCATCCACTGTTTCTACATTTACATCGACATGGATACTCTGCAAATTTCATTGAATTGCATGACTGAGGGTTCATCGAACCAGTTTTATGATATTTCTGTTTTCGATCTGATTCGTCTTATTTAAATGTAGTTGGATGGTAACAATATATGTTCGCATTGTGAAGAGAAAGTTGGTGAAAGGAATTTCGCAAATAGATCTCGCCGCAACAAATAACTCCATTCTTATAATAATTTCCACCTCAACTCGTCCATCATATCTGTGACACTCTCTCTCATATATCGTGATAATACAAAACTAGCTGCCCTTCTCTGAATTTTGTCTAAATCACCCGACATTTCCACTTAGTGTGGATCCCACAATGCGCAGGAATACTCAAAAATAGGACGCACAAGTTTAATGTCGGCAGTTTCTTTT
This sequence comes from Locusta migratoria, assembly GCA_026315105.1. NCBI lineage: Eukaryota > Metazoa > Arthropoda > Insecta > Orthoptera > Acrididae > Locusta > Locusta migratoria. Next base: position 479,107,597 of record CM048748.1, read on the forward strand.
GTAGAATTGTTGCATCTTCTAAGTATCCTGCCAATAAAACGTAGTCTTTGGTTCGCCTTCCTTGCAATATTTTCTGTGTGTTCTTTCCCATGTAAGTCGTTCGCAAATCTTACTCCTAGGTATTCAGTTGAGTTTACGGCCTCAACTTTTGACTGCTTTATCGTTTAACTGTAGTTTAACGCCGCGGTGGAGTAGCCGAGCGGTGTAAAGCGTCTCGCTGCGGAGCGCGCGGTTGCTCGCCTTACAGGTTCGAGTCCTCCCTGGGGCAAGGGTGTGTGTGTTGTCCTTAGATTAGTTTATCTAGGTTTAAGTAGTTTGTAAGCTACGGATTTGAAGACCACGCAGTTTGGTCCGATAGATTTACAAAGATTTGAACATTTTTTGAAGTTTAACGGATTACTGTTAGTGGTCATATGGATGACCTCACACTTATCATTATTAAGGTTCAATTGCTAATTTCTGTACCATGCAGGTGTATTATCTCATGTCTGCCACTCTTGGGCTTTTGTAGTTGGCCAATATTCTGCACTATACTCCATCGTAGGCCTCCTCCAGACTTGTAAAGTTATCCTCTCATTCTACATACAGCGCAGTACTCCGCTCACTTCATTCATCTACTACTTATTCTGTGCTGTGTTTCGGCCTCCAGTCCTCCATCACTTTGCATGTAAGAGCCCCTAAGAGCCCCTAAGCTTCATTCCTTCCATTTAAATTTCTCGACCAGTGTCAATAGATCTTTGGCATCCTTTGTACAGACAGTTGTTGTTGGTTTTGACGGGACTAAAAAGCTAGGTCATCTGTCCCCTCCCTTTGTACACATGTACTCTGTTTTCACCCTGCTAATTCTCATTCCCTTTTCTTCTAAAGCTCTTCATCACTGTTCAAACTTGTCTTGAAGTGCCTCCAGGTTGGGTTCACAGATTGCAACATCGGTAAACATCATGCTCCAATGTGCCTCTTTCTTCACATCTTTAACTCCTACATTCATGACAAGGTCAGAGAAATCAAAATGTTCAAATGTTTGTGTAGCTTATGGGACTTAACAAAGGGGGCATCAGTCCCTAAACTTACAAACTACTTGTGAACTAACTACTACTAAGGGCGGCACAAATGTCCATGCCCGAGGGAGGATTCGAACCCCCGACCGTAGTGGCCGTGCAGACCGTGACTGGAGCGCCTCAGTCCCCTCGGCCTCGGCAAGGTCAGAGAGATATGGGCTGAGGCAGATCCCTGATGTAACCCTACTCTCACTGGAAATGCCTTTGTTGCACCCGTACTGCTCCTAACTTTTGTCATTGCTTCTTCATACATGTCTTCTACCACCCAGATATCCTTTCTGTCACGTATTTATTTCTCAGACATATGCATATCGCTTCCCTCGGCACTTGTCACATGCCTTCTCAAGATCGACGACGGTCATATGCAGTTCGGCTTGTACTTCTTCGTGCCTCTGCGTCAGTTGCCGTAGCGCAAATATTGCGCTATCCGGCATCAATCCATACTGCTCTTTACATACTTCAGTTTCTAGACGCAACCTCTTCCCAGTTATCCTTTCCTAGTTGGTAGCTGATTATCTGACTCGCTAAGAGTGGATACTGCAGTTGCTTCTGTTTCCAGTTGAAGAGACACGGGCAAAAATCTGATAACTGCAAAATTCCAGATTTTCAGTTTTTTCCCTTAATTTAATGGTTCAGCCAGTGCAATTCTAGCTTGATTTACAGAACTGGTCGTGAATTTTACAAGTCGAGTTGTTAATGTTCACCTCGTAACGTCCGACACTGCCAACTCCGTTCAGTTTCTCTCCCGTCGACTACAGCCTCTTCAGTGCATCCTGATGCGGTTTCGAATTCCTGTGTCATGTTCTGGATAGATACAGTATATCATAGAAAAACGAGAAAGGGAAATAAAGTAATACTGTGTTAATGTAAGGGTCATAAAATGCAGGTGCAACGCTAACTGGGAAGATCTGAATGCAAAGATAGTGGAGTGACTAATCACCTAACAGTCGTACACTACAGATGAGTAGAGATTTGATTTGATAACACGTAATAGTAGAGTTGGGATGTGGCGCAGACCCGAAGTAGCTATGCAGCTCAAGTTGTCAACAAGTCACTGCAGAACTTGTCCAAGAGATGGAATGTATATAAATCGGTCTTGAGAAGTGTCGAAATTTGAAATGCTACGGACTACGCTGCTGGTTCCAGACGTAGAAACACAGCTGGGTATTCTGGTAACAGTAATGAATCAAAATGTTCAAATGTTGAATGTTTAAATGTTTGTTACTCTTAAAGGACTTAACTCAAGGGTCATCAGTCCCTAAAATTACAAACTACTTATGAACTAACTAATAGTAAGGACGGCACAAATATCCATGCCCGAGGGGGGATTCGAACCCCCGACCTAGTGGCTGTAGCGCCTCAGTCCCCTCGGCCGGCGGCGCGCCATGCAGCAGAAGCGCGTCGACCAGGCAGGGCTGGCCTTCACGCCAGAGCCGTAATCTCGACACAGCGGAAGCTACAGCATGAGAAAGAAGCACCTGCAACTGGATGTAATTGCATCCCAGTAGAGTTCCGTTAGGCATTCATTATCCCTCTTCCAACAAGATTCCGTGTCACTGATAATAAAGCCCCGCCGACTGGAAGAGCGAAGCGACTCAGTCTGAGAGACGCACGCACAGCGAAAGCCGCCCATACTACCCAGGACGAGAAACACTCACTTTCCTTAACTCTCGTTTCGAAACGTAATTATGTAAATTAGACTGTAGTGACGATCGCAGTGAAGAACGAGGGGCTCGGAAAGTTTGGCCTACTTTTCAATTGAGAGGCGTAAACGCACTTCACGTTGCCCCAAAATAGCGTCGTACCGGAAGAGTTAATTGAGGATTCGTTTGATACAATGACAAGTAGACATTAATTTTTCATTCGAGAATGAAGAAAGCTAATTTTTGTGACAGCTCTGGTAGACTGATTTGCAAGACAGAAACGAGCACACAAGAAGTATGTCAACATTCCCGGAACCTGCAACGACAGGTGTGACGCCACGTTCCGTCACACCTCAGACGTGTCAGGCTCAGATGTGGCCAGCACACCTCAGACGTGTCAGATGTGGCCGGCACACCTCAGACGTGTCAGGCTCAGATGTGGCCGGCACACCTCAGACGTGTCAGGCTCAGATGTGGCCAGCACACCTCAGACGTGTCAGGCTCAGATGTGGCCGGCACACCTCAGACGTGTCAGGCTCAGATGTGGCCGGCACACCTCAGACGTGTCAGGCTCAGATGTGGCCGGCACACCTCAGACGTGTCAGGCTCAGATGTGGCCGGCACGCCTCAGACGTGTCAGGCTCAGATGTGGCCGGCACACCTCAGACGTGTCAGGCTCAGATGTGGCCGGCACACCTCAGACGTGTCAGGCTCAGATGTGGCCGGCACACCTCAGACGTGTCAGGCTCAGATGTGGCCGGCACTCCTCAGACGTGTCAGGCTCAGATGTGGCCGGCACACCTCAGACGTGTCAGGCTCAGATGTGGCCGGCACGCCTCAGACGTGTCAGGCTCAGATGTGGCCGGCACGCCTCAGACGTGTCAGGCTCAGATGTGGCCGGCACGCCTCAGACGTGTCTGGCTCAGATGTGGCCGGCACGCCTCAGACGTGTCTGGCTCAGATGTGGCCGGCACGCCTCAGACGTGTCAGGCTCAGATGTGGCCGGCACGCCTCAGACGTGTCAGGCTCAGATGTGGCCGGCACGCCTCAGACGTGTCAGGCTCAGATGTGGCCGGCACGCCTCAGACGTGTCAGGCTCAGATGTGGCCGGCACGCCTCAGACGTGTCAGGCTCAGATGTGGCCGGCACGCCTCAGACGTGTCAGGCTCAGATGTGGCCGGCACGCCTCAGACGTGTCAGGCTCAGATGTGGCCGGCACGCCTCAGACGTGTCAGGCTCAGATGTGGCCGGCACGCCTCAGACGTGTCAGGCTCAGATGTGGCCGGCACACCTCAGACGTGTCAGGCTCAGATGTGGCCGGCACACCTCAGACGTGTCAGGCTCAGATGTGGCCGGCACACCTCAGACGTGTCAGGCTCAGATGTGGCCGGCACACCTCAGACGTGTCAGGCTCAGATGTGGCCGGCACACCTCAGACGTGTCAGGCTCAGATGTGGCCGGCACACCTCAGACGTGTCAGGCTCAGATGTGGCCGGCACACCTCAGACGTGTCAGGCTCAGATGTGGCCGGCACACCTCAGACGTGTCAGGCTCAGATGTGGCCGGCACACCTCAGACGTGTCAGGCTCAGATGTGGCCGGCACACCTCAGACGTGTCAGGCTCAGATGTGGCCGGCACACCTGAGACGTGTCAGGCTCAGATGTGGCCGGCACACCTCAGATGTGTCAGGCTCAGATGTGGCCGGCACACCTCAGACGTGTCAGGCTCAGATGTGGCCGGCACGCCTCAGACGTGTCAGGCTCAGATGTGGCCGGCACGCCTCAGACGTGTCTGGCTCAGATGTGGCCGGCACGCCTCAGACGTGTCAGGCTCAGATGTGGCCGGCACACCTCAGACGTGTCAGGCTCAGATGTGGCCGGCACGCCTCAGACGTGTCAGGCTCAGATGTGGCCGGCACGCCTCAGACGTGTCAGGCTCAGATGTGGCCGGCACGCCTCAGACGTGTCAGGCTCAGATGTGGCCGGCACGCCTCAGACGTGTCAGGCTCAGATGTGGCCGGCACGCCTCAGACGTGTCAGGCTCAGATGTGGCCGGCACGCCTCAGACGTGTCAGGCTCAGATGTGGCCGGCACGCCTCAGACGTGTCAGGCTCAGATGTGGCCGGCACGCCTCAGACGTGTCAGGCTCAGATGTGGCTGGCACACCTCAGACGTGTCAGGCTCAGATGTGGCCGGCACACCTCAGACGTGTCAGGCTCAGATGTGGCCGGCACGCCTCAGACGTGTCAGGCTCAGATGTGGCCGGCACGCCTCAGACGTGTCAGGCTCAGATGTGGCCGGCACGCCTCAGACGTGTCAGGCTCAGATGTGGCCGGCACGCCTCAGACGTGTCAGGCTCAGATGTGGCCGGCACGCCTCAGACGTGTCAGGCTCAGATGTGGCCGGCACGCCTCAGACGTGTCAGGCTCAGATGTGGCCGGCACACCTCAGACGTGTCAGGCTCAGATGTGGCCGGCACACCTCAGACGTGTCCGGCACGCCTCAGACGTGTCAGGCTCAGATGTGGCCAGCACACCTCAGACGTGTCAGGCTCAGATGTGTCCGGCACACCTCAGACGTGTCAGGCTCAGATGTGGCCGGCACACCTCAGACGTGTCAGGCTCAGATGTGGCCGGCACACCTCAGACGTGTCAGGCTCAGATGTGGCCGGCACACCTCAGACGTGTCAGGCTCAGATGTGGCCGGCACACCTCAGACGTGTCAGGCTCAGATGTGGCCGGCACACCTCAGACGTGTCAGGCTCAGATGTGGCCGGCACACCTCAGACGTGTCAGGCTCAGATGTGGCCGGCACACCTCAGACGTGTCAGGCTCAGATGTGGCCGGCACACCTCAGACGTGTCAGGCTCAGATGTGGCCGGCACACCTCAGACGTGTCAGGCTCAGATGTGGCCGGCACACCTCAGACGTGTCAGGCTCAGATGTGGCCGGCACACCTCAGACGTGTCAGGCTCAGATGTGGCCGGCACCCCTGAGATGTGTCAGGCTCAGATGTGGCCGGCACACCTGAGATGTGTCAGGCTCAGATGTGGCCGGCACACCTCAGACGTGTCAGGCTCAGATGTGGCCGGCACGCCTCAGACGTGTCAGGCTCAGATGTGGCCGGCACGTCTCAGACGTGTCTGGCTCAGATGTGGCCGGCACGCCTCAGACGTGTCTGGCTCAGATGTGGCCGGCACACCTCAGACGTGTCAGGCTCAGATGTGGCCGGCACACCTCAGACGTGTCAGGCTCAGATGTGGCCGGCACGCCTCAGACGTGTCAGGCTCAGATGTGGCCGGCACGCCTCAGACGTGTCAGGCTCAGATGTGGCCGGCACGCCTCAGACGTGTCAGGCTCAGATGTGGCCGGCACGCCTCAGACGTGTCAGGCTCAGATGTGGGCGGCACGCCTCAGACGTGTCAGGCTCAGATGTGGGCGGCACACCTCAGACGTGTCAGGCTCAGATGTGGCCGGCACACCTCAGACGTGTCAGGCTCAGATGTGGCCGGCACGCCTCAGACGTGTCAGGCTCAGATGTGGCCGGCACGCCTCAGACGTGTCAGGCTCAGATGTGGCCGGCACGCCTCAGACGTGTCAGGCTCAGATGTGGCCGGCACACCTCAGACGTGTCAGGCTCAGATGTGGCCGGCACACCTCAGACGTGTCAGGCTCAGATGTGGCCGGCACACCTCAGACGTGTCAGGCTCAGATGTGGCCGGCACGCCTCAGACGTGTCAGGCTCAGATGTGGCCGGCACGCCTCAGACGTGTCAGGCTCAGATGTGGCCGGCACGCCTCAGACGTGTCAGGCTCAGATGTGGCCGGCACGCCTCAGACGTGTCAGGCTCAGATGTGGCCGGCACACCTCAGACGTGTCAGGCTCAGATGTGGCCGGCACACCTCAGACGTGTCAGGCTCAGATGTGGCCGGCACACCTCAGACGTGTCAGGCTCAGATGTGGCCGGCACGCCACAGACGTGTCAGGCTCAGATGTGGCCGGCACGCGGCTCGCAGCTGGTCACAGTGTTCCTCGGACCACTGGCCTTGTAACAAAGCGTTATCCTGTTGAAAGGTGCCAGTGGCGTTGGGAAACGTCAGGGTCACGAACTGGAGTGCGTGGCCTGCTATCAGTGGAAAACACATCTTGTTTGTAGGGTTGAGAATAAAAACCGTTACCAGTCACATTAAGTGAAGTTTCACAATAAGATACCGGTAGCATAAGAATGCATTCCGGCTAAATAATTATGATGAGTCACATCTTAAAGATTATTGTCATTCATTCACATCAATTACAGACAATTTGCATATCTACACACTGTCAACAAAGGCCCGAAAATGCACATTCTTGAAGAACTGGAGATTTATATCCATATGTGGAGCTCAGCACATCTCATTCTAAATGAACAAACGGACCTAGGAAACAAGCAATTTCAAACATACTCATTGCTGTATCGCTCCATCGCCTCGGTTTCGCCACTCCTCGAAAACACTCACCGCAGTTCTCGACCGACACTCGACTGTTCGCGTAGTTTCCCAAATGCTCCTGCCGAACGTCCGGGCTGTCACAATCTGCCCTCGGCCAAACTCAGACAGGTCGCTCGCAAACCCTGTTCCATACAGGGACAACGTGAAACCACCCGGTGTACGGGTGACTATCGCTTTCAAATGTTCAAATGTTTGTAAATCTATCTGAACAAACTGCTTGGTCATCTGTCCGTAGCTTACTAAAGTAAACTAACCTAAGGACAAACATACACACACACCCATGCCCCAGGGAAAACTCTAACCTCCGACGGCGAGCAACCGCGCGCTCCACAGCGAGGCGCCTTAGACCGCTCGGCTATTCCACCGCGGCGACTATCGCTTTGACGGGCTTACATCGATAGTGGGTAGGTGGTAATAACATTCTGGCTCATTAGTTTAGCTAAGCGGGTAAAGGAAAAAGGGTCATTTATAGGACGTGATTCCGCCCGTCGGCTGTAATCAATGACAACACCGTGTTATCGTGTGTGACGTCATCGTTGCACTGTAGTTTTGAGTGCTTGCGTGCTTGTAGGTTGAGTGAGTAATTATGTGGTGGATGAGATAAAGACGATAGTTTGTTTACAAGCACAACATAGGTTACGATTATGTGTTTAAATAGTGTTCTGTAGCTTCACCCAGAAAGTGACGTACAAGTTAAGAGACAGGGGTCTTTTTTTCGCGAGTTTGTGCCGAATTCGCGAATTTTTGGGCTGAGACCTGTGATCGATGGTACATTCTGTTGTTGTAATATGTGACTGACGAGGATAACCATAGATTATTTATTTTCTACAATAGGCTACAAAGTATTAACATCCCGTATACGGCTTTTCTCATATGTTGATGACGTCATGGGTCAAAGCAGACGGGTGAAATCGCGACGTAAATCAATGGTAATGAAGAATTAACGTACCCTAATCTTCATTGAACAGTTTTGTTACGAGAAAGAAAAGGAGTCAATCTGTCTATTTATGTTTCTTGTCAAGCAGAGTTTCAAAGTTGTTATTACAGACTTCTAAGGATTGTGGAGGCGATATCTCTCTAAGCAAAGTTCTGATAAGGAACCAACTTCTGGAAACGGAGTACTTGCTACTCCCTGTTGTTTTTTATTATGCCCTTTGTAAAGTTTGTGCGTTGTCCTGCTGAAAAATGGCATCTGGATTGCCGTGGAGACGTGGGGTCGCAGGACGGCAGTAATGCAGTGAGACGGGTGTCAGTGCCTCGGACAGGCGCCAGCTGGAGGTCTGCCCTGCAGTGGCAGTCGGATGAGCTGTCCACCTTTGGAGGACAGGGTAGCATTGCCCACCTCGTCGTCTTCTGCGGCCCTCCATTAGTCACCCGCTGCACTGCCGATATACTCCTTCCCTCACGGGCAGCTGTTCCCGGAGGGGCACATCACATTCCCTTTGCCGATAACGCGCGCTCTTCCACACTCTGTTGACGGCACGGTAAGTGCGTCCGTCTGCGAGGCATCACACTGGTCCAATACCTCTGGTTCATAGCGGCAACGAGAGCCGCAGGTACATGTTCTTGATTGGCGATGAGGCACCACGGTATCCTTGTCGAAGCCGCGCGGTCTAAGGCATCGTGCTGCGGACTGCGCCGGCGTGCCCGCAGGAGGTTCCAGTCGGGTTGGGTTTCTATGTTGTCCTAACTGTACATCGGTCGTACGTCTCGGAACTGGTGGCCACAGCGGTTTGTTCGACTAGGGTGACAGTTTTACAAACGTTTGATTGACTTCCATATCGATTTTTTTACTTTGTAGGTCGTAGAGACTGCACTGAATTGATCCTCTTTGAATAATTTATGGAAAAGAGACGCTGTTTTAATCGACGTACCGGGTGATCTAAAAGTCAGTATAAATTTGAAAATTTTATAAAGCACGGAATAATGTAGATAAATAGGTAAAAATTGACACACATGCTTGGAATGACATGGGGTTTTATTAGAACAAAAAAAAAAAAAAAAAGTATTGCTAGACGCGTGAAAGATCTCTTGCGCGCGTCATTTGGTGATGATCGTGTGTTCAGACGCCACTGTCGTCATGCTTGGCCTCCCAGGTCCCCAGACCTCAGTCCGTGCCATTATTGGCTTTGGGGTTACCTGAAGTCGCAAGTGTATCATGATCGACCGACATCTCTAGGGATGCTGAAAGACAACATCGGACGCCAATGCCTCACCATAACTCCGGACAAGCTTTACAGTGCTGTTCACAACATTACTTCTCGACTACAGCTGTTGTTGAGGAATGATGGTGAAGACATTGAGAATTTCTTGTAAAGAGCATCATCTTTGCTTTGTCTTAATTTGTTATGCTAATTATCCTTGATTTATTAGGTTTTCAAATTTACTGATCACTGTGATTTTTTGATCACCCGGTATATAAGACTAGAGGAAAACCTGGCTTTGCTAGTTATTTATTATGTACTCTTGTTGTCCATCTTCCCCTTCCTCTCCTCTTACTATCCAATCTCCCCCCATCATTCAACTTCTTGGCTCATTTCTTCCCCTCCCCTCCTCTTCCCGCCAGCTTGTACATTTCTCCCACCCCCCTCCTCGCTTTTATGAAAACATATCTATCTGACCGGTCATCAGGGAAATAAAGTCTTCTGCAAGGTACCATACCTTTGTAGACATGGACCTTTCTCTTGGTTGACAAGTGAAATGTCCAAAATTTCATCATAACTGGATTACAATTTTGGATTTTGTCAAAAATAAGTAAAGTCACCCACATCATTCACAGAACGCAATTTTATGTAGACATTTACCTTGTTCTTGCTCTTAAGATCAAATCTGAAAAATTCCATCGAGATCGCTACAAAACTATAGATCTGTATGCAACAGAAATACACGGAAACATTGGGAAACGTAGTTTGCTTGTCTCATATTTTCTTTTTTTGTGATACATTTACAAACATTTTATTTCATAGGAATCTTGTCCTGAGGATTACGAACGCAATAAAATAAAGGTCTCAAGTTATGGCGTGAACAAGGGAATATATCCATAGCGCTGTCTCTCTCCACCTCCCTCGCTCTCTGCCTCCGGTCCCTTCTCTCTGTTCACTCCCCCTCACCTCCTATGAACTTAAAAACTAAACACCTGCCAAACACGTCAAACATCGCCATGCCTCGTACCAAATCCAATGCACACAGTGATGTTCCTCTCTTTGTCAAGGCCACGTGCGCAAAATTTTATAGCAGTCATAAAATACGAATCTTATCTGAAATGGTGATGCCCTCCACCTTAAAATATCACCAACTTTTACCTTTTTCCATTTTCCACCTGTTCCTTCGTTTCCTCTAAAACACACCAGTATTGAAGCGAAAGGAACAAAAACAAAACAAAAAAATCTTCAAATTGTTTAACTCATATCTCAGTTTTAGCGGGACTGGCGCGCAGCAATTGATTAGGTAATTTGAAATAAATTTTAGAATTAGGAAACGTTCTAAATTGGATAACTGATTATAATAATTTCGCGTGTCTCACTACCAGTGACCCGATGGAAGGCTACCGATTGGATGCCTCTTTGGCGCATAGCATGTCCCTAACAAACCGCAATTACCCAAACGGTAAAAGGGGGGCCTATAGTTCAGTGGTGAATACGGACGACGAATCCTTTCTGGAGATTCCTCACATCGTTGAGGCGCGAAAGCTGGGTTAAAACGAAAAAGTGGAAAAATTCGTCGTCTCCCGCGATTGCCGCTAGTCCATACTTGGCGTTAAAGAACAGCACGGTATCGGTAACTTACCCAACCTAGATAAATCATTTAATTTGCAATAACAATTTTATTGACATTCTTAATGGAAATAAAAGTATGTTATCTTTTATGTCAGGCCAAATCACACACTCTATGTAACATTTTTATTGACAAGGAGGGAATCTGACGTATAGGTCACCAATTTCCATCGAAGTTGTCATTAATTGTCTATATTGAATATAAAGAGAGTCTTGTTTCGGCTTTTTCCTAGACAATCGGTAGTTTTTTAAAAAGTCAAGGTGAAATTTGATGGTAGAAAATCTAGTTTTCAATGCTATATGTGGAAAGATCGTGTAAAGATAAACATTTTTACTTATATACAGGGTGTTTCACTAAGTGTGTTTGCCTCTGTAACTTATAAAATAATAGATGACGGGAAATTTTAATGCGGTAGGTCAACACAAGAAATGTTACACTTTCTGCGGAGCTATGAACATAGTTTATTGTATCATTTTCCAAAGAGTTACTGCACAAAGATATAATTTTTTAAATCGAACAATAGTTTTTTCTCGTGCATTGGATTCCCTGAAAACAGCTGCTTCCAAATTTTAACTACATTCCTATCACTGTTAGTTTGGGAGTTACAACCCTTCAAAGTTTAGGGGGCGGAGGCTACGACAGCGTAGCTGACTGGCTGGTGGTCATGAGACAGTGGGCCGTGCCCCAGGGGATAGCCACTCGGCCAGTCAGATACGCTATAGCAGCCTCCGACCCCGAAACTTTGAAGGGTTGTAGCTCCCAAACTAACAGTGATAGGAATGTAGTTTAAACTGATTTGGACGCAGCTGGTTTAAACGAATCCAATACACGATAGAAAAAACTATTGTTCCATTAAAAATTATATCTTTGTGGTATAACTCTTTAGAAAATGATACAATAAACTATGTTCATAGCTCCGCTTACGATGAATAAACCACAGGGCAGTCTATTCAATACTGTGGAGTGCATCGGACGTGCCCATGTTTCTCGTATGGACTGGTTTGTGTCACTTGTGTCACCAAAGAAGTTATTCATATTAGATCGTGGACAAGTAAAAAGAAATACTGTTTATAGTAAACATGTGAATTAAATGAGTTGATGAATGTTATATATCATTTGTATTTTGATTACTATCTTTCTTTGTTCGAGTACCGTACTTAAAATATGTATATTACGTAAGACAGTCATATTTCTTATATATTCTCTGATAAATATAACATGTTACTAGAGAAAAGGGATGGCGAGAGAGAGGGAAGAGATGGCAGAAGTACCAACTCAAGGCTTGACTAAATGAGGAGTAACTAATCAAAACGTATATTGACCACTTCCGCAAAAAATTGAGTTTTATGTGGTTTTCTGATGTATTTTATGTGCTCTACACGCTCCTGCATTCAGATTTAATCTATTTCTATATTTGAACACTGAAATAGTATGTTGAAAACGCATGATTAAAACCAGTCGTGTATTGTCCACATCACTGAATGAATCAGAACGTATAATGTCCACCATTTAGGTTTTTATTTTCCTTTCCTCTCCTCCAATTTGGCAATAATGGCGAGTTTAACACGTGTCAGGGATTACAATACTTCAAAGTATTATAGCCTACGGCATTGTGACCTTCTGGCATTGTTTGACACTACTTGAACCAAATCGTTATTGTTAACAGTGCACAGCGGCAGTATAGTGTTGTGGTTTGTGTGTAGTGCTCCCAATGGATGTAGAAAAGGAATGTGTGGTTGTTGGGAAGATGGTATAGATTGTGGGACAAGAAAAAAAAATGAAGAAGAAATCAAAACGACAAATGGAAACTGAAATCAGGTAAATCTCCAGATTCGGCACACAGTGGTAAAAAAAAAAAAAAAAAAAAAAAAAAAAAAAAAAAAAAAAAAAAAAAAAAAAAAAAAAAAGAGTTCCTTGCAGCAGCTTTAATCCTGAACATATTAAGTTTTTATAAATGATAAAATTCATATTAAGTGGAAATCTCTAATATAAGTTAACATTTTCAGATATAAAAATTAATGTGAAACAAGGAAGGTGTGTTACTAAAACTGCATCAAAACGTGTAATGTCCTATATGACGTATCAAAACGTATATTGCCCGAAATATAAATGAATTTTCTAATGTAACTAAAAAAAAGTGGATCTGTTTCAAGGTATATTCTAGTTCAATGCTCAAAACGGATATAACTGTGAAAACAGCTTACAATTTTATTGAGTAGTTTAGCAGATATAAGTTTTTCGCTTCTCCTGAAAAATTTGAATCAACGGACTTTATACGTTTTGATTAGTTGCTCCTCAAATAAATAAGTACCTGGGCAACGCCGGGTTTTTCAGGTAGTATTCAATTTAGGACATCCATGCAAAATTCGATCGAAATGGAAGATGCCAAACGTTTTCCTTTGTCAGATGAACGGTTAAGCCGTTATTTTTATTGAAATTTCGAGCTGTCAAACGAAGATCGAAAGGACAACTTCGAGTGCTACTACCGTAAACTGAAGTGGACCTAAAGGTCAGCCATATCGGTCGAGGCGTTCTCTAGTTTAGTTATGGCGTGACGAAGACAAATAGCGATACATTTTTATAGATGGTGAGTCATAAATTAGAAAAATATTGCGTGCAAATTGTCACGCACTGAGCTACAAACATAAATTCGTTTCTCTCGTGTTCGTATGTCAATGGATGACAATGCAATTGAATGGTAAAAATCTGGAAATATGAAGTAGACGTTTGGGAGTCACTGTGTGCCTACATTGGGCAAGGGGGCAGATCGGAAACAGGGCACAAGTTGCTTTTTGTATGCCAACTAGTCACGGTACATAATGCCGGCCAGCAGAAATGGTACGAGACAGACGGGAGCGCTGTTATCTGCTCGCAGTGTCACGCAGACCGTCGCTTGGCCGCGGTGGAGTAGCCGAGCGTCTAAAGGTGTGAGTCCGAACACGGCGACAGCGACCCACTGCCGCTGCCGACAACGACCGAGACGCAGCCGCCTCCGCCTGCTGCCGACCCGTTGCGGAACACAGCGGCAGGCGAGCAGCGCGGTCGCCGCTGAGAGGCGAGGCGGGGTGGGGTGTCTGCCGACTGTCGCCGTTGTTGCGCTGTAGTTGGAGGGCGAAGACGATGACGTTGCTTTGTTCCATACGAAGAAAACACGATAGCTGGTAATGCCTTTATGTAAACGTACAGCTGCCGAGGGAAGTTACAGGCCGCTGATTAAAAAAAAGTTTAGTGACGAATTTATTCAGCAGCTGTTGACGTTTAAATAAAAGACAGTTCAACTTCGTACAGAGTTCTATTTTGGATGACATAAAATCACAGTGCCTAAGAAATGCAATAACTGAAGAAGAAAAATTACATTTTACACTGAGAAATACGCAAAAACTCGTGCATTATTTACTATCTGCTCAACAACTGGTACGGAACAGTCCCAGCGATGTGAATGTTGAAGGAGTATTATTATCTCTTGATTGCTGATTTGTGTTGCACTGTCGGCCCATCATTTCGTAATCAGAAGTAATGCGACTATTATTTTTCTTTCGGTACTGCTATATATATTGGAAATGAACTCCGTAAAACTGCTCTGATATGCCCAGAAAATAATTCAACATGATATTTGCGTCGCATAAAAGCCTTTAGTAACTTTTGCCTCTTTTCTTTCCTTTCCTTTCACACTTTTAATATTGTACCATCGTTAGTTTTATTCCGTTTTATTTTCTTTGTTCCTACTGTGTTTACAGACTTCTTTTCGTCAGAGTTCAAACGTTTGTAGAGCTTATGGGACTTAACTACAGGGTCATCAGTCCCTAGACTTACAAACTACTTATGAACTAGCTTATAATGAAGACGGCACAAACTGCCATGCCCGTCGGGGAACAGCCTCGCGTATCGTAGGATAGCGTCTCAATGCGCTCTGCCACTCCGCCACGGCTCGTCAGAGTCTGAAGCACTCATTTCCCTTGGGTGTTGTCATAAAACCGGTCTTCGGCGGGGGGTCGGGTCGGCGACAGCGACACCACTGGTTCGGGACCGGACGGCCACCGGTCGCCGGAGCAGGTATACGGCGACCAGTGCCGCCGCCGCCGCGTTCCGCATCGCTCGCATTGCAAACAATGGGGACCAGTGGTGCCGCCTGTCGCGGCTCAGCGACGACTGCCGCTTGCCGCCGGGTTCGGAATCGCACCTTAAAGCGTCTCGCTACGGAGCGCGCGGTTGCTCGCCGTTGAGGTTCGAGTCCTCCCTCGGGCATGGGTGTGTGTGATGTCCTTTGGTTAGTTTACCTAGGTTTAAGTAGTTTGTAAGCTACGGAGTGACGACCACTCAGTTTGATGCGATAGAATTACAAACATTTGAACATTTGAACCGTCGCCTGACGCCGCATGCCACGCCTTCTCCTGAGCGGCTAGACTACCTGCAACACTCGCATGTTGTGCCTTGTTGCCAATATGTCCCCTTGGCCAACGTCGGCACTTCATAATTCCAGATTTTTACCATTCAATTTCATTGTCATTTATTGACATAGGAACGTGCGGCAAGAGGATTTAAGTTTGTAGTTCAGTGCGAGACAACTTGCACGGAATGTTTTTCCCGTATATAGAGGACGACCACTGAGAGTGTTAGCAGGTTCGGAGCGCGCCGGCTGCGCTGCTCGCCGGACCGCGGTGCTGCGCCTCCCGCGCGGTCGCTCTGCTGCGTGCATCGGACGTGCGCGGGCATCGGACACTCCATGTTTAATCCATCGCATCGGTAATTGGGAGGCCGCTGTCGTAATTCATCCGCGGCGCGGCCCAGCCTAAATATTTGCGCTGGCGGCGGCGTTGGCAGCCCTGCGTCGGCTTCCATCAGAGCGCCATCACGCGCCGCCGTGTTTACATCGCTGCGCCACTCGCCGTTCTCGCGGTCAAACAGCGGTGGCGAAAAAAGGTTCCACTCTCCCTTTTCAGGGCAGTTTAACTGCGCGAGGAGCATTCGAGTTATTGCACCAGCGATGTTTTGTTTTCTTCCCAGCTACCTCCTGATAGAAACGTACGCACTCCTCCTGAACGCTCGACAGAGGTGGCGGAGCTTGAGGTGTTGTCAGAAATGTCTGACGTGAACTACTCTGCTGTAATTTTAATACTGATCTTCCAACTATTTGTAGTGCGCAACGGAATAATCTGACTGATGACGTACCAGTGGCTTCTGCAAGGAGAAAGGTGCTCTTTGTCTAATTTCACATTTAGTGAAACTTTAAATGAATGTTTGTCTGTATATCCTCTATGTGTTCATAAACCATTTATGTGATTGCAATGAAACTTTGGTGAACTGTTCACCGTACGCCCACGAAGGTTCTTGACCCAAAAGCAAAAGCGCACGACACATAGCTCAGAAGATATGACGTCATAAATTGTGAGAGGCTACCTGGTAAGAATACCCATATTTATGCGTCAATTATTGGAAAATGGGAGTAGTTAGGGACCTGCAACAAAGTTTCCATGTAATTTTGGACGTCTATGAAGCGTTTCGTAACTTGCACCCCCTCCTCTCCCCACAAAATGATGAAACGAAAAGAAGTCTATCGCTCACAACTGTTTCGCTGTACATGCCGTAAAACTGTCACATCAGGCATGACCATGTATCAAATAAAGTTAGCATTACAGTTTTGCATGTTACTATTTATTTTTGTCTATAAGTTTACCTTAATTCTCTTTAATCCAAAATTAAGCAATCTGTTTTTTTTTTTATTTTTACTTTTATTATTATTATTATTATTATTATTATTTTATCTCTATCTATATAATAGCGAAAGGACACTCACGCACATACTGACTAAACACTAAATCTCGAAAACTATTTCATCTATATACTGAAATTCGGCAGTAATGCTGTTTGTAGGAAGAAAACGTCAGCTAAGAAAGTATTTTGTGATAAGTGCATGGCGGAGCATACTTCTCCTACAGACTCACGAAATCTACAGCTTCATTACGATGTTTACGAAATTTCGCACGCTTGGCCTTCAAAACAAGAGGAAGGTCACCGTCTACCTTAAGTTTCATACGATGCATGGGGGAGGGTACTTAGCAACATTAAAATGGATCTTGGCTGCGCCATAACTTGAGAACGGCTCGACCGATTTCACTAATCCTTTTTTGTTGTTTTTGTTATTCCCAGAACAATGGTTGTATGAAATAGAACTGGAATACAATTTCGTCAGTTTACGATCGAGGCTGTCACGATGTCAGAAATGTTATGCAATGTTGTGAAATGTAGCTTGCTTGGGTTCGCTTACAGTGTTGACACACAACACCGGTAACTGCGCCGACGGCTGCCAGTTGCGTCTCCAAAACTGAACTCTTTCTGCCGTGATCGACTGCTGCCGACCGCACTTTCCCTGCGTCTCGATGAAGTCAACAGCAGTCGGTCAACCCTAGTCTGGCTACATATTGGCGTGGTACGTCAGTGGCGAGCCAACTAAAAAAAACGTGCTCCAGAGCGTTATCTAGTTCACTCTGTCTATGTTCATTCAGGATGCAGGTATCTCGGTCAACACTACGAACAGCGCATAACCCGTAGTATTCTCCACTGGAGATTTGCTAAGATCCGCTCCACAAGAAAGGTGCTCCTTACAGTACAATGTGACTTATTCTTTTCATTCTCCGTTCCGAGGAGTGGAGCGGGCCGTTTGAGATCCGGCCCATGAGGGGTCGCGGTTCTATTCGGCCAATTATCATACAACCTGATAGTGGGGCAAGGGGGGGATTCTAATTGGGAATATGTGGGAGGGGCTTACCAGTTCCGGCATACGCCTCACAACCAAGGAAAGCCTCCAGTAATCAGTGGTCGCAACTGGGGGATTGGGACCAACTCAATTTATCTATGGGACTTTGCCCAGACTAAAAATGGATTATCGTGGGGAGCACGAGTGCACTCACGACATTCAAGGATCGGAAGCTGACTTACGCCCGTAAACTCGTAGAGATCAGAATGAAGCTCTCACTCTGCAGCGGAGAGTGCGCGATACGAAACCTCCTTGCAGATTAAAATTGTGTGCCGGAACCTGGGGAGCGCTCTGCCACTGAGCTACCCCGACACGACTCACAAATTCACTTCCGCCAGTGGCTCGCCTCCTACGGTGCAGACTTGACAGTCCGGCAGGGGCCGCGGCGGCGTCCACTCGACGAAGCGGCGCCGTCGGGCCCAGCGGGCAGGAGGCCGGTCACTGCCAGCAGGGGCCGCGCAAGCGAAGCCTGGAGGGTGCGGCGCAGCGGGCGCTCTGGTACGTGGCGGGCAGCAGTGTAACGTGCAGGTGCACCTGATGATGACACACAAGTGGCGAAACGCGGGCAATGTATACAACAAACAAATGAAAATTATTCAGTTTAACATCTGTCCCGTACTGAATAATCTGTAGTTAACTTTGCTGGCAGAGATGAACGAAGCCGTAGCGCTATCTATGAAGAGTATACGTAACTTTAGGTAGATGTACTTTTCGTTCCGGTAGATCTTAATTGAGAAAATCCTCTTGGATGTACAACATGTCAGAACAAAATACACAATATATACTTCCAAAAAAGAGAGCATATGTGTTAATGTACCTTCCACAGATCTCAAATGTAATTGCCCTTTGTATGTGGAATTGGTCAGGGAAAACAATTATCTTAAGAATACTTACATTTTAAAGGACATGAAACTTATTTTTGTTTTTGTGGTCTTCAGTCCGCAGACTGGTTTGATGCAGCTCTCCACGCTACCCTGTCCTGTGCAAGTCTCTTCATCTGAGAAGACGTTCGGCATCGTACATCCTTTTGAATCTGCTTACTATATTCGACCCTCGATCTCCCTCTATGACTTTTACCCCCCACGCTTCCTTCTAATACTAAGTTGACAATTCCTTGATGTCTCAGAATGATTCCAACCAATCTATCCCTTCTCTCATTCAGCCAGAAAATCTTTTTCTCGGCGATTTGGTTAAGCACCTATTACTACATACTAATATACTAGATGCATATTACAGTTCTCAGCATACCATTTTTTTACAACGCTGATTTACAGTGATCACATTACTGCAAAAAATTGTACTAAAGTCAAACTGAACACAGTATTGATAGTTGTTCATATTACATACAATAACTTACGTCAATCACTTCTGGTAATAAATTGATCAATGGAGTAGAAGGAGCTGGCCACCAAAAAATCCTTTAGACTCTTTTCAAACTGTACTTTATTGTGCGCAATAACAACCCTGGTTGACAGGACTGCAGTGCCGTTCCTTTGAATGTGTACAACTGTCAGTGCCAGATTGTAAACTTTGTCAAAAATAAAACCTATCAGCCCGGTTAATTACATTACTCGCCTGCCGAATTTCCGTGGTTTATCTAAAAACCGAATCCCATAAGGATGATAGGGACGTTAGAGACAATCTCATAATCCATACTGTGGGCCTGCTTAAATACAATGTTCAGATATAAGTTGGCCCTCTGAGGGGCCGCCTGTGTTTGAGGTCCTTGTGAATTGTTCCACCTGAGTTGTTGGAGGACGCACCCCTGTCTGTCGGTGAGTTGCCGCGGCGGAGTGGCCGAGGGGATTGAGGCGCCGTGCTCGGATGCGAAAGGCTGCTCCCCGTCGTGGGTTCGAATACCCCCTCGGGCATGGATGTTTTTGCTGTCTTTAGTATAAGGTAGTTTGTAAGTTTAGGGACTGATGACCCGGCAGTTAAGTCGCGTAATATTGATAAACATTTGACTTTGTCGGTGGGAGGAGGTCGCCGCAGACTGGCGGCGGACCGCCTCGCTCCAGAGAGGGCGCCGGCGCTGCACCTGCCGGCCGCTGCGTTGCGATTCGCGGCCTCAGAGGTCGCCCGACGAAAGACAAACGCTGTGGGGCCAAGCTGCAGTGGTCGCAGGCCATTGCTTTAAAAACTACTTGCACTAACTTATTATATGCAAAACACACACACACAAACTCACACATGTCCGTTGGAGGACGCGAACCTCCGACGTGGAGTACCTGCGCGCTCACCAGCAAGGCGCCTTAGAGCGCTCGGCCACTCACGTGTGGCAACTGACTTAAATCCCCTCGATCGTTTCCTATGGGGATATCTATAGTCAGTTCTGAATGAGAACCTAGTGAATATGGAAACGGGATTTCTTGCCAGGAATGTAGCTGCTATTCATGTGATTCCAAACATACCAGAGATATTTTTTTCAGATTGCGCCAGAATTTTCTCCGCCGATGTCATGCTTGCATTGAGGTTGATGTCCGCCCGTTTCAGTGCATTGTGTACGTACAGTGCAACTGTTACATTCATTGTGTCAATGGCGGTATTTGTAGTTAACTGTTAATAGAAATAATTTAGTATTGCAAATAAAGAAATAATATTATTGTACTTCTGTTATCTCCTTGAACGGGCGTCTCCGACCCAGTTAATTAACACCAAATAAAGGAAGTGTGAAGTAATACACATTACCACTAAAAGAAATCCGAGATAAATCAGCCAAATCTTAAGGTCGTATATTCTACCAAAAACCTAGGAGTTACAATTACGAACAACTTAGACTGGAGAGCACACACAGAAAATATTGTGGGGAAGGCGAACCAAAGATTACGTTTCATTGGCAGGACGCTTCGAAGCTCCACCAAAGAGACTGCCTACAGCACACTTGTCCTTCCTCTCCTAGATTACTGTTGCCCAATATGGGACCCTCACCAGGTGGGACTGACGGAGGACATTGAGAAGGTTCGGAGAAGGGCAGCTCGTTTTGTTTTATCACCTTAAAGGGGGCCAAGCGTCACGGAAATGTTGCACGATTTGAGGTGGAAATCATTAAAAGAAAGACGTTATTCGTTTCAGCGAGATCTACTTACGAAATTTCAATCATTGACTTTTACTTATGAACGTGAAAATATTTTGTTAGCGCCCACCTACATCGGGAGACATGACCAGCCCAATTAAATAAGAGAAATGAGATCGAAAACGGAACGATTTACGTGTTCTTTCTTCCCGTGCGCTATTAGAGAATGGAACGGCAGAAAAAGGTTATGAAAGTGGTTAATGAACACTCTGCCAGGCACTTAAATATGATTTGCAGAATATCTATGTAGATGTCTCCCGAAAATTGTTCAGTCGTGTTAAATTTTTGCACGCTATTACATAAACACCCTGCTGTTGTTGGAATTACGGCTCCATAAAAGGATATACTGTCCTAATAGTTGGTGCACTTAGTTTGATTAATTTGAATTTGGTAAAAGCAATGGTTTATTGTCGCTATCCATCCTCTCAGAGTTAAATGCCACACCACGTCTCTTTGTCATAAATATGCTGCTTAAACCACCACTCTAGAGGTTTCGTATGCGTTTGCATTCGAGAGTGAAATCTGAAACAGATTGACACGAAGAGATATGGGAACGAGATAAATATTGGGAAAAAGAGAGAGTGAGTCAGGAGAGGAACGGCACGTGGAAACAGTGGAAGAGCGTCCGCGCTGGAGGGGTGGCGCGCATGTTTCAATCAGCGAGGGCGGCGTCCGTGAGCCCAGGTCGTAAATATGCCAGTTAACTATTACAAATCGACTCGCGTGTTCCAAAACCCGAGCACTGTTCATTAAATCAGGGCCTGATTCTGACAAATAGCGCACCCCCACTCGGCTCGGCCAACCTCCACCGCGCCGTCGGGGTGGCGGAGTACTTTCCAGCATTTTAGCTCTTTTCCGCTACTCCTTCCAACCCCCTCCCCCACCCCTCCAACATCGATCCACTTCGACGAAACGAAATTTGCAGACCTGTAAATTGGTTATTCGGGTGAAACTCGAAAGACCCATATTGCTGTGCTTGAAATTACGCTTTAGAACTGTCCGTTATGAACTCTGAAAAGAGAAGAAGGATTGCTGCATTTAAATTATTATTCTCGTTTGTGACTCTTTGTGGAATTCCTTTGAAACACATTTGGGGACACTTAATAAACGCGCTGTGACATAGCGTCACAGACTAGTGATTAGTGCATGGGATATGCGATTAGAAATGGACGTTCAATACATCTACATGTACATGGGATACTCTGCATATCACATTGAAGTGCTTGGCAGAGGGTTCGTCGAACCACCGTTATACTTTTTATCTCCCATTCCATTCTCGAATAGCGCGCGGGAAAAAGGAACACCTGAATCTCTCTTTTCGAGGTCTGATTTCTCGTATTTTATTCTGATGAACATTTCTGCGTATGTAAGTGGGAGTCAATAATATATTTTGGCATTCGGAGGAAAATGTTGATAATTAGAGTTTCGAAAGTAGCCCACGCCGCAGCGATAAGCGCTGTTGTTGTAATGATTCCCATCCCAGATCCTGTATCATTTCCGTAACACTGTATCCCCTGTATCGTGACAATACGAAACGAGCTGTCCTTCTTTGAACTCTTTCGATGTCCTTCGTCAAACCCACCTGATAAGGATCCCACACTGTGCAGCAATACTCCAAAAAAGGACGCACAAGCGTAGTGTATGCAGTTTCTTTAGTAGTTCTGTTTCATCTTTTAAGGGTTCTGCCAATAAAACGCAGTCTTTAGTTCGCCTTTCTCACGACATTATCTATGTGTTCTTTCCAGTTTAAGTCTGAAGTAATAGTAATTCCTAGATATTTAGTGCAGTTTACGGCCTTCAATTTTGATTGATTTATCTTGCAAACAAAGTTTAACGGCTTTATTTTCGTACTCATTTGGACGACTTCACACTTCTCTTTATTTAGAATCAGTTGCCAATTTTTATACCATAGTGATATCTTATTCAGATCGTTCTGCAGTTCGTTTTAAACTTCAGATTATTTTACTAGACGGTAAATAACGGCGTCTTTTGCAAACAACCTAAGATTTTCCCCTAAGTTTTTTATGTAAATAAGGAACGGCAAAGGACCAATAACACTACCCTGTGGAACGCCCGATATCACTTCTGTTTTAGTCGATGCCTTACCATCGATTACTACGAACTGTGTCCTCTCTGACAGGAAATCCCTTGTCCAGTCGCAAATATTGAGCGATATACCATAACCACGCAATTCGATTAAAAGCCGTTTTTGAGGTATGTTGTCAAAAGCCTTCTGGAAATCAAGAAATACGAAATCGATTTGCGAACCCTTCTCGATAGCACCCATCACTTCGTGTGAGGAAAGAGCTAGTTGCATTTCGCATGAACGATACAATCTGCTCATGGCAGCCTTGAATGGCGTATGTGTGTGTGTGTGTGTGTGTGTGTGTGTGTGTGTGTGTTTTAAGGGTCAAAATTAGGTAGTGTAGCTTCTTAGTTACCGCCCACGTAAAATGAGGATACGAAAATGTGTCTTCACTTTAGTCAGTACTGTGCGTACTGACGAAGTCCAAATAACGCCACCTTACTGTATAATGACTTTTATTATGTGAAGAAATAGCTAAGATTTCTAAAACTGTAGTTGTTTTGTCTCGTACGACGTTGTGGTCTGGACGGCTCCTTTAGTCAATATTTGTTTTAAGTTGTAAACCACGTCACTCTGTTGGAAAACGTAGGAGACATTTTATTTGTGTTGGGCCATGCCAGCGGCAATTTTTCCCTTCTGCTAACCATTATTCAATTACTTTTTGTACCTTATTATTATTATTATTATTATTATTATTATACAAAAATTACATTGTCGTAAATTAACTCGTGTAGAAATTTCAAAAAGTGTTGAAACACGTCGAGTTCTATAAATAGACTAGCTTAACGTCCGCTGCTTCGCATGCGTAGACTGGTTGGTCTGCACCAGTTGTTTCTCCCTCTTAATACAAATGATCATAGACTTGGCTAAAGTACTATAATTAATGAAATGTTGTGGTCTACTTGTAGCCGCGGCAGAATGGCCGTGCGTGCTGAGGCGCCATGCTGCGGTGCACGCTGCTGTTCGCTGTCGGGGTTTCGATTCGCCCCTCAAGAATGGGTGTTTGTGTTGTCCTTAGAGCCGGCCGCGATGGCCGAGGGGACTGAGGCGCTTCAGTCGCGGTCTGCACGGCCACTACGGTCGGAGGTTCGAATCCCCCTTCGGACATGGATATTTGTGTCGTTATTAGGATTAGCTAGTTCATAAGCAGTTTGTAAGTTTAGGGCCTGATGACCCCATAGTTAAGTCCCATAAGCTATAAAAACATTTGAACATTTTTGTTGTCCTTAGAATAAGTTAGTCTATGTTAGTTTAATTAGTTTGTAAGTCTTAGGTACTGATGACCCGAAGTTAACTCTCTTAAGATTTATATACATTTGAACATTTTATCTTACTACCTGTAACCCTCTATGTTGAATTTACAAAGATATCCCAACATGTGTCTTTTAAATTCTAACCAAGTATACAAATATCATTTTTCGTAATTCTGGGTTCAAAATAGGCTTAGTAGCAACGTATTTTCAAAAAATGTTTCAACCCCTATTTCACCTCCTAAATGATTAATTTTCTGAAAATATCGTAACAAGTATCTTTTTAATTCTGACCAAGAAAACATGTAACAATTTATGTGGTCGTAGCTCCAAAATTGTCCTATAGCAAAATATTTTCGAAAAAATCCCCTCTGCAATTTAACCTCCTTGATGGTTGAATTTCCAAAAATACCGAAACACGTATTTCTTAAATTCTAACGAACAATATAAATACCAAATTTTTCAGCTCTAGCTTCAAAATTGTTATTACAACAATGTGTTTCGGAAAAGAATTTTTGATGCCCTATTTTCCCCCTTAGTTGCTGAATTTCCA
This sequence comes from Locusta migratoria, assembly GCA_026315105.1. Classification (NCBI taxonomy): domain Eukaryota; kingdom Metazoa; phylum Arthropoda; class Insecta; order Orthoptera; family Acrididae; genus Locusta; species Locusta migratoria. The sequence continues at coordinate 479,132,274 of CM048748.1, forward strand.
AAAATACCGAAACTCGTGTCTTTTTAATATTGATCAAGATTTCATATCCGAAGTTTCGTAGTTGTAGTTTGAAATTTGATTTAACAGCAACATTTTATTGAAAATCAATTTTTTGCGTCTCCTATTTTACCCCCTTATTGGTTGAATTTAAAAAATGCCGAAACATGTGTGTTTTAAATTCGAACCCTGAATTAAAATTCGAAATTTTGTAGTTCTAGCTTCAAAATTGTCTAAATAGCAACGTATTTTGAAAAAAAACCTTTCATCCCTATTTCACCCCCTTATGGACAGAATATCGAGAAATCGCTTTTGAAATGACGCCTTCAGAGTAAGATTAGCACCCTCTCCAAATTTCAAGTTTCTATCTTCAGTGGTTTTGGCTGGTCGATGATGAGTCTGTCAGTAAGTCAGTCAGTCAGTCAGTCGGGACACTGCCTCTTGTGTATAGAGATTATATTATATTAGCTGTTCGTTCCATAGATCCGTATTGAGGAGGTCCTCGTGAATGTGGAACGAGACCATATAGTTTTGTTAGTTTTTTATTGCAAATATGAATAATAAAAGTAATGGTATGAATATATATAATACATCATTTCGTTCTATTTAGAAATTCGTCAATGGAGTAGAAGGAGTTGCTCACTAATAAGTCTTTCAGGCTCCACTTAAATTGGATTTTATTTGCAGCTAAATTTTTTATGGTTGCTGACAAATTATTGAAAATCTGTGTTTCTGTAGAGGACCCCTTTTTGAACTAAAGTAAATACTTTTAAGTCATTGTGTAGATCGTTTTGTTCCTAATATTGCATGTGTGAACTGAGGTGTTCGTTGGAAAAAATATATGTTACTTACGGCAAATTTAATAGAGGAATAAATATACTGAGAGGCGTCGTTAGCATACCATGTTACTTCTGTCAAATGGCGTATGTACATGACAGGTCAGATGAGGACAATATAATCTGCCAGAAACCTGTCAAACTAAATAAACTAATTAGCATTCTTCGATATTATTTTTTACGTTGTACTTTCGATAGTACTGTTGAAGGAAATTGACGACAATGAGTCTTTAACGTTTCTTTTAAATATAAAAGCATTAAGATATTGTTAATACTAATTTCCGGAGGTTCAGAAACTCCGAAGTATGAAAACGTTGCATAATTTCGAACACATGGGACAGTTAACGCCGCACATTCTAAACATAATGTAAGTAATTATTTTTATCCATAATTCTCCTTAACTTACGAAAATGTCACACTGTCAAACCATAGTGATCTCACTTAGCATACGAATGTACACACGTCGAAGTCATCACCATGAATATTCTGGGCATTTGCGCGTTGCAAGGTCCCTGTGTTTTCTAATGCCACCAACTTTTACCATGCAGGTATCCCTGACACTAAAAATGTTCTCTACACGATTTCCATCATACAGGGAACACATACAGGATCGCTTCTGGGAGGAATTTCTTTATGGCTGGCCTTCTTACGTTTCTTTTCCACGTCATTAAGTAGTGAGGTCCTAATTATAATTTTCTTGTAGTTGAACGATTTACGTGCTATGTTCTCAGGGCTTTTTTGTTTTGGCGTGTAAAGAACATCAGAAAATTGAGGCGTATTTGTTCTTGATTCTTTGTTACTACTTCCAGTAGAACGACTAAAATTAAGAGTTTCTTCTGTGCAAGAACCCTTTGAAGTTATTTCCAATGAGTGATAGACTTGGTGGCCCTTCTTGAGTACTACTGGGATGTCAACCTTCCTTTGCACTGTTGCATGTAGACCTATATCCCCACCGTGGCGTTAAAGTGGTACCATGTACTTCGTAAAGGTACAAATTTGTCTGTCTTAACATTATAAAGTATTATGATAAACTCAGTTATGTCACATTCATGAGGAAGGTAGAAGGATCAGGAGAAAATAAGAACACCATGAATTCGTGGACCCAGCAGAGCGAAATTTTATTGACACATTCTTGAGGATGTGTACAACACACGATCACGCAGTCAGAACCATACGCACGCCAGTACAGTCACCGGACCATGCACAATGCCGACGCTAGTACCGTGTATACCCTCCTGTTGCAGCAATGCAGGGTGCAACATTCTCGTGAAGATGATTGTAGACGTGCCGAGTGAAGTCTTACGGTATGGCCTGCCATGAAATTTCCATCTGATGTCTCAGTTGTACCAGATCTCGTGTCGGTCGCGTAGACCACGCCAAGATGACTTTCCATCCAGCTCCTGACATACTCAATGGGGGACAGATCTGGAGATAATGATGGGCAGGGTATTTGACGTACACCTAGAAGAGCACCGTTGGTTGTACGGGATACGTGTCGACGGGTATTGTCCTGTTGGAGAAGCGCATCGCCTTGTTAGCATACGAATGGTGGCAAGACGGGTTGAATGACGGTTTCAATGTACCGTCTAGTGTTCAATTTTCGCACAACGAACACCAGTGGAGAACGCCATGATGACAGGTGACGGCCCTGTTTGTCTCTGCCGCGTACACTGCACTGCACGACTGTCGTTGCTGCAGACGACGTCCCATCATAAGCGCCTACCATGACACCATTGGAGGCAGCCTGAACGGTCTTGGGGCGTGAGCGGAGGACACTCTAACGCCACACATGATCGTGCATCATTGTGAGGGGAGCGATATTCTACACTCGCCATTCTCCTCTGGCGATCGTCTAGAGAACATTGAACAGTGCACGGTACACTGAAACCATCATACCACGTCTTGCTACCACTCATGCACCAGCAATGTGATATGTTTTTCTAACCGGACAATGCAGATCCACATTGGGGGCCGGGGGCGGGCGAGGGAAGCTCTAAAAAATGTTCGAATGTTTGTAATCCTATGAGCCCAAATTACATTGGTCATCAGTCCCTAGTCTTACAAACTACTTAAACTAAGTTAAACTAACCTAAGGACACACACACATCCATGCCCTATGGAGGATTCGAACCTCCGACGAGGATGGCCGCGCGATCCGTAACGTGGCACTCCAGACCGCTCGGCTACTCCCGCGCGGCAGGGAATCTCATGCCGTCCCTTAAACCCGTCCTATCACACGCCATATCGAAAGGAACAAAACAGAAAATGCTCCTGTGGTGTAACGTAACATACGTGCCAGAATTACATTATAAAATGAAAAGTTCGTCTGCCACAAAGGGAGACACTTAGATACTTCCGATAACACAGCTGTAACACTACAGCGAAAACCAAATCTACCGGGTGACCAAAAAGTCAGTATAAATTTGAAAACTTAATAAATTACGGAATGATGTAGATAGAGAGGTAAAAATTGACACACGCTTGGAATGACAAGGGGTTTTATTAGAAAAAAATATAAAAATACGTCCGTCAGATGGCGATTCATCTGATCGAAAAAGCAATAGTTATCATAACAAATTAAGACAGAGCAAACATGATACTCAATATGTTCACCATCATTCCTCAACAATAGCTGTAGTCGAGGAATAATGTGAACAGTACTATAAAGAATGTCCGGAGTTATGGTGAGGCATTGGCGTCGGATGTTGACTTTCAGCATCCCTAGAGATCTCGGTCAATCACGATACACTTGCGACTTCAGGTAACCGCAAAGCGAATAATCGCATGGCTGAGGTCTGGGGACCTGGGAGGCCAAGCATGACGAAAGTGGCGGCTCAGCACACGATCATCACCAAACGACGTACGCAAGAGATCTTTCACGCGTCTAGGAATATGGGGTAGCGCGCCATCCTGCAAAAAATTCGTACGTTCCAGCAGGTGTTTATCAGCCAGGCTCGGTATGATGCGATTCTGTAACATATCGGCGTACCTCTCAACCGTCGCGGTAGCAGTTAGAAAATCAGAATCACGCAGTTTTTCTAAGAAAAAAGGCCCGATAACGGTAGATGTGGTAAATCCAACCATTTCTTTCTCGTCTCGAGTTTCCACGACAGTTCTAGGATTTTCGGTTGCCTAAGTTCTGCAGTTGTGGGCGTTTACAGACTGTCGGAGCGTGAAATGAGTTTCGTTGGTCCACAACACGTTACTCAACCAATCTTCATCTTCCGTCATCGTTTGAAATACCCACACCGCAAATGTCCTCCGCTTCACTAATTCGCCAGGTAACAGTTCACGATGCCGATAGATTTTGTAAGGATAGCATCGGAGAGTAGGCCTAAGTGCCAACGAGACAGTAGTGTATGGAATGCCGGTGGGACGTGCGATTCCACGAGCGCTGACTTCCCCGTGCATAGACGAACTCGCTACAGTCTTCATTTCTTCCTGAACTTACTCAGCAGAATTACGCCTTGTGCTCGGTCGGCCACTACGGGGTCAAAGGACCCGTGGCTTCAAAATTTGATATCATTCTCGCCACAGCTGCATTTCTTACGGACCTTTACCCGTTCGAATTACCTTCCTACGGTGATACGATCGTAATACTGAACTAGCAAATTCCCCATTCTCATAATACAGGTTCACTTAAAAGTGCCTTTTCACGTAAGGCCAACATGCTACGACTGCTGATGCATCTGATTCTCTCATTACAGCTGCTTTTATACACGATTTTCATGCGCAGTCACTGACTTTTTCTGTCCTGGCCATCTGTCGGACATTTTTTGAACTTTTTTTGTTCTAAAAAAACCCCATGTCATTCCAAGCATATGTGTCAATTTTTACCTCTCTATCTACATTATTCCGTGATTTATTAAGTTTTGAAATTTATACTGATTTTTGATCACCCGGTGTAAATTAAACAACGCCGAGAAACACTACGACCGCGTTTTGCTCACTTCCCAACCTCTGCATCCGATTGCAGCGATCGTGTAATGCCCGACAAGGCGCCTCAGACCACGCGGTCAGTCCCGCGCGGCCCATCAGTCCACTGGCGCGGGATCACCAATATTGCCGGACTTTCCGAACAGGGCTCGTAAACATGTCGATGTGGGCCGTGTGGCATTGGATCTGTTGGCATTGCCGGAGCATCGGCACCGCGACTGTTGCTTAACTCGCCGGCAACTGCGATAATTGGACGCCGATTGAAATGCGTCGCGACGCCGTGTGCTGGCGTCCAGCGCCCAGCGTCCAGCGTCCAGCGACCAGCTGCAGATGGCCGGGCGCTAATCTGGACGGGATTGATTGGAGTTGCGGCCATTACGCGCCGCTCGCCGCGCGCTCAATTATGTTTTGGGCGCGCCGAGCGCTTTATGGCGGGCACCATCCGCGGCTGGCTGGCCTGCTATCTGCTGCCCTCGCTCCCCCGTATATCTGTGTCTCGCCGACTCTGCCGCTCTTTCGACTGCATTCATAACCCTCACCCCCTCACACACACACACGCGCGCGCGCGCGCGCGGCAGTCTCGAATACCCGAATAACTACAGCGAAACTGGGGAATCACAGGCGTGAAAGAGGGACAGAGGCGGGAGGGGTGCTGGTGGGGAACGAGGGGCTGAGCGTGGTGTCCGCTACGGCTGCCTCCGGCATTCGCCCGCGGGTCCGCAAAATTGCGGTCCTTGATTAAAATATGGGCAATATCGTGTTTTCTCTGCGTTCGCTTCGTCGCGCACCGCAAACACTGCATCAGGCGCGGGCCGAAAAAGCGCCGCCGGGTTTTCCGGATAAAGCCGTGCGTATGCGGGGGGTGGGGGGAGGGGGCGGGACTTCAGAAGGCGAGCGGGCCGCCGGGGTGATGGAGGGTGCGGCAGCGGAGCAGCCCGCGAGCCGCGGCCGGCGGTCTGCCAGGTGCGTCTGCCCTGCAAATTGTGGCCTCTGTCCGGGCGGTAGCCGCGCCGCGTTCGCTCTATTAACGAACAACTGCGCGCCGGACAGCCGGAATTGTTTCCGCGTCGTCGGGCGTGCAGCTCTCGCCCTGGCGGTGCGTGTGGAAATACTGCTCCGGCCGATATTACTGCACTGACGCCGCACAAATTCGCACTGCTGCCGTCGACGCGCTGTTTTTACTGACAGTGCCACTTACTTAGCTCGCAGTGATCGCGAGTAGCTCGCACAGCATAAAATCACAGCAAGGCCATTCTATTGACTTCTCCGTCACGATGTCTGACATTGTTCTTAGGGTTCTGGTCGCAGCTACGTTTTCAGTTTATTATGCCCAACTGTTTGCTACCCTGAGGACAGTAAAGCAGATGAAACGGCGTCCTGTCAAGAAATTCCTCATTTGTTCAGATTTCCAAGACACAAACACATAGAGATAAAAAATAAACAAAATTCACATCCACCGCCATTGCCACCGGAGAACAAATGGAGGCTAACTAGTGTGGACGCATAAAAAGAACGTACACACTACATTTTGCCAAAGTGTAAAGTCATGGTGAAATAAAATAGCCTGTGAATCATATGGATTGTTTGTGAAGAGTAAGTGCACTCCGAAACGATCCGTAAGTAATAGACAACATACGCTGGTGATAGATGTACTCCTGCTCACCAAAGTTACGTTTTCACACTCGAAATAGCGTGTTAACTCATCACAATATTCACACAGAATTCGTTGTTTGTCTACGTCTGATTTTGTAACAAGGGTCCTACATGACCACACAATTTAAAGTCACGGATATAACAACAACAACAACAACAACAAAGTAAATAAATAAAAAATCGCGTTTTAGTCCTAATTTTTCCCATTCGATTAGTACTAAAATAATGTATTTCCATTTTCACAGTTGTAAAGAAATCTCTGATGATTTTCATTTTCCAGCTGTAAATAAATAAAGAAACCACTGACGATTTTCATTTTCCCCAGCTGTAAATAAATAAAGAAACGACTGATTATGGCACAGAGATGCTGAAACATGTTTGGGTAACAAATAAGAACAGTGTCATGCAAATTAGACGGACCTCATTCCAAGAATTTTGTCTGCAAACACGGAAATCGTAATATTTCCATATCCAAAATAATGGACGTACTTTTATTTCTGCGAACTCGCAGCCTCGACACTGGTATTTATTTTAAATATCTCTTGTTTCTGGCAAGGTTTTCGGGAGGTTTTCCTTGGTTGTAAGGCGAATGCCGGAGCTGGTAAGCCCCTCCCACTTATTCCCAATTGGGATTCTCCCTTTAGCCCCACTATCAGCTTGTCTGATAATTGGCTGAATAGAACCGCGACTCTTTATGGGCCGGATCTCAAACAGCCCGCTCCACTCCTCGGAGTGGAGAATGAAAAGAATAAGGTATTTTTTAAGTAAAGACATCTTCGTCTACGGTTTGATGCAGTTTAACACTCTATGTCCCATTTTAGCGATATCTTACCTCATCTCTCTGACTGGAAGAAGGGACTGATGACCATAGTTGTTTAGCCCCAACCAATCTAAAAATACAAATAAAAATAAATAAATAATCTGCTGGGACGTCTCAACGAAACCTGTTGAGACGGACCTGAAGCATAAAATGTTGTTATCAAAAATCGTTATTTATTTCACTCTTATCACATTCTTTAACTGACTTCACAGTCTGTTACTTCTCACACCTCCCAGCTGAAGACAGGGACTGTGTCGCTTGAACATTGAACCGACCGAGCTGGAAGCTGTAATCCTCGCCACACTTGAGAAACCTTAGAATGTTTTGCTGCCAGAACAGTACACAGTCTTTAGTATTACCATCCGACTACAAACTCCAAAAGAGCATTATCAAGTATTTCCCTTTCTGTTGCAGGTAAGGACTTGGAGTCTCGTTACGTTTCGGTGGTCAACGGATTTTGGACAATCAAATGAGTATGTCGGTGAGTATCAGTCTAATGTCTTCATAATGTAAGACTATCTAACATTTATTGTTGAAACCCCACCGAGCTTTTATTTTACCTTCATTAAGACATATCAGCCACAGTCACTTCCTACATTGCAAACGTGAATAGAACTGGGAAAATTGTTAACATTGGTACGATATAACGCCTCCTTGACGCGGGTTTTCAAAGTATAGAGGTACATTTACATGAATATAGATTAAAAAGGTACTTTTTAGCCAATAAATCGTACGAGACGCTAGATATAGTTGGATATTATGACGAAAACAGACAGGTGGCCTGTACCATCTGCCTGATGATAGTTGTTACTTGTCTTTCAGAAAAATCGGTGAAGAAACCGAATGAACGCTGCAGAAAACTGTAGGCAGTGAATTAAAGAAATTGCTTTCCTCCAAAAATGTAGAGACCCATATCATCTGCGTGATTACTAGTTTTCTCGACGTATTCGAATGATTTAAAGCTTCTATAGCGATGAGCCGATCGGTGGCTAAATCCTGTAGCAGTACTCCGCCGACTTTCGTACCCATTATAATCAGATGAAGTGAATTCGCTTGAAAATGATGGGTATGAAAATAATCGAAACACAACAAAATGATGACTCCACCGCTCGAATGATTTCCCAGTGGATTTATCATGTAGACGGCTACTTTCTGTCAGAATCGCGTTTTTCTTTGTAAATCGGTTTCGTATATGATGTAAAATATCCATCCGCCACATACATTTCTGAGATTTAGTTGAGAAAAATTCAGCAGTCAGTTGAGCTAGAGAAATATTTATTTTAAGGCGGGTATCATCCACAAACTGGAATTGGTACAAACTGGCTTTTTATAAAGAAAAAAATTTTGGACAGAAAAGTTAATGACAAAAAGATGGTGGCCTACATAAAGGTCGAATCAGAGATTTGAAAAGCCGGTACTTCACGGAATAATGTAGGCAAAGACGTAAAATTGGACATACGTGCTTGAAATGACAACGGTTATCATTGAAACGAAAAAATATTTGTGAGTTGACATAGGGGGTGATTTGAAATGGAACGACGGTATAAAATCAAGAGTGAGTCAGGGAGATCTCAGACTGAGATTTATTGGGAGAATCCTCGGGAAGTGTAGACCGTCAACAAAGAAAGTTCTTCACGGTCAGCGGTTGAGTGTTGGTCATCAGTGTGGGACGCCTAAGACGTACGTTTAACAGCAGACCAGAGAAGCCGCAGCCGAGAGCAGCTCGATTCGTTACGGGCACAACTGGTCCGGCGCGAAGGTTTCACTCTGACGATCAGGAAACCCCAGAGACAGGCGCTGCCAGAGTCGAGTTATGATCGCGGTACGGCCTCTGCCAATCTTCAGAGAGCGTACGTACGCTTCACGAAGAGTCAATAAGTATTTCGCTCCTTCCTACGTATATCTCGCGAAGCGACCACCAGCAAAGGTCGGGGAAATTAGAGCCCACACGCGGCATACAGGCAACCATATTTCCGGGAACCACACCCGACTAGAATAGGACGATGTATATGTGGTACGCGAAGTACCCTCCGTGATGTGGCTTGTGGAGTATACATTCAGATGCAGAATCTACAAAACGACTACTAGATGGCGCTTCATACGATAAAACGCTGTAATCAGCGACGACAAGTACACTACTGTCCATTAAAATTGCTACATCAACAAGAAATACAGATGATAAACGGGTATTCATTGGACTAATATATTATACTAGAGCCGACATGCGATTACATTTTAACGTCATTTGGATGCATAGATCCCGAGAAATCAGTACCCAGAACAACCACCTCGGTCCGTAATAACGGCCTTGAAACGCCTGGGCATTGGCTCCAACAGAGCATGGATGGCGTGTACAGGTACAGATGCCCATGCAGCTCAACACCATACCACAGTTCATCCTGAATGCATCAAGAGTACTGACTGGCGTATTGTGACGAGCCAATTGCTCGGCCACCATTGACCAGAAGTTTTCAATTGGTGATAGATCTGGAGAATGTGCTGCCCAGGGCAGCAGTCGAACATTTTCCGTATCCAGAAAGTCCCGTACAGGACTTGCAACATATGGTCGTGCATTATCCTGCTACAATGTAGGGTTTCGCAGGGTCGAATGAAGGTTAGAGCCACGGGTCGTAACACATCTGACATATAACGGCCACTGTTCAAAGTGCCGTCGATGCGAACAATAGGTGACCGATGTAACCAATGGCACCCCTTACCATCACGCCGGGTGATACGCCAGTATGGCGATGACGAATACACGATTCCAATGTGCGTTCACCGCGATGTCGTCAAACATGGATGCGACCATCACGATGCTGTAAACAGAACCTTGATTCATTCGCAAAAATGACTTTTGCCATTCGTGCACCCAGGTTCGTCGTTGCGCTCTTGTCTGTGATGCAGCGTCAAGGGTAATCGCAGCCATGGTCCCCGAGCTGATATTCATACTGCTGCAAACGTCGTAGAACTTTTCGTGCAGATGGTTGTTGCCTTGCAAACGTCCCCATCTGTTGACTCGGGGATCGAGACGTGGCTGTACCATTCGTTACAGCCATGCGGATAAGATAAGATGCCTGTCATCTCGACTACGATTGATACGAAGCCGTTGGGATCCAGAACGGTGCTCCGTATTGCCCTTCTGAACCCACCGTTTCCATATTCTGCTAACAGTCATAGATAGCGACCAACGCGAGCAGCAGTGTCGCGATACGATAAACCGCAATCGCATTAAGTTACAATCCGACCAAAGTCCTCCTTACACGAAGAATCAGAACAACTTTTCACCAGGCAACGACGATTAGCTGCTGTTTGTGTGTAAGAAATCGGTTGGAAACTTTCCTCATGTCAGCACATTGTAGGTGTCGCCACCGGCGCCAAACTTGTGTGAACTCTCTGATAAGCTAATCATTTGCATATCACAGCATTTTATTCATGTCGGTTAAATTACGCGTGTGTAGCACGTCATCCTTGTGGTGTAGCAATTTTAATGGCCAGGAGTGTATTTTATGACCACATTGTGAACAGCACTGTGTAGAGACGTGGCTCTGCAGGGTGCGCTGGTATGTAACCCACTGGCTGGAGGCGTGCACAGGTGGCTCAGTCGGTAGGGCGCTTGCCCGCGGGAGAAAGACGTTCTGGTGCCCAATCGGGGTGTGTCTTTAGTTTTCATTCAGGATGCACGACATTACTTCGCGTGGCGGAAGACCGTAGAACAGGACAGAGGTTTTGTGGGAAAATTTTTTCACGTGCGCGATTCCTATTACGTGTAACAAATAATTGTGGAACAAAAAATATGAGACATTAATTTCTTAGCATACTTCGTAATTCAGCGTCCTAAAGCACCTGAGCTGCTCAAGTAGTTGTAATTCATCAGTCACAGAGTCGTAACATGATTTCAAAGACAACGTGCATAGTGCTTTGACATCGTATCATAGTGACAACATCCAAAGGATGTAGGAATGGCAGAGCGGGGGGCTGTGAGTGGCCCCGACGTGTCAGAAACAGGGAAACGGCGGAAATTTATGAATGGCCACCAATGGCGCAGTCGCGCGTGAATGAAAAAGAAAGATCTCGGCAAGCTATTTCCATTTTGGGCGCGTGTTTCGAATGAGAAGTCGGCGCGGACAAGTTAAATATTTGGTGCCGTCAATCGCCGGGACCAGCTGTCAGCGGAAGTCCCGTCTAATGCCAGTTTCATGTTTCCGCCACCGGTAATAGCAGCGATCGACCGCCAGCCGCCAGAATCCTTGCATGAGGGCGGTTGCGTAGGCACGCCAGTCGGCGAAAAAAATACGCGACTTGAGTGCGTGACGCACGTACAGGTGGGAGCGCGCCTGAGGGGCACTCGGCGAGAGGGGCGGGAAGGACTCCGGGCGGGCGAGTGGTCCTGAGCGCTGGGAGAAACAGCAGGTCAGGTCACTGCCGTCCACCAGAAGGGGCGTCTGTCAAGGCGCGACAGGGCCAGCTGCAGGAGAATTCACGACTGTAACACAATGGTGGGAACACAACGAACTCCAGAGAGCAACGACATACACTCTACTCAAAGGGTCATTACAACGAAACCCATCAGTAAAATTAGACAACGCAAATATAAAACATACAGTAGTCACACGCTATCTTGGTATCCACATTGATGAAAGACAAAATTTCCACGAACACATTAAGATAACCACAAACACAGAAAACATTACACAAGTTGGCAAGGCTTAATTGAACCACTTACAGACCGGCTCTGTCAGCTATACGAACATATCACTGTGCTCTCTTCGAGTCAGTATGCCGGCCACAGTGGCCGAAGGGACTGCCGAAGGGACTGAGGCGCTCCAGTCACGGTCTGCACGGCCACTACGGTCGGTAGTTCGAATACCCCCGTGGGCATGGATTTTGTGCCGTCCTTAGGATTAGCTAGTTCATAGTTAGTTTGTACGTTTAGGAACTGATGACCCTGCAGTTAAGTGCCTTCAGCTTAACAAACATTTATTCAAGTCAGTTGTTTCGAGTACGAAATATCGTCTCGGGATAGATTAAAGATTGATTTTCACTGTAAAAATGTGTACATGTTTCGCCACTGTTATAGAATATTTAAGATTTTGGTGTATACTACTTTTTTGTGTTTTTCATTGTAAACAAATTGCAACATTTGAAAATGCCAGTCTGTTGAAACGTGTCATGCAGCTTAGTCTGTCGAAATTAGCCATGTTTTCTTAATAAAGATGTTGACTATAGCCTTTGTTTCAATTTTTTTCTTTTTTATCTTCGAATTACGAATGTTTGGGGTACCTCAGATCGATCACTACTTTGATGGTTGTGCTCTCCTTTCCTCCCAGTAGTTCTGATCATTTCTTTCTTTCTTCCTCTGGTATCTGGTGTTGGTCTTACTTCGAAACTCCTAGTTTTGACTTTGCTCACGGTCTGGGCCATACCCTTCCTTAACATGACTTCGGTAATCTGCAGTTCTTTCAGATCCTTTTTCGCTTCCTTAAACCTACCCCATTCGGGGTATAAGTCCGCAGTCGAGAATTCCGTTTCATGATATCCGAGAGTCTCTCCGACTTTACATAGAGGACTTCGTTACTTTAAAAAACATGTTTGTTATCTTGGAATCTGGGACCAACGACATTCCTCAAAACGTTCCTGTCCTCTACTTCCAGTTTTTCCAATTGACCTTTCTCTCCCTCGACTAGTGTCTCTGCTGCATAGAGTGCTTCTGGCTTAATTAGTGTTCCAATAGAGAGAATTTATTTCAGAGTAAAAGTAAATATTTTACAAATTAGTATTATCCATTACTTTGATCAAACTTTTACTTTTAGTGATATTTGAACACTCTGTGTATAAAAATTATGAGAGGAGATATCCGGCCAGAGGGAACAGAGCGTTCGAGTGCACAGTACCTGGAGGGGGCGCGCGAAGTGCGAGCCCCCAGCCGAGTAGGCAACCGCGCGGCGCACGGCAGTGATAATGCGGGCAAGTTGCGCGGCAGCTGCGCTGCACAGTGCGGCCGGCGGCTCGGGCTCGGCAGCTCCATATTCATGGCGCCGCGGCCCAGCCCCGCGTTCTCACGCGCCCCCGCAGCCTGCTCGGCCAAACTCCGCCGCCTCTCATCACTGCACGTTTCCAACAGAGCCTGCGTTTCTCGAAGACACTGCTTCGGAAGCTCAGTTTACACTACTGGCCATTAAAATCGCTACACCAGGAAGAAATGCACACGATAAGCGGGTATTCGTTGGACAAATATATTATACTAGAACTGACATGTGATCACATTTTCACGCAGGTTGGGTGCATGGATAGTGAGAAATCACTAACCAGGACAACCACCTCAGGCTGTAATAATGGCGTTGATACGCCCCTGGGCATTGAGTCAAACAGAGCTTGCATGGCGTGTACAGGTACATATAACCTGCAGCTCATCAGTTCATCAAGAGTAGTGACTGCCGTATTGTGACAAGCCAGTTGCTCTGGCAGCATTGCCCAATTGGTGAGAGATCTGGAGAATGTGCTGGCCAGGACAGCAGTCGAACATTTTCCGAATCCAGAAAGGCCCGTTCAGGACCTGCAACATGCAGTTGTGCATTATTCTGCTGAAATGTAGAGTTTTGTAGGGATAGAATGAAGGGTAGAGGCACGGGTCGTAACACATCTGAAATGTAATGGCCACTGTTCACAGTGCCATAGATGCGAAAAAGAGGTGACAGAGACGTGTAACCAATGGAACCCCAATACCATCCCGCTGGGTGATACGCCAGTATGACGATGATGAATACACGCTCCCATTGTCCATTCACTGTGATGTCCCAAAACACGGATGCGACCATCATGATGCTGTAAGCAGAACCTGGATTCATGCGAAAAAATGACGTTTTCCCATTCGTGCATGTAGGTTCGTCATTGTGTACACCATCGCAGGCGCTCATGTCTGTGATGCAGTATCAAGGGTAACCGCAGCCATGGTCTCTGAGCTGATAGTCCATTCTGCTGCAAACGTCGTCCAACTGTTCGTGCAGATTGTTGTTGTCTTGCTTACGTCCCCATCTGTTGAGTTCTGGATCGGGACATGGTTGAACGATCTGTTACATCCATCGGATGAGATGCCTGTCATCTCGACTGCTTCGGATACGATGCCGTTGGGATCCAGCACGGCATTCTGTATTGCCCTTCTGAAACAACCGATTCCATATTCTGCTAACTGTCATTGAATCGCCACCAATGCGTGCAGCAATGTCGCGATACAATAAACTGCAATCACGATAGGCTACAGTCTGACCTTTGTCAAAGTCGGAAATGATGGTACGCATTTCTCCTCCTTACACGAGGCATCACAACAACGTTTTACCATGCAACGCCGGTCAACTGTTGTTTGTGTATGAGAAATTGGTTGGAAACTTTCCTCGTGTCAGAAAGTTGTATGTGTCGCCACCGGCTCCAACCTCGTGTGAATGCTATGAAAAGCTAATCATTTGCATATCAAAGCATCTTTTTCCCCCTGTCGGTTAAATTTCGCGTCTGTAGCACGTCATCTTCGTGGTGTAGCAATTTTAATGGCCAGGAGTGTAAATTCCAATTATGTTTTCATCCATCCAAATAAGATGGGTGAGGTCACACTCTTCGAACAGTTTTTTCTCTCCACCGCATATAAAAACAGCAGTCGGAGTAAAACCACGCGCCATAGTCCACGTCATTTACGAAGGCAGCCAGTTTTCAGCCGTTCTGCGCACCCCCCTCCATTTCCGCAACGACAGCCAACGCCAGGAGCGACTGCTGGCGCTCGGCCGTCGCTCCTCGCCTCTACGCTTTTCCTGTCGCTCCGCCTCTATACGCGGAAGGCCTTCTTATATGACGCCATCTGTAGTCGACAGTTCACGCGCTACGGACTGAAGACTACAACAACAGCAACTTAATATATTAATTTTTAGAGAATTAGAAAATGTATACAATGTTTTTGAGTTATATACGTGATCTTTCTTTCTGTGTGAAATTATTATATATTTCTGTCTAAAATAGTTGATGTTAGTTCTTAAGAAGAAGGGAAAGAAACCTTTGTAAAGCAAGAACGATATCTATAGGTAACAGTGCTTTGGGGTACCCGTCCGAGACGTTTAGATAGATCGGAAGAGAGGATATGGAGGTGTGTGGAGTCGGGATCTGGTAGAAGAACGACGACAAGTAGACAAGGCAAAATGTGGAGCACGTCCGCTACCAAGTGCGGTTCTGACGACGGAGAACATACGGGGCGGATTCATCAAATGTTGCGCCACTATGTAATGATGGGAAACTATAGTGATGGAAGAAGTTTGTTGCTTCAACTTAAATACGAGAAGATATTACACCCTTAAAATACAACAAGCAATTCCTTTTTTCAAAATTGTATCACATTTCCAACCTAGAGAAGAAGCTACAATCAAGAAAATAGAGGGGAAGACAGGAAAGACAAGAGAACAGAATATAAAGAGTCCGATAGTAGTTAAGAAGAACGATGATGGATGGAAAAATACAAGATAACTTTGTTTTCCTTTGCAAAAAAATTAAAATTCTGTGCCAAGAGCGCTCAGCGCCACGCCCGTTGCCAAAGTGCCACAACTGCCTTCCAGTTCTGTGTCTGGCTCTTTCTCCTCCTGATTTGTTTTCTTCCCGATTCGTAGGTGTGCTCTTGTTGTTTCGCACTTCATCACTTAAACGACAGCCGTACCAGACATGAGGCGTGGCGGCGGCGCACTCAGCGCCAGCACGCGCCACCGAAGCCTTCCGCGCGAGCCGCCACTTGGCGTCACACCGCCAGCACCCGCGCAAACTCTCAAGAGTACAGCTGAACACCAGCCCAGGCTTCTGCTGTGATGCTACTGACAATGAGGTTGAGTAGCGCAGCTTCCCGTACGACTGATCGAGAATTCAGATCTCGTTGTCTCCTATTATTTTACTTTTCAAATCAAAATTATTTACAATCTTATTTTTAGTAAATTTATTTAATTAAATATTTTAAGGCCTAAAACTTCATTAACTCTATTTCATAATATTACTGCCCCTGTTATTCTATCTTAATGCTCTCTTTCCCGCGGAATGGACGCGTATGAGGTTCGACTCCTCCCTCGCGCATGGGTGTGCGTGTTGTCTTTAACGTACGTTACTTTAAGAAGTTTGCAAATTTAAGGACCGATGACCATAGCAGTTTGGTCCGATAGGTTAACAAACATTTGAACATCTGATCTGATTTATTTTTCATATTATGATTATTTTTTTGGTTCAAAATGTTCAAATGTTTGTTGAGCTTATGGGATTTAATTACGGGGTCATCAGTCCCTAAACTTACAAACTACTTATCAACTACCTTATACTGAGGACGGCACAAACATCCATGGCCGAGGGGGGATTCGAACCCCCGACCGTAGTGGCCGTGCAGACCGTGACTGGAACGCCTCAGTCTCCTCGGCCACAGCAGCCGGCTATTTTTTTGGTAGAATCAGGTTTTTTTTCATTAATAGCCTGTAATTAGATCTGAAGTAGAACCGCTGATTGGTTCGTTACACGACTGCTCGTGTAACAACCCGCAAGTCTTAGGATGTTTTCAGATAACCAATGATAGCGAGTTGTTAGTTGTCTTTAACGCTTTGTAGGAAGGTTTTCTGTCTGAGAGGCAATCTTAATCGTCGTGGACGGAGCAATCGTAACTTTATTTCTGCTGGAGATGGATGGCAGCCGTTTTGTCGAATACGTGGTACATCACATGTGGTTAGGGTATAACATGCGACTAAATTAAGGACTGCAAAAAACGACTTCTGCTGCAGTTCAATCATTAATCACTTAACATCAGCTGTGGACAGGTATTTTACCATTGGCGGTCTCTTCCATGACAGCTCCGTGTTATTAAGCACATCAAGAGCATTCTTAAAGAAACCTGCAGTGTTCGTCTATGCCTATAGCCGAGTGGTAGCCGGCTGCCTATGTGGCTGTGCAGTTGAGTATATGTGTAATGACAATTGAAGATGTTCTCATGTACAGAAATTGACATACCTATATCGATATACGACACATGCAAGAAATGTATGATTTTTCTATAGAAACTTAATATATTTTTTATTTTACTTGATAAAAATATATTACGTATGTCGCCATGGTTCTGCAAATATAATACATACGTAGTAGACTGTAATAAGGTACTTAGGTGATAGACTTTATGAAACTATCCATCGTAAAACTATTATCGTAATTAAGTATGGCATGTAATATTACATTTGGTTTTCTATACCATGATGATTGGCTTATAATTGCAATAAACTGAAACCAAATAACATAACACGTATCAGTTAACACATCTGTAATGCATTTTTTAATAAATTTTATGTACGTCATATTATAATTTTACGTCATTTGTATCCTTCTAATTGTACAGTTGCTGATTATAATTTCGAAATATGACGCCATACTTTTGATTGATGTTGTGGTCTTCTCTCCGGAGACTGGTTTGACGCAGCTCACCACCCTACTCTATCCTGAGCAAGCCTCTTCATCGCCTCATAAGATCGGCAACCTGCATCCATTTGAATCTGCTTACTGCATTCATCTCTTCATCTCCTCCTGCGATTTTTTACCCCCACACACTTCTCTCAAATGATAAATGAATCCCACGAATCGATTCCACCATTTAGTCAAGGTATGCCAGGAATCCCTTTTCTCCCCAATTCTGTCCAGTACCTCCTCTTTAGTTACGCGATCCACCCACCCACCCATGAGCATTCTTCTGTAGCACCACATTTCAAAAGTCTCTATTCTTTTCATGTGTACCCTGTTTATCGTCCATGTTTCACTCCCACACAAGGCAACACTCCACATAAATGCCTCCAGAAAGGACTTCCTAACGCTAAATTAATATTCGATCTTAACAAAATTATCTTTTTCAAAAACGCTCTTCTTCCCATTGCCGTTCTGATGCTTCTTATATCCTCTGTACTGCGACCATCATATGTTATTTCACTGTCCAAGTAACAAAACTCATCTACCACCGTTATTGTTTCGTTAACTTATCTAATTCGTGCAGCATCGTCTCATTTTCTTATACTGCACACCATTAACCTTGTTGCTCATGTTAATGTTCATCTTACACGCACCTTTTAACACACTGTCCATTCCGTTCAACTGATCCTACAGGTACTTTGCTGTCTGTGTCAGAATTACAATGTCATCAAAAAAATGCAAGGTATTTATTTCTTCACCCTGAACTTTAATTCCTTCTCCAAATTTTTCCTTTCTTTCCTTTATAGCTTGCTCAGAGTACAAATTGAATAGCATTTGAGAAATCTAGAACTCTGTCTTACTCCCTTCCCAACTTATGCGTCCCTTTCGTGCCCTTCAGTTCTGATAACCGCTGTTTGGTTTTTGTACAAGTTGTCAATACCCTACCTTTCCCCATAGTTATTCCTGCTAATTTCAGAATCTGAAAGATTTATGTAATAAAGTAAAAGTATCATGCTATAATAATGTATGATACAGTGCATAAAATTTGTGCTCAGATGTCTGAATATACGATATATGTCAGTACCCAAATCATTTATTTCCAAAATAAATTTTCAGATACATGCAAGTGCCAACAAGTGAAAAATGGTTGATGTTATATATTCTATAAGTGACGAGCCGGGGCACGTTGTTTTAAAACATGACACAGCAGGACTGCATGACGTTATAGATCTTATAAGTTACGAGCGGATACAAAGTTGTAAATCAAGACAGAGCACTATTGTACTGTGGAATTGTTAGTGATGTATGGAGAGAGGCAAGGAAGATATCTATATAATATGTAGTTTTGCCTTGTAATGTAGTACTGTTGTATAATAGCCAGAATACAAAAATATTAATTAGTAGTGCAGAATCGTAGATCACAACTAAGCTTTGTCAAAACCGATAATCTTCATTACAGTACTGAACAGCGATCTTCGTATATTTTCACAGCATACTAAACAAGCAAAGGCACTGGCCCGTTCGGTTAGCCGCTTGCCGACACGGGGAGGCGTACCGGCCCCTTGTTAGAATCCACCCGGCGGATTAACGAGAGGAGTCGGAGTGCCGGCCAGCCTGGATGTGGTTTTTAGGCGGTTTTCCACATCCCCCTAGGTGAATACCGGACTGGTCCGCAACTCCCGCCTCAAGTTACACGATTCGCAAACATTTCGTAACACTTTACACTTTGACACACATATAGCGCTATGCTCACACATTTGGGGTACACATTTTCTCCTGGGGGCATGGGGTGAAGGCAGGAAGGGCGTCCGGCTACTCTGTCAGTACTAACACATGCTAAACCCGCGTGTAACACAGCGAGGACCCCGCACGTGCGGGAAAAGGCCAAAAAGAAACAGGCAGACTAAACGTGCAAAGGTATTGCTGGTGACGAAGCGACAATTATTACTGGAGACATTTTTACATTGAAAGGAAAGCTCAGAGAAATTGAGCCAGGTGTTCTGCATGTACCTTTATTGGTCCAATCTTTGAACCTCGTGACCCAAGAGGTAATCCAAAACGGAACTATGAGCATCGGCACTGGTTTCAAAGGTCGACGCGCGTGTGGTGGCTGCCTCGACAGTCACAAAGCTGAGGCGCCTCCCCACTACGAATTGAAGGCACGGTTTGCTCGGTGCGCCTTCATTATCCCGGCCGCCCCATGTGCAGCCTTCCGCGAACAGAGGGCGCGACATAATTCAGGAGCCTGGATGAAACCGTCGAGGTCGGCGCAGGAATATCTGCGGGAATAAAACCGCGCTGTTAGGCCATAAGGGCAGCGCCGGCGAGGCACCGCCGTGGCCGGGCGGGCCACCCCTCAGTAGCCAGCCGCCTGCCGCCTACCGCCTGCCAAACACCGCCGCCACAACTTACACTGAAACTCCCGCAGCTTCTACTGTTCTCAGATTGAGGCTCTAACCCACGTGACTATTTTTGTAATATCTGTATATGTTTTGCATGTTTGTCTGTACGTCCTCTATGTATTCATAAAACATCCATTCGATTTCAGTGAAACTTTGGTGAACTGTTCACCGTTCGCCCACGAAGGTTTCAGACCCAAAAACAAAAGAGCATAACACATAGCTCAGGAGATATGACGTTATATGTAATGAGAGGCCACCGCGTGAGAGTACCTAGATTTATGCGTCAATTATTGGAAAATGGGAGTAGTTAGGGACCTGCAACAAAGTTTGCATGTAATTTCGGACATGTATGAAGCGTTTTGTAACTGACCCCCTCCCCCCCCCCCACACACACACACATATAGAGAGACAAAATGATGAAACGAAAAGCAGTCTACCGCTCTCATCAGTTTCGATTGGATGCCATAAAACTGTCGCATCAGGCATGACTTTGTATGAAATAAAGTTATCATTACAGATTTGCATGTTACTATTTATTTTTGTCTGCAAGTTAATTCTCTTGCATCCAAAATTAAGCAATCTCTTTTCCTAACCTCTACCTATAACGCATTTCCTCTTCGTCACGTCTTCATCACTCTTACACTCCATTAATCCTTATCCCATTCTCACCCTTCCTGTCCATCTCCCCATCTCTCTCTCCAACGCAAACTTCCCCTCCCTCCCCAATCTGTCTTTGCATTAACTCCTCTCCATTCTATCTGTCGTGATTCTCCTTCCATGTTCTGTTATTTCAACCACTCTACATAATAATATACTTAATAATATTTTCAGTTGAGATCGAATTCAAATGTTTGTATATGTATGGGACTTAACTGCTTGGCTATTAGTCCCTAGCTTACAAACTAGTTAAACTAAGTTAAACTAACCTAAGGACAACACAAACAGCCATGCCGAAGGGAGGACTCGAACCCTTGACGGCGAACGGCCGCGCTCACCGCGGCGCGGAGCCTCAGTGCGCACGGCTATTCTGCCGCCGCTTCCGTCAAGTCTTACACTCGACTGACCAACATTCACGCTAGAGGGCGGAGCTTCCAGTATTTAAAGGATGACTCTATTGAATCATACATATTCAGGCTACTGCTCCGCGGCACAACAGGTGACCAACGACTAGCGAAAATTTTTAATGGACCTACTGTAGCGGCACACGACAGACGTGAACTGGCGAGTATTTTAATCGGATGCCACGTAACAAGCGTCACTGACGAGAAGTTTAAATCAGACTACTGTAGAGCCACGTGGCGATCGTCAAGTGGTGAGTAGCGCCACGTGACAAACATCGAGTAGCTAGTAGTTTTAGTAGAATAACTGGAGCGCCTCATGACAAGTGTCAACTGATTATCTTAACGTCACGTGACAAACATTAACTAGTGCGTAGTTTTAATTGGACTACAGTAGCGAAATGTGAGTAACGTGAACTGGCGAGTAGCTTCACAGCAGTCCGCGTGCGCTGCCGGCCGGTTGCACGGGAGGTCGAGTGTCGCAGGCAGCGCCAGCAGCCGGCCGCGGCGCCCGTGTGGGGAGGCTCCGGCCAGCAGGCCGGCGGCCGCCATGTTTTTACCAGGCTGCGCGCGCGGCGTGCGACCCGGGCACCGCTGCAGCCACCTGACGACTGAAATAACACGTCAACCTCCACCCGTGACACCAAAGCACGTCTTCTAGCTTACTTATCAGTACGTGTATGTTCATACAGGTCTAATAAATTTGTGAGCAAATAAATCTCGTGAAACAGTTTCTATGACTGTCGAATGTTAATACCATATTTTACGGTGTTTTGTTATTTTCGACAGATGGAACTTGATTAATAAGAAAGGGATGTTATGTACCTCAAACAAAATAATGCCATTTCAGAATTTTCTGTCTGCATATCCGTAGCTGCAATTTGTAAAATAACATCACTTTTCGCCCAGATACAAAGTATTTTAAGTGTGCTGTCAATGTTATATTATTTTCCTACACTGGGAAATACCAAAAATGTCATTCTGTAGATACTTTTAGGGACACTGTATCATAGAAAATCGGAGAAAAGACCTATACTATCTTTAGTGAAACGGCAGAAACAGATTCAAAATAGGTAACCTCCCTTTCACACGTCACATCCCGGAACCAATATTATAGGACTGTCAATAGCAAATAATACACAGGCAAGGGGAGGTGCCGTAGCCATGTTAAAACAGACCTTGTAGCAAGACATGTCAAAAACTCGAACCATGAAGTAAAAAAAAAAAAAAAAAAAAAAGAAAACAAACACTAGAAAATGCTGTTCTAAAGTTTTGCAATTAGTGGATTCGAACTCGCAACCTTTACATTACGAATTCAGTACGCAACCACTACACCACGCGGGAATCTCAGAGGCAGTAGTTCTATTACTAGATTTAAGTAGTGCCTTTCTTGCTTTGGGCGGGGGAGGGGGGAAGTAGCAAATATTTACTTACCCAAGCAGGAATACTTCGTTAGTTTCCATAAGTCGTCTTTGCGGTTCCTGCTTTCTCAGTTAACTATGATCTCCCACTGTTCCCGCGTTTCCTCATTCCTTACGAACACAAGCATCATATAACAATCTTTACTTCGGGTTTTACAGCCAACAGAGGAACAACGAGGCATTCCTCTTGACTGTCCTTAATGATTATGTAGTCCACATTATTAATTACACTCAGTAAACCACTTCAAACCAACGTATCATCTTAAAAACTGCCGCGAACTTGTAACGTTATCGTCAATGACCGACGGACAACACGTTAATTAATGTAAAGAGAACGACAAAAGACGTGCGAAAGTGGAGCAGTGCCTGCCGTAATCAACCTGTACGTGTCTGTACAGTCAGCTTTTCAGACACCCCACAGCCTGGAGCTGTGAGGCGCGCCACGCCTGTACAACTGTCGCCCTGAGGCCTCCCTCTGGTACCGGCCGCGGCCGCTGGCGGCAGCCAGCAATGCAGCCCCACCGCCTCCCTCCAGCACCACGCGAAGCCAGGGAAAATCCGAACGCGGCTCCACATCCTTCCCCACTACTTTAGTTTCCGACGGAGCCAGCGTTCGCCTCGTTCGTCGTTCACTTGCTACCGCTTATGTCGCGCGGAACGTCTGTTCACCAGGTGCAACACTGTGCCAGCTGTGGGGGCTCAAATGGGTAGCGCGAAGTGTCCGGGCAGATTTTAGAGGTGTTTTATTTTATTTTCAACTTCCAGTAGGCGTTGTAAACGTAAACACATTAAACTTAGCTCCGGGGCCGGGACTCGAACTCGGAACATCCCGCTTCCTAGGCAGCTGCGCTAAGCCTCCACGCTGCCCCTCGCACGTGAGCAGAACTGTCCGAGCACGCGAGACGCCCCAGCTGAATCCACACGTCCCCCACTTGGACCACTGAACTCCACGGCAGGCAGCTGGCTCCAGTGCGCAGCCCCCACGGAGACAGGCCTCGTACCGGGTCCAGTTGCGTAGCGCTTGACAACTGTGCAGTCTGTACTTCCGGACGTGTCCGCTATCTATCCGCCTATTCGACTGCGGGTGCAAGTTGTCGGGAGTACATATGTTCAGGTGTCTGTAAAGCTTAAAGGTCTTAACTGCGGGGTCATTAGTCCCTAAACTTAGAAACTACTTATGAACTACCTAATACTAAAGACGACACAAACATCCATGCCCGAGGGGGGATTCGAACCCCCGACGTCGTACGGCCGCGCGCACCGCAACACGGCGCTCCAGTACGCGCGGCTTATCCTCCGCGGCCGGGCATACAGCCGTGGAGAACGGGAGTCGAAGGCGGCAGACGTACGGAACTTGGTGTTGGAGTGGGGGTTGCGCGCTTTGCAAGCCCTTCGAGGTCTGTAAAATCCACGAGCGTGTGGTGGTGCACAGGGTTATCACTTCAGCGATAACGGCGTGAAATGTAATAATTTATGTCCGAAATGCGATACGTCAGTTGCATCCCCATCGTTTTCAATTTTTTAAATTTTTTTTTAATTTTTTTATTATTTTAGATGTGACGAATGATTTTATACAAGGCTGCATACTGTCACTCAGCTCTACGACATCTATGCAGAGTATGTAATCGGGAATGCGCTGTATGGCTGCAATGGTGGGATTTCATTTGGCGGCAGAAAGATCGACAATTTACGCTTCGCATATGATACTACGCTCATAGCAGGAAGTGAGGAAGAACTGGGTGATCTGTTTTCAAGAGTGAAAGGCATTAGTCTAAATTTTGGTCTGGAGATAAACATGAAAAAAACTAAACTGGTGGTTACAAATCTCCAAGGCTCGGACAGCACCGACATTCAGGACGTTTAAAGAATCTTGAAATAGTGAGTGACTTCGTATATCTAGGCTCTCTGACCAATTGCACAGGGAAGTGTGAAAAAGAGACAAAACGACGTATCATTCCTGACCAGCCGCAATGGCCAAACTCACCAACATCTGGCAGAAGCGGGCAGTATCCAAGACAACAAAGATGTGCGCTCGGTGGAAACGTTGGTGTTTCCTGTTTTCCTATACGGATGCGAGACCTGGACCGTGAAAGGCAGTGATAAGAGCCGCATTGATGCCTTCGATATGCGGTCTTGGAGGAAGATGCTGCGTGTGCCGTGGACTCAAAGGAGAACAAATGTTTCAATAACAGAACAGCTGCACATCACCAGAAGGTATCTTCTCGTGTTATCAAAAATACCTTTAGTTCCTTGAGCACATCTTGACAAGGAAAGGGGATAATTTAGAGAAGACCATCTTGCAGGGAAAAACTGAAGGCAGAAGAGCACGAGGGAGAGCAGCCAGAGGTGGCTGGATCAAGCGCAGAACATTACCAGCCTACATCATATTAGGAAAGGGTGAAGATCGCCGTGGTGGAGACATCTCACTGGAGTTAAACTGTCTAAGAATGAGCGAGGAAATGAGGTCACGACACTCATCAGTGAGCAAAACGACTAATTATGATAATGATGAGAGACAGTTGAGCCCCATTAACTAGGCGAGGAAACATTTCGTTCTCGCGTTGTTACGTTGAAAAGTCACAGCGCATGTAATTTATCTTTATTCGTCCGCTTGGGTGCAGTATTGAGTGTGTGTTTGCTTCTTCGTGATCTGTCGCGACGCAGCTGTCCACTCTAGCCTGTGCTATCCCCTCCAACGATTACCCACATCCATTTGAACCCGCTTCCTGTACTCGTTTCGCGGGCTCCCTCTGTGATTTTAGCTTTCACGCTTCCCTCTAGTGCTAGACCAACGATCCCGTCAAGTCTCAGAAGGTGTCACACCATTCGATAACGTCTGACATTCAACATACAAAAAAAAAAAAAAATAAAAAAAATAAATAAATAAATAAATAAAATAAAAAATCAAATACGAGGGTTGGAACTTAGTTACTTGCAGCTGTATATTCACAACTGATACAAAAGCGTTACATGCTTGCACCTGCTAGTTTCCTCCAAGTGTTGTGTACAACCCGTTGCCGTAGATGTGGAAGGCGTAGTATAACTTCAGCAGAGCCTGTTCTGTTGATGGAGGGAATGGAGCGTGCCAAAGAGAGGACCTCAACGACCGACGCGAGCGGTCGCGTGATCTGCAAGATGACGCCCCTGACCGCACGGCCATGGCCGCGCGGATACTCGAGATATGCCAGAAATTTCTCTCCTCCTCAATTCTGTTCTGCACCTCCTCATTAGTTGCGTGATTAACCCATATAATTTTCAACAATCTCCTGTAACATTAAATTTCAAGACCTTATCGTTCAAGTTTCACTCCCGTACAATAACACACTGCAGTAGATGCTTTCAGAAAGCATTCCATGTCACCAAAATTTTATTATTTTCTGCAGATGTATATGTATCTTCCGTATATCGGCTATAATGAGTAGTCCAAATAAGAAAAAATCGTATTCTACTTTCATTGTGTCGTTTTCCAACTAATTCTCCCAGAATCTCCTTATTACATTAAATTACTATGCTGATATTTATTTATATAAACCATCTATGCAACTGAAAAACAAAAACAAAAATCTTTTCCAAGAGACGTTTCGCCTTTATTTTATGTTTTACAATATTTAGATTTTTTACAGTTATCAATCACTATCGAGACCCGGCACTCAGAGAAGTGAACCCCCAGTCACGTGAAGCTCTACCCGACGCTGCTCTTCACCCAAGTTTGTCGTGCTCTTGTTGACAGCTTGTTCAGTGTACAGATTGAATAACACGAGGCGCGGCCGGAACCCCGTGAGTTGGGTCGGTAACGCGCGTCGACGTGAGCTGCTAACCGGCGCTGCCAGGCAATTAGGCTAACAGAGTCAGCGCTGCCCCCACCTGTCGCCACTCGGCCCCTGCGTCCACCCGATGCGACGGCGCGTCCACTGCGATGACGGCGTTGATACGCCGCTTCCGGGAAGCAGACTGCCCGAAGAGCCAGCCGGCCGCAGGCCTGTGAAGCACGTCCGGCAACCGTGCAGCACGTCACTGCGCTCACTGGCGGACTCAGGCTGTTGGAGGCCCGGGGCGGCGGCGAAGCGAAATGATGCCCCCTCCCGTACACTTGGAAATATATTAGTATGAAACAGTAACTTGAAAACCCCACAGGACGAGAGGGAGGGCCCATTCTAAAGAAAATTACTTTCGATATTTGGAGGCCCCAGCAGAACGAAATGCCAAGCATGCACAAGAAAATAAAAAATAAAATAAAATAAAAATAGAAAATAAAAAATCTTTCTTTCGAGGCATATAGAGACCCCCCTCCCCCCCAAAGACCGGAGGCCCGTGGCGGTTCGCCCCCTTCGCCCGCCACTGGCTGTGCTATCTGTTGCCGAACGACGTTGAAACCGTTGTCAGTACATCTGCTATCCCCCAGGTTGTCATATGCCTTACTGGATGTCGTCGTTCCAGATGTACAGGTTTTTGTTTCTTTGATTTTTGTTGGTGTAGGATACTTAGGTGAGTGTAAGGAACCCAAACCTCGTTGGACACGAACACTTACAGGCAATGATTGATGACGTCAAACGCCGTACACACGTTGAAAGAGTGGGATGCTAAATTTGTAAAGAAACATTCCACATGTGTCTTCTGCATGTCAAATCCCTATGATGTCGCCTACATCGCCCCCATCCCATCCTTTTCACCGAACGAGGTGACACAGTGGGGGGGGGGGGGGGGGGATTTCGAATCCACCTCCGGCCATCCAGATTTAGGTTTTCCGTGATTTCCCTAAATCACTCCAGGCGAATGCCGGGATGGCTCCTTTGAAAGCGGCCCTGTCGATTTACATCCCCGTCCTTGCCCAAAACTCGGAGCGTCAGCTCAGTCTGCAATAAGCAAGCCGCGCGGGAGTGCCGAGGCTCTGGAGTGCCGCCTTACGGATCGCGCCGCCTCCCACGTCGGGGGTTCGAATCCTCCCCCGTGCATGGATGTGTGTGTTGTCCTTACGTTAGTTTAACTTAGTTTAAGTAGTTTGTAAGAGAAGGGACTGATGACCAATGTAGTTTGGTGCAATAGAATTACAAACATTTTAACTTTTCTAATGGCCAAGCTGTTGATGGGACGTCAAACTAAATGTTCAAATGTTTCTTAAGCTTACGGGACTTTACTGCGGGGTCATCAGTCCCTAAACTTACAAACTACTTATGAACTACCTTATACTAAGGACGGCACAAATATCCATACCCGAGGGGGTATTCGAACCCCCGACCGTAGTGGCCGTGCAGACCGTGACTGGAGCTCCTCAGTCACCGCGGCCGACGGACGTTAAACCCTAAGCTCCCTTCCCGCCCCTTTCTGGCTCTCTCTCCAGCGAACGAAAATTGTAGCCATCATTTGCAAACAAAAAAAGCTGAATTCGTCCTAAAACACTGTGTAGTGCCATTCCACTTGTAATCCAGGCCGAAATAAACGACAACGGGTTTCTTACGACTGACAGTGTATGGTTTACTGCATAAATACACTGAAGGTCGCAGACTAGGCCTGGAATTCGAATGAGGGACGACTTTCTCGTTTTTGTTTTCCTTTACTGTTATTTTAAAAGCCGTACATGTACACACAGTTAGGGTACCAGCGGCCTCCTACGCTGCTCTTCAGCCTCATGACTTTACAGAATTACACAGGAACTAAGAAACAATGGTAACAAAGAAGTTAAAATTGGTGAGCACTATAGTTTAAGCATGGAGCATTGCTGAAGTTAAAATGCATATTGCTGCGAAGTTAAAACACATATATTGGGAAAATAAAAGTCTGTTCCACGGCGACGTTAAAAACACACATTAAGACGGATCACTGTACACGAAGAAACACTTAAAACTGGTGACTGCAACAATTGTCTGTTGTGGCGGTGGTTGCACTATTGAAGAACACACACTGGTGACAGACACACAACACTAAAACGAAGCACTGGCGTTTAGAACACCGCCTGGTAGTAGGGCCCCGAAGGGGAAAGGGTGGGGGGGGGGGAGGGAGGGGGACAGACTTCCGGGAATTTTCTTCCTTTGTTGTAATATCACACCAGCACAAACATGCCAGTAGGCTGGCAGCAGCATGAGTAAGAAGCAGTAAGACATGGGCGTGAAGACAGGTAACAGGAAACGGAACTAAAGCAACGGTGGATTAAAATATGGATAAGAAGGCAAACTTGAAGGACTTTCAGTCTTGACAGATGGATAAAAAAGCCTATGGTCAGTTATAACAAAGAGCCACGGTGACATTAGAAACATGCATTATGACATCAAAACAGGACGGCGAGCACTCGGAGACACAGTATTAGAAACAAACGATGCGGCACTTGTCTGTAAACAGTGGACGCAGATAAAACACACTGTAGCAATGCATACACAACACTGAACGAGGCACTGTTGAAACTGACGTCGCAGGACCCGCGGGGTAGGGGGGGGTGGGGTGGGAAGCAGGGAGGACAGCAGGCGATTCTCGGGGGTAGTCTGGGTGGTCCACATTGGCAGAGGTGAGGAGGGCGCGGGCCAGAGTTGCACACCAGCTGCGGACTGTGGGGGATTCCGTAGCTCGAGTCGGGTTTGTGCTCGATATTGGATAATAAGGTAGTGACCGTGCCACGTTAGGCTTGTGTCGAGCAGTTCTCCCAGGTACTCCACGGTTTTAGAGGGCCGGACTTGTCCACATAGTCATTAGGTTTTGAGGCTGACCGCATGGCGGCGCTGGGTGCAGTGCAGCCCACTGGTGGCGTGCCAGCCGGTCTCTCGCCCATGCAGAGACAGGCGAGTAAGAGCACTGGAAGCCGCGGTCGTCACGGTGAGTTGTTGCGCCGCAGATCAGGCAAACCGCTGCCGAAACGTCTGAAGTGGCGCACCTGGTGCTACGGTGAGGACGTGTCGAGTCGCAGTGTTGTCCTTAGACGCGACCGACTTTTCGTGACTGGACGCACAGTGTGGGAGATGATGCGCGAACTGGTTGGTCACGTGCTGATCGAACGGACGACGCACGAATCCGCACCGTCGGTGGCCGCTTCCAGTCGCTCGCACCAGCGGTAGGGTTCAGCCACTGAGCTTGTCACAAAATTCTCACGGACGACCCCAATGTGTTTCGTGTTCCTCATAAGGAGGCCACATGGGTAGCGGATTTTAGAATTTCTCTATACATGTAATACGTGATGATCAGAACTTCAATAACAATCAGCCAAACCCATTTAATGCAACTCCTAAAAATTCTCAAGAAAGTCGACTTTGAAGTTTAGCAAGGTACACATAAGTACCGATAATTAAATCAGTTGCAACACCTTGCAGGTGGTAGCGCTCTGGCCTTGCAGCCGTAGGGTCGATGGTTTGGATCCTGCCGCGACAGATTTTTTTTCTTCATTGTGTTCGACTATTTACGCAATTTTAATATGTAATGGTAATTTTTACGAAAATGCTCGATCTTGTTGTTTATTCGTAATTTTCTGTATTTTATAAAATGTCGTTAATAATGACGGTTTAAAAAAAAACCAAATTAAATATTTTTACAGTGTTGGCTTCACTATCAGTTGACTATGGTAGTCTTTGGTTGTTCAGTTTGTGAAGAGCTACGACACTGTTTTTGGAAAGTCATCTCCATAGCTACTGACTTCCAAGCAGCTAACCTACTCAACAAATGAATTAGGCAACGACAAGGTGTTCAGCTCGTCTACAGACACACAAACAAAATGTGACACAACACATGGAATTAAGCGATCCCTAAAGCTTCTATGTAGCTGAATTTGAAAAGGAAAAAAGTTTCTATCGCAGCAGGATTCGAACCACCGACTCCATGATTGTGAGGCCAAAATACTACCACTTTTATTTATTTATTTTTTTCTCCGTGGTAATTCTGTTCCTTGCTGTCGCTCATGGTGTTTGTTCGTTTTTGTGTGACGTATTCTTGGCTCAGCTTCCTTTTATCACAGAGCGTTCAGCCCTGTGACCGGGCGCGCTGAGCCACTTGCCGGCGGCCACTGGAGCTACAACGTCAGATGCCGCAAGTGATTTACTTATTGGCAGCTATTTGTACTTCAAAAGCTTGAAGGGTCGATTTTCTCGAGAATTTTTAAGATTTGCGTCGAATGACTTTGAGTACTGAACTTCACTTCCATAAATATCAAAAAATCTAAAATCCGATATTCATGTGGTCTCCTTGTCGGAGTATCGCGAATTCTTACGCAAAACGAACGTCATGGTCGCATGACGATGTTTAATGACTTTACCAGTTGTGTGAACGATGATTTGGCGTTTTTGAACTAGATAATAAATGAAGACGAAACACGGTGTTTCTCTTTACGATCCGCAACTTAAACGACAATCAGCCACCTGAAACTTGGCATCGTGTGCAACAAAAAGAGTCATGCGGTTGCCTGTCTTCCAGGCGTCAAGTCTCAGAAATGGTTGACTGCGCCACTTAGATACATTTCTGACTATTAAAATTGCTACTCCACGGAGATGGCGTGCTATAGACGCGAAATTTAACCGACAGGAAGAATATGGTGTAATATGCAAATGATTCGCTTAACAGAGCATTCACACAAGGTTGGAGCCGGTGCTGACATGAGGAAAGTTTCCAGCCGATTTCTCACACACAAACATCAGTTGACCGGCGTTGCCTGGTGACACATTGTTGTGAAGCCTCGTGTAAGAAGGAGATATGCGTACCATCAAGTTTCAGACTTTAATAAAGGTCGGACTGTAACAGGAATCGTGCAGCCACGTCTCGATCCCTGAGTCAACAGATGGGGACGTTTGCAAGACAGTAACCATATGAACGTACGGTTAGACGACAGTTGCAGCAGCATGGACTATCAGCTCGGAGACCATGGCTGCGGTTACCTTTGACGCTGCATCACAGACAGGATCACCTGCGATGGTGTACGCAACGACGAACCTGGGTACACGAATGTCAAAACGTCATTTTTTCGGATGAATGCAGGTTATGTTTACAGCATCATGATGGTCGCATCCGTGTTTCACGCCATTGCGGTGAACGCACATTGGAAGCGTGTATTCGTCATCGGCATACTGGCGTATCACCCGGCGTGATAGTATGGGGTGCCATTGGTTACACGTTTCGGTCACCTCTTGATCGCATCGACAGCACTTGGAACTGTGGCCGTTACATTTCAGATGTATTACGACCCGTAGCTCTACCCTTGATTCGATCCCTACGAAACTCTACATTTCAGCAGGATAATGCACGACCGCATGTTCCAGGTCCTGTAGGGGCCTTTCTGGATACGGAAAATGTTCGACTGGCCAGAACGTTCTCGAGATCTCCCACCAATTGAAAACGTCTGGTCAATGGAGGACGAGCAACTAGCTCGTCACAATACGCCAGTCACTATTCTTGATGAACTCTGGTATTGTGTTCAAGCTGCATGGGCATCTGTACCTGTACACGCCATCCATACTCTATGCCCAGGCGTATCAAGGCCGTTATTACGGCCAGTTGTGGTTGTTCTGGGTACTGATTTCTCAGGACCTATGCACCCAAATTGCATGACACTGTAATTATATGTAAGCTCTAGTATAATGTATTTGTCCAATGAATACCCGTTTGTCATCTGCATTTTTTCTTGGTGTATCAATGTTAATGGCTAGTAGTGTGTAATGGAATGCAGTAGTTTCCAGCGTGCTTAAGCGACTACGCTGCCACCTGCCGGGCTGTCCCGGACTACGTACACCTTGCAGTTGTAGCGGGCGCGGCGCACAGCGCGCAGTTTGCGCGGCCGCTCCAGCGCCGCCTCTGACGCCAGGATAGCCTGCGCGGCGGCCGCAGTTTTATTCGCTCGCGGCAGATGCCGCAAGTGCGCACTTGAGGCAGTGAGCTGGCGGGGACTGCGATAAAACCGCGTACCCCGCGCCACTTCATGGCTCCCACCTCGTCTCTCACGCCGACCCGCTCCCTGTGTCTGACCCACCCACCCACCCGTTTTTTTTACCTAGTGAAGCAAGACCTCAGAATAAAAGCGACAGAGCTGAATTCTCCTTTGACATGACAAGTGCAGTTCTGCGATTCTTTCTCCCCCCTCCACCCTCACCATTCCTCGCTTACATCAACTGGTGTCGCCTTACAGGCTCACAAGAGAGAAGGGAGGGAAGTGGTTACCTGGGCGAGAAGCGTAAAAGATTTACAAAGGCCGTGTACAGTTGTTTACACTGCTGGTGTCTGGCACAGGCGGGCGATGGTGAGCTGTGCCACTCAGTCGGCAGCACTCCTTGTAGAGAGAATGTTCCCGTTCTCCACTCTAGGCTCCTCTGCCCGTTCACGTTCTTTGTTGTAACGCCTAATGATGGAATGGGGGACTGATGACCACCGCAGTTTTGTCCCCCTAAAACATCCAAAGAACAACAACAACAACAGAATGTTCCCGTACGCTCATTCGTTTGCTGAGGTTTGGCAGCCGAACCAACTAAACCTGATTTGACGACATTCGCCTCACTATGTCGTACACTGTTTCCCCATTGTTAAGGTCGAATGCTCATTCCTGAGAAACACCCGTGGCAAGTGGATCCACTCAGCAGTGTGGCGGGAGAGGGGAAGCACGTCACACGCCACAGAATACTGACAGACGCCGTCGTCAGAGAGTAACCGTTATTCTTTAGGCAGGCACTACGTACAGCGTTCTCATCAAATTTTATTCGTTATAGCTAATTTCTCACAGTTCCACTGAACGAGAGCTGTTCCAGAAGTAAGGTGATTTCTCGAATTGCGCTGGCAACGTACATTCGATTATCGATTTTTAAATTTTTTTTTTTTAAATTTTGGTTTGTTGTAACATATGTCCAGAACATATGCTCACGGTTTCAAGTTTAGAATACACTTCATTTGTTTTCGACAGATTGAAAGGTTAGACGTACTTTTCTGCTCGGCGTTACTAATTTTTTTTATTTTTTTTTTTATTTTATTTTTTTTTTTTTTTTTTTTTTTTTTTTATGGGACTAAACTTACAAACTACTTATGAACTACTTACGAACTAGGACGGCACAAATATTCATGCCCGAGGGGGGATTCAAACCCCCGACCGTAGTGGCCGTGCAGACCGTGACTGAAGCGCCTCAGTCCCCTCGGCCACCACGATTTTCTATTTTAAAAAATGGAGCAAAGAATTTGTATCAAATTTGTTATGAAAAAAGCAGACAAGTGCTCCAAAACACTTGAAATGTTGATACGGTGAGCCTGTTGTACGAAAAAAATAGTGTACAAGTGGTACAACCTCTTCCAAGTTGGCCGAGAAGGTGCGAATGACGAACCCCGCTCGAACATCCCAACACATCAATCATGGATAGCAAAGTCGAACAGTAACGAATATAACATACGTTTCCGGAGGGGGAGGGGGCGGTACAATATTAATGTAAAGATAACTTAAGTGGTATTCAGTAGACAACGCACGATATTTTGAGTCAATTTTGTTGCTCGTATTCGGAGGATAATTTGCTTTACCGAGATCAAACCTTTTTATTGTTGATATTAAATACAAATAAATAAATAAATAAATAATAAAAAATAAAAAAATAAAAAAATAAATTAAATAAATAAATAAAAGTTATTTTTAAAGATAGCTGGCACGAACTTCTCACCAATAACACCCCATTTTCTTCACCAATAAAGGGAAGTATGAATGCCTACCTACGATGACTTCCCGCATCGTTCATTAATATTATGCAAATACCGTACATTTCCTCTTCACGGTCACTTTTTCGAATGGGGGGGGGGGGGGGCAGTTGCTGAGAACGTTGTCATATCGGTCGGGTCGTGCCACGCAATATTCCGGACGTTTAGGGCCTGAGATGTGTGTCAGCGAGACGTGTTTCAAAACTTGTCAACCGCCACACGAACATCGGTCAGGACCGATGAACCTCGTGAATGGTGATTCCGATTCGCTCAAAATGGTCTTAACTGCTTACGAACAACGGGGTTTACGGTCATGACCAAAGCCCATTCGTTCCCTTGTAAGCATCCAAGACCGAGAAAACACGCCAAGTTCGATCAAATGTCGAAGTTTAGCTCACTGTTTCTTTTTTTCATTACCGTAGCGCAGTGCATCACGAATTTCTGCATCAAGGTCTTAACGGTCAATAAGGAATATTACGTTCACCTTACGCAAAGTAAGTCCGAAATTGTGGAAAAATAATTCATGGCTTTAGCATCACGACAATCTACCTACACTCATTCATCGTTGCTTCTGTGAGTTTTTTGGCAAAAACAACACGACAGTCAATCATCAGAGATCATATTTACCGGATTGGTCCCTCTGCTACTTTTTTCTGTTCCAAACACTGAAGAGACCTTTGAAAAAACGAAGGTTTGTAACAAGTACAGTCAAGACTGTACCAGAAAGTGCTTGTGCTTCATGCATTGGAGGAAGCCTTGGCGTAAGTATTTATTTATTTACTCGAATCCGAGGCAGATAAATAAAATTGTATAATCTACAAAGCAATGAAATACACGGAATTTATACATAGACATTATAAAATTGTCTTGCAAAAGAAAGACACAGAATTTATATACACACATAATAATATCAAACTGCCTTCGCCCAAAAAACGGCCCACAGCTACTGCTTTTCTTGTGCCTGGAAGAGACAGGGCAGTATGACCACTGAACAGACGTTTGGTGGTCTGTACCTCTCCACATTCACAAAACAAAGTGATGATTCTTGCAGGTATCCCCATTTAGCAAGGACATCCTTAATTTTGCCGACACCTACTCTTGATCTGTTGAGCGATTACCATGTGGTCCAGTCGAAATTGTGTCCGGCTGACAAGCATTCTGTTGGTATTGCCCCTGGCGGAAGATGACCAGTTTTGACCGCCCACAGTGCTTCTCTGGCTTTGTTCGCGGGTGGAGAAGTTGACCGCGGGAATCTGTTTCTAGACGTCAGTCTAGATCTCGGAGGTGTAGGTGCGGCTCACTTCCTCCCACTTTCTCTCTGTCGGCGTCTGCAGGTACCTCCCGCCGCATCTCAGAGGCAGCCTTGCCTGTCAAGTAGTACAGTTTGTCACCGGGAGTTGGTTTCAGACATCCCGTAATTAGCCTTGCAGTTTCATTACGAACCGCGTCCACTTGTTTTGCACGTGTAGATTTCAGCCGGACCGGGCAGGCATATTCTCCTTCGGAGAAACAAGAGTGCCATTGCACAAGTGCGAACTACTTGCAGTTGGGCACCGCAATTATTACCAACGCGCTTCCGGACTGTGTTGTTTCGGGCTGCCACCTTGTGTTTAGTGTTAAGGCAGTGCTGCCGATAGGTTATCGGTCTACCTAAGGTACCTCCAAGGTAAGTCGAAGTAAATAAATGCTCCAGTTCAGTTTCTTCCCAAACCGCTTTAAGTTTCCTTCCTGCCTGCCGGTTTCGAAGGTAAAAAGCTCAGACCTGGCACAAGAGTGTAGTGTATTATCTTTGAAGAGGACAACTTGAGTATTGAGGATAAATAAACATTCTTCACGAAATTATAGACTCGCCTTTTTGAACTAACCTCGTACATGGTATACATTTACTACCGATTGTTGGCAAGCGAGATTATGTGCCGTGCCGGGATTCAAACCCGGGTTTCCTGGTTTTCTCGAGTGGCCGCCTTGCCGTGGGGCTATCCCAATATGAGTACAGGGCCCCCCAGCGTACTGAATGGACGTATGACGTCACCAGTGGCATGGCGACCGCCCGCCAAAATCGGGGAAGCTGGGTTCAAGTCCTGGGCCGGCAAAGATTTTCGTATCTCACAAGCTGGTAGTGCATATGTACCATATGGAGCAGAGATAGGAGAAATTCGGTGTTAAATTATGATAAAAAGACTTTGCATAATGATCACTGTAATTCTGTGTCCTTCAACCTTTTCGAATATGTGACCCTTTTCTAAGTAAAAATATTTTGTCGACCCCGGTCCAAATAAACGAATTCTGGTGAACCCCTCTCCTCACGAGTAGTAACGAAAGTATGTAACGAAAGTATGCTATCTCAAAGGAAACAAATATAATCTTCATTCTTTTACGTCAGCTTTCTTTGAAATTGTTGGCCAAATTTATTGTGTGTCGGAATGTATTTAACGTATATTTTACTTGACGACAGTTTCACATTTCATGCAAGACTCTGAAGCGAATTACGCTTATGAAGGACGGTGCCACTGTATAGACAATTTGCAAAGAAGTAGATCTTTTTTCGTATTTTTCAGAATTACTTATTGCATCAAGCTCTTTTTCCTATCGACTGGTTTCAGAAAACAGTTTTAACTCTTGCGCTTATTCATCACTAACATGCTGTATTAGAAAACAATCTACGATCAATTCATACTGAATACCACACAAAGACCTGCACAATTTTAACATTAAATACATATGTCTTAAGCGAGGGTTTTTGTATTACTGAGCCGCTGGTTATTTTGTGCTGCCAGCACTTCAGCCAAATTCATTTGACGCAACTCTCAAAAATTCTTGAGAAAATCGACTATGAAGTTTTGCAAGTAAGTGTAACTACCATCACTAAATAAATTGCAGAATCTATCGGCGTAGCGCAGGTGGTAGTGTTTTAGTCTTATAACTGCAGGGTCAGTAGTTCGAATCCTGTTGTGAGAGATTTTTTTTCCCCACTGTGTTCGAATACTTACACAATTTCAATATCTAATGACAATTTTTACGAAAAGTTCAGATATTTTCGTTTATTCGTAATTTTCTATATCTTATAGAAGGTTGTTAATAGTGATGGTTCCAATAAAAAAAACATAAATTAAATTTTTTACAGTATTGGCTTAACTATTAGTTGACTGCGATAGTCTTTCATCGTTCAATTTTTGAAGAGCTACGTTACTGGTATTGGAAAGTCATCTACTAATGGCTTTCCAAGCAGCTAACCTACCTAACCATCACTTTACGTGATGACAAGGTTTTCAGTTCGTCTACATGCATATAAACAAAAACTGACGGAACAGGTGGCATCAGAGACCCCAAAACGTTTTATATAACTGAATTCCAAAATTAAAAATATTTTATCACAGTGGGATTCGAACCCGGGACTCTAGCGCTGATAGGTCAGAACGCTACCACCCCCCTCCCTGTTTTTTTGTTCAGGTACATATATGTTTTGCCTTCGTTCTTTCAGTTTGTCCTCGGTTGTTGGTTGAATATTTGAAAAGTTCACATCCACCTGAACTACATCGACAGGTACTGGGATTGTTCTAATTATTCGTACTTGCGTGTACTTTGCAAAACTTGAAAGTCGGTTTTCACATGTGGTCTCCTTGTCAGACAATGAAATGTCTATGTCCCTATCCGGATTTGAGTCGTGAACTTTTGTTTTGGAATTAGTATTGAACCTGGTAGACCATGTCACACATATCATCGTGGTGATCTTCCTAAATCGACACACACTCACTCAAAATAATGAAATATATATAGATTTAGAAGTAAGGAAACATGTAATTGGTCAAGATCAGTAGCGGGAACAATTGTTGTTAGTAATAAAAATTTAATTCGTCATCTTAAGGTAACAGACTGTGGCTTCTAGTTAGTATACACCATCCTTCACCCTACAGTACTTCCGAATTAAGCTTTGTGGGATTCTTGAAAAATGTAGAAACGACTTATTCAGAAGTAACACACCATGGCTTCCACCCAGAATCCATCAACCTACAGTAATTCGTGAAACATGTAAACACCACTCATTCATTAGTAACACACCATGACTTATATTTAGCATCCATCAACCTACAGTACTTGACAACTGAGCCGTGTAGAATTAGTGAAAATTGTGAAAACCATTTGCATTAATCAGACAGAAGCTAGACAAAATCCGTTAATTACTACGGTGATTACTCCTGCAACAAAGAAAATAAAATGATACCTGACACTAGCAGAGGCAAAAGGCGGGAGCCAGAAGGTGGGGTGCCCTCTGAACCGCAGGTCCCTACACGTACTGTCCCTTGTAGGGAGGGCGGAGGTAAGGACTGTGGAGTGCTATGGGACAGGAAGCGCCTCGCCCTGGAGGTGTCCGCGGCAGAGCTGGGGAGTCTCTGTAGGCGTGACGACAGAGCCTCGCCCCGCCTTCCAGGAAGCCCGCGGCTCCAGGCGCCAGGCTCCAGGAAGCTGATGCCTTCCAGGAACGCCGACACTCGCCGCCCTCGACAGCGCGCAGCCCCGTCTCCACCGACGCCGTCAGCCGACGTGCACAGCGCTCAGAAGCAGAAAGCGTCATCCCTCGTCTCCGGTTAGTGCGGGAACGTCCCACTGCGCAGCGCTGCCATCGTTTCGCGCGCTGTCGCGTACATGATTATAAACGCTGTACCGTGTGCTTTGTTGCTCATTTGTGGACTTTCCGGGCTTTATATTTTTGTGTCTCGTTTCCGCCGGTTCTCCTGGGTGTCCGTGGCCGAGTAGTGACAGACCGACACAGGAAAATAGGATGCACGCGTGTGCGGGTACAGAGTCTAAGGTGACCAGCCAGTGGGACAGCAGAAACTAGAAACACTAAGCTAGATTAGAACAAGCAGTATATTCCGTGCCGGCCGCGGTGGCCGAGGGGACTGAGGCGCTCCAGTCACGGTCTGCAAGGCCACTACGGTCGGGGGTTCGAATCCCCCCTCGGGAATGGATATTTGTGCCATCCTTAGTATAAGGTAGTTCATAAGTAGTTTGTAAGTTTAGGGACTGATGACTCCGTAGTTAAGTCCCATAAGCTTTACAAACATTTGATTTTTGAGTATATTCCGTAGAAATAGGATACATAACTTTTACAAAGTTCATGACTGCCAAGTGTACTGCTGAGACATAGGTTAACTACGTAGAGGCCTGCCTACTGGTGAGCCCTATTGCCTGTCTTAATCCCAAGTGAAAGATGCAGTTGGGTGGTGGCCACGAGCGGAGTTGCAGCAGAGGGCACTCGTGGCTGACGTCGAAGAACTCTGCGCCGTGCTTGAATGGCGGCGCGCGGCGAAAGTACGTGGCGCGCACTTGAGACTTGTGCGACACCACATATATGAAGAACTACCTTAACGCCCGCTACTTCGCTTGCGTAGGCTGGTTGGTCTGCACCAGTACTTTCTCCCTCTTAATACAAAATTTTCATTGATATAGCATAAGTAATATAACAATGAAATGTTGTGACACTACTTGCAGCCGCGGTAGAATGACCGTGCCTATTGGGGCCCCGTGCTGCGTGCGCGCTGCTGTTCGCTGTCGGGGATTCGATTCGCCTCTCTAACATGGGTGTTTGTGTTGTCCTTAGGATAGGTTAGTCTAAGTTTAAGTTAGTTACATTAGTTTGTAGTAAGCCTTAGGGACTAATAACCCCGTAGTTTAGTCTGTTAAGATTTACAAACCCCCATGACACACTATAGTAGTTGTATTTCGAAAAACACCCGAACATGTGTCTTTTAAATTCCAACCAAGTATGAAAATATAATTTTTCGTAAATCTGGGTTCAAAATTGACTTAGTAGCGACGTATTTTCAAAAAAAAAAATCTTTTATCCCTTATTTCACCCCCTAAATGTTTAATTTTCTGAAAATACCGAAACACGTATCTTTTCAATTCTGACCAGAAAACATATACCAATTTACGTGGTTGTAGCTTCAAAATTGTCTTAATAGCAAAAGATTTTCGAGGAACATCCTCTCTCCAGTTTCACGGCCTTGATGGTTGAATTTCCAAAAATATCGAAACACGTATTTTTCAAATTCTAACGAACAATACAACTATCAATTTTTGCAGCTCTAGCTTCAAAATTGTTTTAATAGCAACGTGTTTTAAAAATTAATATTTCATCCCCTATTGTACCCTCTTGTTGAATTTCCAAAACTACTGAAACTCGTTTTTTTAATCCTGACCAATATTCCATATCGGAAGTTTCGTAGTTGTAGCTTAAAATTTGAGTTAACAGCAACATATTTTTAAAAATAAATTTTTAGCGTCACCTATTTTAGCCCCTTATTGGTTGAATATCAAAAAATGTCGAAGGCGGTGTCTTTTAAATTCGAACCCAGAATTAAAATCCGAAATTTTGTAGTTCTACCTTCAAAATTGTCTAAATAGCAACGTATTTTCAAAAAACGTTTCATCCCCTATTTCACCCGTTTACGGACGGAATATCGAAAAACTGTTTCTTAAATGACGCCTACAGAGTAAGATCAACACCCTCTAGAAATTTTAAGTTTCTATCTTCAGTGGTTTGGGCTGGGCGATGATGAGACTGTCAGTCAGTCGGAACATTGCCTTTTATTTATAGAGATTGTGCAGCAGTACAGATTGTAGGTGGTGTTCGGTATTAAATTAAACGCAATGACGTGAATGCCATGCAAATATTTCCATTGAAATTGAAGTGGCGGGGCCTTCATGTTCTGTGCCTGCTGACAAGTGAGGATATAGAAGTTGCGAGGAGCTAACACGCTTTTCCACATTACAGATATTTAGAAAATTATAACAATTGAAAAACAAAAAAAACAAAAAAAAAGTCATCCCAAAAATAAAAGACAAGTCACCAACAGGAAACTCGTACATTGTGAGGCTCACTTTAAGGAAAATTTAATATTAGAAAGTTAGAAACTGACAAATTTATTATTTGTGGAAACTAAATCGAAATGCCCGGAATTTATTGACACTTGAAATCAAATTCAGTGCCTCACATTTTACTGAAGTTGCCCAATTCATTTGTCTATCCCATTAAAGCTATGAAAATCTCCTACAAAAAGGATAGCTGCTTGCAAAACTGTGAATGTAACACCCACCAATTTGTGACAGTGATACCACTTGTGATTTAAGTAGGACCCAGCTGTTTATTACAGCTTTCTTGACGGAAAGCGCAAGTGAAAATAAAAATATATCTTAGCTTAGCCAGCACAAAAAATAAACTGAAGTCAGAGAAGGCTAGAGTAACGGTGCTGCTGTAGACACATTACAGTAGCTCCTGCACAAGCAGAATTATTGTGCCTCTTGAGATACAGGTGCTGACGCATGCTTACTTGACCACCGGCAAAGAAAATCTAAATCCCGACTCAACTGCTGGAAAGTAATGGCTGAAATCACAATTTTATCAGGGGATTAAAGACCGACGATATTCTGCAATATGCACTATAGAACTGAAAACTTTTCGCTCTAGTTTATCCTCAGAATTACTAAAACTGAGTTGTCAGTGTGTTATACATTGTAGTAGTCTACATTTCACGATCGTTATCTAGTAGGTCTGCTGCAGGAATATGAAGTGACGCGATAAGAAAGAATATTAGTTGCTATACAACATTCAGTGATTCCTTTTTCCCTTTTCTTGCTATTTTCATACATTGACAGCCCAAAAATTAAGTACCGTCTGTGAAGTCGAGCAGTTATTCGCTGCTGTGTTCTTATGTTTTCGTCCCACAACAATTTTAAAACAACTATTATCGGTTTTAGAGTGAGCTTAAAAATATATTTCACTTGTGTTCCCACAAAATAGGGGTCTATATGAGAATCGTAACCCCATAACATGGAAAATAGAGGAACGAAAGCGGAAATGTAACTTAACTGCATGGGAGAGTAGCGCGTTAAACCGGAGCTAGCGCCGCGAAGCGGCAAACGGGTGTACTCGACAAGTGATCACGCTATCGACCTTCTGTTCATTATGCTTCGTGCTTACTTGACCGGGCTACACAAGAAATTCTGTGTCTAAAGTCAATACACTCCATATTATTGTGCCGCTGGTACAGCAACAGTAATATATATATATATATATATATATATATATATATATATATATATATATATATATATATATATTTAGTAAAAAACAGTCTTCGTGGCATAAAAGCGACGTTTCATTTACTTATACATGACGCGTTTCGCCTCTTCTGGGCACCATCAGACGTTAAAAGGGGAACATTTACATATTTGTTTAAAAAGAAAATAGAAGTTAACTAAACATATGTAAAATCTTTCCTAAGCAAGGAATACTAGAAATAGCGAAGGTGCAGACTGATAAACCTGTAGGGCACAAGTCCACATTCATGTTTTGGCGTGTGGGGCGGGGGGGGGGGGTGAAGACTGAAGTAATAAATACCGCTTAAGAGCACAGTTTAAGGAATAAAATTACTTATCACCGAGGTAGCAGAGAGTCAAATTATTTCATTCAATAAAATAGAACCTTTATCCTGGTTGTGCCAGGGAGCGACTCGTACGTAAGAAAAAAAGCTTCGCGCGATTAAATTAGGTCTTACCACTACTTCGTTGCCCTCCATTCTTGAGCAGTAGTCTCCACGTCTGTTGTAAAGGTTCTATTTTATTGAATTTAATAATTTGTCGTTCTGTAATGTCAGTGATAAGTAATTATATTCGTTAAACTACGTTATTTAGCGATATTTATTAGTTCAATCTTCTCCCCCACCCCCCGCCGCCCCCACTCCACGCAAAAACGTGCATGTGGTAATGCGGCCTGCAGTTTTATCAGTCTGCACCTTCCCTACTTCTAATATTTCTTGCTTAGGAAAGATTTTACAAATTTTTAGTTAACTCTTGTTTTCTCTTTAAACAAGTTTGAAAATTTTCCTCTTTCAACGTCTGATGATGCCAAGAAGAGACGAAACGCGTCATCTATCAGTAAATGAAACATTGGTTTTGTGCAAATAAGACTGCTTTTTTTTTATCAAAAAGTTTGGCTATTCCAATAACGTATAGAGAAAATATAAACACGAACACGAAATGGTAAGAGATGCACAGCAATGTACTCACCTTAGCCACATTAGATTCGCTGCCCGCCAGGTACACGGACTGTAACAAAACATTTGTCTTTTTCCAGTCTGACGATGCGCTAACAGCGCGAAACGCGTAATTGGAGAATAAACAAATATTGAAACAGAGACTGAGAATGATTCAATGAAGCATATAATTTTACCAGTACAGTAGATTCCCGAAAACACGGTGTAATGTGGACCGAAGGTTGACCGAGTTTGTGAGAATGCCGGGT
Organism: Locusta migratoria; assembly: GCA_026315105.1. Lineage (NCBI taxonomy): Eukaryota > Metazoa > Arthropoda > Insecta > Orthoptera > Acrididae > Locusta > Locusta migratoria. Next base: position 479,175,775 of record CM048748.1, read on the forward strand.
TATCGGGAACGGTGTTGAAAAAGAATAGGTAAGATTTATTGTTATAAAATACTTTCTATTGTTACTTTAGAATACAATACAAATAATCAAATGCGGTAACAAAAAATAAATTTAAGAAAATATCGAAGTGCATTTTTTCACAGTGCCTTTTTAAAATCAGCTTAGGCCTACTCTAATTTACATTTAGAAAATTTTCCTTAAGAAGGCAATAATGACAGGGGTGGACAATAGTGATTTACTTCATAAAACATAAAAATTTCCATCACGCCTAAGCTGATTTTAAAAAGGTAGTCTGAAAAAATGCACTCTCATAATTTTGATCACGACTGTTTTGTAACAAGAAGACGCATCTATATACTGCATTATTGAAAGTCAAAGGATTTTTAAACACAGTGTAGGAGGCACAAAAAAAGATGATGTCTGTTGTTGTGCGCAGGGGGTGGCGGAGTTACCCGGACTGCCGGCTTCCCGGGACTCTCCTGTACTTCGTTACACTGATGAGCCGTAGTAAACTGCCACATTTTGTTACCATTTTATTATATAGGTACCTTATTGTTTCGATATACTATCTGGATACCGGTTACAGACCCATTTTCAGGGGTATACTGAAGTTGCTTCCGTCCCACCTGGTACATATACGTTAACAAGAAGTCATTGTCGATAATAATAAGAATGCGTATGTCTCTAACCCTGTGAGTCATGATTCAGTAATAAATCAGTTTCACAATATAATTTGAACATGTTAACTCTTTGAGACCTGGCGTCCAATGTATTGCTTTGAGACCAATTGACCTGTTTTCAGGACATCTGTCGCTTTTAGTATTGTGCTTCTTGCTACCATCTGTCACCAGAATGGTGTACTACAATGGAAAACAGTGAAGGTGGTGGAGCCATCGCAGTGTGCTCCAGCACGTTACGACTAGTTAAATTACTTTGTGTATTCATTTCTGAATTTTATACAAATTTCACTTTGAGATAGAAGTTCCACGATAAATATTCTGTCATTTGCTCCCGTGAACCACAGACATTGCCGAGGTGGGGTGGCTTGCGTGCCTCTACGATACAGATAGCCGTACCGTAGGTGCAACCACAGTGGAGGGGTATCTGTGGAGAGGCCAGACAAACGTGTGGTTCCTGAAGAGGGGCAGCAGCCTTTTCAGTAGTTACATGGGCAACAGTCTGGATGATTGACTGAGCTGGCCTTGTAACATCAGCTAATGTGGCCTTGCCATGCAGTTACTACGGACGGCTGAAAGCTAGGGGTAACTACGTCCGTTACTTTTCCCGAGGACATGCAGTTCTAATGTATGAATGTATGAATATTCCGGAGGTAAAATAGTCCCCCATTCGGATCTCCGGACGGGGACTACTCAGGACGATGTGATCATCAGGAAAGACAGCACTGGCATTCTACGGATCGGAACGGGAAGCTAGAATATTTAAAAAGAGAAATGGATATTTTGAAGTTAGATATAGTGGGGATTAGTGAAGTTCGTTGGAAACAGGAATAGGATTTCTGGTCAGGTGAGTACAGGATTATAAATACAAAATCAGTTGGGGGTATTACAGGAGTAGGTCTGCCAATGAATAAGAAAATAGGAATGGCGGTAAACTACTAAGAGCAACACAGTGACTGCATTATCGTAGTCAAGATTGATACGAAGCCAACACCGACCACAGTAGTACAGGTTTATATGCAATCTAGCTCTGCCGATGAAGAGGAGTTCGAAGAGATGTATGAGGAGCTATAGGAAATTAAAAAAAAAGTTCAAATGTTTGTTTAGCTTATGGGACTTAACTACGGGGTCATCAGTCCTTAAACTTACAAACTACTTAGGAACTACTTACGAACTAGGACGGCACAAATATCCATGCCCGAGGGGGGATTCGAACCCCCGACCGTAGTGGCAGTGCTGACCGTGACTGGAGCGCCTCAGTCACCTCGGCCACCGCGGCCGGCTAGGAAATTATTCAGACAATTAATGGAGAGGAAAACTTAATTGTTATGGGCGACTGGAATTCGGTAGTAGACAAGGAAGGGAAGGGAAGATAGTAGGTGAATATGGTCTGGGCAAAAGGGATGAAAGAAAAAGGCGTCTGGTAGAATTTTGCATGGAACATACTTTAGTTATAACAAACACCTGGTTTAACAATCACGAAAGAAGGTTGTATACGTAGAAGAGACCAGGAGACACCGGAAGGTATCAGATAAATTTTATAATGGTAAAACATAGATTCCGGAACCAGGTTTTAAACTTTAAGACATACCCAGGTGCAGATATAGCATCTGACCATAAATTATTGCTCATGAACTGTAGGATGAAACTGAAAAAAAAAAAAAAAAAAAAAAACTGCAGAAAGGTAGGAAAGTAAGGAGATGGGACCTGGGTAAATTGAGGGAACCTGAAGTTATTAGGAATTTGCAGTGGTTGGCAAGGGAGTAAGACATGGGTGTAGCCTTTCTCCTATGTCATTCAATTTGTACATTCAGAAAGCTATAAAGGAAAGCAAGGAGAAATTTGGAGAAGGAATTATAGTTCAGGGTGAAGAATTAAAAACATTGCGTTTCGCCGAAGACATAGTGATGCTGACAGAGACAGCAAAGGACTTGGAAGAGCAGTTGAACGGAATGGACAGTGTGCTGAAAGGTGCATATAAGATGAAGATTAACAAGAGCAAAACTAGGGTAATGGAGTGCAGTCTAAGAAAAGCAGGTGATGTTGAAGGAATTAGATTAGGTAACGAAACGATAAAGAAGGTAGATGAGTTTTGTTACTTGGGCAGTAAAATAACAGATGATGGTCGCAGTACAGGGGATATAAAATGCAGAATGGCAATGGGTAGGAAAGCATTCTTGACAAAGAGAAATTTGTTAACATCGAATATTGATTTAAGCCTAAGGACGTCCTTTCTGAAGGCATTTGTGTGGAGTGCTGTCTTGTCCGGGAATGAAACATGGACGATAAACAGTGCGGACAGGAAGAGAATAGAGGCTTTTGAAATGTGGTGCTACAGAAGAATGCTGAAAATTAGGTGGTTGGATCGCGCAACTAATGAGGAGGTACTGAACAGAATTGTGGAGAAAAGGAATTTTTGGCATACCTTGACTAAAAGAAGAGATAGATTGGTAGGACACATTCTTAGACACCAAGGAATTGTGAATTTAGCGTTGGAGGGAAGTGTGTGGGGTAAAAATTGCAGAGGAAGACCAAGAGATAGATACAGTAAGCAGATTCAGACAGATGTAGGTTGCCGTTCTTATGTAGAGTTGAAGAGGCTTGCTCAGAATAGGGCAGTCTGGAGAGCTGCATCAAACCAGTCTCTGCACTGAAGACCACAACAACAACATTTGCGAAACTGTTTCATGTTATTTCATATCCATAACTGCATTCCAGACCCGGTGTTCAATTTATTGAACTATTTTTATATTCGAAACTAAGTACTAAAATTTTTATTGTGCTGAAATATACAATAAATAGGATCAAATAGACACGAAGAAAATGCAAGAATATGTTTTATTCCATTTTTTAAATAATTCACGACTGAAGGGGTTAATATTAAATGGCTAGGCAAAAGGCGTTACCAGGCAGCTGTAAGGATTTATGTGAACGCTTCACACAACGTCGACTTCCTGCAGGAGAGACATTTGCTGCTGTTCACCACCGGTGTGTGTCGTTCTACGTCTCTTCTTGTACGCGATTATTATATATTTACTTCTTAATAAAGTTCAGTAGTTATGCATATCTTTTTTTAATTTTCGAATGTATGCGAAACTTAACTTCTGTTCTGACATGCTTTCCTTTCTTTCAGACAGAAAAAAAGAGTACATTGAAAGACTAGCGTCTCTCGTCTTCCATATATTTTTTTGTATATTTCTATAAGTTATAATTTACTTAATGTCGCTAAGTTATCATTTTGTTCAAACCTGAACCCCACTCTTTTCAAGGCTTGAGGAATAGTATTTCTATTTCATGTGTTAAAATATTAGTTAATATTGCTGGGTTTTTCTTATTTTGTTGTGTTAATAATTTATTATTGTTGTTGTTATGGCCTTCAGTCCGGAGACTGGTTTGATGCAGCTCTCCACCCTACTCTATCCTGAGCAAGCCTTTTCATCTCCTCATAAGAACAGCAACCCACATCCACTTGAATCTGCTTACTATACGCGTCTCTTGGTCTCCCTCTGCGATTTTTACCCCACACACTTCCCTCCAATCCTAAATTTACGATTCCCCGATGTCTAAGAATGTGTCCTACCAAGCGATCCCTTCTTTTAATCAGGGTATGCCAAAAATTCCTTCGCTCACCAATTCTGTTCAGTACCTCTCCATTAGTTATGTGATCTACCCACCTAATCTTCAGCATTCTTCTGTAGTACCACATTTCAAAAGCCTCTATTCTCTTCCTGTCAGCACTGATTATCGTCCTTGTTTCACTCCCATACAAGGCAACACTCCACACAAATGCCTTCAGAAAAGACTTCCTTACCCTTAAATTAATATTCGATGTTAGCATATTTCTCTTTTTCAAAAATGCTTTTCTTCCCATTGCCATTCTGCATTTTATATCCTCTGTACTGCGACCATCGCATGTTATTTTACTACCCAAGTAACAAAACTCATCTACCAGCTTCATTGTTTCGTTACCTAATCTAATTCCTTCAGCATCGCCTGATTTTCTAAGACCGCATTCCATTATTTTTGTTTTGCTCTTGTTAATGTTCATTTTATATGCTCTCTTCAACACGCTTTCCATTCCATTCAACTGCTCTTCCAAGTCCTTCGCTGTCTCTGACAGAATTACAATGTCATCAGCAAAACGTAATGTTTTTATTCCTTCCCCCTGAACTTTAATCCCTATTCCAAATTTTTCCTTGCTTTCCTTCACCGCCTGCTCGATGTACAAATTGAATAACATTCGAGAAAGGCTACAACCCTGTCTTACTCCCTTCCCAACTGATGCTTCCCTTTCATGCCCTTCGAGTCTAATAACTGCGGTCTGGCTTTTGAACAAGTTGTAAATAACTCTCCTTTCCCTGTATTTTACCCCTGCTGACTTCAGAATTTGAAAGAGTGTATTCCAGTCAACATTGTCAAAAGCTTTCTCCAAATCTACAAAAGCTAAAAATGTTGGTTTGCCTTTCCTTAATCTGTCTTCTAAGATTAGACGTAACGTGAGTATTGCCTCCCGGGTTCCTACGTTCCTCCTGAATCCAAACTGATCTTCCCCGAGGTCAGCTTCTACCAGCTTTTCCATTCTCCTGTAGACAATTCGTGTTAAAATTTTGCAACCATGACTTGTTAAACTGATGGTTCTGTAATTTTCACACCTGTCTGCGCCTGATTTCTTTGGAATGGGGATTATTACATTTTTCTTAAAGTCTGAGGGCATTTCGCCTGTCTCATACATCCTACACACCACTTCAAATAGTCTTGTCATGGCTGGCTCTCCCAGAGACTTTAGTAGCTCTGAGGGTATTTCATCTACTCCTGGGGCCTTGTTCCGACCTAGGTCTTTCAAGGCTCTGTCAAATTCATCTCTCAGTATAGTATCTCCTATTTCATCTTGATCGACTTCCTCTTCCCTTCCTACAACATCGTCTCTCAGTTCATTTCCTTTGTAGAGCTGCTCTATGTACTCTTTCCACCTTTCAGCTTTCGCTTCTTTGCTGAGAACTGGTTTCCCATCTGAGTTCTTGATATTCGTAGAGTTGCTTTTCTTGTCCCCAAATGTCTCTTTTATTTTCCTGTAGGCAGTATCTACTTTTCCCCTTGCTATACATTCTTCTACAGATTTACATTTGGCTTCTAGCCACTCCTGCTTAGCCATTTTGCACTTCCTGTCAATCTCATTTTTTAGACGTCTGTACTCCATTTTGCCTGTTTCATTTACTGCATTTTTATATTTTCTCCTTTCATCAATTAAATTTAGTATTTCCTGTGATATCCAAGGATTTTTTGTAGGTCTTGCCTTTCTACCTATTTTGTCCTCCGCTGCCTTCACTATTTCATCTCTCAATGCTACCCATTCCTCTTCTACTGTTTTATTTCCCCCTGTTTTTGCCAATTGCTGCCTAAATCTCCCTCTGAAATTCTCCAGAACTTCAGTTTCCTTCAATCTATCTAAGTTCAAATGTTTGTTAAGCTTAAGGGACGTAACTACGGGGTCATCAGTCCCTAAACTTACAAACTACTTATGAACTACCTACAACTAAGGACGGCACAAATATCCATGCCCGAGGGGGGATTCGAACCCCCGACCGTAGTGGCCGTGCAGACCGTGACTGAAGCGCCTCAGTCCTCTCGGCCACCGCGGCCGGCTCTATCCAAGTCCCATCTCCTTATTTTCCTACCTTTCTGCAGTTTTTTCAGCTTCAGCCTACAGTTAATGACTAACAAGTTATGGTCAGAGTCTATATTTGCCCCTGGGTATGTCCTGCAATTTGTAACCTGGTTCCGGTACGTATGTCTTACCATTATAAAATCTATCTGATATCTTCCGGTGTCTCCTGGTCTCTTCCATGTATAGAACCTTCTTTTGTGATTCTTAAACCACGTGTTTGTTACGATTAAATCATGTTCCGTGCAAAATTCTACCAGGCGACTTCCTCTTTCATTCCTCCTGCCCAGTCCATATTCACCAATTATTTTTCCTTCTCTTCCTTTTCCAACTACCGAATTCCAGTCTCCCATCACAATTAAGTTTTCCTCTCCCTTAACTGTCTGAATAATTTCCTTTAGCTCCTCATATATTTCTTCGATCTCCTCATCATCGGCAGAGCTAGTTGGCATATAAACCTGTACTACTGTTGTCGGTGTTGGCTTCGTATCTATCTTGACAATGATAATGCGATCACTGTGCTGCTCATAGTAGTTTACCCGCATTCCTATTTTCTTATTCATTATCAGTCCTACTCCTGTGATACCCCCAACTGATTTTGTATTTATAATCCTGTACTCACCTGACCAGAAATCCTGTTCATCCTGCCACCGAACTTCACTAATCCCCACTATATCTAACTTCAACCTATCCATTTCCCTTTTTAAATTTTCTAATTTTCCTACCCGAATAAGGGATCTAACTTTCCACGCTCCGATCCGTAGAATGCCAGTATTGTCTTTCCTGATGACAACATCCTCCTGAGTAGTCCCGCCCGGAGATCCGAATGGGGGACTATTTTACCTCCGGAATATTTCACCCGAGAGGATGCCATCATCATATGTTCATACAGTAGAGCTGCATGTCCTCGGGAAAGATAACGGCTGTAGTTTCCCCTTGCTTTCAGCCGTTCGCAGTAGCTGTGTGGCAAAGCCACATTAGCTGATGTTTCAAGGCCAGCTCAGTCAATCATCCAGACTGTTGCCCCTGTAACTACTGAAAAGGCTGCTGCCCCTCTTCAGGAACCACACGTTTGTCTAGCCTCTCCACAGATACCCCTCCGCTGTGGTTGCACCTACGGTACGGCTATCTGCATCGTTGAGGCACGCAAGCCACCCCACCTCGGCAATGTCTGTGGTTCATGGGGGTGGAATTTATTATTATATTAATTAATGTTGCATAAGTACGGCTTCTCCACTATGCCACTGTCCCTGTGTGATTGTGCAGTTGCTGTACTTTTAAGTGTGTGCGAGAATCTATGGGTGTGTGAATGTCGGGAGTGATAGCTCGCTTTGCATCATTCTCTCTGGCTCGGAATCGATAACTGCTGAGGTGACCAAAGAGGTTTCCACACCCTTTGGTTGCGACCTGGTTAGCGAACCTTCCCTCCAGTGCGAGTCTGGCTGTCCGTCCCCACCACCGCGGTTTTCTTGGATTTTCCGGCTTCCAGTGGCTTCCCGCGTCCGGTAGCAGTTTCCCGCCTCATGAGTGCTGGATCTTCATTCTGTGCTGGGCGTCTGGCGAGGTGAGGTTGCTTCCTCTCTGGTATCCGCGGAATGGCAGCATTTCATTGTCTAGCACGTTTAACTTAGATTCGTGAACTTAGAATCACTTTTTTGGAATATTTTCTCCGATCGTGTGGGGAAATGTGTTCTCTTGTTTCAATTCAGTGATTTCCAATATATAAACGCGGTGTGTGTGGTTCTAGTTGCAGTTTGATAACGACTTGGGATGTTAAAACCTTTTGTGATCATGTCGCATTTTATGAACTCTGTTTAAATACTTTCTACCTTTGTGGGGCCCCACTTCTAATAGATGATATGTTCATTTGTGTACACAATTTTGTGTTCTACACACAAAATTGTGTTTTTAATTTATATACACATATATTAAATCTGAATGCAGGAGCGTGTAGAGCACATAAAATACCTCCGAAAACCGTATCAAACTCAATTTTGTCCGGAAGTGGACAATATACGTTTTGATTAGTTGCATTATTCAACAATTTGTGCAAGGTAGGCCCCTCGCTTACTGATGAAGACAAAACCGAGTGCATCGCTGCAGCATTGTCATGTTTGGAACGTTATATTCTCTTTATTGGCCGCCATATTACTGGTGACGAAACATGGTTTTCAAATGTAATACTTGCGACTAATTGACAACTAATGGAGTGGCATCATGGTCGTTCACCAAGCACACCAAAAACAAAAAAAAAAATGTTACTATCTGCCTGGAAATTCGTGACTACCGTTTTCTGGGTCGGTGAGATGTACTGCTGATTCATTTAATGACCCTTGGAGACAGTATCAGTGGTTACGCATGTTGTCCTTTATTGAAGAAGTTATGGCGAGCGATTCAAAACCGATGTCGAGGTCTGTCGTTTAGTGGTGTCATGACAATACGGCTGGGATAACACGACAACTTCCGTAACAATTAAAGTGGGATACTTCCAACCATCCACCCTATAGCCCAGACCTATCTCTCTCAGATTTTCAACTCTTTACTAAACTCAAAGTCTTTTTGGCCGGAAAAAATCTAAATTGAAGAACTGAAAGAGTCTGTGATTACGTATCTAAATCCACTAGATGCGGACGAATCAGACGCTGGAATACAAAAACTAGCCATAACTAACAAAAAATGTATAACTTTGCACGGTGACTAAGTAGACTAGTATTTTAGTGTATGTGCTTTACATTAAAACTTAAATACTTCCTAAAATTTGCTGGATTTTATTTTTATTCACAAACTGTTTCTATTTTTTGCGCGACCCTCGTATTAACTACCCTTTTCCTGTCCGCACTGTTTATCGTCCATGTTTCACTCCCATACAAGGCAACACTCCACACAAATGCCTTCAGAAAGCACTTCCTTACGCTTAAATTAGTATTCGATGTTAACAAATTTCTTGCTTTGAAAAACGCTTTTCTTCCCATTCCCAATCTGCATTTTATATCCTCAGTACTACGACCATCCTGTGTTATTTTACTGCCCAAATAACAATACTAATCTACCACCTTCATTGTTTCGTTACCCAATCTAATTCCTTCAACATCGCCTGATTTTCTTACACTGCACTCCATTATCCTTCTTTTGCTCTTCTTAATATTCATCTTGTATGCCCCTTTCAACACACTGTCCATTCCGTTTAACTGCTCTTCCAGGTCCTTTGCTGTCTCTGAAAAAATTACAATGTCATTGGCAAAAGGCATTATTTTTATTTCTTCATCCTGAACTTTAACTCCTTCTCCAAATTTCTCCTATTATCCTTTATAGCTTTGTCAATGTATAAATTGAATAACATTGGAGAAAGGCTACAAACCTGTCTTACTCCCTTCCCAACCTCTGCATCCCTTTCATGCCCTTCACCTCTGATAACTGCTGTCTGGATCCTGTACAAGTTGTTAAAAACCCTCCGTTCCCTATATTTTACTCCTGTTGATTTCAGAATTTGAAGGTGTCTATTCAAATGAACACTGTCAAAAGCATTTTGCAAACCTACAAAAGCTAGAAATGTAGGTTTGCCTTACTTTAAACTGTCTTCTAAGATAAGCCCTAAAGTGAGTATTGCCTCCCGTGTTCCTACACTTTTCTTGAATACAAACTGATTCTTACCAGGTTTTCCATCGTTCTGTAAATAATTCGTGTTAAAATTTTGCAACCATGACTGAACTGATGGTACTGTGAGTTTCGCATCTGTCTGCGCCTGCTCTCTTTGGAATGGGGATTATTGTGTATGCTAATAAATACTGACATTTTCGTAAATCTGAGAGACCGAACTCGTGACGATATCGGTTCTTAGAATTACAAACTACTTAAAGTAAGTTACGATAAGGACAACACAGACACTCACACATCCCATGGGGCCTCAGAACACGTGCCCATTCCCGCGCGGCTTTCTGTCAATATCATAGTAAGCCAACAGTAGGCACGCCGGTGTACTGCTTGCGCGGAGCTTAATACTGCACTGCATGAATTTTTAATTTGTCGCAAATAAATGTTCACCTGTGCAGGGGAAAATGTTGAAATAATTATATAACTCATTTAACATTGTAGAAGTCATCATTTGCGTGTTGCCATTGTTAGCATTATGCATTTAGACGTAAGTCACTCTGCAGGAAGATATTGGTATCTATCATGTCTGTAGTATGATAACATTCTTTCACTTGACAGAAGTCGTATCAGTCTGTAACTACATTATTGTTCAACAGTGAGTAAAATCCGCTGGATGCTCCTTGTTGCATTTCTCCTCATTTCACGACTGTGCCGCCTTTTATGCAGGAAACGATCAACTAAATGCTTAGGACGGACTCCAATGTATACGATATGCATGGTGTTGCCATCTGGCAACAAGAAATATGTCTAAAAAAAGTAACAAAAATTTGAGTTTCCAAACGGCAGCACCATGCAGGCAGGGTTAAATAAAATCGGTATTCCTTATGTTGGCAGCAATGGGGACACACTATCCTTCCTTATATTTATATCTAAGGACAAGAATTTTATGAACTATGAATTGCCGGCTGCGGTGACCGAGGGGACTGAGGCGCCCCAGTCACGGTCTGCACGGCCACTACGGTTGGGTGTTCGAATCCCCACTCATGCATGGATATTTGTGCCGTCCTTCGTATTAGCTAGTTTGTAAGTTTAGGGACTGATGACCCGTAGTTAAGTCCCATAGACTGTACAAACATTTGAACATTTTTGAGTTCTAATGTGTGCATCGTCGTCCGTGTTTTGCTGCACGTCCACTCAGAGTGTTGTGGCCTACATGAAGTGTCAGCATTGTATTTTATTCAGTGTCTCAGTTTTCTTCAGTGTTACCAGTGGTCGTGTTCACCAATGTAATTTCTATGCCGCTGTGGCCAACTTTTAAAGACTGCATGTATTTTATCAACTATGTCTATATTTTAATCTTCATGCTTTTACCATGTCTATTTTAAAATTCTCCGTTTTACTCTCCATTGTATTTTTTAAGGGTCTCCATATTCATTGTACAATTTCTGTAGGCTGAAGAGCGACGTGGGATGCTGCTTCCAGCCGGCCCAGTATGAGCTTAAAAAGGCAATAAAGCGAAAAAAAAAAATAGTCAAAAGAAAGGAGAAAGCTGGAAGTCGCAGTTGAATCGGAAAATTTCTAACAAACATTAGGAGCTGCTATGCTAAGTCACACAAAAACTCATTGCTGAGATGACTGCTACACTTAATTACGTAAACAGAGAAATTGACAGCTGTGTCGAAATTACGTTTAGGGTAATAATAGTAGGCTAGCTGCCAAATCTCACTGTTACACTCTCGTGAGAAAGTTGTCACATTTAAATAAATGTTTTCAGCAATACTAGTAGATCTGATTACGATCCGTGAAAAATTTCAGAGAAATAATATACCCAGAATGCGTATATTTGGAAATAAACTGTTATTTAAACTGCATTTGGTTAAACACAGTGACGCTTTTAACAACTTCCAGGAAAATGTGAATTACCAGGGGACGCACTATGGCAGGCGCGGTGCTGTGCCCTGGTGATTTAATTACGCGCACAACGGAGCAGATATTTCCGCAAAATCCGGCGCGTGACAAAATACACTTTGTCACAGATGGGCACGCGCGCAAGGCGTAGTTTTGACAGCGACGGGTGGGCGATTGACGGCGTTCACGTTGCTGCGTCCGTTCACCGCTTTATATTTTGATGTACTGCAAGTAGTTAAGAAACCGATACATCGCTTCTAACTACAGCAGTTCATAAATTCTCTGACTGAAACTGTGAGATGATTACTCATTATCACAGGTCTGAAATTACGCTAGTAAGATTATCTTTTTTTTGTGCTGGTGGCCCCGTCTGTTGTCAACTATTTTGAGTGAGAATGAAACTTTCACTCTGCAGCGGAGTGTGCGTTGATACGAAACTTCCTGGCAGATTAAACTTGTGTGCCGGTACCGGGACTCGAACCTGGGACCTCTACCTTTCGCGGGCAAGCGCTCTACCGACTGAGCTATCCCGACACGACTCACCATCCCGCCTCACAAATGTACTTCCGCCAGTACCTCGCCTCCTACTTTCCCCGGTTCCGGCACACAATTTTAATCTGCCACGAAGTTTCATATCAGCGCACACTCCGCTGCAGAGTGAAACTGTCATTCTGGGAACATCCCTTAGCCTGTGGCTAAGCCATGTCTCCACCATATCCTTTCTTCCAGGAGTGCTAGTCTTGCAAGGTTCGGAGTAGAGCTTCTGTGAAGTTTGGAAAGTAGGAGGCGTGGTACTGGCGGAATTAAAGTTTTGAGAGGGGGGGGGGTTCGTGTGTTGGGATAGCTAAGCCCGCTTGCTTGCCCGCGAAAGGCAAAGCTCCCAGGTTCGAGTCCCTGTTCCAGCACACAATTTTAATCTGCCAGGAAGTTTTATTTTGAGTGAAATTGAACCCTCATTTATTTTACTTACAGTATGTCGTGCTATCCAGATTATTCACTGATGTTTTTTATTCATATTTGTCAATTATTCGTCTGATGAAAAAACCTGATGCATTAAAAATGAATCAAGTATTGACTTTAAATTGATGACACATACAACTGTTAGTGGCTCAACTAAATACAGAAATTTCTCTTATGGGTGGAACTCAAGAGCCGAGTATATTTTGAGGAGCGCAGACGTGGCCCAGTAAAATGTGATCACCTAACTATGGCAGGTTTCAGGAGCGCAGACGTGGCCCAGTAAAATGTGATCACCTAACTATGGCAGGTTTCAGGAGCGCAGACGTGGCCCAGTAAAATGTGATCACCTAACTATGGCAGGTTTCAGGAGCGCAGACGTGGCCCAGTAAAATGTGATCACCTAACTATGGCAGGTTTCAGTAGCGCAGACGTGGCCCAGTAAAATGTGATGACCTAACTATGGCAGGTTTCACGTCGGCGTGTCGACTAGAGTACGTGAATATGGTCACACGTAAGCATTTTCTGCCATCTGCTGATCAGGTCCGGTGCTGCCGTCACAGCTCTTGTCCTCCACATAAAACACTTGTTTTGGTAGCGCTGAGTCGACACACATCTTGCATATTAAATAACCGAACCAGCTCAGTACTTAATCTCTCTTAAACGTAAGCCTCAAATTTCTTCTGTTCTTCTGACACTGTATTCCCATATGTTCCTTCATTTTTACCTCTATTCATTTTATCTGTGTACTGAACTATTCTATCTTTTAATTATATGTACATCTGCCGTATAGTAAGAAAAGTATTCCATGTAGATGTAGAAAATTTCATTGTACACAAAAATTCTAATTTATCGTTTGCATTTTCCATTACAATCATCTATTCTGTCTACCATACTATTCACATGTAACATCGCTTTATAGAGCTATATTTTAATTCTCTTGTCTTGTATCATTTTATTGTGTTGGTCTTGTTGATTTATTTTTTAGATTACTTTACCATTCTTCTGTTAAGTGATTCTTTGATAATTTTACACACACCTTATTCCAGCACAAAACTTATATATATCACACACACACAAACAAAGAAAGAGAGAGAGAAGGAGAGGGAGGGAGGGAGTCTTTTGTTATTCCACTCTGGTCCCTTTTTAAAATTTTGAAGTTACGTTGCCTCTACACTGTCAACGACGACGTTACTCTACGTTTAAAGATAACTCACCATGTAATGTCTTTCTTTAGCAATGTCTTACACCTGTATCGGACTACGATTCACTATCTCAGTCTTGGATTCTTAGGCGACATCTAGTTAATGAAATGAACTTTTTTGACGGTCAACCAAGCCATTTAAAGCCAATGTCTTAAACCTGTATCGTACTACAATTAACTATGACAGTCTTGTATTCTTAGACGACATCTAGTTAATGAAATGAACTTTTTTGACGGTCAACCAAGCCGTACTCTGCGAGTGCCGTGCGATTTACTAATCCGCTCGCTAAACTCCAAACGCAGCAGCACCTATTCAACTAAAAGCATGCCATCCCATTACCTAATGACGCCGAAGAAGTCGTACTACATAACAATAAGTGTAGCAGTTGTACCTTGCATGAAATTTTGAAGTGTTTGCCGAAGCATATTTCATATCTAAAACCATTATCTTTGCATTGCACGCCGCTATAGACTGTAATTCAGCTCTCCGTTGATATTAGGAGCACGACACTAAGAACTATGCTCCAATTTTCACGAAAATTAACAATGAGCGTAAAATTAATTTCTTGCATTTGCATGAACATAGTATTTGTAACATCAAACAGTCGCTGCTAGCCGGCCGCGGTGGCCGAGGGGACTGAGGCGCTCCATTCACGGTCAGCACGGCCACTACGGTCGGGGGTTCGAATCCCCCCTCGGGCATGGATATTTGTGCCGTCCTTAGTATTAGCTAGTTCATAATTAGTTTGTAAGTTTAGGGACTGATGACCCCGTAGTTAAGTCCCATAAGCTATACAACCATTTGAATTTGAGTCGCTGCTACATGTAACAGAGATCGTATTACATCAAATGGCACTTCTTGAGAAGGCCCCTATAGCGACATTTATACCCTAGAAATCACTTACGGATTGCCACCTACGCGCTGTGCTGTTCAAGTCGCGAAGAGCACACAGGAAAACAATGTTGTTAAGCCTGCGTATAAGCTCCAATCTCGCTGATATATTGCGTTCCTGGTCCTTACGCGAAATGTACATAGGAGGAAGCAATATATCTCTTGACATTTCCAAAAAGTTGCGCTCCGGAAACCGTACCGTGATCACAACGCTCGTGTTGATAATGGTCGACATTGGAGTTTGGAATGCATCTCCACGGATTTTGTTTGACTATAGACGGCAGGTTACCGAAGTGTAATATTTTTCTTTGGTTATCAAGCAGTAGCTTGGTTTCCAGCATTTCTCCGTACTGCCCTGTTGCTTGCCACTTGTTCAATGTCTCTGTGAGATGTTGCAGTTCATATCGCCCATCACTTGCCTCACATACTCCAGCCTGGGCCTTCCTCTACAGTTCACTTCCTCCACCAATCCCTCCAAGATGATTTTAGCTGTCCTTCATGCCTCGAGACATGACCAATCAAGATATTGCGTCTTTACGGCAGAGTTCTCCTCAGAGATAACCCTTTACCAATTCTGTGCAATACCTGTTCGTTTGTTACTTTATCAACCCAGCTTATCTTCCACATTCTACGGTAACACCACATCTCGAACGCGTCTGTCTTTCGATGTTCGGGTTTTCCCATGGTCCAAGATTCACTGTCTACAACGTTACACTCAATACAAAAGTCCTCATCAACTTCATGCTCAAAGGTATGTTCACGTTCTTGGACGTGAGAAGTTTACGTTTCTTACTGAAGACAATTTTTGGTTGACATATTCTACTTATTTACAGTTAAAATTTTAGTTCTGCTTCTGTTGATCTTCATTCCACACTTGCTAAGCGTTGATTTCATATCACTGAGCTTATACGTTTACTCATTTTCATGAGTGATCTGTTTTACGCAAATACGCCCTTAATTGTTGCTTCACAGAATATTTCATAAGCATCCTTCATGCTATAAGATTTAAGCAATACAAATGTAGGTGTTTATTGTTCCACAAACTCCAGCGAGACCTCACTGTTTCTTTACACTGTTTAGCAATTCAGAATGTTTGTTTTAAAACAGTCTGTCACAGTGCCATGACGTCTTGATCAAATAATGCACAGTACGTAATTATTTGGACCAACTTAAAAGACGGACTAGATTTTATCTCGATTATAGAACTCAATTTACTATTCCAAATTAAATGTTGCTATCTAGACTAAGCATCCAATAGATGACACCGTGATCCGATTCTTTGTAATTCATAAAAATTTACAATTTTTTATTCCGACCTTCCTGAAAGTTTGCACACTTCAACGTCAAAGGAAGAGGAAGATCACTGTGAGCGTGAAGTTTCACACGGTGCGTGGCGGAGGTTACTTGACAACTGGACGCCGCCGCAGTCAAGAGTTTTAGTTCGTTCTCAATGAAATGCTGATCACTTAAGCTTCAAAACAATAGAAACGTCTCTGTCTACGTAATATTTCGCACGGTGCTTGGCGGAAGGTACTTCACAACTGCGACACCATTTAATTATCTACCATGGAATATGGCATGTTTTCATGAGGGTTTATATGTTGCACAAGCCGCCTTACAGTACAAGGGCAAGGCAGCCCTGCGATGAACGCCACCGCCGACCGCTCCAGTGATCTTCATGAAAGCTGGCACGTTTGCCAGGGACAGTGGCGCCAGGACTTACTGAGAAAGGCAGATGAGGGGGCAGGAGAGATACGGCGTTACACTCCATGACAGACAGGGACGAGGAGGGTATGATTGATACGTTCATATACACTTACCGTGCTTTGAAGTCAGAATGTAACAAACGAATTCGCTAACAGTATAAATGACGTCTGAAAACTAGATGTTGTTTTACATCGTATTATGTCGTCTACAGTGTGTGCGTTTCAGATCATATTGTGTCCAATATTAAATCTACATGACGGGTTTTGTCACTTCGCTCAGTTGGCTATACTGAATAGTAGAAGACTGATGTGAATAATGTATTACGTAAACGTTAGGAAGGTGATTGAAAGAGCATGAGAAATTTAGATTACTATTCTTACATCAATGATGCACATTCTATGGGAAGTTGGGGTGGGAAGAACCCTCTATGTCAGCTAGCAGTTGCCTCGATGAAGTTGGAGGATTGTGCAAATTTTTAAGCAAGATTCTATAAATGAAACTTTTTACCTGAAGATTTAGATTTTCGGATAACAATTTCGTTTGGTGAAGCGAAGTACAGTGTACCACTGAAGTATTGTAGCATATTGACATTGTGAATTAGAATTAAAATCATTCATGTGAAAAATATTATTGCCTAATAAAATGGATTACACAGTTAATTGGCAGCAATAAGGACATTATGAACACAGTGTAGAATGGTCTTTGTTTTTTTTTTTTTTTTTTTTTTTTTTTTTTTTTTTTTTTTTTGTAAAATCTTTGATCTTGTGTTAATGTTAATGTCAATTAACAATAAAAAAATAAATGCTTAGTTGCAAATTTACCTTATTAATAGTATTTGACTTGTATGTTTCAAAAATTATTAGATGAATGCATATTAAGTGCAACATATTTTACTTAAGTTTGAAGTACACAACAGGAAACTGATATAACTTTTTCAGGTTCCTTGAAGTAGGCTTCAGGCACAACAACTTCACACTTTAAAATTTGCGAAAATTTTGCTACGTTACAAGTAAGCAGTTTTTTATACAGCATCTCCCAAACGGAAATGCAGGCAAGAGCGCTTTCTTACAGGCGTTAACTTTCTGGCGACCGGTTTCGATTAACGAAGTAATCATCTTCAGGTCATCTTTCCGTACGAAATATTGGTTATTCGCTGAAAGTATATCACAGTTTACTGTTTACCAGAGTTATCCAATTTAGAAACAGTGAAATATACCTTGCGCATGTTTGAAGTAACGTTAAAATGTCCATGTACAAACACAACACGAAGTCATCGAACACAAACAATTATTTTTATAAATTACCGTGGCCATGGCCGTGTACCACTCCACGTACTGAGCAAGTAGGTGCACATGCACACACACAGGATGAGTGGATAATTATTAACTCGCATAACACAGCGGTCTACGTTTTCAGGACAAATATCCATTACAGGATGGTTTCGGAAAACAAAGATCGTTGTGAAACCAGCTCACGCTATTCATCCAAGAGATACAGCGGGCCGGGCTGTAGATATAGGCATCCACACGGATGCCGAGTTTAAGGACTTCACAAGACGTTCTACATCCTTCCGCATCGTCGCTTTTCGCGATATATACATAAATAACCTCGTAGCTAACATCGGAAACTGAATTATGCTTTTTGCAGATGATGTTGTAGTTTATCGAGACGTCACAACAGTCGATAAAAGTTGCTATATACAGAAAGGTGAGCACTGCATCGATGCATGGCGTACAAAATGGCGATTGAGCTACAACTTCAAGTAAGTGCTGAATTTACATGATAAGATATATCCTTTATTATATGACTAGGTAATAGTTGGGCAAACATGGCTATCAATTCCATACAATATCTGGGAGTACACATAACAATCGATTTTCATTGGCAGCAACATATAAACTAATCGAAAGTAGCCATGCGTGAGTGGCCGAGCGCTCTAAGGGCCTTTGGTACAGAGTCCGCAGTAGCTCCTCGTCTGAGGTTCGATTCCTCCGTCCGGCATGGGGTGTGCGTTGTCCATAGCATAAGTTAGTTTAAGTGGTTTGTAAGTCTAAGGACATGACCACTGCTTTTTTCCCCCAAAAATTTACAAACATTTGATCTGATTTTTGGAATGATAACTGCAGTTTGCCGCGGCGGCCGTCCGCCGTCGAGGGTTCGATTCCCCCCTCGGGCATGGGTGTTTGTGTTGGCCTTAGTTTAGTTTACCTTAGGTTAAGTAGTTTGTAAGCTAGGGACTAATAACGAAGCTGTTGAGTCCCATTGATTTACAAACACTTGAACAACTGCAATTTGGCCCCATAGCTGTAGAAAACAAAACAAAAAATCGTGGGTAAATTAGATACCAGACTGAGATTCGTTGGAAGAAACGTGAAGCGGTGCAGTTCGTCAGCGTAGGAAGTAGTCTGCAAAACACTCATTCTCCAGCGCTTAAATGTTGCTCATCATTTTGGGATACCAGATGGAGTTGATGGAAGACATGGAGGAGGTGCAACAGAGAGCATCACTGTTCGTTATGGGCCAATATAGTAAGCACTGAGGACATCTGAGATGATTAGGGACACTCCAGTAAGAAATGCTATAAGAGAGACAGTATCAGGTTACGGGCTTCTGTCAAAGTTCCGAGAGCAAAATTTTTCGAAGAGGCAACAATATATTGTTTCTTTCGACGTATCTCTTGCAAAACGACCACAAAGATAAAATGAGAGACGAATAACGACAATCTTTTTCCTGCGAACCATACGTGACTGGAATAGCACGAGGTCGTTACCGTGGTGGACAAAGTAGCCGCCGCTACACATGAGAGGTGGCTTACGAAGTTGAATATAAATCGTCATGCAGAAATTTGAGCAATCGATGCTTAACAAAAATGATTTCTATCGAAACTGGAATATCGCAAGCTTCCGATTGTGGTAGCTATCACGAAGCGAGATGTTTTTTGTTTCGTGATTCCAATCCAGGGCTGATTCGTAGCACGTAAACACCGCGTCGGGAAAAAGAACCACGTACCCAGCTTCGATTTCGAAGTAATTCTCGCTGGCGCGCAGTATTCGATGCGTAAGCGCCACAAAGTAGGTCGTAATATCAAACGAGATAAATAGCGCGATGCGGCATTGTGCGCGCGGCCGGCCGGCGATTTTATCTGCGGGAATTTGCGTCGCGACAGAAGCGCCACCGCCCACCGCCCACCGCCACCGGCCATTATTCTCCGGCCTGTTAACTGTGGCGCGCGCATTCCGCGCGGGTCGCCCCGGGCGCCGCGCCGCGCCGCGCGTTTTTAGTTTCTGTTTTCATTTTGTTTGGGCGATCCTGAGCGACTGGCGGGCCCGCCAAAGGGTCGGCCGGATGACAGATTTCCCGATTCGCAGCGGGACAGCGCGAATAAATCACTCTGTCCGCCGCGTGGCACGGTGTGCTCAAAAGGCGGCCAAGCGGAGTGCGCATGCGCGGCGCGGCGTGTGGCGGCGACAGCGCGGTGCAGTTACGGTGTCCCGCGTACCGGGGTCTGCGCAGTAGTACTGCGCGTCTGTCGCGCCGCCGTCTTCGTCGTCGCTGTTTTCCTGACCGACAGAAACGGGACAGTTCCATCGTACGTAACTCACGCCACCGACAGGTGACGTCCGTGTTTGGGATTACGGGATGAAATATCTGCACGCATCAAATGGTTTTCATGCGACGCTACCGAATAGCAATATTAATATCTGAACAACAAATATACTGCTAGTACTGCAAAGGAGCTGATTACGTCACAGTAATTGATCGTCACACTTCAGGCAGAGCATGATTTTATTATGACGCGTTTTGGGAATTTTTTCCCATTTTCAGAAATTCATCCATTTGTCAATGACAAGTTAACATAGCTGTAGCAACACAGGTGCAATAACATGTTTTCAGTACAGACGTATGCAGACATACGTATATGCATATGTCTACACAGCGAAAATCTTATTGAACACCTACGTACTGTACCTACATCTGTCTACGTAGGGTAAGGTGGTACAATTTCCATCATTTTGGACAAATGTTATTATAACTGGAAATATATTGAGAAAATAAATAATTTTAACTATGCACCTGTTCTTGGATGTTTAAAGAATATGTAACACAAATATTAGGCAGCCAAAAATGTTGGTATAAACACAAAAAGGTTACAGAACTGAGAAAAATCGATTGAAAATGTATCACACGAGGTACAATAAAGCTCTGTATTGCTGCCTGAAAATACATGGGATGGAACGCCAGTAACACGCACCCCTTCGGCGTGAAGCCGGAGTGTGAATGCAGCGTGTGGCGCAATATTTGCGGCTGCTGGCGGCTCTTCAATTGGAGCTCAGCCGGCCGCGGTGGCCGAGCCCACTGAGGCGCTCCAGTCACGGTCTGCACGGCCACTACGGTCGGGGGTTCGAATCCCCCCTCGGGCATGGATATTTGTACCGTCCTAGTTCGTAGGTAGTTGATAAGTAGTTTGTAAGTTTAGGGACTGGTGACCCCGTAGTTAAGTCCCATAAGCTTTACAAACATTTGAACATTTTTTGGAGCTCAGCTGATCGGCCGCAGGTTTGACACGCCGTGGCCAGCGCGCCGGACGGGCAGTCCGTCAGGTGGCGGCGGCGACTTTCCCGAGAGCGCCGACCTGCCGAACGCTGCCGTCCAGCGGCAGATAGATGGCCACTGAGTCTACCGGTCTTATAGATTGAGGTAAATAATGTCACAAAAAGGAGAAATACGTTTCTCGGCGTATATAAAACAATAATAAGAAGTTAGTACACGGAGTTGATCTAAAGTTGCAGTACAGGACCTGAAAACCTCGATACTCTTGTAAGGTATTGCTGACATGCTCCATCTTTTACGGGAAGTATCGCAAGTGGGCGCCATCTTGAAATCCACCATCTTTAAGTGAATTTGTGGAATGGAAGGAGGATAGTGCGACATATCCAACAGTATAAGTATTTTCTGAGAAGGCCATTCCCGTAATGATGTGAATGTCGTTCTTTACGTGAAATACGGCCCTGTGACAAAGAACATGACTCTATAGCCGAGTACAGTGTTGCCAACACCGCCGATATTTGGCTAATTCTGGCAAACTGAAGTAATACAAAACTGGAAAATGTCGTTTTTAGCGGACAGCAGTCATGGTACTCTTCTGGTATCACTGCAAATACAATGATCAATACATTAATCCATATTTTCATACAATTAACTTACATGTAAGCAGATGTAGTGACTTAATACTTTCCCAGATGTGTTGAGTGGAAATTTAGAATACGTAGGTCACTAAACGCATAATTTCAGTCTGTATTCCGATTGTCAATGTCTACTGCATGACGTCGTGTTCAATAAAACGGCAACAAAAAAATGGTGGAATGCTGACAAACTCATATACACTCTGCCTTACTAATACAACAATTATTATCGACAACATACTGATAGCACTATCTAATCGCTATTAGAGCACTTATTTAAAGCTGTTGGCGTTGAATAAGACGTGGATGACTTTTAAGTACCTTTTCATCTACACTTACATGTCACTTGCCTGCCTGGCGGAGGGTTTCTCGAACCACTTCTTACTGCGTGAAGAATAACGCCTTTTCTCAATTTTTTTCGAAACTAGCTCTTGTATAATTTATGTTACAATCTGTCCCCTGTATCTCGATAACACAAAACGAGCTATTTCTGACAAGAAATCAATCACGAAATCAATCGTACAACTACGGCGATATTGCACAAGCACGGAATTTGAATCAAAGCCGCTTCTGAGGTACAGTGGCAAAAGCTTTCCGAAAATCTGGAGATATGCAACAGATTTAAGATACTTGTCGACAGCCCTCATCACTACATGTGTTTCACAAGAACGATACCTTCTGTATCTGTGATTACTGTAGGTAGATAAGTCATTCCCTTCGAGGTAAGTTTATCGAAAGCATACGTTGTAAAATCCTGCTGCAAAATGACGTCAATGATGTTGTCCTATAATATTACTGATCACTCCTATTGATTTCCTGTTATTGATTGAATGAAGTGAATTATTGCATCCATTTCACGTATTGTATCCAGGAAAAAATCGTGGTATGAAATGTGAATGTTCAGTAGTTTGAAGCAAACAATCACTCTCTAAATAATAATAATAATAATAATAATAATAATAATAATAATAATATGCTTTTACATCATGTAAGAAGACAATCTGATCGTCAGACAATGATTTATTCTGGCCGATTATACTAGATTTTGGTAGTATGGTCAGCGGAAATACGTATGACAGAGATGGCCGAGTGGCAACCGACGACGTTACCAAGCAAGATGCAGACTGGACTCGCATTCGAGATGATGGTGGTTTATATCCACCTGCGGCCATCCTGATTAAGGTTTTCCTTTTTTTATATTTTTTAAATCACCTCAAGCAAACGCCACGATGGTTCTCTTGAAAGGGTACGTCCCCATGCAATACCCAAACCGTCTGGCTTGTGAGCACCGTCCGTTATGACCACGCAGTTGATGAGACTTTAAACACTAAGTTTCCTTCCTTCCGACGTGGTTATTAAAGAGTTTATAGTCGTGTCTGTGGCCACTGCACAGACTAGTGGAGAGCAATAAGGGGCATTATCACACGGCTGCCGCCAGACACTGTCCCCACTTGCCGCCGCTTGTTACGGGGGAACAGGGGCGACCGCGTGCCAGTACGGTCACGTCCACTGTCCACTGTCCAGTCGGGGCGACAGCGAGAGCCAAATTAGGCGGGTTACTCGTTTAATTGGATGAACGGCGGATTAATTTTATAATTAAAGCTATAATGATTTAATTGAAGTCTGCAGATAATTAATGCGAGGACTGCGTGAGAGCTGCGTTTTGGACGCCGGCCCGTCCGTTCAAACGAGAGCTGAACAGTGGACGGTGGCCGGGGGGGGGGGGGGGGGGAGGCAGCCGAGGCCGAGGGTGGTCGCGCTGGAGGCTGCGGTACTGGGGAACGCAGGCGGTGGCCGAAAAGGATGCAAAATGAGCTACTCACCTAAATTTAAAACAATAATTAATAATTCAATTACATTCCTAATAAACTATAATAACACTTAATCTTTCTACAAAACATACTAAGACAAGAAACAACAATAACATTCTTATTAAAATTAAATAAATAACACAGAAATTATTCAAGAAAAGGAATCAGTACCAACACAATATCCAATTACACTTAAATAAGCAAAGGAATGAATAGAAATGATAACAATGAAACTTAAGAAATACACTATGGAATTAGCCAATAATAAAC
The DNA here is from genome assembly GCA_026315105.1 of Locusta migratoria. NCBI lineage: Eukaryota > Metazoa > Arthropoda > Insecta > Orthoptera > Acrididae > Locusta > Locusta migratoria. The sequence goes on from CM048748.1 coordinate 479,199,637, forward strand.
AACTATTTAACAAACAATTAAGGATTAAAACGAAGATTGTAAATAAATACTTTAACACAAATGTAAAAAATAATTAACTTTCTTTATTATTTAATCTAACTTTTCATTAATAATAAAAAAAAGCCATCCAAGAGACTATCGCTGGAGAGCCAGCCAAATACAGCAAATGTTGATATCAGGAAGGACCGAATCGATCACTGGCCGAACTACTGTGGAAAATCTTCCAGATGTAAATATAATAAATGACAAAAAATAACAAAAGTAATGTGCACAAAATGTGATACGTATTTGTGTTTTCTACCAATAAAAATTGTTTTTTTGTTACTGGAAAATTATTACTTTTGTTATTCTTGTGCAATAGTGGGGATGACCACTGTTAACAGACCCGTACACACATGATTTTCGTTTTGTGCACATATATGGCAAAATCCTTTCGAATTTTACAAGTTTGATTGTATAATTAATATTAAGAATTGTTACTTGGTGTTTGCCTATTTGTATAACTTCTTCCTCTTGTGGTAGTGTAGCACCTGTGCCTTCCGTGCTTGTGCAAGACACCTTGTTTTGTTTTAACACCCAAACATGTCTCGGCACTTATTGTGCCATCTTCCTCAGGTTTACGGCTATTTTCTAGAACAGTGGTTCCCAAAGTGGTCTATATAGACCACCAGGGGTTTATTCCAACCTGCAAGGGGTCCACGCCATAGGAAAAATGTTTCAGGGGTCTATATTTTGTGAATGGATGTCCAAGATAGTGGTTCGTGATTACTAAGTTGGCAACAAAAATTTAGAATTAAAATCGCAATACTGAAGCTTGACCCTGTTCGCTTCATTGGCTGAGGGTGTGAAGGAATTTTATATTTTGCGTCTCCTGCTGCAGGCCAGTAGTCAGATTTTTTTTTTTTTTTTGATTTTTTTATTTTTTTTTTATTTTTTTTTTCTATGACGCCGAATATTCTAACTTGTAAAGTATATTTTGCTCCACTCTCACTCTTTTACAGTTAAACTTATCGAAGCTAGTAGCATCATATCAGGCATGAAAACACATTTGAAGTTAAGAATTCGTACACAAAAGGCATGTGGTCTATACATGGCAGAAGAAATTGGAAAGGGGTCTACGAGACAAAAAAGTTTGGGAACCCCTGTTCTAGAATAACATGTTACAGATTTTTGGTTGTGCACTAATTTGGACGAGTTGTTTGATATTAGGCCTAATTTATTACGCTACTTACATTATGTCATTCGCAGGATTTGTATCTGCTTAATTGATTAATGACAAGTTTTCACAGAATGTCATATGGAAACAATAAGACGTTTTTATTTACGAAATCTAATTGATTTATTGTACATTCGCCTGGAAGTTATGTTGAAACATCGTTATATGTGGCTGTTTAGTACCGTACTTACATTCGATTTGTGGTGTTTCTGCTTGATTATTTGTGGCTTGATCTTACGTTTTTTGATGTTTAGCGCACTACCTGCCCCCCTCTTCAACTCCTCTTCCCCGCTATTGATGAAAAATTCCACACACCTGCTAGCTTTCATGGTGAGTGATAAAACGATGTGCAAGCATCTTGAAAGCTACCATCCGCTATGCAACATAGAGCTGTTTGCAGACGGTAAAATCTTCTCTGTCAGAAACTACTTACATGTGCCAAGTTTCATTGTGATCGCTGAAATGGTGATGAATTCTATTTATCGCCCAAATGGCAACCAAGTCTCCTGTAAGGTAACCGCCGCCACGCACCATATTCTGGATGCGGAACATAAAAACCTTCTCGGTGAAGAACTACAGTAGTCTGCCATCTTTGATGGCTATCGGTCACATCAATTATGTAGTCCTATTGTTAACTAAGATAGAGAGTACATACGATTTTTTCACCTTGTTCGAATTTTCAGACTTTCAATTGTAACTGTCCAGATTTTTTCAGAAAACCTTTCCAGTATCACAAAGAATGAAACATTCGAAACCAACCCCTTTCCATCGTTCGAAGCATGAGTTTCGTGTTGAGATCATGCAAAAACACACTGGAAAACGCACTCTCAATTTTTCTCAAATTTTACAAATTTACAGAAATTATCTTCCATACAAACCTTCTCCTGACAATTACGAAACACAACATAAAAAGATCAGCAACATAGTTCAAGCCGTTCATAGGTGATAGTGTTACATATCCGCGGCAAATAATTTTTCATGAATATAGATTTATTTTAACTCTTGTTGTAAGCAGTATAACTATTTATAAGTATTTTTAAGGATAGTGAAAACATTTAAACCAGCTAAAATAACCCTGTTGGTGCATAAAGAAGGCATAAAAGTGGAGAACACTTCCTCAATAAAAGTGCTTGCACATTACATATTTCTGATTAGTCCCCAGTTGTAGTCAAGTTTGGACACACGACTTTTCAATCTCACTGTCAGTGTCTACATTGGTCTCTCCACAAAATTCTCAATTTCCTCCCATTGGTACTTTCTCCGGTCTGTTTTTCCTTTAATGATCTTTTGAAAGTATTTATAGCACTATTAAACGCTGCAGTTTATGTAACAATCTCTATAATTAGTAAATTAAAGATTGGAAACTCGCGTCGTAGTTGACAGTGGTTAGGCGTGCTTTGACCGCACATTGTCGAGGCCATACTTAGAATAGCAGTCGACCACCAAAAGCCCCGGGCACTGAGGCGCCCTGCTACGGTACGCGCAGCCGTTCCACGTCGGAGGTTCGAATCCTTCCTCGTGCATGGATGTTTGTGTTGTTCTTAGGTTAAGTTAGTTTAAGTAGTTTGTAAGTTTAGATATTGATGACCACTACATTTTCACCATAAAAGAAAGTCTGTGTCATTTCCAAGCAAACCGTCTCTTTCTACCACAAATGACATCTGCTTACCTCCAAAAAAAAAAAATGTGACCATGGAGCATCTGTGATTAACACATCCTTCATCCCTGGGTCGAACCGACTCACTGCTTTCAGTTTATATACTGACATTTTACGTCATTTGTCACCACTTCAACAGTCTCGACCTCATTTCTTCTCTCCTATTATGGGAACTAATCTTGAATAGCTATAAAAGGAAGCCTGTATATCACAGGCTATGAAATATGCGGCAGAATGAAGCAGCTATTTACAGTGCTGCCACCAGATTTCTAAAGGTGAAAAGTCATTTACATACTTCTATTTATGCGTGTGACTTCCGTATTCTTAAGTTAATAATTGTTAGATGGTTTCGTCTTAGGCGCCCTTCGTATTACCGTGATATTTGATTTACTTTCATTTATGCTTATAGCATCTTTCATAGATTCTTCAGTCAGCACAGTCCCAATTTCCTCCAAATTTTCCATCGTCAATCACCACAATATCATCTGCGAAAGCCAAGACACTTATCTTTCGCACTATGGTGGATCATTCTGACCTTCGTAATATAAAAAATATTTCGGAGCTTTCCTATAGAAAGTAGTAAATGTCTTCAGTGACTATGTGGTTATCGAAAAGTCTGGTTCCAAATGAATTTGAGTTTGTTAGAAGCCAAGCACCACCATCTGCAAAACGATAACAACATGACATGCGAATGGCTAACCCAGGTGCGGCCATAACATTTTTTGCGCCGTGTGATATTCGAGCAGAGTGTGTGCCTTTATAAAGTCTGATAATTGAATAATTTTTCATAGATCCAACTGCGGCCGGGGGATGCAAATGCAATTATTGGTGAAAGCCATAACGCTCAGGTTTTCAATTATTTTCTGCAGCGTCGCGCGCGCAAAAACTGTAATCACGGGCAATTCTGTTCGCAGTCGACAGACTGATTCAGAACGCAGTTGGCCGAGGTGGGTATCGTGTTTCCGTGGCGGAAGGGAACAGGTAGTGATTGTAGTTGAAGCAAACGACCATGTTTTTTATTGTTCAAAATCGTTCTTTATTCATTTCAAAATATTTTAAAAATTTACAGGATAGATGCCTCTTCATATTAAGCTCCAATCTGTAGATGACGCACTTGATAAAAGAATATCAGTAACATTTAGCTGTAGTTGTTGCTCTAAGACCTGGCCACTTTCACTCGGTCGATCTGTAAGAAACTGTCTGCTACAGGGTTTTCGATGGCTTCATCTGTCCATCAGTGGAGGGTGTCTGTTGGCAACAGTACTGGAGAAGAATTGAAGAGTGTGTATTGGGAGATGAATGTTCTGAACTGTGCCCAGTGGAGTCGTCGAGCAGGTGGAGCAGTCGTCTCGCCCTCAGGTTAGCGGACTAGCCGGCTAGTAGTAGCCGCCGTAGCCGCCCTTGGAGAAGCCCTGGCCGTAGGAGGCGCCGTGCTGGCCGCCGAACTGCTGGCCCTGCTGCGCCACCTTCTTGCCGAAGTCGTCGTAGGCGGCCGTCTGGCCGAAGCCCTGCTCGCCGCCGTAGAACGCCTGCTGGCCGCGCGACCCCTTGTGGCCGGCCGCGTCGTCGACGGCGAAGCCGTGCCCGAAGCCGCCCTTGCGCGCCGCCTGCTCGGCCGCGAAGCGCGCGTCCTCCAGCTTGCCGCCGTACTGCGACCCGTCCTGCAGCCCGAAGCCGCCCTGCAACCAGACACGCACGCGCTTACACTCACTCCCGAAGACGCCTCGCGGGCCGAAACGTTGCCGCTCTCACACGTGCCAGTACAGGCGCCAGGAAGTCGAAGCCGCGTTTTAACACGTCGAGAGAACGTGCACAAGTATTGGACGATTTACTGACACAGAAGCCGGTCTAGATTGAAGTTTTATTTACGGTAACCGGTTTTGGCCATTCGAATGGCCATCCTCAGACACATTACAACCACGGTGCCGGAACGATAGATGTCGACTGCTCACTATCTTACCTTTGACGTATTCAAAATTTTTATTTCAGATATTTTCGGTGAGATGAACCAGTATGGTAATACATTTTATAACTTGGGCACAGTCCCGTCTCCCCAACGATTAAGCGAGAGCATCTGAGGATGGCACACATGTCTGCTCAAACTGGTGATGAATTGAAAGAAAATATTAATGATAAAGGTGAATCATTGAATTAAAATTACTAGGCAGATGTCTTATCCCTAAACCGCAGCGAATAAGGCGCCTCGGAGTACTGTAAGCAAGATTTCCCTCTACGTCACAAACTTTAATTCCGGTTCTGTGTTCCTATGAAACATTGCCACATGTGCCAAGGCTCTCCACGAAGTGGAACAGCACCTCGGCAATGGACAGATCGGAACATTCCTGCCTTTAACCTCAGGCTAAGGTGATATCAATATCATTATAAATAAAAATTTGTATATCCTGAGACTGTTTTTCCGTAGCATGGAGATCTGGCACTGTTTCATAGGAACACACACCCTCAATTAAAGTTTGTGACGTGGAGGGAAATCTCGCTTAAACTATTCGCAGGCAGACGTCTACCTAGTAAGTATGGAGGTCCGGGTTCGATTGCCGGCCGAATCACAAACTTCAATTCAATGCTTCACCTTTATCTTTAATGTCTCTGACATTATCGAGACGAAAAACAGTCTCAGGATGTATACATTTCTATTTATAATGAAAGAAAATAGTTTCAACAAAGCGATCCTGGACAGCTACATCAAACCAGTCTCCGCACTGAAGACTACAACAACAGCAAAGCGTAGTTTGTTACCACCGTAACTAAAGATTAACCACCGACGGTATTTTGACTTCGACGGAAATATTAGAAAAAGGAACTGTTTAAACCAACCATCTGCCTATACAGGGGGCTAAAGCAGTTATGCGTTTCAGATTGCTGGATGCTTCTGGTCTCAGCATTTTCGTTTTTCCAGAAGCATCAGCGGAAAATAAGTTTTCGTAAATCTGGAGCTCAGGGGTGTGTAGAGTAGAGACCGCCACTCACCTGCTGTCCCGTGTACTTGAAGTGGTCGCCCTCGTCGCTGGCCTCGTCGAAGAAGGTGGACGTCTGGCCCGACTCGTCCTTGTGGTGGAAGTTCTGGAAGCCCTTGCTGCTGTGGCCCTTGCGGTGCGCGCCGCCGGCCTTCACCGCTCCAGCGGACAGAGCTGCGCACAACACGGCAGGGTCACGGCCACACAAGGACACGACAATATTCCAGTCTCCGTTCAATGGCAACATTCACAATTAAATGTGATGGACACCTGAAGACATTTATTAACTTTTCTTTGATCTCAAACTTAAATGATTCGGAGAGATTCGCCATGTCTCATTTATGTGTGACGGTTATATGCAGACTTCAGTATCATATAAAATTAGTACAAAGCTGGCACATGAAGTCAGGTTTGCAGCCTACTAGGATGTTTTACAAAACACTACGTCACTTTGGCGCAGTGACTACCGCAACCTGCAGGCAACACGAGAATCGGCACCGTGGGGTTTACAACCACCAAGCTCCCGTAAGAGCGGAGGTACGGTCAAAAACATGTTTTCGAACCCCTGCCGTATACGATGCTCTGCACAGTCTGTGTGGGAATGGTAGCAGCCTGCCTTATAGAACTGATCTCCACGGCAGTCTACAGGGCCAAGAAACAGTGAGAGAAGTGGACAGAAATTACGGGAATCAGGTGAACAGGAGGAGTTGGAAGACAGAGAGGAGCAGAAGTAGATGAACAGAGAAAAGGAAATTGAAAATTGGTATGAATAAATGGCCAGAGATAGTCAGGAGATACAGCAGTCCAAGAGCAATTGGTTTGAGAGATTAAATAATAGAGAAAAAGCTAGGAAGGGATAGACAGAGGGACAAGAAGAATACGGACAAACATTATGAGGAGAAGGAAGAGATCGAATGAGAGAAAGGCTAGTAAGAGATGGGTACATAGAGATGATGTGCAGTATAGATTTGGATGTAGGACATGGCCAAACAGGGGAATGCGAAGGTGGAGAGAGAGAGAGAGAGAGAGAGTGCAGTGGAAGGGATAGTGAGATGTACCTCGTAAACGAGTGGATCAGTAGGAACAGAAAACTAGGGAGAAGGAAGAGGTAGTGAACATATGGGTGGGAAGTGTTTGACTTGAGAGGATGTTGGAATGATATATTGGGGAGGAGAAGACTGGTACATAGGGTAAGGAGGAGTAGACTCTCTCTGTCACTCTCGTACAACTCGTAAATCAACAGATAAACTGCCATAATGTTTGCTCTGAAAGTAGGTAACTCGTCAGATTTAGGGCCAACTATATACGTGGGAGAAAATATTGGCACATATTTACATTTTCGATATGTCAGAATAAACTAGAAATTTTCTAGTTAGTGCTTACAGTAATAAATTGAATAAGAAAGCAAATAAGTATATTGGAGTTACTTACCGACGCCACTGAATTCAGATATAGAAAAAGAACTATGAAATACTACAAGAGGATTTCCTGATATGATATTGGCCGCCACACACATACAGAGTGTTTTTTTTTTTTCTTCCATCGTATACAAACTCTAGGGACTGATCGAGGAGATATACAAACTCTAGGGACTGATGGGACTGATCGAGGAGAGGATACGCCACAAAGTTGATTGAATAAAAGGTGTCAAGCATGGACACCACGTATTAGTGCATTAGACTGTTTTGTTCCGTATATTCCCCTCGATCGGCCCCTAGAGTTTGTACAGAGTGTATAACTCCCCGCCAGTGGCTGCCTATGCTGCTGCTGGCGGCGAGGTGTGTGGTGAGGCACGCACCCGCGGAGCGCGTGCGCGGCCGCTGAGCTGCGGCGACCTCGCCTCGCGCCGGCGCCGGCCGCTTCCCGAGAACGGCCGCCCGCTGTCGTTAATATTCGCCGCCCGCGGCGCGTAATTTGCCCGCAGATGAGTTACGTGAGCTGCCGCCGCTAACTACTTCGTTACGCGCCTTCTGGGCCGGGGACCCCGCCATCTGGCGGCTGCTCTTTTACCGCCCTCGGCCGAATCTACGACGCGGCTCTGTTTACCAGACGGTGACCTATATATACAAACTCTCCGTAAATTACGTGACTGCGTCTAGGAGCAGAGGTAACTCACTGGAGAGGGCGGTGGTTCCAGTCTAGACAGGAGCACTCAAATATAACTGCGGATGGTATTCGGGATATAACTGAAAATTTCTTATTACGAGTCACATCCTAGTAAGGATAAGATATCGGACCAGTTAGTATAAATGTCTTTCATAGGTAAACTTATCGATTGACACCGGGTCTAATTCAGCTCGTGTTTGATCCATAGCTAGAGTCCACGCAAGATAAATTGGCCGGTAGATGCGCAGACGGCTGGGCAAGCGTGGGGAGAGCGGCAGTGGTGGCGGTAGCGGCCGGAGCAGCTGAGGAGCGCTGGACAGGAGGTGGCCAGCGCTGGAGCGGAAGGGCCGTCTAAACTGAAGCCTATCTGTCTGAGTTTTATAAATTCTCTCCTCTCTACCTAAAAGTACCATCGAAAATACCTCTTTCTAAATTCTTAACTGAATTTTATCATTTCATTACTGTTATCATTTTATTAACATTAATTATCTTACTTCGAAATACTTGTTACTTAAAGCGTTAGTTACGGAATGTTTGCAATACAGTATCTATCTCCTTGGTCGTTTTTCCGCACATGCAGAGTCGGCACCGTGTTAAAAGCGGATTTGGCAGGTGTTAATATTTACAGGGTGGCCGGATGCCCTTCCTGCTGCCACCCCATGTCCTCTAGGAGGACACGTGTACCCCAAACGTTTGCGTATAGTGTTATAGGTGTGCGAAAGTGTTAAGTGTTACGAATTGTTCGTGAACCCTGTAGTGAGGCGGGATCTGGAGACCAGCTCGGTTTTCACTTAGAGGGATGTGGAAAACCGCCTAAAAACCACATCCAGGCTGGGTTTCGTTAATCCGCCTGGTGGATTCGAACCGGGGCCGTTACGCCTCCCCGTCTCGGAAAGCGGTGCGTTAGACCATCACGGCTAGCTGAGCGGGTAACGTTTGCAGTACAGTATATGGACTTATTTCTATTACTGGTGTCACGCTACGGGCTTCTGTCAAAGTAACGATAGCAAACGTTTCTCGAGAAGTCAAACAACATATTTCCTCCCTACTACGTATACCTCGCGAAAACACCACAAGAATAAAATTACAGAGATCACAGCGCACACGGAAGCATACTGGCAATCGCTTTCTCTCAGAAACATTAGCGAATGGAGCAGAAGAAGGGACAATCTACATAAAGTACGCGCACGCCCCGCCACAAACCGTAAAGTGGTTTGTGGAGTGTAGATGTAGGTACGGTGTGCGCCGTATGTGACGTATTTCGGATCATTTGATCAGTGTTAGCGGCACTCACCCTGCTGGCCGCGCGCCAGCCCGTGCTGGAAGGCGCCGCCCTGGTTGTAGTTGTTGAGGCCGCCGGCGGCGCCGCCGTAGAAGGCCTGGTCGGCCTTGTTGACGGCGCGCGCGCCCTGCCCGCCCGAGAAGGCGACGCTGTTGAGCGCGCCCGCCTCCGCCTTCTTGCCGCCGCCGGCCGCGAAGCCGCCGCTCTGCGCCAGGCCGCCGCCCCCGGACAGGCCGCCCGCGTAGCCGCCGCCGCCGTAGCTGTTGAGCGCCTTGCCCGACGCGAAGCCGCCGCCGCCGCCGCCGCCCACGCCGACGCCCGCGCCGCCCAGGCCGACGCCGCCGCCCACGCCGCCGACGCCGAGCCCACCGCCGACGCCGCCGAGCCCGCCGCCGCCGTACGCCGCTATCGGGTAGTAGGAGCCGAGTCCTGCGGAAGAAGCATCGTCCGTCACCTGTCACCACTTACCATTTTCTGTAGAAACAGAACCGGCAGTACGAATTCCGACAAAATAGCACTTATACATTTATTGTGCAAACTGTGCTATCAGATAGTAGCTGCCCACGCCTGCACGAGCGGGACCTGTCACAACCTGACAGATCACATTAATACTTGTTCCATGGATCATATATATACGACATTTTGTACTGACGTAGATCGTCTCAGTTTAGTTAATATTGTCTATACGTGACAATCAATATTTAAAGGATTTTTTATTTACATTTTTCCCTAACTTTTATCTAAAAATTCATCTATAGTAAAGAAGGAGTTGCCATTCAGAAATTCCTGTAATTTCTTTTTTAAATACTAACTGGTTATCTGTCAGACTTTTGATGCTACTTGGTAAGTGACCGAAGACTTTTGTGGCAGCATAATTCACCCCTTTCTGTACCAAAGGTAGATTTAACCTTGAATAGTGAATGTCACCCTTTTCATCTATTTTTTTTTTCGCTATGCACACTGCTTTCACTTTTGAATTGGGTCGGATTGTTAATAACAAATTTCGTGATTTAATATATTTATTGTGAAGATACAGTGAAGATCCCTAGATCCCTGAGTAAATATCTGCAGGATGATCTTGTGGGGGCTCCAGCAATTATTCTGATTACACGGTTTTGTGGAAAGGATACGTTTTTACTCAAAGTTGAATTGCCTCAGAATATGATCCCATATGAAAGCAGTGACACTTTACTGCCAAACAGTTTGTGAAACTGTCACATCTTCCATGGAAAGAGACACAATAGTATGAATTTCGCGTGATAGGTCTCACAGCATCGACTTTGTACAAAGTAACACTATGCATCTTCCATCTAAAGCATTGTTTTTCAGCCTTTTCGAATATACGACCCCTTTAGAAGCAAAAATTGTCTGGCGGCCCCCATCATAACCTTAACAAAACTGTGTTATCTCAAAGGTAATCTTTCTTTTCCTTCAGCCGCGGTGGAGTGCCGAGTTGCGCCGCTGCTCCGCCGTCAGAGGTGCGAGTCCTCCCTCGGGCACGGGTGTATGTGTTGTTCTTAGCATAAGTTGGTTTAAGTAGTTTGTAAGCCTAGGGTCTGAAAGCCACAGTAGTTAAGTCCCAGAGATTTACAAACATTTGATTTTGTTTCAAATTACTGGACGAAGTTTATTGTGTGTAATTTTTGGAATGGAAGAAATTATCCCATGTTTATATGATTCGACAGAAAACGTTTTTCTTAGCGAATGTTTGGAATTTCAGGTAAGAGTTAGGAGCAAATAATTCTCATTAAGAAAAATCCCACTGTACAGAGAATTTTTAAAGATTTCCACGAATATTTCAGTATATGTATTCTATATTGTCATTTTTCCTACCGATTGGTTCATGAAAATAGTTTTCAGACTTTGCTCGTAACCATCATTAACACACTAAAGATAAAGGTGAAGCATTGACAATTTCGAGACGTAAAACAGTCTTAGGGTTTCTAAATTTCTATTTATAATGATATTTACAGTAACACAGTCTTTTATATAACAATCTACGGTCGATTCAAGTCATAATAAACGTTGCACCGGGATCTGCGGATGTGAAATTAAATTTAACTGAGACATACACTTTTTTACTACTGAACCACTAGTTATTTTACGGTGCAAGTACTCCCGCCTGTGAAGACAACCCCCAGAACAAGACTTTGCGACGCCCCTGGGGGCAGTTCTACACAGGCGTGTGAAAAAGACGTCTGTCACAATCTGACACTTCGCCGCCAATTCGTCATTTTACATCTCCTGTGGAAATATTAGAAACTATATGCATTTCATGAGATCGGTGAGCCAAAGTCGACTTTCGACAAAATAACGCTGTACATCTGTCGTCCGTAGTGTGCTGTGAGTTAGTGGCTGCTCAGGCGTCTTCTACTGTCTGACACTTTGCAGCCAAAGAGTTTGTGAAACTATAACCTCAGACCTACTGTCGAAACAGAATCAGCTGAACCAGTTTCGAGGGCTCAAATGGCAGAAGCCAATAAACCTCCAAATAATGCTGAGGGGACTTAGTAGATCAAGTTGTACGTGGGAACACATGTCCATAAATCTTATCCGGCGACGCTATTAGGAGTCACTCAACGTCCATGTTGTGACACAGATCTCTTCTCCTGCATGGTTTGGACCGGAAGCAGAAATCATTTCTAGTAGATATGGACTCTGGAAAAGCATACATTAAAGTGCAGCTGCCTGCTAGAGGAGGTGCGTTTCAAAGTATTGAATATCAATAAGCCCTCTTAGCTCTTAACATAGTTCGTTTACTGGATATATTTTCTTGTTTTGTTCTATAGTAGCTCCTTCCAAAATATGGAAAACAACGAGCTTACGGTGAAAGATAGGAAGAAAGACAGAGACTGGAAATGAAAGAGGAATAAACCAAGACTTGTAGAAATGGGTGACTAAACACGTCAATTTAATGGGTGATACAATAATACGTGCAGAATATGACTCAGCTTTGAAAGATCTAAAGAGAGAGATGCAGACGACATGTTCACAGCCTTGTGAATGTCATGCTAAAAGGTATAAATATAAATAAAATAGCAATTTATTGGCATTAATTATGTACAGAAATAGTACGATTACTAGATATTTTGGAAAAAGGAAACAACTCGTGCGGCAATATTGATGCAGCACTCATCTTCAAAGGTACGATGCATGACAATCCTGAGTGGATTACGATCTTCCAACTTCTGAAGGTAACATGGATAAACTCCAGTAATGCCGTAGATTACGATACATCTTTGAACGTCATGAATAATTTTGAAGAGCTGTTCTCACCTCTATCTGTATTTACTGCAGGAATTTCGCATGTAAAAAGATATACTGAAAAATCTACAGAATCACGGAATTCCTAACTAAGGATGACCAGAGGCGAGTTTGAACTGGCTTCTTCATCAATACGAGTGCAGTGTGTTACTACCTCGCTCGGTATGAGACTATGGAAACCTCTAGATGGTAGAAGCTGTAGAGGAGAAAGTGAAATGCATGCAGCAAGTAACTGAAGACTCAGGATGTGTTACTCTGAATGAATAGGGTGGAACTTGGGAGGAATTATATCTCGATCAAAGTGTTCCAATTGTAATGTGTTTATCAGAAACTGATCTCGTTCTTCTGTGGCTTAAAAATGATATATGATGGAAACCGGTAGCGAAATAAAGTACAGCTTATGATCAACCACAATGAAATTTCAAAACTATGAGGAATTCTGGTGGCCTGTGTAAGATGGGACTGAGAACTGTAAAAACGACGAGGGTGTCTGAATTTTACTCGTCTATAAAAATAAATAATGAAGTTTCAGTGGTCGCGTTTTGATGATTGGAGCGTTCAGCAGGTAGTGAATGTTCAATATGAGCAGATGTGGCCACCGGGCAGGCACGGCCGGACTCACCGACTCCTCCGACGCCGCCTACTCCGCCCAGGCCGAGGCCCCCTCCGTATCCGACGCCGACGCCGACCGGGTAGCTCTGCGCGGTGGCGATGGTCTCGCCCTTGTCGGGCGCCTCGTGGATCTCGTAGACGATGCCGCGGCCGTTGGTGGCGGCGCGGCAGGGCGCGGCGAGCGCCACCACGAGGGCGGCCAGCGCGGGGTGCAGCCGGAGCCGGAGCATGTCTGGGTGTCTGGAGCTGGAGAGCTGCTGGAGAGCTGCTGGACTGTGCCGGACGGAGGCGGCGGCCGCCTCTTATAGCGGCGGCGGCGGCGACGCGCCTCGAGCAGGAAGGCGCCGCGGCTGGCACGGCGCGCCCGGCCTTGGGGGCGGCGGCGGCGGCGGCGGCGGCGGCGGATGTCTGTGGGGGCGGGGTGGGGGCGGCCGCAAAAAGCGCCGCCCCCGCCGTGTCGCCCGGTGGCAGGCGAGCAGGCGGGCAGCCGCGACCTTGGGTTTCGGTACCGCGCGCCACTTGCGGCTGCTGTGCGTCTCGAGGCCGCCGGCCGCCGTCTTGCGACATCTCCACCAGACAATAGCTGACGCGTACGGAGTGCCGTTCCTAGCGCGCCAGTCACACTTAACGGCGGGTAGAGTGTTACTCCCCAGATCGAGTGGTAATGAGTCTTGACACAGTACATCTTCATACATACTCCGACATGCACCCAAAGGTGCTTAGCAGAGTGTACTCAGTACCAATACTAGGTAATTGCGTTCGTGTTCCACTCCTATATACTGGCCATTAAAACTGCTACACCAAGAAGAAATGCAAATGATAAACGGGCATTCATTGGACAAATATATTATACTTACTAGAACTGAAATGTGATTACATTTTCACGCAATTTGGGTGCATATATACTGAGAAATCAGTACCCAAAACAACCACCTCTGAGCGTAATAAAGGCCTCGATACGCCTGGGCATTGAGACAAACAGAGCTTGGATGGCGTGTACAGGTACAGATGCCCGTTCTTCTCAAATGTAAGGTTTCGCAGGGATCGAATGAAGGATTAGACCCACGGGTCGCAACACGTGTGAAATGTAACGGCCAATGTTCATTGTGTCGTCGATGCCAACAAGAGGTGACCCCATACCACCACGCCGGTGATACGGCAGTATGGCGATGACGAATACGCGCTTCGAATGTGAATTCACCGCGATGTCGCCAAACACAAATGTTACCATCATGATGCTGTATACAGAACCTGGATTCATCCGGAAAAATGACGTACACCCAGGTTCGTCGTTGCGCCGGCCGAGAGGACTGCGGCGCTCCAGTCACGGTCTGCACGGCCACTACGGTCGGGGTTTCGAATCCCACCTCGGGCATGGATATTTTGACGTCCTTAGTGTTAGCTACTTCATAAGTAGTTTGCAAGTTTAGGGACTGATGACCCTGTAGTTAAGTCCCATAAGCTATACAAACATATTATTTTTGTTCGTCATTGCGTACACCATCACAGGCGCTCCTGACTGTGATGTAGCGTCAAAAGTAACCGCACCCATGGTCCGCGAGCTGATAGTCCATGCTGCTGCAAACGTCGTCTAACTGTTCGTGCAGATGGTTATTGTCTTGCAAACTTCCCCATCTGTTGACTCAGGGATCGAGACGTGGCTGCACGCTCCGTTACAGCAATGCGTCAACTCGACTGCTAGTGACACGAGGCCGTTGGGATCGAGCACAGCGTTCCGTATTGCCCTCATGAACCTACCGATTCCATATTCTGCTAACAGTCATTGGATCGCGACGAACGCGAGCAGCAATGTCACGATAGGCTACAATCCGACTTTTATCAAAGTCTGAAACCTGATTGTACGCATTTCTCCTCCTTACACGAGGCATCAGAACAACGTTTCACCAGGCAACGCCGGTCAACTGCTGTTTGTGTTTGAGAAATGGGTTGGAAACTTTCCTCTTGTCAGCACGTTGTAGGTGTCGCCACCGGCGCCAACGTTGTGTGAATGTTCTGAAAAGCTAATCATTTTCATTTCACAGCATCTTCTTCCTGTCAGTTAAATTTCGCGTCTGTAACGCGTCGTCTTCGTGGTGTAGCTATTTTAGTGGCCAGGAGTGTATAACGAGGGAAAGAGGAGTGTTACCTTTGTAGTCTTCTCGAGAAATGTAGGTTGGCGGCAGCAGAAGAATCTTTCTGCAGTCCGCTTCAGATTCCGGCCCTCTCAGTTTATTCAACAGTGTTTTTTGGAACGAACGTCGCCCTCCCACCAGCGGCTCCCATTAGAGATCCCAAAGAATCTCAGCAAGACTCGCGCAATTATCATACCTTCCAGTAAGAAACCCGCCTCCGAATTGCATCTGTGCCTTTACAAGTAAAAGGACAGATTGCAATGAAATATTGATAGCTGTTGTTGGCGCGTTGTTATCGACACAATAAGCTTATTTCGGCTATTAAACGCCACTGTCAGGTTGATCAATTAGGATAACACATATTTCATGAAAGTAATGTTACTATATGTTACGCCACATTTAATTTGAATTTAAATGTACTTTTACACACATCAGATTTTCTTCAATTCCCATTATACATCGTTGAATATCGATCTGTCAAAATGTCGTACACTGTTCTTGTATTTTATAAACATGCATTTACGTTTATTTACGACAGGATCTTGATTTGACAGTTGTCTCAACGATATTGAACGTTTACATGATGCTTACATCAGAAGGTGTTTTCTGTGTTGCTATGGATCCGGGTATAGATTGTCTTTGCTTATTGTATTCGTTTTCATGTTGGAAGATGTGAATAAAGTTTTCGATATAATTTTTATGTTTAATTCTGTTTCTTCACATAGAAGATTTTGGGATTCTTTTAGTGAGTGCAAAAATATTTCCTGTTCCTCAATAATGGTCATCAAATCAAACTTTTTTTTTACTTTTCACCCAAACGTGTTTCATCAGTGGGTTATATCTATTTATTTATGGCTCGGTTTTACATTTCATTGTCGTATAAAGCCAAACCACAAATAAATAGATAGAACCCACTGATGATGACACAGAAGTGCTGAAACATGTTTGGGTGAAAAGTAAAAACAGTGTTTTGCGTAACTGGCAGACTTCATACCCAAAAGTTTTGACTCAAAACACGGAATTATAAGAGCTGCACATCGCAAAATGATGAATACTTTAATTGGCATTCTATCTCGACAGAATTCTCTTTTTTCTTCAGAGAAGTTTTCTCTCCATTGCCATTGTCATTCTGTATCTGTTTCGCTGTGTACATCACCAGTTATATTACTGTCCATGTAACAAGTCTCAGCTAGGTCTACCATCTTTGTTGTAGTGTTACCTTCTCATACCTCCAGCGGCAACTGATTTCTTAGATAACTTTCGATTGTCCTTGTGTTCCTTTAGTTATTAATAAAGAAAAAAGAAAAGAATCGAGTTTGATACTTCTCTTTGTGTGTATGGAACGGGGGTATAGCAGAATGAGGACAAAACTAAGTGAAGAATGGTTTTCGCAACTACAGGTGCTGGGGAAATTATGTGCTTTGCCAACTACACTGATCACTGCAAAATATCTACATTAAACCATTTAAAATAGGAAATAATATTGAATTAAACGATTAAGAATCGTTTTTAAAGCCTAAAACGTTTATCACCCATATATCCCGACCGCGCTACCGTCCTTGGTTCATATTTTCATACGATGCTTTAGAATGCATGTATAATGTAATAAATCGTGGGATAAAAAATTGGAACCCTGAAATTAAAACTATCGAGGGACAGCGGAATCGACGGAATCATCCGATTCTCAATGATTAGAGGAGATTTCACTTTCACCACCGAGGGCAGCACACGCAGCTCGGCCATTCCGCGCATGTAACCACCTAACATGTGCGCAGAAAGACAGCGGCGTATTTCGCATGCGCAAAATAAATACAGCGAACGTACCTGCGCTCTTCGGTAGTTGGCTGATCACCTGAAGATGTCCGGACGTCTCTGGGTCGAAATATCGTGGCAGAATGTCAATGGGATTCGGCTGCATACCCTAAAAATACTGGAAGAATGTCTATACAACTGAAATATAGTTTCAGACTTCCATAAAACCTAATTAGAGTAACCTTGTACATTACTATGTTGAGAAAATAAAAAAAGGCCATTGGGTCCTCAGAGGATCCCTGCTTGGAAAACAACGTTGATGACACAGGCTTGGTATGTTAAAGGATAAGAATAAAGGAAAAAAAAACAAGTGAAAAGTGTATTGTGATCGACCGACATCTCTAGGGATACTGAAAGACAACATCCGACGCCAATGTCTCACCATAACTCCCGACACGCTTTACAGTGCTGTTCACAACATTACTCGACTACAGCTGTTGTTGAGAAATTACGGTGAACATATTGAAAATTTCTGGCAAAGAAAATCTTCTTTCAGACTGAAACTTTTTACTCTACACCGGAGTGTGCGCTGATATGAAACTTCCTGCGAGATTAAAATTGTGTGCGGGAACCGGGACTCGAACCTGGGAACTTTGCTTTTCCTGGGCAAGCGCTCTACCGACTGAGCTATCCCGAGTCGACCCTCGATGCCGCCTCACAACTTCACTTCCGCCAGTACCTCGCCTCCTACTTTCCAAACTTCTGTAAATGTCCCAGGTTCGAGTCCCGGTTCCGACACACAAATTTATCTGCCAGGAAGTTTCAACATCTTCTTTGCTTTGTCATGCTAATTATTGCATTTCTGATCGCATGAAGTGCCATCTGTCGGACATTTTTTTTTTTTGGGGGGGGGGGGGGTGGGGTTCTAATAAAACCTTTTGTCATTCCTAGCATGTGAGTCAATTTTTATCTGCCTCTCTACATTACTCCGTGATTTATTATGTTTTCAAATTTATATACCCGGTTCATAGGTACAGAGAGAGTGAGTTGTTGAGTGTCGTGGTGGCGGATGAGTCGTGATTGTGTCAGAGGTTGCCTGCAGGTGAAAGCAGGGCCGACTATTGAAAGAGCGGCCTGAGTGCACAGCGGTGACAGGCAGCCTCTGACAGAGCCCTGACAGAGCACACGCAGTGGCGCGCGGCCCGACCGCAGGCTGAGCAAATGAGCCCGAAACGGCGCGGCCAGTAAAAGGCCGCCACCGAGCCCGGCCGCGGCTGCGGTGACGGGCGCGCACAAAGCGTGACGGGGCGGGACGTGACGGGACGTGACGTGACGTGACCCGGCGCGGCCGGCCGCCTGACAGATCAATTATTGGCCGCTGCCGCTGCGCCGCCGCCGGCCGCGGGGCGACCGGTCGCGGATCATTCCGCAAATGCTTCACCACCAGGTAGATGCGGCGGCTGTTTTACACCGAATAGGCACCGGAGGCAAAAATAATCTGGTATACGCCTGTCTATGCAAATAGAGAATATGGAAACACTCACAACGGACACCTTTGAACTCGCTGGGAGCCGCACGAAACCATGCTTACAAGGGAGTCTCTCCATGGCACCCCCCTCAGATTTAGTTATAAGTTGGCGCAGTGAAAAACTGAACACAGATCAATCGAGAAAACAGGAAGAAGTTGTGTGGAATTAAGAAAAAAAATGCTAAATGTAAAAACTGGGCAGTTCATGCGAAAGACAAGCAGTGTCGAGCAGTAGTGAGCGCAGCCGCACGGTGGTCCTGTAGCGCCGGGCGCCGCGGCTCAGCGCGCGCAGTCAGGGGGCTAAACGCCTTAAAATAAATAATAATAAATAATAATAAATAGTGGCTAGTGTGAGGAGTCGCGGAGTGAGAGGCCCTTCGTTCGAGCCTTCCTACGGGCGAAAATTTTTATTTTTTCACTTTCAGAAAATTATTATCTGTCCGTCCGCTCGTCCGATGCAAAGTAACTGCGCCGTATTATGGGGGCGCTACGCCCAAAAAGACGCCTACACATATGTTCTGACAGACCATAGGGAAAACTGTGAAACTGTTGCATTCATTTGTTGCAGTTTATTTGACAAACATTTATGTTTTCATCACTTGTTTTGGGAGTGATTATCACATCCACAAGAAAAACTACATCGGGCAAGGTAGAATCTCTTTACCTGTTCACCAAGTGTATAAGTTAGGCGGGTCGGCAACAGATTCCTGTCATATGGCGCACATACCGTCACCAGTTTCGTATAGAATACATCGGACGTGTTTCCGTGTGGAGGAATCGGTTGACATATCACATCGCGATCAAATGTTTTAGGTTCCCATCGGAGAGGCTAACCGCACGGTTCTGCGGACCGGGCGCAAAACAGACACTAAACTGATTTCAGCGAACAGAGACGTCGATGAACGGACGGACAGATCATAATATTGAGAAAATAAAAAAAATTAAAATTTTCGTT
Organism: Locusta migratoria; assembly: GCA_026315105.1. Classification (NCBI taxonomy): domain Eukaryota; kingdom Metazoa; phylum Arthropoda; class Insecta; order Orthoptera; family Acrididae; genus Locusta; species Locusta migratoria. The sequence goes on from CM048748.1 coordinate 479,219,113, forward strand.
CAAGGGAAGGCTTGAACCACGGACATTTCACTCCACAGTTCCTCACACTAGCCGCAGGACCACAGCACTTCTAAGCTCAAAATGTGATTGACGTTACTTATCTTTCGCACGGACCGTTCAGTTCTTATATTTTGCTTATTTTGTAGTAGTACCATACAACATCTTCCTGTTTCCTGCATTGATTTGTGTTCAGTTTTTCACGACCTATCCACTGCGCCAACTTATAACTAAATGTCAAGAGGGGTGCGATAGGGAGGTTCTCTTGTTAGAATAACAAGGAATCATAAGCAAAAGTCATGGTTGCAAAATACTAACACGAATTATTTACAGACGAACGGAAAAGCTAGTGGAATCCGACATTGGGGAAGATCAGTTTGGATTTAGGACAAATGTAGGGACACGGGATGCAGAGTAGGCACATTACGACTTACCTTGGAAGATAGATTAAGAAATGGAAAACCTACGTTTTTATCATTTGTGAATCTGGAGAAAGCTTTTGTCTATGTTGGCTGGAATACACATTTTCAGATTCTGAGGGTAGCAGGGGTAAAATGTAGGAAGCGAAGAACTATATTCAACTTGTACAGAAACCAGACAGCAATTATAAGGGGGCCGGGGTGGAGTCGCCGAGCGGTCTAAAGCACCTCGCTGCGGCGCGCGCGGCTGCTCGCCGTGGAGGTTCGAGTCCTCCCTGGGGCATTTGTGTGTGTGTGTGTTTGTCCGTAGGTTAGTTTACCTAGGTTTAAGTAGTTTGTAAGCTACGGACTGATGACCACGCAGTTTGGTTCGATAGATTTACAGACATTTTGAATTATAAGGGTCGAATGGCGTGAAAGGGTCGCAGTGAAGTTAGATAGGGTTGTTGCTGATAACATAGTAATTCTGTCAGAGACAGCAAAGGAACTGGAAGAGCAATTAAACGTAATGAACTGTGTCTTGAAAGGAAAATATAATATGAACATTAACAAGAGTAAAGGGCGGGCAATGGAATGGAATGCCAGAAAATCAAGCTAAGCTGGAGGAATTAGATAAGGTAATGAGACAATAAAGGAAGTAGGTGAGTTTTGTTATTTGGCTAGCAAGATAGCTTCTGATGGACAAAGTATTGAAGATATAAACTGTAGAATGGCTATGGGAAGAAGAACGGTACTGGAGAAGCGAAATTTGTTGATTTCCAATATTAGTTTCAATGGTAGGAATCCTTTCTGAAAGCATTTGTATGGAGTGTAGCTTTGTATAGGGGTGAAACGTGGACGATGAGAAGTTTACACAAAAAGATGATAGAAGCTTTCGAAATATGGTGCTACAGAAGAATGATGAAGATTAGATGGGTAGATCGCGTAACTAATTAGGGGGTGTTCAACAGAATTGGGGAGAAAAAGAGGTTCCTGGCATATCCTGACTAAGAGGAGATTTAGGCTGGTGGGACACATTCCGAGACATCGAGGAATTGTCAACTTAGTATTAGAAGGAAGTGTGTGGGGTAAAAATTGTAGAGGAGACCGAGGAATGAAAAGAGTAAGCAGATTCAAAAGGATGTACATAGCACTACGTATTCTCAGATGAAGGAGCTTGCACAGGACAGGATATCGTAGGGAGCTGCATAAAACGAGTCTGCGAACTGAAGGTCGCAACAACAACAACAACAACAACATAAACAAAACAGTGGTGTGAGTCAATTCCTGCCGGCCGCGGTGGCCGAGGGGACTGAGGCGTTTCAGTCACGGTCTGCGCGGGCACTACGGTCGGGGGTTCGAATCCCCCTCGGGGATGGATATTTGTGCCGTCCTTAGTCTTAGCTAGTTCATAATTACTTTGTAAGTTTAGGGACTGATGACCCCGTTGTTAAGTTCCATAAGCTTAACAAACATTTGAACATTTTTTAGTCATTTCCATCTGTCTGCTAGCGCCGCTACTTGGTGGCATAGCGTAGCTCGAATAGTCAGTTGCGTGAGTGCTATAGCTGCAGCACGTATTTGTCTCTTGGAATGTTCTGATGCGACTTACTGTTGTGTACAGTGCAATGATAACATGAAGAGAATTAACCCTACACATCTGGTCCAAGTATTAGGGACCAAGTTGCGACATGCTGCTTATGGAAATGACAATGGGGTCGAGCATATGGAGTTTGCGGATACATTATATAACATAATAATTGAGAAATATAATGGCGACGACACAGAAAGACACGAAGTTACCCTGGATGGGTATGCGGAATTTGGAAGGCCGGCGGTACCTGAACCTGTAGGTGGCTCTTCAAGAGGTAGACGACGTTCATCTCCAGAGCAACAGAAACAGTCAAGTCACAGTTAGTGTTAAAGTGATTTGGAATGTGATTTGGTGACTTTAGAGAGGTGTGCACAATGTTCTCTCCCACTTTGTTTTGACCACTTCATCGAAATCCCTTTGAGGACTAACGTAAGCACTTTGAGGCGTGTGGTATTGCTGTATATGTGTGTTTAGCGCTATTATAAGTACCTTAAGCAGAGAGTTTTGGTTCTGCTCAATGAATATGTAATGATTCACTGGCAGCATTGAATTACATCTAATTTCCTTTCTATGGCAATAATCTATTGTTACTTGGTTTTTCTTTGTTAAAATGTTACGTGAGGTACACAGTGTTGCCAACTTAGTGGTTTTCCCACTAAATCTGCTGGTTTTGAGAACCTGTCTAGTGGGCAAATTTTGCATCTATTGGCTAGTGGGAATTATGGTAGATTTTTAAAGTATTTCAGTGGTTTTGTGGAGAAACAATTTTTAAAAACAGTTGATAAAGAGAGCATTAAGTAACAGCACTATTTAATTTTCTAACGTCTCGTAGCTCCTGAATTCATATTACCTAAACATTTACGATACAAGTTACTCTGTCTTTGTCACCCATTTTGTGCGCCCATAATGGTATGCGCGCCTTTTTATTTAAAAAAAGGAAAAAAAAAAAGAAAAAAAAAAGTTCAAATGTTTGTAAATCTATCGGACCAAACTGCGTGGTCATCAGTCCGTAGCTTACAAACTACTTAAACCTAGGTAAACTAACCTAAGGACAACACACACACACCCATGCCCCAGGGAGGAGTCGAACCTCCACGGCGAGCAACCGCGCGCTCCGCAGCGAGACGCTTTAGACCGCTCGGCTACTCCACCGCGGCCCTTTTTATTTAATCGTACCATAAACATACATTATAACTTGCAAGGTATAAAACAGGTCATCAAAATACAGAAAGAAATATTCAAAAAATGGTACCAATGAATATGCATCTGCATGCATACTTAATATTCTATGGACACTTTTACGGGTCAATTTTAAATAACAATATCAATTTTTCCTATGAAAATACGGGGCACCTCACACTGGACCAACCTCTTACGATTATATTATATGTTTCGTTATTATAATTACCGTAAACTCTCCTTGATCCTGAATACCAACGATTAGGCTTCATGATAAAAATTTAATGAAGCATGTTTATGCTGGCAATATTGTACATTTTTAAATGCATATTTCATAGAAACAACGTAACACACTGTTGGGAAGTATACAACTGCTTTTCCCATTTTTTGAGTGTGATGAAGTCAGATTATGTTCGTGGAACCGCATCCGAGTTCCATCATCTGAATTCTTACCGGTTTTGAGCAATTATTGCTTTCCTTTAGAAGAGTCTTAATAGAAAAAAATGGTCAGTGCAGTAAAGCTAGTAGCTCGTAAAAAAAAAGGATAAGCATCCTGCAAGACCGGCGCCAACGACGACTGAAGAGCAGCGTCCGCCATGACACGCTGCTCCCCCTGATTGCTGGGCCACCAACAAGTGTCACCACACAGTGTGAACCAGTCGACGACACGTCGTCGATATCGGGTTTCGGAGCCTTGCTGACTGAACGACACAAAGATGTATTTCTCGCCTGGGCCCGTCAACAACGGCATCGTACCTTTTGGCAATTGGAGACTGGAACCCCTGATACTACTACACAAGACTCTGACATTCGAGACGTACTGATCACCTGCATCCACTCATGCGCACTGTGAATTCCGACGGACTACGGCAATTTGAGTAGGACAATGGGACACCTCACACGTCAGAATTGTTGGAGGAACACTCTTCTGATTTTAAACAACTCCGCTGGCCACCAAACTCCCCAATCATGAACATAACAATGAGCCGATCTGGGATGCCTGGCACCGCGCTGTTCGGGAGAGATCTCCTGCCCCTCGTACTCTTGAGGATTTACGGACAACCCTGTAGGGTGCGTGGTGCAGGGGCGGATCCAGGGTGGTCGGCTGAGGGGGAGGGGGGGCGGTGAAACACTTTTTATGTATATCAGCTGCTACTACTTGAGACGTCAGCCGAGTCCATACCGCGTCGTTCTGTGTGGTCGCAGGGACCCTACACGGTAGCGGGCAGGTGTATCAGATTATTTGGCTCTCCTGTGCATAACGTGTATGTTAGTCGAATGTCGTCCAAGTACTAGGATCTTTTGGTATCGCGAGAAATACGCTGAACAGCAGGAAAAGACGCCAGTTTCTTTGGCCTGTCTATGTAGATGATGTGGTGCCGATTCATTTGGACACAGAAAAGCAGGCATAACTGGTCGACATTAACTGCCACAAAATTGTATCTATGCATCCAATGGACAAATGGCAGTTTCTGTGCTGAGGCAAAATTACGTCCGATGCATTGCAGGGTTACTGTTAAAAGGATCTGTAAATAATAGTATTAAAATCATAGTGTGTGCTAAGTTGATTGTGTATTGGGGGAAAAATAGAAAACTGTGCCAAGAACTCATCGATCATAACGAAAACGATAATACGTTCTCAAAGAACAAATAATTCCAAAAAAAAATTGTCAGATCCATCCTGTAAATTAACAGTATGTAGCACAAATTTTCAACCTAGCCATCGCTATTCAATTTGATTAATTGCCCCGAAACACTCCAAGTATTTAAACATTTCTATTCCATAGATGTAAAGCTGTTCATATACGAAGACGTCGAGGGGAAATAATGATAACTCTCATTTATAAAGTGTTGAGATATGACGACTTGTATGTTTGAAAAGTAGTTTATATTACATGTTTTAATATTCTTTTTAATATTTATATTAGCCATCTCTCTGCAAATTAATATACCACTTGAAGATAATAAAATATTCTCCCGCATATGATTATTTGCACCAAATACATTAAAAATACAAAGGTGAGGGTTATCATTATTTACCCCCGAGGTCTTCATATACCAGAAAAACTGAAACAATACGACGTATATTCGCATTCTAAAGCATCACATTAAAATTTAAAACAAGGACGGTAACAAGGTTGCGATATATGGCTTTAAAAGCGATTCTTAATCGTTTAATTCAATTTTAATATTCTATTTTAAATGTTTTATGTAGATATTTTCCAGTGATCAGTGTAGTTGACACAGCACATAATTTCCCCAGCACTTGTAGTTGCTAAAACCATTGTTCACTTAGTTTTGTCCTCATTCTGCTACAAAAAAAAAAAAAAAAAAAAAGTAACTAACAACATTTTCGGCCAGCAGTATACTAGTGTACATATGGTATAAGAAAGTGATATTAACATTCTATTGAAAATTATGGTTGATTTTAGCAGCGACAACAAAATCATGAATTAGATCCTCTTCGCAGATTACATGTCTCTCAAACAATCTAAAAGATATTGACAATGGTGATATGAAATGTTTCTGTAAGTGCTGCTACAGATCTTCTCCGAAACGTCCGTTCCTCTCATACATACTCAACAGTCAAGAGATGCGTCCGAACCGCCTGCCTCGAGTGCCAGAACGTGTTCCATCAGGAGGCAGCAGATAAGAGCACATGTGCAGTGAAACCGCCGCTGGCCCCTGAGTCGGTGACTGTCCACGTCACTGATTAGCTGTAGCCATTCACGGCCGTGCGGGAATATTAATTCTTTCATAGCGGCGTAGCTTCAACCAAGGCGTTAACCACTGCTTCATGCTTTTAAACTCCTTCCAGAAAGTCCATAACTTATATCTCGTGTGCACTCTTTTCCGTTCGTTAATGGAGTTTCTCTTGAAGATACAGTAGCTTTCTCAACGTAAATTTTGGCAGAAATGGATTTAGAAAAGATTAAATTAGTTAAGCTTGGTAAGTGTAATTAGTGAGTATTGGTCTATTTCTAAAAATGTCAGTACTTTGGATATGCTTTTAAATTTTCCTAATATCCTTCTAGAAATGAATAGTACGATGCAAGACGTGTGAAATATTTTGGAGTGAGATATGTATGTTTTGGACCGTAATAAACACAAACCAGTTCTAATGAGGTGAATAATATGCCTCGGTTAAGTTATTATGCGCTTCTCGGTATTTAAACAAATGTAATAAACCCTGTTGTTTGAAATAACACTGTGTATACACGTGTAGCGTTGTCACCACAATGAAACGAAGCAGCCGCTCGTAACACACAGGTAAAAAAAGTCACGAGAGAATTAACCGCCCCCCTGCGTGCAAATAATAACCTCGTGATGACCGCGAATTACATTGTCGCTGTGTCGGCAGGGTGTTCGAAAAATATATTACTTTGGCAGGCGGTAGTAGCCATCAAAACGAGAACAAAATTGCCATAAACGTGGGTCCGGAACCTTGTACTGTCTGAGTTGCGTACACTTGTCCTCGGTAAGCGTTCCACCTGACAGGAGGAGCTCCGTGCGCCACCAGAGCACCTCTCTGCCCTTCGGCGCAACGACTCGCACTCTCGCGGTCCTGGCTGCGGAGTGAGGAAGGCGCAGCGGCTGGGCGGCTCAGACCGCTGTCTCCAGTGGGGAAGGCGAGCCAGAGACTGCGTTTTATTGCCAGAACCATAAAAAGATGCAACTGAACTACTAAAGAGGCTGCATACACTAGGCTTGTCCGTCCTTTTTTGGAGTATTGCTGCGCGCTGTGGGATCCTTATCAGCTGGGTTTCACGGAGGACATCGGAAGACCAAAGAAGGGCCGCTCGTTTTGTAATTGTCACGATACAGGGGAGACAGCGTCACGGAAATGATACAGGATTTGGGATGGGAATCATTAAAACAGCGGCGCTTATCAATGCGGCGTGGGTACTTACGAAACTCCAATCGCGAACGTTCTCCTCCGAATGCGAAAATATATTGTTGACTCCCACTTACATAGGTAGAAAAGATCACCAGAATAAAATACGAGAAATCAGAGATGGAACGGAGAGATTCAAGTGTTCTTTCTTCCCGCGCGCTATTGGAGAATGGAATGGGAGATAAATAGTATGAAGGCGATTCGATGAAGCCTCTGCCAGGCACTTAAATGTGATTTGCAGACTATCCCATGTACATGTGGATGAAACGCAGTGTCATAGAAAACCTACTTTCATTGCGTGATGCTGTATTGAGCGCAGCAGCATTGCAAAACAATACGCTGCATATGTTTATAGCAGTTACATCGAAAAGTCTGTCGTGCAGGTTAATGGTAAGTAGGGTAAGAGAGACTGACTAACACGAATCAATAAACGAGAATTAACTATCAGCTCTGTCGACTTAACTTTACGCTCAGGAACACAACACTAAATTAAATTAATAAATAAAAAATACGTGCCTTTTTATAAAAAAATCTGTTAAGACGTGCAGGGTGAAGCGAAATTCGTGCACTCGTGCTTCACAGTGCAAATAAAAAAAGTCTCTAAAAATTTCGACATCTGCATACTTCCGGCAGTAAATGGCCGTCAAAGACTGAGGAGGGGATGTTTTCCGTACGTCAGTTTGTTTCAGAATTACACAATAACACTGAGAAATTTCTATGGGATGCAGAAGGCGTCTTGAGCAACAAAATGAGCACAGAAATCCCTGCCGGGAAACGCCATTCAAGGACGCTGAGACCAGACAATCTCTCCAGAAACTTCGACGGTCGGTCGCGTCGTTGGTAAAGTTCCCTCTAAGTTGAGATCTGACCTGTTATTTATGAAAAAGAAAGAAACGCGTGTTTTTGATTAGTCTCCAATTCTGTGAAACTACGCCTACCACCATGCAGACGAGTGTTTTTCAACCTGTGGCCTGGGGGCCGCCGTCGCAGGCAGAACAAGCGGAGCGGCCGAGCGCGCTGGGACGCTGTGCTCCGATGCACGGCGCCGTCCCCGGCGGGGGTTCGAATCCCCCCTCCGGGCATGGATGTTTGTCTCTCTTTGGTAATAAGGTAGTTCATCAGTAGTTTGTAAGCTTAGGGACTGATGACCCCGCAGTTAAGTCCCTTAAGCTTAACAAACATATGAACGAGACAGTGCTTTTAATTCTGTCCATATTATATGCGTAGTGACAACAGCTGTATATAGTACTAGATTGAAAAAAAATTCCAGTAGCTGTATTTGTATTATTTTATTTAATAAAGTACCGAAACCGTTCGCTTTATTAATAAAAAAAAAGTAAAAACACAGCTGCTGGAGTTGTTTTTCAAAGTAATACAGAAACATAGGCCTAAGTGAATTTTTATTTTAAGTTACAAATATGTAATTATTGTTTTACAGTTGGATATAACGTAGATTGTTTTATAGTAAATGCATTGTGTTAACGACATATAATCCCAAAACCTGAAAACTCTACAGGAACCTATCGATAGCTAAATGAACAAGATGCAATAATTAAATCTAAGAAATTCGGAAACGAATCTACTTCCTCACAAAGTGCCTATACATTGGAACGTTTCTTAATGAGCAAAATTCGCTACTGACTCATGCTTTAAATGCGAAACACTCATTGTGCAAAATTTACATTTCTATCGGTAATCAAGTAAAAAAAAAATATAATTCTTTTTATAAATAACATCTAAGAATCTGCAAGAAAGTTTTATGAAAAGAAAGAAAATGAAATTCGTTGCCTTTGAGAATCAAAAACAATTTTTTCCTATTGTACGCGTTAATGACGGGGATAGGGTTCTGCAGAATATTTATTCTCGGAAGGGGTCGCCGGAATATTTTTACATTCGGAAAGGCTGAAAATCGCTGGTCCAGACGCTTGGACTGGGATTACTGGCCCTCAACGTATCGCTCCACTCAGTTCAACGCCAGTAAGAATACTCCTAACCTTCAGTTTCGTTAATTTCAATTTAGGGGAAAGAAAGACCGTTTTCAAAGAGATATTTAGTTCCGATGACAATGCAGACTCGAGCAGATTGTCTAAACTGGTGCGGAATCTCTTCTCGAAGAAGGTTCCTGTAAAAATTTGTGATATCTTTTACTTCTCAGTAACCTTCTGCTAGCCTGACCACCTCACTGGCTTCGTCACCGGTAAGACTGCTGCACAGACAAAAATACACAGACGAGAAACCTCCATAAGGGCCCGGTCACAGGCGCAGGGGTGCAGTTCCGCAAGATGCCCCACGATGGCGCTGAGGTCAGAACAGCCCTTTAAATCTGGCCAGAGCAAGCGGCAAGTAGTGACTGTCCACACCACCACCTCCCATCAAACGCCGGCGCACCGGACACGTCCGTGGCCTCGTGGCAGGCGGCACCAGCTCTCCCCTCAGCCTCCCCTCCACGCTACCCTCTGATTGCGACAGGCACCCTCAGAAGCGCCTCTAGTGTGGTCTACCGGTACTAAGCCGGGGAACCGCCTGACATCTGCTGGCATCTTACGGAATCACGAGCAGAGCGTGGGACAGTGGGGTGGTTCTTCTCCGTGTAGTGATTGGGTGGCTGTTGTAAAGGCGCGACCAGAGCCGCCGGCGCTAGCGCCCCTCGGTGGTCGTGCACTCCGGCTACTTGTCAGGAGGCCAGACGCCAAACCGCCACGGTGTGCTCCGCAGGTAGGGGTGGTCCAGGTGCCGCCATTTAGGGGCAATGAAACAATATTGGCGAGTAAAACATTTATTTTCGAGTGGCACACGCTGCTGCGTACTGCGGCCGGCGTAACTCGGTCTCCAGGCGACCGGTTGATGGCGTCGGCGGCCTCCCGCTGACAGTGCCACTGAGTCCGCGGCAGCTGCCGTTGGTTGTGCAACCGTACGGATCGTTTTAGTGGGAGATCCACACGTTCCGACTGGTGCTTCTCGATCGACACTCTAACGGCTGCTCACCTCATCTGCATACTGGCCGCGTCGACGGTTGTCGTGTCGTCGTGACGTGCGCTGACTCCTTGCCTACCGGCAGGTATGCGTCTCCACTAGGACCGCTGGTGATTCGGTGTGCAGGCCAGAAAAGTCCTCCCAGATACTTCCTCTGCGTCTGTAATCGGTTGTAGAGCCGAACTCGTGTAGTTTAGAAGAAGTCGGCATCCCGCCAGTTGTCAGCTGTTATAGAAGAGTGATGGAGTTCTATAACAGATTTGTACCGACGTTAGTAGATGTCAGGGAATCGAGTGCTATCGAAGTGTAAGTCATCGATTGACTGACTGACTATGAGCTCATGTCCTGAAGTATATATAGCGTGTCTGGAGAGGCTGATATTTCCCCCATGCGCTTCGTCATTGTCACAACGGCTCTGTCATACGAATGTGTCGGCGTTTTACATGATGCTGTAGTATACAGAGAGGTTGTAAGAATGAAAAATTATATCGAAATGCAGGAGGATCTGCGTCGAACGAACACATGGTGTAGGGATTGGCAATTGAATCTCTATGTAGACAAGAGTAATGTGCTTCGAATACATAGAAAGAAAGATCATGTATAATTTAGCTACACTATAGCAGATAAGCAGCTGGAAACAGTTAATTCCATAAATTATCTGGGAGTAGGCATTAGGAGTGATTTACAATGGAACGACCATATAAAATCAATCGTCGGTAAAGCAGTATGGCGCAAGATAGCTACTGTTTTCGTTTCCCATTCTGTCTACTCGCCGGCAATCAGCTCGAGACTCGGAAAATTTTCGCGCTGTAGTCTACTTCTGCCACAGCGCTGCCGCGTCCGCATCCGCGCAGGTGGAGGCGGAGGGGCTGACAAGGCTCGTGAGCGCCCGCGGGCGTCCGCGCTCGCATTGACGCACGTGGCTAGTGTTTCCAGAAGCCGGTAGCACGCAGGGTATCGCCGCTCCATCGACGCGCACAGTGGCAGCGGCAGCAAAGTGGACTGCAGCGCTCCCTGCTTGACATGCGTGGCCGGCGCGCCGTGTCCGCTCGCCGCCGGCAAACAGCGGCCGGCGACTCGCCGCCGCAGCCGCTCTTATTCCACCCTCCGCCGGACACCTCAAATAACCGCGCGCTCGGCAGCGGCGCCACGGGTCAACATTTTCGCTACGTGCTGTACACTCACCGGATTACTTGACAGCCGCGCGCTTCTAGGCGCCATGTCAGGGTCTGCGTAGTTGGGCCGGTGCAGCGTACCGGCTAAAATTCTTTCTTAAATCTGTAAAAAAAGTCCGACTGTAAAATGTGGAATTGAATTCGAAAAAAAACAATAAAAATAAAAAAATATAAAAAAAAACTGGAACGTTTTGGTTCATTCGAGTTGCGATCATAACTGTCGAAGCATTCAAATTGCAGAATTCCGATGGAATCTGACTGGCGCTGGCGGTCAAATGTTGGAATTAGCCAATGGGCAGTTCCGACTAGTCTCAACCGAGAAGCCGGCCGCGGTGGCCGAGGGGACTGAGGCACTCCAGTCACGGTCTGCACGGCCACTACGCTCGGGGATTCGAATCCCCCCTCAGGCATGGATATTTGTGCCGTCTATAGTATAAGGTATTAGATAAGTAGTTTGTAAGACTGATGACCCTGTAGTTAAGTCCCATAAGCTTAACAAACATTTGAACATTTCAACCGAGAAATGCTTCTTACCGACTCCAAACCGTTTAAGAATCTTGCTCCAATGAGATAAGCCACTATATACATAAAGTTTTTTATATGCAATACGGTTGCCTATTCGTTAAAGAAAGCAAGTGTGAAATTACTACAATTTTTTTTAATAAGGGTCAGTACATCGCAACATTTTGACTTGATTAACCATTGATTGAATCATGAAATACTGCACGATCGTATGCTTTCAGGCTTAGCAGGACACGTTTTGAGAACAACTCACTGTCAAGATAAAATATTTGAGACATTGCATTCAGGTAGCCATGGTGAGACATCACGTCTTTGTTCAATATCAAAACAATTGACGCTGCACAGTCAGCATAATCAACGTTTTTTTGATTGCTCAGGTAACCGCACAGACAGTTAAAACACATAGGCGTCGGCTACGGGTTGGCCGTTCGCAGTTGCCTTAAGAAACAACACTGATTACTTACACAACAACGGAGACACAGACGAGGCACACGCAGGAGGAGGGGCGCGACAGGGGGGGGGCAGGAGAGGAGGGGCCACAGGGCCTGGGGGGGGGGAGGAAGGGGGTTGGATGAACCCGGAAACTGTGAGGAGCGAAAGGTGGGATTCCAGAGGGAGGAGGGGAGTGGGGACCTCTTTTTGGGATCAGGGAGCAAAAGGGGGGGGGGTAGGAGGGTGTGGATCATAGGTGGTGCGAGGGATAGACATCTGGGTGGAGGGCATCGTCAGAAAGGTGGACTGTCAGGAAATTGCCACGGGAAAGGGTAAGGAGGGTGAACAAGTGGAGGGCCGGGGAGATTCAATGGTAGCGGCGCAATAATTTACCAGGATTGGTGAGGAGAGGATGGGCAGTCGGGTGAGGGGGTCCAGTTTACAGTAGAGGAAAGGGAGACGAAGGTGCTCAATGAAGCGGACAAGGCGGCGGAAGGGGATGAGGTCATAAAGGAGACGAATGGGGAATGGAGGGTAGGAAGGATACGGAAGGCGAGGCAGAGGGCGTGGTATTCCAGGATTTCTAGGGACTTGTAGTAGGATGGAGAACTGGGATCCAGGCAGGATGGCTATATCCATGGTATATAGGAGATAAAGGAGAGGAGAAAGGACGGAACCTTGTAGCAAGCTGGCAGAGGGCTAGAAAAGACATTAATTGGTGTCGCGGACATTAACATTGCTAGGTCGCTCGGAGAGGAAGGAGGTAATGACCCGGACAAGTTTGATGGGAAGACCGTAGGTTTGGAGTTTGAAGAGTAGGCCAGAATGCCAGATCTGATCATCGGCCCATTAGAGGTGTAGGGAGACAAAGATGGCAGCACGACGCGAACTGAGCTGGACGGAGAGGAGTTGGGTGAGACGAAGGAGTTGTTCGTCAGTGGAGAAGGAAGGACGAAAGCCACATTGGGTGTGAAGCTGAAGGTGGCGACGGATGCGACGATATAGGATGGATTCGAAGACCTTGCTGAACATCGGCGTGAAGCTAATTGGACGGTAGGAGGAGAGAGGGGGGTTTATTAGCTTTAAGTTACACGAGGACGCGGGAAATTTTCCACAGGCGGGGGTTGTAACCATTATAAAGGATGGTGGTATAGAGAGTTGCTAGGGTGGTTAGGAAAGGAAGGTGGAATTCACGAAGGTGGAGATAGGTGATAAGGTCATGGCCGGGAGCTGTGTCACGTTTCGTGCGGAGTATTAGCTGTAGATGGTGTGCGGTGATGGGTGTGTTTCTGTCTGGGGGTCCATGTATTGGAAGCCGGGAGCTAGGGGTGGGAGCGAGACGTCAGTTTTCTCACGAACGTCCGAGAAAAGGGAATAATCAAAGTGGGGATTCTCTGGGATGGTGAAGATGTCCGAAAGGAAGGAGGCAAAATGGTCAGCCTTATTGGCATCATCGGGTAGGGGTTCGTCACGGTGTAGGAGGGGATAGAAGGGAGTGGGTTGGGAGCCGGTAAGGCGATGGAAGGCTTAGGGATGTGGGCATTAAGCGGTGTAACTGTGTGCCGCCAGTCCCGGCGTTTCTTGGCAGTCAAAAGACTGCGCAGGTGCCGCTGTAGTTGCCGGTGGCGTAGGAGTGGGTCCCGGTCACGGGTAGGAGAAAGGAACGGTAGAGGCGGTGGTGTAGCACTGCCTGTGCGGGAAGAGTGGCACATCAAACTTTTACAATTCCCTGCTCTTTTGTAAGAGTCTTATGTTCATAGATACTTCGTTGTTACTTGTATAGGCCTATATCACAGAACATAACGAACATATGCACAAGAGCGGAAATAAGGGATTTAATAGACGTAAAGCAGGAAATGCACTCTCTTGATTTTGTAAACAGTATGATTCCAGAACCTGCTGCCGGCGACAACTGTCGCTGGAGCGCGCTGCGGTCGCGTGCAGCTCGTCACGCCTCGTATGTATGAGTCGCGCCGTCTCCGAGCGTTCAGCCGCACGCTGGGCTCGGCACACGTTCAGGCACACGGCTTTATAGGAAATTTTGATGAATTTTGGTGATCTGTACAACCAACCTCGCTTCGTCTAATGTTTGGCAGTGTATTCCCCCAGAAAAACGTGTGAAATTTTCCTCCCGTGTCGACGTCAGTGTCTTGCAGTGTACCCAGACGTCGTCCTCTTAGTTGACGTTTCGCTCGTCACTGCACGCAGGAAACGGAACTCGCTCGGCAAAAGAATAACCAATCAGTTGGGGAGATGCAGAATTTCACAGCCGTAACCAGATTTCACGCGTATTGTTGAAACAGCCGGCGGTTGCGTAGACGCCTCATTCACTCTGCTGACTAAGCGAAGACAAGGGCGACCCGCTTCCTGGCTTCCTGCCCCCCCCCCCTCCTGCCCGCTCACCGTCGCTTCCGGTCCCTCCCCCCCCCCCCCGCTCTAAGACGCCGTCTGTAGCCATGCCATGCATCTGCCGCCCACGTTCACAAATGTAGTTCAAGCCCTCTGATACACTGTTCTTCATCGCCGGCCTAAAGCGGCAGTGCGAAACGTAACACGTGGAGTGCTCACTTTTCTCATTTGTGAGGTGTCTCTTTTTATCCATACGAGTTCCGTTTTTCATACACGTTATTAATAATCGGTCTGGAGAAGAACATCGTCAGCATCGAAACGCTACCCTCCGACTGACTTCAACACTGTTCAGCTACGTTCATTGCAGGACCAGATCTCAAAACACGAAATGGTAAGCAATGATATATGACTCAGCAGCCTAGAAACTCGATATATTCTACTCATTACTGAGAAAGAAGAGTAGCAAATCTGCGTTGTATTTAAATACGATGCTAATATTTCGTATCTTGTCCCTGCAATTAACAGGCTATACAATTTAGAGGAAACAGTCAGATCCATATCGTTATTGTACATCACATTTTCCGAGCTTGCTTAGCTATTTAGTTCAGGTACCTGAAGCTCAAATCTGGGTCACGCACTGCTAGAGCAGCTGTGATATTGTATACTGGTATATAAATGACAGGAACAATTCGTATATATGTTTAGTGTATCTCGGAAATGACTCATACCGTTTGAAAAAATTAAGCACGTAAATCAAGTTATCCTTATTTACGTTAGATATGTGTCGAAAAAAGCTCTAACGATTTAAATCAAATTATGTATATCAGGCTTTGCTTATTAATCAGTGTGTTACTCCTGAAGGAAAGAAAAAAAAACACACTTTTATTTCGCGTATCTTTGGTTAGAAAAAATAACTCATACAGTTTTTGTGTTTTTGTATAAAATAAGGAAGTCATACAATTCTTATATTCGTAGTCAACCTGTTCATTACATTATATGCATTTTCAGACAACTTGTGCACATCAAAATGCCTAGAGAACATTTGAGGAAAAACAAAGAACATTTGTGACTTTTTTTTTCTTTAAGGTCCTGTTTAGGTAATATCGAAAAATATTCATATCTGATATGGATTTTCTTAGATGTACCATAATGTCGCACATAACAGATTCCAAAGTAACGATCGATCACCCTATTTTATCTTGTGAATTCACATCAGTTTTCGAACAACAGTGAGAGGCAGATAAAACGTGCGTTGCGCTATCTCCCTACTGTGCAACGGGCGACTGACGATGTGGTGGAGCGGCACCTACATCTATGGCCTGTTTGCCTAACGCAGTAAGGATTTTCATCAAGATTGGTCGTATATTGCGGAAATATTATGGGAAATGTGTTTTTTGACCACGTTCTAAGATTAAGTCCCTCTTGGGGTCCGTAAAGGATGATCTTGGTTTGTGTAAGGCAGGGGTACATCGTATTCCTTGTAGTTGTGGCATGTTATATATTGGTCAGTCAATCAGGACTGTGAAAGACCGGTGTATTGAACACAAACGTTACACACCCTTACAACAGCCAGACAAATCCGCTGTTGCAGAATACTGTCTTGGCACCGGTCATCCTATGGAATACAACAATACTGAGATTCTGGCATGCACTTCCACCTATTGGGATAGTTTTATTAAGGAAGCTGTTGAAATTAAACTAGCAAGCGACCCTATAAACAGTGATGGTGGTTTTTGTTTAAATTCTTCTTGGAATCCGGCACTGTCTCTCGTAAAAAAAAAAAAAAAAAAAAAAAAAAAACAAAAAAAAAAAAAAAACAGAGGAACAGGATTAATTCTGTCTCAGCTGTTGATTAACAGTCACTATCGATGTTTTTGATGTTTGGTGATGTTTGGTTGTGTTGACTCTGTAGTGACTTGTAATACGTGTTTAAGGTATTAAATACGCTTGCATATTGCTTCCTTGAGTGCCGTTGTGCCTTGAGAATGGCAGCGTATCCTCCTGTCGAAATATCGGACGTAAGTTGTTTGAAAATACATTACGCCGGGAAAAGTTAAGGTTTCACATTGACATCAGCTTTTTTTTTTTTTTTTTTTTTTTTTTTTTTTTTTTTTTTTTTTTTTTTTTTTTTTTTTTTTCATTTGGAAATTAAAAAAAAAAAGGAAGAAAGTACGTTATCATTTCCATTTTTTGTTGTAAATCTGATGTTCAAAAGGGAGTTATTTCGTTGTGGTTCATTCAATTCCTATGATGTCATTTTGCTGACATTTAGATGTGGTTGGCGCATTTTAAAGTTCAGAGTGTATAACCAAAACTGTCTGCAGTAAATAGTGCAATACTGTCTGTAGGAACAGAATATAAAACCTAATGAATCTTCTTAAGTGAATCAACAATTACTGGTGTTCACTGGAGAAATTTCCTCTTTCTCGTTTTTCTCTTAAGTTAAACTGCAAGTTCGTTGTGAACGTTAGATACCATATATAAAATCTTTCCATCAATCATCATGTTATCCATATCCTACGTAATAATTGTTTCGCTTTTCCCCCTAGTTCTTCGCGGTTCCGGTGGCCGAGGTGACTGAGGCGCTCCAGTCACGGTCAGCACGGCCACTACGGTCGGGGGTTCGAATCCCCCCTCGGGCATGGATATTTGTGCCGTCCTAGTTCGTAAGTAGTTCATAAGTAGTTTGTAAGTTTAGGGACTGATGACCCCGTAGTTAAGTCCCATAAGCTTAACAAACATTTGAACATTTTTTTTTTCTTCGCGGTTCGGACAGAAAATGGGGTTATGTAAATGGTAAAAAGAAGTACTCTTAATCCCACACAACGGTTTGGCTTGCGGAGAATACATGTGGATGTAGAAGAGTTCTCAGATTCTGTTAGTTCCGACGTTAACATCTTTTTCGGGATACGAACTTGAAGAATATTAACTACAAATGTTTGTAAATCTATCGGACCAAACTACGTGGTCATCAGACCGTAGCTTACAAATTACTTAAACCTAGGTAAACTAACCTAAGGACAAACACACACACCCATGCCCCAGGGAGGACTCGAACCTCCACGGCGAGCAACCGCGCGCTCCGCAGCGAGACGCTTTAGACCGCTCGGCTACTACACCGCGGCAAAAATATTACCTCATTTCAATGTAACAGCGTCCGGGTCGTTCATAGGGGATACAAGAACTATCGTGCAAGCTAAGGTAAAAATTTCAGTTAAAATAATCATTTTATCTGCATTCATAAATTACAAATAAAGTGATTCCGAAAACTGTGTTTTTCTGTGCTCAGTGTGATTCTGATCGTGAAATAGTAGGGAACCAAGTCGCATAATATGACGTGGACATAACGGCGTATTCTAAATCACACATATTCAGTTGGGTCAAATATGTACTTACTTCTTCACTGGAGTCGCATTCAAGAGGAAAGAAATCCCGGGCCGGTTCGGCATAAGTCTCCTGGGATTTCTGTACCAGTTCCTGAATGGTCGATGCACTCTTTGACAAAGGACACTACTTATTCATTTACACCTTCTCTATATTTGTCCATTGTAGTTTTCAATACAATTCTACGAACTGAGTGCTTTTCGCGTGTATTTCTCAGTTACATTTCCTCAAACATGCGCAGTTAAAATGAATGCTCCTTAGTTGTTAATTTGTAACTGCCTGAAGACACACCGCCGCTTCACACACAGTTGGCCAATATCACGAGACATCACACTCACATTTAACTCAAAGTACGGTAACTTGACATGTAAGAAAATAACTGTTACCTGTCCCATATGTCGTTTCATGTCCAATATTTTGTTCAACTGATGATCCCAGATAAATTTAATAATCTGACATAATTCCTGTGTTCTTTTCCAAAAATAATTTTTACTTGCCTTTTCCGATATTGCATCCAACCTAGCTCAAGCACTTCCCATGATTCTATGGCTGTCAATTAAGATTTATTTTCATGGGCATACAATTAAACTCCAAATTCATCAGATTAGGATTAGTCATTATGAATCTCTGACTATAAATTTCTTCAACATTGGCCTAAACATTTTGGCTATATTAACAGAATATTTAGAAGGATTTGCGATATTCTCATTTAGATCCCATTGCTGTCCTTCCGCTCCCATAAACCACAGACACTGCCAAGGTTGGGTGGTTTGCGTGCCTCAACGACGCAGATAGCCATACCGTAGATGCAACCACAGCGGAGGGGTATCTGTGGAGAGGCCAGACGAACGTGTGGTTCCTGAAGAGGGGCAGCAGCCTTTTCAGTAGTTACAGGGGCAACAGTCTGGATGATTGACTGAGCTGGCCTTGTAACATCAGCTAATGTGGCTTTGCCACACAGTTTCTGCGAACGGCTGAAAGCATGGGGGAACTACAGCCGTTACGTTTCCCGAGGACATGCTGCTCTACTGTGGAGAGCTGCATCAAACCAGTCTCCGGACTGAAGACCACAACAACACCAAAACACCGTTCTTACGAATTCATATTGTGTTATCTACCTCAAATAATAATCTTACAACATCGTAGTTCTTGATAATTACCACAGTCGATTTCGCAATCTGTTTATTGCAATTTTTAATTTTTTTTTCTTCACTCGAAGTATTTTATGGGAAGTAGTAACGGAACGAAACGGCAGACGTATTGAACCTCGAATGTGAAACGACAAATGAATTCACACCTTGCTGCAAGTTTGTCTAGTCGCAAAAAGTTTTCAGGCGTTTTTCAGAAGCATTGCCAATAGAGGCCGTGGGATGCGAGATGATATCAGAGTTTATGGCTGTAATTCGACAGTGTAAACCGTATAGAGAATCCCTTGCGTGTCACATCAATGATAGCATGCAACAGAAAATCCCCGAAAGATAATTGTCTGGAAAACTACACATATCGTAATTTAAACAGTAAACGGAGCGGTGGTGAGTTTCAACAATTTCTCTCAAGAGCCGTTCTCATATTCGTTGACTAGTATAAGTTAAATATCGCAGAATAAGTCTAATTTTCACATCAAGCTTTGATTGATACACTATTAAGGTATTTGTACAGTGTACGTCAAGTATTGTAATAAATTTGCAGCTGCAAGCAACAGATAAAAGTCTTACGAAGAATAGCTTTACGTTCTGCAAGATGATCAGAAATAGTAGCAATGTTGTCAGTGAAGCACCACCAGCAAAAGTATCAAGTTCCACAGAGCTAGCACAGATCTCACCTCGTACAAATGGACTTACTCTTTTATATTCTGTTGAGTCATCTGTGGTTCGATGAACCCTCTGTCAGGCACTTAATTGTGATTTGCAGAGTATCCCATGTAGATGTAGAGATAGCAACAGAAGTAGTGCGTTCTCGACACTGCCTGACTGTACTAATATAAGATTACTGCAGTTGCTGATTTATTTAGACGGAAAGTTATTCTTCACAAGTGCGTACTTCTAAAATTGTCGGAGCATGTGGCAAACTGTTTTTTGCGTATCGGAAGTTTATTACTTTGGCAGATATTGAAGATCTAGACGAACTTTTATGGCGGATTCAATCTCTGCGCCTGCGCGAGACCGCAGCCAGTGACGTCTGGCTCTCCCGTAGGTCGCAACTAAGCCGCGTCTCCTACTGCCCATCATTCATTGTCTGTTGGTCGTTGCAGAACTGCGAAATGTGGAATGTAGGAGACGAGTTACTGGCGGAAATGAAGTTGCGACGGAGGGTCGTAAGTCGCGCTAGGACGGCTGAGTGCGTACGGCATTTGTCATTGAAAAGGAAAAGGTCAGAGTTCGCCCAACGCGCCACAGAGTGAAAATTTTACTCTGAAGGTTCACAGAGGATTGGAACTTAAGTAGCGGCAAATATTTATTCACAACGGATACAAAAGCGTTACCTGTTTGCACCTGTTACTGGCCTTCATATTGTCACCAGAGTTGTGTAGAACCTGATGCCAGCGATGTGGATCGCGTAGTATACCGTTAGCGGAGCGCGTTCTGTTGATGGTGAGAATGGAGAGGTCTACTGCCTGACGAATCTCTGGAACAGTTCTGAAGCGAATGACACGAAGTGCTTCCTTTATATTCGGAATCCAATCAAAGTCACAAGGACTTAAGGCCGGGGCGTATGGTGGACGGTACAGTACTTCCCAGTGTCATCGACCGAACAGAGCAGCCACAGCTTCCGCTGTATGCGCATTGTCGTGCGAATTGACAGCTTGATCTTCAGTCCGCTTTGCTTTGAAACGGCAGATTACTGTAATACGGAAAGTTTTTAACCACGTATAAGACGTTTGCAGTCATTTATTCGAACAAATAGTACCTTAATGGACGGTTACCAAGAGATTCGCAATTTAATCAGTTACTTTTACTTGCTTTGAAATGTCATTCATTCATAAGACCGTTGTTATATACATAAAAACCACGAAGTACGACGACCAACATGACGTCTTCGTCTCTCTACCGAAAAGAGCTACCCCCCTCCTCGGATAGCCACGTGGTTAACGTTGGGGGCGTTCTCCCACCTTATTGGTGATCGTTCAGACGCTCGTTGAGAATATCTGGCATGCTAGATACTGCCCCACACGTTGTGAAAGTTGGCACGTTGTGACGTCAGAAACTCGCCACGTTGGCCACACTCGTGAGGATACACGCTCCGTGTGCCGACGGCTTAAGGCCACGCAAAAACCTTCCCCCATCACACAACGGATGTAGAGCGCGCTAAAAACCCATACAGAGCGCGTTCAGAGCATAGTGTGTACCAACCGTCTCTTCCTGACGAAGGTAATACCCTCTTCAACGGCTCCCAGATAGGTGTCTTGTCAACTCTTTCGTTCAAGATTACGTCGGCACCACACTAAAAACACGGCCACCTCGCCATCTAACCAAGTAAGCTTGCCTCTGGCCACCCAGCAGACGCCAGCGCAGACGACAAACGAAGCCGAGCGTTCTTAATTAAAGTAAGCGCGAGGCGGCGACTGTAAGCCACTACGCGGCAGTCAATATTAAAAACAACCTTCCACATTCATACGAGCACAAAAGTTCAATCACACGGGTCGAAACATATACATGGGGCATTGATCAATAATAAAGAGACCAAAATAATTAGCACACAACTAGATAACATTGATGGTGCAGACACTGTCTAGGTTAGAGAATAAATCTAAATGGGACACGACCACCCAGTGCGCCCTCAGTCCGCCTCCTCCGCCGCCGCCGCCTGCACCTGCAGCCGCTCCTCGAGTCTGGAATCTCATCGATTTCCACTGACAGACGGTGACACTCGTCTCCGGCCCCAGTTCGCCGCGAATTTTTCACGACCTCTGCTCTCGCGCCGTCCTGCACGGGTAAGATAACATGTGCTGCAGAACCACTGTGCTGTTCGCGTTGTTGTTTGTTGTTCGGGTCTTCGGCCAGAGTCGGCTGGTGCTTCAGATGACTCGGGGGGGGGGTTGTTCACTTCTTCGAGTGCCGGATCTTGATAGTGACGAATGCCGGACACTTGCCACGCCGGACAATTGCCACACCTGGCTCTTCGCCAGGTAGTCGGATTAGCGGCCCCTCAGGCAAGGGACGCATTCCCCGTACTCCTGCTGTTTGCTTCCAAACCTCCGTCTCCGATCTTACTCGATGCAACCAATACGGAAGAGATCTCTTTCTTAGACTTCTCGCCGAAATGTACAACTGCTTTTCAATATCCTGAAACCGAAATATTTATAACTTTTGGAAAAAGAAAGCAATAGCGTCGTCTATGTCAGTTTGTAATTAGTTCTTCCAACTAAATGTATGGATCCATTCTCCCTCCGTCTGTACGGTAGCTTTCTTCCACACTTACTGATTACGACAGAAAAAGTCCATCGACATGGAAGGAACACAAAAGGAACGATATAAAGTTAAACCGAATGCACGCTGATCATTCAAGTTTGATCACTGCATTTGTACAAACATACATTAATTGCTACAACTGCATGACATGTTAAAACAAAATAGAGGAAAGAAGAACGATGTACTTCATAAATTTACTCTCTTGCGGCGAAACATAGTTGATAGACTGTATTGGGAAAATGTTCAAAACAATGACGGAAAATACGTTTACAAAATGGAGATAAGAGCGTCTATGTTTGACAGATCACCTAAAGTCGACATACTATTTTAAAATATTTGAAATAAGAAAATGAAGCAATATAGAATGCTATGCCTGTAACATAGACTGTTCTCCTACATTGTTTATCTTTGGTTGAAATGTTTGTAAATCTATCGGTCCCAACTGAGTGGTCATCAGTCCGTAGCTTACATTCTACTTAAACTAAGGTAAACTAACCTAAGGACAACACACACACCCATGCCCCAGGGAGGACTCGAACCTGTAAGGCGAGCAAGCGTGCGCTCTGCAGCGAGGCGCCTTAGACCGCTCGGCTACTCCACCGCGGCGTTTGTTCAAATGTTTGTATAGTCTATGGGACTTCACTACGGGGTCATCAGTCCCTAAACTTACAAACTAATCACGAACTAGGACGACACAAATATCCATGCCCGAGGGGGGATTCGAACCCTCGACCGTAGTGGCCGTGCAGATCGTGACTGGAGCGCCTCAGTCCCCTCGGCGTTTGGCTTTGGTATCTACTCACAAGGAAAGTACTTAGGCTCGCACAAACAGAAATACACCAAAATCGTATGATAGATAATGTAAAGGTCCCTTATTGCACTAGTGATACTCCCGCATCTGCAAAACTCTGCAGTCGCCGATTAGAGGCATCTGCGTGTGCCATGCCGCATTGCATTTAGACCTGCCAGTACGCCAGTAGTGACGGTGCAGTGTGCCTCTGAAGTTGCGTTATTTGTGTAGTGAAGCGTCAGATGGATCGGCGATTGGTAATCTGTCCTGCTAATGTATTGAAATTGGTTGAGATGAAATTCCGAAGAGCCCTTCTTGGTGAATACAGTCTTGGTGTAGAAAAAGAATCTTTCAAATATTTTCTGGTATCTATTTGCAGTGCAGAAATATGAGCATAGATTAGAAACACTATAACAGATAATATGTAACATGCGAATGATTCATCTTCTACACCAATACCATCTACACGAAGAAGGTTTCGTCGTAACTTCACCTCAACCAGTCACACTAAATTAGCAGGATTGATTACCAATTGCCGACCCATCCGACACTTCACCACACAAATAACGTCACAAAACGCAACTTCAGAGGCACACTGCACCGTCACTACTGGCGTACCGGCAGGTCAAAGTGCAATGCGGCATGGCACACGCAGAGGCCTCTAATGGGCGACTGCAGTGTTTTGCAGATGCGGGAGTGTCACTAGTGCATTAAGGGACCTTTACATTATCTATCAAACGATTTTGGTGTATTTCTGTTTGTTCGAGCCTAAGTACTTTCCATGTCAGTCGCAGAGGAAGTACTCTAGTTTTTAAAAGGAAAAGCCGTAATTCCTATGATCTAGTCTACAAAACAAACAAAATCAAAACTTAAGGAAATTGTAATGTAATGTGTATACCGTCTCACAAGCGAAACGTAAGTCAATAGTTCCAGTGACTAGTATGAGCAGATGATATACTCGACAACCGGAATACATTAATAACTGACTCCGTTTACCGACCCCCGCACTCTCATGATGCAACCGCTGAACAGTTCAAAAAAAACTTGAGTTTCGTCACAATTAGGTACACTACTCATATAATTATAGTTGGCAGTGACTTAAATCTACCATCCGTATGTTGACAAAAATACACCTTCAGACGGGGTGGCAGATACATCTTCCGAAAATGATCTAACTGCTTTTTTTCCAATTATTTGGAACAATTAGTTCAAGAGGCCATTCAAAATGTAAATGGTTTTGAAAACACACTTCAGCTCTTAGTCACAAATACTCCTGAGCATCACGACGGATACAGGGTTAGTGAACACAAAGTTGTAGCGAGTTCAGATACGTAACAGAGATGTTTACCAAAGCTAAATGCTAAATACTTCTATCAAGAAAAAGAAAAAAAAAGCGAGAAAAAAAGATAAAAATTAGGTTCACAGATTCCTACGAGACAGTCTCCATTTTTCTTAAATTAACTGTGTAAGTTAGTATGTGACTTACATTCAAGGAAATAGTATCAACAACACTGGCGGGATTCCTACCAGTTATATATATAAGACAGTCGTGTTAGTTACACTATTTATAACGAAAGAACGATTGAACCGATTTGGGTCAAAATTGGTGGGGAGGTATCTTAGAAGCAGACACAGGATACTTTTTGGCCCGTATTACGGGACATAAAACTGAAATTACGCTTCCAGATCGGATCATTTTCTAGATTCTCCAAGAATCAGGTTATTCATTCGTTACTCTCCTAGCGACAAAATACGCTGCATCGGAGCAGCTCCTCAGTAAGTTTAATGTGCCTGAAACGAAATTATTATGCGGATTATCAAAATAATATTATTTACTATGAAGAGAAAACAACTAAAATTTCCTTGAATATCTCATTCTTTGCCGCGATTGGTCGGTTTCATTCCCAGGATCCAGCAGCTGTTGCCAACATAGCTATACCACGCCTGTGTCGCGGATTGTAAAATTCTACCGGTATATAGCAATGTTGTTAATCGTGTTTCAATTAGATTCCTAATAAGAGTTCATTATTCACTTACAGGTCAGTTACAGAAACCATACTACCTAGTTGAGCGAACTAGTCATTTTGGCAACGAAAAATAAGGACGTAGACAATTTAAACATAAAAATTCAAAGCCAAATCGCTGGCCAATAACATACATTTATTAATATTGTCTCAAGGAAATGTATTATTGTTGAATCAAATGTTCAAATGTTAGTACAGCTTATGGGACTTAACTACGGGGTCATCAGTCCCTAAACTTACAAACTACTTATGAACTACTTACGAACTAGGACGGCACAAATATCCATGCCCGAGGGGGAATTCGAACCCCCGACCGTAGTGGCCGTGCAGACCGTGACTGGAGCGCCTCAGTCTCCTCGGCCACCGCGGCCGGCATTATTGTTGATATTTGCATTCTTTTACTTCGATGGTTTCCATTTCCGATCCTGCTGTCAATTATCCAACAAAATTTCTGCATTTGCAAATAAAGTTTGGGTCTGTGATAATCATGTTACGCAATCTAAGCCAACCAAAACTATGCAGTGGAACATGACTCTCTGTGAAGAAGCTGTTGAACAATGTGATTGAAGCAACGATAATCACAGGAAAGTTCAAAGGAGAGGATGTTCTGATTCGAAGAAGACCACTGATTCCAACCGACATGCCGTTTCAATTTAAGCGCGTCCAGTTTACCGTTCGCTTTGCATTCACAATGCCGATTAATAAAGCGCATGACCAGTCGTTGGAACTTTGTGGATTAAATCTTGAATCGTCGTGTTTTTCACATGGGCAGTTTTACGTGACGTGTTCGAGAGTTGGTAAACCATCTGAACTGTTCGTTTTCTCTCCGAACGGAAAGACAAAAGATATCGTTCATTAACAAGCGGTACAATGAACGTAACACAAAGAATTCCGAAACGTATTTGAATTTTAGTTAATTATTTTGTTTCATACTTTCTATCATTAAAGTATGATCATGCTATAATTACTTTGTTTTCAACTCATAGGCTCTAAAGAAGGTATAATCAAGTTATAAAAAGCATTTCTATTCTGCTCGCTGTGAGAAAAACGTGCTAAGCTGTGCTGTAAAAATGTGCGGTTTTGTTTTCCTTTTTCCAGTCATTTTTAACATGCACAGGAAAATTTTTTTAGGCTTAAATGTATAATCACGCCTGTTCGTACAATAAAATTATTAAAAGAACGGCCATTTAAGCTACTAGCCTCACAGATAGAGCAACTCGAAAGATTTTTATAATAATTGATTTACCCATCCATTTTGACTTATATTAACAATCAGGGTCCCAATAACAATAAATAAGATCACTGAGAGGTGGAGGAGGAGATTGAGATTTAAAAAGTAATCTTCGCAATAAATATCTACATGCATACATCCCCTGCACCAATCGACTCAGGGTACTACTCATTATCCAACGTCCGTGTGTCAGGCGACCAGATGATTTGAACGATCTCATGAGTACTGTTCTATAGCCATGTCTATTACGAGGCAACATTTTGTCAGTACGTGTAATCGCAAACTGCCCTGTGGTGACAAATGTTTGGAACTCTTGTGGTGTCAGCCTGCCTTCAAGTGATGACATCTGCTGTATGTATAAATGCGCGCACTTTGCATATGCAAGGTGACCAGTTCTACATACAATCCCAATCACCTGTGCGGTCAACACAGACAAGAAGGCTCATTATGCTAACCTGTTTATCGTACTGCACCCACAATTTGGTAGTGCGATTGCTGGATGCTGCGACCTTAAAAATTCTGCAACTTCTCCATTGACGTGATTATCTTGGACACGTTGGGGAAATCTTCAACAGCTTGAACGTTGTCTAACGTGGCAGTATGTTATGTTTGCTGGTCTGCAGAGGCAGTTCAATCAATGTGGTGGGTAAGCAGACCGAGGAAGGGATTCAGATGTTTAAGATGTGATTTATATTTTAAACAGCAAATTTATGAAGACATTCAGCTACTTATATTGTAACAATTGCATTCGTGTGTGGCACTCTGGTTTTCAGTGTGTAATCTATTAATTTCTTGCACATATGCGTTAATTATTGATGGTGAGAGTGCACCCTTATTAGTTGATTCAATGACAAAATAATATTGTTAGTAATGGTTCCTTTTTGAGAAGATATTTTACGTCTCACCTTTAACCAATCTGTAAAGCTGGTAAATACAAACATATGCACCGGTATGTATATATAAATGGATGAATACATATCATTCATGTAAATGGTTAATAGAAAACTGAGCTTTGTATATTTATATATATTATTTACTTTTGTAAAAATAAATGCTGAAATGTGTGCAATGTTTATAGGAACAGTCCTTTCACTACCTTTTGAGAGTATTCACATGTACTTGGAAGTCTTCAACTAGATTTTAAGAAACATTTCCTTACTTATCTAACATGCGGTCTGATTAGTGAATGCCGCGTGGGAGTAGCCGAGCGGTCTGGTCCGCCACGTTACGGATAGCGCAGCCTCCCGCGTCGGAAGTTCGAATCCTCCCTCAAGAATGGATGTGTGTGTTGTCCTTAGGTTAGTATAACGTACTTTAAGTAGTTTGCAAGACTAGCAACCGATGACCAACGTAATTTGGTCCCATACAATTACAAACATTTGAAGTTTTGAATTTGACAAGTAAATAATCACATCTAACAGTATATAATTTCAGGTAACTCTCTTATTATTAATGATAGGAAAACGTGCTACTATTACTTTAAATCTTTAACAACATGTTACATAGTTAATTTAAAAAAATCATCATTTCGCTGCATAATTACGCAGTTATTGATAGAGAAACATTAAAAAATGTCGAAAATTGATATTTTTTTTTAGTATAACTCAGAATAAATATTATATGTACATCTCTTATTGCTATATAAAAGTTTTTAAGCTCTTGGTTTGTAATTTGGCGCAAAAGGACCGTTTTAAATCAATCCTGTGCGAATTTACAGCCGTTCTAAGATTACAGTTTGTTTGGCCGCCATATGATGACGTCATAACCTCGATTCCACATCCCGGGGCTTCGGGGACTTTTAGCACGTTAACTACGCTATCAAAATGAGACTATCGCAAAACGTTTCATCTCTTCCCTGATTTTTTTCCTCTTCGGGCGTTTTTCTCGCATAATATTAAGCGGTCGCTCTACGACTCGTATAGGCGTTGCCTCCGGGACGTAAAACGTGTCTCACGCGATAAAAATACTTTGCATGTGCGTATGAAATGATGTGACAGAAAAACGACATGAAGAGTGATAGTTTAAAAAGACTTTTCGTTCGTTTACTTTCCTTTCCGCTGAGCCAGTGAACACAATAGGAGGGCCCAGCACGGCCTGCAGTCGTCGCCTGCCCATGCGGCCTCACCTCGTGCAGAGTTTCGTTTCTGAACTGCAGCTGGGAGGTGGCCACGCGAGCAGGCGGTACCGCGGCAGCAGGTCAGGTAATGCGCTGCGCGGCCAATCACCGCCTGCCGGGCGCCTAACGAGGCGACGGCAACAGTGACAGCGGCGGCGGCGACAGCGACGGCGGCGACAGCGACAGTGGCAGCGACAGTGGCGGCGGCGACAGCGACAGCGACGGCGACGGCGGCGACAGCGACAGCGGCGGCGGCAACAGTGACGGCGGTGAAAGCGGCAGTGACAGCAGTGTCCGCAGTTAGGGCCGCGCACAACGGCCGTTCAAATGTTTCTAACCCGT
This sequence comes from Locusta migratoria, assembly GCA_026315105.1. Classification (NCBI taxonomy): domain Eukaryota; kingdom Metazoa; phylum Arthropoda; class Insecta; order Orthoptera; family Acrididae; genus Locusta; species Locusta migratoria. Next base: position 479,247,923 of record CM048748.1, read on the forward strand.
ACACGAGTTGTATGCAAAAAAAAAGGGGTGAGCTGGGTAAAATTAGGGGAGAAATAAAATCTTTTCCAATAGTCCCTGCCCCAGGGGGTCTTTTGTCATCTGTAGTGACTCCCTGAGTGGCTTGCAGGCACTCGACCAGTTCTTTCCTCGTCACCCGTTAGTGCAGTCCATTCGAGACACTACTTACTCTATTGGCAAATCTGGCCGATGTGTGGTCTTCCTGTTGACCCCTGGCCACGTTGGCATACCGGGGAATGAACGTGTCGACCAGTTGGCCAAACAGGCCACCACTGCGCCACCCTTAACCGTCGGACCTCAGGTTATCATTGCACAAGAAGGTGCGTGATGCTTGGAGTGCCGAATGGTCTACCGTGAGTGCCACAAACAAGCTCCGAGCAGTGAAGCTATCCACAACTCTGTGGAAGTCTTCACTGAGGTCCATACGTCGAGAGTCAGTTGTCCTCTGCCGCCTCGGTATTGGGCATAACTGGCTGACTCACAGTCATCTCCTCCGCCATGAGGCCCCACCTGTGTGTCGGTGTGGAGCAGCGCTGACAGTCGTCCGTCTTCTGATGGACTGCCCAGTTGTAGCTACCTTGCGCCAGTCTTTTAATCTACCAGACGCGCTACTTTTAATTTTAGGCGACGATGCCTCCATGGCTTATTCTGTTTTAAGTTTTATTCGCGCAGCTAGTTTTTGCAACTCCATCTAGTGGTGGGTGCTATAGCCTGATACTTCAGGTCCCCAGCTATCCAGCGATTTTAAACCCTTTTAAGACACTTCTGTATATTACCAAGGGGTTTTTAGTGTGTGAAGTATGGCTGGCTCATCCTGTTTTTTCTCTGTGATCAGCGAGCCGTGTTTTTCTTAGCTTAGATCTCGACATCGTTTTACTTATTGTGTCTCTTCCTTTTGTGCTGTCAGCGACTTCTCCAATGTCAGCTTACCACATTTGTGAGTTTTAATCTTCGAAGTTGTGTTTTACTTTTTATACTCTTGACAGAGGACTCTTAGCTAGGAACAGGGGACTGTTGACCTAGCTGTTCAGTCCCCTCGAAACAAACAACAACAACATCTAATAGTCTCAGTTTGATGCCCTAGTTAACGTACTAAAAGTCCCCGAAGCTTCGGGCAAAAAAACTGTAGAGTAACCTTAGAACGGCTATAAATTCTTACAGAATTGGCATAAGAAGGTCCTTTCTGTGCCAAATTACAGAGCAAGAACTGAAAACGTTTATATAGCAATATCACATGTATACATAACATTTCTTCTGAGTCATACCTCAAAAACTGAAAAAATATCAATTTTTGAACAGTCTTTTGAAGTGTCTTTATTAACAACTGCGTAATTATGCAGCGAAATGGTGATTTTTGTAAATAATAATAATAATACTTTTTTAGAGATTTAAGGTAATAGTAAGTACGTTTTCCTATCATTAATAATAAGGGAGTTAACTGCAATTATTTACTGTTACGTGTAATGATTCACAAGTCAAATCAAATGTTTCAAATGTTCGTAATGGGACCAAACTACGTTGATAATCAGACCGCTCGGCTACTCCACCGCGGCTTAGTTTAACTAGTTTGTAACAAACTACTTAAACTAAGCCGTGGTGGAGTAGCCGAGCGGTCTAAAGCGTCTCACTGCGGAGCGCGCGATTGCTCGGCGTGGAGGTTCGAGTACTCCCTGGGGCATGGGTGTGTGTGTTTGTCCTTAGGTTAGTTTACCTAGGTTTAAGTAGTTTGTAAGCTACGGAATGATGACCACGCAGTTTGGTCCGATAGATTTAGAAACAGCTGAACAGTTGGAGTTGAACTTAAACTAAGACAAGTTAAATTAAGAACACATACATCCATGCCCGAGGGAGGATTCGAACCTCCGACACGGGAGGCCGCGCGATCCGTAACATGGCGCTCCAGACCGCTCGGCTACTCCCGCGGGCATTCACTAGTCAGTCCTTGTTGAGGACTACACTGCTGCGGTAGGCCTATGTAAAGTATCAGGCAGAGTCAGTAAGTCGCAAACTGGTGTAGACACGACAGTTCTCCTTTTACAAAACTGAAAATTGTCTAACAATTACGTTACTGATTTGTAGTTGGAAATCCAGTTTAAATTTCATACAGCCACTGTTTATGTACTTTCTGTGTTAATAGCTGTCTAGCTTTCCAATGGATCACACCAGTTTTGTATCTGTCTCTATTCCAAATTATTCTCTACTCTGTCCTTACCGTAATTCTTTATTTAATTGTGAACAGTATAATTGAATACGATTATTTAACAGTTTTTCAGTTCGAGTGCATACCTCCGATTTGTTAAGCTTCACAATTCTCCAATGCACTCTACCTATATCCTCCTATCCTACCCCTCTATTTGTTTAGTTATAATTGTATCGCAGATTTATAATATTTATTATATATTTTTTAGATTTTGTGTCACCTTATGTTTTGAACAACCCTTCAAACATTAGATTATTCTTTAATTTTATTTCATTCACCGTAATCTTTCTTCCAAGAATTTATGTTTGCACTTTTTGTCGATATATAGTATCCATGTTCCCTTTTTCAGAACTACTAATTTACAGATGTCATTTAAATATTTATTTATACTGCAACAGCTCCATTTCAGAAGATTTTTCCCTTTGTATGTAACATCTCTTTTGGTTCATTGACAACCAAAGTTCTTTGACTGAACTTCAGTAAATGTCTGATGACGGCCTAAGAAGCCGAAAATCAAGTAACAAAATAAACAAATATATAGAACAAACACAAAATTGTGTATTTTACTTTTCACAATGAAAAATTGTTTTATTTTTCACCTGACTCCATCTATAAATTTAAACACTAATCCCACCGTTCGAGAAGGCTTTAAAAGTCTGAAGCTTGAAATTTCTTGGCGTGATTCAACAGCATCTTGACGACTGAAATTGTAGAAAAATCATGCGACCAAGCAGAAATGCAGTCACTTGCAGATTACAGTGAGGCTTCAGTTTCACGTATGAGACGAGTGCACACCTCTTAGCTTCATGTTCAGTAAGCGGTTGAAACAAAGGCCGTTTGTCTAGCCGCTTTAGAGTGGCCGAGCGGTCTACACACCGTCGGAGGTTCGACTCCTCCTTTGGGCATGAGAGTGTGTGTTGTCTTTAGCGTTAAGTTCGTTTAAGTAGAATTCTAAGCCGAGGGACGTGTAAGCGTAGCAGTTAAGTCCCTTAGATTTACAGACATTTGGACATTTGATTTGACCCATTCGTCTATGTTTACATTTACCTAATAAAATAGTGAGCAATCGGAAGTCTCGTTTTTATATCTACCGAATCTTAACAGCCATATTTTACAATTGGTAGTTGATGAACAAGAAAAGAGATTTTTTTTTTGTGTTGTATTTCAAAGAAAATCACGCTATTTAAGATTTTTCTGTCTGGATATCCATCTCTGTGTTTAGTAAACTCTTATCCCCTTTGCCGGGTTCGAATCCCCCCTCGGGCATGGATATTTGTGCGGTCCTAGTTCGTAAGTAGTTCATAAGTAGTTTGTAAGTTTAGGGACTGATGACCCTGTAGTTAAGTCCCATAAGCTTAACAAACATTTGAACATTTCTTATCCCTTTGCGCCCTCTAAAAAATGCACTTTAACCGTGTTCCTGTCGATCTTACTACGTTCTCCTACACTGAGAAATAAGAGGAACTTCTTTCTGTACAATATTTTAGGAATACTGTGCGACAGAAAACAGGAAAATGACAATACTTTCTGCAGTGAAACAACAGAAACTGATCAAAACGGGTAAGTGAATATTCACAACTAGTCAGTTGTCCTGCCTCCCTTACCTTTTCCACGTTATGTACCGTAACGAGCTATAGGATCGTCAGTAAACAACAACACACCGCCAAGGGCGAGGTGCCAGTCGAAAACCATGTCAAAAACAAAAATTATGAACCAATAAAAGGCTATGCAACATTCGTCGAAAGAATAAACATTTTGTTTACCGGGTTCGAACTGGCGAACTTCAGAGTACGATCTCGAAATACATATCCTCTACGCCACGGGAGAATTATACGTATGTTCATTTTTTTCCTAAGTTTAATGAAGTCAGTTCTTGAATTGTGCGACGGGTGGCGCTCAGTGGAAAGAGTACTTACTTAATATAGAAATTTTCAGATGTTTGTAAGCCTGTTGGACTAAACTGCTATGGTCATCGGTCCCTATACTTACAAACTACTTACACTAACCTAAGGTCAACACACACATCAATGCCCGTTCTGCAGCAAGAAGCGTTAGAACGTTCGGCCATTCCACCGCGGCACCTGACATACAAAGAAATAATTCGTTTCTCGCCTTCTCCGTTAACTATATCGCCCACTGGTTTTTCTGTTTTCATTCCTTTGGAAGACAGGCATCACTCAGATTTTCATAATCAACAGCGGGAAAAGCATACACATCTGCCCATCGTGTTTAATGATTATCCGATGCACATTATTAGTTACAGTCCGTAATTTACTTAGTGGGAACATTAAACATTGTCTGTGAGGAGTGCGACTGGAAAAGAGTTTTTTTCATATTTTATTATTTTTTAATGAAGACATTTAAACAATGAACTTACGTACCACAGTCGCTATATTGCTTGTAACATTTCTTTATTTTGTACATCTAGTTTCAATGAAGCTATGACACCATTTTCGAGTACTTCTATATCACCAGATACATTTTTTATCCTCTACAAAAAAAAAAAAAAAAAATAAAAATAAAAATAAAAATAAAAATAAAAAAATAAAAAAAAATTAACAATATTAAACTGAAGTAGTAAATCTGTACTAATACAAGTGATTATAAAAAATAATATAAATAAATCATCCTGTCTAAAATAGATTCCTGCATCAAGTTGTTACAACATTCCTGTAATAAGAGAACAGGCCTGGGCTGAATTGTTATAAACTTTGTTCCTATGAACACTTGTAAGTTCTCTTGACTGGAAATCTGTTTGTCGTCATGACAGGACTGTCAAATGCAACCTAAAAAGTAAATCGTTATGTTTATGAAAGCTATTCAGTTAAAAATTTTAACATCGAAAAATAATTTTTTTTTCATTAATAAAAAATCACAGGTAAAATTAACGGAACAAATTACCTTGCAAAATGGTTTCACCAATTTATTAATTATTACAGAAGATTGTTGGTTAATATTATCAACGTTTTCCTGTTTAGGGTCGAATCTGCAAAATTTTATCGCAATTAGATGAATCGTATTGATATTTCATAGAAAAATCTTTTTCTATTTTTTTTCTGTACTTTCCAATTTTCCGGGAAACTTTTCCATGTTTTTATATAATAGGAACGTTACTCTTGCTTTGAACGTCAAATATGCAAAATTTTATCGCAACCAGACGAATGATATTAGTATCCCATTGCAAAAAGCTCTTTCAGTTTCTCGCGAATTCCCAAATTTTCCGAGTAACTTTCCCAAATTTTTAGTTTATAATAACGTTCATCTTTCGTTGAACGTCAAATGATCAAAATTTTATCGTAAGCGGATGAACGGTTCTCTACTTATAGTATTGAGTACATTTAGAAAGGCATTGAAAAAGAAACTTAGTTCGAATTTTGCGACTTTCCTTTTTAACTGTCTCTATTTTTTTAGTGAATACTTTTCCAAGACTATTATAAACAAAACAACAAAAGAATTACTCCTCTCCGTCGTGCGAATAAATTATAGTGCTGAAATCAACAAAAAACACATTGAAAAACCAGATTCAGTTTATCTCAAATTTTCCAATTTTCCGATAGATTTTATATATATATATATATATATATATATATATATATATATATATATACAAACCTCGTCCTCCCAAGCCGTACTCAAGTGATGCTCCTACAACCATGTGGCAATTTCTTTTTATTCGTAGAAAAAATTGCTTTCGGTTTTTCCTGACATTTCCTACTTTTCGGACGACTTTTCCAAATTTTATTTGATGCAAAACTTTATCTTTCTTTCAACATGAAATGTATAAAATTTTATCCCAGTTGGACGAACGGTATTGATAGCTCACTGGAAAAAGCTGTTTCAATTTTTCCTGATTTTTCCACTTTTCCGGAAAACTTTTCTTTTATTTTGTCATCGTGTACACCTTTCCTGGACTTACACGAATATATCAAGACTAATATTAGCCAAATAGGTTCACCCTTTCTTGAGTTTTACCGAGACTAACGAACAGCAATTCATTTATATACAATAGCTAAATACTTGGCCATGAACTATAGTAATCATTAGGCACAACAGCCGTGTGTGCAACAGCGGCAAACGTACTATCTTGTATAGCAGTGCTAACAAGTGTTGAAAGGAACAAAGCTTACAATAATTCAGCCCTGACATGTTCTCATATTACAGGAATGATGTAACAACCTGATGTAGGAATTCATTGTTTTAGAAAGGATGGTTTACTTTCATAATCAGTTGTGTTAGTGCAGAGTCAGTACGTGGGTTTAATTTTGTGAAGAGGTTTTTTCTGTAGAGGATAAAAAATGTCTCTAGTGATATAGAAGTACTTGAAAATGTTGACGTAACTTGACCGAAACTAGTTGTAGAAAGTAAAGAAATGTTATAAGCAATAGAGGAACTGTGGCACATAAGTACATTGTTTAAATGTCTTCAATTAAAAAAGTAATGCTTGATGTTAAAAATTGCAGCGTGTTTATTGATGTAAGTGAATATACGTAAGCAGAACCGGCAGAAGACGTGTCAACGTGTAGCAGTGCCTGCCGTACTACATGCACGTCTACATCTACATAGATACTCTGCAAATCACATTTAAGTGCCTGGCAGAGGGTTCATTAACCACTTTCATAACTTTTCTCTACCGTTCCATTCTCTAATAGCGCGCGGGAAGAAAGGACACCTAAATCGTTCCTTTTACGATCTGATTTCTCTTATTTTATTGGGATGGTCATGTCTTCCTAAGTAGGTGGCTGCTAGCAAAATATTTTCACAATCGGAACTAAAAGTCGGTGATTGAAACTTCGCCAACAGATCACGCCGCAATCAATAACGTCTTTCTTGTAATGATTTCCACCCCAATTCGTGCAACATTTCCGTGACGCTTTCTCCCCCCTCCCCCCTCCCCGTAACGTGATAAAACAAAACGAGCTGCCCTTCTCTGAACCTTCTCAATATCTTCCGTCAGTCGCACCTGGTGAGGGTCCCACAAGGGGCAACAGTACTCCAGGAAAGGACGCACAAGTGTGATGTAGGCAGTCTCTTTGGTGGAGCTGGTGCATCTTCTAAGCGTTCAGCCAATGAAACGTAACCTTTGATTCGCCTTCCCCGCAATATTGTGTTGACTATTGGTTAATAGGTCGTTCTCTTCGAGGTAGTTAAAAAAATATTCGAACAAAGTATATGTTCCAAAATCCTACTGCAAATCGACGACAATGAGACTGACCTGTAATTTTGGGGATCACTCGTATTACAACCGGTGTACAGTGAAGTCGCCGTGCCGAGCATTGAAGACACAGTGTAGGAACGCGGACAGCGGCTGTTGACAGGGGTACATATGCTGGGAGCACGGCGGCGGTGTCGCCCTACGCGGATCTCCGTCTCTCGCGGAAACCGCCCGCGTTTTCCTTAACGAAATGCCGGGGCGCGGCGCGCGCGACGTGTCGCTCCTTCGACGCGCACGAAACATCAAAGCGGCCGCACGGTGTCCTCGCAAAAGAGGTCGGGGTGCGCAGAATTTCCATCCCAGGGGAAGTGCGGCGGCAGTCGACGGCGGCAGGCGACGGCGACGGGCGACGGCGGCAGGCAACAGCGGCAGGCTTTGGAAGTAGAGCGGCGAGCTGCCCGGCCCAGGTGCGGCTGGCGGCGGCGGCGGCGGCGGCGGCCGGAATCGATAGCTAATGGCGGTGATTACGTCGGCCACTTATAAACTGGCGCGCCCCGGCAAATTCAGTTTACGCAAATTTGGGGGGCGCGGCGCGGCGAGCGCGCTTCTAACGCGGCGGCGCTGCTGGCGGCTGGCTGGCGGCTGCGTTGAGCAGGTGTGACCCCCGGCACAGTACACAGTATAGAGGGAGAAGCGAGGGAGCACTGCCAGGCGGCGGCCGCAACAGCCGCGATCCATCTGCAGAACCTACAAACGACAAAGCGCTCTAACTGCAGAATGATGCGAGCATTACATGACAAAACACACAGCTACATCTTCAAATTAATCCGAGATATGTTTGAAACCGAAGACGCTAAAGTGGTAAGAACGTAGTACCTTGAGCCTATTGTCAAATATGTCAAAAATATTAACAAAATTAATATATAACCGTATAAAAACTGAAAGTGAGCAGAATTTGGATCAAGATCAATTTGGATTTCGACAGAATAGAGTATCAAGAGATTGAAGAAATATGATGTAAAATCAGAAGTTTGCAGACACACAACTGGATGGTGCGTTTCGAATGGGTTAAAGCACATCGAGGGTTATGGGGAAATGAACTAGCTGACAATCTTGCTAAAAGAGCGGCTCGATCACGACAATCGACACGCTACAACAAAATACCCACAAGTGCCGTAATCAAGATACTTCGAGAAGAGTATAGGAACAAATGGGACATTCACTAGCAGAGAACAAAAAACGGGGGAAGCACTAAACCGTATTTTCCTACGATCTGTCTACGTTGAATGATTAAACTGCCAATATCTCCCAATTGTATAGCTATGTCAACAGGTAATGGGAAACTGAAAGCCTATCATCAGCGGTTCAGAATAACTAATGACGGAACGTCACATGTAACAGAGATGTCCAAACTATTGACCACGTGCCTCCGACTGCTGCAACTTACTGAAAGAGAGGGACCACCTCAGAAAACGAATTAGCTGACACACGAGGAGGATGGCCTGTCACTAAATTTGATTTAGTACACAAATTCACAGTAGACTTTTACAATTCCTGTAATTCAATAAGATTTCCTGATGCATAAAATGCTTTCTTTATGTAAAGCGACAAATAATTTGGAGTCAAAACGCTTTCTTTTGTAAATCCTGTCAACTTATGTACTCTATTTGTGTTTGTAAAAATATCTGATGTAACCGCCTGAATTTAAACATGAAGCATGTAATATTACTACGGAATGGGGCATGTCAAATAATAAATAATAAAGTTATCTTAATGTTAAGACAAAGCATGGATGAAATGCTCGACCTAAAAACACCACTGTTCATTGCTTTAGTGACTTCGATAACGTAAACTGGAATGTTCCGATGGAAATTATGACAGATCAGATCGTACAGTACCATAGAACTATGACCTATTTTTTCTATGTATCTTTTCAATCTTCTGCTGATGGCAGAATGTGCCGAAGTTAGTAGAGGCTAAGTAAAAAACAGTAATGTGCAGCTTTTGGCGCAACATTGATCTTTTTCTAATACACTACGGCTGTAGACTGCAACTTGAAAACAACCGACTAGTACTAGCTGGGTAAGTCAGTGCGAAGGTCGGACGGAGGCAATTTCGTACCACCTACTATCAACAACATGCTTAATAAAGTCAGCGTGAAACCACTCTTCGGTTTGCATACTGCTTTATCTGTAGGGTAATTTGTGATTCGTTCTGAGCAAAAGCTAATTTTTCACGCATTTCTGTGTTTATATCGTCATATCTCGTGAAATATCTGTCGCACTGTGATATAATTCTGCAGTTTGATTCAGTGCGAAGAGGAGGCAAAATCTGTAAAATATCAAGAAACAACAAATAGAAACGACACGCCTGATACCGAGGTCTTGCTGCATGTCAGTATAGTCAAAAAGTACATTCCTGCTCGTTTGTCAAACCACATCTTTTGAAGTATAAGCCGTACCGTGATATAATGTAGTAGCTGAGTTCAGATAGTGTCTGCAACCTGTGTTGTGGACAGAGTTAACAGTCATTGAGTAATTGAAAACAAATGGCAGATGTTTAAGTTGGCCTACATTAAAAGCGAAATGGGAATAAGGTATAAATTCCTCCCCTTTTATTACTTTTCGCGGGGTTTCAGCAGGAAACAATTATTTAATGGTGTCAAATCACACAGGGAGTTTCCGTAAGAAAGTGAAAAAAATTAACATTACGTACAGTATCTTGAAATGAAAAAAAAAAAAAAAAAAAAAATGTGTTCTGGACCAGGTTCTGAGAAGCCAGAGCAAGAACATAATACACTACTGGCCATTAAAATTTCTACACCAAGAAGATATGCAGATGATAAAAGAGTATTCATTGGACAAATATGTTATACTAGAACTGATATGTGATTACATTTTCACGCAATTTAGGTGCATAGATCCTGAGATATCAGTACGCAGAACAACCATCTCTGGCCGTAACAATACTTACTTACTTTCCGTGTCCGGAACTAGACTTCTAACTTCCAAAAATTAGCAGCCAATATGGCTTTGTCGTTAGCCTCCCATAAGTCTTCCATTGTGCAGGGCTTTTCTAAATATGGACAGATAAGCAGGTGTTGAGGATCCTGTACAGCACCACAAAGACACAGAGTGTTCTCATTCTCTTTTAGGAAGCCCCATCGCTGCATGTTTGTCTTGCACTTTGGCACTTCTACCCTCATACGGTTCAGGGTTCTAAAATGTTCAAATGTTTGTTAAGCTTATGGGACTTAACTACGGCGTCATCAATCCCTAAACTTACAAACTACTTATGAACTACTTACGAACTAGGACGGCACAAATATCCATGCCCGAGGGGGGATTCGAACCCCCGACCGTAGTGGCCGTGCTGACTGTGACTGGAGCGCCTCAGCCACCTCGGCCACCGCGGCCGGCTTCAGGGTTCTCCAGACTGTGTATGGCAGGTCTCCACCAGGTGCCAGTTCTTCTTTTGCTGCTTCATACGGGCTTCTCAAATCCATTTCCCACCTTGCAATGCTCGGGTACATGACAGGAAACTCTTCCTCGAACGAAGCCGTCGGTCAGCAGGCTGGTGTCCGTATAGAGGGTGACGCATGTCCTTTTCTTGCTTCGTTTTCTCAGCTTTGGCAGCAATTTCACGTCGTACATTGGGCGGTGCGATCCCCATAATTAAGTACATCTTGTGTACTGGTGTTGGTTTCAGGCAGTCACAATCCGTGCCATTTCATTCACCGCGGTGTCAACTTTTCTCGCGTGTGTTGACGAACTCCATACTGGAGCGGCGTATTCCGCAGCTGACACACTAAGCGCAAGGGCTGAGGCTCTCATGAGTTTTGGGTTTGCACCCCAGGATCCGTTAGTTAATTTCCTGATGATGTTGTTTCTCGCTGAGACTTTCTCCCTTGTGGCATTGCAATGATGTTTATAGGTCAGTGTGCGGTCCAGTGTGACACCGAGATATTTGGGCGTCGGACAGTGCGCGAGTCGTTCACCTCTCCATGTAACATTCAATTCCCTATTTGCCTCCGCGTTCTTTAAATGGAAAGCACAGACCTGAGTCTTGGATGGGTTCGGTCGTAGGTAGTTTGCCTCATAATACTGGGAGAGGGATTCCAAGGTACTGGATAATTTCTCCTCTACATCCAGAAAATTCGTACCTTGTGCTGCAACTGCAGTGTCATCGGCATACATAAATTGGCGCGTGGTGTTTGGCACTGGTTGGTCATTTGTGGATATATTATACAGAGCTGGAGCGAAGACGCTTCGCTGAGGCAGGCCGTTCCTCTGATTTCTCCACCTGCTCTTCTTACCCTGGAGACAGACAAAGAAGTCTTTTGTTACATCATATACTTTCCTGAGGAGCCTCCGATGGTTTACGGTATCATATGCAGCTGTAAGGTCTATGAATGCCACTCCCGTGATCTCTTTTCTCTCAAAACCATCTTCGATATGTTGGGTCAGGTTGAGGACTTGACTGCAGCATGATTTGCCTTGTCGGAAACCTGCCTGCTGTGGGATGATCTGTTGTTCTAAGAAGTTTTCTATGCGACTTAACGTCAGGCGTTCCAAGATCTTAAAGCAGTGACACAAAAGAGACACAGGACGGAAGTTTTTTGGATCATTAGGGTCCTTTCCCGGTTTCAGAAGAGCAACCACGCGGGCTTTCCTCCACATCTTTGGGGTGTGAAGCCTTTCTACGCATGCATTCATCAGATCTAACAGCCACTGTAGGGTATTACTGCCGAGGTTTTTAATTTGCTCGACTCTCAGTTCATCGATACCAGGAGCTCTGTTAGTCTTCAGGCTGGAAATAACTGCTGTAAGTTCTGACATTGTGAATGGTGCCTTGAGGTGATGGTTTTCCTCTGCCAGAACACGCGTTAATGGTTCGTGGTATTTTCTGCCACGGGTTTTGCCATTCAGGAGGAGTGTGGTGGCGACTTGGTCTGCAGTGACGTTAGTAAATTTATCATTTGACTTTGTGGCGTCACCGTAGAGGTTCTTTAGCAGTTTCCAAGCCCTCCTACTGTGTACATGCATGTCCAGGTTCTCGACAAGGTCACGCCATTTGGCTTTGCGATTCTCTGCAATGACTGACATGAGTTCATTGCCTGCTAAAAGAGTCTCATCATCAAATGGGTCATTATCGAAGAGCTTCTGGTATCTTTCCAGTAATGGCTTTGCATCCTCAGAGAGTCCGGCGATATACTGTGTTCTGCATCCTCGCGGTATTGTCTTCCTAGACACATTCTGAACTAGACTGACAAAAGAGTCATACATCTCAGGTCGTGGAGGGATTTTTGTTACTTCTAAATCAAAAATCTCTCTGAATTTCTTCCAGTTAGCCTTTTTAAAGGTAAATCTTCTTTTGAAAGGAACTTGTTCAGGCTTAACAACTGCGCTGACCGTGCAAATTATGGGCCGATGTTGCGTATGGGGAATTGGCTCCCCAATCAATTTTTCAGACTGAGCTGCAAATTTTTTGCTGACAAAGATGTTATCAGGATTTTATCCTTTCTTCCATCTGCCACTGTTAAAGGAACTTGGCAGTTTCGGGTCATGTACGAGTAGAAGGTCATGTACCTCAGCCCATTTCTCTAGTTCCGCTCCACTGCAGTTGGTTTCTTTATAACCCCATGCAGTGCTCTGGCAGTTGAAATCGCCCAATATAAAATTAATGTCCTGGTAACTGAAGTTATCAGGCTCAGTGAAGATAAAAGTAGAGTCTGGAGGCTTGTACACAGAGGTAACGTAACAATGGCCTTAATACACCTGGGCATTGAGTCAAACAGAGCTTGAATGGCGTGTACAGATGTCCATGCAGCTTCAACACGATAGTGTTGACTGGCTTATTGCGACGAGCCAGTTACTCGGCCACCATTGACCAGACGTTTTCAATTGGTGAGATATCTGGAGAATGTACTGGCCAGGGCAGTAGTCGCACATTTTCCGTATCCAGAAAGCCCCGCACAGTACCTGCAACATCCGGTCGTGCATTATCCTGCTGAAATGTAGTGTTTCTTAGGGATCGAATGAAGGGCAGAGCCACGGGTCGTAACATATCTGAAATTTAGTGGCCACTGTTCAAAGTGCCGTCGATGCGAACAACAGGTGACCGAGACGTGTAACCAATGGCATCCCATACCATCACGCCGGGTGATACGCCAGTATGGCAATGACGATTACACGCTGCCAATGTGCGTTCACCACGATGTCGCCAAACACGGATGCGACCATCATGAGGCTGTAAACAGAACCTGGATTGGATTCTTCCGAGAAAATGAAGTCTTGCTATTCGTGCACCCAGATTCGTCGTTGCGTACACCATCACAGGCACTCCTGTCTGTGTTGCAGCGTCAAGGGCTATTGCAGCCATGGTCTCCTACCTGACAGTCCATGCTGCTGCAAACGTCGTCGAACTGTTCGTGTAGATGGTTGTTGTCTTGCAGACGTCCCCGTCTGTTGACTCAGGGATCGAGACGTGGCTGCACAATCCGTTACAGCAATGGGTATAAGATGCCTGTCATCTCGACTGCTAGTGATACGAGGCCGATGCGATCGAACACGGCGTTGCGTGGTGCCCTCCTGAACCCACCGATTCCATATTCTGCTAACCGTAATTGGATCGCGATCAACGCAATCGCGGTAGGCTACAATTCGACCTTTATCAAAGTCGGTAACGTGATGCTACGCATTTCTCCTCCTTACACGAGGCATCACAACAACGTTTCACCAGGCAACGCCGTCAACTGCTATTTGTGTATGAGAATTCTGTTGGAAACTTTCCTCGCGTCAGCACGTTGTTGGTGTTGTAGGTGTAATTCCACAAGTGACATAAAAACAAAACACACAATGCAATAGCAACGAATGTGGTCAATGTTTGCAGTGTAAACTGCGTTTTATAGTAACATTTTAAGTCATTTAACATAAATCTACAATTCATGTTTATTGATGGGTTCGAGCACGACTACAACATATTTGTTTTGATTCTCTTACAGGTAGGCAACATCTCTAAGCGGGCTCTGGTCCTTCTTCTGGCAGCTTCCCACTTTGGGTACGCCACCAGTGACATACTAGGTACGTAAAGAATTCTGCTGTTGTGTAAGCAACGTCGACATATATTAACCTCATGTTACAGTGATTTAACACCAATTAATAACTACTGTGACAATTCCCTAAAAATCTGTTAGATATTAACGAAAGTGTCACGGTAGTTAATTAATAAGTGATATCTCTTTGTAAGGTAGACGATGATCTAATAAGAAACATCGTTGCAGGCTATGAGACAGTTTCCGGTATTTCCATCGGCTCTATAACTAATTTTTATATTTGAAATGTAAAAGTTTGGTGATCGTTATATAAATCGTCGCGGTGGAGTGGCCGAGTGTTATAAGACGCCCTGGTGCGGAGCGCTCCGCTGTTTGCCGTCGGAGGTTCGAGCCCTCCTTCGGGAATGTGCGTATTTGTTGTCCTTAACATAAGTTAGTTTAGGTAACTTGTAACACTAGGGACTGATGACTGGGATAATTGAGTCCCATAGGTTTACAAAAGTTTATGAATCCTCGACTCCGATCTCTAAGACATCTTTGAGTGTTTATACTCATAAATTGCATTTTTCATTATCTGACAGTTGCAATTGAAAATTGTCCTAAACCTAATATTCGGATGGTATATCAAAAGAACGAAGATATGAAGAAATAAAAACATTGCATTTTGCTGATGACATTGTAATTTTGTCAGAGTCAGCAAAGGACCTGGAGAAGCAATTGAACGGAATGGACAGTGTATTGAATAAAGCTTATAAGATGAACATTAACACGAGCAAAACAAGTGTAATGGAATACAGTCTAGGAAATCAGGCGATGCTGCAGGATTTAGATAAGGAATCGAATCAGTAAGGGTGGTAGATGAGTTTTGTTACTTGGGCAGTAAAATAACGTATGATGGTCGCAGTAAAGAGGATACGAAATGCAGAATGGCAAAGGGAAGAAAAGCGTCTTTGAAAAAGAGAAATTTGTTAACATCGAATATTAATTTAAGCGTAAGGAAATCCTTTCTGAAGGCATTTGTGTGGAGTGTTGCCTTGTATAGGAGTGAAATTTTGACGATAAACAGTGCGGACAGGAAGTGGATAAAGTATTTTGAAATGTGGTGTTACTGAAGAATGCTGAAAATTAGGTTGGTGGATCGCATAACTAATGAAGAGGCACTGAACAGAACTGGGGAGAAAAGGAATTTCTGTCATACCTTGACCAAAAGAAGGGATCGATTGGTAGGACACATTTTTAGCCATCAAGGAATTGTGAATTTAGCGTTAGAGGGAAGTATTTGGAGTAAAATTCGCAGAGGGAGACCAAGAGATGAATATAGTAAGCAAATTCAAACGGAGGAGATGAAAAGGCTTGCTCAGGATAGAGTATGGCGGAGAGCTACATCAAACCAGTCTCCGGACTGAATACCACAACAACAACAAAATATTTATACAGACAAATGGGGTGAAAATAATTTACAAATTATTATCTTCTTCAGAACATTTCCGCCGGCCGCGGTGGCCGAGGGGACTAAGGCGCTCCAGTCACGGTCTGCACGGCCACTACGGCATGGATATTTGTGCCGTCCTGGTTCGTAAGTAGTTCATAAGTAGTTTGTAATTTTAGGGTCTGAAGACCCCATAGTTAAGTCCCATAGATTATACAAACATTTAAACATTTTCAGAACATTTCCAATAATATCGATATGGTGCACCTAGTACTTTTTATGTACAACGTGTGCGGTACAGGTGGATCTATTTCATATTAAGGGAAAAATTAGCGATTAAAACAATGTATAAACACAGAACTGCTGTTTAGTGCTCGGAGTCGAATATGGCCAGGTGTCATACAGTCTAAGTAATAATTTTTTTTCCTTCGACCTTCTTTTTTAAAATGTCACACACAATACATTCAAATCGCTAGCATCACTTCTTCATATTTTATTTACATTTATATTTACCGTGTTCCACAGGACCAAGTTGAAGAGCAAGTTTCCGTGAACATGGAACAAGTCAGTATGTCAAACTGTAAGAAAAGACTGGTAGTAGATTGAGTGAAACGCATAGTTGTCCCATGCACTCGACAAGCATAAGTAAAAAGAATCTATAACGTAACACAGAAACGAGCTTTTTAAAAAATTTTCTCGCAATTCCTTAACAGAATACAAAGACTGAGGAATCAGGAAACTTTTCAGGTTAGTCTTGAAAGTCCGAGGATTACTCCATTTTTTTTTAAATTCTTGTAGCTGTTTATTAAAAATGGACGTGGCAGAATACTGCAAAGCTTTCTCCACAAGAGTCGAGGAAGCGTGTTCCAAGTGCAGACTCAGTTTCTGTCTGGCATTAACTGAGTGAAAGCTGCCAAATATTGTGAAAAACAGACGACATTGCAGAACGTTTGTATTGAGAGGCCGGTGTCGGAACTCCCAGGCTACGAAACTGGGGTTCACAAGACGCACGGGAGCTTATTCTACTTATTGCTCAAACCGCCTATTATTGAGTTACCTAAAAAGAAAATTAATGAAAATAATAAAATAATTTACCATACATTTAAAACAATGAAAATAACAAAACTAGATATGAAGTACATACGCTTCGAATTGTAAACAAAGCAGAATTTAGTTTTTTAAACAAGATCCCGAACATTGGCTTTTCACGACTACTTACTATCTATCTGAACGCCTAGAAATTTGAACTGTTTAGTCTTACTTATCACGTGCACATTCTGTGTAATCATAATGTCAGCTTTTGTTGAATTGTGTGGTAGAATTCGTAAAAACTGAGTCTTACTGTAATGTAGTATCAATTTATTTTCTACAAGATACTCACTTATTTCTTTATTGTGTCAATATTACCGGCATCGTCCATGACTACCAAGCTGGTGCCATCAGCAAACAGAAATGTCTTGGAATCTACTGCTATGCTGAAAGGCACATCATTTATGCAAATGGGAAACAGCAGTGAAGCCAGTACGGAACCCTAGGGCACATCCCACTTAACCGTGCATCACTATGAGTGCACATCACAGCCATTTGCTACATTTCAGGACGCACATTCTGCCGTTTAACAAGGATGTGAGCCATTTGTGAGTTGTTCCATTAATAGACATACATACATCTACAAGGTGATCAAAAAGTCAGTATAAATTAGAAAACTTAATAAACAACTGAATAATGTAGATAGAGAGGTAAAAATTAACACACATGCTTGGAATGACATGGCGTTTTATTAGAACCGCCCCCCACCCCCAAAGGAAAAAGTATTGCTAGACGCGTGAAAGATCTCTTGCGCGCGTCGTTTGGTGATGATCGTGTGCTCAGCCGCCACTTTCGTCATACTTGGCCTCTCAGGTCCCCAGACCTCAGTCCGTGGTATTATTTACTTTGGGGTTACCTGAAGTCGCAAGTGTATCGTGATCGACCGAAATCTCTAGGGATACTGAAAGACACTATCCAACGCCAATGCTTCACCATAGCTCCGGACATGTTTTACAGTGCTGTTCACAACATTACTTCTCGACTACAGCTATTGTTGAGGAATGATAGTGAACATATTGAGCATGTCCTGTAAATAACATCAACTTTGCTTTGTTTTAATTTGCTATGCTAATTATTGCTTTCCTGATCAGACGAAGCGCCATCTATCGGACAATTTTTGAACTTTTTTTTTTCTTTCTGATTCTAATAAAACCCCATTTCATTCCAAGCATGTGTGTAAATTTTACATGTGTATCTACATTATTCCGTGATTTATTAAGTTTTCAAATTTATACTGACTTTTTGATCACCAGGTACATCTACAGATATACTCTGCAAGTGAGATTGAAATGCATGGCAGAGGGAGCATCGAACCGCTTTTATGATGTTTCTTTACAGCTCAATTCTCTAATAGCTCGTGGAAAAAAGGAACACCTAAATCTTCCCGTTTTCGATCTGATTTCTATGTAGGTGGGTCCTAACAAAATCTGTCCGCATTCGGAAGAGAAAGTTGGCGGAAGAAATTTCGCAAACAGATTTCGTAGCAACAAATAACGCCTTTCTCTTAATGATTTACACCCGAACTCATGAATCGTTTCTGTGACACTGTCTCTCCTATGTCGGGATAGTTCTCTGAACTTTCTTAAAATCGTCTGTCAGTCCCACTTGGTGAGGATCCCACAATGCGCAGCAATATTCAGAGATAGGACGCACAATTGTAGTGTAGGCAATTCCTTTAGTAAAACTGCTGCTTCTTCTAAGTGTTGTATCAACGAAACGTAGTCTCTTGTTCGGTTCGCTACATATTTTCTATGCGTTCTTTCCAATTTAAGTTGTTTGTAATTGTTAGTCCTAGATATTTAGTTCAATGTACGGCCTTTAGTTTTGACTGATTTATCCTGTAAATGAAGTTTATCGGGCCCCTTTCAGTGGTCATAATTATGGATGACTTCACACTTCTCATTATTAAGGGTCAGTTGCCATTTTTTGCACCATGGAGATATCTTTTCTAAGTCATTTTGCAGTTGCTTTCGATCTTCTGGTGCCTTTAATAACCGATAAGTGACAGCATCATTCGCGAACAGCATAAAGGAGCTACTCAGACTGTCCCCCGAATCGTTTATCAAAATAAGGAACAGTACGGGGAAGTGACTTAAACAGTCAAATGGTACTAAAATAATTTACAGTGTACTGCACGACCGTGGCTCTTCAGTATAACAAAACGTTTCATAAAAATTATTCAAAAATGTAAAAGCTTGCGCAGGTAGAGTGGAGACCGGTATTTGTTTGAAGGGTATAAAATTATAGAAAATAAAACTTAAGTTGCGTAATGATTCTAAAATAAGACAGTTTGTGATTTCTTTTCAACTGTGCTGTTTTAACATTCATGTGGACAAGGAAACGGAGACAGTAATTAGAACATTAACGACCGCGGGGAAGATAGATATAGTCCATAAAGCCACCGTCCGGGTACACAAATTCGAGTCTCGTTACACAAAGCGCGACCGCCGGCGTGAAATGCGGACGCGCTTTGTAGTGTCAACCGAGAGCGCCACAAAGAGGACGCCCCTCGCCCTCGCCCGCGAGACAATTAATGGCGCCAGGGGATCGCCGCGCCGCCCCAGGTTTAACTGCCGCCTCAAAATTGTTAGCGCGCTGTTAGGTCCGCTTAAGAGAATCATTTCCTAGCGCCGGCGCGCTGCGGCGCCCCCGGCGGCCTAAACCAATTCCTCCAGCCCCTCCCCCAGCCCCGCCCCTCCGCACAAGAAGGGGTGCCCCGGGGTGCGATATTACGGCGCCGGATAACGCAATATCCGCGCGGCGCGGCGCACCCTCCGCCACACGCCATCCACCTGCTCGGCGCCGCGCCGCCTGGTGTCTGGCGTCTGCGAGCAGACCGGCCCCGTCTGCTTCTGCTTGTGCTTTGCCGGCCGCGCGTCGGCTGCGGCTGCGGCTGCGGCTGCGGCTAGGCTCCGTCCAGGCTGTGGGGCGCCGCTCTCCGCCGCTCGACAGGCTCTAAACTTCCTGGCAGGTTAGAACTGCGTGCCGGAACCGGGGCTCGAAACTGGACCTTTGCCTTTCGCGGGCAAGCGCTCTACCACTGAGCTATCCCGACACGACTCACGGTCCGTCCTCACAATTTTACTTCCGCTAGTACTTCGCCTCCTACATTCCAAACGTCACAGAGGTTCTCCTGCGAACCTTGCAAGACTAGCACTCCTAGCCACAGAATTTCATTCTGGAAACATCGTGCGGCAAAGGCGAAGATCCCAGGTTCGAGTCCCGGTTCCGGCACACGATTTTAATCTGTCAGGAAGTTTCATATCAGGGCACACTGCAGAGTGTAAGTTTCATTCTATTTTAGGCTTACTTACGTAACAGCGGCGATGCAACAGTTCCGTTTGCCGGCGCTGTTGCTCCGTATACAGAGTTATTCAGAAGCGACGAGGGATATCTTAGGCCGCGGGAAAATGAATGAATTGCAACAAAATTTCCATATAACATGTGTTTATTGAGTACAGACATACAACTCATTTCATTGTATACGCTTGGGAAATGAAAAAAAGAACACCATGAATTCGTCGACCCAGCAGAGGGAAATTATATTGACGCACGCTTCAGAATGTTTACAACAAAAGATCACACAGAGCCATACACACGTGAATACAGTCACCAAAGCGTACGCAATGTCGGATTTAGTACTGTGCATTCCCTACTTTTGCAGCAATGCAAGCTGTAATTCTGTCATGGAGACGATCGTAGAGGTGCCCAATGTGATCTTGTGGAATGGCATGCCGTGCAGTTTGCACCTGGTGCCTCAGTTGGGCCAGATTTCTTGCGGCTCATGCAGACCGCCCTACATGACGTTTCATGCGGTCCCAAACATGCTCAATGGGGGAGAGATCTGAGGATGGTGCTGGCCAAGGTAGTCGACGTACACCTTGAAGAGCACGTTGGGTGGTATGGTATACATGTCGACGTGCATTGTCCTCTTGGAAAAGCATATCGCCTTGTTGATGCGTTGGTGATAGTACGACGGGTTGGATGATAGTTTCAGTGTACCGTGCACTGTTCAGCGTTCTCTAGACTGTCACCAGAGCAGGACGGCCAGTGTAGGACACGGCTCCCCACAGAATGCTGCACGATCATACGAGCCGTTAGCATGTCGTCAGCTCATGGGCCAACATCGTCCAGCATCTCCAGTGCTGACAGGGTGGGCGCTTATGAAGGGACGAATGGAGACGCGCCGTCTTCAGTGATGAGAGCCGCTACTGCCTACTGCTAGTGATGTGTGGTGTCGTGCAGGGGAGCGCAAAAAGCTGGAGTGTACGCGACAGAGGCGAACGGGGCCGACACCTGGCACCATGGTGTGGGGAGCCATGTCCGCCGCTAGCCAATCTCCTCTGTTGATCGAGGAGGGAAAACTGAACAGTGCTCGGTACATTGAAACCATCATTCAATCCGTCTTGTCGCCTTTCATGCACCAAAAAGGTGATATGGTTTTCAAACAGACCATTAAACATACACAGGTATCCCGTGCAACCCAACGTGCTTATCTAGATGTCGTCACCTATCCTGCCCATCATTATCTCCAGATCTGTCGCCCAATGAGCATATTTGGGATGGTATGAAACGTCATGTCCCGCGGTCTGCATGAGCGGCACGAAATCCGGACCTACTGAGGCACCAGCCGCAAACTGCGTGGCAGCCTTCCGCAATACTGCATTCGGCTCCTCTACCATCGTCTGCAGCTCGTATTACTGATAAAGGAGGGTATACACGGTACTAGCGTCGACAATGTTCACGCTCTGGCGGCTGTGCTCACCTGCGTATGCTTCTGTCTGTGTGATCGTGCGCTCTACACATCCTCAACAATATGTCAATAACAATTCCCTCTGCTGTGTCGACGAACTTATATATTCGCGTGCTGCAACAGCAGTTGTTATGGATTGCTGAGGCGTACTTATGCCAGCAGTGGAATGATGAACTGTTAAGAGGTGCTTTGGTTACATTAAAGTTTTCATTGTAATTGTTTTGCACGTATATACGGAAATACCACTGACAGTAGCTTGTTAAATGGAAAGTATACAAGAAGAGCACAATTTTATTCTTTTTTGTCCGCGTGCACGATCACATTTTCCAGGGCCGGATTTCCAGTGTTCTGCAGAACGCGGAGCAGTCCCTCCACCTCGCCTTGAGGGGACGAAAGAAGACGCGGAGGAAGGCCTACGGCGACAAACATCTTGCAAACTGCTGGGAGGCGGCGTTCATTAGAGGGGCTAACGCGGTTCTGTAGGCGCCGTGGCACGCGCCCCGTAAATATTCATTATGGGGGGCCTGCTTCCTAGCAGTGATGGGGGGTGGCAAACTTACCCTCTGACGTAGTGGGGGTGGGGGGATGGTTGCGTGATGGGCCGATGTCTCGCGGCGAATAATGACCCGCCGGACGATTGCGAAATGAAATCCCTATTTGCGCAGCCCTCGGACGTATTAAGTCCGGACAAACTGCGCCCGCATACTTGCGCCCGCCTGCGAGCGGAATCCAATTATTTTCTGTCCGGCTCTTACTACGAAATGAAAATCTCCTGACAGCCGGAGCTTCGCTGCCGACTGGCCGAAAAAAATTATAATTAAAACGTGGCTCGCTCCGAGCGCCGTTCCTTCCAGAAGGCAGCCGAAATATTGGTTTACCCTGGCCGGCGAAAATGCCTCACTGTAGGAAAAAAAAAGAAAAAAAGACCGAGGACCATCGTCCACTGACGGGACGCCCGTAATTTGCTTCGAACGCAGACCATCGGATTACACATAAACGTCCGCAAATATGCTTCGGAAGTAATGATACAGAATGTGTGGTAGGGTTTTTTCTTATTATTATTTTTGCGGTAATATTCCCAAGTTTCATTCTTATTGCGTTTAGATATTGAGAAATTGACTCTCCATGCGCCATCAGCTTGCATTTAATTCTCGTTTAAAGAGAGCTTCGACTGAGTAACCGAATTGGAGCATTTTTCCCCATTTCTTGTGTTAAAAAAATAGCACACGGAATGTTTTTGGCGCCATAGCAGAATCCGTCCCTCACAATTTGGTCATCTGCCTTGCGTCAGGTTTTGACTGCTTACTCCTCCGTGCTGTTTTCTCTGTCCCCTGCTTTCCTCATCATTCATATGCGGCCCTCCTTCCGGTCTTCTGACTTGGTCCAGTTCCTTCTTCTGCACAAACGTCCGTGCCCGAGGAGCGATTTGAACCCCCGACGGGGAACGGTCTCGCGCATCGCAGCATAGCGCCTCAGTGCGCACGGCCGCTCCGCCGCCGCGTCGCTCTTCTATCTGAATAAGATCGGTATACTTCTTCACAAATATTCGTCTTTTCTTTCTACTGCTTTTGAGATTCAGAATGGTGCAGATCTATCAAAACACTTCAGGGTCATTTACAAACTTAATTACTAGGCTGATTCGAAATAACCTCTTGACATCCACATACACAAATTTCA
The DNA here is from genome assembly GCA_026315105.1 of Locusta migratoria. Lineage (NCBI taxonomy): Eukaryota > Metazoa > Arthropoda > Insecta > Orthoptera > Acrididae > Locusta > Locusta migratoria. The sequence goes on from CM048748.1 coordinate 479,271,295, forward strand.
CTTAAAATTGATACTCAAATCACCGTGATGCTTTCGTGTACTAAACATGCCGAGGAGTGTCTATGTTTTCACAGTCCATCAAGGTGAATCACTTAACGATCTACTGCAGTGCACATTACGCAGAAAATTTAGAAAGATGAAGACTTATGAAAGCAATGTGTTTTGCATTTTAAGTAACGATCGTTGAAAAGCCACTGTAATTCACAGACTTTCCTGCAAAGCGCCAATTATCGAAGCCCTTTGTTACCTATAACAGTTTTGCTGCTCTTGCTTTTTAAAGAGAGTCAGTCCGGAAAGCGATTGCTTTCACCTACGTCAATACTCTTGCGATTTAGTGAACCAAACAAGCGGCAGTCACACGCTTGAACTCGACCACCACACGTTGTGTGACGGAGTGCCTCACAGCACACCTCACTGTCGATGGTTCTTCCGTGCTCGAGGAATTCGATGAGTAACGGACCTTTGACGTCGAAAAATAATTCCAGCATCGCCTTGTCCGCTGAGGGCTCAGCCTTGAAGTTTTTAGAGGGAGCTGACGACGCAAGCTTCGCTTTGCTAGATGTCGTATTACGTTATCCCAAAGCGGCGTATCCAGATTTCAACCGTTTCGGTTATTAAGACGTTTCCTACCTTTTCAGTTTTACATCCCTCGTAAAATATATCTTACAAAAAATAAAAACGTATAATTTCTCCACTTCTATATGCTGGTCATCAGGTACTAGTTAATAGTTGCAACAAAAAGCGGTGTACCATTCCATACTTGCGCCAAATTTCAGTAAATGTCAGCAATAAGTTGAAATCACGAGACTATAGATCCGCATCCTGTAACTCCAACAACACATTAAAATATTCATTCAGCAGTACGTATAAACTGCAGCCCGGTCGGTTAGCCGTGTGGTCTAACGCACCGCTTTCCGAGACGGGGAGGTGTACCGGCCCCGGTTCGAATCCGCCCGGCGGATTAACGAAAGGGGTCAGAGTGCCGGCCAGCCTGGATGTGGTTTTTAGGCGGTTTTCCACATCCCCCTAGGTGAATACCGGGCTGGTCCCCAAGTCACGCCTCAGTTACACGATTCCCAAACATATCCTAACACTTTACACTTTCACACGTACACATAACACTGTGCGCAAACATTTGGGGTACTCAGTTCCTCCTGGGGGGCATGGGGTGGCGGCAGGAAGGGCATCCGGCCACCCTGTAAAAATTAACACATGCCAAATCTGCGTTTAACACAGTGCCGATCCTGCATGCGTGCGGGAAAGGACCATCGAAATTAACCATAATGTGATAAACTCAGTAGCTTAGTACTAAATGATCAGTCTCAGTTTCCATTTCTTCGCTTAAATTCAGTTTGCCGAAGTAGTCAATATATCTATATGAAAATGAACTAGTGTGCGTATATTTTAGTTTGCAGCCAAAACTATGCACTGCATAGCAACAACGTTTGTGAATGAGAATCTCGTTGTGCGTTAGGGTGGTCTTCACACGATGCATCGGAGTGGGCAGTGTGTCGAGGAAAAAATCAGCGAAGTGTGAAGCAATATTTCTACGAGAAGCTGGAAGACGGGCATCGCAACATCGAGCCTAGCTTTGTGTATTATGGTGGTTTCCTGCAAATGTTGTAATATTTGAAGTCTATGGGATTTAACAATTCTGTTCGTCAGTCCTTAGGCTTTCCAACTACTTAGACTAACTTATGCGCAGGACAACATACACGCCCTTGACCGAGGGAGGACTCGAGCCTCCGACGGCGAGCGGCGGCGCGCTCTGCAGGTAGGCGCCTTGGAGCGCCCGGCCACTGCACGGCAGCGAGGCAGCCTTAGTCACGGGTGTAAGCGGCTGGAAGCTCGCGGCTCTTCAGTGTCTCTGATGGTCACCGCAGGCAGTGGTCGCAGTACTGCTCACGACTGAAGTTCTATGTCTAATGCAGCTCACACTCATCGGTTGCTACGGTTTAGATTTACATTTAATTCGTGACTCAGAAAATTGTAGAAGCAGTGACTTCAAGTGCTCTTAGGCCGTGTGCACACTGCCGGCCGGGCCGAGCCGAGCCGAGAGATTAAACACATTGTTTTAAACTGCCCCGACTCCGCTTCAGCCGGCTCACGCCGAACCGACGGCATTCCGAATGTCTAATATTTCCGGCGCTAGCCGACTGGGCTACGGTGTTGCTTCTGACGTCTCCAGCCCGTTTCCAGTACAAATCTCTCTGCTTAATAGGTTCTTTTTTTTTTAGTAACACTTGTGAACATATGTTTTGTTTATTTTTCTTTTATTAATATTAATTCTGTAAAATGAATAAAAAAAAATAAAAAAAATTGCTGTTCTCATAAGGAAAAACTCTCCTAAACGTCAGTCGAAATTCATGGGACAAATCCATTACCACCTGTTTCTTATGTGCTTAAAACTCGACGAGTCACTACATTGTCAGAACAATAGTATTAAAACTAGAGGACCCATACGAATACTTCGCACAAAAAAAGTTGGGAAAAAAAGGAAGCAAAGTTGAATGTTCACGCCTAGTTTTCTTCTGAATAAATCAATGCAAGTGTTTAAAAGCGCAAATCAATTGCAAATATTTATTTGTTGTCGAAGATCTAAATTTCAGTCACTCTGTGACCATTAACAATGCTTTGAAAACGTAGCATAAAATTTATAAATTTTTCAGTCATCATGGTAATGATCACGTAATCGATTTACAAATCGTGTATTGAAAATGTTCGATAGCGGGCAGCTTACTGTTCTATGCATTTTAGACCATACATTACGCGGAATGAAAAGTAGACTTTTTATTTTTTCACAGGCAAGGCAAAGCTTTTAAGGGAAAAATAACTTCATTACACGATGTGGCGTGGTCTTATATACCGTCAAAATATTTTACAACTTGAAAATCGGAAAAAGTTGATTCCCCCCCCCCCCCCTCTCTTTTTCGTCTCGACTCGGCGTGCGCCGAATCAGCATGGAATCAGACTTGGTAATGTAGTTATTCCATTCCATTCCCGTTTCTTTCTTCCACATTCACAGATTTGACTGGAATTATTGTGACAGAATCTTAACATTCCTGGTAGATAAAGATGTCTTTCCTCAGAAGATGAGATCTTCTAGTGTTTGGATTCCATTTTTTTTATTTATTTATTTTTTTTATTTTTATTTATTTATTTATTTATTTATTTTTTTGTCTTTGAAAGAACCCGACATTACTCAGTAAATACCTGTAGGTTCTAACAGTATCTAAGGAAACTGTCCTATAACGCACCATTACATACTTACCACGGCTCTTACGAAACTACAGAATGATAAATATTGTGTTGTCTTTTGGAGGTATGCCTAAATTTATGCCAGTACATATGTTTCTTGTTGTAAAATCTGCTAACAATCAATTTAAATGTGACTACTCTCAGTTATCCTATATTGTTTTCAGGAAATGTAGCTAGTCTGCCTCTTGCAGTGTTGCTGTTGAAGTGTATAACAAGACTGAGCGAGAGTGTTGTGTATGTTAGACTGTGGTTACACTACGTTATCGTTATCGTATTTACGCAAATTGCTTACCTCTGACGCTGAGAATGCTAACAGACAATTAGTAACCCAGTGAAGCGGGTTTTTATCAGCTAGTAAATTAATATGTTTCATCACTTCATAAACAACAATGATTCTATTTTCAGTGAATAAAATTATTTCTGTATACAGTTAATGTAGAAGATTATGTTAAACAGAGTTTGGAAGTGAATACTGAGAAAACAAAGTATGTAGTAAAGGTCAAGACATAGAACTGGAGAGAGGGAAGACAAAAATGTGAGTGAATATGAATATATAGGACATATGTTTAGTGAAGATGGAAAAGATGAGCAGGACATAAGGAACAAGATATGGATAGAAAAGAACATGAGCTGTTATTATTAACAAGTTATTATTAACTTGTGGAAACAGACAGAAAATCATTTTATTTTTAGGTGGAAATGTTCAGCCGCGATGTACTTTGAAAGCATCATTCTTAATCCCAGGCTGCAGAATATTTATATTTGTTATATTCTACCGGTTTCGGTAGTTGCTGCCATCAACAGGAAATTAACGAAATATTTTACATAAAAGATAATAAGATAACATTTACTGAGTACAGCAACGTCTAATTTGCAATAAAATATTGTGTTCGCTTCTAAAAGCCCTGGTAATAGTTAAAGATAATTAATGGAATACCTACTACATGATGTAAAACGGAAGGGCTTTTAGAAACAATCGCAATATTTTATTGTAAATTAGACGTTTCTGTACTCAGTTTTGATGTGTTTTGTTGATATTATTTTGATGGCAGCAAATACCGAAACCGGTAGAATATAACAAATAAAAATATTGTGCAGTCTTTGTATAAGAATGGTTTGTTAAAAAAAATTATTTAAAGCAATAGCAGATCCTATGTGTGGGTTATGGATAAAAATAGAGAACTAATAAGTAGTTGCTGCAGAGATGTCGCTCTGGATAAGATGCTACAATTTAACATTCTTTGATCACGTGAGGGATGAAATAGAGGAAGGATGACAGCTACAACCACCATCATAAATAAAATTAATGATTAAGAATTGAAATGGTACGGAGTTCTGCTACGTGTGGAGCAGGGAAGCAAAAAGTTGGTTTCCACCACAAAGAAATAGGCTAGGGAGACCAAATAAAAATTGGATAAACAGTATTCAAGAGGAAATGAGGAAACGAGGATTCGGCAATGATAATGCAGATACCCGCAATATATATATACATATATATAAAGCGAGTTACAAATATTTACGCTATGTATGTGTATATACTGACAGTATGAATGTTTGTAACTGGCATATTTTACCTGTGTCTGCGACATACAGTTGTCAGTCGCCTGAAGACTGCGAAGTAAGCAGAGAACGCGGTAAACCAGTTAGTGACGGACCAAACAGACATTATTTACAGAACGTTTGGAATTGTTTTCCTTTCGTAACAAGGAACTTTTACGTTTAATCTTTTAGTCTCTTACCGGAGGTAGGAAACAGAGACAAAATGAGAGATTTTGCACAGAAAGTTGTTCAAATGCACCGAGACCATCGTCTCTCACGGCACGAAGTGATCCGAAAACTTTTTCCTGTATTTTTCTTCGCCCTTCTGAAACTCCTTCAATATTTTCGTGCTGCTAATAGCGTGCTTGTTTTTAAAAGCTACCGAGCCAAAGGCGGAGGCCCGTATTAAAAATCCACCGCGCAAGTAGGCCCAGTCGACGCATTAAAGACAGACAAAAGAGCTCTGCGCCGAAGAAAGTTTGGTTGTAGTCTCGTCGTACCCCGCGGCGAGTTTACATAAGGCGCGAGGGTGAAAAGGCAGGTGGGGGAGGGGAGCGGGGGGTTGCGTAAACGGGCGGAGCGGGGATGAGCGCGTCCAGAGCTCTGGATTAAGGCGGCCGAGGGTGGCCGGGGCGCAGCAGCCGCACTTCAGCCTCAGCCTCAGCCGGAGCCGCGTTTCTGCACCAAAGGCGGTCTGTTTGGGGCTCCGCGGGACAGCTCGCCTAGGACGATACTCTAGTGAGCAGCACCTTCCGTTTGGATCCTAAGGCCGGCAGATTTTTTCCGCCGCGGCAGTCGACCGTCGCCGCTCACAGACAGCCAGCGCTTACTCACACGGTGTTGAACTCTCAGCCAGTTAATGGCCGTGTGCTCTCATCGCCAGAGCAGTTCACTTCAGTTCTACTGTGGTATTTAAGCTATTCATTGCTTTTCAGCGCACGGCGTTGTTTTACTATTATTATCATTACACACGTTACAGGCCTTTTATCAGACCATGCGAAACATTCGTGACTACTTGTTCTTCCAGTATTCCTTCACTCTTTCACTAAAGGCTCTCTTCCTACCTTCAGACCACTTTGATCGTTGAGCTTTAGGTGCTCTTTTCTCTGACATCACTTCCCACTTGTACACCTCGTGTCTAAAGACGACTTTGCCTATGATATCTTCTGAATGTGCCCTTTCCAGATCAATTTCAACTTGTGTCATTCAGGGTATAGTGGTCTTGAGACCCTGGTTGTACCTGAGGATTCTGTTGGTGAGTCTGGTCTGTGGAAGTCTGCTGGTGTGTCCATAAAATTTTAGTCGCCTGTTTCTAATGTCCGCTGCGATGTTAGAGAACGTCTCTTCGTATCCCTGGAGTAAAGTCTATAGCCTTCGTCTGTAATTTTTTGTCCAATGATTTTCCTAATGATTTTTCTTTCCTGTGTGAGGAGGTTCTCAAGGTCGGTCTTTGTGTTTAACATCAGTGTCTCAGTGGCATACACTGTTGTTTTAAATTAACAGAGAGTGAATTCGACGTTTATTTTTTACTGAGACGAAAAATAAAAACGAGAAGAAAATATCGATTAATTTGCGTTCATCCAATTAATGAAAGACAAGGGGAGGCTCGAATTTTCTGCCCGTTGTTTGAAGCAGTGGCGAATGTAGCGTCTGTTTTGCAAGGGGGGGGGGCATGATTGATGTAAAGATAAGTAATATTAAGTAGACAACCCATGCTACTTTGCATCAGTTTTGTTGTTCATATTCAGAGGTTAATGTCCGTTGAAACCCCTTTTACTTTACTGAGATCAATCTGTTTTATTGATGTCATTAAATCATAAGAGTACAGCCATTTTTTAAACTGGCACGAAATTCACACAGCCAACACTCCTCCACTGTCACCAATCCAGGGCAGTAGGAGTTTCTACCATGGCGATGCCTTCACGCATCGTTCACTAAAATAATTCTGATACTGTGCTCACTTTTCTCTATATTCATTATTTCAAGGGGCCAGGCCCCTGCCTACCCCCCCCCCCCTCCCTACCCCTTACATATGACATTGGTTTGAAGAGTTGAGTCAGGATGATTCGAAATTCTTATACTACTTCAGAATGTCAGTGTTTTCCTCTGACAGAATCCAAGTACGGTTGAAAAATACCATTCAGCGCAAAAATACCAGAATGAGGAACTGTATTCAGCCTGCAAAAATGCTGACAATAACACTGAAATAAGTGTGGGATAATCACTTTCAAACTAATTTGAAGAGAACAGTATTTATTGACACACTTATGTAAAAACTTACAAAATATAAATATTTCCAGACCGTTACATACAAAAATGTCACTCACACTCGCCCATTTGTAACTTTATTTGTTGGTCGGTAAATATAATATGTACACCTCAATTGCTGAAGCAAATATTTTAGTAGCGGAACATGGGGCAGAGTGAAACAAATAATCCAAATTGAGTTGCAAATCCACTTTTGTTTCTTCCAATGAGATTGTAAAACATGAGATAGGTGGATACTTGTTTGCACATTGTAACACGCAACTTTCACATACGAAAATTTTTTCCTACCTGTAACGATAATTTGAAAGTAATCTTACATTTACTTCAGTGAGCCCCTTGTGTGGGGTAAATTGAAACAGATGATGGGACGCAGCGATACAAAAATTTCTAACATTTCAAGGTCTGTAATTAATCTACTTTTTAACCAAAATGACATTATGTAATATTTATTTGATATTATAACTATACCTACCCCTGAAATGTTGTTGACTACTTAGGCTTAATATATAAAAACTTAAATGTTTCACAGTAGTGAAATAACAATGTCCACAACTATCAAATAAATACATTTCAATAATGTCGAGGAAATATTCATTGAGATTGATTCATACTTATAGAACAAAAGTCTCTTCATTTGCTCACATTGAATAGCTTTTGGGGTAATAGTTTTTATTTAAGTACGGTGTACGGATGCTATGCCATCAACCGGTGGTTTTAGAAATAAAGTCCTCCTCTTTTTTTGCGGGTCCTAAAATGCTTATTTCACAGTCTTCTTCAGAGTATTTTTCTTTACTTACAACACAAATGTAAAATTTCTTCCTGCCCTAGCTTTTAAATTCGACCAAAACATAATCGTCATCTGCGTTAGGGTTCCCCCTTCAGATCCTCAAACACATGTTCAAATTATTATTAAGCTGGATGCTTTACAACAGTAATGTATTTTTCAATCATAGGTTCAGGTTCAAACTTTTCGCTGCATCCCAGTGATTCATGTTTCAATGTACCCCACATACCTGAATATCCAAACCTCTGTTTTTCCATAAAAAATAATTGATGAACGTGAACGTTACTCATCTTTATTTTTCTTTTTTTCAAATATATAAGACAGTACTCTGTGAACGCCTGTAAAATTACTCCGTACAGATCATTAGGGACTGATAAAAAAAGTACTCTCTGCCAGGAAAGGCAAACGCTCTGTACTAACGTGACTGTGTTCAATTTCAGGCATTTTAGAACTATATCAACAACAAGAAGTTAATTAACAGTTTATTGACTAGCTGTGCCCTGGTCAGATTCAAATATTTTCTGTAAAAACTGTTTGGTTCATTGTGCTCTATGTTTCACAGTACCCATGTTCTCCTATTTAAGCCAAATGGTCAGTACGACATATATTACACCTAATAGCTGTTACTTTCATAAGGGTGAATATTGAAATTGGGGTGGTCATTAATTAGGTTTGGCCCATGAGCTTCGTGTTTGTTGACAGAGAGAATTTAAACAATGTTCTGCCTTTATTCGCTATGTGGAAGAAATAACATTTTATGTTACAAGATTGACATTCATTGAAGGCATGAAGGTGGAATATCTCTTTTTCTAGCCTCCAACTCCCTTCATGTTCAGCAAGTTGTAGTAGCTGTTTGAACTACATATAACTTGCCACAAACATTGCAAGATATCCTGTGTATGTCACTCCTTTCCAAACGTGGAATCCTGTCTTTGCTATTGGAGAGCAAATTCTACAGGACCCGATTAACAACTCATTCTGAAAACTGAGCTTCCAGAATTATTGTAAGAAATGCCTTGGGCTGAAAGAATGCGTTTGTTCTTCAAGCATGACGGGGTGACATGATGTCAGGTGCCATGACCTAAGTCTACTCAAAAAGTGGACACAAGAACCGACTGAGTCAGTAGGACTATCAATAGTGCAGCCGTTATAAAAGAACGGAAAGGCGACCTCAGAAGAATTGTTCAAGTGTTTGTAAATCTAAGCGACTCAACTGCCGTCCCTGGGCTTACGAACTACTTAAACTAACTTACGCTAAGGACAATACACACACGCATGCCCGAGGGAGGACGCGAACTACCGACGGTGAGCAACCGCGCGCTGCGCAGCAAGGCGCCTTAGAGCGCTCGTTCACACCACCGCGGCTGCCTCGGAGGAGTACCACGAGGTGTTATGCATAGAAGTTCAGAGTCGAAGGTGGAATTCTTTTTAATCAACTTTGAATGTTTTCGTTTGCGATTCCTTTAAGCTGTATCCCTGCAGTTTACTCAATATAAACAGGCTACTTTTTGTATGGCACTTTCATTGCAATTTCTCTATACTATCACTTACAAATATATTCAATATTCCCCGCATTTCATTCATGTTGAAATGTTCAAATGTTTGTATAGCTTATGGGACTCGACTACAAACTACCTATGAACTACTTAATGCTAAGGACGTCACAAATATCCATGCCCGAGGGGGGATTCGAACCCCCGACCGTAGTGGCCGTGCAGACCGTGACTGGAGCGCCTCAGTCCCCTCGGCCAACGCGGCCGGCTTTGATTCTTGAGCCCCGGCGGAACAACGTGCGCACTGAGGCGCCGTTCGCCGTTGGAGGTTCGAGTCCTCCCTCGGGCGTGGGTGTATGTGTTGTCCTTAAGTTAGTTTAAGTTAGGTTAAGTAGTTTGTAAGCTGGGGACTAATAACCAAGTTCCATAGATTTACAAACATTTGAACATTTGATTCATGAGAGTATACTTTCAAAATAAATCTTGGATTACAAATGTGCAGGGAGAAGACGAAGGAGAAGACAACGGAAGACGAAGACTGATCTGGTAGACCGAACTTGCGAAATCATCTAACTCGTAAAGTGAGACATCAAACCTCATAACTGTATCTAGAATACTTACTTAGAAAATAAATTTGTACTCAATGCTCACCTAGCACACGGTGTCAGAAACCAGTGAGTTCGCTACTGACGCCGAGCTAATGACAAGTTGCTGTAATTCCACCATACTCGAACATTTACTACGAGGTGACACGCTAACACACATCTTCGAATACGGCCCCCGAAATTCAGAAACGCGCTTCATTTACAAACTGCCATACAGAGTGAACGGAAGTAGGTAATAAAAACAAAAAAACGCGGAATGGACACTCGTATGGAGAACAAAACACCCCCCGTGCGCACAAAGCACCTGAAAGAGGAGAAGGAATGAATTATTCACAGAGGCAGGTTCATAATAACCAGCACACAAAAACTGCAACGCATTCACGAAATGCCGGCTATGCGTGACGCGGAAAGCAAACAACAATGCGCGGAGATCCTTTGTGACGAGGGCGACAGGAAACGCAACGCAAACAGCGCGAATGCAGAGGAGCAAATCGGTTACGTTCCGACCGAGAATAACGGGAACGCTTTACAAATGGGCGACGTTTCGGGACGGCGGTGAAAAACCCAGCGCGTTCAGAACGGCGCAGGAAGCTGGCAGGTTGAGGGGGCGCTGCCCCCTTGTTGTTGTTGTTGCTGTTGTTGTTGTGGTATTCAGTCCGGAGACTGGTTTCGTGCAGCTCTCCACCCTACTCTATCCTGAGCAAGCCTCTACTTCTCCTCATGGGAACGTCTTCCGCTCTATGTCTCCGATTTCTACCCCACCTTCTTCCCTCCAATGCTAAATTAACGATTCCTTGATGTCTAAGTATGTGTCCTACGAATCGACCCCAACATATGACCGAAATGCCCCTTCTATCCATTCTACGTCATTCTATGTCATCATTACTTACGCGATCCACCGACCCCACAATTCAAAAGCTCCTATGCCCTTAGCTTGAAACTGTTCTATAATTTCTCATATTGCCAATATTACCAATTGGAAATAATCGTTTGCCGTATCATCGCTGCAATGTTGACATCCATATTTTTTTCCAATTTATCACCTTCCTGTTTCCTGTTGAAATTATTGTGGTGTTTGCAAATGTGTATACGGTCTCAGTACATACTTTCATAATAATGTGATGTCTTTGCTATGACGATCGCCTCCTCAAAATTTTCTTTCATGGCCAGCGCTACGGCTGATTTATCAGTATGTTTTAGGTGGCAGTTTCTTTTATGTTCGATCAGACGGGTGATAACACTTGTTTTTGCTGTTCCGATGTAAACGTCTCCACAACTGTAAGGAATTTTTATTAAAACCTGGTGTTTATTTCACAAACTATTTTATTTTTCCACTAGGTCTAAAACAGTTTGTACTTAATATTATCTTAATACTTTCCCAGTGCGACCTGTGATATTACTAATACAGGGAAAGAAAACTTTACCTTTGGACTAGTGACGTTCCTCGTTGATCCCGAGTCTCTTCCTACGCCGACATATTCGATCTGTCTCCTCGTTTGAGCAGCCATTATTCTTAAACGTCCATCGCAGGAGTTCAGTCTCATCTTCCAAGTATACTGGTTGACATATTTTGTATGCCCTTTCCGCTAACGTTTTCGTCACACCCATTTTAGCCTTGGGTGGTGAGCAGACTATTTATGCAGATAACGGTCAGTGTGTGTCACTTTTCCGTGCACCCTATGGCGCAATGAATCGTGCTGTCGTTTGATCACTAAAAAGTTGAGTTTCCCATTATTCTCTGTGTCCATAGTAAAGTGAATTTTTGGATTCAAGCTCTTAAGATGTGTCAGGGTGGCATCCAGTTCCTCTACACTGTGTGTCCATATAGCAAACGTATCGTCTACATAGCAATACTGAGCGTGCGGTACTTTTCTGGCAGCAGCGGAATATGCCCAGCTGGCCATACTTTCCCTACACAGAGCTGTAAGTCTACACACGGTCAGTTCTGTCGCTGATTATACATGCACCGTGCGTGAGTCTGACTGGGAATCCTTCCTGGTCACGTCACGCTGCCATCGCTGGCACGGGTTTACTGTGGCTAGTAGGTAGGGGTCATTATGTTCTGCCTGACTAGTGAATGCACAGATAAAATATACACTACAGTAAAACTTCTCCTCGACAGACAGATCTTGGTGCTACGCAGTATGGCTGCTGCCGGTCGTACGTTGGGCAGCAGCCCCACGTGGCGCCCCGCCCGCCGTAGCCACGCCGGAGCGCAGCTGACGGCGAAACCCAGCGAGCGCACACGCTTAAGGGCAACCGAGCTCGTCTGTCAATCGGTGTTCCTATTATCTGCGGCGTCCACTGAGACCAATACCGGCAAATCTGTGACGCAGTTCTAAACACGTTTAAATGACAAGTTTCAGCTTTTACTGACATTACCAATAAGTATCCTATCATAGTCTCCTTTAAACTGCTCAACACCTACGTTATTCAAAACAATAAAATGAACGAAAAATGCGAAGAAGTGGAACATAATACAGAACTTTACTTATTATCCATTACAATGGAACATTCCGCTTTCTGTGGGCCGCAAGAAATCCAGAACATTCCAAGTGATAATGCGCATACACGCACACAGCCAATTATTAAACATCTCCCTTAGACATCAAATTCGCCAAGTATCAACATAACTGAAACGTTTGGGTGAGTTTTAGAGTCATGACCATATTTACTGCTCCAATACCATATAAGTATCCCGCAGTAACGGATAGGCAGGAAAATAATCATGTCAAGTATAAAATTGCACGAATCTCTCATATATAAAAATTGTCGTGTTGGTGCTTACGTTCCACTCTGCAGCCAAAAGTACACATTGCAAGCGAATAATGTTTGTATCTGGTAATACTTAAAAGTCCCCCATTCTGCGCTGTGGTGGTTGGGAGTTGATACGACAAAGGGATGGGTCAAAATTATCGACTTATATTTAGTTCTACGTGTGTATCCATATTTCGCTCTGTAGCAAAAACTACACAACACAGACGAATCGCCGCGGTGGAGTAGCCGAGCGATCTAAGGCGTCTCGCTGCGGAGCGCACGGTTGCTCGCCGTGGAGGTTCGAGTCCTCCCTGGGGCATGGGTGTGTGTTTTGTCTTTAGGTTAGTTTACCTAGGTTTAAGTAGTTTGTAACCTACGGACTGATGACCACGCAGTTTGGTCCGATAGATTTAGAAACATTTGAACATTTTTGAACAGACGAATCGTCTCTGTACTAGTACCAAGTCTCCCGTTGTAAACCGTAGCAATTCAACGTCGATAGTTATAACGCATTTTCAAAGTCAACTTATTTAAAATTCGGGTTGAAGACCAGCAATGCCATTTTAGACTATATCGAAGGAAGTTACATAGAGTGGAATTTGTTGTACATTCTTCAGTTGTTTCTCTGAAGAAGACGCGTACGCCAAACGAAAAATAAGAATAAGTGCATTGCACAATTTGAAAACTAAAAGTACTGTTAATACTCGTCATTTATACCAGAAACTGTAAAAGGTATGAATGAATATAAAAATAAAATAAAAATCCAGCGAAACGTGAAATTTGCACAGGTATAAAATAAAATATCATTTTAAGTTCGTGACGGAATACTTGTCCGCTTAACATGACAACGACTTTCATGAACAATTAGTTATTGAAACGGCATAGAGTGGGGTCTCACAAAGGTGCACGAACTTCGCTCTGCCACACACCTTCATGTGTCTTGCAGATTGCACGGGGGTATGTGGAACGGTCTCAGGAATGGATGTCACTAGCTTAAAGGAATATCTTAAGATAATTTATTGCCTTTTGTTCTGCATGGTTGCATGTGACTTCTATGGAATTCAACCGCGCGGGAATGGCCGGGCGGTCTAAGGCGCCTTGTTACGAATTGCGTGGCCGCTCCCCTTCGAAATTCGATTAAAACTGTTTCCCGGAACAGAGATTCGAACCTGGGACCTTTGCGTTTTGCGGGTAAGCGCTGTACCGACTAAGCTACCCCGGCACGGTTCACGGTCTGTCTTAGCAGCTGTACTTCCGCCAGCACCTCGCCTCCTGCTTTCCACACTTCACAGAAGTTCTCCTGCGAAACTTGCAGGACTAGCGCTCGTGAATGGCAAGGGTGCCGGGCTCGTATCTCGGTGACGGCACACTGTTATAATCCACCAGGAGGTTGAATGCTGAAGATTAGGTGGGTGGATCGCCTAACTAATGAGGAGGTACCGAAGAGAATTGGGGAGAAAAGAAATTTCTGGCATACCTTGACTAAAAGAAGGGATAGATTGGTAGGGCACATCCTTAGACATCAAGACATTGTGAATTTAGCGTTGGATGGAAGTGTGTGGGATAAAAACCGCAGAGGAAGACCGAGAGATGGATACAGTAAGCAGATTCAGACAGATTTAGGTTGCCGTTCTTATGTGGAGATGAAGAGGCTTGCTCAGGATAGAGTATTGTGGAGATCTGCAACAAACCAGTCTCCGGACTGAAGACCACAACACAACAACGACAGACAACTAGCAATACAATTAAGACAGCTTCTGCTGCTACTGACGTTTTACTACAGATAACAACATTGATATTAGCAGATACAAAATGTACTTTTGAATGTGTAGAAACTGGTCAAGGCATGGCGAATTCTGACAGAAGGAAGTTGGAAAGCTGTACCTCGCGAAAGAAGAGGAAGTCGGAGAATATCTGGGAGGAGGAATGGCTGTGACGTTTTTTACAGGAACGGGGGGAGTAAAGGATGCCATGATTATTGCTTTACTAGATAATACGTTAACTGTCGTTTGAAGCTGGCAGTGTTGTTTAGTTGTGATATAGTGAGGTATGTTGTTCCAGAGTCTGGTTCCTGGGTTCCTGCTACTGAAAGCGTTTGATGATGGATAGGGTTTTATTCCGATAGGATCGTGTATTTCTGTTATGTTGATCAGGCAAGAGTGTCAAGGTGGAGGAAAGGTATGAGGAACAGTAAACGTTGATAAGAAATGAGAGGAAACAGAGTGTATAAAAATCTCTGCGCTTTTCAGCACGGAGCCAGGATAGTTGCGTATAAGACGGTGAAATATGATGAAAGAGACGGATGTTGCGCCGGCCGCGGTGGCCGAGGAGACTACATACGTAGTTTGTAAGTTTCGGGACTGATGACCCCGTAGTTAAGTCCCATAGACTATACAAACAAACAAAACGGATGTTGCAAATGCCTGGTAATGTTCAAATGTTCAAATATTTGTTAAGCTTGTGGGACTTAACTACGGGGTCATCAGTCCCTAAACTTACAAACTACTTATGAACTACTTACGAACTAGGACGGCACAAATATCCATGCCCGAGGGGGGATTCGAACCCCCGACCGTAGTGGCCGTGCTGACTGTGAGTGGAGTGCCTCATTCCCCTCGGCCACCGCGGCCGGCGTACGTTCCAGCAGGTGTTTATCAGCCACGCTGGGGATGGTGGGATTGTTTAACATATCGGCTTTCCTCTCACCCGTCAGAATCACGTAGTTCCTCGAAGAAAAAAGGCCCGATAACGGTAGATGGGGTAAATCCAACCCTTACCGTGACTTTCTCGTCGTGCAATGGAGTTTCCAGGACAGTTGCAGGATTTTCGGAAGCCCAAATTGTGTAGTTGTGGGCGTAGACAGACCCTAGGAGCGTGAGTCGGTACCAACACGTTATTCTAGCAATCGTCATTTTCCGCCATCTTTTGAAACGCCCACACCGCAAATACCCTCACTATATCGCCACGTAACAGTTCATGATGACGATGGATTTTGTAAGGATAGCATCGGAGAGTACGCCCAAGTGCCAACCAAACAGTAGTGTATGGAATGCCGGTGCGACGTGCGACTGCACGAGTGCTGACTTCGCCGTGCATAGACAAACCCGCTACAGTCTCCATTTCTTCCTTAACTTTCTCAGCAGCATTACGCCTTGTGCTCGGTCGGCCCCTACGTGATCTATCGCACTTGGAAATCATTCTCGTCACAGCTGCAATTGTGGCGATAGGATCGTAACGCTGAACTATCATATTCCCCTTTCTGATAATACAGCTTCAGTAAAAGCGCCTTTTCAGGGAACGTCAACATGCTGCGACTGCTATTGCGTGTCAATTTGTACCTCTCTATCTACATTATTCCGTGATTTATTAAGTTTTCTAATTTATACTGCCTTTTTGATCACCCGGTATATCGAACGCAGGCGTTCATGATTAGTTCCAGACGTCGTGAGCTTTCCCAAGAAAGTCGTTGCAAGATAGCATCACTTGTAACTGGGATTACAAGTGTTTGTATGATTGTTTGTTTTCGCTTAATTCAGTTATTTGGACGAAGATTATTTTTTGCATTAGAATATGGAATGGAGAAGAGCGTGAGGCAGTGTTGGCGGTCCTCTGGCGGTGACGTCAGCCGAGCGGGGCCGAGCGGGCGCTCTGGCGGCAGGTGACGCCGGCGAGTGTGACGCGGAAGAGCGGCGACAGGTGGGCCAGCACGCCGCCCTCTGACGTTAGGTATCCGGGGATATCACAGGCGCCGAAAGGTTTTCCTGATGACGACAGTAAAGGGGACTTCCCACCGACATAGCGCACCCGCTGTTACAGACAGGCGCTCGGAAACAACACCTTCACACCTTTAACGGGTGCCGTACCTCGTCGCTACAAAACTAGCTTGCTGTGGAAGGGGAACAGGGTTCGATTTCTAGGCTCGATATAGGTTTCTGTATAAAAGTACGATTATCCCTCACCAGAGCTGAACGCTCAAGTGCCAAAGCATGTTCATTTTTATTAATTGATGAAGAATTTATAACGCAAACAATTCTTGCTTTAAATCTGGCAATACAGTGGAGTCTCTATAGTCTGCACGTTCCGGCGTCTGGCTGCTCATTTGGTAGGTTGCTACTCTTGTCGTCTTACGTAAGTAATTTCTGTTGTCTTCATTAGCGTGGTGTTATACAGTTAAACCAATTTCTCCTGATGGGAGTGAGGCTGCTGGACTAATACCGTGGAAAAAAGTGAAGGTTCATTTCGGAGAAAGGCAGGAACATTGTTTGATAAACAATAATAACTACATATTTTCTTATCAAGGTAAGTGAGTTTAGGAGGAAGGAAAGGGTGAACCCGAAAGTAGCAAGACGGTATATATATATATATCATTTTGGAAATTAGACAAATTGAATCCCTGGATCTACAAAGACAGCAGATGTCTCACATCGCCACAGCTTTCTGGCATAGATACACCGTTTCGATGTTCCCGGGTAAATTTCATATTCGTGCGCTAAACGCAACAGACTTTAACAACGAACTCATATTTTTAATTGCAAGGAAGAGTCCAATTCACTGGTTATAGAGCTTTTTGTCATTCGTAACACTTATTTCGCGTGTGTGCTATTACGTAGTGCCTTCGTGTGTATAAGAATTATAGACATGCATTTTTCGCATCGTCTTTCGAACTGACGATATATATATACAGGGTGTTTCACTAAGTGTGTTTGCCTCTGTAACTTATAAAATAATAGGTGACGGGAAATTTTAATGCGGTAGGTCAACACAAGAAATGTTACACTTTCTGCGGAGCTATCAACATAGTTTATTCTATCATTTTCCAAAGAGAACTGGCTGGCCGAGAGGATATCCCCTGGGGCACGGCCCACTGTCTCATGACCACCAGCCAGTGAGCTACGCTGCCGTAGCCTCCGCCCCCTAAACTTTGAAGCTCCCAAACTAACAGTGATAGGAATGTAGTTTAAATTTATTTGGACGCAGCTGGTTTCAACGAATCCAATGCACGATAGAAAAAAACTATTGTTACATTAAAAAATTATTTCTTTGTGCTGTAACTCTTTGGAAAATGATACAATAAACTATGTTCATAGCTCCGCAGAAAGTGTAAGATTTCTTCTGTTGACCTACCGCATTAAAATTTCCTGTCACCTGTTATTTTATAAGTTACAGAGGCGAACACACTTAGTGAAACACCCTGCATATACACACATATACAGACGTCACTTCTGATCCTGCAGTTGTTATTCTTTCATATTCACAGAATATATGACATCAACGGCGATTGCGCAAAACTGAAAATGTGTACCCAACCGGGATTCGAACCTGGGTCACCTGCTTCCTAGGCAGTTGCGCTGACTGCTACACCATTGGGGACACAGTGATCACCGCACCTGCAAGGACTACCTGAGTACGCCTCCCGTCAGACACACATTCCCAGCTTCACCCTTCCCACAGTACTCAAACTCGTACTTTCAGAAATGAATTTCCCTAACAGTAAGGGCCCCAAATTTGCCCATCCCTCCCCACTAACGAAAGAATCACTGCCCGTCACCGTCATATGTGTGTGTGTGTGTGTGTGTGTGTGTGTGTGTGTGTGTCTGTGGGGTCTGTTTCTAGTATAATTTCTTCTACGTTTTCTAATGTGAATATATAAAATCTCGTGATCATATCTTAGGTACTTTTCATGATATTATCATTTACTTTTAATTGTGCATGTATTACTGTGCTGCTATGCTTTCATACAGCGTGACAGCTATGTAATTTTATGACGTCTGCACAATAGGTGCTTTCTATTTAGAGAATAATAGGCTACAATCAACGGTGAGAACCAAGGCTAAGATACGACTGTCAGAGATATGTAAGACATTATCAACTGTAATGATTGCCTATTATTCGGTAAATATAAAACATGTATCACCAAGCTGTCATAAAGTTCGATAAACTGTTTAAAAGTTGTGCACGCTCAATAAAACCATAGAAATAGCATACAATTAAAAGTTCATGAAATTTTCATGAAATATAACTGAGACGGTGGCACCAGATATTTGTTATATATGCACGAATGACAACGTACAGGTATGTTGACTTACATACCTAACTTCGTTGTTTTAGATCCGTAAATAACAGTAAAGATTCAGGTATATAATTCTTATTCATTATATAAGCAGGTACTTGATAATGGCAAACAAGTATTTTGAGTAAGTAATCTATATCTATATATAAAAGGCTTGTGTGTGTACGTGCTGACAGACTTTTCTCCATGACCACATACTGCCACCCACTCGTGGTTGTGGTGGTAGGTAGCCCTTGGTCTAATGATGTTAGTAAGGGAGTTTGGTCGCGGTGCGTGGCAGTGGGTGAGTGTGACGAGCAAAACTTCGCAATATATGCAATAAATACTCTTAGGAAAAGCTATATACTCTGTGACTTACGAACTTTACGGTACGAGTCAAAATCTGTTTATTCTTTCAATCGTCAGACAATGCGGTCCTTTCAGACTTTAATAACGACGAGGAATATCAAATACGCAATTTTTTAAATAGATCACATGTTTCCGTCAACCACACATTACTGACTATGAACAGAGACAAAAAACAAAGATAAAAATCCAGAGAGACTCAAAGATAAATACTCGTGGAACATTGATCACTGTCGTGGAAGCGTGGTGGAAACACAGATATACATTAATGAATGTCTCTTAGGCCATAGATATTGATATGCCTGTGCCAGTAAGAAAAACTATGCGACGAAGTGCTACTCATATCCCGGCGGCCTCCTGTGATAATGTTGGCAACAGATGTTGAATAACGAGAATCATGTGACATCGTCATAAGCCAATCGCGTGACACGCAAATATTTTGTCGTGAAATCAAGCATCCAGCAGGAACAACAGTATTTATCTACACTCTATGTGGTTCGGTCATCTTTGCATCCATTTTATATCCTGTTATTGATGTTGCCAACATAAAAACACGAGGCCGCCAGGATAGAAAGTAAAATTTTACCGAATCAAATAAATCCGTTGTTGTCACATCTCATTATGACCAGCACTTTCACGCTAAACTCCTTTGTATAGAGTCTCATGATTCACACAGTCTTACAATTCATTCCAAATTCCTATTCAAGAAAATATTTGTGAAAACTGTCACGAATCAATATTCGCACTTATCCAATATCGTTTTCAGAAATGCAATTTGCCAGCCGCTTTCGGCGCTGCTGTTGCAATGTGTAACAAAATTGAGAATAACGACGCATAATGTCAAATATACAAGACAGTTGAGGAAGCATCACTAAAAGGACCATTTACATATAGTCAACCGAATTAACCGAACACAAAAAGTCAGCGATTAGTAGGTTTTTCCCAATATCACGTGACATTTCCACCTTAAAGTTGAGGGGACAAAATGTGTTCTACGCATCTGAATGCTTACTCCCGAGATATTTCTGCTCTCTGCTGCCACTAGAGATAATATAGCTACACACGCGAGCGACAAGCTCATCAGAATCCTGCTTTCATAATTGTTGGGTGTGATATTGTGATTAAAATTTGTAATTACCTACTTTTGGCGCGGACTACATTCAGATAGAGAAATACGTCTTTTTTTGCAGAGGCAATTGCGCTTAGAGTTATAATGCGATTTCTGAATATATAGTTCTGTTACACAAGGTCGATTACAACTTCGTGCTTTTCGAAGTAATCACTGCAGGACAGGGGGCCATGTATTAGCTGAAAAAGTGGCCGATGCTGCTGACACAGTCAAGACATTTTACTAGGAATACTATATTTAATGGAAAGTTCTATCCAGACGATCAGCTTACTCCATACCTTCAACGATTACCCAGAGTTACATAATCGCACATTGACCATGAGGTCTTATTTAAACAGGCATCAACTGCTCTGTTGATTAAATTACCAGACTTTCATCATTCGTCGAGTTTTCGATAATAGGGGGCACTGCATACAGAATAACTACATTGTCCCCGGTGCAACACTGCAACATACTAATACTTTAGCATACACTTACTGAGAGAGATAAACAGTTTAATAATACACCATAGAACCAATACATGGCTCTGTTATTATTATTATTACTATTTCTCATCTCAACTATAGAAGTGTTTTCAGAAGTTTACGCCAAACAAACAATTACACACCTTAGTCTTAACTTTATGAACACAACCTAACATTGAATTTATATCATTCCGGGGTACGGACATATATTAATTTCACTTTTTGCACGAAAAACTTTATGAACATTCATCGTTTTCAACAATGATTACTACGTAAATTTGTCATCTTGGCTAGGAGAACTGAGTTTGACAAAGCGATCCAACAAGGATTCTGTTTATGCTGACCTAGGTCTGGAGCCCTAAGAATCATGATATACACATGTCCCTATTTAACAACTGTTGCGCAGCACGGGCATATAAGCTAGTAGACTTATAAGCAGTGGACGGGACAACCTTACAATGTCGTTTCAAGACATATAATTCACTGCAGGTGCAGGGAATTAATCTGCAAATACTCACGAGCATGTACTGATTTCTTCTCCTCCATAAGAACAACTGGAACCGAAAAATACCTCGACCTTAAGAAGAAACTTGTAAAAACACTTATAACCTTAGTTACTGATTAAAACGCTGTTATCTTGCAAGGTATTTCTTGGGAAAGCTCATTACGTCTGGAACTGGTCGTGAGCGCCTGCGTTCAATACTTCTTTAACATCCGTCTCATTGCACATATGTCACCATCTTACAGCCAGATACCCTGGCTCCGTGCTCTTCATATCTTTCCTCGACCTTAACACTCTTGTCTGAACAACACAGCAGAAATGCGTATTTCTGCAAGAGAAATACCTCTGCGTCCCTCCCCATCAGTCAGCCACTTTCTGGGACTCATTTCCAGTAGCGGGAACCAGACTCTGGTGCAATCTCCACCATACCACAGTGGCGGACTAAGGCTGTTGGAGGCCCGGGGCGGAGGCGAAAGAAAACGAAGCCCCCACCTGCCGCCCACTTGGAGATACGTTTATTGCGATATATGGAGGCCGGAGGCCCGGGGTGGTCCGCCCCCCCCCCCCCAACCCTTAGTCCGCCACAGCAACACTGCTAGCGTCAAACGCGATTAATGGAACATCTACTTAAGCGACACAGACGCTTTTTCTGTTTCCCTGAGCTCTTGTTACAACATCACATCTACACCCCCTCCCAGTTAATCTCCGATTACGATTGCTCTCGCGAGGTTCCTTCATTCAGAATTGGCAAAATCACAATAAATTTCTGTATTCTCAGAAGTACGTTTTGTACCTTGGAATATCAACGTCAACGCTATTATTTCCATTATTACATCGGCCGCAGTAGACGCTATATCACTAGTAGTACTAGCATAACCTTATTGGAGTTTAGTCATTAATATTTTTGTATCCTCTTTACATGGTTTCAATCCGTTTAAATTATGTTATAAATACTTTATTAATCTTGATTATAAGAGATAATGTGTCTTATGCAGACTGCAATTAAAAGATTTAGTTGACACCAGACGCGTTTCGCTTTTTTTATTTTAAAAGCATCTTCTGTGGTCTGTAAATGATACAAAGGTTTGTACACTTTGTTTTCGATAAATAGATTAAAAACAGTTTATAAAAAAACATTTTGCACGTTAGGCCTAAGTGTTTTTAACTTAATATTCGGTCCACTCACGGTGTTGTTGTCGTTTCTTTACATGTTACTACTGCTTCTCCGTCTTGTTGGCAGGAGTTCGTTTGTTCCTGGCGTGTGTTTGTCGGCTGTGTACAGCACTTTTCGTTAATTTTGTTTCGTTTCTTCCTTTTCATCCCAGCACATTACATCACTTCACTCTTTGAAATGTATACAGATTACATATCCATGATATAAGTGGAATGCCTGTCTGTTTATTTATCATTTTATTACAGTGTGGCTACGTTTTCGTCTGTTCATTTGTCTTTGTGTGGTCTGTGAGTGTTGCCAACGTTATATATTTATTATAGATAAATATGACTTAATTCAACATGAGTGTGTGTGTGTGTGTGTGTGTGTGTGTGTGAGAGAGAGAGAGAGAGAGAGAGAGAGAGAGTAAATGCAGGTTTAATTGGGATGTAGTGGTGGTGGGGGGGGGGAGGAGGTGTTGGTATCACGATTTGTGTTTTTATGAAACGGAGGTTGACTCTCATAATGTTTCTGTTTATGTTAGGTGGTCAATAAGCTTGAAAAGTGTGTTGTTCGCTAGATTGGTGTGGTCACTTATGAGATGTTTCTTTTCTGTTATTGTTTTTTGGATATGATAGTTTTCTTGAAGGGTGAGCAGGTGATTTGTTGTTGTTGTTTATTCTTAAGATTTCCATGTCAGTGTATCTGGCAGTAATTTTATGTTGGTTTTGGTGTAAATGTTCTGCAAATGTTGAGTGAGTTGTTTCATCCTTCCAGGCTCGTACATGCTCTTTATATCTGGTGTCAAATGTTCTTTTAGTCTGACCAATGTATCTTCCATCATATGCGTTGCATTTCAGTTGGTACATTCCTAATTTTCTGTATGGATCTGTATTTTCTATTGATTTTGGAAAATATTTTTGAAGTGAGTTGTTAGTTTGTTGGGCTATTTAGATGCCTTGTTTTTTGAAAATATTGGATATTCTGTGTGTGTATTTGTGATATAAAGAGCATGTACGGGCCTGGAAGTATGAACCAACGCACTCAACATTTGCAGAACACTTACACCAAAACCAACATAAAATCACCACCAGATACACTGACATGGAAATCTTAAGAATAAACAACAACAACAAAAACACCTGCTCACCCTTCAAGAAAACTATCATATCCAAAAAACAATAACAGAAAAGAAACATCTCATAAATGACCAAACCAACCTAGCAAACAACGCACTTTTCAAGCTTATTGACCACCTGACGTAAATAGAAACATTATGAGAGTCACCCTCCCTTTAATAAAAACACAAATCGTGATACCAACACCTCCTCCCCCCCCCCCCCCCACCACCACTAAACCTGCATTTACTCATCTGAAAAAACATCTTAACACCCTGTTCACGAAATTAAATATTTCTCTCTCTCTCTCTCTCTCTCTCTCTCTCTCTCTCTCTCTCCTCTCTCGCTCTCTATCTGTCTCTCTCTCTCTCTCTCTCTCTCTCTCTCTCTCTCTCTCTCTCTCTCACACACACACACACACACACACACACACACACACACAATCATGTTGAATTAAGTCGTATTTATGTATTATAAATATATAACGTTGGCAACACTCACAGACCACACGAGAAACAAATGAACAGACGAAAACATAGCCACACTGTAGTAAAATGATAAATAAACAGACAGGCATTCCACTTATAACAGGTGATATGTAATCTGAATACATTTCAAAGAGTGAAGTGATGTAATGTGCTGGGATGAAAAGGAAGAAACGAAACAAAAACACACGAAAACTGCTGTACACAGCCGACAAACACACACGCCAGGAACAAACGAACTCCGGCCAACAAGACGGAGAAACAGTAGTAACATGTAAAGAAGAGACATCAACACCGTGAGTAGACCGAATGTTATGTTAAAAACACTTAGGCCTAATGTGCAAAATGTTTAAAAAAACTGTTTTTAATATATTTATCGAAAACAAACTGTACAAACCTATGTATCATTTACAGACCACAGAAGATGCTTTTCAAATAAAAAAGCGAAACGTGTCTGGTGTAAAAATAAATCTCTTGATTCCAGTCAGCATAAGACAGATTATCTCTTATAATCAATTTTAACAGCTGCTCTGGAATATGGCCACACAACAAAACGTTGTACTTTATTAATCGTTTATCTATTAAAATTAGTGGTCCGTTATAGGTAACTCGGACGTAAAAAGTATTGTATATATAAAACCATTATCCTGATGGCCCTAGTCTAATCTAGCTAGCTAAATAAATAAACATGCATTCTAGGTGAAGAATAAAAATTTTCTTCGTCATTGTTTTTTCTGGATTTCGTCCAGCGCGGTGTTTTTCAGCCCGTTCGAACATGCGACCGCCTTCCAAGTAAAAAATATTCTGGCGACACACACTTTCTCACGAACCATAACAAACGTAATCATTTGGTACAGCTTCCTTTTAAATTTTTGCTCGAAGTTCGTTGAGTACATTTTTCGGCATGGAACACATTATCCTATTTTCACAAGATTTCCATCAGAAAAATATTTTTTCCTTAAGCAGTGATTCGGATTTCAGGCAATACTCAGGCGCGAATTACGCTCACTAAGAAAATTTGTAACGAAGTGGAGTTTTTCAAATTTTTGAGAATTACTCAGTGTATCACGTTCTTTAAACTGTCGATTGGTTCGTGGAAACTGTTTTCAGGCTTTACACTTATTCATCATTATCTCACTGTATTATAAAACAATTCATAATCTACTAGTTTTGCAGCGTGAACTACAAAAATTTTTACTAGGACTCTTGGTTAAAATAAAAAACGTACGTGTATATCTCTCCTCCCCTCTTAGTCACTGCCTACCCTTCATGTATCTCGTCTTAGATATCTAACCTAGAACAATGTTTAGTGTTATGTTCAAAATCTTATATCTCCGAAAGTTCTTGACCGAATCCTTTCAAATATTGATACAACGTACTAATGAATTACGCGGATGGTTTTAGGTTCCTATTATTTAAATATATATCAGATACGAATTTATATAAATTTTACAATGTAAAAACATTTGGACCAAACCTCGCAATAGTGCCTTATATATATATAGGTTACAAGTAATATATTAAACAAATAGGTGTCTAAAAGCCTTCCTGTGATACAGTGCAACGTTGTGACAAATTTTGAGCCCAATCGATGACCTTTTTGAGATTTTCAAACACACACAAACCAACACAATATTTTTATGTATAGAGATTTATTTAATAATGAATGTTATTCAAGGAACTCCGTAATCTTAAGATTAAATAAATTTCACTTAGGCACGAGTTTTTGTGTTAGTGAACGCCCCTTTATTTTACGGTGCAAGTACTGCCTCCTGTGACGGCGAACCCCCAAGAATCACTTTGAGACTCCTATGGGGTCCTGTCGTACAGGACGGACGGATGCCAGAAATGGAGGAAGCAGAGAAGACTCTCTTTTGAATGTGATTGCCTTCATCTAAAAGTCGTATACTTATCATTTTTTGGAGATCTCTGCTCTAGCTTTTTAGCGCAAACAGAAACACGTCGTGAAAAACAAGTGTAAACAGCAACTGTGTGTCGCACGCTGGCTTCACGGAATGGCTGGTGCGAACGTTTGGCGATGGCGGCGGCGGTGGCGGCGATAGCCGGGCGGCTGACAGCAGGTGAGTTATTCGGCGGGCGATTAGATCGGCTGGCTGCCGCGACGGCAAACTAGATTGGCCCGCGCGGCCGCCGCCGATAATTTTTCGAATAAGATTAAATTATAACACATGTTTTATTCATTAATTTGGGGGGCAGGGGGGCAGCGAGCGTGTCACGCGGGCGCGGTATCTGTGTTTGAAAAATGGCCGATTCATTAGTCGTATCGCTGTGAATTAAGCGAATATATCGGCGGGCCGGATGAATAATGTATGTCCGGCACAGAGGCAGAGGAGAGGTGTGTGTGTGTGTGTGTCTGGGCTGCCTACGCGCCAGGGGCACCAGCTCCGGTGTTCGCTTGGGAGCCGGTTACGTTCAGGAATGTGTCCTGTTAACACTTCCGTTCATTCCCAATCACTTTTCTTTCGCAGTCTCGTTAGCTCTTGTGTTTTAACTCAATTTTTCTCCGGCCTTTATGTCTCCTCGCAGCTAACTTAACTTACAGGTTGTGGCCAAATTACACTCCTGGCCATTAAAATTGCTACACCACGAATATGACGTCTTACAGGCGCGAAATTTAACCGACAGGAAGACGATGCTGTGTTATGCAAATGATTAGTTTTTCAGAGCGTTCATACTAGGTTGGCGCCGGTGGCGACACCTACAACGTGCTGACATGAGGAAAGTTTCCAACCGATTTCTCATACACAAAAAGCAGATGACCGGCGTTGCCTGCTGAAACGTTGTCGTGATGCCTAAGGCGGCGAAATGCGTACCATCACGTTTCCGACTTTGATAAAGGTCGGATTGTAGCTTATCGCGATTGAGGTTTATCGTATCGCGACATTGCTGCTCGCGTTGGTAACGATCCAATTAAGGTTAGCACAATATAGAATCGGTGGGTTCAGGACGACAATACGGAACGTCGTGCTGGACCCAAAACGGCCTCATATCACTAGCAGTCGAGATGACATGCATCTTATCCGAATGGCTGTAACGGGTAGTCCAGCAACGTCTCGATCCCTGAGTCAACTGATACGGACGTTAGCAAGACAACAACCATCTGCACGAATAGTTCGACGACGTTTGCAGCAGCATAGACTATCAGCTCCGAGACCATGTCTACGGTTACCCTTGACGCTGCATCACAGACAGTAGCGCCTGAGATAGTGTACGCAACGACCAACTTGGGTGCACGAATGGCAAGACTTGATTTTTTCGGAAGAATCCAGGTTCTGTTTACAGCCTCATGATGGTCGCATCCGTGTTTGGTGACATCGTGGTGAACGCACATTGGCAGCGTGTAATCGTCATCGCCATACTGGCGTAGCACCCGGCGTGATGTTATGGGGTGCTATTGGTTACACTTCTCGGTCACCTCTTGTTCGCATCGACGGCTCTTTGAACAGTGACCGTTACATTTCACATCTGTTACGACCCGTGGCTATACCCTTCATTCGATCCCTGCGAAACCCTACATTTCAGCACGATAATGCACGACTGCATGTTGCAGGTCCTGTATGAGCCTTTTGGATACGGGAAATGTTCGACTGCTGCCCTGGCCAGCAAATTCTCGAGATCTCTCACAAATTGAAAACGTCTGACCAGTGGTGGCCGAACAACTGGCTCGTCACAATACGCCAGTCACAGCTGCTGATGAAGTGTGGTATCGTGTTGAAGCTGCATGGGAATCTGTACCTGTACAGACCATTGAAGTTCTGTTTGACTCAGAGCCCAGGCGTGACAAGGCCGTTATCACGGCCAGAGGTGGTAGTTCTGGGTACTGATTTCTCAGGGTCTATGCACCCAAATTGCGTGACAATATAATCTCATGTCAGTTGTAGTATAATATATTTGTCCAATGAATACCCGTTTATCATCTGCATTTCTTCATAGTCTAGCGATTTTAATGGTCAGTAGTGTAATATGAGCACCATGCAGTAATCTTGCTACGCACGTGTTGAGACTAAGAGTCGACAGCAATGGGCAATCGACGTACCAAATCTCGGACGTTAGTTCGCAGTATGTTATACTTTTTGTTCTGCAAATGGTAGGAGAAATGCGTTTTTCTGCATTACAGTATCCAGACAGCTTTGATACACCGTTTCTTTCCATCTCTAGGAAGAAGCCCAATCAGATGATTAGCATTTTCGATAGCTAATAAGTGCTTCGCATGCCCTGTGAACTGCTTACAAATCAAATGTTTGTAGTTCCTTGGTTATTAGTCCCTAGCTTACAAACTACTTAAATTGAATTAAACTAACCTAAGGACAACACACACATCCGTGCCCGACGGAGCTCTGAGTCCTTCGGTGGGTCGGCCGGCCGGTCCGTAGCGTGAAGCCTTAGACACGCAGCTTCTTCCACATCTGGCGCTAAAGGAATTTTGTATTCCGGAAATAAACGTGCCAACACGAATGTTATCGCTCTGACCTCTGCCGTGCGAAAGACGCCAACTGAAATAGACAAAAACAAAACATACCCAGTCGATAAAGGTACTTTGTTTTTAATTTATAGCGCGTTTCGGTGGCTTCGTCCGTCTTTCCGTGAGAGTACCAGTATTTTGACGCTGAGCGCGCAACGATATTGAAATGTCTGTGCATATCGTCTTCCTCACTTTGTCCATCCTGTCTCGCTGTTCCTGATCATTTCCTCCTCTTCTATCTCTACGTCAGTTTCGTCGCCCTCCTCTATTTTCACTTACTCCCCCGCAACCTGGGGCCTTGTTTAGTGTTAGGTTCAAAATCTCGTATTTACGAAAGTTCTTCAGCTCACAAAAGCGTTGCATTTTATAAGTGCGTGCAAAATTGCGCCAAAATTTCCACGCCATTTGTGAAAAATTTTCCGAAATGTGAGATTTTTGTATTTACGTAGCATATGTAGATGTTCCCAAATGCAGCTCTAGGAAAGATGTTGACGAAATGTTTTAATGATTTGCCCCTGAATCTTTGTATACTTGATTTTTCAATATTTGACATGAGGATTTTGGAATGCGATAACATTGTTGCAAAACACACATTATTTTTTTCGTTTTCCGTGCTCCTTAATTGCACAAAACACGCCTTTCATTTTGTTGCAATGGACGGAAATACACCCCCACCAATACAGACACCCACACCCCCACCGACACACACACACACACACACACACAGAGAGAGAGCAATAGATGTATATAAACATTCCTACGTTAGAAAGCAAGGTTGTGACAATATTTTAAAGCAAGGAGATTGAGGTGTAGCGCGTTTACACTTTCATCACTGCACATGGCGTGTTGCAAAGCTTTGTCCGTCTTCCGCTGGGATTAGCAGTGCTTTAACCAATGATATAGGAATGTAAGGAGTTCAGACTCTTCGTTATGAACGCTTGGAAGGGCAGGGAGGGAAGGAAAAATTAGTTTTAAGAGAGTGGTTTGAACTGAAAGTCTCTCCCGTATCTTCTGCTCTTTCCACTGAGTGATCTGCGTTACTATATATACCGAGTAACTGAATTCGGCTGTAAGGAAACGGCAGCACCAGTGAGGCTACCCTGACTGAAAGGCAAAGACCCTGAGGAAAGTTGTCCACCAACCTGTGACTCTCAAGTTTTGCTCCGCAGAGCAGAAAATGGACGCCAGTCTTTGGTTCTTGATCTCGACGCTGTCAGGTTAATTAGCCACCTAACAGGTGGATATCACTCTGTTTTTATTAACGCAGAAGTGCAGAAGCTGCAAAGTGAAAACTTTAACTTTTGATTTGAACTGTTCCTGTCTAATATTGCAATTATGTTGGGTAATTTTTGTCCGTCTATGCAACTACAAATGAGATGCGACTTTCTTTACCAGACGCGTTTCGTTTTAGCGACAATGAAACATCTTCAGTGGTGTGCAACGATAGATATCTACAATTTGTTTTCTTTCTTTTGTGTCGGAAACAGGTCCTTAGCAAAACATGTAAAGGACAGTTTTATTACTTACGGAAATTTTAGTCTTTGTTTTGGCATTATATAATAGAGTGCTGATTTTGTGTCATGCTGCTCCGCAGATTCTTCTTTCTGCATCAATATTTTTCGCGCTGATTACGACTTTACTGATGCGCTGTTCATAATTATGTTTTTCACAGATCAGACCTATCTGTTGTTTTGAATGTGAGTCCGCAAAAATGTATTGTTGTAGTGTTGCCAACATCGCAGTTGCAATTTCCGTGTTTTTTTTAATTTTTTTTTTTTAATTTTGCTGATTTATATTAAATTATGTTTGTTAATACCCGCTCGATTAGCCGTGTTTCTTAAGGCAGTTTTCCACATCCCCCAAGGCGGATACCGGGATGGTCCTCAAGTCCCGCCTCAGTTACACGATTCGCTAACATCTCGTAACGCTGCACAGTTTCGCACACATAGCACTATACGCAGACGCTTGGGGTACACATTTCCTCGCGCGGGGCGTGGGGTGGCACTGGAAGGGCATCTGGCCGTCCCTTGTGTACTAACGCGCCAAATCCGGAATTAACGAAGCTGACCTGTGTGTGCGGGAAGATAGCTGAAGAGAAACAGAGTAAATTATGTTAATCCTGTACTGTATTGATAACTGATGTAGGGAAATGGAGTGATGACCAAATTACACATCCGTGTGATGAGTGTTGTGTGTGTGTTGGGGGGTGGGGGTGGGGGGGGGTTGGCACAGCGCAGACACAGATGACTGTGACCGGTCACCTCTTTCTTTTATGTAACTAGGTTTTCCGCTCTTTACTTTCTTTCTGGTTGTCCAGTCCTTGCCATCAATGGGTGAATTCAATAAGAATAGTCATTCAAAATAGCTATCAGCCGTTTAGGTTCTGTATCAGTAGGGTTGTAGTGTCTCTAAATACTTGTCAAATGACCCTAAATTTATTCTGGTCAACTGCAACGGATAACGACTTTAAACATGGACCTAGTCGTCTGTTAGTCACTTTGCTAATCATTTCGTCTAAACTATATGATTCTTATTTCACTCACTGACATGGAAAAGATTATCCTTTGGCTCACTAATCCTCATATGACCTGTAGGAGATAGCTGCGTTGTTCAATAAAGTAGAAGGGAGTGGCATTTGAATATACTTTTTTCCTCTACACATTTTCAAAGATTTACCCTCTCACATTTAACAAAAACTAACAACACTTATATATTATTAACAACATATTTAGTCTCCTAAAT
Source organism: Locusta migratoria (assembly GCA_026315105.1). Taxonomy (NCBI): domain Eukaryota; kingdom Metazoa; phylum Arthropoda; class Insecta; order Orthoptera; family Acrididae; genus Locusta; species Locusta migratoria. Next base: position 479,302,490 of record CM048748.1, read on the forward strand.
CAGTGACTTAAATTTCCTTCCTCTTACTATACTAAAAATTACGGTGGCAAGGGGGTGAGAAGGAATGCTTATCGTACACACGCGTATCTCGACCCATTCGCGTTGGCACGCTGCGTTTACTTTCACATGCATATGCCTTACGAAAATGTTCGAGAATCGGCAGAGAGCTGTAGTTTCAATGAAAAGTTGCGTAAACTTAATAAAAATTCCTCTTGTTACTTAACCATGCAAGCAGATGAGAACACTGAACTTAATTTCATACTAAACATTTCCAACTAACGACAAGAATCATGTACTTTAGACGAAATGATTAGCAAAGTGACTAACAGGCGACTAGGTTCATGTTTAAAGTCGTTATCCGTTGCACTTGACCAGAATAAATTTAGGGTCATTTCACAAGTATTTACAGGCACTACTAACCTACTGATTCAGAGCTAGGCGACTGATAGCTACTTTGAATGACTATTCTTATTGAATTCAGCCATTGATGGTAAGGACTGGACAACCAGAAAGAAAATAAATAGCGGGAAATGTAGGTATATAAAAAGAAAGAGGTGGCCGCTCAACTGAGCAGTGGCTTTAGAGTGGGAAGCAGAGTGAGTGGAAGGCTATAATCAGTGGTGGCTGGGGGTGACCTTTATTAAAAACACACATCACCTACTGGGTATTAATTTTATTTTCAATTTTTTGCTTAACAGTAGTGTGGAAGTAACAGTAATGTTGATATTCTGAGTGGTGAGTGTTTCTGTTAGGGGGATAGTGGTGGGAACGACTGGACAGTCAATGTGATGTGAGTGGTAGCATGTAGAGTAAGATATGGGAGCAAGAGGTGCTTTGAGGGTTGGGGGCATGGAGAGTTTTGTTTGTGGTGAGTTGTAGGTGAAATGAAGGAGTACTAACGAAGTTGAACATGGGTGTAGTGAATATTGTAAATTTAGGGGTAATGTAAACTGTCCCCTAATTATGGTTTTTCACGGATCAGACGTATTTGTTTTGAATGTGACTGAGTCCGCACAATGACTTGTTGTAGTGTTGTCCACATCCTTTGTTTAATTTTACTGCTTTATATTCAATTATGTTAATACCCGCATGGTTTATATATATATATATATATATATATATATATATATATATATATATATATATATATATATATATATAAAGGAATAAAAGAATGTCTATGACATATTTCAGACGAAAAACCGTCTCAGGGCTTCTGAATTTATACTTGAATTGATATGTTCCAGTACACTTTTATAAAAGACATTAGTATTATACAAGCGACCGGTTCGAACACCGGGTCTGTCCGTGATGACTGCGAGCCGCGGGGGAGTAGCCGAGCGGTCTAAGGCGTGCGGTTGCTCGCCGTCGGAGGTTCGAGTCCTCCCCGGGGCATGTGTGTGTGTTTGTGTGTGTTGTCCTTAGGTTAGTTTACCTTAGTTTAAGCAGTTCGTAAGCTGCGGACTGATGACCACGCAGCTTGGCCCGGTAGTGTACAATCGTGTGAACGTTTTGACGACTGCGACCCCGCAGTGAGCAGACAGCGAGTTCCCCTGAAGCTGCCGGGGCGCCGAAACGTGACCGAAGCGCTTCGCGCAGCTCTCCGTGTTACTCGCGTTTATTAATTCACATTTCTTAAAGAGTCCGGAGACGCAGAACGCTAACTCACCATTGATGATGATGGCCTGGGATCGCGTTCGGCCTGCCTGGTGCCAGTCTTTTATTTGACGCCGCACGGGCGACTTGCGCGTCGACGGCGGTGAGAAACGATGGTGAGGACGACACGACGCCCAGCCCCGAGTGGCGAGAATCCCCAACCCGACCGCGAATCGAACCCGGGACCCGTGCGTGGCGAATGCCGCGCTGCCCACCGGACTACGCAGGCGGACGCTCACTGTTGAGAGAGTGCTTCTTATCACAAGCGAGTGAATTCAGTGGCAAAAATATTTAAGTACGGTTAACTGTCCCTACGCTTACAAACTATTGAAACTAACTTTAACGTAAGGACAGCAAGCACACCCATGCCCGAGGATGGTCTTGAACGTCCGACGGGGAGCAACCGCGTCGCGTGCTCCGCAACAAAGCGTCCTAGAGCGCTCGTCGGAGTAGCCGAGCTGTCTTGGAGCGCCACGTTACGGATCGCGCGGCCTCCCGCGTCACAGATACGATTTGATGCTTTAGAGCGCTCCGCCATTCCGCTGCGGCTGACGTTAACTCGAGAGGAGTTCGGAACTGGCGCCTAGCCTCCCCGTGCACAGTAGAGAACTAGACTTTGGGCGGAACAGCACCTACTCTGCCACTTGCTATCGGTACCTCAGACCGCTCTGCGCCAGCAACATACAGCTCTGCTCTCACTCGCTCTAACGAAAGTGAACGCGATGGTGCACAATGACTCGACGTTGTCGGTTTCCCAGAAAAGAGATAAATACAGGAAATGTCTCGTGAAGATAGAGCAAACAATCCGAAGTGCTGCGTAAAGAAAAGCATAAAATTTAATGGTGCGTTTAGATTTTCTTATGTGCATTCTGGAAAGACAGGCCGTGAAACGTAGAGCAGAAGACATGTGGTCTTAGAGGCATCTACTAATGTTTTTATAATGACGTGTCGAGTTGTTCTATTGAAGGACACGGTTCCATTGTGAGATGGTTCCGACGAAGGAGGAGTTGGACGAGGAGGCGAATGTTACCGGCGCAGAGCGGCCCTGCGCTAACGACCGGCTGGCGTGCCGGCCACGGGAACACCTCGCGACCGCGGCCGCGGCTCATTAGCTACCGGCTCCCACCGGCCGCAGGGCAGACTTTTAGGCTCCTTAAGGGCCGGAGGCGGCGACACGAAAGCCTCTCTGCGATACCGCCGCCGGTGTGACTTGTCTATCCGAGACTTCCGCTTTCTGAGGTACCTTCCAGGCAGCGCCCAGCGGCTCCTGCCGCCTAATTAGTCGACCAAACACGCAGTTCCTATTATAAAGTCTCTGGAAAGACGTAATTTCGTGTCTCGCTGCCTCTGAATCCATATTTTCATCTACTTTAAGCTCCACAAGTTACTGAATGGCATGTGGAGAACATGTAGTGGAATTGCAAATCGACGGATAGGTAAAATACAGTGCTTCGAAAGAATCTACCAAAGTACAGTGCTGCGATTGTAACATATCATAGACTGTTGTTGTCGTAAAGAGATTACATAATAAGTACAGTGCTTCGAAAGTATCTACCAAAGTACAGTACTGCGATTGTAATATATCATAGGTTACTGTCATCTCAAAGAGTTTACATGATAAATACAGTGTATCCAAAGCATCTAACAAAGTACAGTACTGCGATTGTAATACATCAGAAAACGATATCTATCAAAGACATTGGTTGATTATTCTGAGGCTATTGTGATTTTTATTTATTCTCGTTCCCCGGGAAGGGGGTCTTCGGTTTCTGATCATAATGGGATTAGGCTCGTTTTCCGTTAATGGGACAGAAAAGCTATTATTCGATTTGTATCAGATGTAAAAAATATAATAAAAGATAGTGTCAAACATAAGTTGCCGTCACGCATTTATTTTCTATGGAGAATAATTGCATCAAGAAACAAGCCACCCTCATAGCGACTCTCCATACATAATTAAGATGAGAATTCAGATTGGGACCGAAGCACAGACTGTGATCGGAGTCACGGTCTGTGGGCAGTCATTCATTGTACTTCAATGATCACAACTGTACATACCTTACGAGGTTGTTCCACGATGTTAACATTTGCAGAGAGAGTACAAATCATTTCCTCATACTATGAGAATCATAGAAATGTTAAAGGTTGTCATAGATATCGTAATCTGTTCCTCGATAGAATTGTTCTTTCTGCTGCGGCAGTTCGCGGCATAGTCCAACTGTTTAGTGAAACTCTAAGTGTTGAACCTAGAAATAGAGTCCGACGACTATTTGTTTAAGATATTACCGCTTTTCAGCAATTTTCAACTAATTTTTATTTTTTGATATTGCAACTCAATCCATCAAGAAAAACAGAAAATATCTCCTATAAAAGCTACCTATTTTTGACGGAGAATCGTAATCTGCATTCATAAATAAGGACTGTTATTTAATATTTCAAGTAATCCCCATTCCTACCCTCGGAGTGCTGCAGAAAAGGTTGGGGTCGAGTTTCATATTAATTTATTGTCCTTATCAAGGTGAACAACTTTTATTACAACTTTACAACTTTTTTAATCCAATTAGTATTTTTCCAAATATTTCGAAAAACATCTATCTTATAACGCACACACGTGGCTTTTATACAGACCTAACCATAACAACTTAATGTCAAATACATCAGTGCAATATAGTTTTTCACATCAGTGCCACATAGTGTGAAAGAAGGACGACTTAAAGAAATGTAGGCGCAGTGGAGCGGTCGAGCGGGGCGCGCCGCGGCTTACGGTCGGAGGTTCGAGTCCTCCCTCGGAGACGGGTGTAATTGTCGTCCTAAACATGTTAGTTCTTAGTAGTTTGTAATCATAGGGACTGTTGACCATAGTAGTTAAGTATCGTAGATTTACAAACATTTGAAAGAAATCTAGGAAAACGGAAGTACCACAATACTTAAGGACAAGATTTGTATGCCGCGTTGGATTAGCCGTGCGCATTGAGGCGCCATGCTGCGGTTCGCGCGGTCGTTCACCGTAGGGGGTTCGAGGCCCCCCTCGGGCATGGGTGTCTGTGTTGTCCATAGGTTAGTTTCCTTAGTTTAAGTACTTTACAAGGTACGGACTAATAACCCAGCACTTGAGTCCGATAGATTTACAAACGTTTCAACATTTGAACAAGAGATGTATACGCATACAAAAATATTGCATGGTATTTCTATTTGACATATACAAAATTGAAAGTAATCTGCGTATGTATAGAGTCAACTATTTTCTGTGTTTTAATAAAAAGAATGAATGCTCCACTGATGATTCTGCAACTGCAGTGATACCTATCTGGGTAAAAATAAAAGTACAGCTCAAGAAATACTCTCACAATACAATCTCATAGTTTACGTCACAGTTCGGGAAATCTTAGCATCGAATCGTTATTGAGATGAAGTGATTGTTGGTACTATTTTATCAATATGTTTTAGCGTTTTTGTATGCGCTGTAGATAATTCTACACGTAATAAAAAAATTGCTGGAGATACTGTTTCATTTAAAGGAATAAAAGGCCCACTTATGATGTTGCAACTGCAATGAAACAAAAGTAGCTACAACTTAAGTTTAGGTCAGGAAGTAATAGAGCAAGTTAGAGCTTTCGAATATTCGGGAAACATAATAACGGAAGGTATGAGATGCCACAAGAAAGTGAATACCGTACAGCAATTTCCAAGGAGGCATTTAATAAAAAGAGGAGGCTTCTACGTGTGTATGGACACGAATCTGAGGTAGACACTGACAAAGTATTTTATATGGAGTGTTGGCGCTAAGGCATGGACACTAAGAAAACAGGACGAAATAAGATCAGAGACATTTGAGACGTGGTCTTGGAGGAGAATGGGTGTGTTAAAGTGGGCACACAAAGCTAGAACTGAGGAGATATTGCGAAGAGTGGGAAATTTTAAGAGTAATCAGACAGAGGAAACGTAATTGAGAGGAACAGAAGCAAAGTGTTATAAGTGCACTTCAGGTAATTTTGAGATAAATGGCTTTGAGGTTCACTTGGTTATAAGAAAATCAGTTTCGATGGCACAACATTGTTAACTGTACAGAGATACACTATAGAATGTAAGTTTTCTGTAGGCAAAAATGACACAAGTTTGTACCACCATTCTGGGTAAAAAAAAGGGGCTAAGAGCACTTATATTATTTTGATATAGAAAAGACGTAGCGGAGAAGTATTTTAGGTGCACGTGAACACATTAATAATTTTTTATGCACTAAATATTACACATTTGAACATTTTAAATAAGATAGGGTAATATATAAGTCGTAGTCATTGTCCAGAATGTCACTAGCCACACCTGTTAAATCTTCTGCGCCTGTTGCTGCTCCCCTAGACTTGTCAACACAGTCCTCATTATCGTGACGACCTCCTGCCTCTCCATGTTGTCCTGCCCCCCGACATCCTGAGCTTCTTTTCCTTGAAGATTGTTCCTCATACTTCAGATTATCAAAGAAAGAGTGGTGAATAGGGGCAATGAAGCATTTCAGCTCTTGCGGTTCTCCCACTTTGCAGACGTTATGGGTAACTGAGCACTGCACGGTGTATTCAGCATAAACCGGGGAGGCCCCCAGGAGGTCGTTTGGACGAGCCAGCTGTATAAAATTCAGCAGCCTCATTGAACGAATTCTTAAGATGCATGATGGGTGGACGGTTCCTCTTTACGTGAATCTACATCTACAGGTAGAAAAATGAAAACGGATTTAAAAGTACATTATATATCTACATCTACATACATACTCCGCAATTCACCTAAGGTGCGTGGCGGAGGGTACACTGTACCACTACTAGGCATTTTCTTTCCTATTCCACTCCCAAATTGAACGAGGAGAAAAAGAATGCCTATATGCTTCCGTACGAGCCCTAATTTCTCTTATCTTGTCTTTGTGATCTTTACGCGAAATGTAAGTAGGCGGCAGCAAGATCGTACTACACTCAGCTTCAAATTCCGGCCCTCATAAATTCACGAGCCGGAGCATTTCCGTGACACTCGCGCATTGGTCGAACCTACCGGTAACGAAGCTAGCTGCCCAATGACAGCCACCAGCCGGCTGGAGCGGATGTCCGCGCCCAGTGGACGGCAGTCTGGCGGCTCTGACAGTCCCAACAGGTTACACCACAAGCATCGGCATGTCGATTGACAAACAGTAAGAATTTTGTTGCAAAAGACTGCCTTCAGCATCATTACAGGGGTATGCCCCACGGGAGGTTTCAGATGCAGACCTGTCGTTTGCTACGGCACCCTCTTTGGTTCCTCATAATTGTTTCCCGTCCTTTTAGTGTCAATCATCTTGTATTTTCTGCGTCCTCTGATTCTCCTCCTCCTCCTTCTTCTATTCACTGTTCTCCCACAGCATCCATGGAGATCAGAAGCAAAGTGATATAAGTGACTTTTCAAAAAAAAAAAAAAAAAAAAAAAAAAAAAAAAATTATATATATATATATATATATATATATATATATATATATATATATAATCAGATAAGTGCACAGGTACGTTCTTGGACACTATTTCTGCTGTGAGAAAAAGTATTACAAGCGCCGCTCCATTCAGAGCTGCACTCTGCTATCTGAGCCGTGCGGGAGTAGCCGAGCGGTCTGGAGCGCCACGTTGCGGATCGCGCGGGCGCGGCCTCCCGCGTCGGAGGTTCGAATCCTCCCTCGGGCATGGATGTTTGTTTTTTCTTTAGTCTAAGTTAGTTCATAAGTAATTTCTAAAGTTAGGAACTGTTGCCCCGCAGTTAAATCCCATTAGCTTTAAAAACATTTGAACATTTTTGTTATCCGAATATGCGTAACTAATGAGGAAGTACTGAATAGAATTAGGAAGAAAAGGAATTTTTGGCATACCTTGATTAAAAGAAGGAATCGATTGGTAGGACCAATTCTTAGACATGAAGGAATTGTGAATTTAGCGTTGGAGGGAAGTGTGTGGTGTAAAAACCGCAGAGGAAGACCAAGAGATGGAAACAGTAAGCAGATGATTCAAACAGATATAGGTTGCCATTCTTATGTGAAGTTGAAGAGGCTTGCTCAGGATAGGGTATTGTGGAGAGCTGCATCAAACCACTCTCCGGACTGAAGACCACAACAACAACAACAATTAAAAAATAAAAAGAATAGCTGCAAAACTGCGCATGTGCATAGCTGCTCCACATAGGAGGGGAGAAGAAGAACACAGATAGAAAGCGCTCAGAGGAGGTGATGGACGGAGACAGACCGTGAACAGAGAGAGGAAAACGAAGGAGAGATGGACGAAAGGAAGTAAACAGCCGGGGTGCGACGCCGGGCTCTCAGCTGGTACGTGACATATGTGCAAAAATAGCCGTACGGTGCTGACGTCAACACACTCAACAACCTTTGAAAGGCTTTTAATAGTCTTTATGTATATATTTTATGCTGAACTGCCTCCGAGCCTATCAGATAGGCGATATTTGCTGTTTGCTGAGCAGTGTGTGCACGACAATAATGACAGAAATCGCCGTGCGTTTGGCAGTGACGCGGCCTGCAGCCAGCAGGTAGCAGGTAGCAGGTAGCTGGCCGTTCACTCGTCAGACGCGGCACAAAGCCGCCGCTCGTCGGCTCGTCGCGGCGCCGTCAATACTCGGCTGACAGCGCGTGGTTGCCGTTCGGCCTATGCAAGCAGCGCGCACATCTATTACCTCCGTGTACACAATCCTCTGCTGTGGCCCTGTCACAATTACGCTTTCATGCCGGAGAGACAGATGACATTTCGGGCTTACCGAAATTCTGGGTAACCATCTCCGTCCTTTTCTTTTTGTTTCGGAACTGTGTTCTTCTGTCATAGGACCAGAGGCGTGTAAAAATATACCTGTGCCAAGGCCCTAGGGTGTGCTTTGTAGAACAAGCAAAGAACTACCCATAGGTGGGATGATAGTTGATTGATTTTGTAAACATGACTCAAAATAGTTTCATAACGGGTGCTCAGTTAAGACTAGACAGGCATGCAGATTATTTACTGATTGTACATTTAAAAAAGCATTTAGCTGCTTCGCACAAATGTACATCGCGCTTGGATAAGTGCATAAGACATCAAGAAACCTGCAAGCATGCGCAAGATTAAAATTTAAGTTCGTCGAATATTTATGTGGTACTGAAGACAACTTTGTACTCTGATACAGCCTTGGCTATATGGCTGGATAACAGCAACCGTATTTTCTGATTTAAAAAATAGTTATTTAGGCCCGCAAAGAAATAGCCGTCTCTTTTAAGAAACCATCATTTTAAGTAAACTGTGTTTTATCTTCTAATACAGCAACACTTGGTGGTTAATCTGGGAAAACGGTTGCTGTTATTCAGCCATCTTTATAATTGTAAATTACGAACGACTTAAATTGAAAAGATCCGATATAAAATATTGCAGATAGGCGAACCAAAGACTGCGTTTCATTGGCAGAACACCAAGAAGCTGCAACAGTTCTAATAAAGAAATTGTCTACACTGCACTTGCGCGTCCAGTTCAGGAGTGTTACTATGCATTGTGAGGCTCCTATTAAGTGAGACTGGTGAAGGATATACAGAAAGTTCAGGGAAAGGCAACTCGTTTTCTATTAACGCGATATAGAAGAGATAGTGTCACGGAAATGATGATCATTAAAAGGAAGGCGTTATTCGTCGCAGCAATATTTATTTGCGAAATTTCTTACATCAATTTTGTGTTCCAAATACGAATATATTTTGTTGGCACCCACCCACCGTAGGGAGACATGATCATCATAATATAAGAGAATTGAGATTGAAGACGGAAAGATTTGCCGCGAGGGAACAGCCAAGCGGTCTGGAGCGCGACGTTGCGTACCACGCGACCTCCCGCATCGGAGGTTAAAATCCTCCCTCGGACATGGATGTTTGTCTCGTCTTTAGAATAAGGTAGTTCATAAGTAGTTTGTAAGTTTAGGGACTGATGACCCCGCAGCTATGTCCCTTAAGCTTTACAAACATTTGAACGGAAAGATTAAGATGATCTTTTTACCGCAAGCTATTAGAGAACTGAAGGGTAGATAAATATGACAAAAGGAGTTTGATGAATCCCTTGGCATGCACTTCAATTTGATTTTCGGAGTATTTATGTAGATGTACAAGAAAGAATATAGTGGAGCCATTAATGAATAATGAAGAAGCTGTCTTACGCTTGACATGACTTTCATTTAGATCTCTAATATGACTCATCTCACTACTCCAAGAAGATAGAACAATTTTCTCTCCAGACGACAATGCCAGAAGGTAGAATTAAAAATGATCTTGCTACTGAGTATTGTTTCTCGATGAAATTATTGAAGCTGACGTATGAAACGATAGTAAGTGGCGAATTCATGCATAGTTTTAAGCATTAAGAATTGACGTGTTAAAGTTGTAAGTGGACTACACGAGTTTAGAATAATGAGCAACTGACAGCTCCTTCAACCTGCTTTACCCACTGTGGTGCTTGTTGACAGCTGACGTGCTGCAACTCCTTTCCTCCAGTCAGAGCGCTCATCTTCACCGTTCCCTGTTTCTAAACTTCCACAGTACTTGCCAATTCACTTCCATTTCCCTGTCTGACGCTCTAGCTTTGTTTTGATTGTGAGTCACAGGTCTGCCCTTTTCATTTCGCATTTTATCACTAAATGATGTTGTTTGTTGTTGTTGTGGTATTCAGTTCGCAGACTCATTTGATGCAGCTCTGCACGCTACCCTGTCCAGTGCAAGTTTCTTCATCTGATAATAGTACTGCAACCCACATCCTTTTGAATCTGCTTACTGTATTCGTCCCTCTGTCTCCCTCTACGATTTTTACCTCACACACTTCCTTCTCATGATAAGAAGACGATTCGTTGATGTCTCAGAATGTGTTCCCCCAACCTATCCCTTCTCTTAGTCACGATATGCCACAAACTCCTTTTCTCTACAATTCTGTTGAGCAACTCCTCATTAGTTACGTGATCTACGTATATAATTTTCATCATTCGTCTCTAGCACCACATTTCGAAAGCTTCTATCATATTTTTGTCTGAACTCTTTATCGTCCATGTTTCACACCCATACAATGGTACACTCCAGACAAATGTTTTCAGAAAGTACTTCCTAACATTTAAACTAATACTGGATGTCAAGAAATTTCGGTTCTTTAGACACGCTTTTCTTCCCATAGCCATTCTGCATTTTATATCCTCTTTACTTCGGCCATCAGAAGTTATCTTGCTACCAAAGTAACAAAACTCATCTACTACTTTCATTGTCTGATCACCTAATCTAATTTTATCAGCATCGCCTTATTTTCTGACAATGCTTCCCATTACCTTTGTTTTACTCTTGTTAATGTTCATCTTATATCTTTCTTTCAAGATATTGTTCATTCCATTTAATTGCTCTTCCAGATCCTTTGCTGTTTCTGACAGTACTAGCATGAGAATTAAAATACAGAATTTTGTGTTTGTTCTACAGTTTTGTTGATTTAAAAGATTTGCATACAGAAAAATAAATTATCTTCTTTGATGGAGAAATTATTGTAAATAAGTATTGAAATGAAATCTGTAAATTAATAGTACTGCAAAAGGAAACATAGATACTACACATGAAGAAAGAGTGCATATATAAATTCTTACAACAATGACTACAGTGAATGAAATAAAATTAAATAAGAATCTAATGTTTGAACGGTTGTTCAAACGACAAGGTGACACAAAATGTATGAAATACAGAATATATATTAGAAAGACATTGCAAATAATGAATTTGTTCTACCAAGAAGCGACGGAAGAATTAGTTAACGTGACAGAATTACTATGTCACATTCTTTCACAGCTTTGTCAATGTACTGATTGAACAACATTGGTAGGGACTGATGACCCCGCAGTTAAGTCCCATAGACTATACAAGCATTTCTTTCTTTCTTTTTTTTTTTTTTTTTTTTTTTTTTTAAACTACATTGGGGGAATACTACAAACCTGTCTTAAACCATACCCAACCGTTTCGACGCTTTCATGCCCCTCGACTCTAAATGATAACCATACAAAAATAAATAAATAAATAAGAGAGAGAGAGTACTTGAAGTACCTGACACTGAGGACAAGACGCACTCGCCGGCCACGCCGCCGCTACCTGCTGCCGTGCCAGTGGCTGGCTAGGGTCGCCTGTCGGGCCGTTGGACGGCCTTTAATCAGCCTTTTGAAGGCACACACAGAAAGAAACTCCGTCTCGCCTCGCCTCGCTTATGGAATCTCGACTGGAGATGTGCTTTCGCTGCCAGCATTTCGTCTTTAATTAACCGGGAGGACTGGGGCTCGACTGCCTGCAGGCGACGGCGACGCCCGGCGGACCGCCGCCCCATCTGGCGGGGGCGGCAGACTTCCGAGGCCCGCGGCGGCCGCCACCCTGCAAATCGACATCCTGATTGCGCCTCCCCCGACGCCCGCTTGCAGTTATTACGCACAAATAAAGCGCGCCCCGCCACCTGCTTCCCGTCTGCACCTCCTGCCTAGGGGCCGTATCCCCATCTCACTCGCCAGCCTTGCACTGCGAAAGACGCCTTACGCTGTGTGTCACGTTACTGTGCAGTCTCCAGCAGTGTACACGGTAGACGGAAGTGTGAACATCGAACTACTAGCAGCGTATATACATTTTTCTACCGTGGGAGAGGGATGGGGAGAATCAATTCTCTCAGAGGAAGCGAGGGTCCGTCGACAGCGTGGTCGTTAGAGACGGAGGTCACGCTCCGATTGTTGGGGTTAGGGACGTAAAGGAAATCGCTGTGCTCTTTCTTCATTCTCGACATGCCGCCTCACGTTGTGTGGCGGGGGATACTTTGCGTACCTCTGTCTATACCATCAATTCCAGTGGTTTATATTAGATTAATACTTGTTCCTAAGATCATATATACGACATTCCGTAATAATGAGGAAACTGCCAGTTTAGCAAATCGTGTCTATACGTGACAATCAATATTTTAAGGATTTTATATTTCCTTTATTTTCTTCTTTTTTTTATTATTATAAGTTTTATCTAAAATTTCAGCTAAAGTGTAGAAGGAGATGCCATTCAGAAATTCCTTTAAATTCATTTTAAATACCTGTTGGCTATCTGTCAGACTTTTGATGCTAATTTGTAAGTGACCGAATACTTTTGTGGCAGCATAATCCATCCCTGCCGCGGCGGAGTGGCCGAGCGCATTGAGGCGCTATGCTACGATGTGCCAGGCCTTTCCCCGTCGGGGGTTCGAATCCCCCCTCGGTCCGTCTTTAGTATAAGCTAGTTGATAAGTACTTTCTAAGTTTATGGACTGATGACCCCGCAGTTAAGTCCCATAATCTGTACAAACATTTGAATTTAATTCACCCCTTTCTGTGCCAAAGCTACAGTTAACCCTCCTCCTACTGTTGTAGCTATGCACACTGTTATTACTTTTGAATTGGATGGGATTGTTGTAACACATTTCATGAGTGAATATATATTGTGAAGCTAAAGTGAAGATCACTAGATCCTTAAATAAATGTTTGCAAGATGATCTTGCGTGGGCTCCAGCAATTATTCTGATTACACGCTTTTGTGTATTGAATACTTTTTTACTCAATGTTGGATAGCCCCAGACTATGATCCCATATGAAAACAGTGAATAAAATATTAATAGTAAGCTAATTTACTGAGATGTATATCACCAAATTTTGTAATGACTCTGATAGCATAAGTAGCTGAATTGAACGTTTCAGCAGATCTTCAATGCGTTTCTTCCAGTTCAATTCCTCGTCAATGCGAACACCTAAAATTTTTGAATATTTTACCATAGCTACAGATTTACAATCAAAGACTAAATTTATTAATGACTTCATACCATTTACTGTTTGAAACTGTATATACTGGGTTTTATCAGAGTTTAATGAGAGTCCATTTGAAGAGAACCACTTAATAATTTTCTGAAATCATTTACAATTTCATCAGTTCATTCATGTTTGTCAGGCGTGATAGCTGACTAGCTTGGCAACTTTGTGAATATAGAATGCCAAGTCATTAATATATATTAAGAACAGCAAAGGACCCAACACCGATCCTTGTGGGATCTCATTTTTGATAACTCCCCAGTTAGAGGAATTAAATTGTTTGTTCTAGGTCATGTGAACGGCTTCTTTCAACGTTTTGCACTCTTCCTGTAAAGTATGATTTAAACTATTTGTGCACTGTCCCACTCATACCAAAATACTTATTGATCCCAGAAAATGTCATTACCTGTATGCCTCCTTGTGAGCACTGATGTCTCTGATCATGTCCTTGTGGTCACTTCCCGAGATGTAAGTAGAAGCACTCTTGATCAAATGTGCGCTCTCGGAACTGTGACAGGAACCGGTACGCGATGCAAAGCCTCTCTCTCTTAGCAGACTGCCACTGTAGTTACGTATCAGCTCTGACGCTTCCGCGCCTACTAAATGAGCCCGTAACGGAGCGCCTTTGTCTGTGTCGGATCTTCTCTATGTCTTATATCAACGCCACCTGCTACGGATCCCACAGTAATCAACAATACTCAAGCGCTGGCTGAAAAAAAGTTTTTGTGTTTTGTAACGTAATTAACTTGTTGGCGGACTACACTTCCTGTAGATTCTTCCAGTGAATCTCAGCCTGGCATCTGCCTTACCCTCGATTGATTTTATAGTTTCCTTACATTTCAGATCGCCCCTTCTGTATACTCCCAGATATTTTATGCAAGTAACTTCCTTCAGTGTTTGTCCTTCAACTGCATAGTTATATATAACAATGAATACTTCTTTCTGTGTAAACGCAGAACTTTACACTATATTCTCTTAAGGTCTAGTTTCCATTGCTTGCACCATACGAAATACGTTGCTGATTCTCCTGCATTTCGTTACCCTTTACCGGTCTTGCGACTTCTCGGTAAATTACTGCACCATCCGTAAAAAGCATCATTGAATTTCCAATGTCACCTACGGGACCATTTATACTTTGTATACGTAGTGAAAAGAAACGGCCCTGCCGGCCGCGGTGGCCGAGGAGACTGAGGCGCTCCAGTCACGGTCTGCACGGCCACTACGGTCGGGGGTTCGAATCCCCGCTCGGGCATGGATATTTGTGCCGTCCTTAGTTGTAAGTAGTTCATAAGTAGTTTGTAAGCTTAGGGACTGATGACCCCGTAGTTAAGTCCCATAGACTCTACAAACATTTGAACATTTTTTTTAAACGGCCCTGTAACATTCCCCTGGGGCATGCCTGACATCACAGAACTGTCTGCAGACCTCTCTCCCTTTCCAGTGACATTCTGCGTCCCGTCAGCTAGAAACGGCTGTATGTTGTCGCACAGCTGGTCTGATATTCAGTATGCTCCCACTTTGTTCTTCAGGAGAGGGAGCGGAAAGGCGCCGAATGCCTTGCGGAAGTCAAGAAGCATGGCATCTTTTTTGAAACAATGTATACTGCAGCAGCCACTATTTACTGATATTTTAATTACACAACGCATTTCGGCAGCCAGCTGCAATCATCAGATGTATTTCACAGTTACAAGTTCATTATAGTTTGGTTTTCATTTATGTTGTGAGTGCCAGACAGTTTATGGTAGGATATTTTAACTTCTTCAGGAAGAGATAGCTATTTTTATATGTATGTTTCGTGCTCGTAATTCCTGGATTATTGTACTGCTGTATTTACTTACAGTTCTGTTGATAATCTAACATAAAATGTCAACATGTGTTGTTTATATAACTGTGGTCTTGTGTTTTGCGTGCCAGTTAATAAGATTATCTACAAAACTGTAATAATTACAACAGTCATCTAATCCAGAAGCTATAATCACGAAACATACATACTAAATTAGTTGTATCTTGCTGAATAGGTTAAAATGTCCAACCATAACCTCACTGGCACCCACAACACAAAACATAACCAAACAATAAAGCACTTGTAACTGTGAGATGTACCCGATGATGTGAGCTTGCTGCCGATAAGCGTCGTGCTAATTAAAATACATAAAAAAGAATTGACTGCTGCAGTATAAATTATTTCAAAAATGTTTATAATGCAGTCGCAAACGTCATATAAATCGACATAACATGGACAAATTTACGTTTAACATGACATCTGCCTCGTGTCCTGTATCCACCGTTTCGCGTGAGAGTAGCCGAGCCGTCCTCTGCGCCACGTTACGAATCACGCCGCCTCCCGCGGCCGAGGTTCGAATCCTCCCTCGGGCATGGATGTTTGTATTGTCTTTCGTATAAGTTAGTTCATAAGTAGTTCGTAAGTTTGGGGACTGATGAACCAGCAGTTAAGTCCCATAAGCTTAACGAACATTTGAACACGTTTTTTGTATATATCGTCATTTGGATCTCGTGGACGAATTGCGCGACTTGTGTTTCACAGATCGTTGCTTCGGGAAACCATGTTGATTCCGACAAAGGAGCTTTCCGCTGTACGTAATGTACACAATATTCGATCATAAAATGTGTTCCAAAATTCTGCAGCTAACCACTGTCAGAGATATGGACCTATAGTTTTCGCATCTGGCCGACGACTCTTGCAAGCGGGCATGTCCTGCACGTGATTGCAATCTCGAGGAACACTCGCTGCTCTAGAGACCCTTCTGTACGCTGCTGTAATGGGGGCCACGTACTTTGAATATTCCGTGTGAAACGGAAATGGTGCCGGTCCACCGGCATTTTCTCTGTTGAGCGACTTCAGTTTCTCTTCTATCCCTCTGACACTTATTTCAATTTCTTTCTTTTCGTCGTTATTACTATGGAATCGGCCAGGTATTTGCCTGGTGTGATTTGCGGAAACCACGCGACTACGAAATCATGGCCAAAGGCGGTTTTGAACCGACGTCATTCCGAATGCGAATCCAGCTAGTTACCACTGCACCATCTAGCGCGCTAGTTCTCTCAAGTCAAAGAAGTTCATTTGGATCAATATCTGAGATATCTTCATCTGAAATGTCAGGTCTTCTCATCGATTCAAACTGGAATATAAGTTGCATGTCAGAGATTAAAAATAAATTAGTTAAGTAGTTAAAAGAGTACGTTCAAAATATTCATACTTCACGACCGTTGCCGGGAACTGAAATTAATAGACTGGCGTGGTTGACAATTTTTGCTGCACAGGGATTCGAACCCGGTCACTTTACCCATTTGGGCTACCCAGGCACGTTTCCCGTCCTGACCGCAGGGCCGGAGCGGAAATCCGATCGAGCACAAATTTTCAACTTGATCATTCAGTTTCTTTCACTGCCCTGTGACAGTCCAGCTGTAGCACTACTCCGAACTCACAAATGTACGGTGGTGTCTCTTTCAAATGTTCAAATGTCTGTAAATCTATCGGACCAAACTGCCTGGTTATCAGTCCGTAGCTTACAAACTACTTAAACCTAGGTAAACTAACCTACAGACAAACACTCACACCCATGCCCCAGGGAGGACTCGAACCTCCACGGCGAGCAACCGTGCTCTCCGCAGCGAGGTGCCTTAGACCGCTCGGCTACTCCACCGCGGCAGGTGTCTCTTTCATCGGACATGTCCGGAAGTGCAGAGACCATATCAGTATGTGGCTTTGGCTTCGGGTAGGGAGACATCTATGTCCCTAACACTATTGATATAATCACGTCAAAGATGTTCAAAATGTTTGTTAAGCTTATGGGACTTAACTACGGGGTCATCAGTCCCTAAACTTACAAACCACTTACGAACTACCTTATACTAAGGACGGCACAAATATCCATGCCCGAGGGGAGATTCGAACCCCCGACCTTAGTGGCCGTGCAGACCGTGACTGGAGCGCCTCAGTCCCCGCGGCAACCGCGGCCGGCCGTCAAAGATGGATGGCAGGAAAACAGGGAAAGTAAATACAAATGTACGGGGAGCTATTGTAAGTTGGGGATATACCGGGTGATCAAAAAATCAGTATAAATTTGAAAAGTTAATAAATCATAAAATAATGTAGATAGAGAGGTAAAAATTGACACACATGCATGGAATAACATGGGGTTTTATTAGAAACGGGAAAAAATAAAAATAGTAAAAATAAATAAATAAAATAAAAGTTCAAAAAATGTCCGACAGATGGTAATGTTTCATTCTGAAAGAAGACGTTCTTTATATTAATTGCTCAATATGTTCACCATCATTCCTAAAAAATAGATGTAATCGAGGAATATTGTTGTGAAGAGCACTGCAAAGCGTGTCCGGAGTTATAGTGAGGCATTGGTGTCGGATGTTGTCTTTCAGCATCCCTAGAGATATCGGTCGGTCACGATACACTTGCGACTTCAGGTAACCCCAAAGCCAATAATTTCACGGACTGAGGTCTGGGACCTGGGAGGCCCGGCATGACGAAAGTGGCGGCTGAGCACACGATCGTCACCAAACTACGAGCGCAAGACATCTTTCACTTGTCTAGCAATATGGGGTGGAGCGCCATCCTGCATAAAAATCGTACGTTCCAGCAGGTGTTTATCAGCCAGGCTGGGGATGACGCGATTCTGTAACATATCGGCGTAGCTCTCACCCGACACGTTAGCAATTATGAAACCACAATCACGCAGTTCCTCGAAGAAAAAAGTCCCGATAACGGTAGATGTGGTTCTAATAAAACCCCATGTCATTCCAAGCATGTGTGTCAATATTTACCTCTCTATATTACCCCCTGATTTATTAAGTAAACAACTTAATACTGACTTTTTTATCACCCGGTATAATGTGATCAGATCAAGGACGAATCGAGGTATCAACCTTTTTTTATGTAACGCATAAATTATATTCGTCACCTGTAGTATATGTCTGGCGTCGACTAAGCTTGTGTATAAAGATGATAACTGTGGTAAAGTAATCCACAAGTGAAAATTAATTTGTTAACAGCGGAAATGAAGTAACGAGAAGAAAAATACTTATCGCTGACAAAAGCTTATAACTCTGACATTGTTCCAGAAACAGTAGTCTGCTTTTGGACCCAAGGCAGAGAACTGGCATATGACGGAAGAAAATCTGACAATAGGATATGTTATCTCGTTTCAGCTTACTGTACAATAGAAAGGTACTTTCCAAGTTTGTCCAGCTAAAATGCTGATTTTCATCACTTTGGTGTCATCACTGTTCATTTGCATTCCGAATTCTGTTCCTACCCTTCCAATATTCTCCATAATTAGGTGGACTCCAGGAAAGATATGTCCGTCCTCCGAACCTTCAAACAAATCTTGAATACCACTGTTTTCAGACGACGTATAATCGGACTCGCCGTCGTCTACTTCGTAAAACATTTGCTCCTAACCTTTCACATATCCATGACGCGTTTTGTACACGAAATCGACACAACAGTACACAAAATGCACGAAATAGAATTCGATCGGCAGGAAAAAAACGTTCATATGTTTGTAATCCTACGAGACCAAACTACGTTGGTCCATCAAAAAAAAAAAAAAAAATCAAATGTTTGTAAATCTATCGGACCAAGCTGCTTGGTCATCAGTCCGTAGCTTACAAACTACTTAAATCTAGGTACACTAACCTAAGGACAACCACACACACCCATGCCCCAGGCAGCAACCGCGCGCTCCGCAGCGAGACGCTTTAGACCGCTTGGCTACTCCATCGCGGCCGTTGGTCATCAGTCCCTAGTTTTACAAACTCAAAAAATGTTCAAATGTTTGTTAAGCTTATGGGACTTAACTACGGGGTCATCAGTCCCTAAACTTACAAACTAGTTATGAACTACTTACGAACTACTTACGAACTAGGACGGCACAAATATCCATGCCCGAGGGGGGATTCGAACCCCCGACCGTAGTGGCCGTGCAGACGGTGACTGGAGCGCCTCAGTCTCCTCAGCCACCGCGGCCGGCTTTTACAAACTACTTTAACTAAGTTTAACTAATCGAACGACAACACACACATCCATGCCCGAGGGACGCTTCGAATCTGCGACGCGGGAGGCAGCGCGATCCGCAACGTGGCGCTCCAGACCGCTCGGCTACTCCCGCGCAGCGATCGTCAGAAAAATCCTTCGAAGCAATCCGCAGTTAGATATATTTCGTTACGGAAGATTTTTTTTTTTTTTTCCAGTGGAGGAACTACTTCCACCTAGCGGTTTATTGCGGAAAATACAACGTTTGTAGACCACACAGACTTCACGAGGTGAAGCACTTAAAGTGTTTTGCGGGATACATGGAAAAATAGAAATCGGATTAAGAAAAGTTTTAATAAAAGGTGTTCAACTCGAAGAGGCACAGCAATCAACATAAAGCTGACCTAATCCCGAGAGTGGGTAGGGACACCCTATTTTTATTGCAGCTTTCCATTCTCCGCAAAAAAGTATGTAAATTTTGTATGATTTTTTTTTCGTTTCATTGTGAAGGACTTGTCAAAAATAGAAACGAAATTAGAAGCAGATATGGGATTCCTTCTCTTGGTTTAACTCTTCAAGTTTCAGTAAACTTTCCTAATCAAGTATTTTGATACAGCTTGTCACTTGCACTATTGATGGCAGAATTCAGAACATCCCAAAACAATTTTCTTGAAATTCTAAGCATGGTTCCAAATCCAAATTTTCGCATTTCTATCATGAAAATAGTCTTAGTAGCCTCATTAAAATATTTTCTCTTATTTCACCCGCCTAGTGTTTGAATTTTGAAAAATATCGAAACATATGTTTTTAAAATTCCAATCAGAAATCTAAATCCTAAGTTTTGTACTTCTTGCTTCAAAATTGCTGTATTTTTTTTTTTTTTTAATCAACGTTAATCCCCCATTTGAGGCCCGTAGGGATGGGAAATATCGAAAAATCGGTGATTCCTACAGTGTAAGATAAACAATGTCTACCAATTTAAAGTTTTTATCAATGTAGATTCACTTTTCGGCGCCTTTTTCTGTCTTTTAGAAACGGACGCAGACCGCGAAATTTCTTTGTTACGCTTTGGCATATTTCTTGGCAGTTCGACTTTTCAGACTGCATTATGCACTTATTTTTCTTTATTCCTACGCTTGTTGCAGAAAAACAACCGAAGAATGTCCATCATGTTTCGCTGTATATAACCTCTTTACTATTATAGTGTCAAAAAGTCATCTCTGGTATCCAGGCCGAATTTTATATAATCTGACGACTTTCAACGACTATATCTTCCACCCTGTTATAGCTATCGACACGGAACTGCTATGGTGTACAACGGGAGAGTTTGTACTACTACAACACAGAGAGATCGTTCGTCTCCACTGCGTAGTTTGGGGGTAACATTCAACTCCTATGCCTTTCACCCCCTTATTATTAACAACGCTCTACCACCATAGTGCACAATGAGAGACTGATACGTACTACAACATACAAGCAGTATTCTTTTGCGATGTGTAGTTTTGGCTGCAGAGTGAAATATAGTCACAAACAATTAATTTATATATATAAAGATTTGTGTTTTTGTATACAGTCCGTAAAAAGCCTTTTAAACGCCCTATGTTCGATACCACAAAAAAACAAACTGGCGGGGCGTAATATTACGTCCGGCGCACTGTCGGTTTCCTTCTTTCGCCGTAATATTACGTAGCGGCCTGGGCAGGTGCAGACAGGGTGGTCCGCACAGCCGCCACTTGCTGAGCGCGCCCTCTGCCGGCCGCAGCCACCGGCGGCCATTTGCCTTGCAAACCACGGGCCGCCAGGCCGCGCGGCCGATCGCCTTTCCGGCCGGGAAAGCGACCGGCGCGGCAGCGGCAGCGGCAGCGGCAGGGCGCCGCGGGTAGACCCGCTGGCTGCCTGCAGCAGACCTGACGGCTGGCGGGAAAGCTGGCGGCCGGAGTCTGTAAGCTGCGAGAGGCCGCCCTGTCCCGAGAGCGGCGGCGAGGTGCTGAGGCTGCCTGGGGAGGCCGATCATACATGAATGTTTGTCAGTATGTCTGCCATGTATTCGTAAACCATTCACTCGACTGCAATCAAACTTTGGTGAACTGTTCACCGTACGCCCACGAAGGTTCCTGACCCAAAAACAAAAGAGCACGACACATACCTCAGGAGATATAATGTTCAAATGTTTGTAGAGCTTATGGGACTAACTAAACTTACAAACTGCTTATGAACTAGCTAATACTAAGGACGGCACAAATATCCGTGCCCGAGAGAGTTTCTAACCCCCGACCGTAGTGGCCGTGCAGAATGTGACTTGCGCACCGCAGACCGCTCGGCCGCCGCGGCCGGCGCTCAGCATAAATAATGAGCCATCACCGCGTGATAATACCCAATAATGCGTCAATAATTGGAAAATGGGAGTACTTAGGGACCTGAAACAAAGTTTGCATGTAATTTTGTACGTTCATGTAGCGTTTTGTAACTGAACCCCCAACCCGCCCCACAAAACGATGAAACCTAAAGAAGTCTACCGCTCATAACAATTTCGCTGTAGATGCTGCAAAACTGTCGCATCAGGCACGATGTTGTATGAAATAAAGTTAGCATTACAGATTTTCATGTTAGTATTTATTTTAGTTTGCAAGTCTCCGTTAATTCCCTTGAATCCGATATTAAAAGCAATCTGATATATAAGCGAAAGGACACTCACTCAATCACTCACTGAACACGTAATCTCGAAACTACTTCACCTATGAAGCTGATATTAGGAAGGAATGTAGTTTATAGATAGAAAACGTCAGCTAAGAAAGTATTTTCTGGTAGGTGCATGGCGGTGCATACTTCTCCTACAGACTCATGAAATCTACAGCTTCATTAAGATCTTTACGACATTTCGCACGCTTGACCTTCGAAACAAGAGGAAGGTCTACCTTAATTTTCATAAGGCGCATTGAGGACGGTACTTTGAACATAAAAATGGATCCCTAAATACCTTGGTCGCGCCATAACTTGAGAACGGCTCGATCGATTTCACATATCCTTTTTTTTTTTTTTTTTGTTGTTTTCCTTATTCTCAAAAGAAAGGTTGTGTGAAATACAACTCGAATTTCTGACAACAAAAAGTGTATTTCTCAATGTTACCCTGCGTTTCTATTGCATGGAAATCTATAGTTCTGTTCCGACATTGATGAAGTTTTGCACACTCTACCTTAAAAACAAGCGGAATGTTATCGTCGGTATAAAATTTCGTTCGGGGCATGGGGGAGGATACATAACTTACGGAATTTTACGAAATGCAAACATTCGCTCCAATCTTTATAAATTTTTGCACACATGACCTTTAAAACAAGAGGAAGATCACTGGGTATATAAATGTTTCTATGGTACATAACAGAGCGAACCCTGTAGAAAACGTTGCCGAGAGAGGGAAAGGTGGAAACTAACAGAGAGATGGGATAAAGAGGTGGATGCAGAGAGAGGGGGGAAGGGGATGTGGACTACGAGAGTGTAGGATAAATAAACGCCCGGCCAACGCCAGGATTACAGCTAGTAAATAAATAAATAATCACTTATTACACGAACTCATGTCCGAGCGAGGACTCAAACCTCTGGCGAGGCGAGTACTGTCGCTCAGTCTTACATCACTTGTCTATTCCGCGCGGCATCTGACATAGCATGGCTTAGTGAAAAGAGAAGATGGCTCTTTGATGATTTATGTAAAGTGTTTGTGTGTCGAACAATTTCGTCTATTTTTTCCCTAAACTGTCCAGTTAATGTGTCGATTGGAAGATGTACCCGTTTGTAGTAAAAATTTGTGTCTCATTTCGTCCTTTTTAAAAGGCTATTTCGGTATATTTATCAGGATTTTTAATGCACTGCGTCAATAATTTCGACAAATTCTATTTCCACTTTCAAGCTACATTCATTGCATTTAGCTCATGACTCTTTTTATTTAGTTCAAATGTTGAAATGTCTGTAAATCGATCGGACCAAACTACGTGGTCATCAGTCCGCAGCTTACAAACTACTTAAACCTAGGTAAACTAACCTAAGGACAAACACACACATCCATGCCCCAGGGAGGACTCGAACCTCCATGGCGAGCAACCGCGCGCTCCGCAGCGAAACGGTTTAGACCGCTCGGCTACTCCACCACGGCTTTTTATTTAGTCATACCTAATATACAGGGTGGTCACAAATTCCCATTACAACATTTTGAACGTATCGTTTCCGTTCCGCTGATATGAAACTTCCTGGCAGATTAAAATTGTGTGCCGGAACCGGGACTCGAGCCTGGGACCTTTGCCTTTCGCGGGCAAGCGCGCTACCGACTGTGCCAGGAAGTTTCATATCAGCGCACACTCCGCTGCAGAGTGAAAGTTTCATTCTGGAAACATCCCTTAGGCTGTGGCTATGCCATGTCTCCACCATATCCTTTCTTCCAGGAGTGCTAGTCTTGCATGGTTCGCAGGAGAGCTTCTGTGAAGTTTGGAAAGTAGGAGGCGAAGTACTGGCGGAAGTAAAGTTGTGAGGCGGCATCGTGACTGGTGTCGGGATAGCACAGTCGGTAGTGCGCTTGCCCACGAAAGGCAAAGGTCCCAGGTTCGAGTACCGATTCTGGCACACAATTTTAATCTGCCAGGAAGTTTGGTATTATCTTACTCAGGTAGCGAGGGTTGGTAGACAGTAGGCTCTGCATCGCTTTGGACGCGCCCTACATCCACTGCAAGGAGGGGAAGCATCTGTGCGTGGCCTAAGGCACCACTCTTGCTGCGACCACCGAAGTGAATATTTCGTCTTATGTTGCTGAAGGGATTGCCTGCTGTTAGAAGTTTTCTTTGTTCATGACCAGGCAGTCTTGGTTTATCAGTGATAGTTTTTCTTGAGTAATTCTTTCGCTAAGCAAGGTGAAGTGTTTCTTAGTTTACAAAACTCGAGTAATTCAGTGTAAATTTAGTATTCATATATCCATTCTGGAAATGATTTTTGTGGCCGGTCTTCTCAAGTTAGAATACAGGTTTGTGGTCTTCAGCCTTTGTGTAATCTTAGTATTTTTAATTACTTTTAACTAACGTTTTCATGTGCTGTCTGTTTCCAGGAGCATGCTAAATTCTTTCTCACTATTTCTGGTTTGATTCCGTCTTTCCTGTCTTATAGGACTGACTGCACGTCGTGCTTTTGTAACAGTCATTACTTTGCCCTTCAGGCATGCTTTTACTGATACTAGCTTTCTTCTATATGAATTCTCGCGTGAGCTTCACGTGCTTATTCTAAATTAATTTATTTTTTTGAATTCTATGTAATTCACCGTGGTCACACACAGCGTCATACTAAAGGATAGTACGGTGCTGCGTCCCTGTACATGAGTTCGTTTGGTGCAAAGTTTGATTTTAATTGGGCTTGAAGACACCTGCCATCTCATCAAAACGCCGCCGACATTTCGTTTTGCCGCTGCTATGAAGTGTTACCGCTTGAGTAATGTATTGCAAGCATTATGCGCGTGTCTATGAGTGAAAGAATGTGCTTTCCTATATGTGTATTTGAAAATTTCCTCCTACGTTACCTCCATATTCATAAATGGCAGAAACAATTTTATTATGGGCAGTAACTTTATGATTTAATTCACTTTTCTACAAGCTGTGTGTGCTTTATTGTGCTTATTTGGTCTCCCCACCTTTTGCATGATCATTGAATAGGTAATAATTTAAAGTATCAAACCTCAGCTTTATAAAGTCATGCTCCACGTCCCATGTTTAATTATCCATTCCTGTTGATCAAACACTAATTTTGTGTTCATTAAAACTTTGGCTGCTCCCTTAACGAGTGAGCAGTTAGATAAATTTCAGTTGCACAAGTACTGTGGCCACTCGCAAAGTAATTTAGACCAGCAGTGAGCGTTTTAACTTGCATTTGTAGACCCAACTGCCCGAGATCTTACATAGAAAATTAAACAACCTACTTTTATGGTTGCGTTTCTCCCCTTAACGGAATGTGACGTATCTTGAGGGCGTCGGCAGCTGTTACTGTTTCAGTGTGGAGCAGTGTCGGAGTGTAAAACCGGCCCGGTTGCCTAAAGATGCTTGTAGAAGTGACCGCCGCTCTTTCTCCGCTATGAGAGTGCTTTAGAAGCTGAAAATGTCCAAGTTCGATCCGTTAGAACGTCGAGTTCTATTTACCGAGAATTCCGTCGGTGCGGAAGAGTCGTACGTTTGAAAAATAAATGGCAGCGGCGTCCGTCACCGGCCGACATCGACCAGGCGAGCGGGCACGGTTCACAGCCGCCGTACTCACACACACAGGTGGGTGGGCGCGTCTTCTGACCAACTGTATTACCCAAACCTACTGCCCGCTCGGAGCCTAGTCACAAGTTATTTCACTGTCAAAAGTGCAGTTTTAGCATTAGTTAACAAACTGATGCCGGCCGCGGTGGCCGAGGAGACTAAGGCGCTCCAGTCACGGTCTGCACGGCCATTACGGTCGGGGGTTCGAGTGCCCCCTCGGGCATGGATATTTGTGCCGTCCTAGTTCGTAAGTAGTTCATAAGTAGTTTGTAAGTTTAGGGACTGATGACCCCGTAGTTAAGTCCCATAGACTATACAAACATTTGAACATTTACAAACAAACAAACTGATATAAGCATTCGAAATTCATGTCAACTATTACTAATCTATGCATTCCAGTTAGAAATAGTTAATTTCTATTGTTGTCAATGTGGTTTATGTTTAAAATGTTTGCTTAGCTACCATTCACTTGAAAGAAATAGAAATTAATTTTACGGTAATGAGAAACTTATCAGTATTCGTAATTGTTAGCTTATTTCAAATGAAGGTTTTGAAAACCCTTAATGTTTACGTAAATGTCCCTTACACCGCTTCTCTTGCTTCTACTTTCTAACTTCTCGTTTCTCTTCTCTAACCATTTTATGAATCTATCATTTAATAGGCTAATGGTGGATCGCAGGGGGTTCGAGTCCTTCCTCGGGCATGAGTGTGTGTGTTCTCCTTAGTCTAAGTTAGTTTATATAGTTTGTAACTCTAGAGACTGATGACCATAGCACTTTGGTCCAATAGGTTTTTTTGTTTAAAATGTTTGTATAGTCTATGGGACTTAACTACGGGTTCATCAGTCCCTAAACTTACAAACTACTTATGAACTACTTACAACTAAGGACGGCACAAATATCCATGCCCGAGGGGGGATTCGAACCCCCGACCGTAGTGGCCGTGCAGACCGTGACTGGAGCGCCTTAGTCCCCTCGGCCACCGCGGCCGGCCCAATAGGTTTCACAAACTGTTGAACATTTGAGAAAGCAGCTTGGAAAAGCTTAAGAAATTATTAACTACAGTTTTTTAGGACGTCAAGGCGCTGAAAATTATTATCTAGCTATTAATATAAACTTTTGAGAAATGTTGAGAGCTACGATGTAGTGCGTCGCTCTATAATCACCTTTTGGCTTCACATACATCTGCATAGATACTATGCATATCACATTTAAGTGCCTGGCAGAGAGTTTATTTATCACTTTCAAGACCTTTCACTACCGTTCCATTCTCTAACAGCGCGCGGGAAGGAAGAACACCTAAATCGTTCCGTTTTCGATCTGATTTCTCTTATTTTATTGGGATGATCAACTCCCTATGCACGTGGGTGCTAGCAAAATATTTTCACATTCAGGAGTAAAAGTCGGTGATTGAAATTTAGCAAAAAGATCTCGCCGTAATGAATAACATCTTTCTTTTAATGATTTGTACCTCAAATCGTGCAACATTTCAGTGACGCTTTCCCCTTTGTAAAGGGATAAAACAAAGCGAGCTGCCCTTCTCTGAACCTTCTCAATGTCTCCCGTCAGTCCCACCTGGTGAGGGTCCCACACTGGGCAACAGTACTCTAGAAGAGGACGTACAAGTGTGATACAGGCAGCCTCTTTGTGGAGCTGTTGCATCTTCGAATCGTTCTGCCAATGAAACGTAACCTTTGTTTTGCCTTCCCCACAGTATCTTCTGTGTGATCTCTCCAGTCTAAGATGTTCGTAATTGTAACTCCTAGGTATTTGGTAGAATTTACGACGTTAAGTTATGACTGATTTATCATGTAGTTGATGTTCAGCAGATTTCTTTTAATGGTCATGTGTACTACTTCACACTTTCCATTATTTAGTGTTTATTGCCAATTTTCGCACCATGTTTCACACGTCGACTTCTTTCGTAGATGGCTTCAATGAAGCCATATTAGCAATAGAAAGAAATTCCTGGTGCAATAACAAGCTGCTTGCGGTTGGTTATTGGAG
Organism: Locusta migratoria; assembly: GCA_026315105.1. Lineage (NCBI taxonomy): Eukaryota > Metazoa > Arthropoda > Insecta > Orthoptera > Acrididae > Locusta > Locusta migratoria. Next base: position 479,330,264 of record CM048748.1, read on the forward strand.
TCAAAAGTCTCAGAATTTAAGACACTACCTGCTGGTGGACTTTGACTTAGGTGTACGGCGAGAGTTGGGAATGTGGCCCGGACAGAGACTGGAGTCCTCTTTACCTGGGCTGTCCGCCTTTCCCCGCTCCGCACCCAGCTGTCGCTGCAGCTGCGCGGAATGGACTACTCTAACACGACTCTGCCTGACGGGAAACGTCGACTCGTCCGCACGACTACTGCTGTCCTGTTTAAAAACGTGCAAATGTTTGTATAGCTTATGGGACTAAACTACCGGGTCAAAAGTCCCTAAACTTTGAAACTACTTATGAACTAACTAATACTAAGGACTGCACAAATATCCATGCCCGATAGGGGATTCGAACCCCCGACCGTAGTGACCGTGCAGACCGTGACTGGAGCGCCTCAGTCCCCTCGACCACCACGGCCGACTGCCACTCTGCCGTGTCTCTTATCCGCATGAATGGCGATGTTTAAAACATGTTCGATAGAACAAAGAGGTTAAGTCTTCATTCGTGTGGCCATGGTGTCCGTGGTTGCTTGAGGATTGTGAAAGGTTTTTCCGCAGTCCGTGTACGCAACTATAGTTGACAGGAGCGTTCTTTTCTCTCGTTTTAATCGATATATAGCACCATCAGTGGTCCGTAGTTACAAATATTTACAATTTATTTTTCCTGGGATCAGAAACAGTTCGTTAGACATAGGTTGTTGTTGCTGCTTTCACTAAGAAACTTGTCCTGAATTCTCGCCTCCCATCCTGAAGCGCGTTGCACATTTCTCAGCATTTTTCACTTTGCACAACTGTTACCCCTGTTGTTGGTTTTGGTTTGAATTTTATGTCATCAGTGTGCGTTTTTTGGCGTTTTCAACCTCTGCACTATAATCATCTGTCTTTACTTAAATTCTTTGGTTACGTTTGTGTCGTCCGTCGTTTGAAGTGTTGCCGAAATTGTAGTTTGGGGTTCTTTAATTACTAGTTGATAATATTTATTTACACTCCTGGCCATTAAAATTGCTACCCCAGGAACATGATGTACTACAGACGCGAAATCTGACAGAAAAAATATTCTGTGATAGCAAATGATTAGCTTCTCAGAGCATTCACACAACATTGGCGCTGTTGGCGACACCTACGACGTGCTGACATGAGGCAAGTTTTCAACCGATTTCTCACGCACAAACAGCAGATCACCAGCGATGTCTGGTGAAACATTGTTGTGATGCCTCGTGTAAGGAAGAGATATGCGTGCCATCACGTTTCTGACTTTGATAAAGGTCGAATTGTAGCCTACGCGATTGCGGTTTATCGTATCGCGACATTACTGCTCGCGGTGGTCGTGATCCAATGACTGTTAGCAGAATATGGAATATGTGGTTTCAGGAGGGCAATACGGGACGCCGTGCTGGATCCCAACGGCGTCGTATCACTAGCAGTCGAGATGACGGGCCTCTTATCCGCATGGCTGTAACGGATCGTGCAGCCACGTCTCGATCCCTAAGTCAACAGATGGGGACGATTGCAAGACAATAACCACGAGCACGAACTGTTCGACGACGTTTGCAGCAGCATGCATTATCAACTCGGAGACCATGGCTACGGTTACCGTTAACGCTGCATCACACACAGGATCGCATGCGATGGTGTACGCAACGACGAACCTGGGTGCAAGAATGGCAAAGCGTCATTTTTTGGGATTGATCCAGGTTCTGTTTACAGCATCATGATGGTCGCATCCGTGTTTGGCGTCATCGCGGTGAACGCAGATTGGAAGCGTGTATACGTCATCGCTATACTGGCATATCGCCCGGCGTGTTGGTATGGGGTGGCATTGGTTACACGGCCGGGTCACCTCTTGTTCGCATCTACGGCACTTTGAACAGTGGCCGTTACATTTCAGATGTGTTACGACCCGTGGCTGTACCCTTCATTCGATCCCTACGAAATCCTACATTTCAGCATGATAATGAACGACCGCATGTAGCAGTTCCTGTTTGGTCCTTTCTGGATACGGAAAATGTTCGACTGCTGCCCTGGCCAGCACATTCTCCAGAACTCTCACCAATTGAAAACGTCTGGTCAATGGTGGCCGAGCAACTGGCTTGTCACAATACGCCATTCACTACTCTTAATGACCTGTGGTATCGTGTTGAGGCTGCATGGGCATCTATACCTATACACGCCATCCAAGCTCCGTTTGACTCAGTCCAGGCGTATCAAGGCCGTATGACGGCCAGAGGTGGTTGTTCTGGGTACTGATTTCTCAGGATCTGTGCACCCAAATTGCGTGGCAATTTAACCACATGTCAGTTCTAGTATAATATATTTGTCCAATGAATTTTAATGGCCATTAGTGTATAATGTTGAACTATTATTATTAAAACAATGTTCCTGCATTAATAAGTTTTTATTTTTTTTTATTTTTATATACTTGGGTCACCGCCTCGGCACTAGCCTGGCCACAGGTCGACCTCTTCTTTCGAGCTCGATCAGTCGGCTGTAGGAAGCGCGGGTGTCTCTCCATGGCGCGTGTTTGCTTCACACGTCGGTACCACGCTAATCCTGATGGCTGTGCACGTCCCCTATTAAAGGCAACCCACAGGTGGCGCCCTGACTGCTTTGTCACTGCGTTGTCTAGACGATGGAACCGTTATCAGTACATGAGGCATCTCCCCGAGTGTCACCTGCCGCCATCGGATGACGAGAATTCATATTGCCACCCAGGTGTACTACTTTTTTCTTTTCTAGCAGTATGCAGGGGTAGACACTTAAACTATTTTTCGAAATATAAAAATCGTAGGCGAAGGGAATGAAAGGATCTCAGTGGTTGGGAAGGGAGTAAGACAGGCTTGTAGCCTTTCCCCAATGTTGTTCAACCTTCATATATTGAATGATCTGAAGGAATGCAAGAGGAAATTCGGAGAGGATACTAACGTCTAGGGAAAGGGAATGAAAACCTTGCGGTATGTGGATGCCATACTAATTTTGTCAGAGACAGAAAAGGATCTTGAAGAACAGTTAAATAGAATGGACAGTGTCTTCAAAGGAGAGTATATGATCAACATTAACAAGGGTAAAACGGGCTTCAGAAGCAACAGAAGGCTTTACACTGTTTTCCCTCCACGTCCCCACACTTAACACCGTGTGATTTCTTCCTGTGGGGATACGTTACACAATGTGTTTACGTTCCTCCCTTACCTTGTGACATTGCTAAACCAAAAACCAGAATAACAGCTACTGTAGCTTCAGTGACAGAAAACACCTACCGATCAGTTTGTGTTGAATTTGGCTGTCGTCCGTGCAGTCAGTGGGGGGCATACTGAACACTGATGATGGATTTTTATAGATATGTGTCTTTTGTGAGTAATTTAGTATGCAATTTGTTTGTGTTAAGCCCTTGTTCGTAATAAATAATCCTGTTTGAAATGGGTCACTCTCTTTGGTACACTCCATAGACAAGTGGAAATTGCTGCTTTTACTTAGAAATAAACTACCCAATAGCAGGACAAACACAGCAAGTAGATACTTCCGTAAAACATATGTGAGGATACGCCGTGATTCTTGACTCCCGCAAAACATTAGCTGAATCACAAATGATGTTTATTCTTGTGTGGCAGTACATAACAACAGTTTTTTAAGTGACAAATTTGAATGCATCAATGCGCAGTATATGTTACTAGCTGTATACCCGGCGTTGCCCGGGTGTTTATTTATCCTACACTCTCGTAGTCCACATTCCCTTCCTCCCTACCTCTCTGAATCCACCTCTTTCGCCCCAACCTCTCTGTTCGTTTCCACCTTTCCCTCTCTCGGCAATGTTCTCTGCAAGGTATAGTCTTTGAACTTTTCGTTTCATCATTTTGTGGCCGGGGGGGGGGGGGGGGGGGGACAGTTACGAAACGCTTCGTAAACGTCCAAAATTACATGCAAATTTTGTTGCAGGTCCGTAATTACTCCCATTTTGCAATAATTGTCGCATAAATCTGGGTATTCTTACCAGGTAGCCTCTCACTATTTATGACGTCATATCTGCTTAGCTGTGTGTCGTGCTCTTTTGGTTTTGGGTCATGATCCGTCGTGGGCGTACGGTGAACAGTTCACCAAAGTTTCATTGCAATCGAATGGATGGTTTATGAACAACATTTAAGTGATTATTTCAAGCAACCTATTAGCAATTTTAGAATCATTTAAATAAATTTTGATTATTACAGTTCCATACCACTACCAAGCTATACAAAATCAGTCGTGCGTCAGGAAGATGCCAGTCTGAGACCCTCGGGAAGTGCAATCCGCCGCCCTGTACGGCTGCAGCGGAACCGCGACAGGCGGCGACTGAGCGGACAGGTGGCGGCCGGCCTGTCAGGTGGTGAGCCGCTTGTCGGACACCTGTACACCCTCCACCGCCGCCACCGAATAAAGCCAACAAAACCGGCGCAGCACGCGGATGGGCATGTTTTTGTAATCACGCATACGTGATGGCCAGGAAAAAAAAAAAAAAAAAAAAAAAAAAAAAAAAAAAAAAAAAAAAGTAGCACGTCCGCCTCTCTTTCAGGACAAATATGCGACGGCAGTTTCATCTCTGGCGCAAACAACAGCAGCTGCCAAAACCAACAGCGGCGCCCGCCACCGTAGTGGGGCCGACTGTCCGATCTGAGCCTGGCAGCCGCGTCCGTCGCCACTGCGCACTTCTCTAGCCTAACCGGCGACCCTTTCTCACAGTCTCAGTTACTTATATTTGTCATCAGTAATTCAATTTCCCGGAACGTATTTTATCTCATTATAACAAAAAAAATGAACATAAGGAGAGGCACTGATTTAAAATTTCTGCCGCGTCCGGGGTTTGTCTGTATGTCCTCTATGTGTTCATAAACCATTCATTCGATTGCAATGAAACTTTGGTAAACTGTTCACCGTATGCTCACGAAGTTTCCTGACCCAAAAACAAAAGAGCACGACACATAGCTCAGGAGATATGACGTCGTAAATAATGAGAGGCCACCGCGTGATAATACTCAGATTTATGCGTCAATTATTGAAAAATGGGAGTAGTTATGGACCTGTAACAAAGTTTGCATGTAATTTCGGACGTTTATGAAGAGTTTTGTAAGTAACACCCCACCCCCTCATAAAGTATCAAAGAGGTGCGATCGAAATGCAGTTTTGATTTTTGTCTACTAGTAAATGGGTGAAAGCTCCAAATTCTAGGGGATGAAAAAATGTTCTAATGTTTGTTAAGCTTAAGGGACTTAACTTCTGGGTCATCAGTCCCAAAACTTACAAACTACTTATACACTATCTTATACTAAAGACGACACAAACATCCATGACCGATGAGAGATTCGAACCCCCGACCGTAGGGGAAGTGCAAACTGTGGCTGGCGCGCCGCAGACCGCTCGGCCACTGCGGCAGGCTTCTAGGGGATAAGCATGCATTAGTAACAATAAAGTACGACATTAAAGAAAACATGTAGGTACTCGCAGGCTGCTAAAGAGTGCTCGACAAGGAGTGTGCTAGCTTACCCCTCACCTTCGCCGAACCGCCCGTTTGTCCACAATAAATATTCGTTTTGAGCCAGAGGAGATATCCCAAACAAAATAACAGCATACGTTATAGGAAAATGAAAATACCCAATGTAGACTACTTTTCGTATTCAACTATCACTTATTTCAGAAACGACTCCAACGGTAGGTAATCTATGCAGCATTACGTTTTTTTTTTTTTAACAAGATGCTGAACATGGACTTTCCACAACAGCCTACTACCGATCGGAATGCCCATAAATTTCAACTCTTCAGTTTTATATGCGCATTCTATTGTATCAGAATGTCTGTTCTTCTTGAATTGCAAACAACAACCTTCACTACCAAGCCAGTGACATCAGCGAACAGAGACATGTTAGAATTTCCTGTGATGCTACGAGGCATACGATTTAATTATAAACAAGAGTGGTCTCAGTACTGAACCCTGAGGCACGTCCCAGTTAAGTGTACCCCATTGTGAGAGCATATCACAAAATTAATGGTCTCATCATTACTTCTGTATATTCATGCACAGCATCTTCTTTGGCCCACTGTAGGTTAGTAACAGGAAAAGCAGGCCGTTTCTGATGCCCTATTGACAGCCTTAAGAGTTCACCTGGGAGTAAATTTGGCAAACAAACTTGCAGAGAAGAAAATTCTGCACGACACTGCTGGGTATGTTGTGGCCGTATCTCGCGCCGTTTCAGAGATGTTTGCGAAAATATCGGTCATTTCACAATTTCTGTATGTCAGTCTGTAACGTGTAGGTCGCGCCGTTCGACCGATCGGCGACAAATTTTCCAGACGTATTTGCTGACGGTCAGCGACCAGAGGCTCCCTGTGGCGGACGCCAGTAGAGGCCGCACGGTGCAGTAGCTCTGCTATTATGCGTAGAATCGGAAAAATTGTAAACTTAAAGCTGTTGAGAATATAATAACAACTAAGTTTCGTTTGAAAGTTTATTCGACAGTTTGACTCTGAACGTTGATATTCATGTCTAGAGTGTAGCATTGTATGGAAACGAAACGTGGCCGACAAGAGGTTCATATGTGCAACGGCACCGGTTATATTAATCGGTTTTTATCAATTTTTGCAGTCTCAGCGCAGTCTAGCATAGAACGTAGACTGTGGTTGACGTATTTCAACGACATTATAAGTTTACATAGTTACCAGAAATTTATACGCTAATAAGAATGTATGTAACAACCCCTCTATATTACTCTTTGTATTTACAGAATACAAATAAAAGGCCGAAATAAGCTTATTGTGAGGTAATAAAATGTTCTAAAGGAGTGTAAAATTAATTGATAATTATTGTGTTTTTAAACATGTCCCTCAAAGACATACTGTACCCTGCGGGCCCCAGAGAACGGAAATATAAAATTACACATTGAAAATATTATGTATTGTATTACAATTTGCATCTATTTAATTTTCTATTATTTCATTAAATATTTTATTTTTACATATTTAATTGTATATTATTTATTGTTTTAATATTTTTGTTCGATATTTTTGCATAAATCATAAAGATGCAGGAGAAGCTAAATTGGATCGTCAAAGACACCAGTTTAATTGTATATTTATTGTTTATTTCGTTTGTGGTGATTATTTTCGTCAACTGCTTTCAAGAGGCCCACCACGAATTACTTTCCTACGCCTGTCCCCGCATCTACTGTCGCACTTGCAACTCGCATTTTACGTTCGTAATTTCAGTCATGTTCAGAAAAAGAATCGTTGTTTGAGGTTGTGGAAAAAGGCGGAGGGTGGGGGGGGGGATGACAGGTGGACTCAAAACCATTTACTGCAACACAATACTTTTGTTTCATTTCCCTCATCAAAATAACAACTCAATAACGTACTTAAAAATATTAAAGAGAACGTGAAGCAAAATTAAAGAGAAAAAAAGTAGGCCAAATTTACAATATTGGCAACACTGCAAAACACAGACGATACAGAGAAGTTTACAAATAAATCCTATAGTGCTGCATTAGCAGTAAAAGGAAAAAGGTGCCTAGTGATGAAGTGAAGTTGCAGCTACAAGTAAATACGTAGGTACAGGACGCGAGCAAACCTGTCGTGAAGTGTGGGCCCCGCCTCAGCCTACCTGCTGCCGGCGCCGTCTCCCGGGCAACGCCCTCTAATCACGGGCGCGCCAGATAATCGCGTTCTGAGGCCGCTCAACCTGCCCCTCGCCTGCGCGTCGCCCTAATTACCCTGCCCGGGTCACGTCGACACGCCTACCGGCACTTGCTTCAAAGTCACCAAGGTTCCACGCAACTACCATGATTTTTTATTCTATTTAATCATTTATTCTTCACCAGACGCATTTCGTTTTATTGGATACTAACAGACCGCCCCAGACTTCGCACGGATAGATGACCATAGATAGGCCAACATTTTAAAAATTAGTTAATACATGAAAATTACACTGGCGACTTTCAAGACCCAGAATAGGTTCTCCCATTGTTTTAAATTTTTTTGAAATATAAGTGATACACAATTAAATATGTTAAAATATAATAGTTAACGTATAATTAAATAAAAGAAAATTAAATACATAAAACTAATAATTAAATACAGTATTGGCCATTAAAAAAGAAATGCAGATGATAAATGAGTATTCATTAGACAAATATGTTATAGCTACTAGAACTGACATGTGATTACATTTTCACGCCGTTTGCGTGCATAGATCCTGAGAAATCAGTACCCAGAAAACCACGTCTAACCGTAATAACGGCGATGATACGAAAAAATGTTCAAATTTTTGTAGACCTTCAAAATGTTTGTTAAGCTTATGGGACTTAACTACGGGGTCATCAGTCCCTAAACTTACAAACTACTTATGAACTACTTACGAACTAGGACGGCACAAATATCCATGCCCGAGGGGGGATTCGAACCCCCGACCGTAGTGACCGTGCTGACCGTGACTGGAGCGCCTCAGTCACCTCGGCCACCACGGCCGGCGTTTTGTAGACCTTATGACACTTAACAACGGGGTCATCAGTCACTAAAATTATAAACTACTAATAAACTACCTAATACTAACGGCACAAATATCCATGCCCGAGGGAGGATTCGAACCCCCGACCGCAGTGGCCGTGCAGACTGTGACAGGCGCGCCGCGTAACACTCGGCCACCCCTGCCGGCGGTATTGATACGCCTGGACATTGAGTCAAACGGAGCGTGGATGGCGTGTACAGGTACAGATGCCCATGCAGCTTCAACACGATACCACAGTTCATCAAGAGTAGTAACTGGCGTATTGTGACAAGCCAGTTGCTCGGCTACCATCGACCAGACGTTTTCAATTGGTGAGAGTTCTGGAGAATGTGCTGGCCAGGGCAGCAGTCGAACATTTTCCGTATCCTGAAAGGCCCGTACAGGATCTGATGATGCGGTCGTGCATTATCCTGCTGAAATGTACGGTTTCGCAGGGATCGAATGAACGGTAGAGCCAAGCGTTGTAAAACACCTAAAAAGTAACGGCCACTGTTCAAAGTGCCATCGATGCGAACAAGAGGTGACCGACACGTGTAACAATGGCACCCCATACCTTCACGCCGAGTGATACGGCAGTATGGCCATAACAAATACACGCTTACAATGTGCGTTACCTGCAATGTCGCCAAACACGGGTGCAACCGTTATGATGCTGTAAACAGAACTTGGATTAATCCGAAAACATGACGTTTTGCCATTCGTGCACCAAGGTTCGTCGTTGCGTACACCATCGCAGACGCTCCTGTCTGCGATGTAGCGTCAAGGGTTACCGCAGCCATGGTCTCCGGGCTGATAGTCCATGCTGCTGCAAACGTCGTTGAACTGTTCGTGCAGATGGTTGTTGTCTTGCCAACGTCCCCATCTGTTGACTCAGGGATCGAGACGTGCCTGCACGATCCGTTATAGCGATGCGGATAAGATGCCTGTCATCTCGACTGCTAGTGATACTTGGCCTTTGGGATCCAGCACGGCGTTCCATATTGGCCTCCTGAAGCCGCAGACTGCATATTCTGCTGACAGTCATTACACAGCGACCAACGCGAGCAGCAATGTCGCGATACGGTAAGCCGCAATCGCGATAGGCTACAATCCGACCTTTATGAAAGTCGGAAACGTGATGGTACGCATATCTCCTCCTTACACGAAGCGTCACAACAACGTTTCACCAGGCAGCGCCGGTCAACTGCTGTTTGTGTATGAAAAATCGGTTGGAAACCTTCCTCTTGTCAGCACGTTGTAGGTGTCGCCACCGGCGCCAAGCTTGTGTGAATGGTCTGAAAAGCTAATAATTTGCATATCACAGCATCTTCTTCCTGTCGGTTAAATTTCGCGTCTGTATCACGTCATGTTCCTGTTGTAACAATTTTAATGGCTTTAATATATTTTATCTTATAATAATTATTATTTGCATCATTTACATTTTTTATTAATTTTTGTCCGAAATATTTGCAAAGGGGACCTAAAAAACAGAATTCCGATTTTTATATTTATAATTTCATTAATTTCTCGTCCTTTTCAGCAAACCTATTCAAAGAAATTCGAATTCAACAAAAATTCGTATATTTTGGGGGCGCGTTTCAAAGAAACGAAACCAATGCAAATAATAATAAATGAATATGGTTACTAATGATTCATTATTTTTAATCAAATATTTATTTCTTTATAGAAATATATTTTCCTTCTGTATATTCATATACGGATTAAATAACAACCTGAAACTGATCTTCGAAGCTCCATTAAATGAGTTAGAGCAAAAGAAAATGATTGTAGAAGAATTATAGCCCTAGTCCTGTTTACTATCTTTCCGATAAAAAATATAAAAAAGTTTCAAATTAAAGTCTCCCGATATTAATTTCTGAACAACTTGTACGTATTTGTAAATTAGTGTCGTATCAGCCTGATCCTTCGAGCACGTTTGTAAGTTTGAAAGGTCCCTCATATTCATCGTACGCATTATGAAACTATTGTCACATGTACGGTAATGTTCATTAGTCACGTATTCGAAAAGTAAGTACGGTTTTTCGAAAAAACTATAATTAATAGATGTTCTACATTTGTAACAACAAAGGGAATACTTGAAATTTCTTTTCCACGTAGTTTCCACCGTTGTTGACGTACTTGTAGCAGCGGTCCTATCTCACAGGTCTACGCAACAGTAATGGGAAGCATTGCTTCTTCTTGAATATGCCAATATGACATGACGTCGTCTTGAACACGCAATTATAGTACCGTGAAATAATAAACGCATTTTCACATATATGGTAAAGATCGTATGTCATAGAACAGATAGCCGTTCCTAAGGATATTTTTGCTTAATAATTCGCAGTTGTTCGGTCACCATACTCAGCGACTGCCACACCCTTAATGAGTTACACACCAAAACTTTCGTCGCAAATCACATCCTCCAGTAATGAAAAGCACACGATAATCCGTTGAGTAGTTTTTGAGTTTATTGAGAACGGGCAGACGTGGCGTGTGGACTTTTATTTTCTTGTATGTACAGATTTTGGGAAGATGTGGTTGATCTGTAGAATTATGATGCAGATTGTCAATGAAGTTGGTTCATTTAAAAAATTGGAAGAGTTTCAACATAAGAAATTCAGTGGCATTATTTTTAGCGCAGTATGGTACCTTTTTATTAGCACGCGGCGGTGACGACGCCTGGTGTTACCAGCAGCGGTCTTCCGTCTGACGGCATTCATTTTCACCTGACTGTTTAGGAGTAAATGCCATGACACAACGGCACAGTAGCCTTTCCTAACAAACTCATTTTTTGGCCTCACACCTCAATTAACGTTCATTGAGAAGAGTGGAGTCGTTCACAAGGATCATATATCCATATAGATATTTCTGCATGTGACCGCAGTATGTGTCTTTACGCAGTAGTGATTTCCTGCATGTAGTTCAAAACTGTACAATTCCGTTCAATTGTGATTAATAAACTTCGGGAGAATGACGAGGTACCTACCAAGGTTACGTCAGTCCATGTCAAAATGAGGCCGTTCTCGATTAAAATTCGAGTTTTAATTAGCGAATGATCCTAGGCGTCATGGCTTCTGGTTTTAACTTCTTGCAGCAACAAAGAGTCATCATTTATTGGGATGACTATGTGCTAAGTTCCTTGAATACACCAACTGAGCTTCTTGTGTAAGATGAACAGGTACAATACGAATGACAATTTTTGTGAAAATATATTTAAAATTGTAGTGTACACATGCACGACGAAAGAGCAAACGGTCGAGAAACAAATACAGTGAACTTGTAAAGTATAACACCTTGATTACTTGTTTATACAGTAACGGGGCAGTTCGTCGTGTACTTCCATTTTTCGAAAATATCCAATGATAGGTATACAACATAGTGAACCAGTAATTAAAATAAAACTGATACGTAAATAATTTCTTTGAATGAAGTCACAGTCATATTTCTTTGGCATGCTTTCCAAATCCGTATTTTTGTTATGTTTCAAATCCAAGAAAACCTCGTTTATCCGTACTAGGTGTGATCGGATGTAATCCGTATTATAGAAAATCGGGATAATCTGGAAACCTTACACTAAATAGAAAAACTCTAATGTGTACTACAATATATGGAGAAACTTCTATTCTAGCACTAACACGAGATATTTTTTGCTATGTAAACTATTTACATCCGTATTTACTGAAATAGTGTGTAAGTGTCTGAAAACTTGTTTGGCGCTCCAGTGCAGCACCACCGCCACCGCCTGGACATCACTTAGGCCGGCGTTGTGCCCAGCGAGTCATCAATTTTCCCAGCTGCTTGTCGCTTCCGAATGAGGCGTCATTTCTTCCACTGAAACACCGCTTTCATTGTCTACTTTACCATCACTGTCGTTCTCCGTAGTAACACAGACGATTAGACGTCGTCATCAAGCCATTACTGTCATTGTTCAACCAGGCATCTACGTCACCATAACCTGCATTTGAACTACTAGGAAGTCTGTCAACACTTCACGGAATTCAGAGTTCACAACTTCACACACACTTTAGCTCTTGAATCACAAATAGCAGGCCACAGTGTTTTCCATGACTTCAGAAACGACAGTTCAGTAACTTGATCCCAAGAAGTCACAACAAAACAAATCACGTATTTGATGTTTACCGATTTCGGTACACAACAAATTAAGGTTAAAAAAAATCCTGGTTAACCCGAAATGCGGATAAATGGGCCTGGAAAAACAAGGTTCTTATGTAATAGAATTCTGAGTTTAAATTCGAATTTTTTTTCCTTCTACGAATACTGTAAGCAGATTCGAAAGGATGTAGGTTGCCGTTCGTATTCCCAGGCGAAGAGGCTTGCTCAGGACAGGATAGCGTGGAGAGCTGCATCAAACCAGTCTGCGGACTGAAGACCACAACAAAACAACAACAGGTTCGACACTTTAATAAGCCTACAGTTTACACCTCGTCAAGGTTCACTTTCGGAAATAAAGTAAATGAAAACTTCCTGACATTAGAATCTATTCCAGTGCTCTGTGAACCTGAGCATATCCACATTGGGGTAAATCGCCAGTGTTAGAAGCAGGCAATGTGCTGGCCAATTAGACGGCCAGGACGAGAAGCGGAGCGGAATATGACGCGTTTGTGACGCGGGCTGGTGTATCGACGGGCGACCGTCTAACAACACCGAAGTCTGTTTGTAAAACAATGTTGACGCGCCGGTAATGGCACATTGTAATTCCTGCCACTTGCCAATTAGCCGGTTTAATTGCAAGTACACAAACAGCGGCCGGCCGGTGTTATTTTCTCATACCGGCTCTGTCAGCCCGTGTTTGTTTTGCGACGCCAGCGCAAACGGCGGCGCGGCGACCCGACCTAAGGGCCGGCGAGCGAGCGTGGCGGAGCGGGCTGCGGCGCCGCCCGCACTTGTCGCCACGTCACAGACCTCGCACTATTTTGTGCGCTGCAGAGCGTCGTCGTCCTCCCCTTCCCCCCTCTCTCTGCATCCACCTCTTACTCTCCCATCTTCCTGTTCGTTTCCAGCTGACCCTCTCTCAGTTCCGCAAGTTAAGTACCTCGACCATGCACCGAACGAAATTTTATAGACACATTGACATTCCTCTTGTTTTTAAGGTAGTGTATGCAAAATATCATCAATATCGGAACTTTGTTGCTCTTCAGTATTTCAGATTTCTTTCCAGAATAACGAAAAAAAAAAACAAAAAAAAAAAAAAACAAAAAAAACGGTAGATCAATCGAGCCGTTCTCAAGTTATGGCGTGACCAAGAAATTTAAGGAACTATTTTTATGTAGCAAAGTGCACTTACCGTTGACTCCACTGCTAGGATATATATTTATTAAGCAACAATACAAAAATATAGACCAGGAGAAGGACACAAAGCGCCCAAAACCGGACGTAAAAATTAAAAAATTAAAACCACAAGCAAATGGTTGCTGCATTTCATTAATTTATAATACATAAAGAACATACAGACAAACATTCATTTATATATATATATATATATATATATATATATATATATATATATATATATATATATATATATAAGACAGCAAGTGCCCGGCACAGCCGTTAAACCAGTTACTGCTGCAAAAATGGCAGGATATCACAATTGAAAAGTGAGACTAAACGCGGTGTTCTGTACCTCACCCTCCATGACCGCCCCATCCCCCAAACCTCCACCCTCAAATACCTTCAGCCCGCCCTCGATCGCTCATATTCCAGGAACCCTCAGCTGCAAAGAGTCTGTCAGAAAGCCCTCTCTCGTCCACAGAGCACAGAACGTGGCAAAGCCGGCTTGGGGCGCGTGAGATGTGTCAGCCCCCCCCTCCCCCCACTCACTGAGCATCAACAGCTGGGGATACCCGTAAGCCACGTCTGGTCCATTCCCTGAGCTCCAGAAGCTGGGGATATCCCATAAGCCACGCCTTTTCCACTCTCTGAGCACCAGCAGCTGGGGATATCCTGTAAGCCACGCCTGGTCCACTCCGTGAGCACCAGCAGCTGGGGATATCCCGTAAGTCACGCCTGGTCCACTCCCTGAGCACCAGCAGCTGGGGATATCCCATAAGCCACGCCTGGTCCACTCCCTGAGCACCAGCAGCTGGGGATATCCTGTAAGCCACGCCTGGTCCACTCCGTGAGCACCAGCAGCTGGGGATATCCTGTAAGCCACGCCTGGTCCACGCCCTGAGCACCAGCAGCTGGGGATATCCCATAAGCCACGGCTGGTCCACTCTCTGAGCACCAGCAGCTGGGGATATCCCATAAGCCACGCCTGGTCCACGCCCTGAGCACCAGCAGCTGGGGATATCCCATAAGCCACGCCTGGTCCGCTCCCTGAGCACCAGCAGCTGGGGATATCCCATAAGCCACGCCTGGTCCACGCCCTGAGCACCAGCAGCTGGGGATATCCCATAAGCCACGCCTGGTCCGCTCCCTGAGCACCAGCAACTGGGGATATCTCGTAAGCCACGCCTGGTCCACTCCGTGAGCACCAGCAGCTGGGGATATCCCGTAAGTCACGCCTGGTCCACTCCCTGAACACCAGCAGCTGGGGATATCCCATAAGCCACGCCTGGTCCACTCCCTGAGCACCAGCAGCTGGGGATATCCTGTAAGCCACGCCTGGTCCACTCCGTGAGCACCAGCAGCTGGGGATATCCTGTAAGCCACGCCTGGTCCACGCCCTGAGCACCAGCAGCTGGGGATATCCCATAAGCCACGGCTGGTCCACTCTCTGAGCACCAGCAGCTGGGGATATCCCATAAGCCACGCCTGGTCCACGCCCTGAGCACCAGCAGCTGGGGATATCCCATAAGCCACGCCTGGTCCGCTCCCTGAGCACCAGCAACTGGGGATATCTCGTAAGCCACGCCTGGTCCACTCCGTGAGCACCAGCAGCTGGGGATATCCCGTAAGTCACGCCTGGTCCACTCCCTGAGCACCAGCAGCTGGGGATATCCCATAAGCCACGCCTGGTCCACTCCCTGAGCACCAGCAGCTGGGGATATCCTGTAAGCCACGCCTGGTCCACTCCGTGAGCACCAGCAGCTGGGGATATCCTGTAAGCCACGCCTGGTCCACGCCCTGAGCACCAGCAGCTGGGGATATCCCATAAGCCACGGCTGGTCCACTCTCTGAGCACCAGCAGCTGGGGATATCCCATAAGCCACGCCTGGTCCACGCCCTGAGCACCAGCAGCTGGGGATATCCCATAAGCCACGGCTGGTCCACTCCGTGAGCACCAGCAGCTGGGGATATCTTGTAAGCCACGCCTGGTCCACTCCCTGAGAACCAGCAATTGGGGGTATACCGTAAGACACGCCTGGTCCACTCCCTGAGCACCAGCAATTGGGGATATCCCGTAAGCCACGCCTGGTGCACTCCCTGAGCAACAGCAGCTGGGGATATCCCGCAAGCCACGCCTGGTCCACTCCCTGAGCACCAGCAGCTGGGGATATCCCGTAAGCCACGTCTGGTCCACTCCCTGAGCACCAGCAGCTGGGGATATCCTGTAAGCCACGCTTGGTCCACTCCCTGAGCACCAGCAGCTGGGGATATCCTGTAAGCCACGCCTGGTCCACTCCCTGACCACCTGTGGTTCCGGATATCCCGTAATCCACACCTGGTCCACTCCCTGAGCACCCGCAGCTGGGGATATCCCATAAGCCACGCCTGGTCCACTCCCTGAGCACCAGCAGCTGGGGATATCCTGTAAGCCATGCCTGGTCCACTCCCTAAGCACCAGCAGCTGGGGATATCCCGTAAGCCACGCCTGATCCACTCCCTGAGCACCAGCAGCTGGGGATATCCCATAAGCCACGCCTGGCCCACTCCATGAGCACCAGCAGCTGGGGATATCCCGTAAGCCTTGCCTGTTCCACTCCCTGAGCACCTGTGGCTGGCTGCGGACATCCTGTAAGCTACGCCTGATCCACTCCCTGAGCACCAGAAACTGGGGATATCCCGTAAGCCACGCCCGGTCCACTCCTTGAGTACCAGCAGCTGCGGATATCCCGTAAGCCACGCCTGGTCCACTCTCTGAGCACCAGCAACTGGGGATATCCTGTAGGCCATGCTTGGTCCTCTCCCTGAGCACCTGTGGCTGCGGATATCCCATAAGCCACGCCTGGTCCACTCCCTGAGCACCAGCAGCTGGGATATCCCGTAAGCCACGCCTGGTCCACTCCCTGAGCACCAGCAACTGGGGATATCTCGTAAGCCACGCCTGGTCCACTCCCTGAGCACCAGCAACTGGGGATATCCCGTAAGCCACGACTGGTCCACTCCCTGAGCACCAGCAGCTGGGGATATCCCGTAAGCCACGCCTGGTCCACTCCCTGAGCACCAGCAGCTGGGGATATCCTGTAAGCCACGCCTGGTCCACTCCCTGAGCACCAGCATATGGGGATATCTTGTAAGCCACGCCTGGTCCACTCCCTGAGCACCAGCAGCTGGGGATATCCCGTAAGCCACGCCTGGTCCACTCCCTGAGCACCAGCAGCTGGGGATATCCTGTAAGCCACGCCTGGTCCACTCCCTGTGCACCAGCAGCTGGGGATATCCCTTAAGCCACACCTGGTCCACTCCCTGAGCACCAGCAGCTGGGGATATACCGTATGCCACGCCTGGTCAACTCCCTGAGCACCAGCAGCTGGGGATATCCCATAAGCCACGCTTGGTCCACTCCCTGAGCACCAGCAGCTGGGGATATCCTGTAAGCCACGCCTGGTCCACTCCCTGACCACCTGTGGTTCCGGATATCCCGTAAGCCACGCCTGCTCCACTCCCTGAGCACCAGCAGCTGGGGATATCCCATAAGCCACGCCTGGTCCATTCCCTGACCACCTGTGGTTCCGGATATCCCGTAAGCCACGCCTGCTCCACTCCCTGAGCACCAGCAGCTGGGGATATCCCATAAGCCACGCCTGGTCCACTCCCTGAGCACCAGCAG
This sequence comes from Locusta migratoria, assembly GCA_026315105.1. Taxonomy (NCBI): domain Eukaryota; kingdom Metazoa; phylum Arthropoda; class Insecta; order Orthoptera; family Acrididae; genus Locusta; species Locusta migratoria. The sequence continues at coordinate 479,347,729 of CM048748.1, forward strand.
CTGGGGATATCCCATAAGCCACGCCTGGCCCACTCCCTGAGCATCAGCAGCTGGGGATATCTCGTAAGCCTTGCCTGTTCCACTCCCTGAGCACCTGTGGCTGGCTGCAGATATCCTGTAAACTATGCCTGATCCACTCCCTGAGCACCAGCAACTGGAGATATCCCGTAAGCCACGCCTGGTCCACCTCTGAGCATCAGCAGCTGGAGATATCCCGTAAGCCATGCCTGGTCCACTCACTGAGCACCAGCAGCTGGGGATATCCCGTAAGCCACGCCTGGTCCACTCCCTGAGAACCAGCAACTGGGGATATCCCGTATGCCACGCGTGGTCCACTGCCTCAGCACCAGCAGCTGGGGATATCACGTAAGCCACGCCTGGTCCACTGCCTCAGCACCAGCAACTGGGGATATCCCTTATGCCACGCCTGGTCCACTCCCTGAGCAGCAGCAGCTGGGGATATCCCGTAAGCCACGCCTGATCCACTCCCTGAGCACCAGCAACTGGGGATATCCCATATGCCATGCCTGGTCCACTGCCTCAGCACCAGCAGCTGGGGATATCCCGTAAGCCACGCCTGGTCCACTCCCTGAGCAACAGCAACTGGGGATATCCCGTATGCCACGCCTGTTCCACTCCCTGAGCACCAGCAGCTAGGGACATCCCGTAAGCCACGCCTGGTCCACTCCCTGAGCACCAGCAGCTGGGGAAATCCCGTAAGCCACGCCTGGTCCACTCCCTGAGCACCAGCAACTAGGGATATCCCGTATGCCACGCCTGGTCCACTCCCTGAGCACCAGCAGCTGGGGATATCCCGTAAGCCACGCCTGGTCCACTCCCTGAGCACCAGCAGCTGGGTATATCCCGTAAGCCTCGCCTGGTCCACTCCCTGAGCACCAGCAACTGGGGATATCCCGTATGCCACGCGTGGTCCACTGCCTCAGCACCAGCAGCTGGGGATACCCCGTAAGCCTCGCCTGGTCCACTGAGCACCAGCAGCTGGGGATATCCCGTAAGACACGCCTGGTCCACTCCCTGAGCACCAGCAGCTGGGGATATCCTGTAAGCCACACCTGGTCCACTCCCTGAGCACCAGCAACTGGGGATATCTCGTAAGCCACGCCTGGTCCACTCCCTGAGCACCAGCAACTGGGGATATCCCGTAAGCCACGCCTGGTCCACCTCTGAGCATCAGCAGCTGGAGATATCCCGTAAGCCATGCCTGGTCCACTCACTGAGCACCAGCAGCTGGGGATATCCCGTAAGCCACGCCTGGTCCACTCCCTGAGAACCAGCAACTGGGGATATCCCGTATGCCACGCGTGGTCCACTGCCTCAGCACCAGCAGCTGGGGATATCACGTAAGCCACGCCTGGTCCACTGCCTCAGCACCAGCAACTGGGGATATCCCTTATGCCACGCCTGGTCCACTCTCTGAGCAGCAGCAGCTGGGGATATCCCGTAAGCCACGCCTGATCCACTCCCTGAGCACCAGCAACTGGGGATATCCCGTATGCCATGCCTGGTCCACTGCCTCAGCACCAGCAGCTGGGGATATCCCGTAAGCCACGCCTGGTCCTCTCCCTGAGCAACAGCAACTGGGGATATCCCGTATGCCACGCCTGTTCCACTCCCTGAGCACCAGCAGCTGGGGACATCCCGTAAGCCACGCCTGGTCCACTCCCTGAGCACCAGCAGCTGGGGATATCCCGTAAGCCACGCCTGGTCCACTCCCTGAGCACCAGCAACTAGGGATATCCCGTATGCCACGCCTGGTCCACTCCCTGAGCACCAGCAGCTGGGGATATCCCGTAAGCCACGCCTGGTCCACTCCCTGAGCACCAGCAGCTGGGGATATCCCGTAAGCCTTGCCTGGTCCACTCCCTGAGCACCAGCAACTGGGGATATCCCGTATGCCACGCGTGGTCCACTGCCTCAGCACCAGCAGCTGGGGATATCCCGTAAGCCTCGCCTGGTCCACTGAGCACCAGCAGCTGGGGATATCTCGTAAGCCACGCCTGGTCCACTCCCTGAGCACCAGCAACTGGGGATATCCCGTAAGCCACGCCTGGTCCACTCCCTGAGCACCAGCAGCTGGGATATCCCGTAAGCCACGCCTGGTCCACTCCCTGAGGACCAGCAACTGGGGATATCTCGTAAGCCACGCCTGGTCCACTCCCTGAGCACCAGCAACTGGGGATATCCCGTAAGCCACGCCTGGTCCACTCCCTGAGCACCAGCAGCTGGGGATATCCCGTAAGCCACGCCTGGTCCACTCCCTGAGCACCAGCAGCTGGGGATATCCTGTAAGCCACGCCTGGTCCACTCCCTGAGCACCAGCATATGGGGATATCTTGTAAGCCACGCCTGGTCCACTCCCTGAGCACCAGCAGCTGGGGATATCCCGTAAGCCACGCCTGGTCCACTCCCTGAGCACCAGCAGCTGGGGATATCCTGTAAGCCACGCCTGGTCCACTCCCTGTGCACCAGCAGCTGGGGATATCCCTTAAGCCACACCTGGTCCACTCCCTGAGCACCAGCAGCTGGGGATATCCCGTAAGCCACGCCTGGTCCACTCCCTGAGCACCAGCAACTAGGGATATCCCGTAAGCCACGCCTGCTCCACTCCCTGAGCACCAGCAGCTGGGGATATCCCATAAGCCACGCCTGGTCCACTCCCTGAGCACCAGCAGCTGGGGATATCCCATAAGCCACGCCTGGCCCACTCCCTGAGCATCAGCACCTGGGGATATCTCGTAAGCCTTGCCTGTTCCACTCCCTGAGCACCTGTGGCTGGCTGCAGATATCCTGTAAACTATGCCTGATCCACTCCCTGAGCACCAGCAACTGGGGATATCCCGTAAGCCACGCCTGGTCCACCTCTGAGCATCAGCAGCTGGAGATATCCCGTAAGCCATGCCTGGTCCACTCACTGAGCACCAGCAGCTGGGGATATCCCGTAAGCCACGCCTGGTCCACTCCCTGAGAACCAGCAACTGGGGATATCCCGTATGCCACGCGTGGTCCACTGCCTCAGCACCAGCAGCTGGGGATATCACGTAAGCCACGCCTGGTCCACTGCCTCAGCACCAGCAACTGGGGATATCCCTTATGCCACGCCTGGTCCACTCCCTGAGCAGCAGCAGCTGGGGATATCCCGTAAGCCACGCCTGATCCACTCCCTGAGCACCAGCAACTGGGGATATCCCGTATGCCATGCCTGGTCCACTGCCTCAGCACCAGCAGCTGGGGATATCCCGTAAGCCACGCCTGGTCCACTCCCTGAGCAACAGCAACTGGGGATATCCCGTATGCCACGCCTGTTCCACTCCCTGAGCACCAGCAGCTAGGGACATCCCGTAAGCCACGCCTGGTCCACTCCCTGAGCACCAGCAGCTGGGGATATCCCGTAAGCCACGCCTGGTCCACTCCCTGAGCACCAGCAACTAGGGATATCCCGTATGCCACGCCTGGTCCACTCCCTGAGCACCAGCAGCTGGGGATATCCCGTAAGCCACGCCTGGTCCACTCCCTGAGCACCAGCAGCTGGGGATATCCCGTAAGCCTCGCCTGGTCCACTCCCTGAGCACCAGCAACTGGGGATATCCCGTATGCCACGCGTGGTCCACTGCCTCAGCACCAGCAGCTGGGGATACCCCGTAAGCCTCGCCTGGTCCACTGAGCACCAGCAGCTGGGGATATCCCGTAAGACACGCCTGGTCCACTCCCTGAGCACCAGCAGCTGGGGATATCCTGTAAGCCACACCTGGTCCACTCCCTGAGCACCAGCAACTGGGGATATCTCGTAAGCCACGCCTGGTCCACTCCCTGAGCACCAGCAACTGGGGATATCCCGTAAGCCACGCCTGGTCCACCTCTGGGCATCAGCAGCTGGAGATATCCCGTAAGCCATGCCTGGTCCACTCACTGAGCACCAGCAGCTGGGGATATCCCGTAAGCCACGCCTGGTCCACTCCCTGAGAACCACCAACTGGGGATATCCCGTATGCCACGCGTGGTCCACTGCCTCAGCACCAGCAGCTGGGGATACCACGTAAGCCACGCCTGGTCCACTGCCTCAGCACCAGCAACTGGGGATATCCCTTATGCCACGCCTGGTCCACTCTCTGAGCAGCAGCAGCTGGGGATATCCCGTAAGCCACGCCTGATCCACTCCCTGAGCACCAGCAACTGGGGATATCCCGTATGCCATGCCTGGTCCACTGCCTCAGCACCAGCAGCTGGGGATATCCCGTAAGCCACGCCTGGTCCACTCCCTGAGCAACAGCAACTGGGGATATCCCGTATGCCACGCCTGTTCCACTCCCTGAGCACCAGCAGCTGGGGACATCCCGTAAGCCACGCCTGGTCCACTCCCTGAGCACCAGCAGCTGGGGATATCCCGTAAGCCACGCCTGGTCCACTCCCTGAGCACCAGCAACTAGGGATATCCCGTATGCCACGCCTGGTCCACTCCCTGAGCACCAGCAGCTGGGGATATCCCGTAAGCCACGCCTGGTCCACTCCCTGAGCACCAGCAGCTGGGGATATCCCGTAAGCCTCGCCTGGTCCACTCCCTGAGCACCAGCAACTGGGGATATCCCGTATGCCACGCGTGGTCCACTGCCTCAGCACCAGCAGCTGGGGATATCCCGTAAGCCTCGCCTGGTCCACTGAGCACCAGCAGCTGGGGATATCCCGTAAGACACGCCTGGTCCACTCCCTGAGCACCAGCAGCTGGGGATATCCTGTAAGCCACGCCTGGTCCACTCCCTGAGCACCAGCAACTGGGGATATCCCGTATGCCATGCCTGGTCCACTGCCTCAGCACCAGCAGCTGGGGATATCCCGTAAGCCACGCCTGGTCCACTCCCTGAGCACCAGCAGCTGGGGATATCCCGTAAGCCACGCCTGGTCCACTCCCTGAGCACCAGCAGCTGGGGATATCCCGTAAGCCACGCCTGGTCCACTCCCTGAGCACCAGCAACTGGGGATATCCCGTGTGCCACGCCTGGTCCACTGCCTCAGCACCAGCAACTGGGGATATCACGTAAGCCATGCCTGGTCCACTCCCTGAGCACCAGCAACTGGGGATATCCCGTATGCCACGCCTGGTCCACTCCCTGAGCACCAGCAGCTGGGGATATCCCGTAAGCCACGCCTGGTCCACTCCCTGAGCACCAGCAACTGGGGATATCCCGTAAGCCACGCCTGTTCCACTCCCTGAGCACCAGCAGCTGGGGATATCCTGTAAGCCACGCCTGGTCCACTCCCTGAGCACCAGCAACTGGGGATATCCCGTATGCCACGCCTGGTCCACTCCCTGAGCACCAGCAGCTGGGGATATCCCGTAAGCCACGCCTGGTCCACTCCCTGAGCACCAGCAACTGGGGATATCCCGTATGCCACGCCTGGTCCACTCCCTGAGCACCAGCAGCTGGGGATATCAAGTAAGCCACGCCTGGTCCACTCCCTGAGCACCAGCAACTGGGGATTCCCGTATGCCACGCGTGGTCCACTGCCTCAGCACCAGCTGCTGGGGATATCCCGTAAGACACGCCTGGTCCACTCCCTGAGCACCAGCAACTGGGGATATCCCGTATGCCACGCCTGGTCCACTGCCTCAGCACCAGCAGTTGGGGATATCACGTAAGCCATGCCTGGTCCACTCCCTGAGCACCAGCAACTGGGGATATCCCGTATGCCACGCCTGGTCCACTCCCTGAGCACCAGCAGCTGGGGATATCCCGTAAGCCACGCCTGGTCCACTCCCTGAGCACCAGCAACTGGGGATATCCCGTATGCCACGCCTGTTCCACTCCCTGAGCACCAGCAGCTGGGGATATCCTGTAAGCCACGCCTGGTCCACTCCCTGAGCACCAGCAACTGGGGATATCCCGTATGCCACGCCTGGTCCACTCCCTGAGCACCAGCAGCTGGGGATATCCCGTAATCCACGCCTGGTCCACTCCCTGAGCACCAGCAACTGGGGATATCCCGTATGCCACGCCTGGTCCACTCCCTGAGCACCAGCAGCTGGGGATATCCCGTAAGCCACGCCTGGTCCACTCCCTGAGCACCAGCAACTGGGGATATCCCGTATGCCACGCGTGGTCCACTCCCTGAGCACCAGCAGCTGGGGATATCCCGTAAGCCACGTCTGGTCCACTCCCTGAGCACCAGCAGCTGGGGATATCCCGTATGCCACGCCTGGTCCACCCCCTGAGCACCAGCAGCTGGGGATATCCCGTAAGCCACGCCTGGTCCACTCCCTGAGCACCAGCAACTGGGGATATCCCGTATGCCACGCGTGGTCCACTCCCTGAGCACCAGCAGCTGGGGATATCCCGTATGCCACGCGTGGTCCACTCCCTGAGCACCAGCAGCTGGGGATATCCCGTATGCCACGCGTGGTCCACTCCCTGAGCACCAGCAGCTGGGGATATCCCGTATGCCACGCCTGGTCCACTCCCTGAGCACCAGCAGCTGGGGATATCCCGTAAGCCACGCCTGGTCCACTCCCTGAGCACCAGCAACTGGGGATATCCCGTATGCCACGCCTGGTCCACTCCCTGAGCACCAGCAACTGGGGATATCCCGTAAGCCACGCCTGGTCCACTCCCTGAGCACCAGCAACTGGGGATATCCCGTATGCCACGCCTGGTCCACTCCCTGAGCACCAGCAGCTGGGGATATCCCGTAAGCCACGCCTGGTCCACTCCCTGAGCACCAGCAACTGGGGATATCCCGTATGCCACGCCTGGTCCACTCCCTGAGCACCAGCAACTGGGGATATCCCGTATGCCACGCCATGTCCACTCCCTGAGCACCAGCAGCTGGGGATATCCCGTAAGCCACGCCTGGTCCACTCCCTGAGCACCAGCAACTGGGGATATCCCGTATGCCACGCCTGGTCCACTCCCTGAGCACCAGCAGCTGGGGATATCCCGTAAGCCACGCCTGGTCCACTCCCTGAGCACCAGCAACTGGGGATATCCCGTATGCCACGCCTGGTCCACTCCCTGAGCACCAGCAGCTGGGGATATCCTGTAAGCCACGCCTGGTCCACTCCCTGAGCACCAGCATATGGGGATATCTTGTAAGCCACGCCTGGTCCACTCCCTGAGCACCAGCAACTGGGGATATCCCGTATGCCACGCCTGGTCCACTCCCTGAGCACCAGCAGCTGGGGATATCCCGTAAGCCACGCCTGGTCCACTCCCTGAGCACCAGCAACTGGGGATATCCCGTATGCCACGCCTGGTCCACTCCCTGAGCACCAGCAGCTGGGGATATCCCGTAAGCCACGCCTGGTCCACTCCCTGAGCACCGGCAACTGGGGATATCCCGTATGCCACGCCTGGTCCACTCCCTGAGCACCAGCAGCTGGGGATATCCCGTAAGCCACGCCTGGTCCACTCCCTGAGCACCAGCAGCTGGGGATATCCCGTAAGCCACGCCTGGTCCACTCCCTGAGCACCAGCAACTGGGGATATCCCGTATGCCACGCCTGGTCCACTCCCTGAGCACCAGCAACTGGGGATATCCCGTATGCCACGCCTGGTCCACTCCCTGAGCACCAGCAGCTGGGGATATCCCGTAAGCCACGCCTGGTCCACTCCCTGAGCACCAGCAACTGGGGATATCCCGTATGCCACGCCTGGTCCACTCCCTGAGCACCAGCAGCTGGGGATATCCCGTAAGCCACGCCTGGTCCACTCCCTGAGCACCAGCAACTGGGGATATCCCGTATGCCACGCCTGGTCCACTCCCTGAGCACCAGCAACTGGGGATATCCCGTATGCCACGCCTGGTCCACTCCCTGAGCACCAGCAGCTGGGGATATCCCGTATGCCACGCCTGGTCCACTCCCTGAGCACCAGCAGCTGGGGATATCCCGTAAGCCACGCCTGGTCCACTCCCTGAGCACCAGCAACTGGGGATATCCCGTATGCCACGCCTGGTCCACTCCGTGAGCACCAGCAACTGGGGATATCCCGTATGCCACGCCTGGTCCACTCCCTGAGCACCAGCAGCTGGGGATATCCCGTAAGCCACGCCTGGTCCACTCCCTGAGCACCAGCAACTGGGGATATCCCGTATGCCACGCCTGGTCCACTCCCTGAGCACCAGCAGCTGGGGATATCCCGTAAGCCACGCCTGGTCCACTCCCTGAGCACCAGCAGCTGGGGATATCCCGTAAGCCACGCCTGGTCCACTCCCTGAGCACCAGCAACTGGGGATATCCCGTATGCCACGCCTGGTCCACTCCCTGAGCACCAGCAACTGGGGATATCCCGTATGCCACGCCTGGTCCACTCCCTGAGCACCAGCAGCTGGGGATATCCCGTAAGCCACGCCTGGTCCACTCCCTGAGCACCAGCAGCTGGGGATATCCCGTAAGCCACGCCTGGTCCACTCCCTGAGCACCAGCAACTGGGGATATCCCGTATGCCACGCCATGTCCACTCCCTGAGCACCAGCAGCTGGGGATATCCCGTAAGCCACGCCTGGTCCACTCCCTGAGCACCAGCAACTGGGGATTCCCGTATGCCACGCCTGGTCCACTCCCTGAGCACCAGCAGCTGGGGATATCCCGTAAGCCACGCCTGGTCCACTCCCTGAGCACCAGCAACTGGGGATTCCCGTATGCCACGCCTGGTCCACTCCCTGAGCACCAGCAGCTGGGGATATCCCGTAAGCCACGCCTGGTCCACTCCCTGAGCACCAGCAACTGGGGATTCCCGTATGCCACGCCTGGTCCACTCCCTGAGCACCAGCAGCTGGGGATATCCCGTAAGCCACGCCTGGTCCACTCCCTGAGCACCAGCAACTGGGGATATCCCGTAAGCCACGCCTGGTCCACTCCCTGAGCACCAGCAACTGGGGATTCCCGTATGCCACGCCTGGTCCACTCCCTGAGCACCAGCAGCTGGGGATATCCCGTATGCCACGCGTGGTCCACTCCTTGAGCACCAGCAGCTGGGGATATCCCGTAAGCCACGCCTGGTCCACTCCCTGAGCACCAGCAACTGGGGATTCCCGTATGCCACGCCTGGTCCACTCCCTGAGCACCAGCAGCTGGGGATATCCCGTAAGCCACGCCTGGTCCACTCCCTGAGCACCAGCAACTGGGTATATCCCGTAAGCCACGCCTGGTCCACTCCCTGAGCACCAGCAACTGGGGATTCCCGTATGCCACGCCTGGTCCACTCCCTCAGCACCAGCAGCTGGGGATATCCCGTATGCCACGCGTGGTCCACTCCTTGAGCACCAGCAGCTGGGGATATCCCGTAAGCCACGCCTGGTCCACTCCCTGAGCACCAGCAACTGGAAATATCCCGTATGCCACGCCATGTCCACTCCCTGAGCACCAGCAGCTGGGGATATCCCGTAAGCCACGCCTGGTCCACTCCCTGAGCACCAGCAACTGGGGATTCCCGTATGCCACGCCTGGTCCACTCCCTGAGCACCAGCAGCTGGGGATATCCCGTAAGCCACGCCTGGTCCACTCCCTGAGCACCAGCAGCTGGGGATATCCCGTAAGCCGCACCTGGTCCACTCCCTGAGCACCAGCAACTGGGGATATCCCGTATGCCACGCCATGTCCACTCCCTGAGCACCAGCAGCTGGGGATATCCCGTAAGCCACGCCTGGTCCACTCCCTGAGCACCAGCAACTGGGGATTCCCGTATGCCACGCCTGGTCCACTCCCTGAGCACCAGCAGCTGGGGATATCCCGTAAGCCACGCCTGGTCCACTCCCTGAGCACCAGCAACTGGGGATTCCCGTATGCCACGCCTGGTCCACTCCCTGAGCACCAGCAGCTGGGGATATCCCGTAAGCCACGCCTGGTCCACTCCCTGAGCACCAGCAACTGGGGATTCCCGTATGCCACGCCTGGTCCACTCCCTGAGCACCAGCAGCTGGGGATATCCCGTAAGCCACGCCTGGTCCACTCCCTGAGCACCAGCAGCTGGGGATATCCCGTAAGCCACGCCTGGTCCACTCCCTGAGCACCAGCAACTGGGGATATCCCGTATGCCACGCCATGTCCACTCCCTGAGCACCAGCAGCTGGGGATATCCCGTAAGCCACGCCTGGTCCACTCCCTGAGCACCAGCAACTGGGGATTCCCGTATGCCACGCCTGGTCCACTCCCTGAGCACCAGCAGCTGGGGATATCCCGTAAGCCACGCCTGGTCCACTCCCTGAGCACCAGCAACTGGGGATTCCTGTATGCCACGCCTGGTCCACTCCCTGAGCACCAGCAGCTGGGGATATCCCGTAAGCCACGCCTGGTCCACTCCCTGAGCACCAGCAACTGGGGATTCCCGTATGCCACGCCTGGTCCACTCCCTGAGCACCAGCAGCTGGGGATATCCCGTAAGCCACGCCTGGTCCACTCCCTGAGCACCAGCAACTGGGGATATCCCGTATGCCACGCCATGTCCACTCCCTGAGCACCAGCAGCTGGGGATATCCCGTAAGCCACGCCTGGTCCACTCCCTGAGAACCAGCAACTGGGGATTCCCGTATGCCACGCCTGGTCCACTCCCTGAGCACCAGCAGCTGGGGATATCCCGTAAGCCACGCCTGGTCCACTCCCTGAGCACCAGCAACTGGGGATTCCCGTATGCCACGCCTGGTCCACTCCCTGAGCACCAGCAGCTGGGGATATCCCGTAAGCCACGCCTGGTCCACTCCCTGAGCACCAGCAACTGGGGATTCCCGTATGCCACGCGTGGTCCACTCCCTGAGCACCAGCAGCTGGGGATATCCCGTAAGCCACGCCTGGTCCACTCCCTGAGCACCAGCAACTGGGGATATCCCGTATGCCACGCCATGTCCACTCCCTGAGCACCAGCAGCTGGGGATATCCCGTAAGCCACGCCTGGTCCACTCCCTGAGCACCAGCAACTGGGGATTCCCGTATGCCACGCCTGGTCCACTCCCTGAGCACCAGCAGCTGGGGATATCCCGTAAGCCACGCCTGGTCCACTCCCTGAGCACCAGCAACTGGGGATTCCCGTATGCCACGCCTGGTCCACTCCCTGAGCACCAGCAGCTGGGGATATCCCGTAAGCCACGCCTGGTCCACTCCCTGAGCACCAGCAACTGGGGATTCCCGTATGCCACGCCTGGTCCACTCCCTGAGCACCAGCAGCTGGGGATATCCCGTAAGCCACGCCTGGTCCACTCCCTGAGCACCAGCAACTGGGGATTCCCGTATGCCACGCCTGGTCCACTCCCTGAGCACCAGCAGCTGGGGATATCCCGTAAGCCACGCCTGGTCCACTCCCTGAGCACCAGCAGCTGGGGATATCCCGTATGCCACGCCATGTCCACTCCCTGAGCACCAGCAGCTGGGGATATCCCGTAAGCCACGCCTGGTCCACTCCCTGAGCACCAGCAACTGGGGATTCCCGTATGCCACGCCTGGTCCACTCCCTGAGCACCAGCAGCTGGGGATATCCCGTAAGCCACGCCTGGTCCACTCCCTGAGCACCAGCAACTGGGGATTCCCGTATGCCACGCCTGGTCCACTCCCTGAGCACCAGCAGCTGGGGATATCCCGTAAGCCACGCCTGGTCCACTCCCTGAGCACCAGCAACTGGGGATATCCCGTAAGCCACGCCTGGTCCACTCCCTGAGCACCAGCAACTGGGGATTCCCGTATGCCACGCCTGGTCCACTCCCTGAGCACCAGCAGCTGGGGATATCCCGTATGCCACGCGTGGTCCACTCCTTGAGCACCAGCAGCTGGGGATATCCCGTAAGCCACGCCTGGTCCACTCCCTGAGCACCAGCAACTGGGGATTCCCGTATGCCACGCCTGGTCCACTCCCTGAGCACCAGCAGCTGGGGATATCCCGTAAGCCACGCCTGGTCCACTCCCTGAGCACCAGCAACTGGGGATATCCCGTAAGCCACGCCTGGTCCACTCCCTGAGCACCAGCAACTGGGGATTCCCGTATGCCACGCCTGGTCCACTCCCTGAGCACCAGCAGCTGGGGATATCCCGTAAGCCACGCCTGGTCCACTCCCTGAGCACCAGCAACTGGGGATTCCCGTATGCCACGCCTGGTCCACTCCCTGAGCACCAGCAGCTGGGGATATCCCGTAAGCCACGCCTGGTCCACTCCTTGAGCACCAGCAGCTGGGGATATCCCGTAAGCCACGCCTGGGCCCACTACTAGTTTTCTGCTGTGCTTCCATTCATTACGAAGCTACTTTCCTTTCACTTTTAGCGGTAACCCGTCTAGTGATTTTCATTGTCTGTTCGAGATACAGTTTCCAGGTAATACGAAAAATAATTGTAACAAGGGAAAAATTGAGGAATATAACAAATAAATGTGTAAAATGTAATAATATTCATATGTTAAGAAATAAACGCTATGGAATTTTCATGTTAATTCTCGTATTGGTGCACGTCAGTGTAGACCGCTGTCCATCACTTTCTTCCCAAGTCTCTGTTATTCTCGGCCGTATCTATAACATTTCGGTCTTCAGTTTTGTTTTCACGAAACTCAATCGTTGTGACGTCTTACCTACTGAACTGTGTGTAATGTTCAGTTGTAATTTCGAAGTTATGTTCAATAATATATGTTGATACTGTTTGAAAAACCTTACACAATACAGATATTAATCCAGACGTAATAATAAATTTCAGTGTCAAGCCAAATGCAATAGTTCTACTGGATAAAGAGTAGAAACTTGGTAAGTGAGGAACGTTTATCAGTTCATGATCTTCCTAAAGGTTTTTAGATACGAGCCGCGTTCATTGTACCTCGCTAAGTGCTGTCATTCTGAAGAAGTGGATGAATTAACTCTGGTTGCTCATGCGTCATAGGATACTACAGTTTTCAGGCAAATCATTGTTTATGTATTAACGTGTCCTGAACTACGAGTCAAACTGTGATATTTTTTCTGAAGTGCATTCACCAACATATGTGCATAATATCTGTAAAATAACTAGCGAATTCAAATAATAGTGTAGTATTCAAAAAGAGTAGCTTATTTGAGTATTTTAACAGCATGAAAAGCGGAAAAGAAAACATAAACGTTTTTTTTTTTCTCTCATCATTTTGAAAATGTGTGTAAAGTTTCTTACAAGTTGCTAAGTGTCGTTCTCAAATAGTGTGTGAATGAAGTGTGGCTACCCACCAGCCACAGGCTGCTCTACTGTTTCCACCCCACCCTCACCCCTTCGAAGATAGGTGGATTTTGGACAGTAACGAACATGAGTACCAAATTTGATTGAAATCGGTTCAGGATTTTAGAATGAAATGTGGAATATACACAAACACAAACTTACACCCTCTTTTGTAATATGTGCAGATTTATTGACAAATTTATGCAATTAACATGTCAACTAACAAATATAAAGCAAATTTGTTAGAAAGGTAAGATAAGTAGTCAATAAACAAGCAGAAATAGACAAGACAAGAGCGAGATGCGGCTGGTGCTCAGAGGGCGGGCGGCTGAGCACACGGCCTGCCGGTCCTCGACACGGGGAATGGAGGGCAGCTCTGCTGCCTTCTGTGCTCTGTGACCCGTCTCAACCTCCTCCAGCTCCTTTTCGGCCGTACACGGGGACTTAACCCCACCCCAATGCTCTACACCTAACATTCCATCATGCAACCCGTCCTTTGCGGTTTCCACCCCGCTTGGATTTCCGCCTCCCCCACCTCCAAACCCTAGAACGCCACGCCCTCCGCCTCGCTGACCGCACCGCCTCCCTTCCCCCACGCAGATCCTCTACGATCTCATTCCTTTCCCTCGCCTTCTAAAGTTCCTCGATCATATCCGTATCCTTTACGCCACCCACAAAACAGAAGCGCGTCACCCACTGGTCTCTCCCTCCTGCTGAACCCTGGGCCTCTGTCACGCTGGTACCAGTATATCCCTCCCTCCCTACACTCCACATCCTCTCCCAGGGTGACTTTCGCCACCGCCCCCTACTGGATGACGCCATCCGTCGCAATATGTAGCCACCCACTCAGCCCTAATCCGTCGCCTCCGCATATGTCGAGTGCCCCCTATCCTCCCACGCCCCTCCCCTGCCGCTTGGATCTCCTTTCCCCACCCCTTGGAGTTCTTACGTTTTCCTCCACCACTCCCCCACCATTCCCCTCCCCACCCACCTCCCTTTGCGGCACCCGTCCTTTCCATCTCCCCCTGCGCGGTCCTCGTGTTTCACATTTTAACAGTGTTTTTAACTGTGCACCGTGCTAAAGTGGAATGTCAGCGTCAAGTTGTGAGTGTGATCTTAAGATGTTCAAAATGTTAAAATGTTTGTAAAGGTTATGCGGTCATCAGTCCCTAAATTTACAAACTACTTATGAACTAACTTATACTACAGACAGCACAAATATCCATGTGCGAGCGGGGATTCGAACCCCCGCCCCCGACGGGGAACGGCCTAGCGCGTCGGATCATAGCGCCTCAATGCGCTCGGCCGCTCAGCCGTGGCTAATTTTGAGACTTCATCAACCGCCGCATAGGCAGAACACTGTGTTTTCATGTTTTTTATCGTACTTATGAACTAGCTTATACTAAAGACGGCACAGACATCCATGACCGAGGGGGGTTCGAACCCCTGACGGAAAACGACCTCACGCATCGTAGCATAGCGCCTCAATGCGCTCGGCCGCTACGCCGCGGCTAGCGATGAGGTGGGGATTTTTCCGTATCATCATTTACGAGTGCAGCGTGAATACAGGAAATGAGGTAAAATATCAAATCTGTGTCATCGCTGCAGCCGGGAAAATGTCCTGCAAGATCGAAACCAACGACGACTGAAGAGAAGAGTTCACCGTGCCACAAGTGCTGCCCTCTGCAAGCTGCTGCGGGTTTCAGTGCCGGGCCATCACTGGTGTCAGCGTGCGAAGCATTCACCGAAACGTCGGAGCCGAGGGCCCGCTCATATGTACATGGCACTGGCCTGCTGACGACCGGAAACATGTTGCCTGGTTTAACGAGTCCCATTTCCAATTGCATCGAGCGGATGGACGTGCGCGGGTCTGGAGACAACCTCACGAGTCCGTGGAATCTGCAAGTCAGCGGGAACCGGTGGAGGCTCTGAACACTGTGGAGCGCGTCTGGTCGGAGTGACAGCTGTCTGCACACGACTCTGACGGGTGATCGCCTCCATCCATTCCTGTCCGTTCTCGGGCAATTCCAGCAGGATAATGCGACACCCACACGATCAAAACTGTCACAGCGTGCCGCCCCCGCCGGCTACCATACTTTCCAGTCGTCAACGATTTGCGGGAGTCAGCAACACCACTGATATTTCAAATAACTTATTATGGTATTATCACTTAATAGCTGAGAGTGGCATTTTTACATTTACAAGATTCAAGCAACCCGTCCCGTCTGTACTGTGACAAGTACAGACAGTACCTGGCACTACATAGACGAGTCTGCTTGCAACGCCACTGAAACATCGCTTTGCTCTCCATCAGGTGCTTCCTGCGGCACTGCCCAGGTGACGGCTAGGCGTTCTCTCACCTGCGCCTGACGTCCACAGCGGCCACTAGCCGCAGCCCTGCTGTTCACTGCACGTGGCCGCTGCGACTGCTGCGCGCGTGCTTCTGCGCTCTCGTCAGTTAATGATTCCGTCGTGTGACGGTCCGTTACACCTGCAAGTGGTGCTGGGCCGCTGCAGGTGGCTGCTGCCTTACTCTCTGAATGCTGATGTTGAAACTGCCGTGACCGTCCGCAGGTGCTCGATTTGCTGTCTGCTTCAGCACCTTATGTTCACTATGCGTTGTGTGTCTTGAGTTATTGCGTCCTTCATCATATACAAAGTTATTCCTCCCGCACTTTTAATTATGCTTCAGGAGATCGAGTGCTGGGTTCCAGGCAGAACTAACCTGATACACCGTGTCGCGGCTGATGAGATCCTGCTTTATCTGAATGGATTCTTTAATAACAGTACACCAGTGTCTGGGTGTTTTTGTCACAATCTTACAGCATCGTAATTCATAGAATGGTTTAATTCCAAACAATGTTCCGCTATATCTGTGAGTTGTTTGAGTCTGGTTGGCCGTCGGTGCCTTTTACGCCTAATGTCGACGGTCCAGGTGGTCTGGCCAATATATGACATGTCACATTGACATGGTCTGTGAGAAATTCCAGGCCCAGAGAGCCTTATGCTCGGTTGGTGGGCAGAATTCGCACTTGACTTTATATTAGAGAAGTATTCTGCTGAATCGCTGTCATTGGTCCGGCATTAGTCGAAAAGAAGTGTAGATTTCGAATGGTTTCGTAATTCGCTTCCACTCGTAGACTGACGAGTTGGAACGTTCCCTGCCCCTTCACACGGACAGTGAGGTGCAGGCGCTAGAGCATCCACGTCAGACGCGGTGAAGCTCTCCGCGCGCACTGTGCGTGCTGCGGCATTTCCCGGGCGTGTATCGCCGTGTCCCCGCGGCAAAGTTTCGGATGAAATCGTGTCGGCGCTGCGGCCCGCGCCACTAAATCACACGCACGCTGTCGCGAGTAATAGCGCGTAATCCACGCGGATGTCCGCCAAATTTCCCAAATATTTATCGCCCGTGTCGCGCGGGCCAATCAAAAAAGTCGACAGCAGTCTGCGACGCGGCGTCTCGCGCGAGCCCACTGCACGCCCGCCGCCCGCGGGGCCCAGCAGTTAGCGCATCCGCTCACTGCGGCCACTGCCCGAAGGAGCGCACGAATCTTCCAAGAACAGACAAACGTGTTGTAATTGTCATATGGGAACGAAAATACTTAAGTGTCAACCAACAAATATCGAGAAAGAGAGAGAGAGAGAGAGAGAGAGAGAGAGTGAGAGACAAATTGGATGAAGCATTGTACGTAAACGGATCTGTATCTATTTTTCGGGCACAATCAACGGCTCCAGTTGCTGCTTAAAGGACAACACTGCACTTCCCAGAGGTTTTCCTGCTGTAGCACTGTCTCGTACAGTTACCAGAAGATGCCGACAGTGATCCTGTTTATGTCGCACCTGGTCCTTCTGCCCCTGCCTAACGTAGTGTTGGCGTACTTGAGTGGTCGTACCCGTTACTATGCAAACCTTTCTTACACTTGCATGTCTCTTTCAGTCTTCCTCGGGAATGAACAGTTTACGTTTCAAATGTTTGTTAAGCTTAACAGCGGGATCAGTCCCTGAACTTACAATCAACTTATGAACTACCTTATATTAAAGACGACACAAACATCCATGCCCGAGGGGGATTCGAACCCCCGACGGTAGCGGCCGTGCAGACTGTGACTGGCGCCACTGCAGCCCCAACAGTTTAGGAGTGTTACAGAACAGACAATGCGACCACATGTTTAACGGATTTTAGAGTTTTTTTATATTTATGGTAAGTGGAATTCAGAACTCAAATAACAGTAGCCAAAGCCATTCGACGCATCTCTAACAAAAATCCTCGAGAAAATCGACTTTTGAAGTTTGGCAGGTGAAAGTAAGGGCCCCTCATTAAATGAACTGCAGGGGCTGTCGGTGCAGCTCAGGTGGCAGTCACCGCAGTGGCGCTGCTTCGAAGCCTCTCGTGAAAGATTTTTTATTTTTATTTATTTACCCATTAGTTTTTAATTTTTGTGTGTGTGTTCGAATACTTACACAATTTTAATATCTAATCGTAATTTTTACGAAGGGTGCACGTAATTTTGTTTATTAGTAATTTTCTATGTCTTATAGAAGGTTGTTAATACAGTAATGACTGTTTCAATTCTTTTTTTTTTTTTTTAAACCTTACATTTCTTACAGTATTGGATCACTGTTAGTTGACGACGGTAGTCTTTGATTGTTTAGTTTGTGAAGATCTACGACACTGTTTATGGAAAGTCATCTCCATAGCTGCGAGCAACTAACCTACTCAACCATCGTTTTACGTGACGACAAGGTTTTCAGCTCGTTTACAAACACATAAAAAAAACTGACACAACACGTGGAGTTAGAGATCCCAACTTGTTTTATATGGCTGAATTCGAAAACAAAAAGATATCTGTCACGGCGGGATTCGAACCAGCGACTCTGTGGTTGTGAGGGCAGAACGCTGCCACCTCAACTGCGGCGACCCGTGCTGCCACTGTTTCAATCACTGATACTTACGGGCACTTCGCAACACTTACAAGTCGAATTTCTTAGAGGATTTTTTTTAGAGTTGCGTCGAATGGCCTTGGCTAATTGTTAACGAAGTTCTGAACTTCACGTACTATAAAGACAGAGAAATTCTAAAATCCGACACCGATGTGGTCTCCTTGTGAGAGTCTTCGCAGCGGTACACAAAGGTGTCAAAGCTTCACGACAAAGAAAAGGTGCTTCATTACATAGTTATTACGTTTCTGACTATAGATCCAAAAAGTACGCAAAATTATGACTCGATTTATATGCCACACGGAACGACCTGATTAAATGGTTAATGTCGATAAAATTAATTGGCAATTAAACCTCATAAAACAAATTTTCATCTAATGTCGCCTCATGGGGGCGGAGTATTTCCCGGGTCCCAAATTAATTACCATTACAAATTCGCAATCTGGCCAAGTCACTAGATCCGTCCCAACCGTTACTTTCAACGAGTAGACAGACTTTTTTTTTAATTTTTTTATTTTTTTTTTTTTATTTTACAGATTATTATTTTCCGTGAAAAATTATGTATCTTTTGCGTATAATATTACATTCGTTTAATAACACATGCCGTTATAATCGGAAATATGAAAATGAGTTGAAAATGGTTGAAAAACGATAATATCTCCTCAGATTACGAAAATCAAAGTACATTTAATGACATTTTTGACAATGGTGTGTTGTAACACCTCTCACAATGGAAAAAAGCACAAACTGCGATGAGGCAGTCAGTCCATGGTCATGCCGTTCATTGTACTTCTATGATTCGGACTGTGCACATCTCTGCGCAATTGTTCCACGATGTTAACGGTTGCAGAGACAGTAGATGTCATTTCCTCGTAGTCTGAGGCTCACAGAAATATTCAAGAAGTTCGTCTGCTAATCTGTTCCCTCATAGGAATGTTCCTTCTGCAACGACGTTTGGCAGTATTGCCCAACTGTCGGCTGAAACTGGAAGTGTTGAACCTGCAGAACGAGCCTGATGTTTCATACAGAAATTACATATTTTTTCACGGAGAATCGAATTCTGAGATAAAAAGGCTGGGTTCCTATTTAAGATTTCCAATTCACCTCCCCCCTACGGCTTGTGGTTTCGGGGGTCGAGCTTTATGTTCTTCGAGGTGAAAAACTCTAATTGCAACTTTTTAAAATCCGATTTGTATTTTTCCAAATATTCCTACAACAGTATCGAGTACCCCATTCGTCACATATCAAATAAGTACTACATTTTAGCAGTAAAATTTCACTATGGATGAAATATGGCTGTGTAATAACTAGCAATATATCGTGATTCTTCAGTTTCTCCCGGCGTATTTGATGATCAAAATATCCACGGGTGTACTGCCGGTCTATAGTGTCCAACGGGCACAATATTTCGGCGATCAAACATGTCGCCATCATCAGGTGAAATGACGGACTGAGCTCATGGAAACGCGCCGGCACGGCGATCCGCACGCTACGGCTGCTCGAAGGGAACTGGGTTCTAGCCCGGTAGCGGGCCATTTAAATACCCTCGGGCCGCGGAGCGATCCCTCCGCGGTCCGCGCCCCGCGCCGCGGCCGCGCAGTGGAACTGATTGCGCCGGCGTCTGAGAAGACGTCGGTGTGAGGGCTCTGTCCGCCGTGGTCGTCACATCGTTACGTTTGCTAGATTTACTCTTAATTAACCCAATCGCTGGTTCCCAAGCTTTGCTAAGATTATAGCCAGAGTCACGGTTTATGAGGTCGTCACTTGTGCGAATTTCAATGGCCTCTCTAACGACGCAGTCCCAGTATCTCGACGTCTGTACCAGAATCCTAGTGTGTTCATACTCCATGGCGTGATTCTCCGACAAACAATGTTCAGCGACCGCCGACTTGCTCGGATACATCAATCGTGTGTGCCTCTGGTGTTCAACGCATCGATCCTCGACGGTACGCATCGTCGGTCCAATATATGACTTTCCACACTGACACGGAATCTGGTACACGCCCGCCTTCCTCAAACCGAGATCATCTTTAGCGCTCCCCACCAGTGCACGAATTTTATTCGGCGGACAAAAAGCAGTTCCAACCTGGTGTTTTCTCAAAATGCGGGCGATCTTCCCTGAGAGTGCGCCGGTATATGGAATGAACGCAGTGCCTACATCCTCCCTTGCGTTTGCATCCGTTTCCACAGGTTGTGTTGTAGTGGTTGGGCGGAGAGCACGCTGAATCTGCCACTCTGAGTACCCATTTTTTCGAAATACAGTTCTCAGGTGTTCCAATTCCTGGGGTAGACTCTCTGCGTCGGAGAGAGTGCGCGCCCTATGTACTAGAGTTTTAAGTACCCCATTCCTCTGTGACGGGTGGTGACAGCTGTCTGCGTGTAAATACAGATCAGTGTGCGTTGTCTTCCGATATACACTATGGCCCAGGGTGCCATCAGCTCTTCTCTTGACCAAGACGTCAAGGAACGGCAATTTACCCTCCGTTTCAGTCTCCATAGTGAATTTGATGTTGGTGTGTATGGAGTTCAGATGTGTAAGGAAGCCAAGGAATTTATCCATACCATGTGGCCAGATGACGAAAGTGTCGTCCACATAACGGAAAAATCAACTGGGTTTCCATTCAGATGATGCCAGGGCTTCCTCCTCGAAATTCTCCATGTACAAATTTGCGGATCTCCGTGCCGGCGCGTTTCCAGGAGCTCAGTCCGTCATTTCATCTGATGATGGCGACATGTTTGATCGCCGAAATATTGTGCCCGTTGGACACTATAGACCGGCAGTACAGCCGTGGATATTTTGATTAGCAATATATCATTCCCAAAGTACAAAACTTAATGCAGGCATCCGTCTGAAATGTCTCAGCATGTAAGCTCAACACTTCGTGCAAACAGAACTGTAAACACTCCCAACAAGTCAACTGTAAAAAATTGTTTATATATCGGAATTAAAAAAACAAGGTTTTTCTATTTATACTGCACACATAAATGTTCTTCAGAAAACAAACAACTATTTTAAACATCAATCGTGCACATATCAAAGTTATCATATATATTTACTCCAAATTACAATTTTCGTGTACTAGTGTACCTCTATGTAATACAGTTTACATCATAATTACGTCGCGTCATGTGCCCACTAATCTCAGGATATTAGCATATTACGCTTCATGCAATACCTATATATACACTTCTGGCCATTAAAATTACTAACCACGAAGATCACTTGATACAGACTTTATCCGACATGAAGAAGATGCTGTGATATGCAAATGATTAGCTTTTCAGAGAATTAACACAAGCTTGGCGCCGGTGCGACACCTACAACGTGCTGAAATGAAGAAAGTTTCCAACCGAAACCTCATACACATACAGCAGTTAACCGGCGTTGCCTGGTGAAATGTTGTTGTGATACCTCGTGTAAGGAGGAGAAATGCGTACCCTTACGTTTCCGACTTCGATAAAGGTCGAATTGTAGACTATCCCGATTGCGGTTTATCGTATCGCGACACTGCTCGCGTTGGTCGTTATTCAGTGACTGTTAGCCGAATATGGAATCGGTGGGTTCAAGAGGGCAATACGGAATGCCGTGCTGGATCCCAACGGCCTCGTATGACTAGTAGTCGAGATGACAGGCATCTTATCCGCATGGCTGTAACGGATCGTGCAGCCACGTCTCGATCCCCGAGTCAACAGATGGGGACTTTTGCAAGACAACAACCATCTGCACGGACAGTTCGACGACGTTTGCAGCAGCATGGACTATCAGCTCGGACACCAAGGCTGCGGTTATCCTTGACTCTCCATCACAGACAGGAGCGTCTGCGATGATTTTCGCAACGACGAACGTGGGTGCACGAACGGCAAAACGTCATTTTCTCGGATGAATCCAGGTTCAGTTTACAGCGTCATGATGGTCGCATGAGTGTTTGGCGACATCGCGGTGAACGCACATTGGAAGCGTGTATTCGTCATCGCCATACTGGCGTATCACCCAGCGTTATGGTTATGGGGTTCCAATAGTTACACGTCTCGGTCACCACCTGTTCGCATCTACGGCACTTTGAACAGTGGCCGTTACATTTCAGATGTGTTACGACCCGTGGCTCTACACTTCATTCGATCCCTGTGAACCCTACATTTGAGGAGGATAATGTTCGACCTCATGTTGCCGGTACCGTACGGGCCTTTCTGCACACGGAAAATGTTCGACTGCTGCCCTGGTCAGCACATTTCCAGATCTCTCACCAGTTGAAAACGTCTGGTGAATGGTGGCCGAGCAACTGGCTCGTCACGATACGCCAGTCACTACTCTCGATTAACTGTGGTATCTTGTTGAAGCTGCATGGGCATCTGTACGTGTACACGCTATCCAAGCTCTGTTTGACTCAATGCCCAGGCGTATCAATGCCGTTATTACGGCCAGAGGTAGTTGTTCTGGGTAGTGATTTGTCAGGATCTATGCACCCAAACTGCGTGGAAATGTAATCACATGTCAGTTCCAGTATAATATATTTGTCCAATGAACACCCGTTTATCATCAGCATTTCTTCTTGGTGTAGCAATTTTAATGGCCAATAGTGTAATAATTTGTGTTAAAATGAGTCATTCCAAGTATTTTGTTAATTCAATTACTCTTAACCATAAAAAGAAATTAATATAATTATATGCTGACGATAGGAAAATATTTGATCGTCAATAGCATACAAAATACAACATGGACCGATTCCGACCTTAAGTGGAATTTTCTATTAAATTTCGTGACACATTTTACCTGAAATACACATCAGTAACAGTAAAAATGTGGATTGGATTGTATGCCGTTCTGTAAATACAAAACAAGAGATTAGTTAAAAATTTCAAAACAGTTATGTAGCGTCACACATCAAACGTATAGACAGTGTCGGCAATTACTTAATCGCATGTTACTTCTCAACCGCGATAAAGCCGAAACAGCTATGGTGGTAAAGAATGCTATATCGTAGCTTGTCCGCCACTATAAAATAATAACCAGTAGAGCGGTAAGTCACTGAATGGAACACTCGCGATGAAAGCGCGCGGCGTTTGTTCTGCGGGCTGCCCGCCCGCCAGGGGCGGCCACTGTGCAAACAGCCGCGGCCGCGGCCGCGTTTATTGTTACAGCGCCTCCACTGCCGCCTCCGCCGGTTTTTATTGCTCCTGCCACGCCGCCCCCTGCGCTTTAGCCGGACACCTAGCAGACTTACTGGCCTCCACAACACCGAGGCCGGCGCTACGCATTACACCTCTACTGTTATTCGCTTTACGTCTAATTTCTCATAGTCGACCGACGTTACGGCGAGAGATTTTCTTGACAACGCAGGATTTTTATATTTGGCAGCCGACGGGCTTCTACATCTACAACTTAAAAAGGTAAAGCAGTCAACAATTCACGCGCAGTGTGTGGACGAGCACCTTCCTGCAGTAAGAACGGCAAAAGGACGCCTCTTACAACATTCTCATGCACCGAGCGCCCTCTACGAACTGCAATGTGGCGCACAGTTGAGGGTTACTGCACCCCAGGCACGGCTTAGTAGCAGTCTGCAGCTTAACTCAGCAGTCAACGATTAAGCTGCTTCACTGCACCCTGCACTTACAAAAGAGGGTGAATGGCGGTAGCAGTGGTACTTTATGCCCAACTTTTAAAAATATGGTAATCTAGCCACGTTCGTTAGGTTTTAAAATTCTGAAAAAGTATTTATGGCTTCTAATGAAATCTTCTATCAGATTTCACAAATGATTAATGTTTTTCAGTGAAATGTAATTCAGAAAAATTTAATTTTACTAGGAAATGCGACCTCCACAGTGAACGTTATTTTCAATAAATTTAGGTTCCGCATAGTACTTCCTCGTCAATATCGCTTTCACAGGTATATTGTGATAGAAATGGTCAACAATTAACGAAATTCATATTTTAAAAATTGCTTTTATTTTTGTAGTCGCAACGTGCCCCCACTTCAGCCTGGCATCTAGGTATTGCAAACTATATAATGGCATTATATTGTTGCTATAGGATTACGTTGTATATCATACTTAGTCTTCAGTTATCTCCACCAAAAGGTATTTAGTTACGATAAATATACAACAAGTAACAAATCGTGCATTTTTATATTTTTAATCATTTATCAATTTTATGGGCTATATACGAAATAGAGGATAACGAATTTAAAACTGCTTTACGAAATATTTGAAAAAAATACAAAGCGGATTACAAAAGAGTTGAAGATGCTCACCACCAAGAGGACCACCTCGGTGGTCTGTTGTGCGGGGGAGGGGGGGCGACTGTGAGTCTTAAAAGATTACCCCTATTTTTATTGCAGGTTTGTATTCTCTCTGAAAAAATATGGATACTTTTACATTTAGTAATATATGGCGCTGTTATCGGCCAAGAAGTGTTGAAAAATTTAAAAAAAACGGTAATGTCTTCAAAAAATAGACGTCGTACTCTTTCTCTAGGTTTAACTTTTCCAGTTTCAGTAAGCAGTTATAGAATACTGTGAAAAGTCGTTCAAGAAGGAAGATTCTTATCAGGGTACGAATTAGTTTATATTTGGAAAGCTTCTTCATCATTTCTGTGATTCTCAAATTACGTGGACGTGATATCTACTGTTTCACCAATTGTTAACATCGTGGAACAGTTGCGTAGAGATGTGTACACTAAGAATCATTGAAGTACAATGAACCATATCTAATGTTCAAATGTTTGTACACCTATTGGACTAAACTGCTATAGTCATCACCACCTAGACCGCCTCGCCACGCACCTAAAGCATGATTACAGGTGTCACATGATAGCATGATCAAAAACTGTTCTTTGATTTTACTAATTTCATGTGTAATTGTCTTTCAAAAATTCTGAACTACTTTCTATTTTTGCCGAGTACAGTGTCATCTATCATGAAACGAAAATAATGTTTCTTTCTGAAGAATAGAAATCTGCAATATAAATGCGGGTTCCTATTTCAGATTTCATAGTTACCCCCCCCCCCCTCTCCCACTCCCGTGGGTGATGCAGGAGGGTTGAGCTTTATGATAATAGATGTCGGTCTTGGGGTTTGACAAGTTTCATTGCAACTTGTTTTCAATTTGATTAATTTCGAGTGCGTGACCCCGTATGTGTGCGTGGCACTGTTAGGGAGGGTAGCGCCGCCTATGGCTGCCACCACCGCCGCTGCAGTCGCAGCATTGGCGCCCACTGGACATTCGGCCCGCCACGCCCCGTGTAGTCCGCAGACAATGGCGGTGGCGGCCTCTTAATGACCGCGGTAACGCGGCCGCCTGCCGATAGCTGGCGATGCTCATTTGTCGCGAAACGCGATTACGAGTCCGGAACGTCCGACAACAATAGAATGCGGGCGCGAGGGGGGCGGCAAGTAAATTTACAATTGTAGCGAAAGACCCATATATATCCAGAAATTGTTTTATGGCCCGTGAAAACATTACCCGAAGAAATATGAGAACGCGTTTTGCGAAACAAAAGAGAGGAAAAAAGGTGCGTAGAGCGTTTGGAGAGGGGAGGGGGAGGGGTGTCTACACGTGTGGCCGGGAGGGGCGCGGCGGGCCGGCAGCGCGCTCCATGAAGGCGACGCTGCTCGCCAGGGATGCGGGCCTGTCTGCGCTCGTGGCCCGTCATTGCTTTATCCGTCTGTGTTTCCTGGCGAGGCTAGGGCCGACAAGCCCTCTCTTACGTGTGACCAGACACTTTTACGTTTTTACTTCACAAGGAAACGTCACTAACTTCAGCTCATAAACACGCCACATGCAAGAAATCAGCCCAGCAATCAATGCCGCGTCGAAATCGAAGCAATTTTACGCATTTAAACGAGCATTTCTGCTAAATACAGCAGGTACTAAATATTGATGGACCTCTCCATCCTACTCTACCTTTCCAAGTCTCTTCATCGGCTCATAATAACGGCAACACACTTCCATGTAAGGCTACTTACTATAGTCTTCTCTCGGTCTCCCTCTGTGGTTTTACCCCACGCACTTCCCTCCAATGCTAAATTCACGATTTCTTGATGTCTCAGAATGTGGACTACCAGCTGATCACTTCTTTTAGTCAAGACATGCCAGAATTTTTTTTCCTCCCCATGTTTTCAAGATTCCGCATTAGTTAGACAATCTACCAAAATTCACATGCTTGATGTTTGTAAAGCTATGGGATCGAACTGCAGTGGTCAACCGTTCCTACACTTACATACTACTCAACTGATGCTAAGGTCAACTCACATACCCATACCAGGGGGAAGACTCGAATCTCCGACGGGGAGCAGACACGCACTCCGCATCAAGACGCCTTAGAGCGCACCGCCACTTCCGCGCGGCACACGATCTACCAACCTAATCTTCAGTATTCGTCCTCAGCACCACATTTCAATAATTTGAACAATTTGTAGTGTGTGTTTCACAAGGCTATACTCCTCGCAAATGCCTTCAGAAAGCATCCCAACAATCAAATTAATATTCGATGTTAAACAAATTTCTCTTTTTCAGAAACGCTCTTCTTCCCATCTCCATTCTTCATTTTATATCATCTGTACGGCGAACATCGTACGCTATTTTACTGCTTAATTCAAAGAAAAGAAACTCATCCAACACCATTATTGTCTCGTTACCCAATTTAATTCCTTTGCAAAAGCGCGCAAAAGTTAACAGGAAATACCGACTGATCCATTCAACAATTTGAGGCAGGCAACGAGGGGTCGGAAGTACGGAATTAACTTGTCTATCGCTTTGTAATGCGTTACTGTTTTCCTGTTTATTTACAACTAATATGCCTAGAGGTTTAGACATACACTGCTGTTTATTTGCGCGCACGTTCTTTATTTCCTGTGAAGAAATATTGAGGACGAGCCTGAGTATTTGGAAGTAATGTTTCACGGTTTTGGTCGCTGGATTGAAAGGTAATATCCTATTCCATAGCCTGAAAGGTGGCCTGACCTCAATACACTTGTATATTTCCTCTGGATATATATAAAGTCACTTTCATATGAGAACTAAATCGATAAGGAGATCGAATAACTTGCCAGAATTTGAGCCGCTTGTGGCATGATTATATATATTGCATATTTCTAAAACGTCTATGACGATTTGCCTTGTATATTGTATGTCGAGCAGGGTTTGCTTATTATTATAACCTTACTAAATGAAATTACCAATTTTCGGTCTCAAATCAATGTTCCATATGATTTTCTTCGATTCCACCGAGGTACATATACGGTTTGAGCATTTGTAGTTAATATATGAATTTCTAAATGTCTAGAAAACTTTTAAGATAAATATGTTTTTTTTTTTTTTTTTTTTTTTTTTTTTTTTTTTTTTTTTTTTTTTTTTTTTTTGGGTGTGTGTGTGTGTGTTCCGATGTAGATAATATTGCATAATTTTCGTATGTGATAAGCAACTTCTTCGAAATACCAAAATGTCACAGATAACAAATGCTGCCTCAACGCTCGGGCGTCCGATTTTACTTCTTGTCTACACACCTAAGACATTGTGACACTCGTTGCACGACAGTTCACACACACCCTGATCCCCGGGTGTGAAGCACGCGGTTTCTGTAATTAAACTTTCGCTACTTTACTACGTTACGATAGACGAGTAGGTAACGCCGTATTCGTATAATTAAATATAGATTTTACATAATACGTAGCAGATGCGAAAAATTGACAGGTTTGGTAGTTCCATCAGTAAACTAAATATCAAAGTTGAAGGCGGCATGAGGTCAATTAAGAAAAAAATAATTTTATGTGATACTAACCGTAAACCCGGCGTTGCCCGAGTGTTTCTTTATCCTACACTCTCGTAGTCCACCTCTCCTTCCCTTCTCTTCTGCATCTACCTCTTTCCCTATCATCTCTCTGTTCGTTTCCACATTTCCCTCTCTCGGCACAGTTTTCTACAAAGTACCCTCTGTCATGTACCATACAAACATTTATGTACCCAGTGATCTTCCTCTTTGTTTAAGCGTCATGAGTGCAAAAATTCATAAAGTTTGGAGTAAAACTATGCATTTTGTAAAATTCCGTAAATGAAGTTCCCTCTGCCACGCACCGAACGAAATTTTATACAGGCAGTGACATTCCTCTTCTTTTTAAGGTGGAGTGTGCAAAATTTCATCAATATCGGAACAAAACTACACATTTCCATGCAGTAGAATCGCAGGGTCAGATTTAAAGACGCACCTTGTTGTTCTCAAATATTCCAGTTTTATTTCATACAACCCTTGTTCTGAGAACAACAAAAAGGACCTGTGAAATCGGTCGAGCCGTTCTCAAGTTATGGCACGGCCAAGGTATTTAAGGGTCCATTTTTATGCTGCAAAGCACCCTCTCCCTTGCACCGTATGAAACTTCAGGTAGACTGTGACGTTGCTATTGTTTTGAAGGTCAAGATTTCGTGAGTCTGTAGGAAAGTATGCTCCGCCATAGACCTATCCAAAATACTTTCTTAGCTGACGTTTTCTACCTATAAACTGTATTCCTGCCAAATTACACCTTCATAGGTAAAGCAGTTTTCGAGATTTCGTGTTTAGTCAGTGAATGAGTGTCCTTCCGATTTTATATCGATAGAGATTAGGAAAACAGATTGCTTAATTTTTGAAGCAAGGGAATAAAGGGAGAGTTGCAGACGAAATATTGAAAATAAAGAGTAACATTCAAATCTGTAATGCTAACTTTGTTTGATACAAGTTCAGTTCATTCCTGATGCGACAGTTTTACGGCATCTGCAGCAAAACTATTGTGAGTGGTAGACTTATATTCGTTTCATCATTTTCTAGACGTGGGGTGTTTAGTTACAAAACGCTTCATAAATGTCCGAAATTACATACAAACTCTGTTGTAGGTCCCTAACTACTTCCATTTTCCAATAATTGACTCACAAATCTGGCTATTCTCACACAGTGGCCTCTCATTATTTATGACGTCATATCTCCTGAGGTATGTGTCGTGCTCATTTGTTTTTGGGCTAGGAACCTTCGTGAGCGCACAGCGAACAGTTTACCAAAGTTTTATTGCAATCGACTATATAGTTTATGATCCCCTAGAGGACATATATACAAACATTCATTTTTATATACATAGATTGTATATAGTATATAGAAAGTATATAGAAAGAACTATTAGATTATTGAAAGAAACGGTAGCAGGTAAAAGAGAGAACTATCGAGTTCGTGTTCCTTCAAGAAGAGAACACTACCAGAGTCAAATTACAAAGAAGTAGATCAGGAGAATGAGCGCTGGTAGAGAAGCGGAAGTGGAAGAGGCGGAGAAAGAGGAACATTTCAAAACACGGGCCACCGAGAAACAAGCGTAACCGCGAGGAAAGGGGGCCCGTTTACTAATCTGATGCAATCTGTATAACCAATGCTTTGGTGTTTTGGGATAGGTTACGAGGTTTCCGCGAAGCATACGCGACTGGAAAAGCAGGAGGAAGTGGCGATGGTGCACAAAGCAAGCTTCGCCACACACCGTGATGAGGTTTGCGAAGAATTAGTGTAGTTTTAGATGTTCGCAGGAAACTAAAATTTCTGCAAAGTGTTGTGTTGTTCTGTCACACGCGAACAACAGGAACGGAGAGGAAGTTTGAGATTAGCTTATACTCTTTAATATGACCACGCTATTTCAGTTATAAATTTTTACAGATGTAATATAGTTCTGAAATGTACATTATCAGCTTGTGTTCCAACAACTGGAACCTTTTACCCGAGATGGAAGTTCTGTTGCCGAGTACGATTTAAAAAATGAGAAGCATTTTGAATTGTGGATAGAAGGCTCTGGACAATATTGCAGAAGAATTGTGCCACAGTCAGGGTGCACACAAAACGGAAAGGAAAACAGGCGAGCTTTCCGACTGTGTACACAAGGACAGAAGCAGAGACGCGCAGAACGTACACAGACTTGCACTGCGTCAGCCAGGACAATGTGTTGTTCTTCCGCTTCTGTGTGCACCTGTCAGCGACTAAACGTGTGTGCTTCACAGTGAATTATTTTTTTTATTCCTAAGTAAGGAAAAAGGATGTGTGTGTGTGTGTGTGCGTGTGTGTGTGTGTGTGTGTGTGTGAGTGTCTGTGTGTGTGTAAACGTCGCGACGTTTCAACTTGTAAGCAGGTTTTGAACGCTACTGTGAAAAGGAGGCATGTTCTAGTGCATTATTCTTGACAGCAATCTTAGATTGAACTTGGAAATTTTGTTTTAGGATCAGTTTTTTATTTATTTATTATTTTAGATGATACTTGCGTTTCAGCTGGTATCTTCGTAGACTTCCTCTTTCCAATTTCTTATTAGATCATCAATATATATACATTAAAAAGCATTAGTGTGATGCTACATACCTATCTGACACCCTTCCTTATTTATTGTTTTCTAATTTGTTTTGGAATTTCCTATATTTATGTTTACTTTAGTATCTTCATTTCAGCTTTTGATTACCTATGGAAGATACATGGCGTGTATCTGTTTTCCGATATTATCCATCGTCTACTTCTAATGACAAAGTAGAATGGATGTCTCTGGTTATTTAGTTAGGGGCATAAATCTGTACATGGTCAAAGACAGACAACATAGAAAATAATACTAACGAATTTCAACATACATGTGGGACTATAGTCAAAACTTGAAAATAAAGTTATAAAAGACATAAAAAGGAAATTACTGAAAACAATGGCATTGCGTAAGCACCTTTACCGCAGTGCGTCCTGGACTGAGAGAAAGAAATAAAAATTAAATACAGCACTGTGAGATTAACGCCTAATAGAAATACCGATAATCAATAGCATTTGATAATTAAACAGTATGAAGTTCACTGCAAACATTGACCATGCCAATGCACTAAATGTTACACAATTTTAATCTTATTAATTATGGTAGCAATGTATGTACACAGTTGGGTGACAACATTTATAGTTAGGCCATAGGTAGAAATTCTTCACGTTGAGATTTGCTGTGTGCTTGTAGCTGGTGGGAGGCCAGCGACGTTGGTGGCTTGTCCCAACTTAGGATTTTACAGTTCGTTTCCGGTGAGGGGAGAGAGGGACAATGGCGAGTGCCAGGCACAGTGCAGTGCACAAATATTGTAATACTACTGGCATTTGAAGTAATACGATGCAGTTAGGAACCTTTAAGGCCCTCATTACAAAATAGCCTGTTGATAAATAAACAATACATTAGCTGATATAGTCACATCTAACGTAATATGTTTAATTGACAATGAAAAGTAATAAATTACCAATGGAGACAAGACAGTTACACAACTAGCATGGCAATGTTTGTTTATAAAAATAATATATTAACTATTTTTCATTTTATTTTCAATCAATCTTTTGTATTTTACCTTGAAATATTAAGTTAAATCAGTTATCTGTGATATAAGAAATTGCACGATTATGATAAACAGTACTAAGGATGTTTATACTAATATAAAAACGTAAGAAAATATTTGTTTAATGTGTAGTGTAATTATTTTGATTTTAAGTAAAGTTTTAGAAATGTATTGGCTGAGCGCTGTACGTTGGCAAATCGGTTAGAACAGTTCACATGGGGAAGTTGATGGCGTAGGGGAAAAAACCCCGGCAGTTGAGTTTTGGCGCGCGCGCGCACGAGGGCAGGAAGTGAGGACTGCAGACCACGTGGTGTGGCTGGCCAGGCGGCGTCGCTCTGCATCAGTCGGCATGTGGATCTCGAGGTGGTGACTTGAGTTTTGTGTGTGGCAATCGCCACGTGTGGTTGCTCGTCGTAGACTGCACCAAGTTAAATCGAGTGCTACTGTGTGTTTGTGAATAATTAGCCGGTGCAACAAGGTGTGCATCGCATTTAATTAAAGTGACTGTGATTTGTTAATGTAACACGTGTCGTCGCATAGGCATGAACATAAACGGTGTTTGAGACAGCCACGTGGTGTGAAATCAATTCGCGACAAATATTCATTTTGTCTGGGGGCTCACGAGCTATAACTTTATTTGGTACATTTACCGACGTACAGACGCGACAGCCACAGGGTTCAAGTATTGTGAAATAAACAACATAAAGTGAACTTTCACGTGTTTTTTTTAAAATAGTAGTTAGTACACCCTTTTCTCTCATGAACTTGAACTTATTATGAATTTGTTTTGCAGGGAAGGAAAGCTGCGAACGTGTGATATCATCCCCTAGAAAACGAGTCAAACAGTCGCAATAACAGTTCCAGTGTTTTTGCATGTTTAGGAATTTGGTTCGCAGCTGGTGGTTGTGAGTTTCAAAAATTAATCTTTCCCTATTTTAAACTCTCACCCCGACCTTCACCCTCACAGCACTAGCTGCGTAGTAAAGTAGTAAAAGTTTACATAGTTTCGGTATGTACTTTGGACGTCTGCATTAGCAGAAGTAATTATAAATAAAGATTACAAAGAAGTGTTACAATTGAGTGATAAGCGCTCTGGTCGTGTATAATTGACACAACAATAATCGTAACATAAATGCAGTTATCCTCTAGACCAGAGATCGGCAAGTATTCTTAGATGGGGTTCGTTTACTTCTGAAAATGTTTATCTAGGCCCAGAAGAAAAACCTGATATTCCTTTTTTTTTATTTTTACTCAAAAAATAATATTAAATACAACGGAGAGGTATATTTGTATTAAGACTCCAGAAAGTCGTAGAATGCGCCGAATTGCATCAGAAAGAAACTGTTTGATCTGTCTGTGCTGAAGAGAACGAGACTTCATAAAAGTAATCAGCTCCGTCATCCTGTGCATCACTTCTTTCAGAGTCGCCCTAAGTTCACCACAAAGTACTGCCTGGTGAATTATGCACTGATAAGATAGTGGGCTAGCTTTCTGGCTTTCGTTCTCTTTACACGTCCTTTTCCTTTGTCGGTCATCACTGAGGCTCCGCCAGTCGAGACCCCATTTTATCATAACTAATGTTTGATTTTGTTATGAAAGCATCAAAATAAGTTAATAAATATTATCCACGGGTCTTCCCTTGTTAGTAATTCCAACCCCCCTCTCCCTAAACTCTTTGCCTTCAGTACAAAAAAATCGCACGAAAATGGACTGTCGTTTTTCATCAAATATGTTGAATGACTCATTGAGTGGCATGGCGTAGGAAGGCGACTTCTGCAGAAGTTCGAACACACTACTTTTATCGTCGTCAGCTTAAATAAAGGTTTCAGAGAATGTCAGAGTATGAAGTCGATCTATACAATTTCCTTGTTCAGTAAATAAAGTTCTTGCGCTGCCTTCGAATGTACGACAGAGCTTTTACGCGGATCATTGGCAGCTCCACTCCCTCTTGCTGCCGATCGTCAGTGTCCTCTCCAGTACTGCCCATATGAAGACTATTGATTTACCTACAGTAATCATTAAGGGTTCTAATTATTAACAGTTGATTGTAAAATTCTATAAAAATTTAAAGGTGCCTCTCATACGAATTGTTATTTACAGAATATATATATATATATATAATTAGAGTATGCAACTTAAAGTATTTTGGCGGTGCAGCTGTTGGCCTTCGGCGGTCCGTCCGCCAGTTGCCGACCGCTGCTCTAGACACTGAATAACTGTTTCATTGTAAGCAGCTAGCAATGTGTAACGGAATGATGTTCAAATGTTTGTAGAACTTATGGGACTTAACTACGGGGTCATCAGTCTCTAAGCTTACAAACTACCTATGAACTAGCTAAGACTAAGGACGGCACAAATATCCATGTCCCAGGGTGGATTCGAACCCCCGACCGTAGTGGCCGTGCAGACCGTGACTGGAGCGTCTCAGTCCCCTCGGCCACCGCGGCCGGCGCAATGATGTATTTCATATTATTACCATTTTTAATTTTGCTTGACAGAGCACTTACCGCTAAAGTGATAACACCTTGTGTAGTCTTTTATTAAATATTTGTTCTCAGCAGGGGTGTGCATAAGGTGAGCAGCAGATCTTAGACCCACAGAAGTAATGAATATAAAGAAAAAATACCTACCTCTTTATGATTTAATGTCAACAATAAGAAAGCTCGAACTCGCTTAAATAATAGGTGCTTCAGCGCAAATTTCCTCTGAATTAGTGGTAGAGCGCCAGAATACAAATCCAAAGGTCGCGGATTTGATCCCCGGCAGGTTCTAGAATTTTTATCTGTCACTTTCCACTTCTTTCCCCTCTGGCAGTATTGTTCATGTGAAAAATACCGAGAAGCACCGTGGTTCGGAACCCACGTTAAATTGTCGATTCCCCTATAACTGGCTGGGTAAGTCAGTTCGAAAATCGGAGGAACGGAACGGCATACCACCTCCAAACATGACCATGCCTAGAAAAGCACGGTAGTGTTCAAACCAATCTTCGGATTTCTGACTGTTTTAACTTACCTTATAAACAGCAAAACTGATATAGAATATCTTGATGTGTGTACTTACGATTACTTATCCTTACATTAATCTTGCCCCCCTCCGAAATAAAAGAAAAATATATTATGCTATACTCGGTACTGGTTCTGAGGCAAAGATTCGTAGTTGATGTAGAAAACTGTTAAAGGTGTTTACTATTTTACTGCACAACGTGTAGGCTGTTCAGTAATTTAGAATCAAAGGCTAATAAGGTTGTTGCTTCCTAGAAGGCATGTTCAAAACTAAAAGATAAAAATTACACATATCCAGCAAAATTGATTTTTTAAGAACTGCCAGAGTTTGCTGAGAAGGGACCATACCAGATGATGACAGGCGTGCAGAAATGGAAATTATACTCGTAATTTACATGAAAAGATGGAAGAATTCGGGGAAGAGTGGAGACACTTTAGGATGGGTGGAGAGAGAATTCTAGTAATTGTAAACAATCCCTTGGGAAGAAGAGATTTTTGACGAACGAGTAAGTGAAGGAGCTTATCGAGTGAAGATGACGATTGTGATAAGGAACAAACATACTATCTTACGGCGAGGCACGTGGAAACTCAGTTGCTTTTTCTGTAGCAGCTCCGTGAGGTTAACACAACCGATACGCAGCCGAACCGAACCGAGGAGCTGCGTACTCCGCGGAGTAAGCAATCTCCGTTCAGCACTCCGCAGATATTGGACAAGCCTGCGCGTCTTTTCGAAAAAAGATGTTAGCCGCCGCTCTGCGCGGGCGTTCCGACGCTGAGCAAAAAGTTGGGACGCGGGGAATCGCCCTCGGGAGGGAAATGAGGTTCGCCGAGAATACCCTTATCCTGCGCACGCGCAGTAGCGCGCTACCTCGCGCACGCACGCGACGCACCCCGAGCTCCGCGGATCGCAGGAGGGTGGGGGCGCACTTGGCAGCTTGTTGCCGGGCCCTAAGCCGGCTGGAGATTGCCGGCTTTCGCCGCACACGCGTGGGAAATTCCGCGCGCTGTGTGCTCGCCGCTGCCGAGGGGGCTGGGGCGCGCAGTTGCGAGCGAGGGCGGCGACCGGATTAACCCCGGCTCGGCCCGCAACTCACCTGTGAGGGGGGGGGGGAGCGGCAGCCCCGCCGCTTATGCCACGCCGCCCTGCCTCACCCCCTGGACACAGCAGACGTCCATCTTCAGAGTCCCAGTGAGTGCAGGCGGGTACACGGCGGTGCAGCCTCTTGCCTGGCTCACTCGTAGTGGAGGAGAAACACGTGAATGTAGGTCCACTATTACTTAAGTGTTGGCGACTTTATGACGAACAGAATTTCCAGATAATCGCACGAGGAAAAAAGGGGGGTTTCTTTCTGTTCGTGCAGATGGTTGTTGTCTTGCAAACGACCCCAACTGTGGATTTAGGGATCGAGACGTGGCTGCACGATCCGTTGGAGCCATGTGGATAAGATGGCTGCCATTTCGACTGCTAGTGATACGAGGCCGTTGGGATCCAGCACGGCATTCTTTATTGCGCTCCTGAACTCACCGATTCCATATTCTGCTAACAGTCACTGGATCGCTTCCAACGTGAGCAGCAACGTCTCGATATTATAAACCGCAATTGCGATAGGTTACAATCCGACCTTTATGAAAGTCGAAAACGTAATGGTACGCATTTCTCCTCCTTACACGAGGCATCGCAACAACGTTTCACCAGTCAACGCCGATCAACTGCTGTTTGTGTATGAGAAATCGGCTGAAAACTTTTCTCATGTCAGCACGTTGTGTGAATGTTCTGGAACGCTGATCATTTGCATATCACAGCATCCTCTTCCTGTCGGTTAAATTTCGCATCATCTTCGTGGTGTAGCAATTTTAGTGGCCAGAAGTGTATCTTGAAACCTGTGTGTCGAAAAATACAGGATTAATAATAATGAAACTTGTCTGAAGGTTAAGTACGGTCAGTGCTTTCTGCCGGTCACGGAAAATCGCCAGTGTCCGCTGTTTAATTGAAAAATAATACACAGGGTTCTCTTTTACTCTCAAATACCATGCTGCTTTGAATATTGTCACTGAATATTTATGACGATGATCACATTCGAAATGTCACTCATATAACTCACTGTTTTTGGAAACTTCAACATTACTTATTTATTTTTATTAAAGCATCACATATTATTAACCCCTCTGACTAACTTGAAATTAAACTCATTCAGAAAATAAAAAAAAAATATAAATTATGCTTTCTGGATATGGAAAATGCACTTCTTGCTATGCAACCTTGAAACACTTGCAAATACACAGATTTTGCACTTGTAAATCAAATTGGGAGAAAATAATACTTTCTAAGTACAATAATAAATCTGAAGGTTATTTTACTACTTCCTTTACTATTGCGAAATTAAAACATTGTTATACAATATTCTGCGTAATTGACAATCATCAAAACATTTTTCCTTTCAGTTCAAAATTACTTATACACCTACTCGACAAGTCATTCTTTCAGCATCCAAAATATCTACAAAATTACAACATTCCTTTGCCTTTATAGCAGAAACAGATAATATCAATCTGTCTGCCGCCCATGCGGTCAGACGATTTCTCTGTGCCGGCCGCGGTGGCCGAGGGGACTGAGGCGCTTCAGTCACGGTATGCACGGCCACTACGGTCGGGGGTTCGAATCCCCCCTCGGGCACGGATATTTGTGCCGTCCCTAGTATAAGGTAGTTGATAAGTAGTTTGTAAGTTTAGGGACTGATGACCCCATAGTTAAGTCCCATAAACTTAACAAACATTTGAACATTTTTGATTTCTCTAGACGACGCCAGAAGTCTCTGGCCAAACAATGACCTCTGTGAGACGAGCCAATGATATTACACCTCTGTATATCTTTGGCGCGTAGTAGCAACTTACTACGAACTTAAATATTTTTGTGCCAAAGACAAACAGTCGTGTTTCAGTCTCGAAGCAGACAGACGGACGATTTGAAATTGGAGGAGCATATAAAACCAGTCGTGGTTATGGCAGACGCCAGACAGATTCAGAGGAAGATTGATTATGAAGCTTGGTCCGTCAACAGACGAAGCGGGTTACGAAACTATCTTTCTGCCGTCTCTGGAGTATTGCTCATTGCTGTGGGATCCGTTCCAGGCAGGGTTAATAGAAGATCTAACAGAGAGCAGAACGCTTAGTTACCAGTGTTGCCAACATTTAAAGTGAGCTCCCCACCAGTTTCAAGTGCAAAACCACTAGAAAATCACTAACAACAGTGCCCCTACTCTCATAATCGCTAAAATTTCCACTAAATGTTTTGTAAATTATTGTGAAAGATAACATTAAGTATATTAGTAATTATTACCTTTATTGTTAAGTACTAGCCGGCCGCAGTGGCCGATGGGACTGAGGCGCTTCAGTCACGGTGTGCACGGCCACTACGGTCGGGGGTTTGAATCCCCCCTCGGGCATGGATATTTGTGCCGTTCTTAGTTGTAGGTAGTTCATAAGAAGTTTGTAAGTTTAGGGACTGATGACCCCGTAGTTAAGTCCCTTAAGCTATACAAAGATTTGAACATTTTTTGTTAAGTAATAAAATGTTCAGCATCATTAAATTTTAAATAAAACAGCAATTCAAGGGTAATAACATGCATAAAGTTCTTATAGAACTGTTAGTTATTTAAATGAATTTGTCTTCTGATAAAAAACCACATTTGTCTGCATCACCACCATTGTCGGTTTCTGACAGGTACCAATTTATTTTACAACGTTTGTTGGAATATCAAAATGATTGCAGCATTTTTCCGCCAACCGCAAACCACAAACCACAGCCTATCCTTAATATAGCAGTTAAGAGATGTACCTTAATTCTATTGCTCTGCTTGTTTATTATTACATTCATACTGCTAAATAACCTCTCAATATCTACAATGGAATGAGGCTGTATTAGGAGAGCAAAAGTCGCTAATTCCTCAAATCTGCATTCCCCTTGAGCATCTTTAAAATGCAGTACCTCATTTTTTTTTTTTTTTTTTTTTTTTTTTTTTTTGTAACTTTGGTCTCGTTTCCTCTTAACAAATGAACTTTTCAGCATTGATCATCCACTCTTTCTGGTAATCTGTTTTTATTTTTTTAATCAGACTTATTACAAATGTTATGCACAGATTACGCAACATTTCTTGCTCTTCCCTTGGCTATCCTTTTTCTCCCATTTCAAGCAACAATTTTTCAAAGCGAAATCCCAGATAACAACTGCGATCCAAGAAATCACTATTGTTTTGAGTAAAAATATTAACTTTATTTGCAGGTAAGGTAACTTAGGAGACAAGCGTATCTATCCGGTTGGTCAAATGAAAGAGTTCACCACAGTGAAATAAGGCTTCCAATATGCCTTCCACGTGAAATGAACTCCCTGCTACTTAATACAGTTCATTTTACAGGGAATCCCGTCGGTAATGTGCGGACTGTGATGGTTCGTTTGATGTCATATTACAATGTATCACTGTTGTCTTCTGAGTAAAAATAAAATATTTTGAAACACATAAATAACGTAGATGTTTGAGATAGCATTTTCATTAATTGAAACTGAATTCTTCTAAACCACTATAAAATCCACCAGCCACTTGAAGCGATATTTCGCCACTAAAGGGAGGGTAGAAACCACGAGTTTCAGTAGAGAATCCACTAAGTTGGCGACATTTTTCGTTACGGGCTCATTTGGTAACCACGAAAGCGCCGCAGAGGTGACAGGGAAACCCCAGTGGCAGACGCGTTCTGCGGGCACCTGTCCAGGCCAGGGAGCGTACGCCTCGTGAAGAGTGCAGCCACGCGTATCTAGCGAAGGGGCGGAGCGGGCAGAGCGAGCAACACGCGGCTGGAACAGGAGGAGGCGCGCCAAGTGAGGAGGCTACCGCTGTGGACTATACTGACTCATCAATAGCGGCCGGTGACCATTCATGTTTGGCTCCTTCATTTCTAAACCGACCAAGCAACAGATCAATACATATCTCAAGCTGTTGAGGTTGCACACATAGGTCCGTGCTGAAACACCAATATGCCTCCACGGGTGAAAATGCAGCCACTGTTCCCGGCATCCATTCGAACATAACAGATGGCGAATAGCCTTCTGGGATACGGTATTCCACCCGTGCTAGACCGCTTTACGTAGTTCTGCAAAAGAGTTACTGTTGACGAACGGCAAGTGTCGGTTGTTATCCCACCTTGTCGACCACGTCCTCGACTGCAGGCACGTCCGAAGACGCTGGTGGCCGGAGAAGCTGCTGGACGCTGGCAGAGCTCTCTGAGCACCACGCGCTGTGAGCGCGCGAGCCTTATCATCGCCTGACCTTAATACTGCGAGAATGGCAAAACAACAGTTCTTAAAACAATTGATCTAATGGCTGCTGGTCAGCGTTCCCTCCACGAACAACACGGAGAACGGTTGTTGAAGATTACCGTACCCCCAACCAGAACGCTCTGAGTGGGCACGTGCATTACGTGCGGGCAAAATGTCCTTTCATCGCTAAAGATCACTCTCCATTGTCACCAAACTGCGGATGTTCCACAACTTTTAGAACAGACTTCGTAAACAATCACGTGACGCTAACTGAAGAACTACTTGACGGAAAAGTGGGGGTTCCCAGTGGCAGTGGTGAGACGACCGAACCTGCGGCTCAGATGACGGAAAGAGATTCAAGCATCGTTTGAGCGCCACTGCCCCATGCGGGGTCTCAACCCGGAAATTTCTTTGCATTGCATCATTTCCATGACGGGCAGCTGCATCAGTGTTGTCGACTTGCATCCAATGTGGGAAAAAAAATTAAATCTTATCATTTAAAATAGTGTGCTCTTGTGTCTGTGGGCTTGTGTATGTTATATCGCATATGAATCTACAGTATTTTTTCAATCTTGATGAAATTTTGCACACCTGACCTTCAAACGCAGAGGAAGGTTA
Organism: Locusta migratoria; assembly: GCA_026315105.1. Classification (NCBI taxonomy): domain Eukaryota; kingdom Metazoa; phylum Arthropoda; class Insecta; order Orthoptera; family Acrididae; genus Locusta; species Locusta migratoria. The sequence goes on from CM048748.1 coordinate 479,388,086, forward strand.
CTTTCCACATAAAATTACGTGTAGTGGATGGTGGTGAGTACGATTCTAGAGAAAATCTACAGTTTTAGTCTGATCTCGATAAAATTTTGCACACTTGAACCTACACAAGAAGACGATCTATGTCTACGTAATATTTCGCATGTTGCGTGGCAGAAGTTATCTTAAAACAAACGTTGTCGCCGTTTTATCAGTTAACATGAACCTTTTGTCTGGATCTTCCGTCACTTCTTGGTAGAAAAAAATTGAAAATAAAAAAAGGGAATTGTTTTGTTCTGCTAAATTTTTATTCTCTTCAAACGAGTTTTCGGCTTATTAGGCAACCATCAGGAAACAATTCACTAGCGTCGAGAAGAAACGTTAGTTCTTTGATTATCAACATTTACTCAAAAATGTATATAAACACATGCTTGCAGGTGTATAGAAACTATATTAACTGACCATGAGCTTAGGTGGAAATTAGAAAAGTCTCACTTCACATTTGCAACACACCTTGTGGAGGAAAGGCACATATATCAATCACACAAACCAACAAAGATTGATAAATAAATCTGTTGGAAGCACTGGAAGTAAACAGATATCTAGGTAAAAAGTCCTCATCTCACCAACTACAGCTCATAACATCCCCAAGATTAAGCTTCACATAATGAAGTTCAGCCAGGCACTTACCACAGAACATATCAACGATCACACTTTCATTTTGTTTACTACCACAGTCAATAAAAAACGATCAAATACTGCTACACAAATACACACAGTTACTTTGCCTACCTTGTTTCTAGCACAAAACCTAATTTAAAAACGATATAAATTGTAAAACTATAGTGTAATTAAATTACGTATACCTTATTCAAATCTAACGCAATATGTAGACCATAATATCTGATTCACAGCAAAAGTAACAAATGACCACTTTGAAAACAGAGCACACGAACTCAGTAAGATATGTACCATTGATTGTAAGACGATATTATTACGTATTTCATGTAGCCCATGTACCGTATATAATTTTGGTCTCTCTTAAACCAAATGTTGATGAATGACAATAAGCAGTTTTATTGAACACCATATGTAACGTGAGAAAAAATGGGAATTCATCAATGAATGTGATAACCAATCACCAAGTGTTGATGTACATCTTTGAGTAGTGATTGATAATCAGACGCCTGAGATTTCTTGTCGATGCTAGTCAGTTGTTGCCTGATGATGGCCTAATAAGCCGAAAACTAGTTTGAGTGAATACAAAATTAGTAGAATGAAAACACTTTATTTCTTTTACTCGAAAAAAAAAGAAGCGTCAGTATAGTCAGAGGCATGTATGTTTTCATGGGGAAGGACTTTATACTATGTGATGCATGGCAGCGGTACCTTGCATTAAACTTAATAGTCTGTCATTCATCGCCACAAAAGTTCATAGATGTATGGGATTCTTCATAGAACTGGGGGGAGGGGGAGAGGAGCAGATGTGTCAGCCCTTAAAATTAAGCTTGGTATTCCACAGTCAAGCAGGACCCTACACAAGCGGGAAGCGGGGCAATACAAAGAAGAGCGAGATGAGAAATGAGGAGGCCCAGTTGGACACTACGAGAAGATAGACGGACGGTGGGAAGTGGGAAGGGGGTGCCGATGGGTTGAGAGTAGTGGGAGGACAATGTAAGTGGAATAGGAAACGATGGAGAAAGAGAGATAGGACGGGATCTAGACTAACAAGACTGCGCCATAAATAAATACCAGAAAACGCCGGAATTTCGTCCAGTTATTCTGTGGTTCGGTAGCACAGTGGTATAGTGACAATGGTTCACTAGGCCGCAGGGTCGATCCCCGCCAATCCTAGAATTTGTGTCAGTCACTTTTCACTTCTTTCACCTCTGGCAGTGTAGCTCATGTGAAAAATATCGAGTAGCACCGTCAGCATGTTAAACTATTGGTCCCGACTAGTTAAGTCGGTTCCAAGGTCGGAGTAAGACAACGGCATACCTCCTCCAAACAGGACCGTGCAACGGTATTAGAACTAATCTTCGATTTGTAGACTGCTTTATTTTCTTACAATAAAGAAGAGTGAAATATGCGTGAGGGGAGCGGGAGACTTGCGAGTGGTGGCAACGGCGTGCTCCCCGGCCTTTGAGCCGCTAAGAACTTGTGGGGGTGGGGGGTGGGGTGCGCCTGGAGAGGCTCCCGGCTGCCGCCTGGAGGCGGGCGGCCGCAAATCAGCGGCAGGTGGCGCCCGGGCGTTTCATTAAGGCGCCGCCCCCGCCGCCCCCACAGCGGCGCCCCACGAATTAGAATTCGCGCGGCAGCACCGGAGCGGCCTGTAAATCCCGCCGCCCTCGGAGGGGCATTAGTAAGGCGAGACCGCAGCCACCTGGGGGCGGCGTCTGGGGGCGGCGGAGGCGGCAGGGGCAAGTGGCGCGCGCCTGCCGGCCGGGGGCGGACAGCGCCACAACACTGTACTGGGCTGCAGATAATGATACCAGGAAAGGTGCTCTCCTATTCAAGTATTGCCTCAGTTTCTGCAGAATGCGCCGTGATAGCAAAAATGACAGATGGCGATTCGTGCACGATGGTGTAACAGGAAGGCTGATGGTGTGTGGGCATGTGGCAATGTGTGGTATAAAAACAGGAGGATGTGGGTTAACTTTGCATTTAATGACTTGAAATGTACATTTTCGAGAAGGCAGTATGATCAAGGAAGGCAGAGTAACGGCTCCCATGGAGTACGGCCTCAGATGGAGAGGAATTAGCCAGAACTAAAAGTCAGGACTTCCTATCAGGGCGGAAGCTCGAGATCGAGGACGGAAACTGGCGGAACCGACGGGGCGGCCGCGTGATTAAGTGGAGCTCGCTGGCCGGTGGGCTAATAGTGGAGACTGTGGAAGGGCAGCGTGCGCCGGTCAGCAGCACCCAACCACCGCGCAGGGCTGAGGCCTGAGGCTGCAGCCACGTGGGCGGGCGTGAGATGGACAGAGTCCGACGCACGTCGGGTCACTGCCGGCGCGGCGGAAAAATAAGAAAATATTCCCGCTCCTTTGAGGAGTTGAACATGTGCTGAAATGTTGGGGGGACATGCTCTGAGCAGGGGCAGATACTCCATTACAGTGCTGCGCTGGCAGTTATCCTCACAATGTGCCTGAAGGGGCGAGGCAGGCATTTCAGGACTTCTGGATATGCCACAGAGGTCACACACCTCAACCAGCTCACTCCCCGGACCACAACTCACCAAATTATAGCAACACTTGCAAGAAGTGATCTACGCTACTCCAATCAACGATGTACAACCACAAAAGGCAAAAATACTAGATGTCTTCTCCAAATCTCTTTCACAAAGAAAGATAGCGCTCTTGTTTCTCCTCTAAACTCTTGCATGGATGAGAGAATGGCAAATATTCAAATAAATGTCAGAGGGATAGAATAGCAATTGAAATAGCTTAACTGAGGAAAGGCTACTGAATCTATTGGGGCAGCAATTCGATTTTGCCTGGAGTATGTAAAGGAACTTGCCCCCCCTCCCCCCCAATTTTAGTAGCACTGTGTCATAGGTGTCCAGAGAAATGAAGCGTTCCTAGGGATTAGTAAACTGTATAGATCATTTCCGGTTTCAAGCAGGGTGAAAGCAAAATTTTTCTGATAGTGGTCAGTTGAAGAATTTCAGAACTTGTGTGTTCGAAAATTTAGCACTTCTGGTGCTGGAAGTCTCTGTGGCAATTAACTTGGGTTCTGAAAGCAATGGTCTATTCATCCACGAGACACACAGGGCAGTATATACAACATCCTAGGGAGGTGCCGTGTTTCTTGACTTTTGCAAGGCGCTCACGATACAGTTTCTGGTGATTCCGAGCATATGGAATATCACAACAACTATGTGGCTGTATTGGACGTTTTCCACCTAATAGAACGCAGCACTTCATTCTTGACAGAGAGAAGGCTACATACGAGATAGTTATTTCTGGAATCCGCTTTGGAGGTTTGAGTCCTCCCTGGGGCATTGTTGTGTGTGTTTGTCCTTAGGTTAGTTTACCTAGGTTTAAGTAGTTTGTAAGCTACGGACTGATGACCACGCAGTTTGGCCCGATAGATTTACAAACATTTGAATTTTTTTAGAATCCGCCAAGGACCGTTCATTTTCAAAATATATTTGAAGTTCAGTGGAGCTCTTTGTGCATGATGTACTTCCTCGAGAAACCGCAAGACTAGGAAAGTGTAGTGAAATGTAGGAGGATCTGTGGTGTATTGACGTATGGTGCAGAGAATGGCAATTGACCCTCAACATAAGCAAGTTGCAACTTCTGCATCTACATATAAAGAAAGATCCTGTATTTATAATTACTCAGAATCGGGATAAACACTGCAAACAGTTACTTCCATAAGATATCTGGGAGTAGGCATAAGCAGCGAACTGAAATGGAAAAATCACATGAAATTAATCGTACGTGAGTCGGATGCCATACCAAGATTCAATGGAAGAATCTTCAGGAAGTTTATTCCTTCGACGAAGAAAGTAGGCTGCAAAACACTCGTTTGGACGACGCATGAGTGTGATCCTCGTCACATACAGTGGACGGAAGACATAGAGAAGAGTAATGGAAAGCAGCACTCCTAGTTTAGAGATGGTCGGCTGAACTCCAGAGGCAGACGTTCTGTTGCGCGGTGCGGCGTGCTGTCAGTGCTCCGAGAGCGTACTTTCCTTGAAACAGATACACTGCTTCCTCTTACGTTTATCTCGCGAAAACATCACAAGTAAACAATTAGAAGAGGTTAGAGCCGACACGGAGGCACACCGAAAATCGTATTTCTGCGAACCATACGCGGCTGGAATAAGAGGTGGCTTGCGGAATCTACAGCTACATAGATATTCTGCAAATCACATTTAAGTGCCTGGCAGAGAGTTTATTTATCACTTTCATGACATTTCTCTGCCGTTCCATTCTCTAATAGCGCGCGGGAAGAAAGAACACCTAAATCGTTCCGTTTTCGATCTGATTTCTCTTAATTTATTGGGATGGTCATGTCTCCCTGTATAGGTGAAACGTCTTTGTGCTAATGATTTCCACCTAAAATCGTGCAAAATTTCCGTGACGCTTTCCCCCCCTGTAACGTGATAAAACAAAACGAGCTGCCCGTCTCTGAACTTTCTCAATGTCTTCCGTCAGATCCACCTGGTGAGGGTCCCAAACTGGGCAACAGTACTCCAGGAGAGGACGCACAAGTGTAATGTAGGCAGTCTCTTTGGTGGTGCTTCGAAGCGTTCTGTCAATGAAACGTAACCTTTGGTTCGCTTTTCCCCACAGTATTTCCTAGGTATTTAGTAGAATTTACTACTTTAAGGTTTGACTGATTTATCGCCTAATGGAAGATCAGCGGATTTCTTTTAGTGGTCATGTGTATTACTTCACACTTTTCTTTATTTAGTATTAACTGCCAATTTTCCCACCATGTAGAAATTTTGTCGAAATCGCTTTGCAGTTGCTTTTGATCCTCTGTTGACTTCACTAACCGATAAACGACAGCATCATCCGCGAACAGTCTAAGGGAGCTATTCAGATTGTCTCCTAAATTGTTTATAAACACAAGGAAAAGTAGGGGACATATAACGCTTCCCTGGGGAACGCCAGATATCACTTTTGTTTTACTCGATGACTTACCGTCAATTACTAGGAACTGTCATTTCTGTTAGGAAATCGTGAATCCAATCGCACAATTGGGGTGATACTCCATAAGCACGCAACTTCATTAGAAGCCGCTTGTGAGATACAGTGTCAAGGAATACGGATGCAGATGCCGGAATATTTACGCTGAACGCTCGACCATGAGCGTGACCTACTTGTGGATGTCCGTGGTCCCAGGACCCCAATTCGCATATCTGAACTGTAGCTAACTTTCTTAGCTCCCGTCTTCTGAACATGTGACATATCGAATCGAATCGAAATCTGTTTTCCGTCAGTCGCGATCAATACTTCCTATGTTAGCAGACGATTCGAAATAGTATGTCCAAACGCTCCGTGACCATAATGGGACTGAAACTGAGGATGACCACAATGTGGTACCTCCTCACGAAGACTTAATGGCAATCATCAAAATAAATCTTATTCTAATCACCTGACTTTGAAAGATGTAAGCATTCCATGCATTGCTTCTTTCAAAAAGATTTCATTTGTTCAGTTCGCTTATAAATATATTCTGATAACTGGTCTCAGTGAAACTGAATCGCCATCTTAAGATAACATTAGGAATGCGTTGTCACCCATACACTTGTTTTATCGTAAAACTTCTGAATATTAATTGTTTTGTCGCTCGATAAAAAATTATACAATAGTGGATACATTGCACAATCAAATTCATTCAAGAAATGATAAAAATGACATGATATCTGATATGTACAGCTTCATATGAGCGACGATGGTGACCTACATGGCGTCAAGCCGTACACATCACACATCATTTTTGTCATTGTTTGAAGTATTCCAATGATGTGAATTGTGCACTGTCTGCATATATGTGTACTTTATATTGTTTGACAGGACATTCCACTATTATATCACATATAAAATGTTTATCGTAAAACAACTGTACGAAGATAGCGATTCAATTTCGCTGAAAGTTGTTATCAGAATATATTTAGAAGGGATTTTTCGGAAAAGGACAGTCATACAGGTTGAATGAGCAAGAGATAAAACAGGCTACGGAAATTGACAAATAAAGACCACTGGACCTGACAGGATGTGAGTTCCACTGTGCAGCATAGAATATGTCAAAGAACTTGCCTTCTTCTAGCAGTACCGTAGGTCTCTATGAAGGACCGAAATCTTCTTGAGGGTTGGAAAAGAAAAGCGCAGGTCATTCCTGTTGACAAGAAGTGTCATCGAAAAGATACGAAACTCTATTCCATTAGTCTGTTGTAGAATTATACATCACGTTTCCTGATCGCTTATTATGAAACTTGTGGAGAACGAAAATTTCCTCGGTAGGAATCAACCATAATTCTGAAAGCAGTGATCGCACACGATCACAGCTTCACCCATGGAGAATTATATAGAGGTTCCAATTTAAATGTGTTTCTCTATTAATGGAAAATATTGGATTTCAAAACATGCATTCCAGGGTGTAGATTCAGATGAAGATACATGGTAGAGACTTAAGTGCGTGCATGTCAGTGGAGAACAGTTAAGTGGGGGTTTCTCCAGGGGTCTGATCTGGGACCGCTGTTTTTCTTTTTATGTAAATGATGCACCTTCGAGAATAACAGGTAATCGACAAGAACTGTCAGTACCACAGTCGTCAAGTAGCGGATGACGACGTTGGAGGCAATCATGGACATTCTACAATGCCGATTTCCTTCCTTTTCGTTCAGCACTCTGTTCGCCAGTGTCAGGATTCAGCAATCGACACCGCTGTGTCCTACGGTAGGACCGGCCGGACTCAAACGAGAAAGAAGAGACCTGGAAATTTCCGGACGTCGGCAGCCGCAGACGTAAACGAGTATTAACGAACGGCGCCTGAATATTTAGCGGCTCAGCGAGGCCAGTTAACGCGTCCCAGTGACAGCCGTCTGCCGCCGCCCAGCCAGTGGACCGCGAAATGGCGGGGGCGGGGACAGATGGCTTGGCGGGAGGAGCGCCTCCTCTGGGAGGCCGGAACTGCGACCTTTCTCTCGTTACCCGCGCTGAGTCACGCCAGGCCCCGGATAATTAGATCATTTATTGCGCCCTCGTCGCGGCCCTGGCTAAGTGAGCAGTGATTCAGTTTGTCTTCGTAATTACTGTCGCAATCTGTCTGCCGGCGCCGCCCCGTGCGCGAGGAGGCGCGCTGCAACGTGAAAGAACTGCCGACTGCGTGAGGAAAGGGGTTCCGGCTACTATAGTCGCCTCCACCTCAGACGGCGCGTGGCTTTTGCAACAACTGTTCTTTACTATAAGAGAAGATCAGAACGATATATTTTAATTCTGGTGCGGAATGTGCGCTGATATGAAACTTTATGGCAAATTAAAAGCCAATTCATACTGTACGTCACATCACGGTAACGTCATGTCAAGGTGTGATCACACCGTCTGTCACGCCACGGTAACGTCACATCGAGGTGTAATCACACTGTCCGTCATGTCACGGTAACGTCACGTCAAGGTATTATCACATCGTCCGTTACAGCTCAGTAACATCACGTCAAAACGTCAAGGTGTATTCACACTATCCGTCACGTAACAGTAACATGGTGCGACGGACAGCGTGAATACACCTTGACGTGACGTTACTGAGAGGTGAAATATCATTTCAAAAACATCGACATCCATTCGCAAGCAAAAACGTATTATACATGCAGACACATCAAACAATACGTATAACTGAATAAATAGATCCTGTTTGCTTTGTTTATTACGATTTTCCCCCTTACGTTGTTAATAATTCAATAAAGATCTGCGTTTTTCTCATTTATTAGTGCTGACTTTCATTTAAAATGTTTGTTAATGACAATTTACAATCTCATTCATAAACACTTTTTGTATCAGATGTTTCTGTTACTCTAGAGTAAAACCTAAATCATTTTTCGGTTTCAATCCGGCCACGATTTTTGAACATTTCCAATTTACCGCTAAGACAAAGTATAAAAATAAAATAAAGATTAATAAGACACATTTGTGTGTAATCGTCGACTACAAAATGAAAATCATGTGGCGAAAATTGATTAACTCCCGATGTTAGCAGACATTCTTCTCGAGAAAGCTTGACGTGAGGGTCTGGTGACGGACGGTGTGAATGCCGCCATTATCAATGTTTTGGGTGGTCTGAGGGAACGTGACATGACGTGACGGTTAGTGTGAATTGGCGTTAATCCTATAAGTACGAGGTTAACGCACGCGCGGCCATTTCTCAACAACCAGTATTTCCCATAGTTCAGCAGGGCCATGATGATATACGAATAGTATGAAAATGTACCTCAGGCTTAGATTCTCACGATGATTCAAAAAATGTTCTAATGTTTGTATGGCTTAAGGGACTTAACTACGGGGTCATCAGTCCCTAAACTTACAAGCTACTTATGAACTAGCTAATACTAAGGACGGCACAAATATCCATGCCCGAGGGGGGATTCGAAGCCCCGATCGTAGTGGCCGTGCACACCGTGACTGGAGCACCTCAGTCCCCTCGACCACGACGATGATTATTTCTAAACGCGTCGGTAAATGAACAGTCGCATAACGACCTGTGGACTCGAATGTTTTGTTCAAATGTTTGTAAATCTATGGGACCCAACCGCGTAGTTATTAGTCCGTAGCTTACAAACTACTTACACTAAGGTAAACTAACCTAAGAACAACACAAACACCCATGCCCGTGGGGGGACTCGGACCCCCGACGGCGACCGGCTGCGCGCACCGCAGCAAGGCGCCCCAGTGCGCACGGCTAATCCGCCGCGGCAGCAGTGGACTTTATATTCCTACAGTGTCCCTAATAGAACTGTCTAATAACTAAGACGAAAAAATGGGTGCATACCTTATAAGGGACTTTATGTCACATCTGGAACAAAGTTCTTTTTGAAAAAAGTGGAACACTGTAATAAAAACACGACAGATGGGGGTGTACTGTGTATTCTCTTACTCTAGTCTATTACGAAAATTGTTGTCGTAAACATATTCCTGCCACAGCGGAGCGGCCGAGCGCATTGAAGCGCTATGCTACGTTGCGCGATGCCGTTCCCCGTTGATGGTTCGAATCCCCCCTCAGGCATGGATGATTGTGCCGTCTTTAGTATAAGGTAGTTCATAAGTAGTTTGTAAGTTTAGGGACTGATAACCCCGCAGTTAAGTCCCTTAAGCTCTACAAACATTTGATTTTGAAATGTATTCCTCAGAATGTAACCATTTTTTTAAAGAGCAGTTAAACAAAATTCTTATTGATGTTTAAATACGTGGTTTAATATATGCTCGCCTTAAGGCGCTAGAAATGTGAATTTTATTATTTTATATGTTTGATCCGGGTATTTTTTATTTTCTATTTTATTTTCTATCGTCGTCTACCTCTTCTATACATTTTAATGTTTATTGTTTTCTTAAATGTAGCAGCGTCATAAAATTGCTCAAATAAAGAGGGCACCAGCCACCAATTGTCTGCAATTGTAGCAGCGTGCATAGTTACAACACTAGGAGAAAAGGTGATATTCACTAGTCAAGGTTAAATCTATGTTTGGCACAGAAAGGGGTGAATTATGCTGCGACAAAGTCTTCGGCCACTTATCAAGGAGCATCAAAAGTCTGTCAGATAGCCAACTGGTATTTAAAAAGAAATTATAGGGATTTCTGAATGGCAACTCCTTCTAGAAATCGCCCGATGGAATTTTTGTTATTATTATAATGATATAGTAGTGGTGAATCGGGCACACAACTGTTTACGGAGTCGTCATACAAGATTGTTTGCGTTTTGTTTGATATCGTCCAGTAATAGTAGATGTATAGAATTAAAAACTCGCGGTAGGTGTAGCTTTAGTATCGTGCGCCGCGCACAGTGGCTGGTGGGCTGGGCGCGACGCCTGCCGCCTCGCCTCGCCGGCCGGCGCTTCCCACGGCTGCGGAGTGTCGCAGCCTCGCCTGAGCGCCGCCAGGCGGCAGGCCGCGCGCCGGCTCCCACGCCGCTCCCCGCCTCCGACCGCCGTGCCGGCGAAGGCGCCGCGACCGCCCCCCGCCTCCCGCTGGAGTCATCGCGGCAGAATGCTGCTCGTCACCGTCAGCTCCTGGCGACACGGATCTGTGCGTGTTCGCACGCACTCGCGGAAGGAAACGGAAATCTCTTCGACGTAATGAGGCTTTAAAATATACACAAGCAACAATTTCCGATACAGAAATTGCGATTACTGTTATCATTAGCGGAAACTGTGACTTCGACGTAGATAGATCGAGCCACATTGATGAATTTGGAAAGCCATCAATCTGGGTCAGATTCAATTGACTTATATTTATACATGTGGCGTCTGTTCCGAAAGAACAGACGTCACTTCTGATCCTGCAGTTGCTATTCTTTAATATTCACAGAATATATGACATCAACTGCGATTGGGCAAAGCTGAAAATCTGTACCTAGCCGGGATTCGAAAGCAGGAGACCCGGGTTCGAATCCCGGCTGGGTACACATTTTCAGCTTTGCCCAATCGCAGTTGATGTCATATATTCTGTGAATATTCAATTGACTTAGTTTACTTCAAATTCTGTAAATTCAGATCGCTAGCGAAGCAGAACACACAGCGATGAGCGCCAGCTAGCCTGCAAAGATATAGGAAAGCTACGGGTGGCTTTGAAGTGTTTCTGCCATTCAGATGTCGGCCTCCTACAGGCTTACTAACGAACGAACACCCATCGCACAGTGCAAACCGAGACAAAGCTAAAACGAAAGAAAAATTCGCACTGGCTTGTTTTAATGCGCATTTTAGTTTTTCCTGTAGTTTTATGTCGTTTTGTTTTCAAATAATAAAACTATAGCTAATATAAAATTAAATATTTTATTTTATTTATTACTTGTAAAATTTACTTTTTCTGCCAGTGAGAATTCGCTTATCTTGTGTCATCAAAGACCGCCGCTTCTATTAAGGACTACAAGCAAATCCACAGTTCCAAAAACATAGAACACTGCAAAACAGTTTACGGTGTCACACCACGGAGAGTGCCTTATAACGTGAGGATACGCTGCTAAAGGGTTAAACGCGTCATTTATTTAAAAAATGAAAAAATCTGCAATCCAGACGGTTTTTTTTATTTAAGGAATATTGGTTCTCACTGATTGCTGTAGATAATGGACTGATATCATTTTACATCCCATATTATGTCTTATGCCATCAAAAATTCAGTATATTTGTTAAGCTTATGTGACTTAACTGCGGGGTCATCAGTCCCTAAACTTACAAAATACTTATGAAATAACTTGTAGACAGCACAAACATGCACGCCCGAGAGAGGATTCGAGCCCTCAACGGGGAACGGCCTCGCGCATCGGAGCATTCTTATGCCTTAAGGGGAGCCAGAGGTGGACAATAATAAATAAATTGTTCTCAACAATTAATTGGAATATTCCTCTCTAATGCAAACTTTGAATTATTGTGGAGTTATTAGCATTTCCTCCCGCGCGTGCACGGCGGACTGGCGGGGCCGCTGGATGCTGTGACACCCTCTCGCGACTCCTGGTGCAAGTATGGTGCCAGAAAGGACTATGATCAGAAGCACCTGTGATAAAGCCAATTTTTCATGACTTAGCACAGCCAGAATTGTTACACAAAAGCTGCGAGAAAAAACGCAGAATCCTAATGAGAACATAAACAATTTAATTTGGACAGTGATTCCTGAAAGAGTGTATATAAGCATAAGAACTCTACACTTCGGCTTTTATGATGCAATAGCAACCTACAACCAAGGGAACAGTGTGAAGTATTGAAGGCATTAGGTTTTTAAGCTGGAGTGAACACTGTACGAGGACTAAGAAATATTGACAGAGAGAGGGTAAGAGGAGCAGAAACAAGAAAAAGGAATATGATATACGATGGAACAACAGGCCAGAGGAGAGGACCAAAACGGAAGCTTTTAGAGGATTAAGAAGAAGAGCCTGATAGTCCATCCTATAGTGCAGTAATGTATTGAAAAACTGATAGCCATTCCCGCGAATTAGAATTTTCCGAATGTAAGGAACATTTTCTCAAAATCCAATCAGACTAAGGAAATGAAATTTTTATACAGCATTCCTAGTGGTCAAACTTAAATTGTAACACAGCCATTTAGCAATATGTGCAGTAGTTTCATTTCAATTCTATTATATGAAGCAATTTTTTTAATGTTTGGTGATTAATAAAAAAAGGAAATATACTCGGATATCCCTCCACCATACCTGCAATATTAAAGCACTCTATATGTTGAAGAAGTTTCGGATTCTTCGGTTTGGTAGAGTGTTCACCAATGTTGCTCAGTCTTAGTGATTTTAAGATGGGCAGCATAGGCGCCTGCGGACCCCTTAATGGCATTAAAAACCTCAGAAAGAATAGCGTTGCTCTGAAGCAATTGCAGCGCGCAGCTAGCGCCGACCACGACAGTGTGAGGCTGCCCGTGACTTTCGCGGCGTGTCCGGCCGACAGCTTGGTTTATGTGAGGGCGGCCAAACGCCGCAGGGGTGAGGCAGTGGCAGCAGCGACGCCCTTCCTCCACCAGAGGCATGCGAGCAATCAACGGCGGCGGCACAAGCGAGGGGACCACATACGACGCAACCTTCAAAAACTCTACAGAAAAACGACGTTGAAATTCTGCAGGTAAACGTAAGTACCAATAACCGAAAGTGTAGCACCATCTGTTGGCGTAGTTCAGGTGGTAGCGTTCTGCCCTCGCAACCCTAGGGTAAGTGGTTCGATTACTGCAGAAACTGTCTGATATTTAAATATATACATATTTTTCGTTGTGTTCGAATACCTACGTAATTTTAATATTTAACGGTAATTTTTATAAAAAATGCACGTATTTTTATTTATTCGTTACTTTCTGTGATTTATAAAATAATGATGATTTCAATCAAAACACATACGTTACATTTTTTACAGTATCGGATTCACCATTAGCTGACTATGGTATTCTTTGATTATTAAGCTTGTGAGAGCTAGTTTTTCGTCGTTTTCGATTTCAGTTACCTAAAGCATTTAGGGATTTCTAATCCCATCTGTTGTCAGTTTCTACGTGTCTGTACACGAACTGAACACCTTGCCGTTGCTTAAAACGATGTTTGAGTAGGTTAGCTACTTAGAAAGGCAATAGTAACTATGGAGAAGACTTTTCAGAAATTGTTGTAGCTCTTAATCAACTGAACAATCAAAGACTTCCGTCGTCAACTAATACTGAAGCCGATACTGTAAAACAAGTGTAACGTATGTGTTTTCATTGATACCATCATTATTTTATAAAATATAGAAATTTACGAATTAATAAAAATACGCCCATTTTTCATATTTTAGATATTAAAAAAACTTTTAGATTTTTAAAATTGTGTAGGAATTAGAACACAACGGATTCGAACCACCGACTCTATTGCTGCGAGTCCACAGCGCAACCACGTCAGCTACACCAACAGCTGACGGGATTCTCTCAGTTATTAATACTTACCTGTACCTGCAAAAGTTCAAAGTCGTTTTTCTCGAGAATTTTTGAGAGTTTGGCTTTGACTGATTGCTATTTCAGTTCGATACTTCACGTACCGTAAATACGAAAAAAATCCAAAATCCGACAGCCATGTGGTCTCGTTGTCAGTCTCGTTTGCCCTGCGGGAAGTCGTGCACTTCTTGTTGAGCGTGTGCAGCAGCGCAGCACGCGGCCAGCGCTTCTGGCCGGGCGTCAGGCGTCAATTTCGTGCCGCGATGACTCGGGATGTAACTGATGTATATCGATGTATCCCACATAATTCTTTTCGTGGTTTTTAATGCTACTAATCGGATGATTCTGGGTGCCACTATAAAATAAAAATAAATAAATAAATAAAAAAAAGGTAGGGGCCGACTAACCAAATGGAGTGAAAATCACGTCCAGGTCAGCCGGCACGACCGACGCGGGCGTTTATCTGGTGCTCGGATCCAGACGAGGTCGGCGCCCCTGCCGGCCCGCGCGCGTGCGCTTTGACGCCCCCGGCTGTCCTGGTGAGTAATATTGACAGGGTGTTAAATATTGAGCGCGTGCTTCTCTCGAGAGGGCCGCACAAGTTGTTTACGTAGCTCAGGAACAACAAGGGGCCGAGTAACCCTTCCTTTCACCGCAAAGTGGGGCCGTGTCGACCTATGTTGGTACGGCGCTCGTCACATTTAATTACTTTCGCAGGAGGCGATCGGTCTCACCGAGAAATCTGAGGGGGGAGGGGGCGACGCGTGAGGGCTGACAAGGAATATTGTTGTCGGAGGGCGGCCCGGCTATTGTGGCGGGCTATTATAGCGCAGCACGGGGCGTCGCGTGATGGATGCGTGGCGCGCCCATTGTCGCGCGCCCATTGTGGCCGGCGCCGGCGCCGGCGCGCTTTAATCTGCCGCCACAGCAGCGAGCGCCCAGGTCGGCCGCGGCAGGCGGCAGGCGGAGCCCTGCCCGTGGCCGGCGGCGTCTGCTGGCCGCGAAGGCGTACCTGCCGGAAAAGTGCGCCTAGAGACACCAACTCCATGCCACTCCTCCCTGCGGGTTACCACGTGTTCTGGTATCTACTTCTGAAACAGCAAAATGTTGGCATAAACTGCCTGGAAAATTAAAAAATTCCATCCAGCACACCCACATTTGATTGATACACTCCTGAGGATGCGTACGACACACGATTACACATACACACCCCGTTTATACGAGCTCCCAAAACCGGATTTCCTAAACCGATTCTGCAATTCCGCTTTTGATGGGCCATATAAACACTCCGAAATCAATCCCGGAAATCCACTTCTGTAAAACGGTTTTAGTGTTCGTGTAAGCGCAACGGTTTTTGAAGCGTTCTTCCCTTGTCAGATTGTGCTTTCTTGTTAAGAATTTTCGGCTCATATAGACAGAGTGACATTTTCCGCACTGAAAAATAAGTATAACTGTAATAATGAGAATGAATCTGTACGTTTAAGTAAAGAAAAATAACAATTGTACTGACTACGAAAGGAAATGAATGAGGTGCTTTTCACCTACCTTATTGAGTTGGCTAGGAAATCCACTTGTTGGCTACAACATGTAAACACGTCAGCGCAGCCGGCCGCGGTGGCCGAGGGGACTGAGGCGCTTCAGTCACGGTCTGCACGGTCACTACGGTCGGGCGTTCGAATCCCCCCTCGGGCATGGATATTTGTGCCGTCCTTAGTTGTAGGTAGTTCATAAGTAGTTTGTACGTTTAGGGACTGATGACCCCGTAGTTAAGTCCCTTAAGCTTAACAAACATTTGAACATTTTTGAACGTCAGCGCAAAACGGTTTACGAAATTCGGTTTTCGTTTCCCGTAAGATGTGTTACATGTAAACGTAGTCACAGAGCCTCACGCTCATGAGTACAGTCACCAGAGCATACGCAGTGTCGGTGCTAGTACCGCGTATACCCTCCTTTTCCAGCAAAGAAAAGACCTTTCTGCCGTGCAGACGATAGTAGAGGTGCCGAATTTAGTCTTACGGACTGGCAAATCAAACGTTTAAATGTTTGCTCCATGAACGACAGGCATTGACGAGATGGGGTGGCTTGCGTGCCTCGATATAGATAGCCGTAGCGTAGATGCAGCCACAGCGGAGGGGTATCTGTGGAGAGGCCAGACAAACGTGTGGTTCCTGAAGAGGGGCAGCTGCCTTTTCAGTAGTTACAGGGGCAACAGTCTGAATCGGTTTGATTTTATTACCCGGTAGAAAGCCCGAAGAGACTTGTCACGCCGCAAAAGCCTACGAACTCACACCAATCTGGATGATTGACTGAGCTAGCTTTGCAGCTAACAAGGCTTTCCCATGCAGTTACTGCGAACGGCGGAAAGCAAGGGGGAACTACAGGCGTTACTTTTCCCGAGGACTTGCAGTTCTACTGTATGAATATATGATGATGGCATCCTCTCGGGTAAAATATTCCGGAGGTACAATAGTCCCCCATTCGGATTGCCGGCCGGGGACTACTCATCAAAAAATCAAAACAGACATTCTACGGGTCGGAGCGTTCTAGCCCTTACTCGCTTAGGTACGTTAGAAAATTTGAAAAGTGAAATGATACGTTAAAGTTAGGATGAACAGGATTTCTGGTCAGGTGAGTACAGGGCTATAAATACCAAATCAGTTGGTGATAACGCTGGAGTAGGTCTGATGTTGTTGTTGATGTAGTCATCAGTCCGGAGACTGGTTTGATGCAGCTCTCCACAATACCCTATCCTGAGCAAGCCTCTTCATCTCCACATAAGAGCGACAACCTACATCTGTCTGAATCTGCTTACTGTATCCATCTCTTGGTCTTCCCCTGCGATTTTTTCCCCATACACTTCCCTCCAACGCTAAATTCACAATTCCTTGATGTCTAAGAATGTGTCCTACCAAGCGATCCCTTCTTTTAGTCAAGGTATGGCAGAAATTCCTTTTCTCCCCAATTCTGTTCAGTACCTCCTCATTAGGTACGCGATCAACCCACCTAATCTTCAGCATTCTTCTGAAGCACCATATTTCAAAAGCCTCAATCCTCTTCCTGTCCGCACTGTTTATCGTCCATGTCTCACTCCCATATAAGGCAACACTCCATACAAATGCCTTCAGAAAGGACTTCCTTAGGTTTAAATCAATATTCGATGTCAACAAATTTCTCTTTTTCAAGAACGCTTTTCTACTCATTGCCGTTCTGCATTTTATATCCTCTGTACTGCGACCATCATTTGTTATTTTACTGCCCAAGTAACAAAACTCATCTACCTCCTTTATTGCTTCATTTCCCAATCTAATTCCTTCAGCATCACCTGATTTTCTTACACTGCACTCCATTACCCTAGTTTTGCTCTTGTTAATGTTCATCTTATATGCACCTTTCAGCACACTGTCCATACCGTTCAATTGCTCTTCCAGGTTCTTTGCTGTATCTGACAGAATTACTATGTCGTCGGCAAAACGCAATGTTTTTAATTCTTCCCCCTGAACTTTAATTCCTTCTCCAAATTTCTCCTTGCTTTCCTTTATAGCTTGCTCAAAGTACAAATTGAACAACAATGGAGAAAGACTACAACCCTGTCTTACTCCCTTTCCAACCACTGTATCCCTTTCATGCCCTTCAACTCTGACAACCGCTGTCTGGTTTTTGTACAAGTTGTAAATAACCTTACGCTCCCTATATTTTACTCCTGCTTGCTTCAGAACTTTAAAGAGTTTATTCCAATCAACATTGTCAAAAGCCTTCTCCAAATCTACAAAAGCTAGAAATGTAGGTTTGACTTTTCTAAATTTATCTTCTAGGATAAGCCGTAAAGTGAGTATTGCCTCCCGTGTTTCTACATTTCTCCTGAACCCAAACTGATCTTCCCCGAGGTCGGCTTCTACCAGCTTTTCCATCCTTCTGTATATAATTCGTGTTAATATTTTGCAACCGTGATTTATTAAACTGATGCTTCTGTAGTTTTCACACCTGTCTGCACCTGCTTTCTTTTTCTTAAAGTCTGAGGTTACTTAGCCTGTCTCAAACATCTTACACACCAGGTGAAACAGGTTTGTCATGGCTGGTTCTCCCAGAGACTTCAGTAGCTCTGAGGGAATATCATCTACTCCAGGGGCCTTGTCTCGACTTACGTCTTTCAGGGCTCTGTCAAATTCTTCTCTCAGTACAGTATCACTTATTTCATCTTTATCTACATCCTCTTCTCTTCCTACAATATTCTGTCGAAGTTCATTTCCTTTGTAGAGCCCCTCTATATACTCTTTCCACCTTTCAGCTTTCCCTTCTTTGCTGAGAACTGGTTTTCCATCAGTGTCCTTGATATTCATAGAGCTGTTTTTCTTATCTCCAAATGTTTCTTCTATTTTCCTGTAGGCTGTATCTATTTTTCCCCTATTTATATATTCTTCTACATCCTTGCATTTGTCTTCTAGCCACTCCTGCTGAGCCATTTTTCACATCCTGTCAATCTCATTTTTTAGTCGTCTGTACTCCGTTTTGCCTGTTTCATTTACTGCATTTTTATATTTTCTCCTTTCATCAATTAAATTTAGTATCTCCTGTGATATCCAAGGATTTTTTGTAGGTCTTGCCTTCCTATCCATTTTGTCCTCTGCTGCCTTCACTATTTCATCTCTCAATTTTACCCATTCCTCTACTGTATTACTTTCCCCTGTTTCTGTCAATTGTTGCCTAAAGCTCCCTCTGAAATTCTTAAGAACCACAGGTTCCTTCAATTTATCCAGGTCCCATCTCCTTCTTTTCCTACCTTTTTGTATTTTCTTCAGTTTCAGTCTACAGTTCATAACCAACAAGTTATAGTCAGAGTCTATATCTGTCCCTGGGTATGTCTTACACTGTAAAACCTGGTTCCGAAATCTATGTGTTACCATTATAAAATCTATCTGGTATCTCCCGGTGTCTCCTGGTCCCTTCCACATATACAACCTTCTTTTGTGATTCTTGAACCAGGTGTTTGTTATAACTAAATTATGTTCTGTGCAAAATTCTACCAGGAGGCTTCCTATTTCATTCCTTTTGCCCAGGCCATATTCACCTACTATCTTCCATTCCTTGTCCTACTACCGAATTCCAGTCTCCGATAACAATTAAGTTTTCCTCTCCCTTAATTGTCTGAATAATTTCCTTTAGCTCTTCATATATTACTTCGATTTCCTCATCATCAGCAGAGCTAGTTGGCATATAAACCAGTACTACTGTTGTCGGTGTTGGCTTCGTATCTATCTTGACAATGATAATGCGATCACTGTGCTGGTCATAGTAGTTTACCCGCATTCCTATTTCATTATTCATTATCAATCCTACTCCTGTGATACCCCCAATTGATTTTGTATTTATAATCCTGTACCCACCTGGCCAGAAATCCTGTTCATCCTGCCACCGAACTTCCCTAATCCCCACTATATCTACCTTCAACCTATCCATTTCCCTTTTTAAATTTTCTAATTTTCCTACTCGATTAAAGGATCTAACATTCCACGCTCCGACCCGTACAATGCCAGTATTGTCTTTCCTGATGATCACATCATCCCGAGTAGTCCCCGCCCGGAGATCCGAATGGAGGACTATTTTACCTCCGGAATATTTTACCCGAGAGGATGCTATCATCATACGTTCATACAGTAGAGCTGCATGTCCTCGGGAAAGGTAACGGCTGTAGTTTCCCCTTGCTTTCATCCGTTCGCAGTAGCTGTGTGGCAAAGCCACATTAGCTGATGTTACAAGGCCATCTCAGTCAATCATCCAGACTGTTGCCCCTGTAACTACTGAAAAGGCTGCTGCCCCTCTTCAGGAACCACACGTTTGTCTGGCCTCTCCACAGACACCCCTCCGCTGTGGTTGCACCTACGGTACGACTATCTGTATCGTTGAGGCACGCAAGCCACCCCACCTCGGCAATGTCTGTGGTTCATGTGAGTGGTAGGTCTGATAATGAATAAGAAAATAGGAATGCGGGTAAGTTATAATGAACAGCATATTGAACGCGTTATCGTAGTAAAGACAGACACCAAACAAACACCGTCCACAGTAGTGCAAGTTTATATGCCAACTAGCATGGCCGATGATAAGGATATCGAATAAATGTGTGAGGAAATCATCCAGAACGTTAAGGGAGACGAAAACTTGATTGTGATGGGGGACTGGATCTCGTTAGTAGGAAACGGAGGAGAAGGAAATGTAGTAGGTGAATTGGACTGGGAAAAAGGAATGAAAGAGGAGATCGCTTGGTAGAATTTTGTGCAGAGCACAATTTATTGATCACCAACAGTTGATTTAAATGCAAACGTAGGCTTCCGCGGCTGTTGTCACTGACGATAAAATTCTTCCGGGTATGAGACAGTGTTGTCATTTTATAAATTATACCGACGTTTCGGCCGCTATTGCAGGCGCCCTTCATCATTGTCTGTATCTGACTGTTGAAAGTACGATAGCTTGGGGTTTACATAGCAGCGGCTGAGAGATAGGAAGGGGGACCTTGGATTTTCTTTATTGGTGGCATTAGCGCCCGCCATTGGTGGCTAGGAACGTTGATGATTGGTGTTTTAATGGCTTGTTTTTCATATTATTGGAGGTTGCATTCTTGCCCCTTATCGGTCAAAGTGGACGTTTTCGATTGGCTTTTGCATTAGAAGTTGGTATTGGCCGATTGGACCTGAGAGAATTGGCAGGCAGCAGTTGTGGCGTGCCGCTGTTGACTTGTCGCCTGGCGCAGACGGCGGGGGGCCGGTGCTCTGCGTGTTCGCGGCCGCTGTGGTCTCCGTATAGGGGCAGTCTGCGCCAGTCATGCCGCGCGCGGTGCCGTCACATAGCGCTGCAACTCCTGGCAGCCAAGACGCCGGCAGCCTGTAGCCATCCTCCATGTTCATTTTGGAGGGACGCTTCGCTATTTCTATAGTCCCTCTAAGCTTCCTCTTTGAGATGGTTGTTTCGCCAGCACGCGGGCCTCACCGAAAGATAACTGTTTCCTGCACTGATTGTGGTGCTCAGAAACTGCCGACTTTGTGTGCTGTCCAAGCCGTATGTACCTTTCATGTTCATAAAGCCTCGTGCAGATTGCTCGCCCGGTCTCTCCTATATAAACCCGCCTAAACTCGCAGCTTATTTCATAAACGCCAGCATTACTCAGTTTGTCAACTGCGTCCTTAGGTGAACCTAGGACATCTTTAGTCTTATTGGTGCTGCGGAAGATTGGCTTGATGTCTGCCCTACGAAGAACCTTGCCCACACGCTCAGTGACGCCCTGCACGTAAGGTAATAGGGCGATGCATTGTCCTTCCTCCTGCTCCCCTCTATTGCTTTCATTCCTCCTGGACATTGTTCTATTTATCTGGCCCAGTCCATATCCATTAGCCGCAAAGGTGGATCTGAGATGTGGTAGTTCCAGCTATAGGTGATCGGCATCGCTGATCTTGTGGGCACACAAAGTCAGCGGTTTCTGAGTACCACAATCAGTGCGGGAAACAGTTATTTTTTCGGTGAGGCCCGCGTGCTGGCGGAACAACCATCTCAAAGACGAAGCTTAGAGAGGCTATAGAAATAGCGAAGCGTCCCGCCAATATGAACAGGGAGGAAGGCTACAGGCTGCCGGCGTCTTGGCTGCCAGCAGTCGCAACGCTGCGTGACTCGCGCAGACTGCTCCGGTGGCCACAGCGGCCACGCATACGCAGAGCACCGGCCCGCCGGTCTCATACCCGGAAGAATTTTATTGATACTTGGTTTAAACATCATGAAAGAAGGCTGTATACGTGGAAGAGACCAAGAGATACTGGAAGGTACCACATTGACTTTATAATGGTAAGGAATAGATTTAGAAACCAGGTATTAAACTGTAAGACATATCCAGGGCCAGATATGGACTCTGACCATAACTTATTGGTTATGAAATGCAGATAAAAATTAAAAGACCGCAGAGAGAAAGAAAAGTTAGGAGATGGAACCTGGACAAATTGAAGGAACCAGAGGTGGTTGAGACTTTCAGAGGGAGCATTAGGCAAGGATTGGCTGAAACTGGGGAAAGTAACACAGCGGAAGAAGAATGGGTAGCTCTGAGAGATAAGGTAGTTAAGGATTACGACATCGGGAAAAAAGGAGAAAAAAAGGAAAAGTAAGAAAGAAAAGAGAGCAGCCAAATCGCTCAAGCCGTTCTCGAGTTATGGCGTGATCAAAAGAAATAGGGATTCACTTTTATGTACATAGATTACGCCTTGTAATTTTTCGTGAAACAGATAAGTTTAGACTGCTTCATCAACATTCTATTATTCCGGCTTCACTGACTCTGGCAACCCACTCGAAAAGTGTATGCTAGGGGGTAATTGTATGAAACCGTTAGAGCCACAGATTGATTTCGTAGGGTCTTGCAATGTTTACCAGTATCTCGACGGAGAGGATATTAATTTCCTTTAACGCAAAGCCCACATACACCCGAGAGACGAGTTAATGAAATGTGATACACGGTGTGGACGTTCTGAATGGGGACGTGCGACAGGCGAGCACACGTGCCACCCCCAGAGACAAGAGAGCTGCAACCCCAGGCACAATCGCTGTCCACCCCTCCCTGCAGAACTCGATACTGGTCGGAAGGGCGGCGAGGAAGGGGTGGCGTTTTGCGTCTCTGTGGCAACCCCGGGGTGGCAAAGTCCGCCGGGAATTCGGGGCGCGGGGCTTTGCGGGCCACGCAGAAGGCAGGCAGCACAGCACAGTGCAGGGTGCGCGACTGCTACGCCGGGCATCCACGCTGCAGCAACCGCGGCGCAGCGAGCAGCGCTGAACGGCACGGAGGAAGGGGCGTCGTTCAAGGAAGATCGTACGCAGTTCACTACAATACAGTAACTATTCAGGACGGACACAAGAAACAGCGAATACAGAAGTGCCAATACACAGGATTAAATAAATAAATCAAAGTATAATAAGTAAATACGTGCCTCGTATTTGATGCAATGCAACGCACACACAGAGACATACAAAACGAGCGCACGCGAATCTGCAAATTACATGTAATATACTTTAATGCACAATTCGTGCACATTTATATTGCGCGTATCTCGGAAACGTATCTAAAGAATTGGATAACATTTTGTACTTTGAAAAGTTTTTGTTTTTTGAGTTCATCTACATACTTGCATTTTCCGTAAAAAAACTCAATTTTACAATAAAATTTTCCAATATGAAAACGCGATTTCACACGTTTTGTAACACTGTCTAGTGAATTTTCATTGCCGCGCGGCAGTGGCCGTGAGCGCTAAGGCGCCTTGCTACGGCTGCCTTGCACGGCTGCTGCCAGTCCCCTCTAGTGCTTGGCCGTGCATTGTGTGTTTTGTCCTTAGCATTAGTAAGTTTATAAGTACACAGACTGGTGATCACTGCTTTACAAACGTTTCGGTTTTCGTGTTTATGTAGGTGTCTCTCCTAATCTCGGATAAAAAGTTGTATTTAGAGACGGGTTTTATTCTTGCAAGTTGTACTATATAGACGCGATTCCTGAAAATACTCGAAATGTTCAAATGTTTGTTAAGCTTATGGGACTTAACTACGGGGTCATCAGTCCCTAAACTTACAAACTACTTATGAACTACTTACGAACTAGGACGGCACAAATATCCATGCCCGAGGGGGGATACGAACCCCCGACCGTAGTGGCCGTGCTGACCGTGACTGGAGCGCCTCAGTCACCTCGGCCACCGCGGCCGCGACTTCACATCAGAAATATATGTATAACGATCAGATATGTGTTAACTGCCTTACCTTTAATGGAATTTATTGTTCAATGGTGGAAGTATTCGAACAGAAAGAAGAACAAAATGAGAAGAGCAGCGTTAGCCACTCGCGAGCGACGTGACCGAAGCCCAGCAGCGGCTACCGCCTGCTACCTGCCAACTGCTCACCGGAGGCAGCGCGCCACTGGCCGAATCTCAGTGTCCAGCAAGAATGACTTTTGTATTCAATTACAGTTTTAGTTAATGTGCTTTTTAAGTAATTGTAAAGCTGTGTTTGACTTCTGCAACCATGACTATAGTCTACAGTAATTCTGAAATTATTAACTAGATTTGTAAACAGTAGAACTTTACATATATATACCGTAGTGTTTGCCGCCATACAGGAAGCGCCCTCATTCCGGCAGTGTTTTCTTTTCTGCCACGGCTGCAGCCAGGGCCACTACATCTACACGGGCATGCGCATCGACGTCTGCTGTGGCACCAGCTCGTCGCCATTTTAGTTACAAGTGGTAGTACCGTGAGCTTCTCAAAGGCGTGGTTTTTTTCTGATATTGTTTTGAAATATTGCTTACTTCATTTCTAATATGTACATCAAAATGGCAAATAAGGTTTGATTTAGCAGTTAATCAGGTCGAGTAAATTGCTTTAATATCGTTGGAAAAGTTCCTTAAAGATAATTTCTGGAATTTTCCCGTCTCTGTGTGTACTCTGGGAAATTGTTTTCGCTTCCGACCACTCAGTTTTATCGGATGTCAGCTGCAGGGCCAAACCCACACGGACTTGCGACAACTCGCAGTTTTAGAAAGCGATAATAAATCTTACTGTCGACACTTAGCTGAAGTCTTTGAATTTTATTTTGTGACTGTTCGTAAACATCAGAAGGAAGCCCTTTTAACATTGGTCTATGAACGGTTAACCGTGGTGGAGGATTAGGAACACTGAAAATGGTTTCAAATGTTTGTAAATCTGTGGGACATATCTACTTTTGACAGCAGCCCCTAGGTTTAACGCCAAGAACAACACAGGCAGCCATGCCCGAGGGAAGACTTAAAACTTTCCCAACCATGAGTTCTATTTTGTTCAAACTGACTGTCTTCAAAATGAATCTAAAATCAATTTTATCAGTAAATTAATAACAAACAACGTTTAAAAAGGTTCTCAGTTATAATATAAACATATAAATTACGAATTATAACAAATAAAACTTTCAATAAAGTTATAAAAAACAGTTTCCCTTCGGTAAAGGAATACAGTATGACTAATCCGGAGGAAAGACCTTTGCCAGTAAACTAAAAGATGTCGCAGGCTCACAGAAGATCGTGCGTATGTTTCAAACATCGATTACAACTACGAGCCGTATAAGCTAGCATAAGTAGTAAAAAAAAAAAAAAAAAGAAAAAAAAAAATCTGTACGCATCATTTAAAAATAATTAGTATTGTTATTCTCTATATGTACATTGTTATTTCCAATACACCAGTATGTATAAATAAAAGTCTATAACAAAAAATCCTAGCGTCGGATCCTCACTAGAAACGGTAGTTGGAAATTGTTATTTACGCCCTTAAACTGTGCAAAACTTCAAATTAGTTAAACCAGTTCGCATAGTTTTCAAGACCTTGTTGGTGTCGATTTGATGAAAAATGTTTTTAAAGTTATGAGACCTGACAGCAGTGGTCATTCGTCCCGAAATTTACAAACTACTTAATCTAACTTATCCTAAGAACAACCCACACACACCCAGGCCCGAAGATGCAGCCGAACCTCCGACGGCGAATGGCGTCAAGGCGCCTCAGCGGGCGCGGCCGCTCAGGTGTTTGTAATGCAGGCTATGGGAGCAGGCCACGCTGGACGATCCGCCGCGGCGGTGCCCGCTCGTCACGACGACGTCGTCAGCCTCGTCTGACGACTTTCACGATGCAACACGAAAACCATTCTCTGGGCGACTGGCACTGACAGTGCTGATGCAATTTGTAGCTGCCGTCGCCTGCGGACTGCGTGAAGTCAGTGATTTTCTGTAGTTTCTTACTACTGTACAGTTCACTGTTATTACAATTCCAAAACATTTTTAGGTTCAGTGAACTTTTTACGTTAAGTAATCAAGTTTAGGGGTCAATGATTTAAAATTTAATTTTCAAGTCAGTGATATTTATTGCTGGAAAAAAAGAATTGGAATAGGAATTACAGTACTATTTTATAGAACGAAATAAATAAAAATAACAACAAGCATAAGTACAGTACACAATTTAGCGTTCATAGTGGACAACGGTGTGATAAACATTGAAGCAGGATGAGATACACAACCCGACATTACATTCGGTGCACTCATAAGAGGTGTCCTTTCTCCCTGTTGGACATTTCTTGACTTACCGCTATATTCAGACGATGGATAATCCTAATCGTCATTAGACATCCATGTTTCACCTTCTGAAAACTCGTCAAAGACCTCATAAATCATTTTCTCTAAACGTTTGTCCTTTTTACTGCACTTATCAGTTAAGGTAAAGCAATCAACAATCCGAAGATTGGTTTGAACACCACAGTGCTTTACTAGGCATGGTCCTGTTTGGAGGTGGTATGCCGTTGCTTTACTCCGACCTTCGAACTGACTTACCCAGTCATAGGGGGACCTACAGTTTAACGTTTGTTCCGAACCACGGTGCTACTCGGTATTTTTCACATGAGCAATTGTGCCAGAGGTGAAAGAAGTGGAAAGTGACAGATACAAATCCTAGGACCTGGCGGGGATCGAACCCGCGACCTTCGGACTTGCAGTCTGACGCACTACCACTGTACAACGGAGCCGCCGAACAGAAAATCAAAACGGAAACACTGAAAACGAATGAACAGCAAACAATGTCTACGAAGTAAGGTACGATAACAAAGTATTCCACTGAGTTCGCTGCTGCCACCCAGCACTCGCGACTGGAACTACTCGGACTTCGCGGGAGTCGTAAATACACGTTTGACGCCACAGGAAAACATTGGAACTGCCGGCACGTAGTATTACATTGGCCGCACAGTTCTGATTCCTTCTGAAGACGTCGGCCGCTCGCTAAGTCTTTCAACATTTCGGAGTCACAGAGTCGACCGTGCTGAAAACTTTCTGACGCTTCGCCGCGAAGGAACTATAATGGCGACTGCGCTTGCCGTCTACATCCATCTGCCCCAAACACAACAGCCCATCCTGTGGCGGCTTTCACCGCTTCCGATGACCGGCCGTGCGAAAAATCAGATGAGAAATCCCGCAATACACGTAAGCAAGAATATTGGGTAACGGCACGTAACTGGTGTAGTTTATTTACTAATCGAGCCCGTGCCTCGTGGCCAGCGGCCAGCTGCCCGCACCTGCGCCTTCCGCCAGCCGCCACCGAGCCCCTCCCCACTCGGCCGGCGCAGTCGCCGGAATTATTCGGCCGGCCGGCGACACGGCGCGCCACTCCGCCGCCCCCGCCGCCCCTGCCGCCCCCGGGTGCCGCCGCCGTCGCCGCCCTCCTCGCATTAATTCAATTTGGCCGGACTGCGTTCCATCTGCGCGAGTAATTCTATCAGATGCACGGGCCCGGCGCCCGTCCGGCCACCTTCCCTGGAGGCGGCGGGGGCGGAGGCGGAGGCGGAGCCCAGGTCGCGGGCGGCCGCAGGGGCTGGGGGCGGATCGCCTGCGTTTCCAAACACCTGCAGACGTCATCACGTTGAAAGGTTCCGGCCAAAAATTATGTGTAGTGTCATTAACCCTTTACCTGCTAACGAGGGATGCAGAGGTTGGGAAGGGTGTAAGACAGGTTTGTAGTCTGTCCCCAATGTTATTTCAATTGTACATTGAGCAACCTATTAAGGAAAGCGAGGAGAAATTTGGAGAAGGAATTTAAAAAAAAAAAAAAAAAAAAAAGAAAAAAAAAAAAAAAATGTTCAAATGTTTGTTAAGGTTATGGGGCTTAACTACGGGGTCATCAGTCCCTAAACTTACAAACTACCGTAGTGGTCGTGCAGACCGTGACTGGAGCGCCTCAGTCCCCTCG
The DNA here is from genome assembly GCA_026315105.1 of Locusta migratoria. Classification (NCBI taxonomy): domain Eukaryota; kingdom Metazoa; phylum Arthropoda; class Insecta; order Orthoptera; family Acrididae; genus Locusta; species Locusta migratoria. Next base: position 479,415,939 of record CM048748.1, read on the forward strand.
GCCACCGCGGCCGGCAAGGAATTAAAGTTCAGGATGAAGAAATAAAAACCTTGCGCTTTCCTGATGACATTGTAATTTTGTGAAAGACTGCAAAGGATCGGGAGGAGCAATTGAACGGAATGGACAGTGTGTTGAAAGGAGCATATAAGTTGAACATTAACAAGAGCAAAAAGGAGGGTAATGGAATGCAGACCTCAAAATGTGAGTTGCCGGCTACATTTTGAGTTGAGAGGGTATATGCAGGATTATAAATGAATGGTTAGTTCTCGTATTACTGCATGGATCTTATAAGGATCTGAAGATGAGATTATCGGAATCTCGAAACATGTAATAAAAAAAAAAAAAAAAAAAAGAAAAAGAAAACGGTGGAAAGTTTATCATTTGCCAGATTGACTGGAAAGTGTCTCAGCCAATTAACAGTAACTACGTCAGGTTTCAAATAGAGCAACTTATTTATGATTTTTTGTTAATCGGGATGTATTCAAAAATGTTCAAATGTCTGTAAATCTATCGGACCGAACAACGTGGTCATCAGTCCGTAGCTTACAAACTACTTAAACTAAGGTAAACTGACCTAATGACAACAGACACACCCAGGCCCCAGGGACGACTCGAACCTCCGACGGCGAGCAACCGCACACTCCGCAACGACGCTACGTAGACCGCTCGGCTACTCCACCGCGACGGGATATATTCAGATCAAGAGACTACAATCATGACAAACATTGTTGGTAGCACTGATTTACAGATTTTTACAGAAATCTAAGTTTAAGCCTTACAACAAATACCGAAATCAAATTACAAAAAATTTTCTTTGTTTCTGCCAGGAGAACCTTCCGCAATAATGACGAGAAAGGAACAAATTTTACCGCTACAGGTCTTCATCCTCCAACGTCAATTCAACAACTAGCACTGCAGGCGCAGACACGTCTCCGACCGCGGTTGGCACTCCAACATATCACACAGATGTCGCGCTTACTACACTATAAAGAGAACAATACAGGACAGTAACGTATAGCTTATAATACATACCAGAAATTTTCTCACTTTATATAGGAACCTTACAACGAGGTCTCCCTAACAAATTTATTTTCTAATATTGGAAGTTCCAGTTTGGAATAGAGTATTTTCCTGTTTTCTGGGTATCGTCTTAAATTGTTAGTTGTATCAGTTTATGCTTATGGCACGCTCTTAATTCATGTCCTACGAGATAATGAAAGCCAAGTAATTACAAAGCCCGCTAAAACGCCACGTTAAAGTCTCCTGACGCCTGCGGCGGCAACCCACACGATGCTGCCGGTGCTGTCCTAAAACTCACAAAAGGTGAGGTACTGTTTGGCGTTCTAGTTTCGGCAAATGGTCTACAAATATTGCGTTGTACCGTTGTTTCCACCGTTTTTACACAACATTTGGGGCTTTAATGAACCAAAATGGTTACATACGTGTCATTCAAAGTATTTTCCTTCTCTGGTCACTACTTTCTCCCATTGTTTGGGCATTCTACGAATCCCCCGTCGAAAAATTTGTTCATCTTTTGAAGCGATCCCCGAGGTCGGAAGTGTTGGTAAGCTAGGCCATGCTCCAGTGATCTAACAGGTCAAAGAGGGAGCAGTGTCTGGAGAGTAGAGAGGCTGGGTACGTCTCCCAGTACGTTTCGACCTCTTTTGCAACGTCAGGTCGAGCGCTGTCGTGCTGGAAAATCACTTTTTCCTGCCTCTCGCTGTATTGCGGCCGTTTGTCTTTTAATGCTCTGCTCAAACGCATTAATTGCGTTGGATAACGAACACCTCTAGTTTCACTTGGTTTTAACGACGCAGAGCTGGTCCCACGAAATGCAGAACATGACCTTGGGGCCGTGAATATTCGGTCTGGCCGTCGACGTGGAAGCACGACTCACGTTCTTTCATTAATGACATCCTTATCATACGTACTCGAGAGCATTAGATAAGACTCAGCCGCTTTTCTCCTTCATACTGAAACAGAATAGTAACACAGATCCTAAAGGATGAGAATTAGGCTCGAAAACTGACATTTTCAATCAAGACCAACTTTATAATGCAGGCACAGATCGACTAATGTTTGATGAGGTTATGGTGACCGATGTACCTGCTAATTGCCTGACGTCTGGCAAGGAGACCACGTGGGTATCGGATTTTAGAATTTTTTCATATTCATGGTACGTGCAGCTCAGAACTCAAATAACAATCAGTCAAAGCAATTCGACGCAACTCTCAAAAATTTTCGAGAAAATCCACGATGATGTTTGGCAAGTAACCATAAGTACTAATCATAATATAAAAACCGGCATTTGATGGCGTAGCTCAGGGTTAGCGTTCTGGCCTTACAACCGAACGGCAAGTAGTTCGAATCCTGTCGTGGCAGTTTTTTTCTCATTGTGTTCGAATACCTACATAATTTCAATATCTAATAACAATTTTTACAAAAATTGCCTGTATTTTCGTTTATTAGTAATTTTCTATATTTTATAGAAGGTTATTAATAATGGTGGTTTCAATAAAAAAAACTTAAGTAAAATTTTTTACACTACTGGCTTTGCTATTAGTTGACGATGGCAGTCTTTGATTGTTCAGTTTGTGAAGAACAGCTGAGCTACCAAACAATCGTTTTACGTGACGACAAAATTTTCAGCTCGTCTTCATACACATAAACAAAAACTGACTCATCACGTGGCATTACAGACCTCAAAACGTTTTATATAACTGAATTTTAAAATTAAAATCACCGTCGTATTCGAACCTGGGACTCCATTGCTGTGAAGACAGAACGCTACCACTTTTTTTTCGGGTCTCCTTCCTCACCTCACAGCCCGTCCTTCCGCTCGACATATTTCGCCTTCCTCGGCCTTCCTCTGGCCTTCAAATGGACGAAATATCCCCTTCTGTTGCAGAAGCAGACAGAATTCTTTCTGCTGCCGTGGTGCGCCACTAGTTTTCCGTTGCTTATACGGTGGTTGGCATTGTTTAAGCAAAATAATATTCTCCTTTGGAAGGGTAACTATAACGTTAAGTTCTTATTCTGCATTTGCCAGTGAACTTTGATTTCTGCGTTTAAAATGTCTCTTGAGAGGGAAACACATTTAGAAATTTCTGTAATGAAAGTAACACAACAGCCATTCTGGCGTGAAATAAACTAATTGTTGAAAGAGGTGTAAAATAAACAACACGGTTTTCCTATTTTCTGCGTATCGTGTGATAAAAGTAAGAAGGTAGGAAAATAAACGTGCATAAGCCTCTGCACATACGCACCTGTTTCTTCTCTTCTTATCTCGGTGGCAGTGATTACTCTATCATTAATTTCCTGCGACTTTATACAAATATACAAAATAACTAAATAATAAAATTAATAAAATGGTTTTCTTTGTTCGAAGTTAGTTTTTACTTTGTTTGACAATTTCTTCGTATAAGTAATTCGTGTTTACAGTATAGTCTTGCTCAAGAAATCAGCAAAGTATTCCTTGTAGTTTCATTTCCGTTCCAATGTATGGTGCTGTATGGTGAGGTATAGCACAAAATCCTCCTTGGTCTTTTCTTTTGTACTAAGAAGATAGTACACTGAATGACCCATTATCCAGTTGACAGCATTTCGTTTTGTTTTTGGGAATGGGATTTCATCAGGGTTCGTAAAACAGACCGGCGTTGTGACATGTGGTGAGGTTCTTTTGATGCTTGCCAGTTTCTGCCGGACATAGTGCCATATATGTTTGACACCATCACACACGAAAAAATGTTAATCGCTATCAGCGAGGTTCCATATTGAGCACAATAGGGAGTCTGTTAAATGTATATCATGTAGTCTTGATTTAGTGGGTTTTTTTCTATTTAAAAGTTCATACCAGGAAGCTTTTACGTTTGATGAAAGATGCGGGTTGCGAGCATTGTTCCAAGTTGCACTCCAATTTTTGTTCGGGATTTTTCGTTCTATCACATTTCTTGTTTTGTTTTCAGTGAGTGTCTTATAAATTTCTCGGACGATTGTTCTTTTTGCCACAGGTAGTCTGTCATGGATATAACTGTACTCGATCAGAAAGTGTCGAAAGTGGTAGAGCGTTGTCGGTATGTGATGGACATCAATCGTTGGGTGGAGGTCCGCCGGCGCGATTTCGTTTAGCAAGTGCGCTGTAAGACAATTCGGTGATGTCCACCATAACTTGCAGGTTTTACTGAGGTAAAGAGCGTATGCCTTTTTGTGCACGTCCATTAAATTGAGTCCTCCATCCAGTATCTGGAGAGTTAAGGTATGATAGTTTATTTTAAAGATATGACCACGACATAAAAAATGTCCCAGTGCCGACAGCATATTACTTGCTAGGCACTACCTGTGCTACATGATTTATTTTCGATGTTATGTATGTGTTGACCACTGCCACTGCCACTGCTGACTGGCTGGTGGTCATGAGACAGTGGGCCGTGCCCCAGGGGATAGCCAATCGGCCAATCAGATACAAATGTTCAAATGTTTGTTAAGCTTATGGGACTTAACTACGGGGACATCAGTCCCTAAACTTACAAACTACTTATGAACTAGGACGGTACAAATATCCATGCCCGAGGGGGGATTCGAACCCCCAACCGTAGTGGCCGTGCAGACCGTGACTGGTGCGCCTCAGTCCTCTCGGCCACCACGACCGGCCCAGTTAAATACGCTATCGCAGCCTCCGCCCCCGGAACTATGAAGGGTTGTAGCTCCCAAACTAACAGCGATAGTAATGTAGTTTAAATTCATTTGGACGCAGCTGGTTTAAACGAATCCAATGCACGATAGAAAAAACTATTGTTCCATTTAAAAAAATTATATCTTTGTGCTGTAACTCTTTGGAAAATGATACAATAAACTGTGTTCATAGCGCCGCAGAGAGTGTAACATTTCTTGTGTTGACCTACCGCATTAAAATTTCCCGTCACCTATTGTTTTATAAGTTACAGAGGCAAACACAGTGAAACACCCTATATATTGAGAAATTTTCTTAGATCTGATGCTCCTCTAAAGATGGCCAATCTGTAGCACATAACAATTTGTGCCGGACAGGAACTCAAACCCGGGTCTCTCGCACTTGGGGACCCGTGCGCGCTCCCCGGCCAGACACAAGAGGTTAAGGCGTTCGGCTGCGAAAAGTGGGAGACACGGGTTCGAGTTCCGATAAGGCACAAATTTTCATGTGGTACTGATCGAAGGTCCGTCTTTAGAAGAGCAGCAGGTGTCAAAAATTTGGCAAATTGAGAGGCATTGAATAAAAATTTGTGGTGTGACTGCAATTCAGGGACCTCGTGCTCTGTGGGGAGATACTTTGACCACTCAGCTACCGCAGCCTCGTCGATAATTCGGCTACACCGACTTATTAAGCGCGTCTCCCTCGACAACACATACATTAGTTGTCCCTTGAGGTCGACCTATGACAGTGGTTCCAATTTGTGCGACGCAGGACTGCCGAACGGTGTGAAAGATGAAGGAAACACTACGTGGCATTCGCTTCAGAACTGTTGCAGAGATTCTACAGGCAGTAGACCGCACCATCAACAGAAAAGGCTCAGCTAACGATATATTGCTACGCCTCCTACATCACTGGCAACGGGTTCTGCACAATGCGGGTGATTATTTTGAAGGACAGTAACAGATGAAAACATGTAACGCTTTCGTATCGGTTGTGAATTTATAGTTACTACTATTTAAGTTCCAGCCCTCGTACAAATTAAATGGTAAATTCAATGAAATTTGCGGCAGGGGTTAGCTTTGATGTTGTTGATACTATTCTATATCTCGATTAAAAATTGTTAATTTTATGCCTACATCTTTTACGATGCAAAGTTTGAAACTAATTATTTACAGAAGCAAGAACCGAGGAAAATTGAGATACGCGTAACTATGTAACTGTGGATTCCATTAATTCCTTCAACGTTATGTTCTCGCTTCATGATCTATGCGCCAATATTGAAACAAATGCGAAATTAAAAATGCAGTATAAAATAAAACAGACCGCACCTGTGAACACGGAAACACACACTAAACAACAAGTAACAGGGATTAGATTCCGCAATTAGAGAAAGAATAAATCTATGGAAGGTTAATCACATCACACTTGTGGCAAGTGGAACACGACTGGGGGTTGCCATATCGTAATTATTCAACAGTGAAGCGGCTGTGTTTCTTATATTGTCTTGAGTACGCTATCAGTCACACGGATTTCTTTTTTGTGACGTGTTTCGTATATAACTTCTTCAGATTATGAAAGTTTCCTTACGTACACATTTTAACACCGTTCGGCAATCCTGCGTCGCACAGATTGGAAACACTGTCATAGGTCGACATCAAGGAACAACTAATGTATGTGTTGTGGAGGAAGACGCGCTTAATAAGTCGGTGTAGCCGAATTATCGATGAGGCTGCGGTAGCTGAGTGGTCAAAGTGTCTCCCCACAGAGCAGGGGTCCCTGAATTGCAGACACACCACAAATTTTAATTCAATGCCAAATTTTCCGACACCTGCTGCTCTTCTAAAGGCGGACCTTCGATCTCTGCAACAGTTCTGAAGCGAATGCCACGAAGTGGTTCCTTCATCTTCGGAATCAAATCAAAGTCACAAGGACTTTATCCCGGGGTGTATGGTGTATGGCAGAGTACTTCCAGTCCCATCGACCGAACAGAGCAGCCACATCTTGCGCTGTATACGCCCGCGCATTGTCGTGCAAAACATATGGGTGGGTTGGCAGAAAGTTTGAAATGTTCAAATGTCTGTAAATCTATTGGACCAAACTGCGTGGTCATCAGTCCGTAACTTACAAACTACCTAAACTAACCTACGGACAAACACACACACCCATGCCCCAGGGAGGACTCGAACCTCCACGGCGAGCAACCGCGCGCTCCGCAGCGAGGTGCTCTAGACCGCTCGGCTACTCCACCGCAGCGGCAGAAAGTTTCGCAAGGCTGGCCGCAGGTGGTGCTCCAAAAACGAACAGTAACACTGTGCATGAACTGTGGTGTCCCACAGGTCTGAAGTGCCCGCCACGTACTTTCGCCGCGCGCCGCCATGCACGCACGGCGCGGCGATCTTATGACGTCTCCGCTCGTGGACACCACTGAACTGCATCGGGCACTTGGGATTAATACAGGCACTAGGAATGTCTCACATCAGTAGGAATGCCTCTATCTTCTTAACCTATTTATCTGCATTCCATTAGACTTCAGTTAACAATGGTAAGTATTATACTCTCTCTCTTCGAAATATATCTTGAACTAATCTAGCTCAGTGTTTCTAATTTCTGCTGTCCCACTGGCTGGTCACCTCAGACTCTGTGCCCGCACACGCGTGCATCCTATTTCCCTGTGTCGGTCTCTCTCTACTCGGCCACCGACACCCAGGACAACCGGCGGAAACGAGACACAAAACTGGCGACGAGGATGGGATACAAAATCGACGGTCTCCGTTGTTCGTATTTCGAAAACGTAATGACACCGTTACATTAGATCGCTCGTCCACAGGTGACTGTGATTCCCTCGATTGTGCGCACGCTGGTGACGTGGGGCTGACTGAGAAGGAAGGTAGGTATGTCAACGACGTGTCCTATCGGCGACAATAGTAGACTCCATTGCATAGTATCTCGAAAACAGTGTTGCCACTATTCAAGTTCCAACCCTTATATAAAATATTTTTTCTACTGGAGATTTTACTCAATCAATGTTACCTTTATCAGTTTCTCAAAAAAGCCTTTGCAAATTTAACTTCAGTCTCGTACTATAAATAATTTGTATACTACTCGTAATTGCCGAGCAGTCTGTGTACATTTGGTAGCGAAGGTTCTCCAGGACCCCAATTCAAACACGTTTGGGAACCACAGCCAGTGTTAACTTTATAAAAGATATGTTGTTAGATTATTATGAGAAAAGATAAAGTTTTATTTTTCTGAGTATCAGATTATGTTAAATTCTGGAACATTCAGTTTTGCTTTTAATCAATTGCTTTGAGACTAGGAAAAGTTTGAATTTTCCAGCATGAGGTTGTGTAAAAAAATTGTTAGGACGAATGTTAGAAGAATGTTTTGTTTAGCCGGCCGCGGTCGCCGAGGCGCTCCAGTCACAGTCTGCACGGACACTACGGTCGGGTGTTCGAATCCCTCCTCGGGCACGGATATTTGTGCCGTCCTAGTTCGTAAGTAGTTCATAAGTAGTTTGTAAGTTTAGGGACTGATGACCCCGTAGTTAAGTCGCATAGACTATACAAACATTTGAACATTTTTGTTTTGTTTAGCAAAAAAGTAAATAAATAAATAAATAAAGAGAAGTGGTTTGTTATCATTAAACTGGACGAACCACCGTCTGTAAAAGTTACGTTAGAGGTTACACTTTGTTTCTGCTGTCTAAAGATAGGACAAAAAGGTGAGCAGCGCGTAAAAAAATAAAGAAATAATTAAAAAAAAACTGGTTATGTGACCCCTGGCCCATAGCGGGAAATCGGGTTCGAACCCCCGTCCAGCTCAAAGTTTCAACTTTGTAGTTGAATTTATTTCATGCCCCCGAAACGATCGAAATGTTCCAATACATCGATTTCGCTTCTACTTATCGTTTCTGAATCGCTTCGCCTCCTTTGCTTTATTTATTTGTTCTTATTTTCTTTTTCTGTTCACATTCTCTGCAGCTCGAAGCAGTCCATTACTGGCGCGACTGTCTGCTACCCTCTGCCAGGAGCCAGCTGCGCTGGTCTGTGCCTGTCTCTTCCTCCACCCCGGCGTCGAAAGACGGACGGAGGAGCGTTTCCAGGGGCGCGGTATCTCTCGATCAGTGGAAGGAGCGCCAACCTTCTGGGATTTCCCCGAAATCGCTGCGTGAGGGTGAATGCTCAGTGGGAGAGAGGAGCGCGTGCAGCCCTCGCCGGCGGCGGCTGGGCCACCTGCCCAGCTGCTCTGCCTCTGCTCTGGCGTTCGCGGAAGGCGCGACCGCGGAGTCCTCCAGAGGTCCCGACGTCGGCCGCACGACGATGCCGGCCCACGCTGCTCGAGGAAATAATTTCAGGCCTCGAGTTGATCTCGACCAGACTACAGATTCATTGGTTTGTTAGGGCCATCTCACTGCGTTCAGCGAAACAAGGCACGGGCTGCAAACGATTGTAGGAGCGTAACCGGGGCTGGACAAAGCAATGGCCCTCGCTCAGATTCGCCGCACCCGTTTGACTTGTAAGGAGTCCGCGAGCGTTGTTAGACTAAGAAGTGACGAAACTACAAACTGTAGGAAAGTGACGACCAGGTGCTGAACAGCAGCGTCATTGCTGGCGTTTGTAATCGCATTCAGCATTCATCTTGTATGTCTTTGATATCGTGGTCCTTTACTTTATACAGTAATATAAGACTCTCCTAGGCGCTTAGTACACCGGTTAATGACTCTGTTAGGCAGTTAGTATGCTGGTTTTGTTATCTTAGAATTCCGTTTTCTTCCAGGACTACTGTATTATATGACCCTTACATTCTGTTATTTTATTTCTCTTTCTCTTTCACACACTAAGTAGTTTCTCCAAAGATGCAACTTATCAGGCTTGATTCCACGGTGGCATTTGTGCTCCACGACTGTATTTGACTTGTCGGAATGTTTCAGCAATCAGTCGAAAAAATATTTTATTTACTTCCAGATCTAAATTTCTACCGCTGTGTGGTCATTACCAATGCTAAAGAACGAGTAAAATATCTAAAACATCTCGACCTCCATGACGAACGCAACTTCCAACATGGAAGTCGAGATGTTTTAAGTATGTTAATCGTTTTTTATCATTGATAATGACCACACGGTGGTCGAAATCTAAATATGCCAGTTAATAAACATTTTCCCACTGCTTGATGAAAAATTCCCACATGTTAAGAACTTAGTATACGAGTTCTATCATAATCTCTGCACTTGATGTTCAGTGTTACTACACAATGCCCTGAGTAAACATATAGGATCCAACTGATATAAGTGACTAAAACTTTTCCGTTTATATTAAATTAATGCTTTGTGTAGTTCCTTATTTTATCAAAATGCAGCAGAATAGCGCATTAATATTTCACATTTTGTCACATTTCAAAAAAGCTTTGTATAAATTGTACTTCTTGCCCCTTCAATTCTGTGAGTCTACTTCGAGTTTTTGTAATATTTGTACTTATATATTATTCTGTTTGGCTATTACTTGTAAAGCTTATGGGACTTAACTGCGGGGTCATCAGTCCTTAAACTTACATAGTACTTATGAACTAACTAATACTAAAGACAACACAAACATCCATACCCGCGGGAGGATTCGCACCCCTAGGGGAAACGGCCTCGTGCATGGGAGCATAGCGCCCCAAAGCGCTCAGTCTGGAGCGGCAGGTTATGGATCGCGTGGCCTCCCGCGTCGGAGGGTCGAATCCTCCCTCGGGCTTGGATGTGTGTGTTGTCCTCAGGTTAGTTTAATTTAAGTAGTTTGTAAGTGTACGGACTGATGTCCAACGTAGTTTGGTCCCATAGGATTACAAGTTTCCCAGTGCGCTGGACCACTCAACCGCGGCTATTATTCTGTAACTGTTTGCTGTACAGATACCGTACCTGAAGAAATGCGATAATTACTCGAAACCGGCTGTGTGTAAATCTGCAACCCGCAACTGGTGGCTGCTATAAATCACAGTTACTGTGATGGATATAACATTTAATTTATCTTCATGTAAAAAAATGAGTCCGTATTTCCTCTGGTCACGCAATAATTTCGAAACTGCTCGACCGCTTCGGCTTAACTTTTTTTGTATTCAGGTAATTCGCAGCCCAAGAATTTCATGAATTAAAATTTTAGGAAAATCCACGGGAAAATTGAAGAACAACTGACAGTGCGTTTTTCAATGTTCCCGTGTGTTTGTATGGCATACGGATCTATAACTTTGATCCTATTTTGATGAAATTTTGCTCACTAGATCTTCAAAATGAGAGGAATCTCACCTGTCTTGATACAATTTCGTATGGTGCATGGAGTAGGGTATTTTACTTTCGGAGTTTGATAAAATCCATGGTCAGAGATGAGATAGGTCAACAGTGCCTGTTGTGTAGCGGTAAAACGCGTTCCCTGCAGAGTCGATGTCTGGTGGTCCAAATTTTAAATTTTTTACAGCATCGTTCCTCTGACTGCTGAAATCATGTTTTAAATGGAAGCTTACCTTTATACAGGGTGTTACAAAAAGGTGCGGTCAAACTTTCGGGAAACATTCCTCACACACAAAGAAAGAAAATATGTTATGTGGGCATGTGTCCGTAAACGCTTAACTACCATGTTAGAGCTCATTTTATTACTTTTCTTCAAATCACATTAATCATGGAATGGAAACACACAGCAGCAGAACGTACCAACGTGACTTGAAACACTTTGTTACAGGAAATATTCAAAATCTCCTTCGTTAGCGAGTATACATGCATCCACCCTCCGTCGCATTGATTTCCTGATGCGCTGATGGAGGCCTGGAGAATGGCGTATTGCATCACAGACGTCCATAATACGAGTACGAATAATCTCTAGTTTCGGTATCGGGGTTGAGGTCAGGAGCGCGTGGAGGCCATGGAATTATCCATCGGTTACCGAATCAGTTGTTGAGAAGCGTACGAACACATCGACTGAAATGTGCAGGAGCTCCATCGTGCATAAACCACATGTTGTGTCTTACTTGTAAAGGCACATGTTCTAGCAGCACAGGTAGAGTATCCCGTGTGAAATCATGATAACGTGCTCCATTGAGCGTAGGTGGATGAACATGAGGCCCAATCAAGACATCACCAACAATTCCTGCCCAAACATACACAGAAAATCTGTGTTGATGACGTGATTGCACAATTGCACTGACCACAAAACCATGTTCGTGATGAACACTAACCAGTTGATGCTACGTACTGATGTGCTTGATGCTATTACTGTAGAGCAGCGAGTCGCATGTCAACAAAAGCCCTAAAGTTCCTTCAATTGGGCCAACTGCCGGTGAATCGAGGAAGTACAGTACATACTAACGAAACAATTGGGTATTTTTACAATTGTCTGCACGAATTATTTCAATTTACATTTAAAGAGAAATACTAAAATGAGCTCTAACATGTCCACATAACATATTTTCTTTCTTTGTGTGTGAGGAATGTATCCTGAAAGTTTGGCCGTAACTTTTTGTAACATCCTGTATTTATAAATGAAACCCCATTGAAACCCCGTTGGTCACGGTAATCCTTTTTTTATTATTATTTGTGTGTGTGTGTGTATGTGTGTGTGTTCCTCGCTCTCAGGACAAGAGTTTTATGAGGTACAATTTTAGGGACATCCACCGGAAAATTGAAAAATTTGAGAAAAACTGGAAGTGCGTTTTTCATTGTGTCCATGTGTTTCTGTTACATACAGATTTATGGTTTTGTTTCCATTTTTATAATATTTTGCACACTTGATCTTCAGAACAACAGGATGGTCAATGTCTACATAAAATTTAGTAAATGGATGGTGAATGGTACTTACGAACTTTCACAAAATCCATAAATTTGTCCCGATCTTGTATGTAATTTTTGATAAAGAGGGGAAGGAGGAGGACACAAAGAGGAGGTACGGGTGATGGAAGAAGAGAACATGTGAATAGTCAAATACTCGAAGAACGCCGGATTTTCAGCTAGTAGCCTGGATACGTCTTTCTGCACGCACAGGGCGACTGGTTCCCGAACGCGTTAATCGCTCCGACTAAGTGGCAAGCCGGCGGTGCAGAGGGGAACTGGCCCAGCTAGTTCTGAAAGTGCCACGCGGATTACATTCCCGGCCGCCCACGCGATACAGCCGCAGGGGCGGAGCGCCGCCGCTGCCCGCAGTCTCAGAAGAGCTGTCCGAATCCCGTGGATTACGGTCGCTGGCTGAGTCAGCGACTCCCTGTGTGGTGGCCGGTGGGCGGGACGCGAGCCGCAGCGGACCCTCTGGCCGGCGAAGTCTGCAACAGCCCCTTCCTGAGGAACCTTCGCAATCGGCCGGAGTGGGAATGTCGCTTGTTAAATTCTCTGTGAGAGATAGTAGAGATCTGCAAATACAAGTTGAAATGCTCACTGCTGCTCTAAATGACTTGGCGAGTGGCCACAATACTTGTGCAACGGAAATTTATCTAACTGCTCACTTCTTAAGGGAGCAGCCACCGTTTTAAAAAACCCAAAATTAATGTTAAAAAGGGCGTAGATAATTAAACATGAAGCAGGGAGAAGGAAATTATAAAGCAAAGGTTTGATACTTTAAACTATGAACTATTCAATAAAATGAACAAGGAAATAAACGTGGGGAGACCAAATTAAGCACAATAAAGCACACACCTTGTACAAAATGAATTAAATCATAAAGTTACTGTCCATAATGAAATTGTTTCTGCCCTTTATGAATATGGAGGTAACGTGGAAGGAACTTTGCAAATACACAGTGGTTAGAGGAAAAGTATACGCATTTGCGACACATTACTCGTGCGGCAACACTTGATACCGCTGATGAAACGAAGCGTCGGCGGCGTTTTGACGAGATGGCGAGTGTCTTGAAGCATAATTAAAAACACACTATGCACCAAAGGAACTCATGTGCAGGGAGGCAGTGCCGTACTATCCATAACTACCACATTACAGAGGATTTACAAAAAGGAATAAATTTAGAATAAGCAAGTAAAGCACACACAAAAATTCGTATAGAAGAAAGCCAGTATTAGTAAAAATCAAGTCTGAAAGCCTAAGTAAAGACCGTTACGAAAGCACATGGTGCAATCGGTCATACTAAGACAGGAAAGACAGAATCAAACCAGAAAATCTGAGAAATATTTAGCATACTCACACGTACAGACATGACGCGATAATCCTAGTTAAAAAAAACGGCCAGAAAATTCAACCATAATAAGTTTGCACAAAGGCTGAAACCACACACGTGTATTCCAGCTTGAGAAAAAGAAGATAATACTCTCTTCTAGAGCTCCAGAGAAGTCTCTTTTGTCACCTCTTTCGACCATGATTATGTTGGTACTACACTAAGAACAGGCAACCTCACCAGACGCCAATGCAGACGACTTACGAAGCAATGCGTACTTAACTGAAGTAAACGAGGCCTAAAGCGTGAGACGACGAATGTATGCCATGTCGTGGCAGTCAGTCAATATTAAAAGCAACCTCCAAGATCCTCATGAACACACAAGTTCAATCACACTGGTGAAAACATGTATAAACATGGGGCATTGATCATTAATAAAAGAATGAAATAAGTGAAATACAAATAGACAATGTTAATGGCGGAGAAACACTTAAGAGTAATGAATAACGCAAAATGGAACACGACCACACATTCAGTGGACGTGTTTCCAGTTTTGACGTCATTAGCCACGTACCCAAAATAATATGTGAACGAGTAGACCGTCCAGAGAAAGGCGACACTCGAATGGAACTGTCGGCTATCACCTGTCCTCAGTTTGCCTCGTTTTGGCGCAAAAATGGCGAGTTCAAAAAGGAAGAAGGGGTTTATGTCTCGTCATAGCTTGGTCATTAGAGACGGAGCTCACGCACGGAGTTTTGGGAAGGTATGGATGTGGAATTTGGCCATGTCCATTGCCAGAAGTTATCTGGGAAATCACGGAATATCGAAATCTAGATGGCCAGAGGCGCTTTTTAACCAACGTCCTCCGGATTGGGAGTCCAGTACGATTCCACTACGTCACCTCGCTCGGTCGTGCACACAAATCGATTTACGACGCTACCTGCCACTGGGCATTGAAATACAGAAATGGCGGAAAATTTGTATCCAGTCGGGATTCCAACATATATCCTCAAAAAATGTCCATATGTTTGTATATTCTATGGGACCTAACTACGGGGTCATCAGTCCCTAAACTTACAAACTACTTATGAACTACTTACGAAATAGGACGGCTCAAATATCCATGCCCGAGGGGGGATTCGAACCCCCGACCGTAGTGGCCGTGCAGACCGTGACTGGAGCGCCTTAGTCCCCTCGGCCACCGCGGCCGGCCATAGATCCTCCTGCATACTAAACAATAAGTTGACTAGTGCGTCACAGAGGACGCAGTGTCATTTTTCATTGCAATTCGCCTATAATACCACCTGCTAAAATATTTACTGCTACTCCTGCAACACACTGTACATTATTTGGGCGAAGACAGTCCTCGATCCATACTCTTGTGTGGATGCGTACTAGGCCCGAACTCTTTCGTTAGCCGCGCAGGAGTAGCCGAGCGGTATAGAGCGTCACGTTGCTAATCGCGCGGCCTCCCGCGTCGGAGGTTCGAACCCTCCCTCGGGCATGGATGTTTGTGTTGTTTTTAGTATAAGTTAAAAATGTTTAAATGTTTGTGAAGCTTACGGGACTTAACTGCGGGGTTGTCAGTTCCTAAACTTACAAACTACTTATGAACTACCCTATACTAAAGACTGCACAAACATTCATGCCCGAGGGGGGATTCTAACCCCCGACGGAGAACGGCCTCCCAAAACGCAGCATAGCGCCTCAATGCGCTCGGCCGCTCCGCCGCGGCAGTATAAGATAGTACATTAGTAGTCAGTAAGTTAAGGGACTGAGGACCCCGCAGTTAAGTCCCGCGACTACTGAGCGATAATGCGAAAGGCGCTCCGTCAGCACTGTGTGGGTAAGGTGGGAGTTTGCGTCTGACGATAGCGTAGGCCGGAAGCTGAGTATTGGCCATGGCTCTGAGCTTGCCAGGATAGTATCTGCAGCTGACATACACTTCGAGTCAATGTGGATTAGTGTCTAATGATTAAAATACCCGCATTTCATGTCGGACAGGGCACGAACTTTCAACTGCTCAATTATTTGTATAGCTTATGGGACTTAACTACGAGGTCATCAGTCCCTAAACTTACAAACTACTTATGAACTAACTAATGCTAAGGACGACACAAATATCTATGCCCGAGGGGGGATTCGAACCTCCGACCGTTGTGGCCGTGCAGACCGTGACTGTTCAAAATGTTCAAATGTTTGTTAAGCGTATGGGACTTAACTGCGGGGTCATCAGTCCCTAAACTTACAAACTACTCATCAACTACGTTATACTAAGGACGGCACAAATATCCATGCCCGAGGGACGATTCGAACCCCCGACCGTATGGGCCGTGCAGACCGTGACTGGAGCGCCTCAGTCCCCTCAGCCACCGCGGCCGGCCTTTCAACTGCCTCATTGAATTTTTAACCAATATACCGGGTGATCAAAAAGTAAGTATAAATTTAAAAACTTAATAAATCACGGAAGAATGTAGCCAGAGAGGTAAAAATTGACAAACATGCTTGGAATGACATGAGGTTTCATTAGAACAAAAAGAAGTTCAAAAAATGTCCGACTTATGGCGCTTCATCTGATCAGAAAAGCAATAATTAGCGTGACACAAAGCTAAGATGGTGTTTTTTACAGGAAATGCTTAATATGTTCACCATCATTTCTCAAAAATAGCTGTAGTCGATGAATAATGTTGTGAACGGCACCATAAAGCACGTCAGGAGTTAAGGTGAGGCATTGGCGTCGGATGTTGTCTTTGAGCATCCCTAGAGATGTCGTCGGTCGATTACGATACACTAGCGACTTCAGGTAACTCCAAAGCCAATAATCGCACGGACTGAGGTCTGGGGGCCTGGGAGGCCAAGCATGACGAAAGTGGGGACTGAGAACACGATCATCACAAAACGACGCGCGCAAGAGATTTATTTATTTTGTTCTAATAAAACTCTATGTCATTCGAAGCATGTGTGTCAATTTTTACCTCTCTATCTACATCATTCCGTGATTTATTAAATCTTCCAATTTATACTGACTTTTTTTATCACCCTGTATTCAGGGTGGTCCATTGATAGTGACTGGGTCAAATATCTCACTAAATAAGCATCAAACGAAAAAACTACAAGGAACAAAACTTTTCTAGCTTGAAGGGGAAGAACAGAAGGCGCTATGGTTGGCCGGTAGATGCCGCTGCCATATGTCAAACGGATATCAACTGCAGTTTTTTTATTTATTTATTTTTAAATATGTACCTCCATTTTTATTACATACTCGTCTAGTACGTAAATAAATCTGAATGTTATATTTCGAAAACTTTTTCGTTTTGTGATAGATGGCGTTGTAATGTTCATAAAAATATTGCTCGCAATTTTATACGAACATTGGGTAGCAGGTAGGTTTTTTACATTAAAACATATAACGTAGGTACGTTTGAACTTTATTGCGGTTGTTCCAATATGATACATGTACTTTTGTAAAACTGTCATACATTATGAGAACGCATGCTGTTACTGTGTGATTATCTGTAATTACATCATGACTTCAATAAAGGCTCAGAACGATGTCATTCAACTTCAGTACATTTGGCAATCTGCGTAACGAATGTCCTCTAAACAGCGAGTAGTTCGCCTTCAGTAATGTTCTCGCATGCATTGACAATGCGCTGACGCATGTTTTCAGGCAATTTTCTCCACAGAAACAAATCCGGGGATGTAAGATCCGGTGAACGTGCGGGCCATAGTATGGTACCTGTCAGTAAATATTCCATTTAATATCGCTTCATCTGCACGCGAGCCATGTGACGGACATCAAAGAAGTTGGAAGTACATGGCCATCCTGTCATGCAGAGAAACATCTTGTCCGCCAATACTGACTCCTGCCCACACCATTCGTCCACCACCATGATATGACCGTGTTTCCTGCAGTTAAGCAGGATTCTTCCCAGTTGCATGTTATCTCCAGCTGGGGGAACAGCAACTGCCATGCTGAACATAAAATCTTGGCTCATCCGTGAACAGACCCTGCGCCATCGTTACGACTCCAATCCTGATGTTCGTCCGCCCAGTTTCTGCCGGCAAAGCGGCGTCGTGGGTGTAGTGGGACACACAGCAGAGGCCTCCGCACACAATCTAGTTGGACTGTTTGGATATCTGACATCACGATTTTCACTGGTCCTTGACCGTGGCAGAACAAAACCGCGTAATTTCTGCTAGCTAACGTCCAAGGCGTGGTACGTCACTTTGTAAATGGTGAAGTTTTTCTAAAGAAGATTAAGCAAGAAGGGTTGCTGCCTATTGCTTTCCTCTCAGACAGGAAGTTACACTCACCTGCTGATCTGCTGTCCTTGGACGGTAAAGGCGCCGGGACTTCTTCTCTTGGCAGGTGTTTCGTTGCCTTATTGAAGATTCATTAATTGAAAGGACAGTAGGAAAGGCAGAATTGAGGTGAAATCTGTATTCATGACGAATATGAATGTAGTCCTCTTGCAAGTTTAGTATCATTTCACAGGAGCCAAACGGGCAAGCTTACCTCACTGTAAACTGAGTGTTAAGTGTACCGGATGCTTCCACTCGCCCATCATTGTAACAGACGCTGTCGGAGCTCAGTCACTCCTTCCCATTACGGCGGTAACTACCGCCATAGACTGTCCGCGAGGTGGATACTGCGAAGCTCTGCAACCGAATGGCGGTGCGTGGCTGTTCGCCGGGCACGACACCGCAGTCTGCTGCCGCTGTTCAAAAGTAGTCCCTGTAGCCAACATTACAGGTAGGGGAGAGAAACCGTTGGGCAAGCTTAGTCCTAGCGGGCGGCACTGTGTCTCGGACACTCAGGTTGGGACACCTGTTTGGAGCGCGGGACAAAGCTGGTATGCCTCCGCCGCAGCGTAGCTTCCGGTTGCTTTTATATTTAACGACTACAGGAAATTCTCCATTTTGAGCAATTTCTAGATTAACCAAACGGATAGTGTAGAAATTACTCTGTCCCTTCCATTCGATTGTCCTCTAAGTAAGCAATCATTCTGTAATGCTCCTCGTTTGGTGAAAATTAATAAAGCTCCCTGAATTAATTGATTTAATTTTGCTACTTTAAATTAAGGACCCGTCCGGTGTGTTATTGTTATTCAGGAGTTCGTAATTTTACTGCCAACTCGGATCTGTGGTATGAATAACACAATTAATTTTATTTAGCTCTGATTTCTTTCTTATGGCACAGCCGTTGCGACCAAGTATTGTGTGTCTTCAAAAACTCTGTACGTTACAACTTGTACACTGCATTTGCCTCTGTGTTGACACGTACGCAGTGGCACCAGATGGCAACAAGACGTGGCGTACTGCGCGGTTTCCTGATCACTTTGTCCACCACGAGTGAATACTATCCTACAGCGCAGGAGAGGGAGAGGCACTAGCAGTATTTTCGCCAACTAGCCGTACGCTTGCAAGCCCACCGCATTCTCCAATCGCACGCAGACTGATGAAGTGGGCGGCGGCAGCGCTGTTTGCTGTACACATAATCCAGTTCGCTTCAAATAAATGTTGTCCTGTTGGTACGCCATGCGCTGAATCGGTGCAACGCATACAGTTTAGCTTCCGCAGTGACAGAAATGCGTTTGCACAGCCAGTAAACAGGCAAACGCGCGAGTCTGGGCGCGCTCAGTGGCTCTCGCCGTCTGTCCCCCTTTTTTGTGCAGTGGGTTTCGCAGCACTGATAGGAGTCCACGTGTAGCACGTCTGAACAGAGACCCTCCACACACACAACAAAAGTGTAGGTTATAAAAGTAGTACATGAGTTTTGTTAGTTGGGTAGCAAGGTAACTTCCGATGGCCGAAGTAAAAAAGATGTAAAGTACAGTATGGCCATGGGAGGAAAAGCGTTTCTGAAGAAGCGAAACTTGTGACATGCAATATTAGTTTAAATCTTAGTAAGTCCTTTCTGAAAGCATCTGTGTGCAGTATAACATTGAATGGGAGTGAAACGTGGACGATAAGGACTTCAGACAAATTGATGATAGAAGCTTTCGAAATGTGGTGTTACAGACGAATGATGAAGATTAGGTGGGTAGAGAAAAGGAGTTTCTAGCGTTTACCGACTAAGAGATAGGTTGGTGGGACACGTTTTGATTCATCAAGGAATCGTCAATTTAGCCTTAGAAGGATGTTTGTGGGGTGACCGAAGGAAGAATACAATAAGCAGATTACAAAGGATGTAGATTGCCGTACGTATTCTCAGATGAAGCGGCTTGCACAGGACAGGGTAGCGTGGAGAGCTGCATCAAACCAGACTGCGGACTGAAGACCACAGCAATAGCTTGTGAACCGCTGTGGCGCACATAAATTCCGACTCCTCAGAGACGGCAGTATCGGTTGATTCTGCCTGATTTCCTTGATACGAGTGTCTTATTTTGTACACTTCACTGCCTCAGTTGTTAAGAACGCAATCGCCACAGAATCACTTCGCTGTCCGTCTCTCTTTCTGCCCGACCTGCTCGGGACTGGATAGTGGAATCAAGTTGCACTTTATGTGACGTACCAACAACTATGGTTCCACGGTGATAATATTAGAAGCTGACGATTCAATATCTGGGAAAACCATGTGTGCCGCGGTGGAGTAATCGAGCGGTCCAAGGCGCCTCGCTGCCCAGCGCGCGATTGCTCGCCGCCGGAGGTTCGAGTCCTCCCTAGGGCATGGGCGTGTGTGTTGTCCCTAGGTTAGTTTACCTTAGTTTAAGTAGTTTGTAAGCTACAAACTGATGACCACGCAATTTGGTCCGGTAGATTTACAAATATTTGATCATTTTGAAAACCATGTGTGTAGATTTCTGCCGTTCCACACCTCCTCCTTATGAACAACATGCGAGAAATGCAAGATACTAAGGCATTTCTTGTTAAGAGAACACAGCATGTCATTCTCAACGGAGCGAAGTCTTTGCACGTTCTCGTGACGTCAGGCTGGTCCCAGAGGAGTGATAAAGGGCCGTTGCTTTTCGCAGTATGTATAAATAACGTCGGAAGGCCAGTGAGGCTTTTGCGGATGATGCAGTCCCAACACTGGGAAATGGGAGATAAATGCAGGGTGATTTGCAGTGCATAAACTCTCGGTACAGGGAATAGCAACTGATCCTCAACATAAACAAGCGCAAAGTGATGCATATAGCTAGTAAGCTCGTTTATTATTTAACTTCACAATAGCAAGACAAACACTGGGAACTGTTACTTCCATAAAATATCTGGCAAGAGACGGAAGCGGCAATTTGAAGTGGAACGGCCATGTAAAATCAGCCGTGGGTAAGGCAGACACCAGACTGAGCTTCGTCGGAAAAATCCTCAGGAAGTGTTCAAATCAAATGTTTGTAAATCTATCGGACCAAATTGTGCGTAGCTTGCAAACTACTTAAACCTAGGTAAACTAACCTAAGGACAAACACACACACCCATGCCCCAGGGAGGACTCGAACCTCCACGGCGAGCAACCGCGCGCTGCGCAGCGAGACGCTTTAGACCGCTCGGCTACTCCACCGCGGCTCAGGAAGTGTAGTCCGCCAGAAAAAGCAGTGGGCTACAAAATTCGCATTCGGCCAGCGCTTGAGCATTGCTCATCAGTGCGGGATCCCTACCAGGTGGTGTTAATGAAAGGCGTGGAGAAGATCTAACGGCGAACGCTGAACACGCTTCCAACTAGCTCATTTAGCAAGCGCGAAAGTGGGACCACATAATAGGTATCTGAAGCAACACTGTATGGAAGCTACAAAGCGATTCGGGTCGACCCTCTTCCATGCCCCCCCTCCCCCAACAGAATACCTCATGTAATTAATTGACGCTCCCTTAAGGGGATAGCTGATGGTGGGGAAGTTTATCAGCTGTTCAATTTGGGAACCATAACATTTTTCAAACAAGTATGCAGGTGGTAGAGTTGTGTCGGACGACTGGCCGTGTAGCGGCGTGTGTGCGTCGCGCGCTCGCTCACTGTCGGCGGTGCTGAGCGGCCGGCCGCAGCCGCAGCCGCGGGCAAGGCGGCCAGATCAAACACAGCCGCCGACACCCGCCGCCCGCTAATGACGCCCCTCCTGCCCGCTTGCCCAATCATTGACCGCCGGCGCTCCGACGTAAAACTCTGCGACCGCAGCGGGCGCCACAAAGGCTCCGCGGCTGCCTGTTTGCCCGCAGACACACACACACACACACACACACACACACACACACAAACCGATGCTGAATAGGCGGCGAATTGTTTAACCGGGCCGTCCAGCAGTTCAGACGTGCGTGCGAAAATTGGATGGTCGAGAATCGAAATCTGAAATGCGGTATCCGTGAAGCGAAATGCTATTATCGTTCGAAGGGATATTCCGAGGTATCAAAGTCCGTAGTCCAGTTTTTAGGAATTTCCGACTGCTGGCAACGGCAATTTTAGTCAACCGTTCTACAGGGTGATCAACCCTGAACGCAACCGCACTGCGGCGCGCGCCTCGCCGGCGACGGCGGCGGCGCTGCCCGCTTAGCGCACCGGCCGGCGTCCGCGCAAATTTGATACGGGTCGGCGCGCAAGTTGTTTCTGATATACACAACACAGACGCTTAGGAAGAAAGTTTATTACTCACCTGTATTACGAAAGGAGATGCTGCAACTGCCTCCCTTCTTTTTTCCAGAATTTCTGACACTTGCTGATGAAGCTGCTCATTACACTCTGAATTTGCAGTGATTACATGACGAATTTTTGTTTTTAGTTCATGTAAAGTGTGGGGATTTGATTTGCAAACTTTCTCTTTTAATGCTCCCCACAGATAAAAATCGCACCAAGTTAAATCGGGAGAACGAGGGGCCAAATGTTCTTAGTGATAAATCTTTCACCGAACACATTACCAATTTTCTGTAATGATGTGCCGTCTAGCTGAAATGTCGTGAAGGCATGTTCTTTTAGTTAATTGCGCAAATAAAGGGCACAATATGTCTTCAACAATATTATTATGTAGTATTCTGCCTAGTGGCAGGTCCATGTCTTCGTACGGAGAATTTATGATTCCACTGTACCCTCTCTTCAGCTTCTTCCTTTACTGTGTTGTATCTCCTTCCATCTTTCATGTCGTCCAGATGCTAAATCCTCCTTCTTCCTCGTCCCATGTTTCCTCTCATTTTTTCTTCAATTACATCGCGTAGGAATCCCTCGTGTCAAAGTATGTGTCCAATCCAGTTGGTCTTTCTCTGTAGAATTGTATGCAGAATACTTCTCTTCTATCCTACTCTTCTCAGTACATCATCATGTCTCATGCGATCTGTCCATTTCATCTTTTCCATTTTCTTCCAGCACCACATTTCAAAGTTCTCTAAGTATTTTTTCTCCTTCTTTCTCATGGTACACGTCTCTGCTGCATACAGTGCAATGCTCCAAATGTAGCACTTTACCAGTTTCTTCATTAATGCCAAGCTCAACTTGCTGGCCAACACTCAACATATCCGTCAATATTAATTGTTTCCTGAAAAATATAGGCCCAATTATTCTCTTGCCGCTAACTGCGCACCACACTCGTATTTTTTGATAGTGCACAGGCTGTTCGTGAATTAAGTTAGGCTTTTCCTAACTCCATTAACGATTATTTTGCGAATTAACATACTCACTTAGGTCGAACCATGATTCGTCCAAAGAGAGAGTTAATTTCGATTCAATGTCTCCATCATGCACTTTTTCCAGAATCAATGAGTGTGATAATCAACTTCCTCAGCAGGTGACAGAAATGTTCGAACAACGAAGGGAGGCAGTTCCAGCACGTCCTTGCGTAATACGCGCGAGTAATAAACTTTTCTTTCCAAGTGTTTGCGTTGTGTGTCAGAAACAACTTGCGCGCCAACCCGTATTAACTTTAGTGCGGGCGACGGGCGGCCCGGTAAGCTGGCACCGCAGCTGCAGCTGCCGTCGCTGGCGAGTCGCAACCCTCAAGGCCGGTTGCGCTGAGGATTGATCACCCTGTACATCTAAAAAATGTGAGTTTAAAACTTGATATTTTTTTTTTTTATTTCAACTACCTTCAGCCGAGCGTTATTCGGGTATTTACTTATGGCAATGTTCCGTTCCTCCGCCTGTCCTTCCCTCCTCTCCTTCGCCATCTCTCCCTCGGATCCGTCTTTGACAATTTGCTCCTTCCCCCACTCTCTCTCTGTCCTTGTACCCATCATCCTATATCTACCTCCAGCACTTCTTATTTTCTTCCTCCTCTTCCGTTTTCTGTTAGCCTCTATCCATAGACGGTGATTTCTTTACACCATGGAATCAACTGGCTTTTCGTACCAGAACTTCCGTTGCTTTTTATTCTATCGACATCATGAACCGGTAGTCGAATACGAATTCCATAATGCGAAGACTGTTGAAATGTTTGTGAAGCTGTGGTCACTAGTCCCTAGACGTACAAACCACTGAAAGTAACCGATGCTAAGAACGATGCATACAACCATGTCCGAGCAAGAACTCGAACCTCCGATGGAGAGCGGCCGCACCATTCGTAGCAAGACGCCTTAGATCGTACGCCCATTCACGCACGGCTTGATTGTTGATCGTGTGCCCTTTAAAATGCTCAAATGTTTGTTAAGCTCAAGGGACTTAACTGTGGGGTCATCAGGCCCTAAACGTACAAACTACTTATTAACTACCTATACTTAAAACAACACAAACATCCATGCCCGAGGGGGGATTCGAACCCCCGACGGGGAGCGGCCTCGTGAATCGTAGCGTAGCGCCTCAATGCGCAGCTCCGCCGCGGCCGTGTGCACTTTGTTGTTGCTGATACCAGGGGAGGGAAAGTAATTTTAAAAAAGATATTTCAGCAATACATGGTCAATGTTTACTGGAATGCCTCACATTTGCCTCATTATATGCACATTTAAAAAGAAAAGTATGTAATCTCGCGTTGACTGGACAGTGTGTTGATTAAAGACGTTAACAAAACGACTTGACACGCATTGCATTTATCTTGAAAGATATAACCACACCATCCTTCCTTTTTTCCCCCTTTTTTCATCGTTGGTGACACGCTGATTCCCAAAACGTTTAAAAAATGAAAACATGAAACAGGTCGTGATATACAAATAATTATAAAAAATGTAACTTCACCATGTAACTCTGCACTTTAGTGATGGGGTAGTCTCAGGGCACAGGATTTGAACCCTGCCCACTTTCTCTTGACCATCCTGATAATAATTGCTTCCCTTCCTGTCTATATAGTGTAAGATGCATGATAAATTTTATATATTTTATTTCATTTTCATAATAGATTCTGGAACCGACACTTTTTATTCTTATCGTTGCACAATATTTGCTTTTCCTTTTCGAAAATTTGCCGATTTCCGAGGATGTGGTTAGGCATAACTAGAATTTTAATACGAGTCCATAATGGGTTGTGCGCCCAACAAGAGGAATATGATAATAATAAATTTTCAGCTTGAAAACTATCCCGCGGCGGCGGAGTGATCGAGCGCTCCAAGGCATCTTGCTGCGAAGCGCGGTTGTTCGCCATCGGAGGTTCGAGTCCTCCTTCGGGCATCGGTGCGCGTGTAGTTTGTAAGCCTAGGGACTGATAACCGCAGCAGTTAAGTGCCTTGGATTTATAACCATTTGACAATATCGCAATATCGCATACCGAATTCGTTCGATGATTGAACAATATCGGTGCAGTTTCGAGTATTGAGGATTGGTGTACGCCACATAATAACTTTTCTTCAGTCAAAATACATAAAGAATAAAAATAAAAAAGGCCTTTCAAGTTGCCACGGTGGACTGGCCGAGCGCATTGAGGCGCTTTGCTCCGATGTGCGGGATCGTTCCCCGTCGAGGGTTTGAGTCCTCCCGCCGGCGTGGATGTTTGTGTTGTCTTTAGTATAAGGTAGTTTATAAGTAGTTTGTAAGTTTAGGGACTGATGGCCCCGCAGTCACGACCCATCACCTTAATAAAGTTTATTTTATTTATTTATTTTATATATTTTATTTATTTATTTTTGCCTTTCACGCTACGACTGAAATTTGTAACACGTACTTGACAAGCATTTTTATTCATTTTTTACCCGCTTTTACTGCCAGTGTGTATTTCAGTTGCCAGTTGAAACTCGTAACACGCACTTAACAGTCCTTTTTTTATTTAGATTTTTTAATGTGTTTTGAATGTAGAACCGCTTTTCGCACTGTAGATGAGTCCTAAGGAGTCGAAACTGCACTGGTGATTTTCAGTCATTGAGCGAAAGTATATAAACAACCTAAATAAACCGCGGTGGAGCAGCCGAGCGGTCTAAAGCGTCTCGCTGCGAGCGCGCGGTTGCTCGCCGTTGAGGTTCGAGTCCTTTCTGGGGCATTGGTATGTGTGTTGTCCTTAGGTTACTTTATCATAGTTTAAGTAGTTTGTCATCTACAGACTGATGACCGCGCAGTTTTGTTCTGATAGATTTAGAAACATTTGAACATTTGAATTTTGAATCTAAATAAAAAAAGGCTTGTTAAGTGCGTGTTACGACTTATATATACAGCTAGCTGGGGATTTGTTATTATTAGCATAATTATTCATTACCTTTCAAAACGTTCATACGGTACGGCTGATATTTTTCAGTTTCATCCTATTTCGACCCTGCCTGTTTGCTGTTTGGTCCGTGTCCACTAAACACAGAATTTGAAAGTACAGGTGTGTAAACTGTACGACGTGTAACTTGATTCAAAAATTCTCTTAGAAAAGGATGTTCTTCTTCATACGTCTCTACACGCCATTGATAGTTGGTCTGGTGACTCAGAAAAGCTCATGATATATGCCGTAGGATAAATAAGTAACTCCTTAGATTATAAATGACTGCAAAAGCCCGTCGAAATCTGTAGGACAGAGCCTCTAGCCCGCTCTTTTTATCCTCTGAAAACCACTAACGCGCTACCATCTAAAGGCGAGCAGCGAAGACCGACGCGAAAAAAAAAAAAAAAAAAAAAAAAAAAAAAAAAAAAACCAAGTAGTTGAGACGAGCGAAAGGCAAGTCCGGGTGCGTCCCTTTGGGAATCTGGCGCCGCAAAGCGAAGCGAAAGGCCGGCAGGCGTTTAAAAGTGACGCCGCGCCGCGCCGCGCCGCGCCGCGCAGCCAACTGCCAGGCCCCCGACGGAGTGTTTGGCGCGGGTGGCTGGCGGCTGATGAAACGGCCGGCTGGTTTACACAGCCGGGCGGCGGATTTCACTCGACTTTCATTGCGCGCGCAGGCGTCGCATTTATTAATTACGGCGGAATTTTTGACATCTTGACGGCTGTTCTGTCTGACGGAGAGCTTCCCGATTAACGCATCGATTTAATTAGCAGCGTACACTGACACGGACAAGGCTGAAATCTGTCGCGCTTTGTTTATCTCTGTTTTCCACACGTCCTGCGCATTAACACGGCACTGCGCGCTTCTCGTCTCGCCAGCGGCCGACGGGCCGTCAAAACCCGTCAGCGCATGTTCTTTAATTATACGACTAATTGCTTTACAGTGTACACAAAAGAGCGAGTACATTTTTTCCGAGGGGCGATGAATATGCAGGAATCCACGTGCTAATAATTTTTTTATATCCCTGCTGCTAATTGGAGTTGATTAAATCGATATATCGTCGAAAAACTCTGCGCTGAACATATGACGCCTGTCAAACTACATACCTTCACAAAAATAAGCAAATCTGATGTAAATTATGATTGAGCAATGTTAGCTTATCCACGTATATCTAAGGCATCCAAACTAGGGAGGGGAAAGGAAAGGTATGCCCCAGATGAGACGTCTGCCACGTTTTTATCTTATGCCTGCCTTCAAACCCAGTGTAAGAGCAATGTTTCTTCATGTCCCACATATCTGTACTCGGCTGCCCCTGCGCACTGAGGAAGCGTGCTGCGCTCCTCGCGGCCGTTCGCCGTCTGCGATTCGAGTCCCCCCTCGGGCATGGGTGTGTGCGCTGTACTTAGTTTAGTTCAACTTGGTTCAAGTAGTTTGTAAGCTAGGGACTAATAACCAAGCAGTCAAGTCCCATAGATTCACAAACGTTTCAACATTTTGTAATCGCCTATCACCCCGAGGTCTTTTTAATTGGCGTATACGATTATTCACTTCAGTGCCATTATTTTAAATCATTTCAATCGTGAACACAGGGAAATATCACAACGTAAGGTTATTTAACAAAATTGACTCCTGGCCATTAAAATTGCTACACCACGAATATGACGTGCTACAGACGATGCAAATGATTAGCTTTCCAGAGCATTCACACAAGGTTGGGGCGGTTGGCGACACCTACAACATGCTAACACGAGGAAAGTTTCCAAACGATTTCCCAAACACAAACAGCAGTTCACCGGCTTTGCCTAGCGATACGTTGTTGTGATGCCTCGTGTTAGGAGAATAAATGCGTACCGTCACGTTTCCGATTTGGTTAAGGGTCGGATTGTAGCCTATCGAGATTGCGCTTTATCGTATCGCGACATTCCTGCTCGCGTTGGTCGCGATCCAATGACTGCTAGCAGAATATCGAGTCGGTGAGTTCAGGACCGCAATACGGAACACCGTGCTGGATCCCAACGGCCTCGTATCATTAGCAGTCGAAATGACAGTCATCTTATCCGTATGACTATAACGGATCGTGCAGCCACGCCTCTATCCCTGAGTCAACAGATGGGGACGTTTGCAAGACAACAACCATCTGCATGAACAGTTAGACGACTTTTGCAGCAGCATGGACTACCAGCTCGGAGACCATGGCTGCGGTTACCCTTGACATTGCATCACAGACAGGAGCGCCGGCTATGGTGTAGTCAACGACGAACCTGGGTGCATGAATGGCAAAACGTCATTTTTCGGATGAATCCAGGTTATGTTTATAGCATTATCTTGGTCGCATCCGTGTTTGGCAACATCGCGGTGAACGCACATTGTAAGCGTGTATTCGTCTTCGCCATACTGGCGTATCATCCGGCGTGATGGTATCGGGTGCCATTGATTACACGTCTCTGTCACCTCTTCTTCGAATCGAGGGCACTTTGAACAGTGCCCGCTACATTCCAGATGTGTTACGACCTGTGGCACTAACCTCATTCCATCCCTGCGAAACCCTACATTTCTGCAGGAGTATGCACGACCGTGTGTTTCAGGTCCTGTACGGGCATTACTGGATACGGAAAATGGTCGACTGCTGCCCTGGCCAGTACATTATTGAGATTTCTCAACAATTGAAAAAGTCTGGTCCATGGTGGCTGAGCAACTGGCTTGTCACGGTACGCCAGTCACTACTCTTGATGAACTGTGGTATCGTGTTGAAGCTGCACACGCCATCAAAGCTCTGTTTGATTCAATGCCCAGGCGTATCAAAGCCGTGATTACGTCCAGAGATGGTCGTTCTGGCTACTGATTTCGCAGGATCTATGTACCAAAATTGCGTGAAAATGTAATCACATATTAGTCGTAGTATAATATTGAAGCGTTGAAATTGAAGGAGGCTTGACTTCGGAGGCAGGGTTGTCGTGTGAACACAGCACTTATACTGAAAGCAGGTTTATTGCAAACTGAAACGTACATGTAGCACTGACTGCCTCTCAGGCAGAGTGCTCTGCTATTTACGCACAGACAGAATGTACCAGAAATTAGAAGAATAGTTCACATAAGAAACAAGTAGAAATTATAAGTGAACATAAGAAAGATGTAGAACATTCTGAAAATGTTAATTATAAAGATATAAATTATTGCCGTGTACGGGATTGAACCGGCGACCTTCAGCACCGCAGTCCGTGACGCCACGCCGCGCCGGCAGTCGCTTAGGCCCGGCGCACACTTGACGCAGCAGAGGCAGAGCAGAGGCAGAGGCGAGGCGCAGGGCCTCTGCTGGTCAGCGCACACTTGACGCAGGGCAGGCAGAGGAGGGCAACAGCACGTGCTGCATGTCCACTGCAAACCTCTCCATGCAATCAGATTTAATTCCTGGATCTCCTTCAAAACTCAGTTAATTTGTGTGTGTGTGCGTTCTGATAGAGTATAAGAGCAGTTAAAGGTCTGTTCAGCAACAGACAAAAGTGACAAATACATGCTGAATTTCTCTGGTCGATGGAAGCTCATTTAAGCTCTTGAGCTATTCCGACTAAACAGACGACAGTTCAAAGAGAGTCACATGCTGAGTAAGAAGGACTTAACAGAGAAGAAAAATAGTGTGACACATCATAACCGGTAAAGAAAAATTAGGGATATGTTTTAGGAATTTAATTAAAGTCAGATTTATTTTTCTTTAATTTCTTTTATAATTCAGTGAAATAAGTGTCACAGCAAATTCAATAATTGAAAGAACCTTTATACAACTGTGATATTTAATCACGATTGTGGCGCAGTATATACGATCAGAAACACTTTTCTTCTCGGTGACACCTGGTATGCTTTCCATATGTCTTAGATTGAAAGATATATCGATATGAAAAATTTTGCAAATCATAGTTTCCTTGTTTAACTGCATTTGCACGCAAAGTGATTCCTTACTTAGGTCTTTATTCGTAGCTCTTCCATGCTCCTGAGTACTAAGATACTGACGTTTGCTTTTTTTTCTTCTTCTTCTTCTATGACGGCAGCTGTGCATGTACATGCAGTATTTTATTACATTGCATTCATATTTTGTCTCTTTCATCATTTTTAATGATAATTACCTTCAGCAGACAGTTTGTTTGTTAGTAATTAGTGAAGCTAATGCTAATACTTTTGCAAATGTTGAATTTCTGAAAGTAGTATAGAATTCAGCTTGAGAAATACTGACGAGAGACGTTCCTAGCATCATCTATGGTTTAGCAGTGAGCTGAAGCTCCACGAAGGGGTGGACATTTTGTTTAAAGAAATTGAAGGAGGTCCCTGATAGTAAAAAAAAAAAAAAAAAAATCGTTGCACGTCCATTCTGGTTTCGCCGAACTTTTTATTCACTAGTAACGGGAATTTTAGCTTATATAGTGCTTTCATGCTTGCCACATAGTTTACTGAAACCAGAGACTATAGACCGTAAAAATACACAATCAGCATCTTCGGTTTATGAATCTCGGTGCCTTTCTATTTCAGTAAGTTGTTCGTTTCCAGCTTTGGGTGTGTATCGGCAGCATACGGAGAGGGAGACACGAGGCAGCTCCGCACTCGGCACAGCATGCGGCAACAGCCGCGCGTGTGCCGCGTAGCTGTCGACCGCGGCGCGTCAAACGTGTATCTCACGTATTTTCTCGAGAATCGAAAGAGATATATCTCTCATTCCACCGTTAAAAACAATTTCGATATGTTAGCTACATTTCGTTCGCAGTAATGTATGATGTAAAACGCAGCAAACGCAAACCAGCCAGCGACTACTTTTTTCACTGCAAACTCTTCAAAATATGCGCGGCGTTGTACTTTAGTTTCTACTATAACAATAACTATGTACAATAACGAAAAGAAAACCTCCCCAACGTCATGCGGTGGCTTTTGCCTATATGATACAGAAAAATAATTTTTTTGTAGTGAGTAGTTTCTGCAAAATCGATTGTGGAAGCTGCGTTAGCGCAAAACACAAATCGGAAAATAGTATTTTTAATTTTTTTTTACGCAGAAAGTAAAAGTGTTACAAAGAAACTAAATACAGAGAAGGATGTAGCTTATATTCGTCTACATAAAACAATTTTTTTCGAAGCATATCCGATGACTTGAAATTTCACTTTGCGACAGAGGTGGAACAGAGGCGCAGGAAAACTGTGCGCCTCGGACAACCGGACAGAGGCGTGACCGAGGAAACGCCTGCCCTCTACTGCGCCTCGGCTGCGTTAAGTGTGCGCTGCCCCATTAGAAAGCAGGCGTTACAGACGGACGGAGGCCTCGCCTCTGCCTCTGCTCTGCCTCTGCTGCGTCAAGTGTGCGCCGGGCCTTAACGTGGGGTCTCGCGGCATTGCTCCCTCTCTTGAAAGAACAGCGACCCGCTGTTAGGTTCCCTTTGGAGCCAGCTGCAGTGTCCTGGATCTTGATCTTGTCATGGTATATGGCAGTTCTAGAGAATCCTCCCTTCCCCACCATTATCGTCGACAGACGTTCCTGTCGTGGCTCCATCAGTATCATTGCCGTCCTTAGAGTCATTGACTAAGAACCCATTTTCGCCTATATGGTCTTCAGGATCGTAGTAAGGCTTCATAAGGTGGACGTGAACAATGTCTCTTCATTTTTTTCGTTTCGACGACGGTTCATAATCCTCGATTTTGTATGTGACGTCTTACAGGCGGCGTATTACACGATACGGACCAAAGTAGCACTTCAGTAACTTTTCTGATAGTTCAACTTTCCGAACTGGTATATCCATACCAGATACCCTGGGCTGTACACAAAAGGTCGGTGCTTGTCGTTATACCGCCGACGGTCCTTCTCCTGGGCGTCCATTGTCTGTATGCGAGCCAGCTGTCTTGCTTCTTAGACCCTCGTGATGAGCTGTTTAACAAAGTCATCCTGAGTGTCGTCCGGTAGGAATGGGAACAGTGTATCCATTATCGTCTGAGCTTCACGGCGATGGAGCAGGAAAAGCGGCGTAAATCCTGTGGTGTCTTGTCTTGCAGTATTATAAGCGAATGTCACGATTGGCAGTATTGTACCCCAATCCTGCTCAACATCCACGTACATCGACAGCATATCTGCTAACGTCTTGTTAAAACGTTATGTAAGACCATTTGTCTGAGGATGATATGCAGTTGTCATTCTGCGGACAATGTCGCAACGTGACATTATCTCTGATACTAGTTTCGACTGGAGTAATTTTCCTCGTTCAGGTATCATCATACATAGTGCTCCATGCTTCAAAGTAATGTCTTAAACAAGGAATTTTGCACTCTCTGGAGGTTCTGCAGTCGGCACATGTTTGGTGACAGCGTAGCGTGTGAGGTAGTCAGTGGAGACTATTATCCAACGGTTACCGGTTGTCGACTTCGGGAACCTCCCTAAAAGATCGATCCCAACTCGGTGGAATGGAGCTGCTGCCGGCGGAAGCGGTACGAGATGTTCTGGAGGTAATTGCGGCACATGCTTCCGTCGCTGACACTCTTTACAGTGACTCACATTGTGCTTGACAGATAGGTACAGTCCTTTCGAGTAATACCTGCGTCTGATTCTGTCTAGGGTCTTCACGAACCCAAGATGACCGGATTTTGGAGCATCGTGGAAATACTTGAGAAATCCTGGTTGGAGATGAGCTGGAACGACCAGTAGCCATTTCGGGCCCAGTGGATCGTAGTTTCTCTTATACAATGTCCCGTTTATAAGTTGGAACTCTCCATTTATCGGTTCTCCTTTCTCCAAGGACTCTATGGTTTTTAATAGTGCTGGATCTTCCCTCTGATCAGTGAGGGCTGAAATTTTATTCATGCTGATGTGTTCCACTAATGGATTCCTCGAAAGACAGTCGGCATCCTTTTGTTTGCGCCCGTTCTTGAATACCACTGTGACATCGTACTCTTGTAGTCTTAGTGCCCATCTTGCCAGTCGACCTGATGGATCCTTCAAATTGCTCAGCCAGCATAAAGAATGACGGTCTGTCACGACGGTGAATGGTTTGCCGAATAAATACGGCCGGAACTTGTTGATAGCCCAGATAACTGCGAGACAATCCTTCTCAGTTGTATAGTATCTCGGACTTTGAGAGTACTCTTGATGCATAGGCTATCACCTTTCAGCACCTTCCTTAACTTGTACAATTAGTGCACCAATTCCATATCTACTGGCGTCTGTGTGAAGTTCAGTTTCCGCATTTTCGTCGTACAAGGCTACAACTGGTGTGGAAGTTAGAGCCTCCTTAAGGGCCCAGAAAGCTCTTTCTTTTGTCTCATCCCACTAAAATTTGGCGTCTCCCTTCAGAAGTTCTTGCAATGGACGTGCCGTGTTACAAAATTCTTTTATGAAACGCTGGTAGTATGAGCACAGCCCCAGGAAACTTCTCACATCACTAATGTGCTGTGGAGTTGGAAATTCTGTAACTGCCGTTACTTTATCTGGATCAGGACGGACTCAATCTCCGTTGACTAGGTGCCCTATGATTTGTATCTCTTTGGCGACGAAGAGGCACTTCTTTGGATTGAGACGGAGACCTGCAGCCTGAACACACTTCAACACAGTTGACAGGCGACTCAGATGTTTTCGAGAAAACGACAATGTCATCTAAATAGCAAAGACACGCCGTCCATTCAAGGTGTCGAAGCAAGTTATCTATCACGCGTTCGAATGTGGCCGGAGAATTACATAATCCAAATGGCATTACTTTGAATTCATAAAGGCTATCAGGTGTAATATAAGCCGTATTCTCCCTGTCAGCTTTGTCAACCTCGATTTGCCAGTAACCTGTCTGCATGTCCATAGTTGAAAAGTATGTAGTTCCTTTTAAGCAGTCTAAGGTGTCGTCAATGTGCGGCAATGGGTAGACATGTTTCTCTGTGATTTTGTTCAGCCGCCGATAGTCGACACAGAATCGCCACGTGCCATCCTTCTTCTTAACAAGGACCACCGGAGACCAAGGACTCTCCGAAAGTTGAGTAATGTCATCGTGCAACATCTTCTCCACTTCCTCCCGAATTATCCGTCTTTAAGCTGGCGACACTCTATACTAACGCTGGCTAATTGGCGGATGATCTCAAGTAATGTCACGGTGCTTTATCGTGGGCCGTTTCGTCTGACTTTTCTCCTGCTGGGGTGTGAATGCACCCTCAAATTGGCGCAGTATAGCTAACACCCGCTGGCGTTGTTACTTGGTCAGTCTGGGCCCTATTAGTAGATACACGGTTGTTTCATCCAGTGTGTTGTCTGTACTAACAGCAGAGTATGGGTCTTCGTTGATGACGTTGAGCTCACCGTCCTGGATTGGTTTAGCTGTCCCGATGCACATTCCCTTGGGGATAAGTTGTGACTGCTCGCGACAGTTAGTGATCCAAATCTATCCTCGACCACCGGTAATGCTAATGATAGCAGCTGGTATGTAAATTTCTTTTGTAATCCTAATAGACTTTTTACTATCGACTAGCACTTCACATTTTAACCGGTCATCTGAGTTTGTGACTGGAACTCTTCTCATTGTCGACGGCGGGATCGTCACATTGTTAACGGCAAATAACTTCCCAGGCAATTCTATATTACGTGTACCCGTCTGAACGACTTCCTCAATTTGCAACTCAGATCTTCCACAGTCAATGATAGCTTGGGATGCCTGAAGGAAGTCTTATCCGAGGATGACATTGTGACTACATTCTGTTAACACGACAAATTCAAACGGCTGGGTCCTGTTGTTGATGGTTATTCTTGCGACCCAAATTCCTGCTGACTGGACGTACTTTCCATTTGCGACCTTCAGCACAGATGCCCCCATATCACCCCGTCTTCTTTAGTGCACGGCGGTAATTATCCGACAATACAGAAAGAAGCTCCTGAATCAACCAGTGCCCGGACAGGGTGGCCGTCGATTATAACGTGGATGCGATTTCCCGACGTCTTAGCGACTGTCGTCCATGGAGGATTTTCATCTGCGGCGGCCTCACCTCCGTAGATGGTCGCCTCGATTAGTTTTCCTGGGTGCGGCGGCTAGGGGAGCAGCTGGTACCTCTGTACGGCGACGGTGAACGGCTACGGTGCATCGGGGAGCGACGTCGTTCAAGGTACGGCGATGGGCTTCTTCCCATAGGTCGACTGAAGTCATCAGCACGTGACTCCCTAGGATAGAAGTTCTCTGATGGCTGACGTCTTGCGGCAAAATAATCGTCGAATATTCGTCTTCTCTCTCTGCAGTAGCGTACGACATGTCCAGGGCGCCCACAGTGGAAACACAGTGGTGTGTTGTCTTCTGTCCTCCAGACGTCTGTTCTTCTGCGGGGCGTCGTTATTGCCGGGGGAGTTGGTTGTGGCCGCGTCGGCCGGTTCATAGGTTTCCGTTTGGCGGCTGCAGCGTATGTCGTAGCAGTTCGACGCCATTCTTGACGCCGGGGCAGACAGGCGCTAACGCCTGAAATACCTCTTCCTCAGCGGCGTCGGCTCCCTCGTTACTTACAGGGCTAACATCCATGGCCACAATCTGATGCTCGCTTGGTCTAACAGTCCCGGTTGCCATAAATTGTTGTAATTCTTCTTTCACAATTTGTCGTATGAGAGAAGCGAAGTCATGCTGGTATTCCACAACGGCCATAGGAACTACATTCGGGAGTCTGTCATACTTCTTTCGTACAACCCTTTGTTGCATCTCTTCAATACGCTGGCAACACTTGATGAACTCTTCCGTCATAGCGACGTCTTTTACCAGAAGAGCATGGTACATGTCTTCTGCAATACCATTCATCAGGTGCGTGATTTTGTCGGCCTCAGTCATGTTCAGATTGGCTATGTTACACAGGACCAAAACATTCTGTACATGCGACTGTGTCGGGTCACCATGTCGTTGGGCCCGGTTCTTCAGTTGTTCTTTCGCCGAGCGGATTTGTCGCTGGCGGTCTCCGAAGGTCTTCTTAAGTTCCGTCTGGAACGTTCCCCAGTCATTCCGCTTCTCTTCGTTGTTCTCAAACCATTCATGGGTTGTTTCGTCCAGGTAGAAATAAATATTGGCCAATCACACTGTATGAACCCACATGTTGTACTTGGTAACTCGGTCGAACCCTTTAAGCCATTTGTTGGGGTCCTGTCCAGCGTCTCCAGAGAACACCGACGGGTGTCTGATGTGCAGCTGGCTTACCGCTGGTTTCGTGTCCACGGTCCTTCTGATGATACGGACCTTCGGAAGGATGTATTCCGTATATCCCTTGTGTTCCGGTTCTAGTCAGTGTAAGCGACGGCTTTTAGGTTGCCCAATCGGAGCCACGGTGATGAAGCTGTTGCACAGGATACCCGGCACCTCCACCAAGCAATGTCGCATTGAAATTGAAGCAGGCTTGACTTGGAAGGCAGGATTTTCGAGTGAACACA
The DNA here is from genome assembly GCA_026315105.1 of Locusta migratoria. NCBI lineage: Eukaryota > Metazoa > Arthropoda > Insecta > Orthoptera > Acrididae > Locusta > Locusta migratoria. The sequence goes on from CM048748.1 coordinate 479,452,638, forward strand.
GCACTTACACTGAGAGCAGGTTTACTGTACACTGAAACGTACACGCAGCACCAACTGCCTCTCGGGCAGAATGCTCTGCTATTTATACACAGACACAATGTACCACAAATTAGAAGAATAGTTAACATAAGAAACACGTAGAAATTACAAGTGAACATAAGAAGCATGTAGAACTTTCTGGAAATGTTAATTACAAAGAAATAAATTTTTGACGCTGGACGGGATTGAACCGCCGACCTTCAGCACCGCAGTCCGTGACGCCACGCCGGCAGTTGCTTAACGTGGGGTCTCGCGGCAAATATATTTGTCTAATGAGTACCCGTTTATCATCTGCACTTCTTCTTGGTTTAGCAACGTTAAAGGTCAGTAGTGTGACTTCAAACCCATGGTTTTAGATGATTTTAATCATGACTAATGCGGCTTCCACAGTTGAAGGTGCGATAATCCTAAAATGCTCAAAAACCGTGAAACGGGTTACTCATAAATTAACTTAAAATTATTATACCTTGATTTGTTTGAGTTTGATATTGCTGTACATAATTTGATGCATCACTGGAGCTTTGACAAATAACGGAAAGAGATGCAGTCCTCCATTGGGCAAAGATATTGGGTATAAGATGTGCACTAATAAGACGAGGGCGAACTGGAAGTGGTGATCGGCCCAAAGCTAAAATTCTAATTCCAACAATTGTCGCGAGAAACGACGGAGGATGTAATCTACGAACGTTACGGTACGTATTGTCATTTTCTGACGTCATTAGCCTGTACCACGTGACAACTGGCATCAAAATGTTCAAATGTTTGTTAAGCTTATGGGACTTAACTACGGGGTCATCAGTCCCTAAACTTACAAACTACTTATGAACTACTTACGAACTAGGACGGCACAAATATCCATGCCCGAGGGGGGATTCGAACCCCCGACCGTAGTGGCCGTGCTGACCGTGACTGGAGCGCCTCAGTCACCTCGGCCACCGCGGCCGGCAACTGGCATCATTTCCAAAGTGGCAGACATCAGTGCTTCGTTTCGAACTCGTGCTGTCATGAATTCATTCTGATGATGAAATCCACCACAGACACGAACGTGCGCGTGTAGAGCCTGCATGAGCACAAGCGGTATGAGGAGGTGAGTGAAACACGTCGAAGATGGAAACACGAGCATACAAAGCAGAAACTTTTCCCAGTCAGCCCCCCCGACGTGGGTGGCCGCTCGATCCGTAACGTGGCGCTTCAGACAGCTCGTCTCATTAGATACGACAGCCGTTTTACTGTCCAGGAAATCACTACAGAACCTGCAGCATGACGCATTGCAGTGCTAGAAATCATTCACGACTTGTGGTAGCGAAAAGTGTGTGCCCGTTGCGTCCCACGTTTCTCGACTGAAGATCGCAACTTTCGGAGAAGAGACATCTCTCAAGGAGACCACGTGGGCATCGGATTTTAGAATTTCTTTATATCTATGGTACGTGAAGTGCAGAACTTCAGTAACAATCAGCTAAAACCATTCGACGCAACTCGCAAAAATTCTCGAGAAAATCGACTTTGAAGTTTTGCAAGTACGCGTAAGTGCCAACAATTAAATCTGTTGCATCATCTGTCGATGTCACGCAGGTGGTAGCGTTCTTGCCTCACAGTCATAGTCACCGATCTGAATCCCACTGTAACCCTTATTGTTTTCTTTTTCTAATTCAGTTATATAAACTGTTTGGGATCTCCAATTCCACGTGTTGTATCAGTTTTTGTTTATGTGTATGTAGAATAGCTGAAAACCTTGTCCTCGCGTAAAACGATGGTGAATAGGTTAGTTTCTTGGAAAGTCATTAGCAGCTATGGAGATGCCTTTCCAAAAATTGCGTCGTGGCTCTTCAGAAACTGAATAATCAAAGACCACCGTCGTCAACTAATACTGAAGCCAATGCTATAAATAATGTAACTTGTGTTTTTGATTATTAACAACATTATATAAAAGATCGTAAATCACGAATAATCAAAAACACGTGCACTTTATGTAAAAATTACCATTAGATTTTAAAGTTGTGTAAGTATTCGAACACAAAGAAAAAAGTAATAATTTGTCACGACAAGGTTCAAAGACCAGAAAGCTACCAACTGAGCTACGCTGACAGACGCTGCAATTATTTTAATTACCGCTGCTTACGTGTACCTTGCAAAACTTCAAAGTAGATTTTCTCGACAATCTTTGAGTGTTTCGTCGCATAGTTTTGGCTGATAGATATTTCGTTTCCGAATTTCACGTACGGCACCATAAAAAACAAAAAATTATAAAATCCGATACCCATGTGGTTTCCTTGTCAGAAAACCTTCTTCAGAGGTTTAGAACTGAAGGTCATTTGTTTTTGACGAGTGTGTGACAGACGAAAGTAGCTGATTTAATCATTACGAAACTAAAAGAAACGACACATTATGGAATGGCACCATCTGGATTTTCCGGCAAAGAAAAAAGCGAAGGCAATGCAGTCAACAGCCAAAGTCATCGGCAGTGTCTTCCGCGATTTTTGTTACATTTGATGTCATTTACAGTGTCATGCAATTTAGATACCAATACAAGTTGTATTTTAGAATATGAAATTTTACATACAGAACAATTTTTTTCTCGTGTAATAAATTTTACAATATTCTGGAATGCGTAAGATGTACCCACTCTTCGGATGCTACAACGCGCATTGCGGGACAGACGTGCTGCTAACAGCGCCATTTTCCAATAAAACACTCGTCCTCTCGCTCTTCGTGGCACTGTTCTTTTGCGTTGGAAACTTTTTCACCTCTTCCCACCCGCACCCTCAAGTCCCGATTTGGCACCCCGTTTAGCATCTTTAAGTTCTGTGAAGGAACTCCGCACTGGATTGCCGCGCGATCCGAGGCGACACGTCACGGGGTGCACGGCCGATCCCGTCGGAGGTTCGCGTACTCCCTCGGGCATCGGTGTGTGTATTGTCCTCACTATAAGTAAGATGAAGTACTTTGTAACTCTAGCAACTTCAGTTTAACAACATTTCAAGATATGTGAAGGAAATTCTGCGAAGGAACCGTTTGAGGCACTACAGGGTGTCAACAAAGGAGTGCGACATTGTCATCGGGCAGCCAGAAAGGATTTCTGCTGTACCGGAATTTTTAAGCTTGAACAACGGGAAAAATGTGTACGAAGAAATGGATACTGGAATAAATATTTCCACTTAGCCGCCAAGAGTGCGCTGATACGGGACTTGCTGCATATTGAAGCTGTGTGCCAGAAGCAGCATTCGAACCTGAGACCTTTGCCTTTCGCGGGCAAGCGCTATACCGACTGAGCTACCAGGGCACGCTTGACGGCCCGTCCTCAAAGCTTTACTTCCGCCACTACTTCGCCGCCTACTTTCCAAACTTCACAAAAGTTCTCCTGCAAAACCTTACAGGACTAGCACTTCTGGAAGACTTAACCACTGCCCAGGGCAGTGCTTCCCAAACTTTCCCTCATGGCGACGCCTTTTTATAGCTTACACTTTTGTGCGACACACTTTCACTAATATAAATACATATGGTAGAATTTATATGGTTCTATTGGGGCGGGGGGCGGAGGAAATAACGTACCGCTTAAATGTAGTTTGTAAACGAAATTGAAAACCTCGTACGCATTGACATGTTTAATGTTGAACATGACAGCAGCAATTAGGTACATTCATCGCAAGAGAAGGAAACATTACGAACTACGGAGATGTACAACATCGTAACACCGGAGACAACAATGCCTAACTCATACAGTAATACTTGCTTCTTCTACATGCGACCCAACTTCCGAAACACAAAAACTGAATTTCGAAAACCGTTTTTCGCTGTCATGTGTTCATGTCAGGGCCAGATACGGTTTGCTGGATCGATTGAAAACGGCATCTGAAAATTAGCTGCTCGGATTTCTGATTTAGACAGCACAGTGGTTGTTCCCTTTCAGTTCAATATTATCACATTATTTTCAGAGATAAAGAGGATGTATTTATGACAAGTGATGAATTATTATTTCAGTTCTATTGTTAAGTTTTTGCTTCACCACGACCTCGGAAGTCCCGATATATTCGGAAAAAATGGATATATATTTGTGACAAGTAAGAATATTATTGTCATTTCTGGTCCCAGAATCTGTTACATACAGGAAACTGAGAGAAAAAAAATTAATGGATACCAGGATTCTAACCAACGATCAGTGCATTTAAAATACTACTCTCCGTCAATCACCCGGTCATACTCCATACGAAACATCGCTACTGAATAGCTTTAGTCAGTGGACAATTGTGACTGCTTTTACAATCTGTGACAGCTTTTACAGCCACTGTGTCATTGATTGACATTTAATTGTAAGAAACGCTACCGAAGGTGACTTGGTTTTGATAAATCCATTAAAAAGTTCAGAAAATGTTCAAATGTTTGTAAAACTATCGGACCAAACTGCGTGGTCATCCGTCCGTAGCTTAGAAACTACTTAAACTAAGGTAAACTAACCTAAGGACAAACACAGACTCCTATGCCCCAGGGAGGACTCGAACTTCCGACGGCGAGCAACCGCGCCCTCCGCAAGCGAGGCGCCTTAGACCGCTCGGCTAATCCACCACGTCTTAAAATGTTCCAGCATGTACATGTACATGCTCGGACCAGAGAACAAAGATATTTACTCGCGGCTGACAATCCGGATAATCGCGAATCCCTACAACTGAAGTCCGGATAATCGAGTGACTGATCATTCCTTTAATACGTGATCTGTGGTGCACTGAATGAAGAGAAGGATGATTAACTGTAGGCGATTCTTCAGGGTAGTATGAAGAGAAGAATATTTTGTCTTATTTTATGACAAGTTTTTTTTTGTTTTGAGTCTGAATTTGTTAGTCTTGAAAACTTAATAAATCACGTGATAATGTAGATAGACGTAAAAATTGACACACATGCTTGGAATGACATGGGGTTTTATTAGAACAAAAATAAATAAATATATAAAAGTAAAAGTACTGCTAGACGCTTGAAAGATGTCTCGCGCGCGTCGTTTGGTGATGATCGTGTGCTCACCGCCACTTTCGTCATGCTTGGCCTCCCAGATCCCCAGACCTCAGTGTGTGCGATTATTGGCTTTGGGGTTACCTGAAGTGGCAAGTGTATCATGATTGACCGACATCTCTACGGATGCTGAAAGACAACATCCGACACCAATGCCTCACCAATAACTCCGGACAAGCTTTACAGTGCTGTTCACATTATTTCTCGACTACAGCTATTGTTGAGGAATGATGGTGAACATATTGAGCATTTCCTGTAAAGAACATCATCTTTGCTTTGTCTTAATTTGTTATGCTAATTATTGCTTTACTGATCAGATGAAGCGCCATTTATCGGACATTTTTTGAACTTCTTGTTTTGTCTTTGGTTCTAATAAAACCCCATATGATTCAAAGGATGTGTGGCAATTTTTACCTCTCTATCTACATTATTCCGTGATTTATTAAGTGTCCAAATTGATACTGACGTTTTGATCACCCGGTGCACTCTATCACAATAAACTTTGGTGAATAATTCTGTAGCCGTATCCGAGCGGTCTGGAGCGCCACGTTGCGGATAGCGAGGCCTCCCGCGTCGGAGGTTCGAATCCTCCATCGGGCATGGATGTGAGTGTTGTCGTTAGGTTAGTTTAACTTATTTAAAGTAGTTTTTAAGACTTGGTCCCATAGAAATTCAAACATTAGCGTTACAATAATCGTGTAACATAAACGTAGATGTACTACGAACTTCAGTTAACTTGCAGTCCTTCGTAATTATCACCCTCCACAAATATGGACCTCTGAGCTCTGCGACCCATGTTCGGCAAACTTTGCACGAATGCTGTTCAACGCCTCCTAACGTGACGTTGGATGTCAGGAATACCGTGAAATCTCTTTCTTTTCAAAGCGAGCGTGAGTCGCGGGAATAGGAAGAAGTCTGGAGGATTGAGATGGGACCAGTACGGTTGACGTTCAAGTTGCGCGACAACGCTCGCCCAAACACAGCCAATATCGTCAAACAGTCCCTGACCCTAAAAAGTGGGTGGTCCGGCTTGAATATCGCCCGTTATCTAAGCTTCAGACCTCTTTCTATCCCTTCGTCTCAAACTCATTTTGAAATGAAGATTTAACAATTTTCTGACATGCAACGAAACGTGACGAGGCTTTTGAACATCATCCCGAAAGAAGACTTCGTGCAAAGTTTCCAGAACATGTATATCATAGCTCAGCAGGTTATGGGAGGTGATAATTTCGGAGGACTGAAGTTTACGTTAATGTTACAGGACTATTCACAGAAGTTTGTTGTCAGCGGTTGTACCTAGTTTGAATGAAAATAAATATGATGGTATGTGGAAAAGGGTTGTTCGTGACTCTCAGTATGCCCATTTTCCCACCAAATACCACTCTCAAAATCGGGTGATAAGTACTTCAAATAATATGTTGACATGTTTGAAATGTTTGTATAGCTTATGGGACTTGACACGGGGTCATCAGTCCCTAAACACTACTTATGAACGAGCTAATACTAAGGACGGCACAAATATCCATGCCCGAGGGGAGATCGAACCTCCGACCGCAGTGGCCGTGCAGACCGTGACTGGAGCGCCTCAGTCCCCTCGGCCACCGCGGCCGGCTGACACGTTTATAACCTCAAGTGCCTAAACTGCTCAGGTCATCGGTCTCTAGACTTGCAAACTCCTTAAAGCAATTTACGGGAAAGACAACACGTACCTCCATGTCCGAGGGAGAACTCGAACTTCCGACGGGAGCTGCCGAGCAATAGGTGACTCGGTGCCTAAAATCGCGCAGCCATTCCAGAGGAGTGAGAAGCATTTACTACTGGCCGGAGCACGTCGTGTTATCGCAGGTGTGCCACAACGGAGCCTCGCTCGCCCTCTTGCAGTAGCCACAAAGTTAATTGACTCAGACAGTCGGGATGCTGCGGGCCTGCGTCGCCGCATATCTCGGCGGCTCCTCGCCCGCGCCCGCGCCCGCGCCCCGTGTGAGGGTCGGCTTTGAGGGCGGGAGGGCCGGGATTACGGCGGCCGCAATCTTGGGCCGCTAATCCGGCGGCCATTGTGGGCCTAACGAGCGCCGCCGATGCGGGCGGTGGCGCCCCGCCGGTCTCCGTCCGCCGTCCGCCGAGCCGCGCCCTGATTAGCGCACACTTGTCCCGCCGCTCGGCTACGGTGGATAAATGTCCTCCGGAGCGATACACCGCAGCGGCTGCGGCGGGCGCGCGTCTGAGTCACCCGGCGGCCAATCAGCGGCGATGGCTTTCCCCTGTACGGCGGATCAGCGCCGCGTCTCCTCTGTGCGGTGATTAATACGGCACTCTGCTGCCCCAGCCGGCTGCACAATAGGCCGGCTGCTGCAAATTGAAATCGTACAGGCCAGTCGTAAAGTGATGAAAACAACGGTTCGCTGCAGCTGTTTTACTGCTTTATTTAAAATGACAAGACCGGTTTCGTGACCTGTAGTGACATCATCAGGTACACGACATTTAAAACATTAATCAATGGGTACCACAGTCTGGCTCCTAAAATTTATCCCGTTTAAGAAACACTGATTTGAGGAGCACCTCAGTCAAAAAACCAGCAACGTTGGCTGCGTCGTTTGCTGTTGAGTTGCCTCCAGCCGAGCCGCTGCCCCTTACCATAACGATCCAGCCAGTTTTGTTGGATTGACGGGGATGGGCCCTACCAGAACCCCCCGCCACTCCGCCAAATGGGCTCGCGATTGTTCCGTGAGAACGAGCGGGCGAGCATGGGCCCAGAGCTAGTGCAGTCTTTGTTCCTTCCCTTCCACTCCTTTCCTACCCTCACTATTTCCCGTAGCCACCTCGAGACTGATGACCTTAGCAGTTTGTCCCCGTGTCCCCCTTGCCCCCTCACAAAAATAGATAAAAAATAAAAAATAAATCTTACTAGATTCTTTTTTCTCTTCTTTTACCTGGATAAATTTTAGGAGGCGGGGTATATGTTTTTTTTTAAGACTTTGGTACTACTTCATTAATGTTTCAATTGACGCATAGATGATGATGTTACTACAGATCACGAAACCTGTCGTATCCTCTTTAATAAAGTAGTCAAACACCTGTCTAAGGACCTCGCCACTACTACATCTCTGAGCAGCCAACCGTGCTCGCTTCCCAGCCTGACCCAAACGTCCACGAATACACGCGCGTCTATCCGTCAAATGCTCTCACCCATTATACTGTGATAGCGGCGAGAGGGAGAGGAACAGCTCAGCGAAATATAGATGCGAATATTTCCACTGCTGCGGATGATCGGCGAAGTTTCTTCCTCTGGAACAGACAGTTAATCATAAAAATGGATTACTCCGTGCGTGGGGTCAAGTCAGATGCCTGGTCTACGCTACCGAAGCTCCCTAGTACAATTACGGTTGATATGGCGTCACTTCTGCTTCTACAGTTGTTATCCTTTCATATTCAGAGAATATATGTCATCAACTGCAAATAGGCAAAGCTGAAAAGGTGAACCCAGGCGGGCCTCGACCGCGGGTCTCCTGCTTTCTGGCAGTTGCTCTGCGCCTCCCGCCAGCCACACAGCAGGCGCGGTGCTCGCTGCGGCCCCGTGGTGTCAGCTCAGGCGTGTGGCCGCCGTGCGTTGCCCGCGCTGCGTTCCCTTTATCACCTTTCTGGACTCGTGATTCAAGTAGTGTTGTTCGCCTGTTATTTCTTGTGTTCGTGTGATTTAATAGTGTTTGATTCATCGTGCTACTGTTCGGCGTAATTTCGGTTTCCTAACCGAAATTTTAGGATACATCCTGTCTACTAACGTCAGGAAGAACCAGCTTGTTTTTGCTTTTGACAAGCAAACCCGACAGGTACAGCCCACGGCCCTGGAAGTAGATGACTGAATTATAAAGGTACTTGGTGTCAGTATTGATTCTGTTCACACATCGCAAATAGATAACGACAAATACTGTGCCTTTGTCAAATTTTTCAATCCTGTCAGTAATGAAAATCTGTTAGCCAAGTGGGGAACGGAAGTGGAATTCGTGCATAAAGATGGAACGAAAAGCAGGATTTCCGTATGGCGTTCTGATATGCTGTATAAAACTGTCCGAGTATTGAACCTTCCGATACCTGATTAGACAAGGTCCTTCGAAATATCGGGATATGAAATCTATTACGAATGAAAGATGGTCGCGACATTACAATCTTCCGTGTTTCAATGGTATTCGGTCTTTTGAGATGGACGTTAAATCAAATATACCATCTCACATAACTGTAAGCGGTTGTAAGGCCCAAATTGTTTACAACGGACTGGTACCTACATGTCTCGCGTGTAACGAATCCGGCCATTTGAGACAGGATTGTCCGCGACAAGTTTACGTTCTAAAAGATAATCTGACGCAACGTCAAAGGCTTACGTTAAATCACGTGTTACCGAATAATACCCCCGATCGGCTGGTTGGAGCTGATAATGTATCGGGCCTTTCTGTTCCTCTTGAAGACACAAATCAATTTCCACCCTTGGCACCGAAACAAAATTCTCTTTCTGCTGTTTGCGACAATGAAATCTTGCCGGAAAAGCGTCCTCTAGAGACAGCTGATAGTTGTACAGATGACAAACTATCCGACACGTCTCATGCGGTACGTAAATAAAAACCGTGTGATAATGAAGTAGATTTCGCAAACAGGTGAAATGCGGATGTATACTGATTTACAAGTAGATAATCAGCAGTCTGTAAAGAAGAAGGCATAGTTCACACTGTTGTGCACGAATCAAAAATAGAAGTTGCTGCCTGTCAATATGAGCAGCCCTCTGTTAGTGGAAGCATCCGGGACGAGCCTACAATACTACCCGCGACATCAGCTTCTCAGGATCTCAAGTCGGATGAACCAAACAAAGAGCTGGACAGTGCCGGCCAAGACGCAATCGTGGCCAGCACAGAAGGAAGGACAGTAGCAGCAGAAAATGCGGGAGCGAACACAGTTGCTATACATGTCCGACGTAGGAAACTGAGACCACAACCGAATTTGAATGTAGAACGGAAAGAGGGGAAGCCAAAATCCGGGAAGAGTGAGACAAATCAGAAAAATGTCCGATACGAGACGGTGAGACACGAGTCACTGGAGGAAAGGCCTGCAGGCTCTCAAGGAAACAAACCCGCTAGTGATACCGGTGGGACATCTCAAAGTGTAAAGAAAATAAAAGTTCTGTCACGATACTCAATGTCGAATATACGACGCTACCAGCTACCAGAAAATCAGATTACAGGTAATTTATTTAACAGCTGTATACACACTCGAATGACGCAGTCGTATACCGTCACCACCATAAACATTAACAAAATTACCTCTGAATTGAAAATATCAGCTCTTAAAGAATTTCTGTACGAATCGGCGACTGATATTGCTCTGTTGCAAGAAGTTCTTATTTCGAATTTGTTTATTCCGGGATATGTTACTTACATGAATGTTTCACAAGAAATAAATGTTGGCACAGCAGTAGAACGTTTGGAATCTTGAAGGGGACTGGGGTTAAAAATCAATGACGTTAATGTTGTAAACTTGTACGCTCCTTCAGGAAGTTAGCACCCAGCTGACACAGCAAGGTTCTTTAAAAAATGCTCAGGAAGAATCCAAGTCGTTTAATACTGGGTGGTGATTTCAACTGCGTTTTAAATCGAAAAGATCAGATTCCCAGTTTTAATTTTTCGAGTGAATTGAAACAGCTGGTTACTAGTTTGGAATTAAATGACGCGTGGGAAACTAAATACCTCATAATTGTTCAGTTTACTTATTTAACTGCACACTCACGAAGTACAATCGATAGACTGTATATCTCCAAAATCTTGGAATTTCTTTGACGAAACTAGAAACATTACCTACGTATTTTTCGGACCATTCAAGTGTCTTAGCTTGCTTAATTTAACTCCACAGCCCGTACGTAGATTCAGGAATCATTGGAATTGTAACGTATCGTTGCTTCCACACCGTGACTAAGAAGATCAAATTAGAGAAGCCTTGGCAATTTGCGTGCGTGCCCGTAGTCGACATGTTACTACTTTAGATTGGTGGGTTAAAGTGGCAAAGCCGAAACGGAGGAAGACACTTGCAGTATAGTCTCCAAACCGCTAGGGAACGGAAAAGTACTATAGAATATTATCATTAGGTGTTGAGAGAATTATATGATCAGGTCTCATCCGGGTCCACAACACGGCTGGCAGACATTAAAAGAGTAAAAGCCAAGTTACTAGACATCAAACGGAAACAACTAGAAGGACTGAAACTAAAATCAAAGGCTAATTCGGTATAAGAGGACGAAACGGCTTCTCTATCACCTGGCGAAGCATGCCAAAAACAGGAGATGTACCCTTATTGATGAACTTCGAACAAACCATGGCATGATCCTCAGAACCTAACAGGAGATTATGAAAGAGGTCTATTGTTATTATCGGGAGCTATATTCTGATAAACCATGGTGGGAGGCTGCCTTGGAAGATAACACCACAGTTGACGGAACATGATAACGAAATTTTCCTTGCACTATTCACAAAAGAGGGCGTTTAGCCCCCTGACCGGGCGCGCTGAGCCACGGCGCCCGGCTGAGCTACCCCGACACGACTCACGGCAACACCCCACAACTTTACTTCTGCCAGTACCTCGGCAGTTTGGAAAGTAAGAGGCGAGGTACTGGCAGAAGTAAAGTTGCAAGGGGGGTGGGGTCCTGTGAGTCGTGTCGGGGTAGCTCAGTGGCAGAGCGTTTGCCCGCGAAAGGCAAAGGTCCCTGGTTCGAGTCCCGGTTCTGGCACACAATTTTAATATGCCAGGAAGTTTCATCTACAACATACGATGCACCTCACCACCCAAAATAATCCCCAAGGCCTGATGGTCCGCCAGTAGAATTTTATATACGCTACCCCCATGAACCACAGACATTGCCGAGGTGGGGTGGCTTGCGTGCCTCAACAATACAGATAGCCGTACCGTAGGTGCAACCACAGCGGAGGTGTATCTGTGGAGAGGCCAGACAAACGTGTGGTTCCTGAAGAGGGGCAGCAGCCTTTTCAGTAGTTACAGGGGCAACAGTCTGGATGATTGACTGAGCTGGCCTTGTAACAGCTAATGTGGCTTTGCCACACAGCTACTGCGAACGGCTGAAAGCAAGGGGAAACTACAGCCATCATTTTTCCCGAGGACATGCAGCTCTACTGTATGGAAATATGATGATGGCATCCTGTCGGGTAAAATATTCCGGAGGTAAAATAGTCCCCCATTCGGATCTCCGGGCGGGGACTACTCAGGAGGATGTTGTCATCAGGAAGGACAATATTGGCATTCTACGGATCGGAGCGTGGAATGTTAGATCCCTTAATCGGGTAGGAAAATTAGAAAATTTAAAAAGGGAAATGGATATTTTGAAGTTAGATATAGTGGGGATTAGTGAAGTTCGGTGGCAGGATGAACAGGATTTCTGGTCAGGTGAGTACAGGATTATAAATACAAAATCAGTTGGTGGTATCACAGGAGTAGGACTGATAATGAATAAGAAAATAGGAATGCGGGTAAACTACTATGAGCAGCACAGTGATCGCATTATCATTGTCAAGATAGATAAGAAGCCAACACCGACAACAGTAGTACAGGTTTATATGCCAACTAGCTCTGCCGATGATGAGGAGATCGAAGAAATATATGAGGAGCTAAAGGAAATTATTCAGACAATTAAGGGAGAGGAAAACTTAATTGTTATGGGAGACTGGAATTCGGTAGTAGGAAAAGGAAGAGAAGGAAAAATAGTAGGTGAATATGGACTGGGCAGGAGGAATGAAAGAGGAAGTCGCCTGGTAGAATTTTGCACGGAACATGATTTAATCGTAACAAACACGTGGTTTAAGAATCACAAAAGAAGGTTGTATACATGGAAGAGACCAGGAGACACCGGAAGGTATCAGATAGATTTTATAATGGTAAGACATAGGTACCGGAACCAGGTTATAAACTGCAGGACATACCCAGGGGCAGATATAGACTCTGACCATAACTTGTTAGTCATGAATTGTAGGCTGAAGCTGAAAAAACTGCAGAAAGGTAGGAAAATAAGAAGATGGGACTTAGATAAATTGAAGGAAAGTGAAGTTCTGGAGAATTTCAGAGGGATATTTAGGCAACAATTGACAGAAACAGGGGGAAATAAAACAGTAGAAGAGGAATGGGTAGCATTGAGAGATGAAATAGTGAAGGCAGCGGAGGACAAAATAGAAAGGCAAGACCTACAAAAAATCCATGGATGTCACAGGAAATACTACAGTTAATTGATGAAAGGAGAAAATATAAAAATGCAGTAAATGAAACTGGCAAAATGGAGTACAGACGACTAAAAAATGAGATTGACAGGAAGTGCAAAATGGCTAAACAGGAGTGGCTAGAAGCCAAATGCAAATCTGTAGAAGAATGTATAGCAAGGGGAAAAGTAGATACCGCCTACAGGAAAATAAAAGAGACATTTGGGGACAAGAAAAGCAACTCTACGAATATCAAGAACTCAGATGGGAAACCAGTTCTCAGCAAAGAAGGGAAAGCTGAAAGGTGGAAAGAGTACATAGAACAGCTCTACAAAGGAAATGAACTTAGAAACGATGTTGTAGGAAGGGAAGAGGAATTAGATCAAGATGAAATAGGAGATACTATACTGAGAGATGAATTTGACAGAGCCTTGAAAGACCTAGGGAGGAACAAGGCCCCAGGAATAGATGACATACCCTCAGAGCTACTAAAGTCTCTGGGAGAGCCAGCCATGACAAGATTATTTGAACTGGTGTGTAGGATGTATGAGACAGGCGAAATGCCCTCAGACTTTAAGAAAAATGTAATAATCCCCATTCCAAAGAAATCACGCGCAGACAGGTGTGAAAATTACAGAACCATCAGTTTGATAAGTCATGGTTGCAAAATTTTAACATGAATTATCTACAGGAGAATGGAAAAGCTGGTAGAAGCTGACCTCGGGGAAGATCAGTTTGGATTCAGGAGGAAAGTAGTAACCCGGGAGCAATACTCACTTTACGTCTTATCTTAGAAGATAGATTAAGGAAAGGCAAACCTACATTTTTGGCTTTTGTAGATTTGGAGAAAGCGTTTGACAATGTTGACTAGAATACACTCTTTCAAATTCTGAAGTCAGCAGGGGTAAAATACAGGGAAAGGAGAGTTATTTACAACTTGTACAAAAGCCAGACCGCAGTTATTAGACTCGAAGGGCATGAAAGGGAAGCATCAGTTGGGAAGGGAGTAAGACAGGGTTGTAGCCTTTCTCCGATGCTTTTCAATTTGTACATCGAGCAGGCGGTGAAGGAAAGCAAGGAAAAATTTGGAATAGGGATTAAAGTTCAGGGGGAAGAAATAAAAACATTGCGTTTTGCCGATGACATTGTAATTCTGTCAGAGACAGCAAAGGACCTGGAAGAGCAGTTCAAATGTTCAAATGTTTGTTAAGCTTATGGGACTTAACTACGGGGTCATCAGTCCCTAAACTTACAAACTACTTATGAACTACTTACGAACTAGGACGGCACAAATATCCATGCCCGAGAGGGGATTCGAACCCCCGACCGTAGTGGCCGTGCTGACCGTGACTGGAGCGTCTTAGTCACCTCGGCCACCGCGGCCGGCAGAGCAGTTCAATGGAATGGACAGCGTGTTGAAGAGTGCATGTAAAATGAACATTAACAAGAGCAAAACAAAAATAATGGAATGCGGTCTTAGAAAATCAGGCGATGCTGAAGGAATTAGATTAGGTGACGAAACATTGAAGGTGGTAGATGAGTTTTGTTACTTGGGTAGTAAAATAACATGCGATGGTCGCAGTACAGAGGATATAAAATGCAGAATGGCAATGGGCAGAAAAGCATTTTTGAAGAAGAGAAATTTGCTAACATCGAATATTAATTTAAGTGTAAGGAAGTCTTTTCTGAAGGCATTTGTGTGGAGTGTTGCCTCGTACGGGAGTGAAACATGGACGATAAGCAGTGCGGACAGTGCTTTTGAAATGTGGTGTTACAGAAGAATGCTGAAGATTAGGTGGGTAGATCGCATAACTAATGAAGAGGTACTGAACAGAATTGGTGAGAAAAGGAATTTTTGGCATACCTTGACGAAAAGAAGGGATCGCTTGGTAGGACACATTCTTAGACATCGGGGAATCGTAAATTTAGCATTGGAGGGAAGTGTGTGGGGTAAAAATCGCAGAGGGAGACCAAGAGATGCGTATAGTAAGCAGATTCAAGTGGATGTGGGTTGCCGTTCTTATAAGGAGATGAAAAGGCTTGCTCAGGATAGAGTAGGGTGGAGAGCTGCATCAAACCAGTCTCCGGACTGAAGACCATAACAACAACAACTGGCCAATATTGGGAGCTGTAATTACGGATGTCGTGAATGAAATCATGCAGGTCATAGTACTACTAACTGAATTCAAACAGACTGAAATCGCACTAGTCCCAAAAAATAGAGTAAAAAAGATATGAATAACTTCCGGCCCATATCATTACTAAATTCGGATTACAAAATAATAGCGAGAATAGACCTACTAAACAAGAGAATATCTTTATTGCCAAATAAAGTTATTAGTAATCATCAAAACTGCGCAGCAGGCAACACAATTTTCAAACATAGCAGAATTAACGGATGTAATCGCATTAAGTTCCGTAAGTAACATAAAATGTGCCTTAATATTCTTGGACTTTTATAAAGCTTTTGACTTGAGTCACACATATCTTTGTAAGACATTAAAAAAAAAAATTGTTTTCAATGATCGTGTGATACAGTTGATCAAGAATGTTGTCACAGGTATAGGCACAAAGATATCTGTAAACTGCCAAACAACTAAGCAATTTAAAATAAAACGTGGGATTTCTCAAGGTAGTCCTCTGCCAATGTCCGTATTTGCTATTTCACTGGACCCTTTTCTCCAACAAATTCATGCAAAATTAACAGGTATAACGATAGCCGGTCATAAAACTACCATAAGAGCCTACGCTGACGACGTGAAAATCATCATAAGAAATAATAATGATATAGATACACTCGCTACAGTTATTAAAAAAGTACTGATGTACATCTGGGTCAAATGCAAATAAAAATAAAAGTAAGATGTTAAATCTCAGGGGCTTTGATCAAATACACATTGATTGGGCGACATTAGTAGAGCAACACAAAACGCTTGGCATCACTCTGACGCCGTGCACTATGAAAATGACTGCCTTAAACTGGAAAAACACAGCAAGGAACGTGCAAAGAGCCATAATCGAAAATTTGTCACGATATATGAACCAGGTTCAACGGACAAAGTACATAAACTCGTGTATCCTTGCAAAAGTGTATTACACCGCTCAATTATTTCCCCTCCTCAAAATGATAGCTAGGGAAATAATGTCAAAAATTGCAAGTTTTTTATCGAAGGGACAAACGTTTCGAGTACCTGTCAAAGTAGCGATATTAGATCCTAAAAATGGTGGATTAGGACTAACAGATACCTCCAACAAAGCATCTGCACTCTATATTAAACGGCAAACGGAATTTATAAGGACAAGACCAGGGAGCATTACCAGCCAACTCTTTGACATTGTGAGACCGCACAGCTTAGAGCCTCCTGTTGACGTTCAGAGAATTAATAGGCGACTGCAGCACGTGAGGGCTTTCTACATCGAACTGAATTACATGAGTGACGAAATTAAACATTCGCCGCAGATAACGACGAAAGCTATTATACGGGAACGGAAAGACAATGGAGGTAGAAATAAAATAGAAAAAAAGTTTCCGAACCTGATCTTGCCCACCATCTCGAGAAATATTAGATGAGATGTGAAAAGCGCATGGTATAAGGCTATCAACAACTTAGTTAGCATGATATCGGTATCAGCGACACAAACTTTTGTAGAAAATGCCATCTAGTCGACACAGTTCTACATGGATATACTTGCAACGGCAATATACAGATTTGGAAATGGATTCAAGAAAATATAGCATTGATTGCGAGGACTTCACCAGCAGCTGTATTGATAACGTTGCTTCATAGACCGCAAGAACGTTACTTTCCAGAATCCAAGAACATCGCCGTGCACTGGCTATTGGGTCATTATGTAAATTACGTGATCAACAGGCTGGGAACAGAAAGTACTATCGATTTTCTAGTGTACTTGCAGTGTGAATATCACAAAATGTATAATTTCAAGAAATACAAGAAAATTTTGAAACATGTTAAAAATTGTGTTTGAAAGATTGGGGATAGGGTAAAGTCAAATAAAGATTAATAGATTTCGAACACAAGAAATAAGAAAGTGTTGCCAACAGAAGAATGAGAGTATAAAACAGTGTAACTTTTTACCTATCATTATTATTCATAATTACCTTAATAACGTTCTCGTGTTTTCAGATCCATAAATAAGAAGCATCATAAGCAGACGTTATGCTGCCTTAGAATAAGATAAATTTATGTTCAAATCATATCGACTTTCTTGCAAAAACCATAATGCATATAAACTAACTGATAATAGCGAGAGCGGTCTGACAGCATTCGGCGCAGTGCTGTGAGCCGCGGTCATCACGGGTGGCCTAAATAAATAAAAGTGGGGTAGTGGTCAGCGGAACTGCCTAGAAAGCAGGAGACCCCGGTTGGAGTCCCGGCTTTGTACACATTTGCAGCTTTGCCCATTCGCAGTTGATTTCATATATTCTGTAAATATAAAAGAATTACTCTTGAAGTTTGAAGCAGCCTTCCAGAATTTACAGAATTCCCAGTTACTACCTGAGACGACTGGCAGCTCATTACAGAGACGAGTGCAATGTCGCATTCAGTCGCATCGACAGCATTTCCAACACTCACTTTAACGCTGAGAGACGGCATGTGTTTCTAGACACTGACGAAATGGACCAGAGTATGCGCCGTGTGTCGACTACGGTGGATTTGCGGAACAATGCTTATTGCAGACTTGTAACTGCTTTCGGCCTTTACTGTCCCCGTGCGAGTGACTGAGCCTGGCCCCTGAGCCGCCGCGGACACACGGACGTGGACTCGGAAGACACGCGCTTTGCGCTTTGTCTGCGCGGCGTCAGTCCTCAATAATTTCTGTATCGGCCCGGCCCGGCCGCCGTATTGGCAATATAAAGCCGGCTCTACGGCCGGGCGTGCCCGGACTGCGGCCGCGGCCCGCCGTCCCGCAGGGCGCGTCCCGCCGCCACGTGTCCAATCTGCGAACCCTGCAAGGTGGTCGCGGGCCGTCGGGCCCCAGCGGGCAAGTGGCAAAATTACTGAATTACCGTGTCTTTCCCTACGGATTTCTTCTAAATGTGCTTCTCGGGCGAGACGTGGGATGTTAATTTCGAAACTGCACAATATTTCGCCAGCACACACGGCTGACATCTTCAGGTGCGGTGGACACACTGCTGGGCCGGGACGGACGAATTCCTACATAAAGCACACGAAATAGGGAGCGCGCGAGCGTGAACGCGCCGAAAACGGTGGCCGATAGCGCACGAGGACTGATTTTGGGAAATGTCGTGTAAGGTCAGCAGCTGCGATATTTCTCTTGTATCCCATCCTCGTCGCCACTTTTGTGTCCCAGCCTCGTCGCCGCTTTTGTGTCTCGTCCTCATCGTAGGTGTCGGTGGCCGAGTAGGAAGACCGACACAGGAATAAAGGTAGCACGCTTGTGCACATACGGAGGTGAGCAGCCAGTGGGACAGCAGAAACTAGAAACACTAAATTAGAACGAGATATATATTGTACAGAATTTATACAATACTTAACTTTTACATAGCTCAGTACTGCAGAATGCTGATACATACTTGAGCTAGAGGCCTGCTAGTGCCTGTCCGATAGCCAAGTCTTTACTGGTGCCTATCTGATTCCGAAGTGCTAACTGGTTCCTATCTCAGTCCCAAGTGAACGATGTCGTTCAGAGGTGGCCACGACCGTAGTTGTAGCAGAGGGCGCTCGTGGCTGACGTCGTTAGAACGTCGCGCCGTGCGTGCATGGCGGCGCGCGGCGAAAGTAGGTGGCGCGCACTTTGGACTTGTGCGACACCACACCCCTCCCCCCCCAAACCGCCGCGCCGTCGTGGCGTAGGGCTGAGGGCCACGGCGACGGCACTGGGAGGAGGGCCTGGGCGGGGGCGTTACTGGTGGGACGGGCGTCGTAACTGAGGCTGGGATCGAGACGCCGTCCGCGCCCCGGCATCCGCCTTGCGATCCTCCAGGAAACCCGCCGAAACCTGAGGAAGGGCGCACACCCCCGCCCAGAGGGAGCAGGTCATCTTCTTCTGAGGTGCGTGGCCCAAGCTTGTGCGACACCACAATTTATTTATTTTCCTTTTACTTTTTTATTAGCAGGTGTAACCGTTCATTTGGCAATGTTGCTCTCAAGCAACATGAAAATTGCACCAAATTTTCTACAATATGTTTCAAGTTTCGTCCTCTAATTGGCAATAGTGCTTCCAACAAACGTTTAAGTTCCACTGTCTTTTGCGACAAGTTTCTGAATAATACGCATTTTTAGCACACACTACAACCGTACGTTAGTGGTGCTCTAGTTCCTTTTAATTTTGTGCTTTTATTTTGTTGTTTTACAAGGAAAACTGCTTGTATTCCGTAAGAGAAGGCTCTGACGATAAGTAATTACGCAAAATGTTTAGCAAATGTTTATTTGGGATATAGAAAATGTATTGATATTTACTGGGTAGGATGGGCCTGAGAGAGCACTATGGAATGGACCTGCAGTCCAGAAGAGGAAGAAATCATCTCATGTGCCAATAAATAATGTACAATATGACAGTTTTGTTCAGTTTGATCAGATTTTGTCTTCACGGGTAAGTGACGCTAAACTGTGGAAATTGTGGGTTTGTTCTGGACTTTGTATAAAAAAGGACCTGTTTTAAGTAATTTCATTTGAAACAGTGTAAAATGTAACAGTTTTTACAGCCATAGAAACAACAATGTAGTATTTACATTGTATCGCGGATGTGACTTGATTGCACAATCGTTATCACATAAAGACAAGAAATTATATTTTGAAAAAAGTTATGTGAAATTATTCGCACGACTATACACGTCATATTTAACTACCTCAATGGATTTTTTTCACGCGATTTTTGTACGTGCCAAATGAAGGGTTGAAAGCTTCTTATTAATTTTTCATTTACTTTAAGATTCTATAGCTGAAGGTAATAATGTTGAGTGTTGCAGATCTTTGGTACTTGGCCAGCGGCTGGACCCAGAGGTATACAGTTCGACTCTCGCGCGCGACTGTCCACGCCGGCTGTTGGTTGCCGCGTGCCGATGCACTGGGTGTCCACGCTGGGCGGGGGCCACTGCCGATCTAACTGTGTCGCTACCGATGCCTTCTCATCGTCTCCCTCGGTGATCTTCGTGACTGTAACAGATTCAGTGGAGTCCGCGTTGTGCTGAGTTGGTAGCCGGTGTCTCTGTTAAGCAGATTCCAAGACCTGCGAATTTGCACCGCCTAAAACAGTGTTTTGCATATCAGGCGGACCTCATACCCATAAATAGATTTAGACTGAATTACTAGTTTAATAAATCGTTATCACATGGTACGAACACGACCCATTTTCAGACGAATGAAAAAACTGGTAGAATCCGACCTCGGATTTAAGAGATATGTAGGAAGACGTGAGACATTTCATGAAATGCATTGTAATTAAATGACCCCAAGCGCTTAGTTTATTGTATTTTTATTTATTTTATTTTATTATTTTTATTGACTTTGTGACAGGTTTCAAGCTTTGCTCATTTTCAACAGTTACCTATAAACAAGCCGTCATCAGTACATAAATCTACTAAAGTATATGCAAATGTTATATTAGGCCTTATTACAATTTTTACTTGTGCAATAACATGCTAAATATTATTTATTAATTATGTTCTGTCGTGCTCATCATATGATCGATTTGTGTCAGTGATCAACAGTTAAATTATTGACAGTGATCCTGTATGCCTTTGAATTTTACCTTTGCTCAAAATCCACTTATATCTTTAGGTCTGACCTTAAATTCAGATCTGACCTTTGTTCTGAATCAAATATTTGTAAACTTATTGGACCAAACTACTATGGCCGTCAGTTCCTAGACTTACAGATTACTTACATTCCGCACACACCAATGAGCGAGCGAGGATTCGAAACTCCTGCGGAAACGACCGTGTTCTGAATCATCGGTGATCGATAAGAATTTCATCGAAAATACGAATACACTTTTATTTCAGAGTTCCGCTTGTTCGTTAAAGATTTTATACGGATATTTTGCTAAATGTGTGTAAATTTCTATATTCTCCAAAATGCTTATATAGCATCTTTTTTCGGCTCCATGAAGAATGGAAAGGTTGCTGCTGGTTTATACTGCAGAGCGCAGATATTTTTGTATATACGTTCCTAATGTTGAGAGGCTGCTTTCACTTCTGTTTATGTGTTCTTGTAAATCTTGTATCTTGTCAATTTTCGCTTTGTCTGTCCTATAAAAATGTTGCAGTTACTGCAGTCAATGTTCTATATGCCAGATCGGTCGTATTTTTTACGTGTGTATGTTTTCTGTGTTATCTTCATTCCCAATTTAGTCACTGTGCAGATGCTAATTTTAACGTTAGTATTACGAAATATCCTGCTTACTTATTTCTTTTACTTCTTATCTTTCAAGATAAGTTAAGGAAAAACAAACCTACTTTTTCTTGTATTATAGATTTCGAGAAAGCTTCTGACAGTGTTGACTGGAGTACACTCTTTCAGACTGTAAAGATAACAGCGTAACATACAAGGAATCAAAAAGTTATATTCGACTTTTAGAAAAACCAAACAATTTTTGTCGAAAGGCATGAAAGGTACGCAGTGGTTGGGAAGTGAGTAAGACAGTCTATGTCCATTGTTATTCAATCTGTACATTAAGCAAGCTGTGAAGAAAAGAGAGAAAATATTTGTAGATGGATTTTATGTTCAGGAAGAAGGAATAAAAACTTTGCGGTAATTCTTACGGCTTGTAGTTTTGACTGGTTTATGGTGTAAACTAAATTGAACGGATTTATTTTAGTGCTCATCTAGATGACACGAATCATTATTAAGGGGCAATTACCTATTTTTGCACCATGCAGATATCTTATCTAAATGACATACCGCATGTGGTTTTATCTCTTCATAGCAATTGCTACCTGACGGTAAAAAGTATTTCTACCAAATTTGGTTCTAACCACCATATTAGTTTCGCAGGGTATATGGAACATTTTACTTGATACAGTTCTTCGCAAATTCCATTAATTATGACTCCATATCTCGTCAACTATCAGTCACACTTTGTTTTCATCTCATCGATTGTGGACTGAAAGTACGAAGTATGTATACGAAGTTTGGTTGAAATTGGTCCTGTAGTATACGAAGAGAAGTTGTATGTCAAATGTCTGTAAATCTATCGGACAAAACTGCGTGTTCATCAGTCTGTAGCTTACAAACTACTTAAACCTAGGTAAATTAACCTACGGACAAACACACACACCCATGCCCTAGGGAGGACTCGAACCTCCACGGCGAGCAACCGCGCGCTCGTCAGCGAGGTGCTTTAGACCGCTCGGCTACTCCACGGCGGCAGAGAAGTTGTATATACACACACACACGTAGATCTACACTAATTTTTGTTAGAACTACAGATTGTTCGTACATTTAAAGTGTGCATGTCAATGTTTATTCATCTGTCAATAAGAAATTTGAAACAAATCGCTGAATTACTTTCCAAATTTTTTGTTCAAAAATGTTGAAATGTTTGTGGAACTTACGAGACTTAAGTGCGGTGTCATCAGTCCGTAAACTTACAAACTACTTATGAACTAACTTATACTAAAGACAGCACAAACATTCGTGCCCGGAGGGGGATTCGAACCCCCGACGGGGAACGGCATCGCGCATCGTAGCATAGCGCCTCAATGCTCTCGGCCGCTCCACCGCGACCAAATTTTTGGTAATACTATGCTCCGATGCGCGAGTTTCGGGACAGATGACCCCGCAGTTAAGTCCCATAAGCTTAACAAACATCTGATTTTTTGGTAACAACCATAAACAGCATAGGTTAGCAGTATTACTCGTTTACTGTACAATTTCCGTTTTAGGTGAGGGCGCTAGGAACTGTTGACTTGTTCTGGCATTGGTTGTTTCGAATGAAACACGAGCGGTATTACTACGCTCATTTAAAATGTAACACGTTTCCTCAACTGAACTTCGTAAACGTGCATCAGATAAAACAAATTGACTTTCTGTTCACTCATTCCTGTACAGAATTGAACAATAAGAATGTAAAACCGTTGTTTTACGGCCAAACAATGCAACCGTGTTTACAAAATTTGATATTATTCTGTAGGGAAGCATATGAACTGAAAAAAATTAATGTTACTATAGAATGACTGAAGCGAACGCGTAATTTATTTGTTACATTCTTCTACAGACAATCACCGGTAATTAAAACATTTTTTTTTTGTGTTTTAATAACTCGAGATGGGTGTCTAGCTGATAAAAATACATTTGCTATTATACATTACACTGAAACCTAAAAAATCTAAATGAAACAGAAATTTTGGTGTACGATGTAATAACCGTGAGGTGGAGGTTCCACTGGCAGAGCCGACGATTTTAAGACGGCGTGGGTTGCTCACTCACTGTGACTGGCCCTCGCGTCTGAGTTTTTGACGAAAATTAAAGATTACTTGCTGTGACATTCCTTTCGATTGTCCTCTTTGTTTGCGTGTGCTCCGCAGCTCCGCTGGGCTTACGCAGCCGCACTTCGACCATAACGTAACTGTACACTGCCGTCGATCGTGCACTGTCGAGTTTCGTCGGCCGCCTTCGGCACCATCTGTTCATAAAGGAAGTTTATATAGTAAATTCTGTTGAGACGGAAAAGCTTCTTTCTATGAATCAGCACGGGTTTAGGAAACATCGTTCATGTGAAACTCAACTAGCTCTTTTTTCACATGACATCTTGTGGACCATGGATGAAGGGCAACAGGCGGATTGTGTTTTTCCCGATATCAGAAAAGCATTTGACGCGGTGCCACACTGAAGACTGCTAACGAAGATAGGAGCTTATGGAATACGTTCACAGATTTGCGACTGGCTGGAAGACTTCCTAAGTAATAGAACACAGTACGTTGTTCTCGACGGCGAGTGTTCATCAGAGACGAGTGTATCGTCAGGCGTGTCTCAGGGGAGTGTGATAGGACCGCTATTATTTTCTGTGTATATAAATGATCTGATGGACAGATGCAGCTGGTTGCTGA